>OX424502.1:16832181-19232181 GCA_949152395.1 Agrochola litura
ATATTTTTTAAATATTGCTGCTTTTTTATGTTGTTGTTGCAATAAAGGTTTTAGAATAAAAATGCGTGATATATGATAACAAAATTAAAAAATATATGTTTATTCGTTACCTATATTTATTTTACATAAGTTATAAAACTGCTACAATTATTTATCATTACTTCAGCTGAATAAGATGTGAAATAGATGTCAAGAAACTTAGAAGCAGTTTGTATTATTTTGACATATTTAAATTATGAAATATTTTAAATTTTTAATGGATTTTTTCACCATAAATATTAAGCTTTGATCATGGTCGAAGTAATTAAGTAATAAATAAGAATATTAGACTACTTAAAATGTAAAAAACTACTTACAGAATAGGTAATTTTAAGGTTAAATATGGGCAGTTTGTTTATATTTTATTTGTATTAATTATTTTACATTTTATTTGACTTTAGTAACTATTGGTTGTTATTGAGGTTAAAGCTTAAGTATTCATTTTCTTTACGAAAAGAAGATTGAAACTAAACCTCAAATTTTAATCCTAAAATAATACTATTACTAAAATAATATTAAACAATTTCGGTATATCTGCAAGAAATACGACAAACACCCTATTGAAACGTGCTTAAAAAATTCGTTACCATAAATTCATGCAATAACGAATCTGTTGTTTATTAAGTTGGTACGGTCAATATTTTAAGGTCAAAAACGATTTTCTAGCTGGTCTTCAGTGATGCAAGCCTTCAGAGTGCACGGCGAACGGTTCATAATGACGTGTTTTTAATAATTCAGCAAAATATCTCGTTGGTATGAAACCATTTGTTTCATTCACCATTTGACGTCGCTGCTACTCGATAATAAGCCCCTTCCTCATATCTCTTAACCCTCACAGTATTTCTCTAGAACAAAGAAAAACATTGTTGTTATTACACATAATACCTTATTATTTATTATTCACTAATCGAATTAAACCTCACAATGAATTTAAAACTTTAAAGGCATCTTCTGTCTCAACAATACCTCTGTTCTATCAACAATACCCTTGATTAAGATTTATGTTTAGTAAAATATGAAATATATAAATGATAACACTCACACTTAGTCCGGTTTCATTAGATATTCACTTCACTTTTACGCAGCGCAATAATATTCTCTGATCTGATCTGATCTCTTCAATATATTTTATGCCTGCTTTTTGATAATAATAACCACAACACTGCGCTAAATACTCGTCACCAATATTATCCACGAACCAACAAAGTTCTATTAATTAAATACTCGTAACAAACTGCATCTACCCCACAGAAATCGAAATAATTTACTAAGTTTTTTTTGTCTACCTGCTAAACTTTAATATTTATGTGAACAAGACGAATGAAACTAAAAACGAATGATGATTATTGAACTAGTCATTGGTTGCAGACAAAGTGAGTGTGTGTGTGTAATGTGCGTGTCTACAGTATTGTAACAACTTATAGAAGAAGGTCGTAAGTCAAACCGAAGCGTCAGTCTATTGCTTTGTGAGATTGCTCATGGACTTTTGGTCGGTACTGTACATCGATCGGTACACGGCTGGTACACGCGGCTTAAATCACTATTTTTCTGCTGTTTCACTCTACGGCCCTAACAGATTTAACGTCAATTAGAACAAAATTATTCAAATAGTGACAGATACCTATCACCGTTTTTTTATGTCGAATGTGACGTGGAGCGCTGGTCAATGTCAAACCGCGGCGCTTGACAGTTACAAAGTTACATTAAGGAGGGGGCTTTATCGGATGGAGAGGATGAAAATTTGTACATATGGAATTTTTGAATTTTTGCCGATGGGAAACCCGACCGGGTGCTCGGCTTGTATAAGAAGAAAACTGTTTAGGTACCCAACATAAAACTTTTACGTATGTAACATCTTTACTTAACCTAGTATGTAGGTCGTGCTTTTAAAGTGTCATTTTAAAATAACAGGTCAATGAATCAAATAACCCTGCTGCAGCTCATCGTTTTCATTGCATGGATTCTACCAACTTTCGCCACAACTTACCTAAAACATTTATTTTCTTCTGATTATTTCCTTATTTCAGAGCAACTTCACTTCAAATCATACCGTATTTCGATATACTTGATTTATCTTCATCTAAAAGGGCTAATTATTTTAATGGCCGTCTTGAAATTGAAATATAATGTCAGTCGTGATATCTCAAGATTCTTAACTTCCGAGCAGTACGACAGGTTCTCGATTTATTATCACTTCATTACAGCTAGATCGTGGGTTCTTTCAAATCAATTGCTAATGAGTATTCTGATCTCACGAGTTTTAAAAGTCTACTTACTAAATGTCTAGTAGACTAAGAGCCAGATCTTAGAAAATAAACGTTGAAAAAGAAATTTTACATAACATAAACATAACATAACATCACGCCTTGTTTCCCCGAAGGGTTGGGCAGAGGTGTCCCTGTAGCAGGTACACCCACATTTCGCCAGTTATGTTTAAGTCCCACGTAATAGGGGGCGAGCCTATTGCCATCAACCGGGCACAAATCCAGACTCCGAGCTGCTACTGAGAAATTTCAGATAGAAAAACCCAATAACACTTTGCTCGACTCGGGAATCGAACCCAGGACCTCATGCTCAGCAGTAGCGCTTGCGACCACTAGACCAATGAGGCAAAGAAATTTTACTGCTTGAAATATACCATCTCTTCTTCAGCAGTAGACAATAAGTTGGATGTTTTGAAGGTCTATTAGATACCTTAGCAAGCAGAACCCTCAGCTGTTGATGAAGGGCATTGAGGGGTTGTTATTGCCCTATTGCGACGACAACGACACCGACATATCGTCAGCTCGAGCGACAACGATATCGGAACGATACCGTTGACTACACCGACACAGTCTGAAAGCGTTTAGTAGTCATTGTATGAAACCACCAGTCCGACGATATCGTGTCGTTAATCTTTATCGTCCAACGTGAAAATGGCCAATCACTTTGCAGGCCGGCAAACTTGGCCGAGTAACTAGATACCTGTCTTGAAATATGTAAATTAATTAATTATCTAATTGCAGTAACAGGAGCTCGTGGCTAAGTAATAACAGCCGTACGGGTCGATTCATCCGGTTAAGCTACGATTGCCGGGGTTGGTTTGTGGATGGGTGACCATCTTTACATACCGAGACTCTTCCATGCCTCGGAAAATACGTTAAGCCCGTGTCCCGGCTGTCATTCGTGGATCTTTGATAGTCGTTACGGGTCGTCAGAAGCCCGAAAGTCTGACAATAATTCTTACCAAGGGGAATCGTATTGCCCAGTTACTGGATTGTGGAGGTCAGATAGGCAGTCGCTCCATGATTAAAAACTGGTGTTCAGCTGCATCCGGTTAGACTGAAAGCCGACCCCAATAAAGTTGAGAAAAGGCTAGGCAGATTGACCTAATTGCAGTATTAACAAAAAGTCAACACCTCATGAAACGGCCATATTAGACAATGACGTTCCTTAAAAACTTAAAACAACATGATGATGACATGCCACTTTTTTATCAAGCGTTAATGTTGCCTGATGATGTCATCACGGACAAACAACACATTAAAGATAAATATGCTTTTAAGTGTCTTGTACACATCGGCATTGGTTGAGACCGTTTATTTTAGAGGTATTGGCTTACTGGAATGACAAAAAAATACAAAAATTTGTCACAAATTTGGCTAAACTTTAAATCTGGCTTGTAGGACCACGAGAAATGAAGGGTTCCGTTAGTTGGGTGAATTTATCGCAAGAACAAATTTAACATTGTAGTTGAAAAACTTATTCTCCCATACAGAATGTATTGGGAGAACATGTTTTTGCAACTGCAAATGTAAGTTGGTCTATTATTACTCGTTAACTTGTAGAACCTACTTTGCTGTGATAATTTTCCTTTTAATTTCGTTACATATAGGTACTACTGCCGTAATTTTTTTTAATTTTTTCACGTATCCAAAACCAACCATTTAGCTGGCAAGACGCACACAAACTTGACTCTAACAAAAAGCACTTTAAAGCTTAATATTTCGCAAACAGATCCCTGAATCCAAAAATGGTTTTTACTCACTCACAATATTTTTGACGGCGTGATTAATATGTATGAATACCCATGCCAAATTACAGTTTTCTAGTACCTAAGAGTCTCTGAGCTAAGCCGCGGACAGACAGACGGACATAGCGAAACTATAAGGGTTCCTTGTTGACTACGGAACCCTAAAAAGGAGTACAGTGTGTTTTGCGTGCGGTGCCCAAGTCCTCTGATTTACTGGTTACTGCCAGCCTTCATCATTCCACTGCTGGATAAAGGCATCTCCTCGTGACTTACAAGCTCTTTCGACCCAGGGCTTACGTGAACTCCTAGTAGATTTTTTGTGCAGTTCGTCCCGTAATCTTCTACAGTCTGCCGCGACGCCTTCTGGCCTCTGATTCGGGGTCTGCAGAAACGATTTTCTGTAGCTAGATTGGAGTCTTTAGACAATATTGACGTATTTGCAGGACGTTTTTCTGATTGGCGGTATCTGCACAAGAGTATTCTGCATGTCGCTGGGTTCTAGATGGTAGGATTCATTCAACATTTGGTCTTCTCCAAGGTAGATTGTCTTAAGCATCAAATAAATAGGTGTACAAAATAATGCTTACCTTAGCCAATATTTTCCAGTTTTCCAACGTCACAAGGTGATATTGTGGGTAGATTATAATACTACTAAAACCGATATATAGGATACTTGCGTCACAGCAGCGTCAACAATGTTATCTACCCACGACTATTTATTGAGCCACGAGCCGTGAATTTGACGTCAACTTATTGATTACGTCAGAGCTGCCCCGATCAACGCGAGGGTAGGACGATAAAATGTTAATTGGAAATCGTCGCTTCATAATTGATTGGCTTTTGTTTTCAATTTTATTTTTTATTGTTCCATAGGTTGGGAGAGAATTTTCTCTTCTTGTGATGTTCGTTTGCCCGTGCGTAATGTTTGTCGTGTTTTGTAGCGATCGAACCAATTTTTTTTATTTACCCCTGTATTGCATTGGTTTTACGGGCAGTTCGGAAAAATGGTAACAATACATGTAGTACCAAAAGTCAAAATATTATGAAAATATAATAGGTTTGTCTTCAAACGTTTACCTGACGAAAGATCAAAAGGTATTGCAGCAGCTGATCAAGACCTAAAGTGTAATGCCGGGCAGTAGACGCCCTCAGTCAGATGGATCGTTGACAGTTTGACACGCAGAAGGTAGCTTGGATGAACCAGGTGCACAAGGAGGCCAATTCCATCACTGTTGTAGAGAACGTATAGAGAGATTGATTCAACCGTTCTGTTCGGTGTACTAACCAACCATTAAAGTCAATGCAAATGCAAAATGTAAGTATGCAGAAATGCAAGGAATGTCAATGAATGCTCAACGGGAATGAATCTAAATAAAAATACAAGTTATCCGACTCAAATCACGTCTAATTGAATACTTATAAAATGATGTACAAAAATACATCATCTAGGCTCCGCCATATATCAATGCACTTCCAAATATAAGTCGCGATCATAGTGCAAATACGCGAGCCTACTAACTTATTACATCAAAAATATATCTATCAAAACCATGTTACGTACACCGTACACGTGTTACTGCGGCGTATGTCCAGCAGGGTGGAGGAGCCATGGACGTCTTTCAGCTGATACAATACTCACACACTTTACCATCTCACTGATACATCCCAACAATTTTAATCAAAAACATATTCGACTAACTATTAAAGCCAAGAGTTTCATAGTAGCGGCATCCGAAGTGAAACCGCACCGCTTTCTACTGCGCCGACGCGGTGCGCACGATTCGCGCGCCGCATTTCTATTAATCATGACGTCAACGTCACGACAGACGCTGCGCGCACGCCACCGCAAGTCACGTGTGTGTGGCAATAGCAATTTTAAAGGCATTTACTTCACACGCTTCACTGAAAGTATTGAAAGGAAGGTTGATATTTTGTAGGCTCTATCTGTTAATTGGTTCAAGGTGGATAATGTACCAATATTATACTCTACATATCCGAAAGTCTTTGAGATCAGACCTTGTATTAAGTCGAATTTAAACCCCGGCTTCCTCTATTTCTTGAACTGTATCATAATTATAAAGTATCTGAGTTTATCTTGAACACTGCTGAGATCGGCGAAGGAAAAACATCGTGATGAAACCTGAACTTAGGTACAGTTAATATAAGACTGAAATCGCCAACCCGTCTTTAGCAAGTGTGGTGATCAATCCTCGTGCCTTTTATATTTGAGAACTTCACTTCTTCCTTTTCACCAGCTCTTGGCACCTCCACTTCGTCAACATAGTCTTCGTCATGGTCATATGTCAGTTGGATTTGTCAAAGATTTAACTATTCTGAGGAACCAGAAGGTACTCTAATTACGTAATACACGATCAATCACAATCTGTTTCGATTTGAAACAGATTGCTATTATCCATTGCTTCATAAGTCAGAAATAAAAATCTACTCAACAACGTAAATAACGCAATGAATGTTTTTGAACTGTCAAAATGAAACAAATTAGTCATAATCGTTTACGAAAATAAGTTACGTAGGTACAGATAGTACTTGAATCAACTATTGAGATATTTCAGGTAAGCACATCCCATTTATTGGGTAAAAACCCGGAAAAAGTAAGTAGACAGGTATAATAAAAGGAGAGCCTTGACCGAGTGGCAAGCAATAATCAATACAACGTAATAAAAGCGTGGGATGTTCAGCAACAGGATGGCTAATTTATAAATACTTTCAGGAAACTAGCTGTGTTTGCGGCTTAGTTCGGAAGAAACGTTTTTCATAGACACCTTTTCCAATAAATTCCGGATAATAGGACACATATAGTTACTAACACCCCGCAGTTTCACCCGCATAAGTCTCGATCCCGTGAAATATCGGGATAAAAAGTATCCTATGTGTTAATCCAAGTTATAAACTATCTGTGTGCCAAATTTCATCCAAATCCGTTTAGTAAGTTTTGCGTGAAAGAGTAACAAACATCCATCTATCCATCCTCTGAAAATTTCGCATTTATAATTAAAAAAATATATATATATATTAATAAAGGTAATTAATAAAGGTTACAGGTTACATATATACGAGAACATACGTTCATAATCCAGGTGCTTACCCAATTGTAAATATCTTTTTGTCTCCTGCTTAATATGGAGGGAAGTGGAAACCATGTTTTTTAGGGTTCCGTAGTAAACAAGGAACCCTTATAGTTTCGTCATGTCCGTCTGTCTGTCTGTCTGTCCGCGGTCTAGCTCCAAGACTGTTAGTACTAGAAAGGAGTAATTTGAAAAAAAAACATAATTTTCTTTTACCACTTTGTTGGCATGATTAATATGTATAATCATGCCAACAAAGTGGTAAAAGAAAATTATGAAAAATATTTTTTTAGGGTACCTCCCCTAGACATAGAGTGGGGATATTTAAAAGGAAAACTATCACAGCTGAGTAGGCTTTACAAGTTAACGAGTAATAATCGACCAACTTAGATTTGCGGTTGTAAAAACATGTTCGCCCATACATTCTGTACGAAAGATTTTTTTTCAACTACCAAGTTAAGTTTGTTCTTGGGATAAATTCATTCCAACTACGAAACCCTACATTGTGCGTGGTCCGACATGCACTTGGCCGGTTTTTTTTTACTCCTCCGCTGTTCCACGCGGGTTTCAAACTAGTTGAATAATTATTTCTCTGCAGGGCAACGTCGAGTTTCATTGCATCGGCGGTTTTCCGGTGATCGCCACTGCTGATTCTGACTTCCAAAAGTTGCAGTGATTATGAGAAGAATTAAAACACGTTTTCTGGGAACTAAGCTATGCTCATAAAAAAGTTTGTGTTTGACAGAAAGAAAGAAAATCGGGTATTTTATTTGGGACATGCACAGGAAATTGGTACAAACAGTAAAAAAGGAGCATTTAAAACTAATACAATTAACATGAATATCCTTTAAAAAATTGTCCAAATCGGAGTTTTCAAAGTCGTCAGATTTAGGCAAAGCTCACAATTTCTGCATCAGATTTGATTATCTATTAGGAACCGATGCGTCAGGCCGCACACACCCATATGAAAATCACAGGCTCTGAAGATTAATTTTTGTCCATTTTGGAAATCTGAAAGTGGATCCCTGATCACGAGGCTCCTATCTGAAACTTTTCAAACATATTTTCGGTGTTCTCTCATCATGCCGCACCTACTCAGCTATCAACTCTTAACACTGCATTTGCTAGCTCAAAAATCCTCTGGGCTCGTACCATGTAACATGGTTTTTAACCGACTTCCAAAAGGAGGAGGTTCTCAATTCGAATGTATGTTTTTTTTTGTAAGTTTGTTACGCGATTACTCCGCCAATTTAATTGATTTTGATGATTCTTTTTTTGTTTGGTAGGTCATACTTGAGAGGTGGTCCCATATAATTTTATTAGCATTGCTTGGGTAGTTTTTGAGTTCACTTCAATACCTAATACGTATTTTTTTCCACTTAGTATGTGGATGATATGATAAGTTCCTGTCATTGTTATTTACATAGCAGGTAGTATTCGAAAACTCCCGAAAAAAACATTGTAAAGAGAAAAATTACTTTAATTTCGGAAGTCGGTTGAATTTTGCTTTTCTGCCACCGACTTGCCACACTTTTTTGTGTTTTTTTTGGAAGTCTGTTGTTTTTTTTTTGGAAATTTAAGTAAAAGTTTTTTCTATCAAAAACTGTGTTTGCTAAGAGTATGAAACCGATTGCAACTGAGTACGTAACTAACATGCTAAATAACTCCTATTCGATGTACCCATTAAAAAGCAAGTTGGTATCTATCAATTCCAATGGCTGATTATTTACACTACGAAAAATTCAACTTCCAAATGATTTAAAAGTTAAAAAGTTATCGTTTCTTCAATAATATTTTGGTTTATGTATTTTTTATGTATGAATTACACAATACGAAGTCTGGTTTCTAGCTATAAGCTATAAATAAATGGAATAGACGAAGAATGCGGATGAACGCCAGTTATGATCGCGATACGTAATCGGTCTATCAATATTGGATTTACGAAACGAGCCGAGAAAAACTGGAAATAGGAACTATTGTTTTCTTGGAGTTCATTTATTTGACGAGCTTTGGTGTTTGTTGATTTAGAATTTACATAATATAAGGACTTGCACGGACAGTAAGTTTATGTATAAAAATATTATTTCCGCCAGTATCTAATGCTGTATGTTTTGGGACCCGGCGCCGGCAGCAGAGGCACTCCCTCTAAATATTAATTTCAGTACCCTATGTCAACTTTTATATTTTTTTAATACCTGATCATGTACTATACCAACCTAATGTACATGGTATTGATTCAAAAACAATATTTCTCTTTTGCTATAAACCCTCTATAAAAGTTTCTGAAACAGTTAGCTTATTGTCAACATTAAAACAGTCAGTGTCATAGTACCTAACCATTATATCATCCAAATGAGTGTTATAATGTTGTACTAAATTTCACTATGCAACACGAATTTAAAAAAAAATAACATAGTCATACAGCGCCGTAATTAAAAAAAAAACTTATATGTTATTCGAATTCACGACGTATCCCGCCATTTTTGTTCGACAATAGTATTGCAAAATTTTATTACTTTGTTGTTTACAAAAATGAGTGATACAATAGCTTTGATAACACACCACCAGATATTTCTAATGCAGCAAAGGACATTTCTGTTCAATTCAATTTCAATTTCAATTTATCAATTTATTTTACAACATAACATAACATCACGCCTTGTTTCCCCGAAGGGTTAGGCAGAGGTGTCCCTGTAGCAGGTACACCCACATTTCGCCAGTTATGTTTAAGTCCCATAAAGTCTAGTAAGTAAGTTTAGTCTCTAATTTATTTTATTTCACTTATACCTACATGGGCACTTATGAAACGTCAGAAACTAGGTTCCTATTAGTCGTTTCCTATGGAGAAGAGCTGGCAAGAAACTACACGGTAACTCTTTTGAAAATAATTGGCTTTTACAATACTTTCAAATAACAGTGTTACTAGGTATGGGAGGACAATGTAGGTCTTTCAATAAGTACCAGATACTTAACAAACCAATTATTACCAGAAAAGTCGAGAAAACAATGTTGTACAACACCCTATGGTTTCAGAACCTTTTATAGTGGATTCATATCATGGGTGTAGATAAAGTCTTGTATGCAACTGTTCATAATTAGGTATTAAAACACGAATGTGGGTTTATCACACCAGCCGAGTTTGATAATAGTATCACATGAGTGTTTTAATACCCTTATTATACAACAGTTGCATAAATAACTATTACAGTAGGTATACAGTTTTCTCAAACCTATCGTATAAATGACATAAATAAACTTAGTCCGATAACATTCTCCCATAACGCTATAAGTAACACAAACATACTAACCATTACCAAAGTTATGAGAGAGAAGATTTGATATTTTCCCAAGCTCTAAATGTGAAACAGACCACACAAACCGCGACATGATTGATCGGCCGTGTTGTAAGTATGACATGACACTACAAGCCGCGCGGTTGTCGCGACTCGCGGCGAGGCGCGGTAAATCAATGTGTTTACCAATGCAAATCACGATGTAATTTATTAATTAACGTATTACGAGTCAGGGAAGTCGATGTAGAAAATAACCTTACTATACTATGATTATAAATGTGATAGTCTGTTTTTAGGGTGTATAAAAAAAAAAGAGAAAATATTTGATTTTTTGTATGTCTGTATGTTTGTTTGTTTGTTACGCTTTCACGCTAAAACAGCTTAACGGATTTTGATGAAATTTGGCACATCGGTAGACCATGACCTGAGTTAGGATATGGAATACTTTTTATCTCGATATTCCCACGGGATGGCTACTTATGCGGGTAAAACCGTGGGGCGCAGCTGGTTTTACAGAAGATTTTAATATTCGGCTGTGAGGTAGTTTGTGCCTGACAAAAGATAAAGGGTTCATGAAAGTGAAGCTGAAGGCAGAGCTAGTACTTCGTCTCTGTATCGAGTAGGTAATCAGCGTAACAGAGTGATGCACAGCATCAACAAATAATTTGCGTTATCATTTTCAAGTTCGAATGAAAAAGGAAAAAATTGTTTTTCTTTTACAAGTTGTATGTATTTAGGAACGGAACGTTATGACAGGATAGTGAAACGATAAATGACATATGTGAAGCATAGACGAGTGACAGAGAATGAGTGAGAGAGATGAATGTACGAGATAGTCATGGAGTGAAAGAGATAGTGGATGAATGATTAAAATATAGAATAATTAGAATAATGTACTGGGGTGTGGACTATGAAAGAAAAGTTGTAACACGTTAGAGTTGAAGACGGAAAATAAAAATACAATATTTAAGAAGCAATCAGCGTTTTTATTCGAGTAATATTGAGCCCATCCCACATGTATTGTAACGATCACATAAAGTAATGTTACGTGAAAAGCTACAAACGATATAAACTAAGTTATTATTAAGTAACTAACCATATCAACCTATTATGACAGAACGGCTCGGTGGTCGCGAGTCGCGGCAAGGCGCGATAAATCACACTGTTCACCAATACACAAGCGGCCACATTACCATTACAAATGATGACAATAATTAATTAATGGTATATATAATGGTAATGACTGCAGGTAGTCTAGTCGGAAGAGTTATTTGCTATGCTAAATTAAATTGTTTTTTCTTTCACATAACATTAATAAAAACAACTTGTAGATTGTAGATTTTCATAAGCAAAAAAACAATAGTTGTACCTAAGTATGTACCTACGCAAGCGGTGTTTTATTCCCAATGCACATGTTAATTAAGTAAACTGACGTAAACACTAAGTAAAAGAAAATAAATAAGAGGAAACGGTTTTTTCCCTTGCTTAGAAAATAAAAGACATTGAGATAGTTGACAACTAAGTAGGTATATGTAAAAGTAAGGTCTACAGTCATTTTCCTGTTCAACAATACGTTTGTAGTACCTACAATCTACCTAAGTACCTAATATCACTACATGAAAAGCTTCAGACCACACAAACGTGATTGATCGTCGAGAGTGTTATGACAAAGAGCGCGGCGGCGCGGTTGTCGCGAGTCGCGGCAAGGCGCGGTAAATCATTCTGTTTACCAATACGCAAGCGGTCACATTACCAATGCAAATGACGCCCTATTGAGCCCGCTGGGGAGGACCGATAGCATACAAGTCTTCAATAAAAAAATATGATGACGTTGGATTTCTTAAATATTTTTAATGTGAGTTATTTTGACGTGACAACGTCTTATAAATTGGTTTGCCGGGTGACACTTCAAGAAACTGCGTTACGCTCCGCTCACGTTATGCGCTCACAATGAGAGCGAGTGAGAGGCACGCGTGCATGGTTAGCCCGCCTAAGAGCGAGAGAGACAGACATAAAAAGTGAAAGGCACGCGTCCCTTCCACTCGAGCACAGTTAGCCCGCCTAAGAGCGAGAGAGACAGAGCGAGAGAGAGAGAGTGAGAGAGATAGGCATACACACCGGTTCATGTGTATAAATAAATGTTTTAAATTGTTACTATTATTTCATCCTTCTTCCTACTATACGAATGAATATTCACATTAAAATTATTTTACCACTCAAAGTCGTTGTCACGTAAAACTTTCGCCCGTATACCGACTTTACAGGCAACCAATTTTTTTAATTCTTAGATATTAAAATTGTTGTATATGTCGGAGATGGGTATGTGACTCTTTCTTTATTATCGTAGTGTGGGTAGTGTTCGTTAATGCGCAATAGAAAAACAGTTTGCAGTTCAGATCACATTATAATTTACTATCAAATAAATCACACTAGCTAAATTATACACACAATGGGTGCGACGGCGTTTATTAAAATCATCAATTAACAAAATGGTCACAAATTACAACTAACACAATAACTGAGCACCACGAATCGAGAACAGTTCCGCGACGTCTTGACTCCAATGCGACCAGAGGCTGAATGCCCTATTCGTCGTGGCCTTAAAACATCACGACTCTGTAGAAGCGCGCCTTTTTTGGTGTAGGTAGATCACTCTTGATGTCGCCAGTGGCGCGCCTGCGATTCGTTTCGTGTCCGTACTAATGACCGGATCCGACATATACTTTGATAAAAATACTCTATGAATACCTAATTGGAAACCGGTTGATTTTTTCGCTTCATCAGGTTATTTGCTGTTGGATGAGAAATGCGGAGAGTCGATGTCACAGATTTGCAGAAAGTTAGTTCTATTCCCTGTATGTTTGTCGATTCGTTAACAGTCAAAGAAGATAAGATGCGGTGGATATGCTCAGCAGTCGGCACTTTGTCTCCAGTGGAAGATGACCCTAAAATAAGCAAGAGAAGACGAATTCGTCAGAGTAGCAGTACCAAAAATTTTCTATTAGGTACAAGGATTCTTTAAAGAAGTTTAATCTCTACAGGTATTGGTGCCGATTCCCTTGTTCACAAACTAAACTAAATTTAAGTTCAGTGCATCTTTTTCTTTCTATTTCATTAAGAAAAGGACAGAAGATAAATTTTAGTTTAGTCCTGTCAAATTAATCAGCGCCTGTCACTACTCCATACAAGTTTAGACGTGATTAAAAACTTGCCAACTAAAATTACGTCAATTTACGTCATGCGCTAATTAATTTGACAGGACTAAACTAAAATTTATCTTCTGTCCTTTTCTTAATGAAATAGAAAGAAAAAGATGTACTGAACTTAAATTTAGTTTAGTTTGTGAACAAGGGAATCGGCACCATTATATAAAAATGAAAATGAATTTTCATAATCGGTCCACAGTAATTGACGAAAATATCATGGACATACATAAAAAACACTGACAGACGAACATAGAACGTCCTCCTTTTTGAATTCGGTTAAAAATCAATTGCCGTGCGTTAGTCTCGCAAGAACTCGAATTGTTGTATGCACGCCGGAGAAGGTTCCAAACAAAAGAAAAGGCATTGCAATGCATGCCGGGCATTATCTAGTCTACTATAAATAAGTAAACATGGGTTTAGTATGCAGTGCAGTTTCAATGTAAAGTTGATAATGAACTATTTAAGCCTAAAATAATCCTTTATCTAGAACTTGTTTATTTTAGTTTAGGTGCAGATTTAGACTGGTTAGTATTTTCAAGATACTTTTTAGCTTTTCTATTTTTTAGAGCTACTGAGCTGCAACAACAGTTTTACAATATTTCTCTCATCCAACCAATTTAATCTCACGGGAGGTAAAACGATTAAGTAAATGAAATGTATTTTAAAGAAAATCAAATAAACAACTCTGTTTGCTGACCATACATAAAATTTTCGACAGCATGTTTTGCTTTTGCGTGCCGAGGCTATGTCTGTGTGTGACGATACAATGTACATACACAGACGGGGCTATACGTAAATACCACACACAAAGACTGGGCAGCCAGTGTAAGATGACCTACCGTGTCCCCCGCAAGTGTACGCAAAGAGGGACTAATAAGGGGAGGGTGGGAGAGTGTCAAGGGTCTAGAATCCTGGTTGTTATAAATATATGCATCTGTCAATGTGTGCGTATTTCGTGATTGTGGTGTTAGCACTCGGCTCACCTTCGTGCGACCTCGTGTTTCGACACCGGCGGCCGAACAGCTAGTTATTGTTCCCCCGAAGGTTCGCGTCGGCGCGCGCGCAGACTACTGATGAGCTCTCAACGTTCTATTTTTAAACTTCGATACGAGTTTGAGATGTATGAATGTTGAAGGATTGTAACACTTGTTTTAGTTTCTGCTTATTCTATTGGAGGATGGGTGACCTCAATGTTACCTACGCGTTTGATGTAAGATTAATAGACGTGGTTTTGTAATGGTATTAGTAAATTAAGATTATGCGCGTAGGCAATTTATGTGCAGTTGATTTAATGTATCGTATCTTATCTCCTTAGCCAATAAATTAATGAGCAATTTAGTTTAACTCATATTAAATGGTTATGGGGAGATAGAGAAGTTTAATTTATTGGTTTCCGTTTGGTACCTTTGGTTCTACCACAGTCTTTGAATTAATTAATTTATTCCGCCAATGCGAGGGTTTTCACAGAGCATGTACGGTATAGTCTGTATATATGAATTTCTCAAGCTATCAGTCCCTCCACGTTATGAAGGGACAGATAAATTAACAGTATCATAAGAGAATCGTAGCAGGTGGCATTTTAAAGTTTCTGCCTACCCCCATGGGCAGAAGGCGTGAGTTTGTCCTACTATCCTATCCCACCCTATCCTACTATTAATCCTATACTACTTTCTAATATTATAAACGCGAAAGTTTGTGAGGATGGATGGATGTTTGTTACTGTTTCACGCAAAAACTACTGAACGGATTTGGTTGAAATTTGGCACACAGATAGTTTATAACCTGGACTAACACATATAATACTTTTTATCCCGATATTCCCACGGTATCGAGTCGTATGCGGGTGAAACCGCGGGGCATTGCTAGTGTATGTATTAATGAACAGTTAAGTCGTAAGCTGACCGTCAGAAAATGTGATCGTTTTACTTAATTTAACATAACATAAGATCACGCCTTTAATACTCGAAGGGTTGGGCAGAGGTGTACTTATCGTACTATACCCACATTTTGCCATTTATGTTTAAGTCCCATGTAATAGGGGATGAGCCTATTGCCATCAACAGAACACAAATCCACGGCTTCAACTGAGAAATTCGTGATAGAAAAACCCAATACCACGTTACCTGGAAATCGAACCCAAGACCTCAAGAAGTGGGCCTCCTGAAAACATTTGTCATCAACAGAACACAAATCCAGACGCCGGGGCTTCTACTGAGAAATACCTGATAGAAAAACCCAATACCACGTTACCTGGGAATCGAACCCAAGACCTCTAGAAGTGGGCCTCCTGAAAACATTGTTATTACTTATAGCTATAACTTAAAATACAATAGACGTGGATATATATTACTTAGTAACTTGTTCCGCTTAGCTATTTCTAAAGAGCCATAAAAAAACCTGAAAGAAATCGAGACGTGTTTCACCTCTCAACGAGGCATCCTCAGGATAACGATTGACTTGTTGCAAATTCGAACGCGGCCTGTTGCTACACCGAGCGCTGAACGCAGAGAATCCGCGCACTCTGCGTTCAGCGCGTTCTTTCAGGGTTTTTTTATGGCTCTTTAGAAATAGCTAAGCGGAACAGGTTACTAAATATATCCATGTCTATTGTATTTTATAATGGATTTCCGCAAGGTCATGCCTGAATCAGTTTAGTTACTAACTCTATGTGTTTTTCTTTTCTTTGTACAATAAAAATTATTTATTATTTATTTATTATTTTATTATTATTATCAATTAACTAGCTATAACTTAATTTAGAAGCCTCTTTATAGTGTATCTTTTTAATAGATATGTAAACACTGTCTCACACACACCAGGTTAGGAAGCTGTCAGTAATGTCAACTGTCAGTTACGAGAAATGACGGGAAAACAGACGTGAAGCGTATCGAAAACTAGGACCTTGGATGTGCTGATGAGTCTGTGAGTAAATGTGATAATAGCCCTGCATAGAAATAAACACAACACTCTTAAAGCATTTTGACATAGTCCGATACGATATCGGTGACGGATGCCGATACAATATCGGGGCAAGTAAAACGTATGTTACTTGCCCCGATATTGTATCGGATAATATGAAAACGTTCGTTTAAAATAGTGACCAAGGAAGCAATAAATGCAAATGCACGCGCAATCTTCAACATTAACATCAATCAACAAGATTGCAGGCTGTTGTTGTACTCGTAGTAGAATTATTCATGCAAATGTAACCGGATCCAAACCTCTATTTGCTCAAATTCTCAGGCTAGGTATTTATTTTGTTAGTTCATGTCGGAAAGCTCACTTTATCGGCAGCGATTTGCGTTTTAAGGCTTGTGCAGACCAGCGCGACACGCGACGCGACACAAAGGCACCGCCCGTCGCGCGACGAGCGGTGCCTTTGTGTCGCGTCGCCTGTCGCGCTGGTCTGCACAAGCCTTTACTGGTACCCTTGTGTACAAAGTTGTCTGCATGTTTTCATCGATTTATGAACTTTATTGGTCTGATTAACTCTTGTCGGAACTAGAGCTTGAAAAACCGGTATTTTTGGGAACCGGTACCAATGGCCTTGGTGTGATACCAGTACCTACCAGAGTAGTAACTACCTGTATTATTGGTGCCAGTACCTATCAGACGCCGCAGGAGGAGACGCCCTGGGCGTCGGGAATCACAGGAAGATTTCCGGCCGCCGTAGGCGCGGGCTTGCGGACGGTGAGCAATGGGTAGCTCGCCGTCCGATAAGGACCAAGCCCGGGTCGACGGCGCGTTGTGTTCCACGCGCGCCTCAAAGAGATGTCAGCAGAATTGACGGGGTCCGCTAGGGCCAATGCCTGCCGGGGCTGCGAATATGGGCCGATAGGGATATCGTGGCCCCCCGGCAACATGGCAACCGAAGGAACACGGGTGGGTTTTAGTCAGTAAGAGTCTGACACGCCCTCCCGCTCCACTCAGAGCGGGAGAAGTTATTCGATAATTTCCCACCCAAAAAAAAAAAAAAAAAGTACCTATCAGACGTAGTACCTGTACTATTGGTAAACGGAACTGGTTCCAAACAAATATTTCCGTAAGTTAGAGTGAGAAAACAGATATAGTAAGTAAAAAGGATAGTTTATAGGCATTAGAAAAATAGCTTCAAGGTTGCCAATCGTACGAGGTTCCTCGTACAAATATGAGATTTGTGGTACGCGCTGGCTACCTGAATTTTGTAGATACCGGTACCCGTGTGGAACGGGTACCCAAGTTATCGAAACGGCAAGAACCGCTAAGTACCGATACTGAACTTGTAGTTTTGGTACCGGTTACAAGCCCCGGACGGAACCTTGCTGTCAAAACCTCGTGGTCCCGGATTTGTGGCTAAATAATCTTTATTACTCAAAAGAAATTTACAAAAAAAAAAAAAACTATTACCTAGTGGGAAACATAATCTTCTCTCGCAACTGGCGTGTGTGTATGACTAGATGTATGAATGTAGGTAAACGAAGCAAAACGAGTATGTTAGGATCGTAGTATGTAGCGTTGGTTTAGTCCCATCTCGGCACCTTCCTATCTCGGCACCCATGAATTTATTTATCATGCCCACGATAAATTTCCATCTCGGCCACCTATCATAAGCCATTGTTAAGTAGGCGAAAAATGGAAAAACAGTATCTTTGTTTTATTATTATTTATTAAATCTACTAATTGAGTTACTGTTTATAAAATAAGTTGTTTTAAAATACTAGTGTATTGCAGACAAAGTAAAAGATATTTCCATGGGACTTTCACAGACAAGCCCTTGAATCGCTCTAATTAGAGGCTGAAGCTCTGATGGTGCCGAGATGGGAAGGTGCCGAAATGGGACTAAACCGTAGCGTTCTGTGGTTTCTGCCTACCCCCATGGGAAGAAGGTGTGAGTTTATATATGTATAATCTTCTTCTTCTTCGTCATTCCTTCAACCACATACCTACGACCCGTCTCCAAGTTATAAGGTCTTCTGTAATATACACAGTAAAATAATGAATGATATTAAGTATAGCAGAGGTTTAAGTAAAGTATTTATTATGTTAAAGCAAACACACACGGTACAAAAAGATAATTTCTAAGTAATATGAGACATAACATGCTCAACAAAGGACGATAATAAAGTAAATACCTAACGAGACATTGAAGGTAGCGGTAAAAGAATTTTGCGGAAAATCTCTGTTATGTCTATATTTTCAAAAATGTAGACTTAATCTGAATAATTAGCTCACATTAAAGCCTCATCTCTTTAAGGCGCGGTAAGAAGCAAATCTTTAGGTATTGAAGGAGGTGAAGCGACAGTAGTGCATCGTGGTGTACAAATACAGTTGAAAATGGCGATGCGTTTGATTTTAGTTGAATCTCGTGTCCGCCAATAATGTGACAGATATATCGCAGTTTTAAATTAATAAAAAAAAAAATACACCAATAAGTTAAAATATTTTTACATCTTTATTTAGTTGATAAATTTACTCTTTTTTATAGTTGTCACTCAAAATGTTGAGCATTTCGAGACGAAAAGTTTTTTCATGGTCTTTACTGCGATTTTTTTTTTCAGACTTTGAGGTCTTTCTATAAAATATCTTTGTATGAGTCTTTTTTTATACACTTGAGTATACACTGTATTTTTTTTGGGCTTGTAATATGTTGCAATACGGCTAACTGTGCGACGAAAAAGTGAACGTTTTATGGTGTCCCTGCTTGGACAGCGCCTTAATACATCGACACGATCCTTAAAAATCCACAACCATGTAACCACGATGCTGTTATTATTTCCAACAAAATACAAATCCAAACGTACCTATTTCTGAACCACGACTATAAAAATATCTTATTTATAGATCATAAGCAGTAATCGTATCGTATCGCACGAACCATAATACTACATAAAATACATCATAAACATTGCATCGTCTACTTTATCTTCCATTCAGCTCTGAAATCAGTTTTATTTCAAAGTATAATAAAATTTCCAAATGTTTGCAAATAGGACTATGGCGTCTGGCTTGGACAAAAAGATAATACTCTGGGGAAAGACCTTTCTGTTGAGATTGCGGTAGACAACAACGAGATTGTGTTGTTAGACAAAACGAAATCGCATTTTCGTGAAAAGAATTTTGTCAGTATTGCTTTTCCTATTGTTTTGAAACGGGATGTTATGAAAAGAGCCTGCACGGATGACGATACTGAAGTAAGTGCAGCTTGAAGCGCCAGTCAAGCTACCAACAGATACCAACCGAACTGTCTGGGTTATCTACGGCGTAAGGTATTATAGTTTCATAAGGGTGACAATCAAATTAATTTGCCTAGCCTTTTCTTAACTATATTGGGGTCGGCTTCCAGTCTAACCGGATGCAGCTGAATGCCAGTATTTTACATGGAACGACTGCCTATCTGACCTCCACGACCCAGTGACTAGGTAATACTATATCCCTTGGTAAGACTGGTTGTCAGACTTTTGGGTTTCTAACGACCCGTAACGATTGTCAAAGATCCGCGAATGACAGCCGGGACCAACGACTTACCGTGTTTTTCTCGGTATGTAGAAATGGTCACCCATCCACGGACCAACCCCGGCTAGCGTAGCTTAACCTGATAGATCGACCCCTGCGACTGTTATTACTTAGCCACGAGCTCCTCTTCGGAAGGGTGACATATTATAAGAGTTTAATTACCGTCATCATTCTTTAAATGAATGATTGAAATATCAGATTTAGACCTTAAGAAACTTTCGACAGACTGTTGGTGCTGTAGTTTAGGTGACCTTATAGGTCTTCATTTATGAATAAGAAACCTAAATTTTGACGGATCTAGTGTACTAAGTCACCAATATACGATATACTGGTTTCCACTTTCTCTGGCGCTCGATGAACGGACAGATTATCAAGCCATACAACATATTCCAGGGTTAGATTAAGTCAGTATCGTAGCTGTATCGTCCTGTAACCCTTGCAGTGGAACCTTCTTTGTGGCTCCTTGCCTTTGAAATGTATTTTTCCGGCTGAAAATCGATAAACGTAATTAGGTATGTTAACCTAGAATAAAACATTTTCCACCATAAACTAAAAGAGTGCTAAATGATGAATGAAATAATAAGCAACATTCCTAAGAATTACGAATAAACACCCAGCAAAAATTTGCATCCTCAATTGGGAACAAAAAAAATAGGTGTTAAAAACATCTCAGCTCTCATGAATGAAGCGACCGCTGCATCTGTCAATGAAGACACGAAGAGTTCATTTAAAATAGCTTACCTGGCAACGAGCCAGAAACACATGAAGTAGATGAAAGAAATTTTTTAATTCCCACTTTTGATCCACTTCAAGCAGCCCACGAGTTAAAAGCTAACTCGATTGCTTGTTTTCCTTTAAATTCGCTGTTATTTCGAGATCCTCTTCACTCCCTTTCATTTCTTGTTCTCCCTCTTTATTTTCCAGTACCTATAGGTAGTACTTTGTTTTTTACACGCGGCTTTCTTTCAATTTCACGGCTTCCGCCCCCGATTTCTCTTTGTAGTGAATAAATAATGTTGGCACCTCGTGTGTTTTGGTTTATTTTGCGGTTTCTGCCTTTGACGGGATTTAGAGACGTGAAAAATGCGACGGGATAGATTCGCGTGATGTGTTTACGGTATAGTTTATTTACGAGTTACGGTTGTTTGACTTGTTTGGAACAGAAAAGGTCGGATAATCCGATAATGCTATTGGATTTTGTTTGTAGTTTCTTTTTCAATAAGGATCTGTTTTTTTAAGAGAGTTTCCATTCTTTATCTTTGGATAGTGTTGATCTGGTTGCCTTACAACTCACTTTGCCATGACTTATTAACAAAAAATAATGAAATGAAGAAATACGAAGTAATGAATGTCAACCACAGGTATATTCACCTGTTGATCCACCTTTTAAGATGCTGATGCAACATCAACTGTAGATCACAGAGCACTCGGTTATAAAGTAGTCCTTTCTTCGTGTTGATTACAAAAAGGTCCTTCACTGGAGACTCCAATATCCATCTGTTTGACGATAAACCTGTCAACATTATCTTAATGTAGCTTGGATAGGTTGAGACTAAGGCAGGAAGCTTGATCTGGATAGGCCTATGTACCCATAGGCCTTCAAGCAATAGCTTGAAAATTCAAGACTAGCCCCCTGTTTCCGGAGTTTATCCATTCGATAATGCTATGAGTAACACTATATATCTACATTTTGTTTCTTGACAACCAGTTTAGTAGACATTTTGTCAAAATTTATAACTTTGTTGAATGAATAACTATTGAGAGTTTATTTTGTATTCTGGAAAGTATTTGAAACCATTGCTGACTGAGGAGCAATTCCCGTTATTTCTAAGAACGTTCTCATTCGCAATCTGTCACAAATAGATTGTATTTGTGACAGATTGCGAATGAGAACGTTTTACGAATTTACCAACATTTTTGACAGGTTTGACAGATTGCGACTTGAATGTGCAAGTTTTTATGTACGAGAATTGGCGTTCTGGTCTACTGACTGTTTGATGTGGAAATGTAAGGTGAATACCTCTGACAAGGAGTGAGAGAACAGGAAGATAGAGATAGAGGCAGATTAAGAAAAACAAAATACCTACCTACGACTGGTCTAATTTAAAATTGTGTGAAAATACGGAATGCATCTTGTAGTTAGCAGCTGGCTTAAAACATTTTGTATAATAGAGACCATGTTGTTATTATTTTAATAGTCTCATAATAACACCTTTCAGATTAAACAGCAAGATAATATTCTAACGTCACCTTTGGCATGTTTAATTCCCAACAAATGAGTGATCAATCATCCTAATAAGACAGAAAACAAATTAAACTTCTCAATCTCTAATTGCGGCACAAATTATAATTCTGGTCTGAGTCTTGAAATACACCTGTACATGAAAACGATGCGAATCGACCGAACTTGTTCGTCGCCGACGCCGCCGATTCATTATCAGACTTCCAGACGAAACATGAATATTATTCCGGTGGAAAACACAACTTTAAATTGAACTTAGCCGTTGAAAGCTTAAGGTTGCTAATCGTATGGAGAAACAAAACCGATAAGACAAACTGGAATCGGACATCGAATGATTACTAGTCTCGCGTGTTTGAATTTGAACGTCGTATTCGTTTCGAATGCTAATTAAAATGTAACTGTAACGCGTGGTGATAAGGTTAGTTTTCCAAAATTTGGTGGGCATGTAGGTTGTTTTTGAAGCGTGCTTCGGCGAAGCAATGAGAGAGGGCGTGCGATAAATAACCGCCTTTGTGCCGTCACCGGTCGGCTAAATAACGGCTATTAAAATGTGTTTCGAGATTGCTCGTGTTTTTTGCGACTTTGGGCAAGGATCGACAGGTATGCGGTTCGGACTTGGCATTTTAGGGACAGAATTTCGTTGAGGCCGCTCATAAATAATGAAATTATCTGTAATATGTGATGATCTGATTATGGGTTGTTGAAAGTTTGGAATAGCTCACATCTGATACCTTTTAACAATGGTTCTTGAACATTCTAGTAAAAAAGTTAAACGAATCTCAAAACTGCAGACTAATTAATTATTCACATATAGTAAAACCAATGTTCTGAGAATACTAATAACACTTGGACAAATAAAAAAACAATGGACAACATGGACCTGGGAATTTTCCTCAAGCGTTTCAAAGGTGTAACTAGCGCCATCTATGTTCGAAACGTTTTTGATTCACCTCGTTTGACGATTCAACGAAGTCGCTGGCTATACTATAAATTTACCAACCATGAGGAATAGTGAATTAAGAAATCTATAAAAATTAAAGTAAGTCATAAGGTCAGAAGGAGAAGGTGTCATAAGGTCTATTTATCTATGTGGCTGTTAGAAAGTTTTAACCTTAGTGAAGTTTCAAGTTACTAGTAAGTAGTTGTTGTCAAAAGTCGAAAACAATTCATCATCTGCCTAGCCTTTTCCCAGTTATGTTGGGGTCGGCTTCCAGTCTAACCGGATGCAGCTGAATACCAGTCAAAGAAAAAGAGTCAGTTAAAGTCGAAAACAATTACGAGGTCGATAATATTTAATTTGAATCGCTTTGAAAAACATTATCGTTAATATATTTAAAAGAAGAGGAGCTCGTAGCTAAGTAATAACAGCTACACAGGTCAATCCATCAGGTTAAGCTACGCTTGCCCGGGGGTGGTCCGTGGATGGGTGACCATCTTTACATACCGAGACTCCTCCGTGCTTCGGAAAGCACGTTAAGCCGCGTGCAGGCTGTCATTCGTGGCTCTTTGCCAGTCGTTACGGGTCGTCAGAATGCCCAAAGTCTGATAACCAGTCTTACCAAGGGATATCGTATTACCCAGTTACTGGGTTGTGGAGGTCAGATAGGCAGTCGCTCCATATAAAATACTGGTATTCAGCTGCATCCGGTTAGACTGGAAGCCGACCCCAATATAGTTGGGAAAAGGCTCGGCAGATTGATCGTTAATGTGTTTCAAAGCGTCGTCGTCTTACTCACTTACTTACCTACTTCTTTTCTCACTGCTTCTTCAAGATGGCTATAACTATTTCCAGCTACCGTTATCCAGCAGATCTAGAATGGAAGTTTCAGAATCATTATTACTTGACGTCAGACCGGCCGGACCCAGCTGTCATTTGACAGACGTTAGTAGTCAGAAGTCCAAAAGTCTGACAACCAGTCTGACCAAGGGGTATCGTGTTACTAAGTATTTGGGTTGTGGAGCTCAGATAAGCAGTCGCTCCATATATAAAATGCTGGTATTCAGCTGCATCCGGTTAGACTGGAAGCCGACCCCAACATATATGAGAAAAGGTTAGGCAGATTGATTCTTCTTCTTTTCGTGTGGTTAGTGACTAACCTGGTGTCAGAGTTTTAAAGCTGCCCATGGGCCTCTGACTTGTCTTCACATGCCGTCGAGAAAAATCTCTTAGGCATGCCGTTTCCTCACGATGTTTTCCTTCACCGTTTTTGAAGCAAGTGATAATTATCCAATACGCACGCACATGAATCCGAAAAGTCAGAGGTACATGCCTTGGGTTCGAACTCGAGACCTATGACTTGGCAGTCCAATGGTCACATTACTAGGCTATCACTGCTATGGCCAATTGATTGAGACGGATGAAAACTATCCAATTAACAACGCTAGTGGTGCTACAGGAAAAAGTAGGTTCATCAGCTTGAGAAAGCTGGTTTTGCATTATAAATTGCAATTTACAGCAGTTTTATGCAGCTTTTTCTATAAGAAGCATTTCATCACTTTAATTAATAGACCGATACGGTTTCTGAGGTCCTCGATAAACTCTCAATAGTTTCATTAATTCGCCAGTGTTATAAATTTTGGCAAAATTTCTTTCTTACAAAACTGAGTATTCAGCAACAATTTTTTAACTATAGGTAATGGCGCAGTCGAATAGAGCAACTAGGGTTAAGGAACCTCAAAAACCGGGGTTTATTAAATAAACCATAAAAACATTTGAAGATCCTCCAACATCACTATATGCCCTTTTTTATAATAGGTAAGTAATGCAATCATAGCTGTTCAACTGAAGACAACCACAACCGCAATAGCTAGCATAAAGAATGATCTCGAATTCGCGTTCGATTTCTATCAATAAGACAAAAATATAGATAGTGCTATTGGCGATACCATGATATACGTAATTGCATTTTGGAACAGTAAATGGGAATGCACCACGGCAATTTGCAGGTCAGTGTCAGGTTATATGTAACGCTTTCGTCTTAAGGAAGAACTACTTCAACATACTTATAAGAGTTTATCTAAGGAACTCGGAAACAGGTTAGGACTCAATACCCCGTGTTTATCTACGGCCTAGCGGCGACGCCGTAAAAAGATGCACATCCATAGATAAATATCACCCGTCTCTCCACTATTCCATTGCCTACTCAAGGATGCATATCCGGTACGGCTCGCAAATCCTTCCATATCCTGAGGGCATGTCTTCCCTACCATTACCGCGCCCCCCGGTCTACTCCTTGATTTGCAATGGCCTCTGTAGCCCCATGAAGCATGAGGCTCCAGGGGCTAGTGCAAATCTTGGGGTTCATTAGATTTCCGGTTAAACCAAGCTGGGTTCGGTGTATTTCATTCATGCATTCACCCATAATCAAGTTGTGACACTCAAAGATTTCACGTTGTAGAACGTCAAAAATAACATGGATTATACACAGTTACACATTGACGTGCTTTCAGGCATACTGTAGGTAAAACAAACGTTTGTACGTTGTTTTACAGCTTTCTTTTTCATAGAATTTCGTTTCACATCATTTTTTTCTCATAAGTATTATCATTTCATAGAATAATCAATACGCAGAATATTTACTTTCCATAAAGTTAAATCATTGATTTTTTTACAAATAAAATTATATGTTTCGATATTCATATAGAACATGACATGGCATGATATCAAATCAACATGAAACATTTTCTGTGAAACGAAATTCTATGAAATTTATGTCTGGGAAACAAGGGGACACCAAAACAAACACTGAACAATCTCCAGCGTTTAATGGTCTATCATATTAATTACCTATTATTGGCAAAATTTTAGTTTCTCTTCCACAAAAGTAATGAATGAAAAGTTGATGTTGAGTTTGATATTTTTGGCAAGATGTCAAGGTGTTGTTTTAGGTGTAAACGAAAACAATAGTCACGTCACAACATGTAGAATAGGTACCTGTATTTATAACTTGGTGTTAACGCGGGGTTAGAATATCTATTTTTATACGAAGGACTTCGCCAGCAAAATGCACGCATAGCATTAATTAAGATCTTTTCCCAGGTCGCATATCTGCGTAGTTAGGTACTGGATAAAGTGGTACAAACGATAACGTATCATATCAGGTTTAGTGATAAGCTGGGCTAACGCTATTGCCTAAGGCCTATAAAACTCGCACAGCAAGCAGAGAGGTATAAAGATAACTGATTGTTAATTTACTTGTATCTTCTTCAATGATTTGAAGTCCTACTTCTGATGTTAGATGAGAGTAGCTCCTTGAATCCCTAATTTTGTTACTTTTCTTCGAAATTTACAAAGTTAAAATTGCTTGACAAGCACGAAAGAATCACGGGCTTGTCAAGCTATTTTGACCTTCTGGGGCATTAGGACTTTGTGACCGAATTCGGTCGTAAAGCGTTCGCTATCTATGTCAAGACTACTGGCCCTGATCATGGAAAGAATAAAGTTGTCAAGCGTTTGATAAATTACACACCAACCGTTGCCTTGTGCCTTGTTGCCTAGCTTCTGACGTTTCATAAGTGCCCTTGTAGGTTTATGTGTTTTATTTTTTCTATTTTGTGGAAAACGGGCTCCAAACTGTTTCTCAAAGAGAAAACTTGAATTGTAGGTGAGTACTTAAAAACATGATTGATGGCGTATACCGTTACCTTTTCAAGAACATGTGTCGTAGCGAGTTAGAACCACGCCTGCCACTCGTCAAGCACCAATTTATAAATTTATTTGATGATGACGATGACAACGATCATCGGTAGCGCTCGTGGCTAAATGATAACAGCTGCAAGGGTCGATCGAAGGTTAAGCTACACTTGCCGAGGTCGGTCCGTGGATGGGTGACCATTCATAACATATTTCCGCCGTCATTCGCAGACCTTTAACAGTAGTTATGGGTGATCCGAAACCCGAAAGTCTGACAACCAGTCTTACCAATACCAAGAGGTACCTACTTATCGTGTTATCCAGATACTGGGTAGTGGAGGTCAGATAGGCAGCCGCTTCATATAAAATACTGGTATAGAGCTGCATCCGGTAACACTGGAAGCCGACCCAACACAGTTGTGAAAAGACTAAGGCAGATTAATTTTGACAATGACAGCGATCATCAATATCATCATTATGATCAGCACCTTCCCCAAGAATAACGAGTATAAATGGGCAATAGTCAGCTATGTCAGTTTCGGAGTACTTGAGCTGTCAGATTGCTTACGCTGTAGGTAAGTTGTTTTCACAAAATAAAGTAGAAAAATGGTTAAACCTATTAAAAGTGTAGTGCGGGAGTTATTATATAATTTATGATATGTAAATTCCAAGATGTGGAGGAACAGCACGATGTCGTCCTTAACCAAAAACGATAATGTTTACAAGATGTCGAAAAGTTGACGTGTATGTAGATCTAATGATTTTGATATTTTGCCTTTTGATTTTTGCCTAATAGATTATGTGTATTAGACTATGTCGTACCTATGCTCTACCTCCATACGATGACAAAACTGTATCAAATCCATACTGCATCGTGCTAAAGTGACCATTCTTTATCAGGAATGAATCAGAATATAAACAAAATAACCTATCAAAAACAAAAAGGCAAACAAAGTATCAAATTCTTTTTTCGTAGGACAAATGGTGTTGCTGTCTATAGATTTTCAAATTGTACCGTTTTTTAGTTAGCGTGGCCAGACTCTATATTTAAAGACACATTTAGCAACCCTAAAATCGTAAAAAACATAACCCAACAAAGACAAATATGGAACGTCGCATAAATCTACTGATAAACCCGTCGTCTATCAACACCAATTCGCTACCATCAATAAAGAAGGAGCTAACAGCTAACCCTATCCAATATCGAGGCTCATCAATCGAAGCGTGAACATTATCCTCTAGATAGTGGTGCTGGGTAGGCAGTGTGACAGGTGGTAAATCATTAGGAACGACATTTTTTCCGCTGCCGTCGCTTTGCTTCGAGTTCGCCCCCGATGTCGAGAGCTGTCTCGAGAGATATGGTTGGGGATGGTCTGAGAAAGAGTAGAATATTTTATTTTTATTATTATTTTTATGAAATAAATAAAAATAAAAAAAATTGCACTGTCACTTTTAATGTCATAATCTTTTTAATTATGGAACAACAACACACGCACACACATGCTTAAATGCATTGGTTTTTTTTAATCCCACGGTGACATGTATTTTCGTAGTTTTACTACTTATACTATTATTTTCGGTGGACGGAATATAACTTCTTTCAAATTGTTGTCGATATAGTGCTAATAAGCTACAGATGGACCGACGGACATGACAAAATGAAAGGCGTTCCGTTTTTGCCATTTGATTAAGGAACCCTAGAAATAGGGGGCAACGGTAAGTACACTGTGTTTATATTCAGCTTTATAAGTTTAACATAAATTTTATTGCGTATCTGCTGAAGTGCTGACCATTAATCACTGATTTGTATAGAATTATCCTAAAGTATTCTAATCTGTTTCGTTTCTATACCTACCTAAATAGTGTATTGCCAATGCTTTTCATAATCACTATGAAATAGGATTTACTTTAATTATCTAATTCAAATAAATGTAATTGCCAAGGCATAAAAGTCGTAAGACGTTGCTGCAGAGTATTCATTTCTCATAATACATTATTACAACATACGCACAAGAAAAGAAAGGTTGTCCTTTTATTTTATTTGCTGGTAATTGAGAGTTCTAGATAATCTAGTGTTTAAAAAAGCATAAGTAGTTATGTCGATTTAAATTTTATACATTTTTAAAACGACTCTAAATTCATACAGTTTTTTTGCTATCACTGCAAAGTGAGGGCGTGGCATCATCCTCATTATTTAGATATTAATCCGGCACTCTCCCTCGCTATCCTTCGTGCACACGAGGGTAGCGGGGGGGTGCAGAGTATCCCTGAACCGGGGGGAAGGAGGGTAGGCGACGCATCGTCTCGTTTTAATTAATATACGACACTTGTGGGACTTTGAATAGTCCTGCAGTAAAAGTTTTTGACTTTGCATTTATTTGAGTTTTGTGAAAGTTTTGCTTTCCCGAGTATTTGAATGTGAAAGTTTTTCTTTGGAAAATGTTTGGGGTAGGAGTGATATTTCATGTTTAGTAGAGGGTTTGCTGTTATTGTGGCCATAAATTACTGTTTCAAAACGAGCTTGGGAATAAGTTTTTCTTTCATCAATCGTATTCGTTAGGTTCCAAAAATAAGACTAGATAGTCTTTTGAATGGGGGGATCCACGACACGCAAAGCTCAGCGCAGATGTCAAATAATTTTTGCTTTGTTTACATCAGTGTATTTAGCAATTTTTTGTGTTGAAACCAATCCACCATCGTTATTAACCTAACATAATATACATTGTACCTGGAAGCTTATAGAATTGAAAGACGAAGTAAACAAACGAGGAGCAAGGATTACTGGAAAGAAATCAGATGTTATTGAGACGGAGACTTCTATCAAATATTTTTTTTTAATTAGTGCTAGGCTCTAGATTTGAATAATTTTTTATTTGTAACGTGTTAATTCCCAAGTAGCACACAAGCTCTATAAGAAGCCATACACCGGCCGGTTAGAGGTTCTTAATAACGGCATAGCCTCCATAAGTAAGCTCTACAGTAGATGTACAAGCCGCTACAGCGCCGCTGTACCCCCAAAAGAGGCACCGATTATCCGGCCTACGGTTCTACAATGTCGATACAATGGTCCTAAATATGTGTTAGTACTGTAACGGCTAGGGCTGCGCAGGGTAGGCTACAGTGCGCAGGCCGTTAACGGTTAGGTAGAAAGTAGAGGTAGATAGTAAAACAGCTAGACAAGTTAATACATATATTTTCAACACAGTAGTAGGTAGAAAGTACACGACTAGGTCCTGACACTGAGTTCTGAGCACTCGCACACTTAGGATAGGAAGGAAGGGTACCGTCCTTGGTAGCACATGGTAGGTGTGGGGGCCTGCTCAGCACAGGCTCCGTAGTAGTCAGACGGCCCTCGTAGGCTGCTGGTATTCAGCACCGCAGCACGTGCTCTCGGCGGTAGGCATTGGGAGCACGTGGTAGTTCGCCTGTCAGCACAGGCGCGTGGCGGCAGGCCGCAGGTAGGCAGGCCTTCGTCAGCGTGCAGCCTGAGCCCGTACAGAGAGCCCTGAAAGGCGCGGTAGGAAGCGCATGTTAGGTGGGTGCGAGCAGTAGCAGGCCGCATGCGATGTGCCAGCTTCTTTCCCCTTCCAGTGACCAAGGTACGGTATAGGGAAAGCAGAGTAGGTAGTAGCTAACACATCACAGCGGCTTACAGGCAGAGAGAGAAAGAGCAGAGTTAGCGTGGCACAATGACAGATGTAAAGTGAGGTTAAGCATGGTGAACACGCGAGCATAGAATATAAGATCAATAGATTATTATAGCTGATGGCTCATTAATAGCTTATATATAACAATACCACTAATGTGGAACTCACCCTAGGTCGGGGCACACAGTCCTGAGGGTCACTTCCTTCAGGAAGGCAAGCGGCAGTCGAAATGACAGTGTCCCTAGTAAATTAGTGTTATGCCACGTTTGTAGTGATGTGGTTAGCTACTTACTAATTGAGAATCACTCGACTAATTGTAGTGAGACCGCTTACAACGCTACAGTACGGAGATACAAAGGTGCTATGCGAGCGGTAGTGTACGCCTCATTATCTAAAATAACTTCTTGTAGCGCGACTGTAGCGCTCGCATCTTATTTAGTCACGTCTGTATCTCTGAATTAGAGTTTCTGTATTAGATATACAGTGGCAATATTTTGGGGAAATGAACAAAACATATTGAAATTTTAACAATGACGTCTAAGAAAGTGATTGATGGAACAACTGGAAATAATTAAAAAATAAACAACAGGTAAGTGAGTTAGTGTTGATTTTTCCTTTTATTACATGGGACTTAAACATAACTGGCGCAATGTGGGTGTACTATATATATGTACACCTTTGCAGAACCCTCCGGGGAAAACAGGCGTGATGTTATGTTATTATTTATTTATTTGTCAGATAACATGATCCATTATGGTTAGTAACAACAGGAGCTTATAAATTATGTTAGTAGGTAAAGAATATAAATACAGTGTGAGTCTTTATAATGTGCACACATCAAAATGAGCCCATCTATGCTTAATTTTACAGATGGAAAAAATATTAAAAAAAAATGTAAATATTTTTTATGGAACTTTTAAATAAAACGATGTTACTTTTAAATTAAAAGATCTGTCGCGATGAAACAAACTCTATAATGAATGGAAGTAATTAGGCGTCCTCAAAAAATTAAAATTATGAAAAAAAAAACTACCCTCAATTGAAAATAAACATGTTTTACAATAATTGTAAAATTTCTACCTTAAAAAAATATTTAGTATTTTTTTAATTCCGTGGATAAAATTAAGCATTGATTCCCGTCCTGTTCCCATTTCGATATGTGTACATTAAAAAGACTCACACTGTTTAAATAACAATTAAAAACATTTTATTTTACCGTCCCAACCACGATGCTTACCTAGAGCGAGTGCATCGGACACTCATATTTACTCGAAACTATCCTCAGAATATCGTTGCTGTTGCCGCGTAGGTACTCTGCCCAACACCGACGACACACGCTTTTCCACTATTCCCCCCTGAGAGAATCCCCCTCAGGGGGGAAAACTGGACTCTAATGTAAAAACAGTCCAGAAAGTCCCCTTTTCATTTTGAGTTATTCCACTATTCCCCCCTGAGAGAATCTTCCTCAGGGGGGAAAACTGAACCCTAATGTAAAAAAATCCTGAAATCCCCCTTTTCATTTTGGTTATTCCACTTTTCCCCCTTATTTTTATTTTTGATTTCTACGCTCTTAAAGTAAAAAAAAGTGATTAGGTAAAATGCAATAAACAAAAAAAAACGATAGTACCTACCTATAATTAATGAGTCTTATTTTTCACAGAATTTTTGTAAACATAATAAAATGTGATGAAGAGTAAAAACAATCACAAACAAACAGCGATAAGGTAAATCGGTCGATATTAGTAAAAATAATAATTAAAACAGTTTTAACAAAGTAGTTTAGCATAAACCCCCCCCCTGAACATCACATATTTCAATATGTAACAATTATCAAGTTTTTCGGCAATTTGCAGAAAGTAACAATGAAGTACAAAGATAAAGAGAAAATAGACAGTTTACGAATACTAAAAAAAAATATCATTACGTATACGTACAACAATAAAAAGAACTCATTAAATAAATCATAATAGGTATTGCACCGAGAATAAAACAATCATTATTATTTTTTTAGGTTTGACTGTACCAAATTCAAGTTGTTAGTATTCGTTCGCAAATTTACTTTAAGTAAAAAAAAGTGATTAGGTAAAATGCAATAAACAAAAAAAACGACAGTATAATTAATGAGTCTTATTTTTCACAGAATTTTTGTATACATAATAAAATGTGATGAAGAGTAAAAACAATCACAAACAAACAGCGATAAGGTAAATCGGTCGATATTAGTAAAAATAATAATTAAAACAGTTTTAACAAAGTAGTTTAGCATAAACCCCCCCCCCTGAACATCACATATTTCAATATGTAACAATTATCAAGTTTTTCGGCAATTTGCAGAAAGTAACAATGAAGTACAAAGATAAAGAGAAAATAGACAGTTTACGAATACTAAAAAAAAATATCATTACGTATACGTACAACAATAAAAAGAACTCATTAAATAAATCATAATAGGTATTGCACCGAGAATAAAACAATCATTATTATTTTTTAGGTTTGACTGTACCAAATTCAAGTTGTTAGTATTCGTTCGCAAATTAATTTCATTATTTAAAGAGAAGTATCCGTTCGGTAGACTGCCTCGTTGGTCTAGTGGTTGCAAGCGCTACTGCTGAGCATGAGGTCCTGGGTTCGATTCCCAGGTCAGGCAAAGTGTTATTGGATTTTTCCAGCAGGAATTTCTCAGTTGCAGCCTTTTTTTTTTTTTTTTGGGTGGGAAATTATCAAATAACTTCTCCCTCTCTGGGTGGAGCGGGAGGGCGTGTCAGACTCTTACTGACTAAAACCCACCCGTGTTCCTTCCTATGCCATGTTGCCGGGGGGCCACGATATCCCTATCGGCCCATATTCCAGCCTGGAGTCTGGATTTGTGCCCGGTTGACGGCAATAGGCTCGCCCCCTATTACACATACTAACTGACTGACATGACTTAAACATAACTGGCGAAATGTGGGTTTACTATAGGTACACCTCTGCCTAACCCTTCGGGAATTACGTGATGTTATGTTATTATATTATCTGTGGTTATGTGTTATCGGAATTCATTCGGAATTGAAACAAATACCAGTGGTATTAGAACAGAATAAGTCAAAATTTTCCCAAGCTCGCTTCGCTCGCTCCTGCATTCTAGGTTATCTAAGTAAAATATCCGCCGGCGTCCGCGGTAAATATTTTGGCAACCAGCACCGGCGAACAAATCGACGCCCAGCTCAGGTAGCAGAGCACTCTTTAAATTTTAAGGACCTCAGTGGGGATTTCTGGACGTTGGTTTTTCAGATTCCAGTTTTCCCCCCTAAGGGGGATTATCAGGGGGGAATTCCAGACTTTTTTTTTTGTTGAGTCCAGTTTTCCCCCCCAGGGTGCACTTTCAGGGGGGATTTGTGGAATAAGTATTTTTTCGATTCCAGTTTTCCCCCCCAAGGGGGATTTTCAGGGGGGATTTCTAGACTTTTTTTTATAAATTCCACTTTTCCCCCTTAGGGGGGATTTCAGGGGGGATTTCGGGAATAAGCCGCTTGCGTCTTATTGCGTAAAAGTCATCCGTACGCGCCTCGGCAAAATTGGCGGACGCACTGCAGAACCGCAGCAACCGCAACAACATCCTGAAGACGTTATTGTATTGTACCCGCAGAGCGCTGTATGCCTTTTGAGTATAATTAACCCACACAAGCTGCCCGTCTAGAAAGATTGGCAATATGCTTTGAATAGCGCTAACTTGACTTCAGCTGAGCAACGAGCAAACCTGCGAGCCAACATATTATCACCCCGGACCGCCAGCGCTCTGCGTTCACGTTCAATGTCTTCGTTGTCCCTTAGATCATCGGTGACAATGTGCCCTAGATATTTAAACTTTTTCACTCTCGTGAGAGGAGAACCGAAAAAGAGGTGGAGGTTTATGAGGGGTTTTATCACCAAGACCAAAAGACATACACTCGCTCTTGGCAGCATTGTACTTGAGACCATGACTCTCGGCATGCCGCTCACAAACTCGCAAGTAAATGACGAAAGGCCCTCAGCAGTACCATGTCGTCGGCATAACTTATATTATTGACAGCGACTCCATCAATATCCTATCTTATCCTATACAATTAAATGAGCAATATTTGTATGTAAATATATTTGTTTGTATATAGATTTCTACTCACGTTCTCGAAATCAGCTCTAATGATTTCGATGAAAGTTGCAACATAGAGGTTTACGGGGGCGAAAAATCGATCTAGCTAGGTCTCATATCTGGGAAAATTTGTTTTCTCCGTATTTTCAACCGAGCAGAGCTAGGTCGCCAAAAGTTTAGAACAAGATAATTAATGATGACATGACATTATTGACAGTGGAATAATGATCATGGCAGCATGGAATTAGTAAGTAAGTATCTACTATCATGGCAGTATGGAATTAGTAGGTACTATCCTTTACTATTAAATGAGCATTCTCTATTTTCACCAGAGCAGAGTTCGGTCGCCCAGGTACTGACAACCTACATGCGTGCTACTGAGCTCGCCAGTCAGGTTATCCATATATACCTATGTAGATTAAAAAGAATGGTCGAGGAAATTCTCCCTTGCCTCACTTATGTTATGTGAAATTTTCTAGCACTCATCAAAATGTCAAAGCAATGTTGTACACACGGCTACACATCAAGCTATACCTTTCCAGTATAAGGATTTCCGTACAATGCGAGGTCAGCTTATACTGGAAATGTATACCTTACCTACAACTCTACTTAGGTACAGACGCCAGCACATCAGGCTACTACAATCTGTCAAAATTATTTAATAGATTTTCAACTTTATAGCTGAACAATAAGGTTCAAAGTTGATTGGGAAAATTTAACAGTTTCGGGTAGCTTGATAAGCTGGCGTCTGTACCTACCAAATATTCAAAACAGTTGCTAAATATCAATCTGCCTTGCCTTTTCCTATGCTGGGGTTGGCTTCCAGTCTAACCGGATGTAGCTGAATACTAGTATTTTACATGCAGCGACTGCCTTTCTCTCATCCACAACCCTGTTATTGGGTAACACGATACTTACCCCTGGTAAGACTGGTTGTCAGACTTTCGGGCTTCTGAGGACCCGTAACAACTGTCAAAGATCCACGAATGACAGCCGGGACCAACGGCTTAACATGCTTTCCAAGGCACGGAGGAGTCTCGGTATGTAAAGACGGTCACCCATCCACGGATCAACCTCGGCAAGCGTAGCTTAACCTGATGGATCCATCCGTGCGGTCGTTATTACTTAGCCACGAGCTCCTCCTCAAAACAGTGGCTACATTAAATTATTAATAGGTAACAGAACTGATTATTTCGAACACAACAAACGCGTGTGTTATTGACGTATCCGCGGTCGCCATTGGATAGTTAATTGCGGATATAAAGTTAATGGAATAATTGATTAAACTCTCGACCGATGTTTGTGGTTGCGACTGTAGCGGAGCTGTTGTTATGATTAAAATATTTTAGGGTGCAGTCATGCCTTAACCTTTTGATAAAATTGTAGGTAAAGGCCGCACGCACTTTTGTTGCGTTTTCGTACGAATTTCACTCGTGCGTACACTTACACACGGCTACACATCAAGCTATACATTTGCACTCTATATAGGTTGATGTGTAGCCGTGTGTACAACCACGGTCGTACGAATTGAGAATGCACGCTGGATACGTTTTTCTCTGTCAAATAGAACAAATCCCAACAAGTTCGGATTGTTTTCGGACGTCGGAACTATACGTACGTATACGTACGACTAAAGGGCCTGCTACACGGCTGCCAACCGTGTCCTCGACCGAGGTGACCTTGGTTGGCGACAGGCATAGCTGTTTGAAATTTGGTCGTAAACCACCAACTACACGGTTGTGAACCACCAAGGTCACATCTGTTGGGACGCGGTTGGCGATCATTTAGCAGGCACTTTAGTCACACCCAGTATGCGCACTACCTTTCTATTTGGAAGGTCGGGATCGTTCGTGCGTGTTCGTACATGCACGAGTGAAATTCGTACGAAAACGCATCTGTTATTTATCTAATATGTATATGTATTTATTTAAATAGGTAATTATATGCTTTATGTATCTGTGTACCTGTTTTATATGTAAATGGTACACCACTGACTACCTGCAGTATTGTCTCTCCTTTTCCATTAAAATCCATCCAAAGGTTGTCTGTAAAAGATCGCTTTTAGCGATAAGACCGCCCATTGTGTCACCTAATGTAAAATTTCTAAATTAATGTCTGTAATTTTTATGGTGTACATAATAAAGAATATTCTATTCTTCTATTCTATTCTATCTACATAATACAGGATGGCGGGACATCAACGCGAAAACTGTTACCATGGACTCAGTAAGTATATGATTCTGAACGTCGGTTATTTAAAAAAAAATATCACTATGCACTTTTGTATTACGTGACATTATAAATTGGCTAGATAATAGTAATTTAGTAATAAATTTAAGTAAGACAAAAGTTATGCACTTTCATCAACGCTGCGAAAACCCAAATGTTAGTATTACTTACCAAGGCTGTGATATTGAGGAAGCAAATAAAGCTAAGTTCTTAGGTATAGTGATCGACAACAAACTCACATGGAAACCTCATGTTGAACAAGTATGTAAGAAACTGAGTAAGCACATGCTCTTTTTCAACTTTCAAAGAAAGTCAACAGTCAGGCACTTAACGGCATAGGTACCATGGACTAGTTGCCTCTGTTTTACGGTATGGTGTTATTTTTTGGGGGCAGTCTACTGATAAGGAGCTTGTATTTAGGATGCAAAAGCGATGCATAAGGTCAATGTGCGGTCTTAAGACAACAGATAGCTGTCATCCTTATTTTAAATCTTTAAAAATATTAACATTTCCGTTCTTATATATATTGGAAACGGCTTTATTTGTAAAAAACAATCCAAATCTCTTTCAGAAATTGTCGGCAGTAAGAAAGAATCCAATACGGACTCAATACGTAAATCAATTGTGTCAAGTAAAATGTAAAACCGCACTACTGCAAAAAAGTTTTTTTGGTTTTGCCCCCGCATTTATAATAAAGTACCTAATGTTATTAAAAATATGACTGTTTTCAAATCCAAAAGGGCACTAAATAAAATATTAATAGAAAAAAGTTATTACACAATTGACGAATTTCTTAATGACGAATCACTGACTGATTGATATGCTTTATAATAATCCATTTGACTTTTTTATTTTTTGATTACTGCTACCTTTCTTTGACATTTGACTTTCTGTTTTAATTTGACATTTACTGTAATTTGAACGATTTGACATAATTTTTATTATGTATTGTTAAAATTTCCTACTTGTTATTTAAATTTAATGTCTTTAAATTTGTGTAAATTAACATGATCTGCATGCCCATGTGACGGTAGAACATGGAGGACTTTCTTAATAAAACATCAATGTAATAATTACCCATGTTTGCAAAGTAATAAATGATTTGATTTGATTTGTATTGCATTTTTCTATTAAACAGCTGATTTTAATTAAAATAACCGACGAAGAATTTCAACGCTGTGTGGTTCAGTGTCATGTACACACGGCTACATATCAAGCTATACATTTCCAGTATAAGCTGATCTCGCATTGAAAAGGATTTCCGTACAATGAGAGGTCAGATTATACTGGAAAAATGTATAGCTTGATATGTAGCCGTGTGTACTGAATCCATGGTACCAGTTTTCGCGTCGATGTCCCTGCCAGTGCCGGTGTATACATAAACCCACGCCTTCTATAGGGGCAGAACGCCTCTTGTTACGATCTTTACATAGGTACCTACTCAAAATTTTCTTTTAATAAGGGTGAATTTCCCCAACAGAAAATCTTCATAGCTTGGAAAAATTAAAATGAAAAAGTGTTTATTCGCAGCAATGGTTTTTACATGATAAATTACCTCTGCCAAACTGCACAGCAGTTTGTTGGTAGAAAAAACCGGCCAAGTGCATGTCGGACCACGCACAATGTAGGGTTCCGTTGTGGGGATGAATTTATCTTAAGAACAAACTTAACTTTATAGTTGAAAAAAAAAATCTTTCATACTAAATGTATGGGAGAACATGTTTTAACAACCGCAAATCTAAGTTGGTCGATTATTACTCGTTAACCCGTAAAGCCTACTCAGCTGTGATAGTTTTCCTTTTAAATTCGTTATATAAGCTACTGCCGTGAATTTTTTCACATATCTAAAACCAACCATTTAGCTGGCAGGGGGGGGGGGACACTTGACTCTAACAAAAATTTGCACTTTAAAGCTTAATATTTCGCAAACAGATCTCTGAATTCGAAAATAGTTTTTACACACCCTCAATGTTTTTAAAAGACCTTTCCAACGATACCCCACATTTTTTTTTCATAATTTTATTTTACCACTTTGTCAGCATGATTAATTTATGTATACCCATGTCAAATTACAACTTTCTAGTACTAACAGTCTTGGAGCTAGACCGCGGACAGACAGACAGACAGACAGACGGACATGACGAAACTATAAGGGTTCCTTGTTTACTACGGAACCCGAAAAAACGCTGCTGCAGAAACTTAAAATACAGTTTAAATATTATTTTTTCTTTAAAGAAAATGTAGCTACTCACGTGACGCAATAAATGCACATTAGTTAAGATTTTAGTTAATTTTATTAAGTATCATCGCGGTGGCTTGTGTCCAATACGATTCTGATTGTAATGTGACTCGTACACGGAAATTAAAACTACTTATTTGTTATTTAGTTTTACGTTTACTTTTATTTCAATAGGCTAGTACCTAGGTAGTTATGGTTTTGACAAAAAGTGTTATTATTCTCATATCTACCTAGTGAAGTTACTGATAAGTGAAAACACAAGTGTCCCGCGAAATATACCACTTATTCCCAGTGAATTAGCCGACGTTCGCACGGACGTAATAAAATCGCGGCGGGATTTTATCGCGCACTGGATTTTCAACTCGCGGCGTTAAGCCGAGCGTTGAGAATTCAACGCACTGGGAGGCACTCTCGTCCCAGCGCGTTGAAAAAACACACTGTTGGATTTTCAACTCTCGGCGCTAAGCAGTGTTAAAAATCTAGTGCACGAAAAAAAATCACCGCGATTTTTTTATGTCCGTGCGAATTTCGTCGGCTAGTAAAAGTTGCACACTCAAAGGCATAGTATAGGTTTACAGCATTGGACCCCCTCCCCCCTCGCTCACCTTGCTGGCTCTAGTCAGTCACGCTCCGCGCTCTACGCGGAGCAGCGGTCGCTACCTTGCTGCGTGTTCCCGCCAAAAACGTAAATAATTCATTTCGGTGAACGAGGACAAAAATATATCATTTCGGTGGCTGTATGATGTAACTGGTTTACCGAGGAGTGTTTATTACTTTTTAATTTTGTGTGTCGTAGGTACATGCGCCGCATGTTTAAATATTTACTTGAGTAGTGATCATAATGACCTAAAACATTTCATTATTTTGTCGTTTTTGTTTTTTGTCTATTTTTCCTTTCGGTGTTTTCATAACGGTAGATTCGGTGGCCTGAAACACCAATATGAGAAAGTTCACCGAAATGACAACAAATCCCACTTCGGTGTCCTAAATTTTCCTTCGGTGGTCATTTACACTTACGTGTATGGCTTTCCGGGCCGATTAAAAAATAAAAATAAAATATCTGAGATTATTATTTTATAATTTGTCATTTTAAACTCTGTCATTCAGTGACTATTAGTCGATACCATACTCTTTTCATGGTCATAAAACGAACTATGGAAATAATTATGCTTGGGGTTTCTCTGCGAGATCGAGATATGCAGACGAATGAAGGTTGCCGACAACAGGGCAGGGCACATAGATGATGAGTAGCAGACGGTCCCATTCTCAAGTAGTCCCTCTTTTGCAAATGGTCTTATTCGGAGTCGGTCCCATTAGCAAATGGTCTTATTCGCACAACATCCCATTGGCAATATTGATAAATGAACTGAGATATCTAAGTTTTATTTTTATTTAACCTACTAACTATTTTGAACCAACTACTACTATGACCATTTATGCGAAAAAAGGACCCGTTTGTGATGGCACCGTCTGCTAGGTACAATGTTGTCACTTCACTATTGCTTTCGATCAAAAGCTTAAGTCCAACCAATGCTAAAATGCCATCAGCGCATTGTAGCCAAGGGAATGATATTACTTATACTGCGGATTTATCTCATGCCGTTGCACCTTCTGATGCTCTGCTACCCCGTAAAATCACCTCTGTACTGCCATCGGTTTTTTTCAACAAATTACCGATTTATGATAATGACATTTTGCTTTAGGATGACAAGGCCAAGAATAACTGTAGATGAGAGAAAGGAAAAAAACAGATTATGTGAAAGAAGGAGAAAACAAAGAATGAAAAGTGATCCTGTCTTACGAGAAGAGCTGCTCAGGAAGGACAGAGAGAGATATGCAAGCAGAAAGGCAGCAGGACTTATTATTTCAAGAAGCGAAATGACTCCTCGCAGGCGCCGGATTTTACAAAAGAAAAACCTAATTAGTGCTAGTGCTTATTATAAGAGAAAAAAAGCTAAGTTATCTGTTGCACCAAACGAAGAAAACCCACATAATTTAGTGACACAGTCAAATTCTAATGATGATGCGGAGTCTACAGAACCACCTCCAAATGTTCATGTAGAATGGATTCTAACTCAACCAAATGAAAGATCAAGTTCAAGGACTCCTTGCTACGATAACAGTCCTTCTGTTTTGAACCCATGTCCAGAACAAGTTGCTCAATGCAGCTTCCCATTTGGCTGCCCACAGTCAAATAAGCGCACTCTTCGATCTAATAGTCAAACTCGGAGTATTGGTGACATTGTGATGAATAGTTCTCATTACTTAGAAACCAGTAGTCCTGAGCAAACACCACCAGGATCACCTCAACCTACGCCAAGTGTGAGTAGTATACATTCAGCAGAGTCAACATTGCACCCTAACACATCAGCACGCGTAGCCTGACAACCATAGAAACGGGTTGTCGACAGATTGTGATTGTTTAACTGTCATTTTGTCCATTCTTCCGTCGACAAAACCAGTTTCTATTGTGGTCATGCTAAGCGTGTAGGTGGGGTGTGTGCTTGACTTGTCTTATTAGTTATATATAAAAATAATTATTTGATTCAGGCGTGACCTTGCGGAAATCCATTATAAAATACAATAGACGTGGATATATTTAGTAACTTGTTCCGCTTAGCTATTTCTAAAGAGCCATCTGCACCATCTGCATCTGCAGTCTGCACTCAGCGCTTGGTGTGGCAACACGCCGTGTTCGAGTTCACAACAAGTCCATCGCCATCCTGAGGATGCTTCGTTGAGAGGTGAAACACCGATTTCTTTCAGGAGTTTTTTATGGCTCTTTAGAAATAGCTAAGCGGAACAAGTTACTAAATATATCCACGTCTATTGTATTTTATATACAAAAATGTGAAAGTGTGACTATTAGCGAATTCCATTTTGCCCTTGTAGAATAAGATGTTTTGCGAAAACGACATTTTTGCGAAAGGGACTATGCGTTAGAGTCATTCAAAAAGGACCTTGTGCCTTGTGAAATTGTGCTTCGAAACTGTTTCTCTTTGTTTTTTGTTTATATTTTCATTTCGGTGGCCTAAATCTAATTTCGGTGGCAAGTTAAACCTATAATTTCGGTGGATTGCTTTATAATTTCCGTGACATTTAATAATAAAACAGCAGGTATTCACAAACGAACAAAATTCATACAATTATTTTAATCCCCGGGTGTTTTGCACCGAAATCGTTTTATTATTTGCGGCTGTGCGCGAGTAATGACGGGGTTACCCTCGTTGTAACCCTTCTTGTCCCGTGTATTTATTTGTCATTTAACTGGTCACTTGTAACGCGTCCCATTTAATTTCGCCTTTATCTCGGGATAATGCTCCCGTTTGGATGTTGTGGAGGAATTTTAAATGTGTCGCTGTTAAAAACATTCTAATTAAAAGCAGGAGAAAACAAACGTTAACACGTTCAGTGCCGGGAGCCCTCCTGGAGGGTTCACCTAGTCGCATATGGGATGCAGGGAGCCATCGCATCGCGGAGGACTCAGTTTAAAAGTAGGTTTTTCTAAGCAAATACAGCATTATAAACAGGAAGGTATATTTTAACAAGATTTTTATGTAGGTAGGTACATATAAAAAAATGCGTTTTTTTTGTCACACCGATCAGGAGGGGCTTGTGGCTAAGTAATAACAGCTGCACGGGTCGATTGATCAGGTTAAGCTATGCTTGCCGCGGTTGGTCTGTGGATGGTTGACCATCTTTACATACCAAGACCCCTCTGTGCCTCGGAAAGCACGTTAAGCAGTCTCACCAAGGGGTATCGTATTACCCAGTTACTGGGTTGTGGAGGTCAGATAGACGGTCGCTCCATGGTGCAGCTGCATCCGGTTAGACTGGAAGCCGACCCCAACATAGTTGGGAAAAGGCTCGGCAGATTGATCGTTAATGTCTTTCAAAGCGTCGTCGTCTTACTCACTTACTTACCTACTTCTTTTCTCACTGCTTCTCCAAGATGGCTATAACTATTTCCAGCTACCTTTATCCAGCAGATCTAGAATGGAAGTTTCAGAATCATTATTACTTGACGTCAGACCGGCTGGACCCAGCTGTCATTCGTAGACCTTTGACAGGCGTTAGTAGTCAGAAGTCCAAAAGTCTGACAACCAGTCTTACCAAGGGGTATCGTGTTACTAAATAATTGGGTTGTGGAGGTCAGATAGGCAGTCACTCCATATAAAATGCTGGAATTCAGATGCATCCGGTTAGACTGGAAGCCGACCCCAGCATAGATGAGAAAAGGCTGGGCAGATTGATTCTTCTTCTTTTCGTGTGGTTAGTGACTAACCTGGTGTCAGATTTTAAAAACCGCCCATGTTTACTAAACTTAATTACAAATGCCAATCAAATACACTGAAATCATTAACATCAAAATTGTTTAAAATACTAAGCAACGTAGTCAAATATGAACGGCAGTGATTTAGTTTTAAAATAAACTTTAATTATAATATTTACAGTAATCAGGAGGTGTGATCGGTTAGAGCGATACAGACGGAATGCTTACGTACTATTTGGTACACACGGCTACACATCAAGCCATACATTTCCAGTACCTATAAGCTAACCTCGCATTGTACAGAAATCCTATTTAATGCGAGATCAGTATAAACTGGAAATGTATGGCTTGATGTGTAGCCGTGTGTACATATTTAACAAAAAAAAAAACGTGTGGCACTCGGGGACTGCCGCGCCGCGGTAAAGCTATTGCATAGCATTTGTAACCTCCATACTTCCTATTTGTCAACGCTACACTTGGGATGATGACGTGATGACATAAAACAAAAATTACGTTCCCATGACAATATCAGACAACATCACGTTGTCATGGGAACCGTCATTACACCGTAGGCGGAGTGGGGGTGTTAGGTTTTATTTTCGTTACGTTACGGAATTTCTTGATTCGGTCGCCGCGCTCAAAGCCCGCGATAAAAGCTATCCAATAGCTAATCCAATAAAGTTAATCTAAAAAAAACATATTTCTGGAATGGTCCACCAGACCACTTCAGATAAACGTTAACACATGTGTTAGAAAAAGGTAAAGTGTTCGAAAGAGATGCATAATAAATAACTGCAATCGGTGACATGGCTATTTAACTAAATAATTAATACAAGAGGTTAGAAACAGTGTCGAGTATTTACTACTATGGGAACTGATGCCTGGTATGCATAACTACGCTCACAATAAGTTACTTGCAAAATGAATATTGACAGCCCTAACCGTATCCCATCCCATTCCCGGTCCCGACCCGATATTTGTTATTAAATTGGTCAATGCAGCTATACCCATTGAGCTGCTCGCTTTCCGGGAATATCCGGGAATGTTCTCGGTTACATCCTGTGTAGGAATTTTACACGGATATCAATGTGAAATGAAAAGGTAAGAGGGAACGAGCTCAAAGAGAAATGGCTGTCTTTTCCAGTTGAAGTAAGTACGTGGTTTTCTTATTGAAATTAAATTTTCCCACTCCAATGTTTTCACGATGTTCGTTGTTTTGTTGAAGTCGGAGTTATTTTAATGTGGATAGTTGCTATTATTTTCATGTGATGGCAGTTCAGTCTGGTATTTAATAAAAATGACGACTTTCTCTGAAGTTCATTAGTTTCATAATATTCCCTATAATATTCCCACTGCTGGGACACAGGCCTCCTCTCTTCGAGAGGGAGTGGGCTATCTACCACGAGGGCTCAGTGGTTGGTAGATGTCACGTCTTCGAATTTTTGGTTCTAGGACATGTCGATTTCCGGTGTTTTGAGAGCAGTGGTGATGAAATAATTTACAGAAAGTAAAGTGCCTGCCTGGGTTCGAACTCACGACATACGTTACCACTGGCACCCGACCCTTGCTCGAGCCAGCCCGCGCCGCTGAGCCTGTAGCTTTAAATTCCCCTAATAATAATATTATTCCGATCCGGCCTGTCCCTTGCTGTCCTCCACCAGCGACGCCTTAAGCCGAGGTCCGTACCCCACAGGGGGTGCCCTTAACGTGTAGTCTCTTAGTTTCTAAGTTTTATGCCCTGGCTGGAGGCCTTAATTTATTGAGGCAGCCACAGGAAAGTCCGGTTCAGCAGCCGACAAGCTCATAGGTTGACCTGCAAGATAACATACAAAAAAAAAAGTTACCACTGGCTACCACTGCTCTAATTAATGCCTGGTTTTAATATAAACATTCATTCACGTTTTGATGTTGTGTTACTTTTTGTAAAACTTATAAGTACTTGTATTTTTTTAAATAATTTGCGTAGCTAGCTGATCAATCACTTACCTTCTGCTTTGAGGCACTCTAGTACTTACTATTGTCAACTGACAATAGTAAGTACTAGAGTGCCTCAAAGCCGTACCGTACATAACTATGTACGGTCTATTTTGATTCTTAAATGTATGTAATTACCTACCGTCGTTTCTAACTCCAATAGACGAATGTGTCGACTAACGATGAATACCAACAGATGAGACGCTGCTTATACTATAAACAGGACACAATTTTACGATCGGCTTTGATGACTTTCATACAGCACGTGTTCTTCCTCGTTAAATCTTTATTTCTCGCCCGATATTCAACTACGAGCAACAACTAGCTAGGCTGATTCACTTAAAACTTTTTTACAAAAAAAAAAAACAATCGACTTCCAAAAAACACTACAAAGTGAAAAATAACTTTAATTTCGGAAGTCGGTATCTTTGGTTTAGTATTTTCGTTATTTGAGTAATTTTTCACTTGGTAGTGTTTTTTCGAAGTCGGTAGTTTTTTTTTTTTTTAAGTTTTTATTTCTCGCCTTTTAGTGGGTCAGTTTGTAAATTATCTAAGTTACAATAGCCTAATGTCAACTGCTCATCACCTTTTACTAAACATTGCTTTTCCTGATGTAGGGACGTTAATCTTTGAGAAGTTCTCGAGGTACTTTACAATCAGCTCCACTTCTCCATAAGCATTGTGACGAGCATAAGTTACTTGGCAAACATATTAAAGTAATCGAATCGCAATCCGTGGAAAACTTAGTATTGACTATTGAGTGAAGTTCCGGTGGCCATCTGTGGTCATCATCATCAGTTCCACTTCACCAAATGATGCCTTCCGAGAGTAAGTGCACGAGTTACTATAAAAAATACCCAAATTGCTATACTGCCCCCGATAGCAAAAAAGACGCATCTAACATTTTTTCCAGATTTGAGTTATACATCAGACAGATGCGCCTTTTTTTTCTGATTCCGGCAATATAATATAACTCAAATCTGGAAAAAATTTTAGATGCGTCTTTTTTTCTATCGGGGGCAGTATTATAGGTGTGCTTATAATTTTTGAAGAGTTCCCTCGATTTTTCTGGGATGTCTTCATCAGATCCTGGTTTCCTAATCATAGTACCACCCTTGGGACATCTCCTTTCGAACAAGAAATAATCATCAAAATCGGCGCATAAACGACGAAGTTATCCGCGAACACACATAAAAATAAATATATAGTAATACGGTCGAATTGAGAAACCTCCTCCTTTTTTTTAAGTCGGTTAAAAGCTAGCTTGTTGTACTTATGTACACACGGCTACACATCAAGCTATAGGTACATTTCCAGTTTATGCTGATCTCGCATTGTATAGGATTTCCGTACAATGCGAGGTCAGCTTGTACTGGAAATGCTTAGCTTGATGTGTAGCCGTGTGTACCTAATCATGTACTTTAGTAGGTAGGTACCTAATTATAGTGTTCGTATTCATGCGTGTATTACTCGATAAATATCACATTTCCGAAGGCACATCTCCATTTCGTACTATCGCCCCGCGCTTTCACTTTTTGATCGCAGTTTGTACCTATCTACATAGCCCACTTTCAACAATGCCGGCTAAATCCCCAACAAAACTTCCTTTGTTAATACAACTGACGCTAATAGTCACTAATATGGTTATATGGTTCAGCTCTTTAGCCTCTTTAGCGCCTTGAAGTCAGTGCTATGCAACGCAAATGCACGCGCTATCGTTTCGGCTCGCAACGTCGCGGTCGTGCGGCTATTATTACGTAAGCGACGTTGCCGTTCCGCTAGACACCGGTCTCGCCGCTCTCGCCCGCCGTGCCCCTCAGTCTCGCTAGAGCGCTTTCGATATTACAACGTCAATTGCGACATTCATGATGGATTCAAATTCAAATTCGTTCGAAATGTATTCTCCAAAAATAGAAATGGACTCTGAGAGTGAGAGGGAGTATTCGAGGCGAGATATGAAGTTCGATAGTGCGAAATTTAAGGTTCACTGGAACTCTGAGAACACGATGAAGTTGATTGAGACTATGGAGAAGGAGTGTAAGGAGTTGTGGGACACAAAGAATCCGTTGATTAGGGATCGGAACGCGCGGCAGGCGAGGTTGGAGTTTTTGGCGGATATGTTTGGGACGACATCGGAGGAGATGAGCAGGAAGATTCACAATTTGCGCACACAGTTCAACAATGAGTTGCGGAAAATAAAGCGGCGCCAAGTCGTGCGTAGTGGTTGGGAGTACTTCGACGCCCTGTCGTTTCTGATGCGAGCGCCCTCTACCGACCCTCTGGAGACAGTTGACGCAGTTAATTTGGAGGTAAGTAGATGCCTCACTACAACACGTTTAAAGATTTGCGCGCTCGATGTTTATCAATGTTTACAATGATTTTCATTCTTGTTTTTGATGACAGCGGAATGTCAACGTGCTAGGAATTTATCGCTTGACTAGGCTGGGCTGTTATCAAAAGTGATGTGTCGCGGTTGTTATTATTTGTTTAACGGATATTCGAATAAGTATTGCAAACATTAGTTTCACATTAAGTAGGTATTTATGATTCACTTGAATTATAGTTAAGTACTTAGATATATTTCATTAAGAATGATTTTCGTTTCGCATATTTATATTGAAGTTTATGTTACAGAAAATTGACGTTTCTGGGACAGATAATGCAGTAATTAGCATAGACAGTTGTTTTTTTTTGCGGGTAGAATTATGAAGTCCAATGAAGTCGTATACCTGCCATAACTGGCCAAGGGCGAGTCGGGCTTGCACAATTTCGGGTTGAGTAGGTGTACTTTACCTTCCGTACCAGTGGTCAAAATGACGGACACTAGTGCTATCTACCTAAGTATTCATGTTTTTAAATTATTTGTTTACAAATAAAGACGACCGTATTTTTTATATTTTTGAATAAACGTAAGTAGTAGGTACATAGGTATGTCATTGATTTAATTAATGCTACGTACCCGGCATAATATTGTTTTCTCCAAGAAAATAAAACTTCATGGAGCAACATTGTTTCATTTAAAACGAAAGTCTAGTGTCATTATCACAAGGTCTCTATTACCTTGCCTCTGAGAATGTAATCACGTGGCTGACTTCTAACGAAAACCAGCTGCGGGGAATAGGCGTACAAGGTCAAACGAATTAAGACCGTATGTGAGTCGTATAAGGTTTGTTTTTAAGGCACGTCGGAATTCTCTAGGTATGGCTCCGTACAAAATTATTGTAGATGAACAGGTATTTAGTAGGTAGGTAGTTCATTTATATTTTTCTTGAACACGACCACAATTATTAAGATTTTTAGGTAAGAATTCGTGAATAATATAGATATAATAAGTAGGTAGGTACTACTTACTGAAATAAGGAAAAATACTTATGTACCTACTTAATTATACTTTACAAAAAAAAAAAAAAACACGAAGAGATCCTAATGCTTCGGTGTCCTAGGAAAGCGGTTCCGTCAAAAAATCTGACATTTTTACCAGCACGTGTAGCATGACAACCATAGAAACGGGTTTTCTACGGTTTTTGTCTACGGAAGAATAGACAAAATGACAGATTGTGATTGTTTATTCTTCCGTCGACAAAACACGTTTCTATTGTGGTCATGCTAAGCGTGCTGTAGGTGTCGTGTGTAGGTATTTGGACTATATCGGCTGTCCAAATACAGAGTTTTTTTGGACAGCCGTCATTGTACGTGAACGGTCACACAATTTGTGAGACCGTTCTCCGCTTTCTTAGAAAATTAAAAGCCCTATCCAAGCCTTCTAAACCATAGCATACATCCGCATCCAAGCCACAGAAGTAAAATAAAACTAGGTTTTTTATTTCTAGCTAGTTGTTCTTGATAAGAATCGCGACATGCCTGTCCTACTAACGCAGAGATTTGATAATAATTCTATCTCTTTCCCACACGATGTCGTCGACCGTGCACGATGGCGCTGCGCACTGCCACGCTGCGCCGTCTAACTACGCGACGCGCAGCCCGCCATTTTGTAATGGGCTCGCATTTGGTCCGCACGTCTCACCAAGTCTCACGTGGTTTTGTCACACTATAAAGTTTTTATGAACGAAATTTAACAAAATGGATATTCAATTGACTGAGCAACTAATTGAAGCGGTCAAAAAAAGGCCTTTTCTCTATCTAACAACACATCCTTACTTTCGTGACCCTCTAAAACAACGTTACGCTTGGCGGGAAATTCAACTGGAGTTGCACAAACCTGGTAAGTACTATTATGCTTTGGTTTCCTAGGAAAACGGTTCCGTCATAAGTATTATATGGGCCGTCATCAAATCTGTCATTATCAAAAGTACCTATTTGACATTACGATGTCAAAAAAAAATCTGAAGGGACAGCCGTTATTGTGTGACTTAATTAATCTCTTTCTTAGAAAACCATAGCTTTACTTGCTTTTTATGTAAGTAACAATGTTGTATCAAATAGTTTACATAAGATTTTACTTGCGTCAAAGGCTTCAAATATTAGATAACCTCAAGCTAACTGTTGGTTTGAGCCTTCATTTTAGGTAACGGTTTCGGGTACACTACATAAATACGAAAAACTTTATTCCGTCAGTCACAAATACGAATTTCAAAATACCGATTTTCATAATTCCGAATGGTTCAAAATTCCTAATACGAGTATAACAACTCTGATTTATCATTTATCCTATTTTTATAATTCCAAAATTTCAATATTCCTAACGTTTATAATAACTATTCTCAAAATACTGAGTTTCAATAGATCGAATAACAAAAAGTTCGACTTAATGATAAATTCGAAACAACAAAAATACGAATTCCGATTATTAAAGTACCGATTAATTAGAATTCCGAAATTAAAAATATATTTTCTTTCGCTGGTCACAGTTCTAACCTAACCTAACCCAAATGATTCACCAACAATAGGCGCTCGGCGACCACTGCCGCAGCACGCTCGCTTCGTTCCCTCGCCATCGCGCTTAAAATGGATATTGATTTTCGGACAAACAATTTTAGAAGAAGAAGAGAGTACCGTAACTGAATATTATAATGATTGAATCAGAAACAGAATCCTAATTTTAGCAGTTAATTCGAAGTATTGAAAATCGGAATGTCGTACGGAGAACCCATCGAGCATTTGATTCTTCGAACGTATGACTTTCGGAAAACAAACAAATCGCATTTACGACTTTCGGGAAAATAAATTTCGTAATTTTTAATAATAGACATTATAATTCTTAGGTATTATGAAATTCGGACTTTTGAAAATCGGAACATCGAAATTCGAAATAAAATATTTCGGAGTATTTGGGTGTTCCCAACGGTTTCGGCACCCTAATTGCGTAACTTATTTTGAAGGAAACGGCTAATCCACTGCTTCTTATGTTCGAAAAATTTGTCTGCTCAACAACATAAATAACGCAATGAATGTTGTTGAACTGTCAAAATGAAACAGATTGTGATTGATCGTGTGTCACGCAAGTGCTTCTATAAAATGCTTGTTTGGCTTAATTTCATAATATATGTAACGTTGAATTTCTCGCAAAAACTATATGGATAAGATCTGAAATTAACTCTTAGTATTTTCCTTAAATGTGATTTGTTCACAATTTTATATATTTTATAACTGATGTATCATAATATTTTGCAGCCGGCATTTTGAAGAATAAGTGGAATGGCTTAAGAAGCACGTACGGAAAATATAAACGGTCACAGCGAAGCATTGCCATCAATCCCTCTAATGTCAAGAAAGTTAAACTTTGGAACTGGGCGTGGGGACCTTATTTGTCTTTTCTAGACGAAAATCCTGTGGATGGTACTCAAGATCCTTTGGATGTGACTCAGAGCAGCAGCAGCCAACAGTTTTCGGCTAATGAAGAAGACAGTGATAATTCTACTTCTAATGATACGCCTACAAGTACACAAAATAGGGAAGAAACAGTGAAAATTAAACCCACTTCTGCATTAGCAGAAACTCTAAATACTAAAGAAAGATATAGAATGAAAAGAAGAATTGATTCGGATCCAAAGGTAGACGACAGAAGAGAGATTAAAGAAGAAGAAGAAGTAGGAATGATACAAAATGTTCAAAAATCAAGAAGTAGCGTTTGTAATAACGAGAAAGTAGCAGTAAAGTGTGACTCAGTGGACTTATTTTTTTTGGGATATGCTGATACATTCAAAAGACTTTCTCGTAGAAAACAAGTGACTGTAAAATTCGAAATCGCTAAAGCTTTTATGGAGGCAGAACTAGGTGATATTTCAGACCCATAAATCTGTTATCGAAATGATTAATTTGCGTACCTACCAGGCTATGTAGGTACGGATTGTATTCTAAATGGAAGGATTCGAATAATTTACAGAATTTACAGCCTGACTTGAAAAATGTAAAAAAATGCCGTAGTGCAACTGTTACCAAACCAATGATATGCTGTTGGTCCGGTACCACATCGATTTTAATGTGCAACGTCTGTAAATCGACAAAATTAGTCGAATTATTAATTCGCTGGGCCTGGGAAAACTCATAATAACACTTTGAAAAATAAATTGTCATATGTAATTAAGTATTGTAATAGTGATGACTCAGCAAGCGTAGTCGATTTTTTTTTGTTATATACATCTAAGTAAAATAAACGAATAACTAAAAAAAAAAACTTATCTAATACCTTTAAACGAGCAATTCTTGTATATATATAATTTGAATCTCGGAAACGGCTCTAACGATTTTCATGAAATTTAGTATGCAGGGGTTTCGGGGGAGATAAATCGATTTAGCTAGGTTACATTTTTAGAAAACGTCAATACCTGGTGGGTACTACAGTTTTTTAATAACATATACATAACATCACGCTTTGTTTCCTCGAAGGGTTGGGCAGAGGTGTACCTGCAGACCCTTATTAATAATTCGTTCATAAAATAAAATTGTGCCTATTATTATTGTAATAATAAAATTTTATCTTTTTTAAACACTGTTTTACTGCTTGAAATAGAAACAGGCGTATTCCAATCGGATTCCACTTTGTGAGATTCGTTAAGAATGTGAATAAAATTAATATTTTGTCCCAAACCAATTCCTAGTGCCAACCGATCCCAGTACTGTGCAATCAAAAGAAATTGTTTCACTGTAAGTACTGATAATAAAATAAAATCACCAATACCGGAATCTCGGTATTGGATACACAATACCGGTATTGAAAAATGAAAAAAATGTCCGGGATCCCTTTATTTGCCAATACCGGGATCCCGGTATTGGAAGCTCTAGTGTGGAGTCACGATTGTCAAATTCGATTTAGTTGTGTCAAAATTATTTTTAAATTTAGAGAATTTATTTTGCAGAATAGCTTTAAGATTCACATGTCCAAAAGTGAGGAATTTTAGTGATAGTTTAGTTCGGTGTACAAGAGAATGGGCACCATTGCCTTGCAAATTGCAAAAACGTAAGTTTTGAATTTCGCGGGGCGATTCATAAATAATATCACACGAATGAAAGCGTACGTATCGTGTGGTTCCTCTTTGAGTATTGCTGAAATGGCATTTCTTTTTATTTTACTATTTATGCCCATAACTGTTACTTTACTTTTTGATTTCGATTTTATAATGTACATACATACAGAAACTCACGCCTTCTTCCCATGGGGGTAGGCAGAAACTACAGAACGCCACCTGCTACGATCCTTACATACTCCTTTTGCCTCGTTTACGTTCATACATCTGGTCATACACGCACGCCCCGGTTGCGAGTACTACGCACCTGGCCTTTCTGAAGAACATCACCAATAAGGTCAGTATAAGTCCTCCTAGGGCGTCCCCGCCCGGCCTTTCCCTTCACATCTTCCTTGTAAATACATTTTGATAGTCGCCGTTCATTCATCCTCTCAACATGCCCAAACCATCTCAGCCTACCCTTTTCAATTTTTGTCACTAGATCTTTTAATCACACCGCTGTCTTATCACATCATTCCTCAGCCTATCATTTATAGACAGACCACACATGCTTATTATAATGTAAGTATTCTTTATTTTTATTTTCATTTATTGTTTCACAACTGGGATCATTTCGTACGGGGGTCGGTTGGAACTAGGTATTGGTTTGGGACAAAACATTAATTTTATTCACATTCCTAATGAATCCCACAAAGTGGAATCCGCATTTGTTTCTATTTCTAGCAGTAAAACAGTGTATAAAAAAGATAAAATTTAATTATTACAATAATAATAGGCACAATTTTATTTTATGAACGAATTATTATTAAGGTTGTGCTGCAGGTAACACCTCTGCACAACCCTTCGAGGAAACAAAGCGTGATGTTATGTATGTGTTATTAAATAACTCTAGTATCCACCAGGTACTATATATATAGATATCACTTTTTTAAACATTATCGTCATTTAATGTGAATAAGTTTTTTTTTTACTTCATTCGTTTACTTATTTTACTTACACATACATAAAAAAATATAAGATATATATATCGATTACACTAACTGAGCCATCACTATTGCAATACTTAATTAAATATGACAATTTATTTTTCAAAGTGTTATTATGAGTTTTCGCAGGCCCAGCGAATTAATAATTCGACAAATTTTGTCGATTTACAGACGTTGCACATTAAAATCGATGTGGTACCGGACCAGGTAACAATATACAGTCAACAGCATATCATTGGTTTGTTAACAGTTGCACTACGGCATTTTTTAATTTTTCAAGTCAGGCTGTAAATTCTGTCGGTATATTATTCGAATACTTCCATTTAGAATACAATCTGTACTTACATAGCTTGGTAGGTACGCAAATTAATCAGTTCGGTATCAGGTTTATGGGTCCAAAATTATTAACCTAGTTCTGCCTCCATAAAAACTTTAGCGATTTCGAATTTTACAGTCACTTGTTTTCTACGAGAAAGTCTTTTGAATGTATCAGCATATCCCAAAAAAAATAAGTCCACTGCGTCACACTTTACTGCTAATTTCTCGTCATGATAAACGCTATTTGTTGATTCTTGAACATTTTGTGTAATTCCTACTTCTTTATTCTCTCTTCTGCCGTTCACCTTTGGATCCGAATCAATTCTTCTTTTCATTCTATATCTTTCTTTAGTATTTAGAGTTTCTGCTAATGCAGAAGTGGGTTTAATTTTCACTGTTTCTTCCCTATTTTGAGTACTTATAGGCGTATCATTAGAATTAGAATTATCACTGTCTTCTTCATTAGCCGAAAACTGTTGGCTGCTGCTGCTCTGAGTCACATCCAAAGGATCTTGAGTACCATCCACAAGATTTTCGTCTAGAAAAGACAAACGAGGTCCCCACGCCCAGTTCCAAAGTTTAACTTTCTTGACATTAGAGGGATTGATGGCAATGCTTCGCTGTGACCGTTTATATTTTCCGTACGTGCTTCTTAAACCATTCCATTTATTCCTCAAAATGCCGGCTGAAAAGCATTATGATACATCAGTTATAAAATATATAAAATTGTGAACAATTCACATTTAAGGAAAAGACAGAGATATTTTCAGATCTTATCCATATCATTTTTGTGGGAAATTCAACGTTACATATATTATGAAATTAAGCCAAACAAGCATTTTATAGAAGCACTTGCGTGACACACGATCAATCACAATCTGTTTCATCTTGACAGTTCAACAACATTCATTGCGTTATTTACGTTGTTGAGCATACAAATTTTTCGAATATAAGAAGCAATAGTTTAGCCATTTCCTTTAAAATAATTCAGATTATAATTAATCGTGTGTTGTTGTAAAATACATATGTGCATCAATTTTAAACTTTATCGGTCCATTAGATTCGGAGCAAATTGGCTGTGTCAGACGGACAGACAGACACACGAGTGATCCTATAAGGGTTCCGTTTTTTCCTTTTGAAGTTCGGCACCCTCAAAAACATCGATTTCGGTAGGTAACTGGGCCATTATTTTATTTAAGGTGAAATAATCGGTCCCCTTGTAACAAAGCCGATTTTGTTAGTAAAATACGTATATTAAAAAATAAAACAGCTATAGGTAGCTATCGAATAAGAAACCCGTCATATAAAAAGTATTAATTAAAGTAAAATACCATATTTATTTGCAAATTATAGTAACTCAGTGGTTTTTCTCAGTAACGCAGTTGTTTTTCCTATTATAATTGGCTGTCCTTCTAAGCGAGTCCCTTGGCATAACCTTAAATTACTTTAAAAAATTACACGACATCGATATATTTTAATGTTCTTAGTAATACGTCATTGTTTGAACTTTAATTGAATGCGAATAAGTATTATTTTACCACAACAGTTTATGAATAAATAAATATTTCTCGCAGTGTCCCCGTTGCCAAACAAAAATACACATACCCTGTGTTACCATAGGAAAGTCAACTTAATTAAAGCTTTTTACACATATTTACTTCTAAGATCGTTTGATCGACTATGAATTCATATTGGTGTGCGGGAGGGGGTGCGGGGTGGGGAAACTGATCGAGCCAGTCGCACGAGAGTCACCGGGAGAGGTGCGTGTGTTTATTGTGAGGCCACTGAGTTACCGGCGATGGACGGTGAGTTTTCTAAATATTGACCATTTTATTTAACGCAAAGTACCGTATTATTTAGTAAATTTTGTATGGCATCATAATTTCTTTAGAATGTGGTTCCATTTAAGTACCAAGTTCAAATACATTGAATTTTTACAACTGCGTTACCACTACACTGCGTTACTCAGAAGTAACGCAGTTGTAGCTTTAGTAACGCAGTGATTTTTCTTATACTTCTCCAACCATAATCACAAATTTTAATTTCACAAATATTACATTTGAGTATTAATTTGTTATAGTATAACACTCAGAACACAATGGCTTTAATACCGGCTGAAAGACAACGGCGTTATCGACAAAAATTTAAAGAGAATCCAATAAAGAATGCCGAGGCCAAAAGAAAACATCTTGCACGCAACCACGCTAAAAAAACACTTGTAAAGGATATGACAGAGAGGGAAAATAGATATTCTAAACGCAAATGGAAGATTGCAAACAAGAAACGTCAAGAGCGTCAAAAAGCTGCACAGGCCATTTTGGTTGAAACCCTGGTCTCCACACCACGTTCAGGAACTCTCGTTTCTCCTAGGTCTAAGGGAGAAAGACAAGTAAGACGAGATCGGTCTGCATTATATCGACCGTAGCAATTAACATTGTCGAATCTACATTTGCGAAATTGCAGATTTTTTTTAGAAAAATGTGTCTAGGTATGAAACAGATATATCTATTTGATTTTAAACATTTTATGATTGTTTTCTTATGTTTGTATTGGTTTAACTTGACGAAAGTACAAAATACTATGATCAAGGTATCACTATGTTACTACTTTACCACTGCGTTACTTTTTGTCCCCAGTTTCCTGATAACATTTAGAGCCACACCGCTAATTAAAATTGAACAAGAACCTTAAATTTAAAATAGGATCCATTATTTACCTTGTTTGAAGCTATTCCTAAAACCTTCAGCATAAACTGTTATTAATTAGACTAATTAAAAAAAACAAAAAAAAAACTTCTAAGTTAAGTAACGCAGTCGCAAACTTAATTATAAAAGAAATCATTAATCTGATACTATTTTTGATTTAATATTATAAGATTACTATAACGTCGTGGCTTTATAAGTGATATGTTTCCGAAGAGAACTAAATGTTCCTAACAATAAAACTTAATTTAGTAAGTAAGTAACGCAGTTGTTGTTTTTTCTCACCCTTCCTTTAATAAACGTCAACAAATATGAGAAATAGCAAGAAAACATCACTGCAAACGACTATTATATTTACTATGAATAGTAGTGAACATAAATCGACACAAAAAGGGTAAAAAAGTATTCATTTAATTTCTCAAAAAAAAACTGCTAGTGTTTTCCAAATTGGTCCTTAAATAAAATAATGGCCCAACTAATGTTATTTTTATATAATATTTATATTAATATACAGGGTGATTGGAAGATGGGTGCAAAGCTTTAAGGTGAAGATAGTATAGACAATTTAGAACCATTTAAGCCATGGTTGTCTTAGACGAAGTCTTACCAAATTTTTTAATTTTTAATAAGGTTTAAAAGACGTATTGTATAATTTTTTTATTTTTTCTGAGCTTTAAATGTCTGTAAAAAAAATGTCTAATGACACAGAAGCCTAAAACATGTTTTGCTTGACTGCTTACACATTACTTTAATTAAATAAATAAAAAATGAATTCATTTATCATTCAATTTGGCCATAATTATGCAGTTTACATTAAATTTTGAGAATTTCCGAAAAAAAACTTAAAAATTTGGTTAAAAATATTTGGTAAGACTTCGTCTAAGACAACCATGGCTTAAATGGTTCTAAATTGTCTGTACTATCTTCGCCTTAAAGCTTTGCACCCATCTTCCAATCACCCTGTATAATATTGGGGTACTAATGGGGGTAAAGAAGAAAAAATTAAAAATAAAGTATTGCAAAATGTACCGTCTGACGTATCAAATGTATGCTTATTGCGAGAATCTCAAATACATTTTTTTATAATTTTAAAATATTTTTTTTAAAGATTTTTAAGTAAATATATTAAAATTGGCCATTCCCAATTTTAGGCTCAGTAGTTTCGGAGATACCCATATCTCCGAAACTACTGAGCCTATTTTGAAAAAAAAAAACAGAATAGTTTACGCTTAAACATGACAGGAAAACCTATGAGAAGTCTATGGTCTTAAAATAACATTGTAAATCACTCAATATTGTGCGTATAAATTTACATTTGCAGTTGGAATGTATGGGGAACATGTTTTTCAACTACAATGTTAAGTTTGTTCTTGGGATAAATTCGTTCCAACTACGGAACCCTTCATTGTGTGTGGTCCGACACGTACTTGGCCGGTTCTTTTACTTGAGGATAGGGTATTTTCGTTTTTGCTAGCAAAAAACCACGTTTAAAAAAATTGCAATTTATTTAGCAGTAAAAAAAATAACTCTCAGGCACAGTATTATCCATAATCTTATTTTATGTAATTAATTATTTAAATTGAAGTATTAAGAAAGGTTTTTTTTTGACATATCTAATCTGACGATTTTGCTGCTTCGTTTACGACAAAGCTGTTATTATCATATTCTTACAAGTGTGTGCGGTTGAGTGTACAATAATTATACATCTGTGTTGTCATTCAAACTTACATATATAGTACAATATTATTTAAGTGTTATTGTAGTATGCATGATTAATAATTGTCACTTTTTTATACTTTAGTTGATACCTATTTCCATTTATAATGAAAAGCTTACAGCCTCTTCCAGTACCCTAATTGCGTAACTTATTTTCGTAAACAATTGTGCCTAATTTGACAGTTCAACAACATTCATTGCGTTATTTACGTTGTTGAGCAGATTTTTTCCAACTTATGAAGCAATGGATTAGCAATTCTGTTTCAAATCGAAACAAATTGTGATTGTGTTATATTACGCAGGGTTGTATTATTAGAGTACAGGTCTGTTACGCGAATTAATAAGTTCGATAACACGTTTAGCGATCTGAAATATCACCTAGTTCTGCCTCCATAAAAGCTTTAGCGATTTCGAATTTAACGAGCACTTGTTTTTTACGAGAAAGTCTTTTGAAAGTATCAGCATATCCCAAAAAAAATAAGTCCGCAGCGTCACAATTTACTTCTACTTTCTCGCTATTGCAACTGTTGTCAAAGGTACTTGTTGATTTTTGAATATTTTGTGTTGTTCTACCTTGGTCATTCTGTTTTTTCTCCACCTTTGGTTCCGAATCAAATCTTCTTCTCCCACTATATCTTTTTTTTGTATTTTTCACTAATGCAGAACTGGGCTCAGGGCTAGGTTCAATCCTCACTGTTTCTTCTCTATGTGGTGAACTTATAGCAGAATTATCACTGTCTTCTTCATTAGCTGCCAACTGTTGGTCGCTGCTCTGAGTCTCATTCAAAGGATCTTGAGGCTCATCCACGTAGTCTTCATCTAGAAAAGTCATATATTTTCCCCACGCCCAGTGCGAAAGTTTTACTCTTTTGCGAATAGGGCTATTGTTGGCAATTCGTTGAAATCGTTTAAATTGTGTGTACGTGCTTTTTAAGTAGTTCCACTTATTCTTCAAAAAAGTAACTGAAAATATTATAATGCATCAGGTACCTTACAGAAAATTATTGAATAAGTGTTTACAATAGTTAATTGATTCAAGCATGACCTTGCGGAAATCCATTACAAAATACAATAGAACTAGTTCCCTAGAATATTATTAATGAATTGCAATCATGACACTGAATTTGATGTTGTAACAATTTTAGGTATAAATAAAGGCCAAGTGCCTTTTGAAAGTTTCCAAATACTTTTTTTACATTTAAAACTAAATATTCGGTATTACGATAATTATTGCATTTCATAATCAATAATTTAGTTCCCTAGTTAGGCACATTTCTTAATTCCATACAGTAATATTGCTAAATTAATCAAAACAGGTAAATATTTGTCAGCTATTTACGACGTTGCCAACTTTTAGGATAAACCCTCTTAGGATTACTAATAACTATTAGAAACACGAAGGTAAATAAAAATCATACGTACCATCTTTGTTTAGCTCCTGTTCAATTTCCCGCCAAGCTTCTTGTTGCCATAATTTGTTACGAATAAAAGGATGACTGTTTGAATAGAGCACAGGCCTTTTTTTAACAGCTTCAAGTAGTTTTTCAGTCAATTTAATATCCATTCTCTCGAGTTTTGCCAGCAAATACTTTAAGATAGTGACAGAACCACGCGAGACGTGCGGACCAAATGCGAGCCCGTTACAAAATGGCGGACCTGCGTGGAGTTTGACGGCGTGGCGGTGCGTGGCGTCATCGTGCACCGCCGACAATGTTATCGCGCGGGAAAAGGATAAACTTATTCTCGAATCTCTGCGTTAGAACAGGCAGGTCGCGTTAGTGTCATTATTCGTATCTAGAACGGTTTATAAACCCAGTTTCACTTCTACAGTAGTTCCGCAGTAGTTTTTTTTTTGCATCACTAAATAAAAAGCAGTTTGTAATTATTATTTTATGTTAGTACTTACTTACTTAAGTATATAATTTTAACCCAGATAAAATCTAGCTGGTAAAGATTATAAATCCTGCTGAGAATTTTACGTGTTCAATGTTGAAAGAGTTGTAAAACTTCAAAAAGATTTACTTAGAATTATTCGAAATAATCAAACTACTTTTATCAAACGAGTCAAATTGAAGAGAATAATTCTACAACTAAAATGCAAAGTAAAAATAAATAGAACGTGTTAGTGGTAAGTAACAAAACCAGTAGGTACAAACCAGTACATAAAAGCTGGCATCTTAGGGCAAGATTAACCGAACTTTGACTTTGCTAAGCGTCGCACGAATGTGAACATTGTTTGTATACAATTAACGTTCATTTTCGAAGGAAACGCTTGATTATATTCGGTGACACGAATATGAGCATAACATTCATAACAATAAGGTTAATATTCGTACGAAACACTTACTTTAATTGTAAAGTACGATCTGTGAATGTGGCCCTTATTCTAAATTGAAACTTCAGAATACACTATACTCCATTTGAAATAAGATTAGACATTTAAACAAACCTTTTTTACAGTCCGTTCAACCGATTTTGACTTCTATTCTGTAGGCATAAGGATGGCATTAAAAGCAAAAAAGTGGTTACAATACCAATTGTTTACTGCGGCTGCCATTTGTCATACCACCAACGCAATGGAAGTTAAAATCCGTAGAACGGACTGTAAAAACTTACAAAATAAAATATAATTTATGACTGCTAAATTACCTAGCTATAATAATATAATTATTATTTTTATTCGGCGATCAGTTTTGTGTAGCAAAATACCTACATTTCTTATGACTACGTACACAGATCAGCTACTTACTTAAAACCTACATAAATAGTATTTAAACAAAAATTTGGTAACCTACCTACACATTCCGAACTCAAGCCCATAACAAACTTTTACTAAGCAAGTAGGTTAGTACTTACCCAAGGTATTGAAGGAAACATTCCCGGAAGTAACCAAAAGAATTATTCGCAGAAGTTATAAAACTTATAAATGAATGAGATAGAGAAGAGACGGCGCACCGACTAATCTAGATAGTTAGCGCCAGTAACGCCATCTAATAGATAAGTATGAAACTAGTTAGAAATAAATACGTTTCCCGCGCGCTATCGTAGTCGCTCGCTGCATGATGACAGCGCGCGCGGCATCGTTATCCAAGTGCAGGTCTGCCATTTTGTAATGGGATCGCGTTTGGTCCGCACGTCTGTCTCGTGTTATTTTTCTCAATATCTAAAGTAATATCAGCGAAATTCAATATAATGGTTAAGTTTACTGAAAAACTAATTGAGGCGGTCAAAAAAAGGCCGGTTCTCTATTCAATAAGTCATCCTCGCTTTCGTAAGTTCAGCGATGAACAAACAAAAGCTTGGCGGGAAATTGAACTGGAGTTAAACAAAGATGGTATGTACTGACTTTTTGTTACAAATGAATGCTTTAGAAAACACTTTTAGATTTGTTTTGCTTCATAGACTTTAAATCAATTAGGATATAGATAAACTCAACGATACCTATCTATACTTACAAATCTCATATTCTGTGTTTTGCTTTGAAACGTTTCCGATGTCTCTATTTCTTGGTAAAAAGCACCGAAACATTCTGCTTCAAAAGGAAACGGGCAACATAATCAATTAATCATCTATTTATAGCTGATTTCTGTATTAAAAAAATATTTACCATTACTTGGTTATTTATTTTTAATGAATTTCGTCTATTTTTCTGTTAGATTTAATTTAGGTACCTACTTCCTTTTATTTAGAAACTATTCAAGAGATTTATGCCCGTTTACATAAACATTAGGAGACATTTAAATGAACGCCTAAATAAATTATTGCACTTTTATTTTGGCAATAATTTAAAATGGGTTCATCGACACGAAGACAAAGAAGATTTAAATGTCTCCTAGTGTTAGTGAAAACAGGCATAGACACCTAAGTATTAGAAACTATTAGACATATTATGGTACCTACTTATATATTTTGCGTTACCTACTGAAACATCCTACTATTTTTCAGATCTTTTTTTGAGAAAAAAGTGGAGTAATTTAAGAGGCACTTACAGAAAATATAAAGCAGCAAAGCTCTATACCAGCAAAACCTCTTCTGCCAAAAAAGAACAACTTTTTAAGTGGGTGTGGCGAAACCACATGAGTTTTCTAGAAGATTATGTGGATGAGTCTCCAAATCTTTCGGATGACACTCACGATCTTTTGGATAAGACTCAAGATTCTTTGGATGACACGTCTTGGAGTAGGAGTTCACAATCTGTGGCTAATGCAGAAGAAAGTGATAGTTCAACCAATGATGCATCTACAAGTTTAGAAAAAACGGAAGAAACTGTGAAAATTGAACCTTCTCCTGTACCCAGTCCTTCTGATTTATTAGCAAATCAAAGTACTGAAGACGGAAACAGAAGTAAAAGAAGAATTGAATTGGTTCCAGAAGTGGAAGAGAAAGAAGAGAATGAAGAAGGTAGAATGATACAAAATTCGCAAAAATCACCAAGTATCTATGACTACAGTTGCGATAAAAAAAAAGTAGCAGTAAAGTGTGACGCAGTGGACTTATTTTTTTTGGGATATTCTGATACATTCAAAAGACTTTCTCGTAGAAAACAAGTGACTGTAAAATTCAATATCGCTAAAGCTTTTTTGGCGGCAGAACTAGGTGATATTCAAGAAAATAAGTAACTCTTTCGGGTGCAAAAGGCGATTTTAGACCTTAATTTGTTAGACGAAGGTACAATAAATCGATCACTACAGTACCAGCACCCTAATTGTGTAACACACTTTCAATCACAATCCGCGTGTTTTGAAGGATATTGCTAATCCATTGCTAAAATAAAACCCATTGCGATTAGGGTTACCATTTCGAAATTTGAAAAGTCCTGACAAAAAGCCAGACATTTCCAAAAAAATCCGGATATTTAACTTTTTAATCTTATTTTTTCAGTAAAAAATTTTCTTTTTTAAAGAAAGTCCACTTTAATCGAAAATTCCGGACAAATGAGAAGGCCGGACATAGTCCGGACGGGGGGCCAAAAAGCCGGACATGTCCGGTCAAGTCCGGACGAATGGTAACCCTGATTACGGTCAATTGTAATTTTACGCCAGTGGTACTGTAGTAGAATGTAATAATCGGGAAAGGTTTCCAGATTATCATATTTTACCATCACTACGATGCAATGGATAGGTGGAGGTGGCAGGTAGCTACCACAACTAAGTACTTGTGTATACAGATTTTAATGTAAACAAGACAATACGTAGTAATATCCCTGTAGCCATTAAAACCGGTACCACAAAGAATTTATTTAATCAATTTTCTTTCTTGGTAACATTGTTATTAAATTAATATCACGAATTCTATAAGAAATACTTTGTTAAATAATTATGGCTAGATGAAAATAAGATTTTTGACAGCTTACCTGCTTAATGTGACTTCTTTTTTATTGTATTTAATAAATTGTATATATTTAACATTGTTTTTCTGCTACAAATAGCAACGATCCCCAAAAGCACAAGCAACGCGACAAAAAATTAAAATACGGTAGTTGACTAGGTAAAAAAAAAAAAAAAACTATTTAGTCCGTCTCTCAGATAATAAAAAAAATATTAGAAACGTATTTTTTGCTTTATCATATTAATCAAAAATGTAGCAAGGCGTGACGTCATGCCACATTTTAACTCAATGTATCGTCGTAATCTTTTGATTACGTCAAAAAAGAAAAAAATCGTGTCCAATATTTTTAATAATCTACAAAAAGGACAAACAAAAAAAAATTTGGACACATTCTCTTCCCTCAGTTTTATGTAGATATCTTGTTGTTTGTTGCCCAATTTCATGTAGACACATCTTTTTGAAGCCGATGCAGCATCTTATATTTTGGTGTCGCTTGTCTCGTCAGATAGTTTTGGTGTTCCTTTGATATCACTTAATTGTGTTGCCAATTGTCTAAAGCTTAATCAGCCTATAATGTTCCCACGGCTGGGACATAGGCCTCCTCCCAGTGAGGGGGAGTGGGCCGTAATCCACCGCGCGGGCCCAGTGCGGATTAGTAGTTGCCACTTGTTTATGGCTTCCACAAATGATGAATGAAAAAAACTCAATAATATTTTGCCCGAACCGTAGTTCGAACTCCGGACATAATGCTCAGCAGTCGCGTCTGCGCCCACTAAACCAAAGAGGCTGTCAATTTCAAAAGTGTATTGAGTCAATAGAGTTCTTAAATCTTGGACAGATTAAGGCGTGTTGCTGATTCTAATGGTTACAATTCTGTAAAGTCATATTTGTTACGGTCACGAATCATATTTGAATCAACATAAAACTTGACACTGATCTGCAAGTTGAAAAAAAACGTAAGAAAATTTGAGTTTCGCGGGCTACCTTAGTGTATCTGTGATCAAACGTTTCAAACGATTTAAGAACATTAACAGTTTTCATAGTAGGTACCTAATTAAGTTCAACACACATACAAAGCGGTACCTAGCGTGTCGGGCGCGGGTCGGGATGGCAGTACGGCGGGCTTGTATATAATTCCTTGTATTATATGGATGTCGCACACGAAACGCGTGCGCGGCTCCCGCTCCCGACCCGCTCCGCGCCCGACCCGCGCACGCGTTTTGTACACGTATGAAACGCTTAGGTACTGTTTTAACTTAGCTCGAGCAATGTATAAGCACAAGAATAAAAAACTTTTAAAGTGAAACTTTTATTACATCGTCTCGAACTTTTTCGTCTGTGTGTTGCATGTCGCGTGACGGTCGGCGCCAATATGGCGGCGCCTTAAAAGTTTCACATTTACCGTGGTTTCATAAAACCACACAATCCTTTTTTTAGTCTTGTGGTAATAATCCTATAGATCTCAGCCGAAGTAATTGGACTTACTTATACAATACTTTTCTCACCCAGCTTGCGGAATTCCAAGCTGATGAAGAAGAGGAGTTTGGAGCAGCTGCTCGGGCGCATACAGCCCTGGCCCTGAACAACGGTAACAGCAGTAGCAGCAGCCCCAGCAGGCGACTGCACAAGCCCCTCAGGGTTGCAGCATCAGCCCCTCTGCCTATGCCACCCAGTGCTAATCCTCTTCTGTGGCCTGAAGAACCTACGCCAAGGATTAGACCTGGACTTAATGCCGATGAATGTCAAGTAAGATGTAGTTAAAAATATTTTTTTATAATGTCCCGCACAATGCATTAGGTAATACTAGCAGCGCCCCGCAGTTTCACCCGCATGTCTCGATCCCATGAGAACATGGGGATAAAAAGTATCCTTTGTGTTAATTCAGGTTAAAAATAAATTTGTTACAGCTGTAGTGGCAATCATGTCATTTGGTTTAAATAGGTCCTTATTTTTATTATTTTGTTTATCTTTTATACAGATTTTTTTCTTTCAGATTTTGTAAATGCGAGAACGTTGTAGGCTGTAGACTTGTGGACTATTTTCTATTTTACTAAGTACCTGGTACTTGTTGATAGGCCTACACTGTCCTCTCATACCTATTATCACTGTAATTTGAAAACATTGTAGAAACCATTTATTTTTAAAAGAGTAACCGTGGAGTTTCTTTCTTGCCGGCTCTTCTCCATAGGAAGCGACCAATTGGAACCGTGCATCTAGCTTCTGATGTTTCATAAGTGCCCAGTAGTAGGTTTATGTGAAATAAAATATTTTGAATTTGAATTTTGAATTGAACTGAGGTTATAAACTATCTGTGTGCCAAATTTTATCCAAATCCGTTCAGTAATTTTTGCGTGAAAGAGTAACAAACAAATATCGATCCTTCCTTACAAACTTTCGCGTTTATAATATTAGTAGGATTAATTAATATAATATATTAGTAGGATTCTCCAATGGGTGATCTACAAACCCAGAACAACGAGATTGCCCCTGAACGGAATATTAGAATAGAATATATAATCATTCCCGCGACCCGCAACGCAAGCCAATCGCCCAAGCTTTGCACCATCGTTCTATGAATTCTTCATGACTAACTTTTAGACTAGATGCTGGGGTTCTTTCAATCAAGGTACCTACATGTACTGTCCTGCATAATCAGCCTATAATGTTCCCACTGCTGGGATACTGGCCATCTCTCTACGAGAGGGAGTGGGCTGCAATCTACTACGCGGCCCCAGTGCGAGTCAGTAGATGTCACGTCTTCGAATTTTTGGTTCTAGGACATGCCGGTTTCCTCACGATGGTTTCCTTCACCGTTTTGTGAACAGTGGTGATGAAATTATTTACACAAAATAAAGCGCCTGCCTGGGCCCACGACCTACAACTACAACTCGTAAGACATAACGGCCACCACTGCTCACTGAGCCACGCCCACTACTGCTCCTATGTCCTATCATAAATACTTAGTGCTAAATGCTGATTTTGTTAGAAGACTATACTTTTTGAATTATCAATCAAGCTTGTTTATTATCGACCCCGACGGGGAATGTTTAACCCTTCAAATAAATATTTGATCAAATTCCATCCCGTCGAATAAATTCCGTCCGTTCCGAGTTCTGAGTTATTGGTTTGCATGACTTCAATAGTGCGAATATTTTCATTGTTTTAGAACTATGCAGTCCATGATTAAACGTGACGAGATTGCGGGAACTTCACAATTATATAAGTTATAGTTTTCGGGACTCATTAATAATTATTTATGCAACTGTTGTACAATAAAGGGAATTAAAACATGAATGTGGGTTATAATGATATTAGTATCACATGAGTGTTTTAATACCTAGTAACTACAGTTGCATACAAGACTTTATCTACACCCATGATATGAATCCTCTATTAAAGGTTCCGAAACCATTGGGTGTTTGTAATTCAAGATAAAGAATTTAAAAAATCGCACGAAATTCAGTACAACTGCACGTATGAATGTCGCCTGCAGCAGCACATCACCGCACATGCTTGTAGCGGGTGCTGCTGTCCCCCGCTTAAACGTTGAAACGAGTTGCATTATGAAATTTAATACAACATTATAACACTCGTTTGGATGATATTATGGTTACTATGACACTGGCTGTTTTAATGTTGGCAATAAGCTAACTGTAATAATATAGGTAGAACATTATTTTCTAAAATGATTGAATAGCACACGTTTTGTTAGATTCCTGTACGGTTATTACACATAGATATTTTAATTTCTATGATATTACACAAATTATCTTCTGCTTTCATTAATGTTGGTACCAGGCGAACATAGACAGAGGAAGATCATGACAATATCCTTTCTTCCCAGATATTCGGCGACTTCGTGGCCTCAGAGCTCCGTACGCTCCGCTCGCACGAATCTCGGAAGCGGCTGAAGAGGATGATCCAGAAAGCCATCCTCCAAATCGGAGAGGAAGAGGATGTCAATGTGATCAGTGGATGACAACGACGCCTATCACTGGATTCCACTGAATAAACTGTTGGGGCTACCCAACAGCCGGTTTCTTCAGAAAAAATCTCACTGGGAAAATTGAGGTGAAGTGAGCTGTCATTCCACTTGATGGTAAGGACTGATATTAGGAATGTTACGGAAGTCGTTTACCGGAACCGGAGTCGAAAGTTTTAAATTTGATTAATCGGAATCTGAACCGGGATCGGATCCGGAACCGGAACCGCAGTGGAAAGTGGAAGTAGAAGAAAGATGTGTTATGGGAAGGCTTAATGAAACAATTGAAATATAGATCAGTCTCTTTAATAAGTGTCTTTAATCAGTCAAATATTAGCGATAACATCCCCAAACAAAACAATAAACTGAGACTTCGAGCGCAAGCGTGTATAAAATAAACTAAAATTACACTGGCGACGAGTTAAAACTTGTTTGATTGAATTATCGGAACCGAAATCGGAATCGGAGGTGTAAAATTAATCGGAAGTTTCGACCTTTCGGAAACGGAACCGAAGCTCCGTAACATGCCTGAATTGATACTATTGACAGCTCACTCTTAAGTTTTCTAGGTGAGGTTTTACAGAATAGACCAGCAGGTTTCCGGTGAATCTTGTGATACCCATTTGAAAAACTCTTTAGATTCGAGTCATTCTTATTTTAGTGAGCCTGCACAATGCATAGTGTTATAGCGTTGATTTAGTTTTAAAAATGTCTAGAAAAGATGTTGGAAAAATTCTAAGCTTTAAAATTGTTTTTATTATTGTATTTTAATGTTTAATATTATTATGTCTGCTGTTTTCAAATATGCGTAGTCATATAATCAACCGCTATATGTGCCTAGTTTAAGATCTGTGTTTAACGTCGTTTGTATGTTATTAGTATTACTTATTTAAACATAGGAAAACACTCACAGTTACAATTTAAGACGCAGATAAATGCCAGTGACCTTGACCAGTGAGCTTGCGTGTTCTGTACTGAGCTCACGCAACGCGTCGTACGTCCAGCCAGTAATAGGACTCGCCTATCAAGGAGCGCTGTCCCAAATTAGACGCATTATTAATTTATTATACATAAAACAAAAGATATTTTAATAAAATACGTATACTAAAAGATCAATAATTCAATTATCTTTAAAATGGTGAAGGTTTCAGAAGTTAGACATAACTTTACAAATTAATTTCACTATGTAATATAAACATAATCTAAAATATTCAAATATTAAATTATTAAGAAAATGCTCAAATTTAACAATTTTTTTTTCCAATTCATTAACACTACTCGTCTAAACGTGATCTTCAGTATAAAATCAATAAAAGTCGGTTATCGTCGCCTTAACGGAATGTTTTCATTAGAAAACAAAGTTCTAGGGAGCAGTAACTTCGTAAACCAACTAATTAAACACATCGCTGACTCCCGGTTAACTAGACTGAGCAACTGGAATGAGGCGAAACTGTACAGTAGTTTACTTTGGCACAGTATAAGTAAGTAACAGTATAAAGCTGACTTCTCACTATTTATTTATTTATTTGTTAACATAGGTATAAAGAAATACAGATTTCATCTCGAGATTTAAATTAATATCGCTCACCATATTTTTAAATGGAACCGTTTACACTGAGATGTAATATACAATGCCACCCGTATTTATCGGAATATTCATGAAAAATTACCGAAAAATAACTTTAAAAAACATACAAAAAAATAAAAATAATACTGTTGTTCTCTATATATTAACCGTGTACGTATTGCACTTTTCTATGAAACAGCAGATTTTTTTTTAAATAACCGAGGAAAGTTTCTACGCAGGGGGATTCAGAATCATGTACTGAATCCATGGTAACAGTTTTCGCGTCGATGTCACTTCCACCCTATATAATATTATATCTCATGGTGAGAAGTCATCTTTATATCTTCTAGAAAATGGCCAAAACGACGCGCTTCGAAATCTCAGTGTAGGTATATCAATACGCAACAGTCTCGAGTGCGCGGCAGTTACGCAAGGACGCGGAAGATTTATCTACCGAGCGGCCGCAGGTAATTATTTCAAGGTCACTGCCGAGATATAATACTGTTACTTTATTAAACTGTGACTGGCGTGTGGTAAAAATTATTTGTGGCGTTTCTTTTGATATTTTGTGGACTGTTGAAGTGTGTAATTATTAGTGCGTATTTAGTTAATAGATAAGTTTAAAATTATCTAGTAGTGATCTATCAATCTATATTTGAGTCAAAAGAAATCCAAAAAAAAAAAAGTCAATAAAAATGACATACGAGAATTTATATTATATCAGAATGACTTAATTATTAATATTGTTAATTTAGATAAAAATTGTATTGTTAGTTTTTACGACTGCATGATTTATTTGAAAACTGTAGTTTTTTAGTTTTTACGACTTTGCATGCCGTAAGGTAGAATGTAGCGGAAAAACTTAGTGATGTACCATCTTATACCTGTACCTACATTGTTGGCAAAATAAATCTGAATCTGAAGATTTCGTGTGTGTAGAAAGAGTAGAAACTACTAAAATGTTATTATTTTCAAATAGATTTTCACATGGTTACTAGATATACATGTTAGCGTATTAATTAATTATTCTTATAATAATTGTACAGTATTTTTGGCATTTAACCTCTCGAATGCCGTAATTACAGAAACAATTAAAAAACCATTGTGTCTCATGTAGATCTACGTTCCGGCATACCAAGGGTTAAAGAAACATTTAGGCAGCATCACGATAAGGAGAAAGATGAGATAAGGATTTAATATGTGAAAAAAACATTTGTAGTTCCGAAAAAAAGAATTGGTAAGTATTTAGGTAATATCGTGTTTGCAAAATATAAATCCTTATTAATTCAGTCAACATGTTTTGCCGTAAAGGCTTGTGCAGACCAGCGCGACACGCGACGCGACGAAAAGGCACCGCTCATCGCGCGACGAGCGGTGCCTTTGTGTTGCGTCGCGTGTCGCGCCTGTTTGAAAGAGCCTTAAGCTGCAATTTACGGAAATATTACAGATTACAAATAATTATTATGAAACGTCTATTTTGTATATTTAAAATCCCATTATAGAAAAAACCGATAGTAGGTACTTATTTTAAAAATGTTGTATTCTGTGTATTATTAAACCTACGTTACTTCAATAAACATAAAATTTAATATTTTATCTTCTGCATTTTATTTAACACATTTTCGTAAGCGACTAATCTGTTTCATTTTGACAGTTCAACAACATTCATTGCGTTATTTACGTTGTTGAGCAGATTTTTTTCCCAACTTATGAAGCAATGGATTAGCAATATGTTTCAAAACGATTCAGATTGTATTAAGCAAGTAGGGTACGGGGCCGTCCAAGTGGGCGTTGGGTTGATGATAACGTCAAAGTCGCGGGTAACACCTGGATCGTGTGTCCCTTGCACGGAACCGGGAAATATGGCAGAAGAAAGAGAAGGCCATGAGAATAATGATACATAATCAGCCTATGATGCTCCCACTGCTGGGACACAGGCCTCCTCTCAGTGAGAGGGAGTGCGCCGCAATCCACCACGCGGGCCCAGTGCGGGTTCGTAGATGTCACATGTCTTCGAATTTTTGGTTCTAGAACATGTCCTCACGCTATGTTCCTGCACCGTTTTGAGAGCAGCGGTGGTGAAATTATTTACACAAAGTAAAGCGCCTGCCTGGGTTCGAACTAGGGTTGCCAACATTTTTTCGGCGAAATATAGTGGAGCGGGTAAAACAATGTTACTAACCATCGAGAGAGCTCAAAGGGCGATTCTCAAAGTGTCTACTTTCCGCCCTTTCCTTTTTCCTATACAAATCTTGTGAAGTATTAACAGTTCGACAGTTATTTATAATGGGTATTGTATTAAAACAACACACAGCTCTACCTTACAGCACTGCATATACTAAAAAAAGGCGTAAAGATATAGTTTGTCCACAAAATACATCAAAACATGCTTTTGTATCCAAATTTTACCTGTACCTCGGTCCTCTTCTCTATAATAGAGTAAACTCGAAAGCAAACATTTATTCCCTGAACTACACAAATTGTAAGAGTATTCTCAACGATGCTCTCCAAAGTATGTCTTACGAAGATACAGAGAATTTACTAACTGTGTTCTAATTCTTTTACTTTTGCAAAGATTTCATTTAATATTGTTATTTCAGAGTACCTAAGTAGTAGAGTAGCGTTCACTTTTTTTTAAATGATGGATTTGTTTGTTAGTTTTCAGTGTTGAAAATATAGTATTTTGTGTACTATATATTTCTTCAACAGTATATAGTACGCAGACTCGAAATAAGGGACAATACTATATATTATAGTACGGTTGGCAACCCTAGTTCGAACCCACGACCTACAACAACTCTAAAGTCGGGGCCGTTGCCACTGGAGCACCAGTGCTACTTACCCACCTTTCTATCTACTTCAAATAAAAAAATAGGCTCACGTAGTTTCCGTTTGAATTAAAAACGTATTCGTATTGATGTTTCGTCTCTCAATTGATATTATAATTACGAATATTTATTAGTTTGCATAAAATGAATATTTTATATCCGACGCCGCGGTCTTAAAACTTATAATTTATTCTAATTAAGAACAAGAAATACAGGCTGGAAATCGAGTAGGTATTTATTTATAACATTTATTTATCTTACCGCTTGTAACTACGTAATGAGTAATTAATTATTTTAAATTAAGTTGGTAGGTAGGTATGCAAGACCGCGCTCCAAAACTTATATAGCTGACGTTGCTCAAAAGGCTATGGGACTGGGCAGTACATGTCTACGGCATGCCGGACAAACTGTGAAACCAAATAGCACAGAACTGGTGCCCTGAGCCAGTGAAGCGGGGTCGCGGCAGACCACGTAGGAGATGGCGGGACGAGCTGGATAGGTTCCGTTAAAAATCGAGGGAGGACGCACGTGCTCGCGAATGATGGAAGAGTGGAGGTAGGCATTTTTCCAGGAGTGGGACAGAGCAGGCTAAAAAAAAAAAGTTATGTTTCCTTGATTATTTTAGTAAAAATCTGTAAAAAAAATTGTCCAGCTCTTTTGAAAAAAAGAACTCAGCTAATAAATTATCTAGGTAAGGTTTAGGCTGCCTGTCTACTGGAGCGGAGCGAGGCATCGGAGCGGCGAAATGTGCCAATATTAACCAATAGGAGTGGAGCTCTGAAGAGGAGTTTAAATTCTATTGGTTAATGTTGGCACATTACTCCGGTCCGCTGCCTCCTCCGCTTTAGTGGACAGGCAGCCTTAGGGTATTAATTTGATATTTGGTTCGACATTTCGTTGTTAATTATAATGCTATTCCTAACAGAAATTTAGCAGTGATAGCATAGGTGGTGTGACCGTCGGACCGCCAATTCATACACCTATAGATCTCGAGTTCGAACCCAAGGCACGCGCCTCTGACTTCTCGGATTCATGTGCGTATTGTATAATAATATCACCGCCGTATTTCTACGTTGACGTCGTGGTGGGTCTTGCACCCCACCACCGTATCTCTACGTTGACGTCGTGGTTGAGCTTGCGCCTCACCGCCATATCTCTACGTTGACGTCGTGGTGGGGTTTGCGCCGGTAGTTTACTTTGCTGGAACAGGTCTAGGATGAGGAGCCAGACCAAGAGAGATACAGAAACCCACAGGCAGCATATAGCGAGCTGTCGGGACCCCACGGACCCACCCTATCCCAAGGGAGAAGTCTTGTTCCTCATTTCTGGCTTACCTTTATTGACCGGCTGGAGAGAACACTGACGAGCAACAGAGCTCCCACCTCATTCTTGCCTTTATTGGCTGGCTTGATTGGAGATTCGCAAGAACAAACGTGCTCGGAGAAAGGAAATACCTATTCCAGTAAGTATAAGTGCTGGTAGGAATCTTGACCATCTTCCGAACTGTGAGATTGTTCTGATAGCCGTGGAATACCTCTCCACTCCTCCAACACCTCAGGAAGTGTCGCTACGTCACTATGTGCTAGTGATCGTTTTCGGGGGCCCATTATTGAGTGTGCAAGTCACCCCCTGCCATTTTAAATATCATGCGGCAACTATCAGGCGGGGACCTAGGCCTTCCATAGTTTTAGGTAACCAATCCACTGCAGCCACCCAAACCCATAGCTTAATTTGTTTTATTTCCATGTTCTGCAATAGTCCTACACCAACCGGGGGTTGGCCTTGGATGCACTTGCATAGTGCATACAGGGATAATCGTCGGGTGATGGTGCCTCATTCCATTTAAAATTGTCTAAGGGGCCTCGCTTCGGCCCCTCGTACGCCTTCCAAAGGACCGGGACCCTATGGTCCCGATATTCTAGACTCTAGACTTATAGGCTATATAAAGTATTTGGTAATTATCACTTGCTTCAAAAACGATGAAGGAAAACATCGTGAGGTAATAATTATCTTGGGAGGCTTCACATAGTATGTGAAGCCAAGTCAAGTGCCACGGCGGCATACAAACTCTGACACTAGGTGAGTCACTAACCACACCACGAAAAAGAAAGACCAAAATGTCAAGTAATGTCGTTGTCGTGAGGAAATCAATTAATTACTAGGTAGTATCTTTGCATTTAACTAAGGAAACCGCATCGAGTCCTATGGGGAAAAGGATAAGTAAAAGTCGTTTTACTGGAAAAAACCGGTACATAAACATTAAAATCATTCAAGACAATGAACGTCTGTTTTCAGTCTTCTTTATGTCAAGTAATTAAATTAACTAAAGGTAATCTACTTACTTACTAGATGTTAATCGCATAGATAAAACTGCAATTACCGCGTTACTGTGATCGCTATTAGCAAATCGGATTAGATTCCATTGACATAACTTGATAGACATATCAGACAGTATCTTCAAAATAGTACCTATCTATTTAATTAAAATAGAGAAAAAAGCTGAAGCAACCAAACGGTGCACACCATGAAACCTCTCGGCATTTTATTTTCAGTGGCGCTCAACCTTTCTCCCGGACTAATGTTTACATTCACGCAGTTATACGGGTAGTCAGAAGCCCAAAAAGTCGGTAAACCAGTCTTACCAAGAGATATCGTGTTAATCAGTAACTGGGTTGTGGAGGTATACAATGTGAGTATTTATAATGTGCACATATCGTAATGAGGGAATCTATGCTTAATTTTATCGATGGCTTTTTTTTTTGTTCTGTTTGGCGTCTTATTGAAAAATTTTAAGATTATTGTAAAATTTGATGAAAAAAAAAACATGTTTATTTTCAATTGAGGGTAGTTTTTTTTCCACAATGTTCATTTTATGAGGACGCCTAATTACTTCCATTCGTTATGGAGTTTGTTTCATCGCGATAGTTACTTTAGTTTAAAAAAAAAAAACCGTAAACAAAAATATCCGTAAATAAAATTAAGCATAGATTCTCTCATTTCGATATGCGCACATTATAAAGACAAACACTGTATAGGCAGTTGCTCCATGTAAAATACTGGTATTCAGCTGCATCTGGTTAGACTGCTACTGGAAGCCTTGGGAAAAGGCTAAGGAAACAGTACAGAAAACCAAAGGTATTTTTAAATGTAGGTAGTACCTACTTCCACAAAATAATTAAAGATGAAAATAAATAAGTACCTAACCTCGACTAAAACTGTATCGTTGTTCGGGTAGTCGCAAGCGCTACTGCTGCGCATGAAATCTTGGGTTAGATTCGCAGGTCGGGCAAAGTGTTGTATTCAGTTTTTCTATCAAGAATTTCCTAGCACTGAGTCTGGATTTGTGCCCGGTTGATGGCAATAGGCTCGCTCTCATTATATGGGATTTACATAACTGTCGAAATGTGGGTGTACTTTAGGTAAGTAAACTTCAGCTCAACCCTTCGGGGAAACAAGGCGTCATGAAAGTTATGTTTATAAATATTTCGAGATAAATACAAAATTTGCTCCCATACATGCTTATAAAAAGAAACCCGAAATAAAATTCAATGCTCGAAAAATTAAAAGTAGATAATTTAAAATTAAGTTCACTTCCTTTTATTAAAAATACGGGTAACGGATACTCTTTTATATTTCGAATCTCACATAAAAAGGTCTGAAGGTCGCACACTAAAGCCGGCCTCGGGTTGAGCGTCGCTGGACTGTTATCTCAAGTTTACACACGGATAAACACGCATGCGATCACTAGGGTTCCGTACGTTGTAGTCAAATAAGAGACTCTTATCAGTTTCATACAATAATTCTTTGTAACACATTACATAACATACACATCTGTATTCTCCGATGGGTTAGGGAGAGGTGTACCTACCTATAGTACGCCATAATCATAGTACGCCATAATTATAGTACACCCATAATTCACCAATAAGTTATGTTTTTAAGTTTCTTGTAATAGGGAGAGAGCCTATTGCCATCAACCGCGCACAAATCCAGACTCCAGACTGCTACTGAGGAATTCCAGATGGAAAAATTCAATAACCCTATGCCCGACCCTGTAATCGAACCTAGAACTTCATGCTCAGCAGAAGCACTTATTGTCGATTTCTAGCACAAATAACTTTACAGCATATTTATTTATAAATTATTACTTACATAAATATTGTATTTTTAATGAATGAATAAGTAATTTTATTTATTTATGAGATAGGTAACCAAGGCATAAAAAGGTAGATGCGACCCTTCCGGCATTCCAAGTTCTATCGACGATCTTGGCATAATAATTTTTTTATCGTAATTTTGTGGGATCTTTCTGAGCGAAATTAATAGTAGGGCAACGAATGCAACGATCAGTGGGTGATTTAATAAATTAACATTCATCTTTTTTTTAGGGTTCCGTACCTCAAAAGGAAAAAACGGAACCCTTATTGGATTACTCGTGTGTCTGTCTGTCCATCTGTCACAGCCAATTTGCTCCGAATCTAATGGAGCGATTAAATTGACATTTGATAGGTACGCATATGTATTTCTATGACCCAAACACGGACGTGTAAAGTAAATAAATGAATTTTGAATATCCCCCTATTCAAAATTAATTTATTTACACGTCCGTCACTTTTGGGGGGCAAATTAGAAAATAAAAAATAAAAGTTTTGCAAACTGTACCGTGTGACATATCAAATGAAAGGGCTTTTTGCGAAGATCTCAAATATTTTTTTTTATAATTTTAAAACTAAGAATTTTAAACATATTTAAGAAAATAGATGAAAATTGATCATTCCCCCCTTATCTCCCTACTTACTGAGCCTACAAAAAACAGAAAATGGTTCTTTACTCATAGATTACAGGAAAACCAATGGAAAACCTATAAGACATATATGGTCTTGAAATAACGTGGTAAATCTCTCAATACTGTGTATACAAACTTACATTTGCAGTTAGAATTTATGAGAAAACATTTTTTTCAACGGAACTACGGAACTCTTAATTGTGTGTGGTCCGACACGCACTAGGCCGGTTTTTTTATTGAAGCGTGATATCACAGACTTTCCTTCATAAACTATTCATGAAGAAAAACATCCCATCCACAACAATGTATCTACCCACATTCACAGTCCGAAATCAATACAATAAAGCCCCGAAAGCAGACACAGATCGCACGGACAAAGCATCGAAATAAACCCTATAGTGTGAATTACCAACAGCTTTGCAGACACTGCGACCGTCCCGTCGTCGGCACAGCGTTGTCGGACACTCGAAATAAATCGCATCGCACGGACGACACACCCTCTAGAAATAACACGTGCCGCTTCCTATCACCCTTTCAAGCCATTGCACACAAATATTGTGCTTTTATCCTAAAAGGGGATTGTGGCTAAACGTTTATTGTGATGATTCTGTAAAAGGCTGCCAAAGTAATGTGACTGAACTTGAAGAATTGCACAAAAAATAAAGCAACAGTTCCAATATCAACTATGGCTAAAAAAGCTATACCTACTAATGCAATGATCCCTTTGGTAGATTAGACCCAACACTGCGCCCTAAGGCGATTCGCACACTGCACCGCATTATGCGGCGTGGTGCGGGACGGCCATAGCAAACAATCTGCACGCGGGAATGTCTCGCGCGCGCAGATTGTGTTTTCTATACAAACTGGTACAATGTTAAATCTGCTGCCCCGCGCTACGTTGCGTGATGCGGTGCAGTGTACGAATCGCCTAATTGCGAAATGCACGATCAATCACAATCTGAATCATTTTGAAACAGATTGCTAATCCATTGCTTCATAAGTTCGAAAAAAAATCTGCTCAACAACGTAAATAACGCAATGAATGTTGTTGAACTGTCAAAATGAAACAGATTAGTCTTAATCATTTACGAAAATGTGCTACGCAATTAGATAGCGGCACTCTAATTGCGTAACACACTTTCAATCACAATCTGAATTATTTTGAAAGAAATTCCTAAACCATTGCTTGTGTTCGAGTCGGGACAGCACGGCCACACCAGAACTAGCATAAAAGATTTGAATGCGGGAGAGGCCCAAGACCCTGATTGCGTAACACAGTTTCAATCACAATCTGAATGATTTTGAAGGATATTGCTAATCCATTGATTCGTATGTTCGAAAAATGTGTCTGCTCAACAACGTAAATAACGCAATGAATGTTGTTAAGCTGTCAAAATTAAAAGCCATTGCTACAGTAAGTGAGAGAAAGAGAGAGAAGAAGATAGAAGAGATATCACAGGTAGGTACCATCGCAGATACTGGCGCTAAACTACCTTTCAACCTTATTACTAAGGACATAAGAGTGAAAAGTGGTTCACCGCAAATGTCCGCAGATAGATCAGCGATTGCAAATAGCTTATGTGGTCTGTACCCTAATCGCGTACCTAACTTATTTTCGTAAACGATTTTGACAAATATGTTTCATTTTGGCAGTTCAACAACATTCATTGCGTTATTTACGTTGATGAGCAGATTTTTTTCCAACTTATGAAGCAATAAATTAGCAATCTGTTTCGAATCGAAACACATTGTGATTGATCGTGTATTACGCAATTAGGGTACAGGTGAAAATTATGCCAAGTCATTGAATGATTCAATATCTGTTACGGTTTATAGTTAAAGTTGTTGTGTTATATTTTAATTAAAGTTAAATAGTTGATAAGGTACGATGGTATGGACAAAAACCCCCTAAAAAAATGTCCGCAGATGGGTAGGTAGGTAACATGTATAAAAATTCTTCACAATGTGTTAGATATGTTACCTACTGACGTAGGTGTGATAATGATAATAATCGTGACGTCATTTATTGCATACGCATAGCACAATATTAGATGCATAGTCCTGATACCATCACACGATATAACATAACATTCCCTTTACATGCAATACAGCTATATCACCGCACCGTTTATAATAACAGTATAAGCCCAAACGAATCGTCCCAAATTATTTCCGCCACTTGACTACGAATAACGAATAGTAGTTTCAATTGTTCGTCAATCACGGTTTTTTGGTACGAAGTTCAATCGGTGTCAACTCCGTGGCCCTTCTATTGATTCTACCCCTATATTTCATGAATGTAGGGTTGAATGTCAATTATTGTGTATTTTTGATGACATACAAGTATTAGTAGCTTGATATAGTCAATTTTTGGAAAGATATTTCTTTTTTAAATGATCTAATTGCTCCAGAAAACATCTTAGAAAAAATTAAAACTTTTCACAAAAAAACGAAAATTCAAAACCAAAGACACCGGCTTCCGAAATTAAACTCATTTTTCACTTTCTTTTGGAAGTCGGTTTTTATTTTTTGTAAAATATTTTTATTTTTCACTTTTTAGTTGTAAAAAGAAAGAAATAAAGAAACCTACCCCACATAAATTCTAATACCACTACATGCTATGTAAATAACAGCGACAGGAACTTAACATATCATCCACATACTAAGTGGGAAAAAATACGTATTATTGAAGCTAACTCAAAAACTACCCAAGGAAAGTTAATAATATTTATACGGGACCACCTCTGCAATATGACCTACCAAACAAAAAAAAAACCATCAAAATCAATTCACAATTGGCGGAGTAATCGCGTAACAAACAAACAAAAAAAAAAACAATCGAATTGAGAAACTCCTGCATGGTTTTTGAAGAGACCAATAATAAGACCTTTAATTATCCCAATGAAAGCTAGGCCTCATGACCACATCTACTTAATTATTGAACCCTGAATGCCGCAGTAACATAGATTCATCTTCTAAGCAAATCTTGGGATCGACAAAACAATGGGAAGTGAACCGTAAACTGCGTGGAGGTCAGGTGGGCAGTCGCTCCATGTAAAATACTGGTATTCATCTGCATCCGGTTAGACTGGAAGCCGACCCCAACATAGTAGGTAAAAGGCTAAGTAGATGATGATGATAATAATTTTATTAATTAATTACTAATAAAATTTAATTTTACTTTTGTATAACCGCAACTGCATTCTACCTATCCAGTATCAGATCCCCTTGTGCTTGTGGTTACTTAGCACATACTTTTGTTAAGTGTTATTCTTGTCACTGTCGCACGACTGTCAAACTACAAAAGCAAGATAAAGACAGAAACATGAATGTCTAAATAAAGGTGCTGATAAACTTGAGCATTCACTTGTAAGTTTGTAACAGAACATCGAGCATTCGCCGTTTTTAAATTTGTCGAACTGAACAACGAACAGAGCCAAGCATAGAGTCGAACCTCGCTACGAACATGTTTACAATCATTCTAGCGAATGCTCTAGTCAATGCTCGTCAAGAGGTGCGAGAGGCAGAGAGGGAAGGCAACGGAACAATGACAGAATGGCTCGGTTTGGCAAAAAGCTCGAAGCAAATTTACTGTCCTTTCGCTAGAAAGCTCGCTAAACCGCTCCCGTACATTTTTCTGTAATGTAACATTCGCTAGAATGCTCATTAAAAGTGAATGCTCAAGTTTATCAGCACCTTTAGTCAAAGCACGTGCTAAAATAACGTTTATAGAACTCGGCCTCTAGTACCCTGACTTACGATAGGTAATTTACCCCAGTTTCCACATAATTAAAATTTACAACTTTTTCTTTGATAACATATTAAACTAGCAATTTAAATCCATTTCGCAGTTATAATGACTTCCAAACAAATGTCAGGCATCGAAAAGTTCCCAAATTAATCATTCCGTACATGTCACGCGCAGGTGAGAAGGGTTCGTACCTACGCTTGGTGACCCCTAATTGCCTTGTTTTATTTGACGTGCGTGTGCAAATAATAGCGTACGCTTAGTTTAAGATTTATTTACCTACTGATGTCGTACATGATGGATATTCCACATAATTACCTATGTATAGATTGTAGCTTGTGCTGAGATTGGTCAACGTGTGGCTTAGGTAAGTTGTTTGGAGGGATCCGATATCGAATACAATAGAATATTATTATTATCCTATACAATTAAACGAGCAATATTTGTATATTTGTTTTTATATATATTTGTATTCACGTTCTCGAAATCGGCTCTAACGATTTCGATGAAAGTTGCAATATAGGGGTTTACGGGGGCGAAAAATCGATCTAGCTAGGTTTCATATCAGGGAAAATTAGTTTTTTCTATTTTCACAGCCTCGGGAATGTGATACAACGTTGGTATACCTGGACGATATGTACCTATATCTACGAGTATTTTCACCCGAGCAGAGCTCGGTCGACCAAGTATTCTTTATTCTTCGTCTTTCATTATTTTTCCCTTGATTTCCGTAATCCGAAAACAAATAAGAGAGGTTGACATAAGTCGCAGAATATGTAAGCTGGCCGGCCTTAAAAGCCGTAGAACCAATGACCGTGGGGGTAGATGTTTTCTTATGGGAAGACTGAATCGGTAAGCATATGGACGCCCGCAGGTTAGACTAGGTGGAGCGACGATCTTCACAGGGCGGCTGAACACTAGCCGAGGATAAAGGTAAAATTGTAGACTGCCGTGATGATGCTATTAGGAATACTCCATGCAGACTATAAAAAAAAATTTTTTAGGTAAAGAGCAGCGGAGGTGTCCTCTTCCGATTTTCGCAGTCAGAATTAAACAGGAATGTATGATATTTCGTGATTTTTTTTTTCCTTGGCGTAACATTGAGAGGACTAGATGATCCTTCACACAAACCTTCAGTAGGTCGCTAATAGTTCACAGGATTAATTTCAATATTCTAAGAAAAAAATTATACTTCTATCTATGTATATAAAATTCTCGTGTCACAATGTTAGTTGCCATACTCCTCCGAAACGGCTTGATTAATTTTTATTAAATTTTATAATGTATATTCGGTAGATCTGAGCATCGGTCGTAATTTATTTTTCATACCTCTAAGTGATAAGGGTAGTCTACCCCAAACATTTATATGGCAAAACAACGTTTGCCGGGTCAGCTAGTACCTAAATACTTATCTATAGAGAGGAAAATTCGATGAATAAGTCATTTGACTGCGAATTCTGTCTGAAAGCAATTTTAACAGAAAGCAATTTTTGCAGAGAAATGTAGATAATTATTAATGTATTTTGTTTGGAATTCAACATTTATGGAATCTGACTTTTATTTTATAAATTTTCCAGCATTCTAGTTGGCAAGATTCACCTTTTCTTCGCTGATTTTTATGAAATTAGAGTCTTCAAGTTTTCCGTTGCTTGTGTTTAAAATAAAACGACGTAACCTTAATTATAATTTTATTGTACAGTCGCCGTCAGATATATTGTAGCAGACAAGGTGACCAAATACATCTGAACAATTTAAAATGTCAATATGTTCCATACACTGCAAGTTACCATTAATATCTGAACATTTATTACTTCATTAATATCTGAGCAGATGCTTGTCAATAATTTCTATACGCACAACTAACCAAAAATATGTGAACACTACGTCAAGTGTATCTACGCAGATGGGGTCCGGTCTTAAATATCTCAGCAGTTGAGGAAAAATTCAGTAGGGAGTACTTCCAACTTTACTATAAATACAATTTAAATCGGAACTTTTTTGCTAATTTTTATTCCCTTTCATCGTGTTTATACCACAGATAGTGTTTGTTTTGGTTCGAGGTAAGCTCTGTGTTTAACTGCGTAGATACACTTGACGTTGTAAGTGTTTAGATATTTTTGGTTAGTTGTGTGTATAGAAATTATTGACAAGCATCTGCTCAGACATTAATGAAGTAATGAATGTTCAGATGTTAATGGTAACTTGTAATGTATGGAACTTATTGACATTTTAAATTGTTCAGAAGTATTTGGTCACCTTGTCTGCTACAATATATCTGACGGCGACTGTACTATTTACTAATAAAAAAAAAGTTTTTTGTCAATGTAAACATGCTTAAATCATCAATCAAACAATAATCGTCTGTTTTTATTGGTATAACAGAAAAATTTAAAGAATTTTTCTCTCTATAAACTAGACAGTTCTATGTACCTACCTAAACTAAAGGCCTTCAGTTCTTCATGTATGTAGTTATCCTACAGACCTACCTATTAAAAAAAAGGTTTTTTTCAACTTATAATTCTCTCGTGAAAGCTTCCATCTTCCTTAATTCTAATACAATATTTATTGGAATTGAACCCGTCTCACCTTTACCAGGTAACAGGAAAACATCGCCTCAACAACCTCGTCCGCGGCGGGTATACGATGGGCATCGTTCCGCCCAACCCATTGTTTACTTATTAAAGCCATTAGGGTAGGTCGGGCAGAACATTTAATTGCCCTTTTATGGTTAGAGTGGTCTTACTTAGTAATGGTTTTAGGGGAAAATTAAAAGTAGTATGTATAGGAAAAGGTTTTGAGGAAAATTTGTTGAGAGTGGACGTGTTTCGTCTGTTAAGACGCAGATATATGCCAGTAACCTTGAGTGGTTAGCTTGCGTGTTCTGTACTGAGCTCACGCAACGCGTCGTACGTCTAGCCAGTAATATCACTCGCCCATCAAGGAGCGTCGTCCAGAATTAGACGAATTATTAATTCATTATACATAAAACAAAGGATATTTTAATAAAACACGTATACTAAAAGATCAATAGTTAAATTATCTTTAAAATGGCGAAGATTTCAGAAAAATACGTTCGATAGATTTTGCGTGATTCTCAGTTTTTTATCCGCGTTAGACATAAGTTTACAAATTAATTTCACTATGCTATGCTATACTTTATTTTAGTTATCAGGCAAATGCAAAAACATGATTTTTTTCCAAATCATTAACACTACTCGTTTAGACGTGATCTTTGCAGTATAAAATCATTAGAAGTCGGTTATCGTCGCCTTAAGGGGCCTCTAAGTTACATTTTAGGAAGGGTTTTGTTACTGGCTGTTTTTACAAATGTAGCGAAAGACGCTCCCGCAGTAAAATGAAACTGATGACCTGAAAAGGCTATGGATGGACTGAATACGGAAGGCAGGGAACCGGGTGCTATTGGAAAAGGCATATAAGTATTATCATTATATTCAGCAGTTAAAGGTTTTTCTTGAGGTTAGTGGTTGCCATGGTGCAGTGGTAACGGCCGCGGCTTACGAGTTGTAGGTCGTAGGTTCAAACCCGGACAGGTGCTTTGCTTTGGGTAAATTATTTCATCACCACTGCTCTCGAAACGGTGAAGGAATACATTGTGAGGAAACCGGCATGTCCTAGAACCAAAAATTCGACAACCTGATTGTGACATTCACTAACCCGCACTGGGCCTATGTGGTGGATTACGGCCTACTCTCTCTCACAGAGAGAAGGCCTATGTCCCAGCAGTGGGAACATTATAGGTTGATTATGCTATTATGCTAGTGGTTGCCAGTTTTTCGTATACTTAGCAGGAAAGAAAATCCCAGACCCAGATAAAACCAGTTTCATCTTTCTGGCTGACCGACTCCTTTGACAATTCAAAAGTGCCTGTAAATGGTTTAATTGAAATAAATGCTTGAGTGTTAGTAGTGATAGCCTAGGGGTGTGACCGTCGGACTGTCAAGTCATAGGTCTCGAGTTCGAACCCAAGGCACGCACCTCTGACTTTGCGGATTCATGTGCGTATTGTAAAATTATCACTTGCTTTAAAAACGGTGAAGGAAAACATCGTGAGAAAACCGGCATGCTTGTGAGATATTTCTCGACGGCATAATGTGAAGTCAAGTCAGAGACCCATGGGCGGCTTAAAAACTCCGACACTTCAGTGTGGGAAAGAGATGAAGCTCTACAAGACGTATAGCTCCATCTCTTTCTCCCACTGAAGTAATATTAAAATAATACTGCTTTTGAACTGATGGTAGGCCCCCAGGTTAGTCTAACCATACGAAAAAGAAGGAAGAAGAATGCTTTGAGTTTAAGGGCGACTGCGGGATAGTTAACAGTTTTCATAGCCAAGGCAATGAGTAGGTTAGAATTGGGGGTTCTGCATCACTTGCTCTCGCTGCGCTCGCGCCGTGATGCAGAATCCCCAATTCTATCAGCGAGAGCAAGTGATGCAGAATCCCCAATTCTATCAGCGAGAGCAAGTGATGCAGAACCCCCAATTCTATTTCGACGTGATGCAGAACCCCCAATTTTATTTCGATAAATAAGCAATGAAATCTTCTTGCACTGTATCGCTGACCTGAGACTTTGATGAGTCTATGCTCGATTTATAATTTGCAACAAGTATTAATTATAAACTCTCTTCCTTTTACAGCGTTCAAATAAAAACATTGAGGAAAATGTATAGCATGTTGCATCCAAGGATCGTCATAAATCTCCCAATCTTCTATAACACCTCCACATGAGAAACATGCTACTTTATCATCTATACTATTGCCACAATAAAAGAATCCAGCGTCAGCCATTTCCATCACTAATCTTTTCTTTGAATCAGCCGTTGCCCAGTAATAATTAAATGAAAATTCACGCATTTTATAAGTATTATACATGTCATAGCGGGGTTTGTATTTATTTTGAGACATGCTTCGTTTTATAGATAAATGCATAATGACATCGCTTAGCTACAGTTAGTAGCTTTTAATGATTTGATGACGTTGACGGGGTTGGGAGGGATAGGAAACGTTTACCTAAGTATTTATATAAATTAAACAAGAAAATATTTTTATTTAAAAATTTTATTATCATAGCACCATTTATTTAAACACAATACATTTTTTAAAGCACAAACAGAGTCATGATACATACAACTATACAAATCTTGACAGTATTTATATTGATTGTACAGACTTGACAAACTAGAACAACCTTTGTCTTCTAAATTAAATATATTACTATTACTGTTTTCTAATATATTTTTTAACCACGAGACTTTTTCTGAACCCTTAACATAGACACATTTATCTCTTAAAATATCAGCAATAAAATTCTGGTAGTTGGAATAAGGTACAATTCCTTCACGCCAATATATCTTTCTGTTACGTTCAATCCAACTAACTTGCTTTCTTTCTGCTTTTGTCAAATTGTAAAATGGAAATGGTGGCTTAATCAAAAACAATTGAATTTTTTTATTATACAATATAGCGATTTCTTTTATTATAAATTCATCTGTTTCTGTTCGAAAACCTTGAATATCTACAATAGCAATCATGATAACCGGCGTACAGTGTTGGTGAGAGGTTTATATTCCACAAGTCGATCGTTTATAATCAAACAATATGCAGTTGTCTTATCTGGTATTGGCGTTGAACATTCAATTTCTAATCGCACGTCCACTGGACCTGATTTTAGACTATCGTTTTGCCTTGAGCAGTCTAAGATAAAGAGGGGAGCTTTTTCTTTAAAGTCCTTTAGGTCAAGCAACGGGTCTGCTGGACAGTTGTAATATGACTGACGAAATTTCACATACATTTCGTATAATATACTGTATTTGTTGTCAGAAAACTTTAAACCCAAAGGCTCATAAGGATAATATTGTGAATTTAAGAAAAGCGTAACGTTTGTCACCTCGCAATGATCGAATAGCGAACTGTCTTTAGTTTTATTATTTTTTCTATTAGTTTGTAAGCAAAAAATTACATATCTAGGCTTTTCCAATTGTGAAGCAGTCTTAACTGACCAAGAATGTTTTGTGGTTTTAGGTAGTAAAGGATATTCATATAAATCCCAATTTCTAAAAGCCATCTGAATGGGTTTATCTCTTTCTAAATGCTTTAAAAGTGTTAATCGTTCTCGATCTGACACTTTTATGTGTGGCACCCTCCATTGAACTCTTTGCATATCTATTTGAAAATGAGCAACATCATCAGTAAGAATAACGCTGTTTAAGTTAGAGTTACTTCTATTCAATATAAGTTCGTGTTTACAATTTATAACGATTTTATTGTAATCCTCTGCAAACCCTAAAATCTTATTTAACGGTATCACAATACTAAAATGACCATCACTTTGGAATCCGTTTAAATTCCAACCCCATAGTGCAGCAACTTTATTTTCACCTTCATTTAATGAGATGTATGATTTTATTGCTGATGTTATTCCAGAATTTTTTATACGATCTATTTCAATACCATTCATTTCGTACCTGATGTCTTGAAACAAAGACATAATAGGGTTATTAGTGAACGAAACAGTTTTCTTGATCGGATTCCCATCTTTACCGAGCAGCTTTGCTTGGCCTTCGATGTAAATTGAACTGGCTGATGGTAGCACGTATATGTCTTGCTGATGTATGGGGATTCTGATTTCATCGTTTTCTCTAAAGCTGTTGTTGTAGGGATTATATGAATGGATTTCATAACTTTCGATCGAACTATCGAAGTGAGGTAATTCAGTAATTTGTAGTATATTCATACTTTAAAACCTAGGGCTCTAAGAAAATCTCTATTTGCTTTAGTCAATTTCTTAACTTTTTTCTTACGTCTACGCACCTTAATGGTTGTAGAAGGAATAAGACGTTTTATTTTCACAGGAGTGTTTTTATAATATACTATCATTTTGTTTTTCTTAAATGAAGGCGTAATTGAATATCAGGTTCATCACCAAAGTTAATACAATAACCAGATTGATCAACAATCTTAACAGATATAGATGAAATTAAGTTTTTGTTAACTGGAAAGTAAATAACGTTTGGCGGTATTTCTATGCACTGATGACCAGGAGCAGTATTAAATACAAATTCATGAATAAAATGAGTTGGTAATCCATTACAGTAGGAACCATGTACAAGATCACATTCGATTCGGATTACAGATTGACTGCTGATATTGATGGGCACATTTGGTCTTGAATTTAACACTGAAAAGTATAACAAACCGCACTCGTATGGATCAGATAAATGCAGATGTGGTTGAAAATATGACACCAATTCAGATTTATTTCCGGAGATAGTAACCGTAGTAGACATGCTTGCATACTGAACTCTTTCAGAATATCCTCTTTATTTTATCCCTTGACTACACCAAAAATTTTTTAAGAACTTTAAACAGAGATGGCCGCAATTGAAAGGGTGATCACGTTGTATATTATCATAATTATAATGGACTTTAGAACCTACGTATTTTATAAATTCTTTTGGAGGCTTAAGATTTCCGTAACTGTCAAAGTACTCAATATAATCATTGTATTTTGCATAGGCTACCCAATGAGAGCCAGGATCTTTAGAACTATCTAAATTAATAACTCCACATTCTTTTTTAAACGGGTATTTAGGAAGCTCATCTCTCATATAGACTCCTCTAAAATAGGGAATACTATTTCCATACTTCAAAATGTCAAAGTTAGTTAAGGCTCGTTTGGGTAGCCGACTTAGTTTTTTTCATTCGATACAAAAATTCCAAGCCCGTTTTTATGTGGTTTAAGGTGTAGTCCTTTCCCAATGCAGAGAGCTTCCATTTTTTCATTATGTCTCTTCGATTCAGTCAACAGCTTTCTAGCCATTTTGAATTCATTTATGGTTTTGGCTATACCAGCTGCCCCGCCTGCTATTGCTCCCACTGCTGATAATCCAGCAAAAATAGGAATTAAAGGTAATACACCACCAGTTTTTGGTATAGGAATAACTCGAGGAAGTTTAATGGATAAATCATCAGCTAATTCTCTGGCTGCGGCAATAGCTAATTCTATTGCCACTTTTTTGCATTTTGGCTTCAATTTTTTCATGTGTCTTTTCGTTTTAGTAATAACATTTTTAAATTTATTTTTTAAACCTTTTCCAGATGTAACTTTTCGATAGCATTTTTTGCCACGTTTTTTTAGTCCAGAACCACTTTTAATTTTTGTAGACATTGTCTTGCTTACCAAGCCTGCTGCGAGTTTTTCGCTTACACTCGCATCCGAGGCAACTACTCGCTCTTTAGCCATTTGTAGTAAAATTAAATCAGCTCTGTGACGATCCTTTAAGTTTGATGATTTATGATAGGCAATGTCGTGTTCTTTGCAATATTCGTCTAATTTATTAATACCTTCATCTCCGCGTGTAAGCCTTTTAATTAATTTTGTACCAGGGCCACAATAATTGTATCCTGGTAAGTGTAATTCAAACGGTAAATTGTTTATAAGCCAATTGAGAAGACTACTCTCTCCAATACACATCATAAGACTAATGAATCTGGATTGAACACTTTAATAAATACTTATACGATTCATTAATGACTTTGTTGTTAAGTTATTTTTATTTATAATAGTATATTCGATTTATCAATCCAACTATTTTCAGCAGAAGGCAAACCTAACCATTTTACTAAAACCCTGTTTCCTTTTCTTCTAAGAACTTTCTCAATTAGATATACATTAGGATGTTTAGTCTTTTGAAGCTCTTGTAAGTAAAATGCTCCTAAAATAGGTTGACCTCTGATTGTATCTTCAATTAAGTAGGTGATAGGAGTTGTATTTTGTATTTTTCGAATTTTAAATATTTCCGTTGACCAGTTGGGCGTATATCCTTTTTCAAATGTTCCTTTGTACTTACTGATACGTACATAATCTCCAATTTTATACTTGCTTCTTATTCTTTCGTTTTTTACCAAACTTAAATACGTTTTTAATATACATTTTTTATTAATATTATCCACATTAGCAGGGATTTCATGAATTGTCCGATGATAAGTGTGATTGTATTTATAAATAACATCATTAAGGGTATTATCTATCCAATTATAGTTACCTTTTAAACTAAATTCCTTATACAGTTTAGATTTCAATGTTCTGATAAATCGTTCAACTATTGAGGCCTTTTTTGTTGAGAAGGTTGAATAATGGTTGATATGATTAGATTTCATAAGCTTTTGAAATTTATTATTATAAAATTCTGTTCCATTATCCGTTTGGAGATTTTTTGAAACACGTCCTGTAGCCAACAAAATTTTGAAAGATTTACATACATCATCTTTGGTTTTACTTTTCAGAGGAAAGGCCCAAGCATATTTAGAAAATGTGTCAATAACGGTAAGTATAAATCTATGATTTTTATTTTCTTTTGAAAACGACTGCATATCAATTAAGTCTGCTTGCCATAGGTCATCTATATCTTTCATTATAACATGTCTTCGCGGAAAGTTCACCCTCGCATTTTTATGTATTTCGTTTACCACATCAGCTTTGCTCATTTTCAGAATTCAGTACATTTGTCTTGAATCCATCTACAATACTGAATGTAAAGCATATTATTACAACTATTTATTCTGTAATTATGTCAGCTTCTTTTAACTCTTCAATTATCGATAAAATTTCATTATCGTGGTTTGTATTGCCAGCATCTTTTGAAGCAACTAATAGTTTCAATCTTTCAACTAATTCGTTAGGGTCATCCCAATATACCAAGTCAGTGTTGTTTTTGTATTTTTTTAGTGTTGCTAAGTTTCCTCCAAGTTTAGGGTGAGCAAGTATATAATCGTTTGACGATTCGGAAAACAGTGGTTTGATTATTTCACGATATTTTGTTCCTTTATCGCCTCTTATTTGTCCATTAGGATTAAAATCTCTCTTATGAGCATTTGTATAATGCAGCATATCCTTATAGACAAGCTTATCTTTGCTAGAAATTAATTTTAAATCAGGTTTTTTTCGAAGTAAAAGTTCCTTCAGGCCTGGGGTTAAATTATAGGCTTTATCATCGACTTTAATTAAAATTTCACTATCGTCATTTAAACCATCAATTTTAGAAAATGATACAACTGAATTGCCCATCAATAAAGTTTTGTTCACACTTCTTATTCCAAACGGTATATTTACACCATCATAAATATCATGGATATCACAACCCTCTAATGAAATTTCTAAATCATCTGGTAATTCCATTTTATTAGACTTTTTAGGTGATTGAATAGAATTTAGTTTTGGATCGTAGCAGTCTTCAAACTTTGTAGATGAGCTAGTATTGATGTCATCCAATTCAATGTCTTTAGAATTAGCGAGTATTGTATTTTCTAAATGTTTTATTTTTTCCATAGATATATTTGAATTAACTAGGGTTTTAAGTGGATCTGTGACAGGTTTTAGCATTTTATCGAATGACAAGTTTATCGAGTGTTCCTGGTTTTTCATTTGTTTTATTTTATTCTTTATAGAGTTTACAGACTTCATTAATTCTATTTTAATATTTTTCTCCATGTTGTAACAACTGGGTTCAGCTGAAGAACAAACAATACTAATTTTCTTTTTGAGTGTTATTTACTTATATTTAAAAACATTCAGTCAAATTTAAAAAAGAAATCAAAATTCTGTCTGTACCTTCCATTATTTAATGGTGACTCTTTATTAATAAGAAGAAATTGATATGGATTACTCCAAACAGTTTTACAAATATCTTTGAACTGATTCCATGGTAGATCGGAGTTGACATGTTCTCCATAGATATGTTTTAAATTTACATCATCTTGTTTAAATATTATAAGAAAATTGGTGTTATCACGTAACAACTGTTTCGGTATTTTGGAGTAGGTTTGCGATAAGTAAAAGCAATCAATTTGTTTATGTCTACCCATTGAGAAATAATTACGGATATTTATTTGTTTTTCACACGCAACATCATCAAATATAAATATAGAATTCGGTAACGCTTCATTGGGAGATATGACTTCTTTATTGTCATTGAATTCAATGAAATTAATCTGAGGCACTCTTCTTAATACTTCACTTAAGAAACGATATTTTGGTTGGAAAGCAGTTTTCGAGTAAAGATAAAGATTTTGGAATTTAAGACCATTTTCATGCAGCAATAAACTGATCATAGCGTTTGTTTTGCCGCAGTTCGAGGGTCCACATATTATGCAACGAATCGTATTAGGCAATAAAGCACTGTGTCTAATCTGACGAGCAGAGTCATTAAAATTGATATTATTCACGTTCAGGGATATGGGTTGTTTGATCAACTTCATCTTGCTTATTATTTATTTTCATTACTTACTATCCTTTATATATGAATATGTGAGCACATTATTCAACCAACAGGTTTGGACCTGTGTCGTTATTAAGATGATGTTCTCGTCTTACCGGCCATAAATGTATTTGTGACTAATAACCGAAAGGAGAACATATTCTAGGTATGTCAAAGTAATTAAACATTACACTTCATTGCAGTAGCTGATCAAAGTAGGACCTTACGCAAATTTTTCACGATTTAAACAATAGTTTCAGTCTAAAGGTAAGTGTTTGAATAATAACCAATCAAACAAAAAGAATAAATAAAATATTTGTTTAAATGCTTATTTGTAAATAGTATTTTATTTTTTCAGAATAATGTCTCGAGCACCGTCACCATCCTACAGCCCCAGCATATTGGACAATGAAAATGTGATTTCTGTTGAACAAGAACAATCCAGATTACGTGAGGTAATCTTTGTTTTTATATTTCATAGAAGTAGATTATTCTATTGCTATTTTTATTTTTTTACGAGGCAAATTTCTTTTTTTTTTTTGCAGTGGAACTCCGAGGTACTCAATGGCAATCCTGTTATGAGTTCATTTTTTTACTCCCAGGGCAACTACGAACCATATTTTGAAGGTTTAAATCAGAGCGCTAAAATTGAAAAGCTGCTCACTGGAAATGATCAAGCTCAAACATCTAAAAAGTCTTCAAAAAAGAGAAAATCTTCATTGGGATCATCATCATCATCATACATTGTTCGCAGAAAGGGAAGCGATAATGCAGGTCATCTAATTAAATTAGAAGTGCATAAACTTAAAGATTCTAAAAATGAAAATGATTATAGTGATAGTGACAATGCGTGTGTAAGTGTGCAATATGTGGTGCATGAAACTTATAACGAAGTGATGGAAGCAACAGAGACCCTTATTAAAAAAATTGGGAAGAAGTTGAGTGACCCGGAACAGTTTTAGGTAATTTTTGTATGCCTAGTTAATAAATAGTTTGTACTGTCAAAATGCACATATACTTGGACATTTCGTTACTAACTTATTATTTTATTACTGTTTCGAGATTTGATTTTATTATTTTATACATAGTCGACTGTAAATGATCCATGTTTTGTTTTTTAAAACAGTTAAAAAGACTACATTTTTGTGAAAATTAAATAAATGTTATGATTATCAACTATTCTTGGGTTTCATTTTTCTTTGACTAGGTACAGTTACGAGCACTAATATGTATCCACTTACCAAAACAAAAAGCGATTTTCTCGTGGAATATTTACTGCAACTTTGAGATAAGACCTATTCCATATTGTGGGTTCCAAAATACTATATTTCGTAACAATTTAAAATGACAATCAACAGAGTAGGTGAAAATCACTTTGAAAGGTTGCTAAGTGTACCTATACATATTAGTGCTCATGACTGTACTTAGTTTAAATAAGAAGTAGGTATAGAATATCATATTTAAACACAACACATACTGATTACAAATGATTTATTTCATATTATGTAATAATTCAATACATTTTTGCTTACATACTTTACCTTAAATTAATACATTGTTATTAATACAGCGCTTAATTAAAATACTGTTTTATGATGCCCCCAAGGCAAAGTTTTGCAACCATCTTCCATTATTTGTCTTTTATCATCATCCCTACTAAGAATCAGCTTATTAATCTTCTGAGTGAAAATCTTATGATTTTTCGACTTTATAATACACATGTCATCTCTTAAGCATTCATTGTACCGTAAAGCTCGTTTATATTTTTTTATATCGAGTTTTTTCACAGCTGATTTTTTTACACCTTTTGCTCTGATGATTGAAGAAGCTAGAGAGTCTATACAATACAATTTTGCTCTTAAACCTACAAACTCGGTTATAATATCACCACCCATTTCATCCTTAAAAAAACCTGGTATTTTACAATTTGCTTTGTGTATATTAAATTGATTTCCAGTTTCAAAGTTGCTCGTATCAAAGTATTTTATATTCTGTTTCATGTCCTCATAGAAATCTTCTGTATATATTAAATACAAAAGGCTATCAGTATCAGTATAACATAGTTGAATATCATTTTCGTAAAGACGTTTCATCACAGAGTAATTAAATCGATACAAATGAGTCTTAGCCAATTCTAATATTGAGAAACCAATATAAATTGGTCTATCAAGAACAATTTTCGTTTGTTGTAACTGGATTGCTACTAATGTATCAGAAAATACAGATAAGTTTTTGAAATTGGGGGCACTTACATATTTTTCAGCTCCACAAATTTTGTTTGTTTTATTATGAATATCTTTCCATACATTAACCAGTTTTACATCGACTTGTTTTCTTTTGTTTTCTATAGTTTTTCCAAATATAGAGTTGTTTTGTTTTTTAAAAAAGTCTCTTTCAAAATCGGAAGACGCTCTTTGTCTGAGAGTAGTATTCAGCAAGATATATGGAGCTAAAAATGAACTTTGTTCAAACGCTAGTATTCTATATATCTTTAATAAAATAAGTCCATTTTTTACACATTCTTTAAGATGAACATAGTGAATGATATATTTATGTTTATCATACAGGTTAGCAATTAGTTTAACATTTTTACTACCTGGTGGAGCAAATTTTTCGGCGGCAAATGGTAAATCCGAATGAGTTTCGTGAATTTTATAAGGATAACATAAGTCAACTTCTAAAATAAATCCTGTGTCACTATCATTTAAAATACACATTACATTAAAATTATTTATTTCATTTTCGTTTAAAAACCTAAAGTTTCGAGTAGGAAGCGGTTGCATCATAGCGTGGCCATATAAATTTACACAATCAAGATAAATTAAATAGCTGTCAGGTTCCTTATTGTTATAATTTGGAAGATATTTATTATTTGCCTTCGCATATCTTAAAGAACATTGGGCAAGTCCCCCCCTTATGCCTTGTTCTAACATTTGATACATATCAATATCTGAAATTAAGTCTAAATTAATTTTTGTATATAATAACATCGCATCCCAACTTAGCGAGGGAGATGATACATAATAACAAGGATCAAGGTCATAAAACTTTAAACTCATTGATCTAAACTTTTCAAAAACATCACATAAAAGTAGGACATCACATTTCAAATATAAGTCTGTGTACTCCCCTAAATTAGAAATATCAAATGTATTCCAGACTTTTAATGCATGATTATAATCTTCATCCGAAATAGATTGGGATGTGAGTTTATTATAAAATTTTGATGAATCTGGCAATTTAGTATCTTTATAACGATCCCACGAATCGATGTAATCATAACAATATACACCTTTCTTGCATGCCAAATTAAACAAATAATCATCATTAAAAAACTTTCGTAAGTTTTGAAAATCTTCCGTTTTCATCGTTTTTATTAAATTATCTAGACTTGAACTTAAAAAGTTAAAAGAATCAATAAACTTTAACTGAGCTACATTTTTTTTGTCAATCGGGACTAATTTTGTGAAAGAAATATATTTTTCTTTGTTTTTGGGAATAAGATTTATACGACCGCAAAGACCTGAAAGTTCCTTTATAAACAAATGACAATCATAACCAGAAAGATTATGAAATATGACAGGTATAAATGGACAAGATTTTGCATTCAAATTACATGAATTGTGTGCTGGTCCTCTATACATTCCGGTGAAATGATCATGATCAGCAACAACGAGGTCAGTATCAGAAAAAGTTTTCTTACATAAGTGACATTGTTTAGCGTTGTTTAAAGACATTTGTTGAGCTTTGTTAATTATTAGGGGTTTTATCTCTGACATTAGTCTATGAAGTCTTATTACATCCTGACTAATAGATTTAACGAACTTTTTCGAGCAGTCTGGCCCTCTATAAGATCTAAACTCATTTAATTCAGGTTTAGACTGACAAAAAATGTAATATCCATAACAACTTGCCATATGGATTTGAATATTTTCTACACATGGGGATTTATTTTTGTCTGAATATTCTTGTAATAAACTTTCAAAATCGCCGTAAATAACAATGGGAACTCTTTGAGTCCTATTAAAATTTGAAAAACTAAGTTTTGAGTTTTCTTCGGGAAGGATAGTTTGCACTCTTGCACAGCTATGATTGAATTGTTTTTCTGGTGAGTCGAAATACACAAAACATTCGTCACATAAATATAACTTAGACTTATGTTTTGTAAGTTGTCTGTGTACAAGCTTATTGAAATATTTAATTAAGCAAAAATGACTTTTACCGTTATTATTGAAATAAAGTAAATTTACATGATAAAGTTTTCTTTTTAAAGTTTTATACAACGGCCCTGTTACATTGTAATTCTGTTCCAAACCATAGACGTTAACACTTACGTTTGGATTTAAATCTTCAAATAATTTGATGTCGTCTAAACTGGGTGGAAATGTCATGTTCGTAATGTTTAACACTTTTGAATAGTGAGGATATGATGTAACTCTATTGGGGTTATTCTTTGCTGGGTACAAATATGCTACTATGCTCCAAAGAAAACAATGATTATCTTTATTAACTATGTTTAGACTTGATTTCGTATTTTGAATTCGTTTAGGTAATTCTAAATAAGAACCCGCTCTCAAAGGACTGTATTTAGCGAAATTAATTTCTAAATGACTAATCGATTCGATTGTCCAGCCTGACTCACTTAGTTCGAACTCAGAACATTTATTTAAGATTTTTTCTGCAAATGCATGATATGTGGATAATATATCTGTGCTTTGAAGTATAATTACATATCTTGTATTAAAAGATTTAAGACTAATTTCGTAATTTTTAGGTAAAGTGTACGAAACAAAAAGTTCGAAATTGACTTTCAAAGAAACGTGTTGTTTTAATAATTCTTTAATTAGATAGCAACATGTGTCTGAAGTTTCAGTTAAAAAAAATTCAGGTGTAATAGTAAAACTTTCAGGATTTATTTTGTAACTGACTATTTTGTTTTTAAAAGCACAAGCTATTATACGGACATTATCAAATTGAGTTTTTATGAGATTATTAGATTTATGGATGTTAGTTTTTTTGTGAGAAGAATAATTGGGACAGTTAATGTTACAAGTTTGACAGAATACCATTTTTGAATAATTTTAGAATAGCTTTATTTGTATTTTCTTAGTATTATTATTATTTAGGTTTTTGTTTTATCTACTAAGTAGATTCTGTAAGAGAACAATGCAAAAATTTAGAAATATAAGTTACATTCAGGTTAGTAGATACTTAACCAAATTAAACATATTTTTAAAACATACTATTATCGATTATATGTATATTATAAAGGATTAAATTAAAGTTGAATAAAATTTAAGTAATTTGTTAAACTAAATTTACAAACATAGTATAAGAGATAATAATTATGTTATGAATATTTTATTATTTTCAATTTTAGGTTTTTATTTAGGTTTTTGTTTTATCTACTAAGTAGATTCTGTAAGAGAACAATGCAAAAATTTAGAAATATAAATTACATTCAGGTTAGTAGATACTTAACCAAATTAAACATATTTTTTAAACATGGGTAGGTACTATTATCGATTATATGTATATTATAAAGGATTAAATTAAAGTTGAATAAAAGTTAAGTAATTTGTTGAACTTAATTTTCAAACATAGTATAAGGGATAATAATTATATTATGAATATTTTATTATTTTCAATTTTAGGTTTTTATTTAGGTTTTTGTTTTATCTACTAAGTAGATTCTGTAAGAGAACAATGCAAAAATTTAGAAATATAAGTTACATTCAGGTTAGTAGATACTTAACCAAATTAAACATATTTTTAAAACATGGGTACTAATATTGATTATATGTAGGTATATTATTAAGGATTAAATTAAAGTTGAATAAAAGTTAAGTAATTTGTTAAACTTAATTTACAAACATAGTATAAGAGATAATAATTATATTATGAATATTTTATTATTTTCAATTCTAGGTTTTTATTCAGGTTTTTGTTTTATCTACTAAGTAGATTCTGTAAGAGAACAATGCAGAAATTTAAAAATATAAGTTACATCCTTGTTAGTAGATATTTAACCAAATTAAACATTTTTAAAACATAGGTACTAATATCGATTATATGTATATTATAAAGGATTAAATTAAAGTTTAATAAAAGTTAAGTTTTTTGTCAAACTTAATTTACAAACTTAATTTAACTGGAATAAAAAGGTTTACAAAGAATTTTGGGGGTACAAAATTGGTTGGATAGAGGAATAATCCTCTTTAACTGCTGCAACCACCTGAGTAACCGCCTTCCAAGTTGGGCTATTGTCATTTACCGCTGTTTTGAAAGAAACCAATGAATGTTTCCAGCGGTTGGTTGTTATGGCCTCCAACTCCTGACAATTCGATATGCGAACCTCAATATAATATTCTCCGCGCCTTGTGGGGTTGCTTTGCATAGTATACCCAGATCCGACTCGACGCGTCAGGTAGCTCTTCAGTTTTGCTGCCCGAATTGGTTCACGTTGCTCTTCATCCTGGAAACAAACCAAAAAATAGTTTCATTAAATCATCGTTATAATATGATCATTTTAATATGATGATTCATAATGATCATCAGCCCCCCTTGCTATTGTTATAAATCATCACAATAATAATCTTAAGACATACGTATTCTTCATTGATTTAATTCGGTTTCAACATGTGAATGAAATCTTTTAGAACTTAAAAAATGTAAACCGTACAAAATCCTAACAAATCATGAGTTGACCTTTACTTATTACGTAACATCACGCCTATATTTTTCGAATAGTTATAATTTCATGCTGCTACTATAAAATTATTGAAACTTGGTCCAATTATCTACACTTAGTCAGACCTGAGAATCGAACTCAGGACTTCACAATTATCAGTAACTATGCTTACACCACTACTAAACCTGAACAACTATCTGTAGGTGGTACAATATTTATTCTGCACGGGAATCGAAGCCGCACAGCAGCTAATCGCTCAGCCCCTGCGCCAACCGAGTCGTCAAAATATAATAATTAAATGACAATTTCATCTCAACTTACCTCGGAATCAGGGTAGATAGATAGTTTTCGTTTCTTTTTAGCAGATGTAGACGCAAAGACAGGTGCGGTCGAAGGGTCAGCCTCTGATTCAGACCCACTACCAGCAAACGGCTGTTCTTGGAGTGGTTTTTTAGTTTTTCCTTTTGGTTTCGAGGGTTTTGGTGTTAAAGGCTTACTTGGTTTCTTCTTTTGTGATATAGGGATCACTTCAGTGTCTGAGTCAAATGGATTGGAAAACCTAAAAATAAAACATAATTTTCATCAAGTCTACTTACAAACATTCATACGTTTAGTTACAACTACTCGTATTATCGAACAGTCCAGTCATGATAAGTAGGTACTACACAATAGGTTCCTGTCACGCCAAGCTATTTTTCTGCAAGGAAGTCGAACTTATAAACTCATTCTCAACAGCGACAACCTCTGAACCTATAAGACCATCGATCATATTGATCAATAAGACCTACTAATAAAAATGCCCGGTTGCACCCCACCCACACACACACCCAACTGCACCCCTCACAAATATACACTGATCACAAAATTTATAAAGTTAAAATGACACGCACATACTTACTGTTTTATTTGTTAAACGCACTAATTATTAAACGACGTTAAGTTAGACGAAAACCACTGCAGAATGCACTGCTAAAAATATTCTGTGAGACTATCGCCAGGTGACACTGATTTTATATCCATAAATTGTAAAACGGCATACACACATAATGAATGCTTATTAGTTATAGTTTATTTAAAATTAAGCGTAAATATTGGCATACAATTTTAATCCCTATGCGTATTGCGCATAAGATTTATTATTATTTATTTCATAATAATCATTCATACTCAATTGTAACGTTGTCCTAACTTACCGTTTTAGGAGGATATATAATACGGCGCCGCGCGGTCGCTGAAAACTGAGACGAAATTTTTATAAGGTAATCGTACGTACTTGTATACAAATGGGTCTCTCCATCATGAAATTCTAGAGATCAACCATAACGAGTTCTGATATTAACCTTGAATAAGACTAATATAAATTGAACTCCAAAATATTTAACATTTTTTTTTATTTGTCTGCCTCGTTGGTCTAGTGGTCGCAAGCGGTACTGCTAAATATGAGGTCCTGGGTTCGATTCCCGGGTCGGGCAAAGTGTTATTGGGTTTTCCATCTGGAATTTCTCAGTAGCAGCCTAGAGCCTGGATTTGTGTTCGGTTGATAGCAAAAGGCTCGCCCCCTATTACATAGGACTTTAACATAACTGGCGAAATGTGGGTATCCTATGGATATACCTCTGTCTAACCCTTCGGGGATTACTTCATGCGTGATGTTAAATCGATCTAGATAGGTTTCATTTTTAGAAAACTACAAAAAAAAACGAGAAAGCTCGTTCATCCAGAAAATGTTATAACATAACATAACATCACGCCTTGTTTCCCCGAAGGGTTGGGCAGAGGTGTCCCTGTAGCAGGTACACCCACATTTCGCCATGTTATAATTTATTGAAAAACAAAGATAATATTAAGACTCATTAAAACCTCAGGTGTTCGATTCAGTGCAAGAAGATTTAATTGCTTATTTATCGAAATAGAATTGGGATTCTGCATCACTGGCTCTCGCTGATAGAATTGGGGATTCTGCTTCACTTGCTCTCGCTGATAGAATTGGGGATTCTGCATCACTTGCTCTCGCTGATAGAATTGGGGATTCTGCATCACTTGCTCTCGCTGATAGAATTGGGGATTCTGCATCACGGCGCGAGCGCAGCGAGAGCAAGTGATGCAGAACCCCCAATTCTAACCTACTACTGCAATGGTATGCTTATGTTTGGCAATTAAGAATGTTTTGTATAATCAAATGTATTGTATTGATTTGATTAAGAATACGGTAATAGGCTTATTAAGGGGCTTGTGAATAAGTAATGACAGCCTCACGGGTCGATCTATCAGATTAAGCTACGCTTGCCGCGGTTGGTCCGTGGATGGGTGACCATCTTTACATACCAAGACCCCTCCGTGCCTCGGAAAGCACGTTAAGCCGTTGATCCCGGCTGTCATTTGTAGATCTTTGACAGTTGTTACGGGCCGTCAGAAGCCTGAAAAGTCTGACAACCAGTCTTACCAAGGGGTATCGTATTACCTAGTTACTGGGTTGTGGAGGTCAGATAGGTAGTCGCTCCATGTAAAATACTGGTATTCAGCTGCATTCGGTTAGACTGGAAGCCGACCACAACATAGTTGGGAAAAGGCTAGGTTGATGAGATGATGACGGTAATAGGCTAATTATGATGATGATCATCGTATACTGCATTAGTTACTTATAGCAGTCTGACTATTTTCTTAATGTCCCTCGGGAATCATCGCATTTCCGAATTCAAACGAACGTTAATTTCCATGTCCATCAATTATTAGATTTATCGTGTATAATAATTTTTATTCAGAACTAAATACTTTATTGTTGTTTTGGTTTTATTTCCGTGTGAACTATATAGAGCTGTAAGACTATTTTTCGTGCCTGCGACTTTCCTCACATTTTTAATAGGTACACTTTTTTTACTTTTTATTAAGTTAAAAGAGTATATATACTTCCAAGTCGATCGAGAGCGTCCGGTATGCACCAAGTGCAAAGGGTAACTGATAGAAATCCGAAGGCTGACGAAACACGAGGTTATTCTTGTAGATATAATTGCTTACTACATCATAAGATATTCATAATTACTATAGTATTTATTCAAACAATTATAGTGTCTGAGATATAGTCTATATTATAATGATCTTATTAACATACTTACTTCTTGTTCCTGCAACGAGATATCTTCACACGCCATCCGATAGATTCTCTCATTAACACGAGAAACACGCGATTTTACTGTTTTTATATCCCGTAACAAACTATTCAGTTTATTAGGAGTTTATAGGCCATGGACTATTAATTAGAAAGAGTGAGAGACATTGAGGGCATTATTGCAGAAATATTCGAGCTCGTGGCTAAGTACTAACAACCACACGGGTCGACCCATCAGGTTAAGCTACGCTTGCCGGGGTTGGTCCGTGGATGGGTGACCATTTCTACATACCGAGACTCCTCCGTGTCTCGAAAAGCACGTTAAGCCTTTGGTCCCGGCTGTCATTTGTAGATCTTTGACAGTCGTTACGGGTCGTCAGAAGCCCGAAAGTCTGAGAGCCAGTCTTACCAAGGGGTATCGTATTACCTAGTTACTGGGTTGTGGAGGTCAGATAGGTAGTCGCTCCATGTAAAATACTGGTATTCAGCTGCATTCGGTTAGACTGGAAGTCGACCCCAACATAGTTGGGAAAAGGCTAGGCAGATTCATATTGCAGAAATATTCTCTATGACGCGATGACGGTATAAAACCTGACTGACTGTCATTTAGATACAGTCCACTAGACTTTACAAAATTCTCGAATGAGTCTTATCAGTGGTCCTTCGAGCCGGATCAAGGACCAAACAATCCACTTCTATTCTGAGAATAGGCTGAATTGTTTTGATGAAGAGGATCTCTCGTAAATTATTTGGACGCTGATTATGTATACGATGTACTTATTACATGTTTATACAATTTCAAATCTAAGGAATGTTTTGCTTCGAGTGATGCTATCTTTGAAAAGAGTTTTATTCTTTTTCCTTGTTCGTTCAGTATCGTCTATCAATATCTCAAATTCTCAATAGATGAACTATGTCTTTGAATTCAGCAAATTCTCAATTACATTCTAAGCAGTTCACGATTCTAATAGATACGAAATTTTTCCACCATTATGAATAGTCACGAGCAAAAATATACATAGGTGCACTTAGCAAACTTCAAAATGATTTTCTCTTGAAATAACGATTGCAACTTGACATAAGCCCTATGTAGTGTGGGACTGTGGGTTCCAATACTATATTCCTAACAAAATACAATTAAAATGAATACAGTAGGAGAAAATAACTCTAAAAAGTTGATAATTGTAAACGTATTAGTGCATGTGACTAAACATCAAGCAATTAATCGATTGCAACCCAGCAGGACGCTGAGACACAAAGAATAAAGACCCAATTTTTTTCTTCTTTCTCCAACTTTTCGTTCGCCTACTTCCGTTAATCGATAATGCTACCAACACTTATTTGTACAGCAATGGTTCCCACTAATTTTCGGCCTACACTCGTGCTCCAAGCAACTTCTAAGTTAAATCGAACAAAAAGCACAAACCGTGTTTTACTTTACGACCGTATTTGCCAGCACTTCTCGTCTTGCTCTCTCGCTCTGATGCGTTGAATTTGATATGTTGGTCCTTATCGCACGGCCGTCGACCCGACACGGCACCATTAGCCCGCACGGTAAAAGTACATACAATCATACAGAGATTGGATTTTATTATTGGACACGTTTCATTGGACATGATGCAGTTTTGGTCGCTTTAATGTCCTACGTTTCTATCTCATTACGTATCCTCTTAACAATGTTATGCCTTTCAGAAACCACTCGCAATGATAAAATTACTGCTTCAATTAAATTCACAGAATCAAATTGCTACTTGGTAAACCACTTAGCAGAAGTTAATATTAGAAGTACAGTTAGAAACAGAATTGTTTACGCGAATAATTTCACAGGCAGAAACAAAATTAGCGTTGCACGATCAGGAAATCATAAACCAAGAAGACTTATTATTCTCCTCGACTACAACATTCTGAGAACTAAACGAGCGCTCATTCAATTTAATTTACAAAGAATGCGCCGTGAATTATGTTCTGAATCCGTCATTCATTTCAACAGGCACTCGAGTTAAACACCAGGAGCGCATGAGTGGCGCGGCGGTGGAGACAAGCTCTTCCTGCGAGGACCTGCGATAACAGATAGACATGCTAATTGCGCCCGGCTGTCGCTAACGCCATAAATATTTAGCAGACACTTAAAATGTGACGCAAACCATGTTTGGTGAGCTCCGACAAAGTGCTGATAGATATGAGTCTAAGAACAGTAGCTGTTTTGATATAGACTCCTCACATGAGTGATATTAAATTCCCGTCTTCAAGGACTACTCAAAATATTGAGTATAAAATCTTTAATATTAAATCCAAGCCGGTTGGTGGTATTATAAACCGCTTACGTTTCAATTCTTCAGCGTAATATCTTTATAATGAATGTCGGGAACTCGGGAGCACATGTGAGTGCGGTATGTAAACACATGTTTCGGATATTATTTATTACACACGATAAAAGACGGAAACGATCTATAAAAACGAAATCTTTTATGTCTTAATAGGCTCAGCTCTTTTGAATTATGTTTGTCAAGAGTTTCAGTTTTGTATCGTTCTTTATTCTTTTAGTTTCAACGATACATATTGAGTGTGGAGAATTCCCTGCTAGTCGTGGATTGGAATTGTGCCCAACTGCCTAAGTTATAGTTATTGGATGGTCCTCTTTACAATAATAGCACAATAGCAGAAAGTATTAAACAGAAATAAGGAACTGTCTTTGTACTATCATCAGTCACAACCGCAAACATGATATCATTAGCCAACGAACACGTTCCATATTTTAGAAAATTTCTTCTATCTGACAATAATCAATATACCCAAGTGATTTGCTTCTTTCTGCTTTAGAACAATCTCAATCCCTTACACAATCAAATCACGTCTCCATATTAGATTTATCGGATAATAATAATGGCATTCCTCAATACAGAGATCTAATATTAATTATCCGTTCATTGTGATCGATGTCTCCATTAGATACTCCTGTTATTCATATAAATATTTAATTAGGTACTTCATTTGTTACGTGAGAACGTGTCTCCGGTTGTCGTGTTTTTCGTAACGTTCTTCGGTTGGATAATTAATTTGCAATAGCATCGTCTCGTCAGTCTGTTGACTGGCAATTGGTGATATTTCACCAACTGCAAGATTATTCAAGTTTCAATATCACCTAAATATAGTGAGTTGAAATCTGTATACAAACTTCCCACATAACGTCTGCTGTTCACATCATGACATAAATAATGTCATCGGTCTACACACCGACGAAGACCTTTTCTCGGCTTTTCTTGGTATTGCAATTACCTTTCTTCATGAGAAAGGATTATTATTCGCTTGAAAAATAATAAACAAGAACGTACATAAACATCACGCCTTGTTTCCCCGAAGGGTTGGGTTATTCCGCCAGTTATGTTTTAAGTCCCATTTAATAGGGAGCGAGCCTATTGCCATCAACCGGGCACAAATCCAGACTCCGAGCTGCTACTGAGAAATTTCAGATAGAAAAACCCAATAACACTGCCCGACCCGGGAATCGAACCCAGGACCCCATGCTCAGCAAAAGTGCTTGCGACCACTAGACAACGAGGCAGTTAAGAACAACAAATATGTCATAAACAAAAAACACTTGTAGTAACCGTATTCCGCATCTACTTTCTTTTTCGTGTGGTTAATGACTAACTTGGTGTCAGAGTTTTAAAGCCGCCCATGGTCCTCTGACTTGCCTTCACATGCCGTCGAGAAATATCTCTCAGGCATACCAGCTTCCTCACGATGTTTTTCTAGAAACGAACGAAGTGATCATTTTACAATACGCCCATGAATCCGAAAAGTCAGAGGTGCCTTGGGTTCGAACTCGAGACCTATGACTTCACAGTCCGACGGTCACACCACTAGGCTATCACTGCTATATCATCTGCTGAGAATATTGATGTGAATTTTCTAATCAAGTTATAGCTAAGCCAACATTCATCATAAATCTAAAGCTGCTATATCTACGAATTATTTGAGATATAAAAAAAATATTGTCCTCGTGTAACACACCTTGTTGTTGCGTAGGATTACATAACTATGTAGCAGGAAGTTGATACTTATCTACTTCCGGCATTATATTTCTATAGAGCCTGTCTGTCTAGCCGTACAAACAGCACTTAGCTAGTTCCTCTGTGGTTGAAGATTTCAGGTGAAGCTTGCTTCAACCTTCGACCTGATCATCACTTACCATCAGGTGAGATGCAGGCCAAGAGCTACCCCGTTTAAAAAAAACATTCTAGGAAAATATTGAGGGTCAACGAAAGCAACTGATTTGAGTCAGCGTGATATGTTCAGTTAGCAAAAGGTGACGTACAGTAAACATGACGACATATTCACAAAAAATTATAATCATCCTAATGGTGATGTAAGAGGTGTTCTTTATGACATTTTCATCGACGGCGATATCCATTTAGCGCCTGCAGTTTACGCGAATGACTATCGAATCCAATGGATAATTCCAGCAAGCGGAAGATTATTGTTTTGTCCAATAACTGCGAAGTGCCAAACAGGAACTCAACACTTGCGCTTCATCTGGAAACATCGCCATACTGTTTGCAATATATCCGCTAATTTCTGGCAGGAAGCCGATACTCGATACATTCCAATTAGGGTTAAAAGGTGTAGGTCTTGTCATGTCACTAAATGGCGGGTTCAAAATTAAATTGAATACGCTTTTAAGTCCTGTTATTTGGTATACGGAAGGTCTGAAATTTCGCACGATAGATCAAAACGAACCGATGAAAGTATGAAATTTGAATCGAATAGGTATTACATTCCATAGGCGTACCGAAGTTATTTTAATAACTTGACTGTGCTTTAACCGCATTATTTTGATAAGTGGATGTTCCTTGGAATTCAATATGTACATATAGATTTTGCGATCTCGTGCTTTCCACAATTGACTATTGATTCTAGTAATTTTTATTTAATTAACAGCTGAGAATGAGCAGCTAAACGAGAATGTTTTGGCCCAATGCTCTGAACTTTTGCGATTTTGAATGACAACAAAGATTTTTGTCATGCCTTATTTTCCAATCAAGCTTAGATTTTAATGCACGACAAATTCATTATAGTTACAGGAAATAAGGTCGTTTAAGAGTTTTTTAAAGAGTTGTTCGAATAGACTTACTTAGTTTAACTTATTTAGGGCTCAAAATATTAATACATGACTATTTTCTCCTTAATTGCATTTTATTTTGCAAATACCTATCTGGAGAAAATAAAGATTCATTTGGAAGAATTTTACAATTACACATGATTGATATCTTTTTAAATTTCCGCATAAAAAAGATAGTGCTAATGATGTAAACAGCGTCACAATTAGCACGTTAATAGCACTTGATATAACAATGACCGACATTTTGCAAACACAAGCTGCATCCATGTTGACCGTATCATCATTCAACTTCCCACTAGCCTCATGTTACGCAATTACATCTTTTTTATTATTTTCATTCATTCCAATGTTACGGCGCATTTTAATCCGCTGCCGCAGCCATTCATTTTGTTCGGGACCCGTCAACCGAGACGCGTTTGTGTAATGTTCCGGTCCTCTACCTCTCTCGTTCACTCTCATTCTAATTTCTATATTTTGGTCCCTTTCTCTGCACCGCATGGTTCCTTTGTACCTTCAAAGGCGATCAGGGGGACTTGGCACGCTCCTGAGAAAAAGGCAGATGTTGAAAGTTTGTTTGCTTCGGCGACAGAAACTTTTGATAATGTGGGATTAGAAGAGTTTTGAAGGCTTAATAAAGTTTTTGCTCAGGATGTTGAAATAATAATATGGTGTATAGAAAGGGTCTATAGCAACTTCCTTCATATTGGTAGATTGCGTGAATTCTAATCTTTCATTGACGACTTGTTCGTATTACAAAGAAGAAAGTTTTTTGTTAATCCTCTGATGATTGTGATAGCGAGAAAATAAAAAAAGACCTTCTAATAAAAAGATTGACTTGAAATTGCACTGGTCTGCTAAGTATTTAGAAGTCAACCAGAGGCCCCAGCAGTTGTATGTTCAGGCTAGTACAAAATATACTACAAAACAGAATACCTATTAGATAAGTATCGCTGACTTAATAGCTAAATACATAGGAACCCTTACATTATATCGTTAGGTATAACAAGTGCGAATCAGTAATCAAAATGATTCATTATAAATAAAGCTAAATGCCATGATGATAATAAATTAACGCCTCCCATTCACAATAATGGTACACCGCCCACACGCTGCCAATCCCCCTCTCTGCAATTTCACTGGATTCCAAGAAGTACAAAACATATCTGACTAATCAGTTGGTAGGTAAAAATATAAATTGCGTGGGCCACCTACCTAAAACATTAGACTTCATTGTTCAAACAGTAAACAATAGCAGTTTAATATCTACAGCTATAAAAAATCTTCAACCAGAAACAAACAATGAATTTAAAACATTGCGCAAATCTCCAGAGATAATTGAAAACTCATAAAACTTTGATATTGGTAAAAGGTTTCCAACAAAAAGTGAATTCAAAAAATAAAAAAAAAATTTTTCAACACTAATTTATTTTGTAGCAACAACAGATAACTTTGTGGAATGAACTCCACTATCTACAGTTTTATCGTGTGTGCTTGGCAGCAATATTGGAGAGATATTTCCCGGCTTTCGTCGGCCTCGCATCGAACTTCCTTGTGCATTATGTCGCTCTGGTACTTGTCACCAGTTCCGATTGAGCATTTAACGCGCCGATCTCATTAACTTCTTCGGTAAATAAAAACGCTGAACAATTTTAATTGAAGTCTGTTTTATCGTTGTCATCATCAATTTAATTTCTTGTGGGTTTCATTTTTCTTTTGAACTGCATTATTGGTTTTAATGCAACTGACAGATCGGGGACGCCAACTTTTTCTGTAAATCTTTTATCTTTCTTTTTTAGTAATTTTTCTTCGAAACGTTTGGTTTCCGAAGGCTTATTGACTTACAATAAGGGACACACCTACGTTTTGGTCGTTATTTTTGTATTTGTGTTTTTATGGCTGATCTTTTTTTGCTCTGCTTTTTTTTAGTATTTATGTGTTTTAAATAATATATGTAGGTATTTATGAAATCCAAATTCACTTTTCAAACGGTCTTCTAGATACAAATCTTGCTCCACAATTTATATATATATACGTACTCAACTAAAACAATCACATTAATACCGTTTAGAACACTTTAAAATTCAAAGACGACGATTTAATGAAAATTTCATTCGTGATGCAATGAAAATGCAAAATACTTTCAAGCCTCTTTTTTAACTGCTTCAACTTTGTCACGGACAAACTTGGCATAGCCAACACATAAATTGTTCGCTCGAAACTTTGCAGACTTCCCATAGACGCTATTATGGAGTTTTGCTGGTGACTGCCATTTCACAGTTCCTGGTTCACATTCATTGCTGACTGTGTACTTAGGTACTTATTTTTATTTCAGTATTCCTTTATGAGTTTCGGAATGAGAAGTTTTTAGGATTTGTTTTCCATGCCTTCTGTTTTTGTTTGTAGTTTTCTTCTATTGTCTCAGTGTTTGTTTTTGCTGGATTAAGTCGTGAACATCCAATGTACCTATGGTAAGTAGTATCTTATTTCTGATCAGTCGGATTTTTATTCTAAAGATCAATATTTTTTGGTCTTGTTTTGACTGCAGTGTTGCTTCTTCTTCACGTTCAGTAAAATTCATGACTATTTCGCTTCCATCGTTATTTGGTAAATATTCTTCCGATGTCATTGCGTTGCTTTTACCTGCCAATTTGTTTGCATTCCGAAATATAACTCAATGCCCATGTTCAATAATAATATAGGGAAATAGTGAATCTACCGTCTATCTATACTATATCCTTATTATAATGTATAGTAATGTATACACATTACTATACATTATATATACAGAATGAACAAAATTGTCCCATTGAATTATCGTTTTACTGCAGCAATTTATCTTAGTCTTGACTTTTCTTTTGGAACCAATATTAAATTGGTTCCAATAAAATAACAATAAAACATAATCTACGGTCTACCAATCCTTAATCTCAGAATTCAATAAAACATATTGTATTAATACGAAAAGTTTCTACTAATACGGCACGATATTAACTTTTTATAGACCAATTTAGAAAGATACAAGATTATTTATTATTGAAAATCGGGCTATCAAAGATTCAACATCAAAGCAACACAGAGCCAGGACATAAAAACCCCTCGTTCCAACCAATTCCATTTAAACTCATGTTAAGCTACCAAATCTTGAAACCAGGAATGTGGAACTACTCTAACTCCGTTGAATCCACAAGCGGTATGCCGTCCCGTAAACGGCAACCAGATAAAGACGGTAATTGACGTCCACGGTGGCTCGCTGTGAGACATTTAGCTCACTCGTCCACTTCGGTTACTCCAAGAAACTTAACTCAATCAAAACTGGACTTAAAACCCATCAGAATAAGCTTGGGAATTGAGGAGTAGGTTTCACTTGCGTCATTACGCGCCGCAGAGGTAATTTGAAGCCGTATGGTTAGGAGCGAACAACATATGATTTATGTCAGAGTGTTCCAGTGTGTATGGACGGACGGCGTCTATGTGTGTGTGCGTTCAATATTATGAGGCATGCGCAGTGGTAGCTACCGCCATCTGTTGACAGCCACGTGGTATGACGCGTTCAGCGCAGGCGCGACCTCATCGATCGTCACCTTGACTGTTTAATAAATTCATGTACACGATAACACGAGCACGTTTTGTGAGTAAGAAACGCATTTTATGACTGACGTGACGTTTGTTTTGGCTGAGTGGTTCTCGCGGCATTGGCGAATTGGTCGTATGTGCCAACTGCCAACCTTAGATTTAGAGGCACCGTATTTGCTCTCTTGGTGTGATATCCGCATTGCGATAAACACACCTACGTAGCGTCTATTATTTTCATCTCCTTGTAATAAATAAGTCATGCTTTATTCAGTTTCGCGTTGAATTAGTTTGTGGAATAAATATCCTCTACTGCTCTCCCATAGCTCATTTTGTTTGAGGAAAACCGAGCTCTGTTTACATTTAATTTCGTATTGGCAGATTCTGCTTTCCTGTTACAGAAAAAAAATACAGTTCTATCCAGAATAATAGTATAGCAAGGACAAATATTTGCTAGGCTAGAAACTGTCTTACATTAAAGGTAAAATCAATGTAATAAACAGGTACTAAGAAATACCACTTACTGCTGTAATGTTCTAGTTTTTGCTGATTAATAAATTAATTTTGATGTAAAAACAGTACCTTCCTACCTACCTTCCTGACCTTAGGTAACCGTCGGGTCAGAAACTTCTTACACTCATCAGAATTGCAGACACCTGAAACAAAACAAAAGAAAGAAAGAAAGAAAAATGCGTTTATTGGCATTACTGCAGAGAAAATACATCTTATAACTATAAAAAACAGAAAACAATGATTATAATGCCAAAAGGGCCTCAGTTCAGCATATTGTCAGATGACAACACAAAGTGTACCACCTGACGCTGGTTTTCAGCTGCAACCCACGAGTGCCATACGCTAGAATAATAAACAGGGAAGTGTGTGTCCGCTTTAATAAATTAGATACAGGATAATATAAAAAATAGCTCACAAAATCAAATATACTGTAGTGACATACATGTGTGTGTGTTGTGTTGTGAATAAATACCCAATATCTGTGTCATAATAGGTAACTACTTAATTTAATAACTATCATCTTTTTAACGTAAGAAGGTACCTTCAAAGGCAAAATCGTGTGACTGCGTTGATCTTATAAAACTACGAAACGGAACAGATCTTGACAATAATAAATGACTAGTAAGAAAACAGATTATGAACAAAAATTTGAAATTGATAAAATTGGCAAAATCTATAAAAAAAAAAACATAAATAAATAAGAAGAGCAATTAAATACTAAACCTGCGCCAATAATATTATGTTCCGGCAACGTCTCTGATGACGTAAGTAGGTACTCCAGACCACCGTCCACATAGTTATACTAAATATCAACTCGACACTACAAGTAAACCAACTTGATTTTCCAATGTAAGGACCTGTTTTTTAAACCGGTCACCATTGTTGCTATCTAGCTTGTTTTCAACTAACTATGCTATTAGTAGAAGAATGATTAGGTACTCTTTTAATCTACTTATAATGATTTTTCTTTTTTGGTGACAGCATATCCATTAATCCATCAACTCAGCCTATCTCAGTACACTGCTGGACATAGGCCTCTCCCAGGCTGCGCCACAACACCCTGTCCTCTGCCTTCCGCATCCAGTCTGTCTCCTTTTGACTGCCTATACTGAAGCTAAATCTAATAATCTTACCCATACGGCTACACAATCATGAGATCAGTATCTTAAAGAAGCTTAAACACACGTCGCGCGTAGAGATATGTCTATTTAGAGATTATACATATGGCAATCATTTGTATATCTGATGTGTATTTCACCAATGAAGCTGAACGCTATCAGCACATCTAAACCGAGTTTTAGAGCTGTCAATGTCAATATTCCAAAGAAAATAATGACACTGACAGCAGTTAAACGTGGTTTACTTAAGTGCTGCTCGCGTTTAATTTTACTGTTGAAATTCGCCCTAAATAGTCTTATTATATCTCTTTGACAATTCGTTTCTTTATTTTTAACATCGTGCCGTAGAAATATTTCTACAATCTGTCATTTTGTCTTTTGTTTCTGCATTTTCTACGGAGGTCATGCTACGAGCTGGTACTGGCCCAAGACCTACAACTACACAAATACCACAAATACTAAGGATAAGCTTTAAGATTGTGTCACTGACATCCCAAAATAATTTACGAAGCTTGCAGTACTACATCTATACGCCTACTAATGAAGATCGGGAATAAAACCTATACACAGACGGTGAGTATCCTCGTAGATTTTTGCGACAACGATTGTATTTTTTTTTAAATAAATTTTAAGACTTACCTACTTTTCTTCTTAAAAAAAACACAGGACAAACAACTTCAAATCCGTTAAATTCTCACATCTTTTAAAGAAGCTGAACTGACGACAGCTCCTACCTTGACGCATCTGAGGCCAATTCCAAACGGAACGTCAAAAACTGCAGCGAATCATTGTGTCATGTTGATACAACAATAGGTACTTCATTTCAGATCAGATTCAACTCTTCATTATAGATTACCTACTCGTATGTGGTAAATAAGGAAAATACCGATACTGATTATAAAGCCGTGAAACGTGAAACATTTCAGAAATACGAAAATTTCTCGGTTAACGAACACAAAATTAAATATAAGATTTTATTATTAACATAAACACTTACTTAAATCATTAATATTAAAATGAACTACTTCTACTAGTCTAATAAACAACATATTGTAGTAGGTCTATCTATTTTCTGGGGTAGGCATAACTATCAATTGCTTATTAATAGCGCTGTCAGCAATTCTATTAAGCCTGTTATTATTTATTGTTACCCTTTCAGCAGTACTAGTAGAGATAATATCAAAACCAATTGAGCCTTTAACTCTTTAAATATAATGTGTTGAGAAAAAATTGGAATTAATTCAGCTCCATCGTTTTGAATAAATAATTACGTTGACGACACAAAAATACGTTTATCATGATTATGACTAAAATCCATTGCATCAGTGAGTCTATAATAACCTAATCGGCAAACTAAATTGGATTGTAGTTAAATAAATGTTAGTGAGAACAGATTCATAAACTCTGCGGTCTATTTGACGGTATTTTGAAGAGTTTGTATGCTCTTCATCTAATTTTAAGTTTCAATATACATCAATTTCTGTGTTATAAAAAGAGGTGTATTTTAATTTTTTTAAATTTTACATAAAGACGGCAAGTTTCGTACAATATTCATCTTATCATACTATTAGGCTCTGGTATTTTAATGTTATTTGATAAAATTCTAAAATTAAATCTTTATCTAACGTACGTCTTACATTACTTTAACATTTTTTACAGACCTTTATACAATTTATTAATTATTTTGTTCAACATTTCATAAAACTAATCTCATATTCAAAACGGCAACGCCACCCGTCGGCCCCGGCGCGTTTCTCCCGCAGGTAAGACTGACGTCATGGTACCAGGATCGCAGAAACTCGAAGAGATGTATTGCTGTCTCACCACTTGTAGATGGACACGCCCACGCCCCTTCTCCGCGTCTCGCTCTCGCATTAGGGCCGGGGATATTGTGAATAATTGTGTGTAGGTTTGAAATTTTGAATAGGGAATGGAAGATTATAACATTTTTGTTGTCTGTGCTACCTTTTGTATTATATATCTTTCTCTAGATATTCGTTAGATATTGATCTTTTCTTTTGTGTGGTTACGATTGTAATGGGTGACTTAAGGTGTTTTTAAATTACACAGGGCTGCTATTTTTATCTGCTACCTACCTACTGATAGCATATTATAACTTATTTATTTTTAGCACTTACCAACCCACCTCTCGAAAATTGTGTCTAGTAGGTAAATCCATAAGTGCTTTTACGTTTTGGGTAAGAACAGCCAATAAAAATTGAAGGTTTAACGGTAGACCTGCCGACAAGCAAAATTGACCAAGTTCAAATCAGGACACTGGTATCCTTCATGCTAATTTCATAGTTACACTTCAAGGATAAGTAGCTTTATGACACTAAACAAACCTGAAGAAAAAGAAAAGAAAAAAGAAAGTCCAACTCATACAAACAACACGGACCCAATAAATAAAAACCATAAAGGCGAAAATAAACTAATAAACCTCACACCGTCTGAAACCTATAAAATGAACAAAGAACACACAACATTCTAAATGCGGAATGCTACGAACAGCGCCACCTATGATTGTGAGAATGTAAAGTATCCACGCATTGCCGAAAAACGAAACACATGAATAATTTTCCGAAACGAGAATCTATTTAAAAGAAGAAAGAAAATAACTAAGTAAGTAATAACATTAAAGGTAAGGAACGCAATTGGCACCGAAAATTTGTTGCTCACATGGACCCGATAAGAAGGTAGGTACAAAATAACACAAAGAGCAATGGAGAGCTCGAATGTGGAGATGCGCATGAAAAACCAAGTTAACCGACAGAGCCCGTAGACTTGCCATGCTTAAGTGGCAGTAGACGGGGCACATTTCTAGCAGAACGGATGGCCGATGGGACCAAAAGTTCGGGAGTGGTGACCGCGTACCGAAAAGCGCAGCGTAATCAAACCTGTCAATCACGGGAATCCATTGGATATGGGTGGCACAGGACTGTTAGTTGTAGCAGTAGGTAGACTTTTTCAGCTGATGATGATAAATGAAGGAAAGTTTTTGTTGCAAATCTTCGGACCCCAAATTGTAAAAAGTTCGTCTTTAAATGTATCTCGATTGCTATTCTTGAATAGGCTATCATGGTATATATAGTCCAGTAATGGAGGAGTAATCGAAATCAATGAAAGCCATTAATAATGTCGCCTTTCCAAGCATCGTCCCAACATTCCAACTTACATTACTTTTTATTTTTGTCTCTCTACGACACAAAAACAAAAATTGTTCCGCCATGAAAAAATACCAATTGTTATCGCGGTTCTACTTTCAGTAATCGCTACTTCTCTATTTAAGAACTTGCTTTTCATAACTCCACAAAACGGAAGACAGAAACACCACAAATGGGAATTTGGGCCCAGAGCCATACGCCTTAATATAAAAACAAACAGAGTCCGCTTATGTAGATAATATACAACAAAGAAAAACTACACTGAGTGAAATCCATCAAGTGATTAGCAAACAATGGTCTCGATTCCCTTGTTCACAAACTAAACTAAATTTAAGTTCAGTGCATCTTTTTCTTTCTATTTCATTATGAAAAGGACAGAAGATACATTTTAGTTTAGTCCTGTCAAATTAATCGGCGCCTGTCACTACTCCATACAAGTTTAAAAACGCGATTAAAAACTTGCCTACTAAAATTACGTCAATTTACGTCAAGACCTGATTAATTTGACAGGACTAAACTAAAATTTATCTTCTGTCCTTTTCTTAATGAAATAGAAAGAAAAAGATGCACTGAACTTAAATTTAGTTTAGTTTGTGAACAAGGGAATCGGCACCAATAAAATTATGAACGCTTAGGAACAATTCTAAAATAAAAACTCCGCCGTGAAAGTTGTGAGCATACCTATAGGTACTTACCTACCTAAATACAAACCCTCACAAACTAACTGAAGAAGAAGAGAAACAAAAGAGCAACTTTTTACAAAAACTTAAACGCCCAGAAATGCCGGATTAAGCACGCACTGACACGTGAATGGTTCTAACAATGATGCATCAGATGTCTCCTCATTCATATTATTAGTAAGTATTTTTGTAGTCCACTTTGCCTTAAAATTTGCCAACAACAACATTATGGACGCTTAAGATCAATTCTAAAATAATAACTCCGCCATGAATGTTGTGAGCATACCTAAATGCAAACCCTCACAAACTAACCGAAGACGATGAAAAACAAAAGAGAAACTTTTTACAAAAACTTAAACTTCATTATGAACAAAATAATAATAATCTGTTCTAATTAACCGTCAACTAGCTACAGAAGTCGTGTTACTTCCTTCACAGAATAGGCCACGCCTCTATTCCCATGGAGGTAGTCAGGCGGCTAATGTGAGGAAAGGGCAGATGCATCCTCCCATGAGCAAAAAATAACACCAACATAGGTAAGTACTGCATTTAGCCGCATCTAGTTGGTAAGACTGTTAACTTACCCCATAATGAATAAGCAAGAATAGCCTTTTTCCAAATACGTCGGTTATGAGATGAGTCTTTTGCCAAGCGTCGAATGATATTTGATTCTCTCGTTATTTTTGTAGTTTGTCTACACGCTCTTTGGGCGATGGTGATGAATGTTTAAAAACCTAGTTTTCCCTTTAGTTTTCCCCAAACAATCTGTCATCTAGATATTACAGGTAAGTATTTGTCCGCAGCTCATAATGTGAATGATGATGCCAAAGAAAGAAAAGTGAACTTACAAACCACATCGACAATTTACTGGCAGCTCGATCTTATTAAAGGTAACCAAAATTGAAGCTCGAAGCTTCTAAAAATCGAAATAGCTGGAAAGCTAAAAAAACTAGCTAAAGATTTCGTACGTTCTACACCCAGCGAGATGATCTAACTTAGCCTATGAAAAAAAAACAAACCTGTAACATTATTCTAAGCTGCAACCTTATAGCAAAATGTGCAGTTTTCTAAAAGCCCTTTGAACTTTCTAATTCCACACGAAAAACTGACTGAGACTATTAGCACCATATCCTTTCACATCACTTAAAACCTCACTTCTACTAAGATCTTCAAAAATCACGTCAAACTTATAAAACCCATTCACTCAGCAGTACCTTTCCGAAGGGCCGGGGGCGGGGCGCGGGGCGGGGCGACCGGCGCGACCCGCCCGAAGGAGTGGCCCTGCGCCAGCGCGGGCGTGCGCGCCTCGCTTTAGACCCCACCGCTACACTGTAGCACCAAGAATCTACCATACATTGTGAGACTATAGGGAAAAAGTGCCTTTATTAATGTGATAAAGAAAGAGGAAAATCGTGTATAACTGCGCAAGTTACTTTGATTATGACTAATTATGAGTTAGCGGTTCCAAAACTGAGTTGGATTTCGAGATGTTGCGAGTTTGAATGTCAGCTTTAGGACTAATGTGATACACCCACTTTTGGTACGGATATATTGAAGGTTGGAGGGGCCGTATTGGAACACCCTATTTTGAAAGGCGTTCTCGCTCGAACTATTTTAGACCGAAAAGAGTTGAACAAGCTGAACACTTGAAAAGGTTTTGGAACTTAATCTTAGTTATGATTGTCCTTCCAATTGACCTGCACCTACGATCTGCACACATAACTTGACCAATGTAGGAACTCATACAAACGAAATAAATTTGACAGATCGGAGTAAGAACTTTTTTTGCCGATAGAAGCTTCGAGACAGATTTTAGAAGCCGATTAACCTAGCCATAGAAGAATGCATGAACGCATGGATAAGGTTACGAGACTGTGCGATAGTGTTCTTCATCGTAAAGATATACATAGGTATCTGTACACTGTAAGGACTATTCTTGCTTGCAGCGCTCGGCCGCTATAGTAACGCTTACCTACGAAAAAAAGGGTCGTGTGCACGGGATTTTGTTTTCAAAGCGGTTAGATATGCGTTACCGCAATGGCACTTACAGCGAATGGTCGATGGAGCCAAATAAATCTGGAGTGGTGACCTAATATTGAACAGCGCAACGTGGATAGCTGGACCGATGACAGTGAAGACCAATCCGCCGGAATCAAAAATAGGTACAGAACCGGTCATTGTGGCAACATCTGGATAGCATAAATGTCCCCCGATGCCCGAACTATTCAGGCTATTGAGAAATAAACAAAAAGCGTTTTGACTCTTTGTTACAAAACCTCGGAAAAGGGGCTGAGCTGGACGTGGTATTTTGTAGGGATTTATGAGACGGATTTAAAAATTTATATACATAGGTATACCTAAGTAGTAAGTACTTAGTTTAAGCCCCATTGCTTATATTAGGGGACTATTCTTCAGCTACTTATGTCATACCTTTTTCTTGTAGGTACTATCGCGGACACGCATATCTGAGCACCGTAAGGATTATTACTGCTTGCAGAGCTCGGCTGCTATAGTAACGATTACCTACGACAAAAAGTCGTGTGCACGGAGTTTTGTTTTCAAAGTGGTTAGTTATGTTCATATGCGTGACCGCGATCGTACTTAATTTTTTTTTCTATATTTCTCCATATGTTTTGTACTGTCCCGTTCCAGTAACGCAAGATTAACATCCCTGCTTAGCTACTACTGTACTATCGAAGAAACGTATAACTGTACACTGTAAGGACTATTCTTGCTTGCAGCGCTCGGCCGCTACAGTATCGCTTACCTACGAAAAAAAAGGGTCGTGTGCACAGATTTTGTTTTCTAATTGCTTAGATATTCGTTACCCCGATGGTAAGTACCTATAAGAATTGACGGGTTCGACTTGGCTAATGAAGTTGCGATCCCAATTAAAACTCATAATATGCTCCTCGATATTGCACATTGCGCAAGAAATAATGACCATTGTTATGTAATGACTACAAGTAGGTAGGTACCTACTACTTCAGTACGTACCAACTGGCCCCTTAATTGATACCTATTCGTTATTTTAGTTAAAATCGAGGAAAAGAGTTATAGGCAAGCGGTTAACCAGCAATAAGGAAACAAACAGGTAATTACGGTTCTGTTGTAACAGTGACTTGCAGAGTGGTATTACCTAAACGTTTTGGTATAACTATTATAATACAAGGTTATTTAAAGAAGTACTATCAATGACTTGGAAGCTATGTACCTGATCCCCATCTGTATAAAAATAAAAAGCGACAAAGGATTTTTGTGGCTGTGGCAAAAGGTGGAACACATTATTCGCAGAACGGATGCCGAAATAGAACGATTGGGTTTTTTGGCAGATGAGGCCAAAAGTTCCGGAGGGGCGACGCGTACCGGAAGGTGCAGCGTGGACACCCCACAAAGTGTACCGACGACCTAGTAAAGGTCACTTCAATCCGCACGATGCTTTGGGCAGGCTCAGCAGTGGATGTCTTTCAGATGAATAGTAACGATGAAACGATTTTTAATGTTTTTTTATTGCAAAATGGGCCTGCTCTTGTCCTTGATCTCGCCTGATGGAAAGCGATGGATGAGGTCTAGAAAGATGATGGAAAGATGTCTGTTCATTCTTGCTTTGAAGGTTGACGGGTTATATGTGGAAGGGAATACAAATGCTGGCAGAGAGTTCCACACATTGACTGTGCGAATAATTAATGTGGAGAAGGATTTCGGACAAGAAAGCGAGTATGCCTATTTTCTGCTCTCTTTAGTTTGTCAAAGAGGTCTTTTGCTATTCACCACGCACTGAAATATCGTGTTTTTGCTTTATATTCTTTGTCTTCCTTTTAGTTTTGTGGCAGACTATCATCACCTGATGATTGGTCCTTTCGCCAAGCGTGGTGATTAAGTGCATATGCTAACCTTTAATTATAGCGTCCTCAGTTTTGAAGAGATCCTGACCAGCAGTGGACGTTCCTACGACTTCTTTTCGATTGTTTTCAATATTGATATTAGTTTCCATATTTTCAAATCGAATGATTAAGCCGTTTAGGTCGGATGTTCGGGAGCTTGTAGGTAGAAGTTGTAACCTAAACCCACACCTTTTTGTGGCTTCTTTACCTGGCTCGTACAAAAAACAACCTTTGAACGGACGGTTTTGTAACCAAATGAGCTTATTGTTGTAAACTGCATACATTATTGTTTTTTTTTTGTTTTGCTGAACTGTGGAAGGGGACTAAGGTTAGATAAAGGAAGTTCTAATGGAATTGATTAAATATTTGGTCGAGAAAATCAAAATGAGAAATGTGGTTACTGATGAAAAGGTAACAGTCCCATCAATACTCAGGGGCATGGAATAAAAATCAGTGAACAGAAAGAAGAAAGGTGCGTTAGACGCTCAAACCAAATGAAAAAAAGACATAGCGCTGTCAACAGTGATAGGTTTCGTAAAAATCTGTCCACATAATGAGGTGTAGTTTGATTGGGTTGTAAATGTGTGCGTGTGAGCGTGTATGCACAGAGCGGAGGTGTATGTTTGGCATGCGTCACTGTATTGTTTGCAGCGCTACTTATGTCTTTGTTTTTTATTTGTTCTGAGGTTAGACGTTTCAGTTTTTATCCGGGATAGCAACGCGTTGGTGATGTCACTGGTATTGTAGATGTGCATAGGCGGTGGCGATCAGGTGGGCTGCCTGGCCTGCTTGATTGTAATCAGATGCTTAACTTTAAAAAAGTAAACTCAACCCCTCTACCGGAGACGTCGTAAGAGGCAGCTAAGAATTTACGCAGATTGTGGAAATGAACTATTATTTATCACTGTTCCGTACCGTTCTAATAACTGTTTTCGTCATTATAAATTATTCCAGAATTTTCCAATTCGTCTTCAAACAATCATGAAGACTTGTTTCTTCCACCATTTAAGTAGGTTGGTATGATCTGTGATCACCAGTCCATTTGCCAAGTGGTAGAGGGATTTCGATCGGAGGCTGCAGTGATTAATGTTTAGGTGGTGAGTAGGCACGGTTCGGGGCGCGCTTAGATTTGACCACACAAAGGCCGTTTTAGCTTCGGCATCAAATGGAAGGGTACCGATGGTTACATGCATGGAAATGTATAATAACAATGACGAATGATGTAGGTATACCGCTTTGCCGTTTTCTTTATTGGAAGCAAAGTAAACGGCAAGGCATTAAAAATTATTCAAATATGTTAAGCCCTTAAATAAATTAGTGAGACTAATTAGTAATTAGTGAGAAACAACCTCAATTTACTCCAAAATAAAAATTAATTTCCTCGCAAAAAAATACAAATTCAACAAATCTGAATAAAAATAACGAGATGTTATTATATTTCTTAAAATTCGCTTCATTACAGCGTGTAACGATTGTAATTCAAAGAAACACCCACAGGGGGGACAGAGCTGATCGACCACGTAGGTACCTAGTAATGTTGGGTGAAGGGCGTCTGCAGAGGGTGGCGTATCGATCCAGCGGAAGACCTCCCACTGGGAGGGTGGAGGGCTTTTATACGACACGACTTGGTAAGTTTTATTTGGGTTGATGCTGTCGTGACGATGTCGTAACGATTTTATGAAGAATGATAGCGCTAGTGGAGTGAGCGATGGACTATTTGATGCATCTGATGGTCAATATTTGTGATAAAAGAAAATAATTTTTCAAAAAAAAATAATGGAACAAAAAGCCTATCGAAAAGGCAAATATATGAACAATTTAATCTTTTCATTTTTTTGCCGGTGGTACCTATGATGTCGGTTTTATTATAGAAACATTTGGTTTTGGTTACACCTAAATGATGGAATTACTTTCTGACTTTGTGCTGACTTTAAATTATTGTTTTAACATCTTATTAACATTGTGGAATGCAAATAAATCAAATATTACGAATACCTATGAATACTCATAGGTATTCGTAATATTTGATACACGTGGATGAGCATATGCGGTTGGTTACCAACCAATCAGTTATGTAAATATAAGGGACTGCGAAGGGCCACCCTCCATAGTATCGACCGCAGGGTTTACCTCCAACTCGGCCGGATGAGTCAGAAATATTTTAGATGTCACGACTTCAAAATAATTTTATAGATAGTCGTAATCGTTGTGGTACCGTGAGGAAAGGTTATATACGGTAGAAATGAGATAATTATTAGATACTAACTCGACGTTCACAGCAGCAGTAATAATTTCCATAGCTCCTTTATGCGAAAGAAAGAAAGAAAAAAGGGAAAATAAGTTTATTTGTCACAGAAGCACGTGCTTAAAAAAGATAGTTAACTCGAGTGAAACAATAAAACATAACAGATTTAAATATAATCACGAGCACAAAACAGAAGTAGTCGGCAGCTGCTGGCACGTCATGACTGTGACAAGAAGGCTTCCACTCAGCATGATGCTGTGCTATGGGGACCCACAGCACAGCGCTGATTTTTAATGGTCACCCGCTAAGTATGTCTTAGCAGTAGGTTCCTAAGAGCGATTTGTATAGTGCAAGTACACTGATGAGCGGTTGACTGTACCAACCTACAGTAGCATAGCTACTTAGGTAATTATATGTATTTGAAAGGTCACAATATCATACTTTTACTAAAGTTGGATTTAAAAAAAATATCAAAAATATAATGTGTAGGTTACGTATCTTTGTCACTATGACTCCTTGGTAAAATCGCACGGGCGGTAACTAATCAGGAATAGACAAGTAGCGCCATCTATAACTCTACACACGCACTGCCGGTGCCACAATAGGGAATAGTAGTTACGTTTACCAACGTTTAATCAATTTGCTTTCCGAGAATTCTGTTCTAGATAAGGAAATACTCGTATGAAAACATTGATTACTCGTAAATGTATGTGAGTACGTACCTACCTACATATAATATTGTTTTAATTCCATTGTGTGCAATGTACCGTAACAAATGGTGATGGAGGTAAAAATATATAGGCGGTTCAATAGTAAATTACTAAATAACAAAAATATTTACACCAGAAGAAATTAATTGTTGTTATTTTTATGTCGCCTACGCTCAAGTCCGGAGGGGTTTTGAACCAAAGAACAAAATGTTTATTGGATATAAAAATTACCTATGATCACAACCATCCACCTTACTAAGAAGATCGGCAAAATACAGTTTAAAAAAAAAATACCACATTGCGTTTATAATTTATTTTGACCACAAAAAGGAGCAAAGATTAATAATAATAAACAAACAATGTAACTCTGGTCTTTGGTATTTTAAAAGCTTCATTTAATTATTAAAATGAATATCGTATCACGATCGTGGAGACTAAAAATGTCGTACATTTAAAAAATATTCTTTGTTACATTTTAGAAATACTTAATCCAATTTCATGATATTTTTTTGTTATTAGATAGAATTTTAATCTTATTACGTTTTATCAGTAGACGAATAAGTTTGTTGATTTGAATAAAGTAGGTATCCCTAGATAAAACCTTTAATAACCAATGTTATTGTAACTTCGATAATTAGGTAGGTACTGTACAATTTTTAAAGAGGAACAAGTCTATAGTAATTATTCTTTATTTGAATAAAGGCCACACGTTCTTTATTCAAAAACAAACAAACCACAGAATCAATACATTCAACTTTTATCATTTCAACACGGAACCTAACACCATAATAAGTAGTTGCACAAGAGATAAGGCCGTGTTCAACAAAGTTTAACTACGTGTCGATCATCCCTTATCCCTCATCCCCCTCATCCCTCTGCAACCCTCCGCGAGGGAAGAGGGAAGCCCGGTGTTATGGAAGCCATGGTTTAGTAATTAATATTTTGCAATATCAGATATTTTTGTTTACTTTTGTGGAATTAGATTACTTTAATAGTTTGGGAAGCACAGAACTTAGGGGAGGCCCTATGTCCAGCAGTGGACTTCTTTCGGCTGAAATGATAATGAGATTGGCGTTGATTAATAGTTCGGAAAGCCGTGTCAGGGTCGATTTTGTTCCACATATTTATGTCAAAACTTTTTTATTTCAAAATTTCAATCCATACATTTTTGTTAGCTTGTGGGATGATACAAGCTAACAGTAAGGTACCATCACCACGGACGGGAAAATCGCGGCGATATTCTTGCCGTGCCATCAAATTCAATAGAAACTCTATGAATCGATCTCCACACGGCGATATCATCGCGGCGATAATTTGAAGGAACAGCGTGACTATCGCCGCGATTCTCCCGTCCGTGGAGATGTACTGTTAGCTTGTATCATCCCACAACTGGGCAGAGGTCTTTTTCCATGACTTGCGATCCAGCATAGCTATTCACAAGCATACGATACGCTTCCGCAATGTTATTAAAACAGCTCTTCCAAAACCCGATAATTTTGTCAGATACGACGACAGCCATTCTTTCAACAGCTACCTATTTACTGTCGGGAGTGAAGTACTTATTAGTAATTGAAATTGTGTCATTTTCGATTCTGCCATCTGTCGAATGGTTGTGGTCCAAAATAGCCACTATGCGGAGCCCTGAAGGCGTCACGGCAAACCCCGTATAGAACATGGCGCGACAAACTGGACAAAAAAAAGTAAACCTTCTACCTATTTATATCAAGTTGTGTATGAAGTTCACTCCAGTCTTCTGATAAACATTTTGTTTAAAAATCTCTTTCCACTAATTTTAATTAATTGAAGCAGCTTCTTAGTTTTCCGAGACATCGACTTTCCCGAAAGAGAAAATTTCTTCGAAATCTGCCTTCAGTGTCTTCGTTTCTTTGATCAAAGCACAGCAAGCAACCGGGTAAAGAAATTTTAACATGACAGTTTTGTATCACGGATGTTTAGAGGAAGCCTTGTATTTTCCGGAGAAATTGAAAAAGTGAGACAATTTCAATTGAATAGCAACATTAAGTAGGTAGTAGACAAGCTATTAAATGTCCCTCGGAAAACCTCGTGTTTCGTCAGTCGTCGGATTTCTATTAATTGCCCTTTGCACTTGGTGCAGACCGGACGCTCGCAAACGACTTGGAAGTATATAGAGTTGTTAATACTCTTTTAACTTAATGTAATTTACTAAAAAATGGGAGAAAAGCCGCTGAAGTCGCAGGCACAACATATAGAAAAATAGTTTTACAGCTCTTTTGTATAGTTCACACGGAAATCAAAACAAAACAACAATAAAAAACTTAGTTCTGAATTCAAATTATAATACACGGTAAATCTATAATTGATGGACATGGAAATTAGCATTCGTTTGTATTCGGAAATCCGATGATACCCGAGGGACATTGAAGAAAATAGAAATATTATGATATTGAACTATCTTCTTCTTAGCGTGGCGATGGCACTCTAATTGGCCAAGAAATTGGGTAGGTACGTGTTTGGCGCCATCAGTACCTAGCGTCCATTACTTAATTCCTGTAACGTGCAGACAACAGTACACGCAGGACTCGTCGAACTGTGACAAATGCAAACAAACTGTGTGAACATTTTCGTAGGTTGAATAGTTCTAGCAAGGAAGACGGAAATATGTTTATATGTCCGTCGTCTACGAAATTCATTATTATCGGACACGGATATCGCATCGGACGAAGTTTAATCACTTTTGTGCATACCTTCCGCATCCTATCTTTACAGAAAACCTTCATTATCCTATCCACCCTTTGAGAAAATTTAGAAAATGGCAGGAGGTCCTCATCATTGTCTAAGATTTTCTTGTTGTTTGCGCAGAAATATTTTTTAACTCTGTCTGTCGTTTGCCGTGACTCGATATTTACTATTCAACCACTTTTTAGACTTACCTACTCGTATCATATTTTAAACAATGCATCCCACGTTTCCTTGGCTTTCTTTATTCTGTTCATACATCACTAAATCCAAACAAATATCTAGTTTTACACAAAAATTGCATTCACGAAATCTTTGCTCCTATTCTCAAAATATTGCGAGTCTACCGGTATTAGGAATTGAATTCGATTCAATATTATTCACAATTTACAATCAAAATCAATGTCTAATCTCTCTAGCGTTTTAAAAATTATGCAGAGTAAAATTTTGCAATGCTACAGAGCAAAATCGCTCCCCTTTAGAGCGCGCGCCCTACGCTCACTCGTATATTTAGGCCTAAACGAACGGACTGACGAATTCTGCGCTCCGCTGTTAGCCTGGTACTTATTGTTATAATTATTGCTTCATTATTATCCGTAATAGTGTTATAACCAAGTGCTATTATTAATGTTGCTTGAAGTAATAAATCTAGCAATAATAAGGTTATTATTGCCAGATAAAATTATGAATAATCGCAGTCAAGAAACTTTGCAGTCTTTTGTTTTACTGTAAAAATGGAACTCGATAGTTTATTCCGTGATTCATAGCAATAAATCTATTTGATTCAGTAATTTTAAGATTAAGTTGTCTAATTAAAACAATAATAATATTATTTATAGCAAAGATGATGGATTAATTCATGTTGTTCGTACTACAAAGTAGTTTTGCTAAATAAAACGCATCGGAAAAATATTACCTACTTAGGTAGGTACCTATTTGTTGATTTTGGCGTAAGTAGGTACTTATCTAACGTTATGTAGTATTTTAAAACAACTGACCCAATTTCATAGAAAATTCTTTGATTACCTAATTAGCAATAAGTGCAAAATCAATCAATAAGTAAAATTGCTTCTATTATCCACCACATCATTTAGGCCTAAAATTATTTACGCACGAAACTATAAATCGAACTTGATAGCCTTCATTTCAAATTACAGTACTTGAAGTGAAGTAAAAAACACACTTTGTTCCTTTCTAATTTATTCAAAAAAATTCAGCTTGTATCGGCCGCTTTCTCGCGGGTCACGATCCACAACATCCGTTCTCTTCTGAATGCACAATAGGAATATTGACGTCTCTTTTTAACCGACTTCCAAAAAGGAGGAGGTTATTAACATACCAGTTTAAACTATCTTTATCTCTCTTCCCCCGTCACGCGACGTTGTCAATCCTCAGTGCTGTACGCGGTGACCTTGTCGCGGTGTTCACGAGACAAACACTAGGTATAATTACTGAAGATTTATAGTTTAATTTACGACAGCACATTCTTTCTACTTGAGAATAAAATCCTGTTGATTACGTGTTACGCAATTGGGCAATTTGTTATGATTTTATCTTGTTTTGGAAGTTGTATGACTTGTGACTTGTGTAGCTAGATAATGTTGTAATCGTGAATTCGTGACATGGTGTATATGTTTTAATGAATGCCAAGTGAAATACGTGTTTCAATATCGAAACGGGTACCTACATTATGATTAATAGAACTGGTTGAGAGGACTGTTTTGTAACAGTTGCCTATGGATGAAATTAAAAAGGAACAAAAAATGTGTAATTACTATGAGTTTTGTCCCCAAGTCAGTTACTTATTAAGAGTTGAAGTAGTGTGAACACTTTCAAGTTAAAAGTTCAATTACCTACTTAAAAATCAAGGAAAATCGTTTCAAGCAATTTTAGTTTTCCTAAAAATAGGGTTTTAAAAACAAAAGGTAGACAGACACAAGAAGTGTTATTTCATCTACTTTATACACAGCTCCAGTGATTCGTTCCGATTAGCAGATTTTTCAGAATTTTACATTAATGTATAAATAACTCAACATAAGCCAAATCAGAATCCGCAACTGAAACGGCCATCGATGAGATGGCCGTTTTGCGTGGATGTCACGCATTAATTTTCCCCCAAGTTGTTTTTTTTTTTGTTTTTTTTTTTCTTTGCGTCATGTTGTATCGTCTATCTCTGAAATCAGGCCTGAATTTAAATACATTTTCCGTGCTCAAAGGCCAATGACTGATCAAAGATGCAACATTGTAGCTCCCTACTAACTTTGTCATGTAAAATTTATGACCCTTGCCGTAGCTATTAATTTAATCAATTACGTCGTTACTTGTTATGTTATGGACCAAAATTAATTACATTATTTATTACATCGATGTAGGTTCTACAGCTGAATAAACATTGAATTAATTCTATGGCCAATTTGCTCCGTGAGTAGGTATTATTATGTAGGTAAGTATTTAACTATTTTTGCCATTGACACGCTCTATGATGATTGTGTACTTATCAAGTTTTTTTTTTAAATTTCGCTCTCTATAAATGAAATGGTGTTTAGATTTTCAATATATTCAATTAATTACTTTTAGTTTTTACAAGACTTCCTGTCTTGCATTGATCAGAATGCTGGGCCACAAAAGGGATGAATGAAAGGTAATTGCATGCAGCTGAGATGAGAATGCTAAAAAGAATGTGTGGTATTACACGAAATGATAAAATAAGGAATTAGTACATAAGAGGAACTATGAAAGTAGCACCGGTGACTGAAAAGCCAAGTGAGCGATTTTATGCTTAGACCTTTGCAAATGCATCTTCGCATGGCGTAAGTACCTACCTTTGTAAAACTAATTGCTGCGATGGTTAATTGTTACGGAAGATAGATACTATGGGACCCTAGGAACTGAAAGTAGTGAACTGGAGATAGTTTGTCAGAAGGTTGATCCTGGCGGACAGGCCTGAAGAGACGAAGCAATGTTTTACGGCAAAGACTTACTCTTCTTCTTCTTCGTGAGGATGAATTGGTCTCTTGTCTCTGCCAACCCAGTGCTACCATATGAAGCGAACTAGGGATAATTTATGAAGACTCTACTTTGTCCTAAAAAGACCTGAAATTTTGAAAAAAAAACCTTGAAAAATTTAAGCATAACACTACTGTAGAAGATGATTGATGACCAGTGTTATCTAGGTATACAAGCAAAAAAATATTGAAATCCACCAAAAATATTAAACGTGTAAACGGTGTGAAACCCAAATAATCCGGCACCGTGTTATTATCAGTGACCCAAAAAAGATCGCCTGTGTTACGTTATTTAAAACCTACTGCTGAACACGTCCTGGGAATAATTTCTTCTGCCGACATGTAAACACGGATGCTTGGCTTACATGCACCAAAACAACTTTAGTCTCATCCAAAAATGATGTGAAACAAACTCTACTGCACTATTAATAAAGTTGAAGTTCCATTGAAGTTTGTCTGGATTCATTCTTTAAATTGTAATGGGGTTTGTATTTATTCGTAGTCTATTTTTGGCTGCGGTAGGCGGTCGCTCCAATACATCTTGATTTTTTATATCTTTTTAAGGGCCTTTTTGTGGCCCGCGGCTATGTCTGGATTTAGTCCGTGTTTCCGGCTATTGTGCTCGAGTAATTTTTCAATTAAAGTCCTTGGTACGGTATTTGATTTTAGGGTTACAGTGTCACGGTTACTAGTTTTGGTAATTCTTAGCGTTGGTTTTAACGGTTGTTGTTGTATTGGACAGAAAAATAGTGGAATTTAAAAACATTATTGAGCAAAACTGAAAGTAGATATTTTTTTTTAAAGTTTGGCTACTGTGAAATCCATACTTAAAAAAAAAAACAAAATGGACGAAAGTATTCCATGACTCACTACACTACATTTTATCAGGATTATCCCAATCTATAATCAAAGAAATTTCCACTTAACACAACCAATAGACCCTTACAATTTTTATTTCTCTGCTGGGCAAAGGTTGCCCGATATTTTTTTCTCCATAACCAACTGATAAATAATATCCAATATACTGTCCATGTTTTGTCTAAAGTGCAAGTCTTTACGTTTGCATTGTCTCGATCTATGTGGTGAAGACTTAATTCCTCAAGCACCCATAGCAGAGCAGTCATAGCAGTAACAACTCTTAAAACAAAATATATTCCGGATTAAAAAAAAACCAGATTGATATTGTGCGGCTTTAACTTGTTACTGCTCATTCGACGCTTGAATTGTCCATACAAAAGTAATACCTACATCATTTGCAATATTCTACACCATACCATCACATCTCCTATTCCCCACATAATATCACTATTTAATGAGTATTCTAATATTTACCATAAAACTAATAGGTTACCTTAATTTACAGTAGATCTCCAACCAATACCATGCCAATTTATCTTTTTAACTTTTTTTGCATATTTCCATCATATTATGTTGTTATTCGGATTTAGACAGTGTTTATCTAGACTCCTACATTTTTTTTTTCCAAAAAACTTTTCTTAAATAAAGTTTAAACGAATTTAATTTCGCACATTTTTACAGCGTAAATGACATGTCTTCATATTGTTTTTTTCTGTATTATAAACAACAATATTTATAATATAGTTTCTGCGGAAGCATAGCTTATATTACCTAGTTACAAATTATCAAAAAAAATAATGGAAAAATATTAAGTTTTCATTTATCATTTTTGGTATTACGAAACACATCCAAATTTATCATAAATTTTCGAAAGCTAGTAGTGTTATCGCGTCAAGCAATAATTGTCAATATGTGTGTGGAAGTATTGGTCACTGTAGATGTATATCGCTCCGACAGGCACTCATACTAGCGCAACGTGCTTGGAATTGAATTTTGCAAACATCTCGATTTGTAGTTGCGAGCCGTGTTCGCAGGCCTCCTACGTATTCTTCCTACATTTTCCGAACAAACAACTTGCACGAATTTTATTGGATCCTCTGTTCATCCATCAGACCTTAGCATTCTATGATTCCAATATCCACCGTTGAACGTCTAATACTTAGTAACCGTTAGGTTAGGGTTACTCAGTCGTAAAAATGAGAAAAGAATGCCGCTAAGGCTTTGGAAGAAACAGTTAACGGTTTTCTCGATTCTGAACCTCTATCTATTCCAATTGTTAAGTCGGTAACCGGAAACACATAAAGAACGAAGCAAATAAATAAAAAGCTTGTAAAAACTATAAACTGTAAAACACAAATACAACTAAATTCTGAACAGTAAAAGGAAAATACCAAATACGCCAGCACCAGCCTCAGAAAACCTAGCAACAGAGTTATTTTAGAGGTATTTCCTTTAATACTTGCTATAATATTTTATCGATAGCTATAAAAATACACTATACGCGATGCCATCTCCTGTTTTATTGGTTACGGTCCCATTTGAGTACGTTAGAGAATTTGTGTATATTCCTGTTTACTTTTCATTCCACGGTTCAAGTTTATTTCGTTACGTCATCAAGTCGGTTATGTCATTAACTTTACTGACATCTTTGGGAAGAAAAGAGCAGCATTCAGCGGTATCTAACGGCTTATCGCGAAAAGCAATTAAATTGATATCATACATAGCAGGATTAGGATGAAGGATGACAGCGGAAGTAAAGCAGCAAATGCAGTAGCCAAAAACATCATTTATATTCTCACTGATCGTTTTCTCCCATAAATTTAAGACAAGCAAAGCAAAGCAAACGGAAAACAAGTCATTTTCACTATGATAATGATAAGCAAGATGATGATAAGGTAGGTTTTGCTGTTGTTTATTTTTTCTTAGTAATTCCCTCCTCAAGTTGCTTGCTGTTGTTCTAGACAGCGTAATCAGCCTAAAATGTTCCCACTGCTGGGACACAGGCCTCCTCTTTTTGAGAGGGAGTGGGCTGTAATCTACCACGCGGGGCCAGTGCGAGTTGGTAGATGTCACATGTCTTGGAGTTTTTGGTTTCCTCACGATATTTTCCTTCACAGTTTTGAGAGCAGTGGTGATAAAATTATTTACACAAAGTAAAGCGCCTAACTGGGTTCGAACCCACGACTCGTAAGTCGGGGCCGTTACCACTGGGCCACTTCTGCTCACTGATAATGTTAAGCAAGATGATGATACCTAAGGTGGTTTTTGCGGTTGTATATTTTCAATCACATTCCGAATAAGTTTCATACTAGCCTCCTGATGTTGTTTGCTGCTGTTTTAAAAGGTACCACTTCTCATTTATCTTCATTCATCAGATGCGAATGATATAAAGGTGAAAGAAAACATCTTGAGGAAACCTGCACGTCCTAGAACCAAAAATTCGAAGACATGTGATATCTACCAACCCGCACACGGCCCGCATGGTAGATTATAGCCCACTCCCTGTCGAAGAGAGGAGGCTTGTGCTGTGTCCCAGCAGTTGGAACATTATAGGCTGATTATTCTATGCACCAGATGTGTCTGATGGCAACCCACTCCTTAAAAATCCTAAAGATAAGACTTACTCAACAGTTTCACGAGATAATTGAGGTTACGCAAGTGATGTTTTACGTCCTCGCAATATTACGTGACTTATCAGATAAGAAGATGAAGATACCTACATAGTAACGGAGAAGGTAGATAGGAGTGTTCTGCGTGACAACAACAATGTTCTCATTAATTTCTTTAAAGTTTTTGAGAGTTTTTGTGAGAGAGGTGAAAATAATTTGATGTATGAGACAATTTCTAAAGACTGATTTTATTACTGCTTGGCATAGTTGGTGCTGATTGAAGCTAGAAATTAGGCAGATAAGTATTATCCAGTTCTTTTAGAAATAACTTTAATCAAATAGGCGCGAAGATCAGATGGTTTGCGAGGTAAAATAAAATAAAATAAGATTATCATTATGAATGAGGAGGTATACCTTACAAGGGAAGATGGGAAGAACTTCAGTTGAAGTATTTAGAGTAGGTGATCGTCCAGAAATGTTTAAAGCAACAACAATAACCGTGGTTGACAGTTTGATATCTCCACCAAAGCTAAATCCATTGGTTTGGATTACGTTCGATGCTGAAATGGGAAAGACAAGAATCAAATACTGTTTTAAATCATCAAGTTTTCTCATTTCAACTTTTACAATATCTACAAAATATATTATCCTATCTACAGAAACCTATTACAATGGAATTTTCGAATCATCAACTCCTCGTAAGAAACAGTCGTTAGTTTGTAGTAAATGGCAATGGGAGGTAAAAGATACAATAATACTGAAGTAGGTAATTACTATTCTAGTGCATGCTACATCGCGTATCAACTTGTAATTAAATCGCTCTATTACAAAAGCCAATACAATGAAAAGGTCAGAAATCAATTGATCTTGCCAAGCATGCATTCCGACACGAACACGTCTAAACAACAACTAGTAGCGCCATCTCTTAGAATAAATGCAAACTGCCAAGCCAGCGCGTGTTGCTTTCCATTGGACGAAAATGACGTTATCGTCACCTTGGCAGATGAGACAGATGTATAGAACGATGAGAATGTTAGACAGAGACAAAACAATAACAAAGAGACATCGATTCGGAGGTCAGCCGCGCATGTCAAGTGCATTTCGATAAAAATAAATAGAGTTGCGACTGACTGTTAGCCGTTACGAACGTTTTATATTGGCAGATAAGAAGTATCGGTATGAGACGTGCGTGCTGATACTAATACACGAATACACGTGAGAATCAGAGGGATTAGATCCAAATTAGATATGTATTTTGAGATTAACTTAAAGAATTTTAATTACTAGGCAAATTAAATCCTTGATGAGGATTTTCCTGCCTCTTTGGTCTAGTGGTAGCTAGCGTCACTGCTGAACATGAGGTTCTGGATTTGATTCCCAGGTCGGACAAAGTGTTATTAGGTTTTTCTATCTGGAATTTCTCAATAGGAGCCCGGAGTTTGGAATTTGTCCTCGGTTGATGGCAATAGGCTCGCCCCTATTACATGGGACTTAAAATAACTGGCGAAATGTGGGTGTACTATGGGTACACTTTTGCCTAACCCTTCGGGGAATACTGGCATGATGTTAGATATGTATTAAATACTTGATGATAGTCCTGGTAAAGAAAATCCTAGTAAAGAAAAATTTACTCGCATCGAGAATGATTTTGCTAAGGTTATTTCAGTAAGTCAACTCTTCACGATAACAACTATAACGGAAGAACCAAACAAGAAAACCAACAGCGACTAACAAAAAAAATTCTAAGTAGAGAAACACCTTTGGCAACAAATTGGTACAGAAGAAGGTGTACTTAAAAATGAAAACAATTCCGCAGACAAACCCTAATCAGACTCAACACATTCGCGAGTACAATAAGATTCATCTCAACAAACTAATGGTTACTTAACGTCGGACGTGGTGGATTGTACAAATAAAGATAAGTCACGCACCCATTAGTGCCATACAACACATACAAAAATTACTATCAGAGCATCAGCGTCCTTTTCTATCTAACGCTGATATTCCATTTCCATCTCCCTCCCACATTTTTCACTTATCCTCAATTAACAATTACTTAGGTCACTTGTCACTGAATTTTCAGTCCTATTCGTTGGTGAAAGAGTTACTTTTTAACTTACGAATCTTTTTAGGACAGATAAAACATTGTTGCGCTAATTTCAATGTGTGTGTGTTTAATTCACTCGTACAAATGTAAAGAGGGAAGTTCCTACTACTGGTAACAGTGTCGGTGATAATGAGAATTGTCATTTTGAAATATCTTGTGTCTCGTTCTATTGTATCAAATTAGACAAAGAGCAAGACAGGATAATTGGAGGGAGAACCGGGTGAGTTTGTTCAGTAGGGTTTACCCCTAAGCGCTTGGATCGATCTTTTTCAGCTGCAAGGTCCACACGGTATGAAATTTCCACAGATTCGGATTAACGAGACAGGAAGAAATTCTTCATAATGCGGAGTTAAAGACGTTACGCGACATTTTTAAATAATGTAGATATAGATAGAGTGATGACTATGTAAATTGACGTAAGTATGAAGAGTATTGAAGAGCGAGAGACAGACCAAAGAAAAGAAGGATAATTATTACCTATCATAAATTGTGTGAATGATGTTTATGAATGAAAAGAAAGTGAGGGTTGCCTGGCAAGGAATTAAATATTTTGCGACGACTCTAAGTAACTTGGGATTTTATGGCAGGCAGAAGACATTGTGATTAACAAGACTAAAACTTATTAACAACTTTATCAGACTTCGTGTTCTTGCATGTAGCTAAAACTTTGACAATGAAAGTCTGAAGTTCACTTATAGCAGTCCAACCCTGCTGGCCTTACCCGCACCTCAACACCTGGTTCTCAGCCTTTCGCATCCAGGCTGTTTCAGCCGTTTTCCGAAGGTCGCCGTTTTGGGACATAGAACTCTTCGTTTATTAAAAAAAATACGGGTACCCAAAATTTAGTTTTTTTTTATATTTTCGTCAGTTTACAATTTATTCTCTTTATCAAGTCAGGAAACACTAATTGCAAAGAAAACTATATTTAATTACTTGATAGCAAAGATCAAAATAGCATAGGCACCTTTGACCAATGTCGAGTTGACCTACAACCTTTTCCATAGCCTGGACTCCTGGACATTTAATTCTCAGAGTCTGTCAGTCACATTTTTTATTCGGCCTGATATGTAAAGAAAATGGCTGAAAGTCATTCTGCGGTCAGACGTTACGATGTAATATATAAAGCCAAGTCGGTTCCAAAGCAGATTCTATTGTTCTATGAGCAGACAAAAATAGCCCTTAAGGTGACGAATAAATTTTGGATGTGGCTGTACCTATCTACATTAAGATTATCTGATGAAGCAAGAGATCCATCGTGAAAAGTTTCAGCCCGTGTGCACAGGAATTCAGTCACTCACACATACAAATTCCGCCCTACACACACCCTTCATCACACGCCAACAGTTCACACAAGCGCACTACGGTGACGTTGAACTTCGCACACACCTACAAAATGGCATGCAATTCTCGATCTTATAGCAATGGGGTTGCTCTCAATGTGTCCTACATATACCGATCCCGTAGATAACCTCAAAATTTGAGTTTTTGACCCGGACAGATCATGTTATCGACTATGCACAGTTTCCTATGGACTTGAGCCTTTAGTGCTTCGAAAGCTGGCGTAGTTTTTCGTTTACATTGTGTGTGTCATTTCTGTGGCGTGGGTGTGTATTGTGGCTTAGATTTGGGACGTTTTCGCCCAATATTCGGTTGTGTCTGGATGTAGACAGTTGTAGGATGTGTTGTGGAGTGCGAACGTCATTTGTCTTCGTCTTATGATAGTGTTGGGACTTTGTTAAGTAAATGATCGGCAACGGTCGCTGTGGCAGAGAATGAGCGTAAGTACTAACCTATATTTTCATTATTTATAGGAAGTGTTAAACTTTTAGCAAGTTTTTTCTGTATTAAATACAATTATTTTTACCACCGGGGGAAGAGTATATTTTTACCAATTCGCTATCTTTAGAATTATAGACATTGTTGCCGCAAAAAATACGAGACGAATTTATTTTTCCTCCCCAAAAATATGTCGACTTTTCCTCCACCGGCACCTCCCCTTGTAACATTTCCCCTTTTAAATATTTATTACGTGCTTCCTAATATTCATATTGATGCAAAACCGGTTCCTATTATCTATTAGTTCAAGGTCATGTTATCATTCGATCGTGAAAGTTAAATGCATGGGTGGCCATGGTTACCATATGGATTCAATACAAATACACGGATAAGGTAATCGGTTCCGATAATAAACGTTTAATAGAGGTATTAAGATATTGGTTTTCGAAAGTGCTTTTAGGTAATTATTAGCTTTCTATTATTATCAGTGGGGTTACCGGTGTTTGAGGGGGTGAATGTTCTATTATGACAATTATTGTATTAGGGTGAGTGAGATAATTATTGTGTACTTTAATAAAGTATTTTGTAAGTAGCTATTAAAATAATATTATCAGTAATGTACTAATCATATGGACGGAAGTGATATAAAGGCGTGTAACACATATTTATCGGGCAAAATTAAGTAAATAGGTAGGTACAAAGCATATCATTTTTGTATACGGTACCTATATAGATATACAAAAAACTATTTATAAAAAAAAACCGACTTCCAAAAAAAACACTACAAAGTGATAAAGCAAATTAAAATCCGACTGCAAAAACTCATAACTGAAAAGAGAAAAACAAGCATTATAATCAAGAGGATTTTGGTATTGCAGGCGGGACAAACAAAAATTTCACCAAAATTTCAGGTTATTGGTTTGTCCCGCCTGCAATACCAAAATCCTATTGATTATAATACTTGTTTTCTCTTTTCAGTTATGAGTTTTTGCAGACGGGTTTTTTTTTTTTTAAATAATTTGTTTTATTTCAAACTTTGTAGTTTTATTAATATATAAATATGTATATATATTTGGAATTGACTCATTACTAAATTTTATTTGATACCAATACTGTTGATTTTTTTTAAACCTACCCCTCCCTTTTTTGTATTTGCAGATGCAATACATAAATATTATATAGCCTATGTCACTCCCACTATTAGACGCACCTAACGACACCTCATATGTTAAAATCCATCAAGCCGTTTAGACTACAGAGCGTGCCAAAGAAATAGACATACATACATACAAACATACATACATACATATACATACATACTCTCGAAAAACATTACCCTCCTTCTGGGGCAGTCGGGTAAAAAATAACTTTAATTTCGGAAGTCGGTGTCTTTAGTTTTGAATTTTCGCTTTTTCCATCGACTTCCGAAATTAAAGTTATTTTTAACTTTGTAGTGTTTTTTTGGAAGTCGGTTTTTTTTTTTGTTGTCAAAAGTGTTTATTTTTTACTTTTTAGTTGTGGTACACACGGCTACACGTCAAGCTATACATTTCCAGTTTGTGCTGATCTCGGTCAGCTTATACTGGAAATGTATAGCTTGATGTGTAGCCATGTGTACCTACCTACCCCACATAAAATCGAATACCACTACCTGCTATGTGAATAACAGTGACCGAAACGTATCATATAATCAACATACTAAGTGGGAAAAAATACGTATTATTGAAGCTAATTCAAAAACCACCCAAGCAAAGTTAATCAAATTTATATGGGACCTCTGACCTATAAAAAAAACATTGTCGCATTGAGAACCTCCTCCTTTTGGAACTCGGTTAAAAAAGCGCCACAGATATGCCGTAAAAAGTGCTACTTATGTATATAGTAGATACATATGGTACTGATGCCTTACTTATACCACTATTTTGTATAGGTACCATGCAAACCTACCTTCCTAAAAAACTAAAAACTAAATTTCCGTTTAAAGCAGCAGAAGTAATGAGGGTCTGAAAAATAAAACAATAAAAATTTAAAGCGCTAACGAATGGCTTCTCTAACTTTGTCAACAAAGCCAATTTTCCTAGCTTAAACTTTCTGAACTATTCTATTTTTTACGCAAATTTTTCACTATTTTTCTGTTATTACTCGACTGCCAAGCAGCGGTGTTTTTTATATAGAGGTAACAAGCAAAACAACTTAACTAAATGCTTTAAGGCTGCCGCAAACAGGCGCGACGCGACTCTAATAAAAAAAAATCTAAGAAAACTTCACGGTAGAACAGTTTAGGAATGATGCCTGGGTCAAAAAAAAAGAAATTCCATTTAGTCCGTCAGTCAGATAATAAAAAAAAATTGATACGTATTTTTTGCTTTATCATAATAAAAAAATACTCGGATGAAACGCATTAAAGTTGGGGAGTGGGGGTCGCTATGTCACAAGTAAGTATAAAATGTATACACGGCTACACATCAAGTTATTTATACCAATATAAGCTGACCTCACACTGTACGGAAATCCTATACAACGCGATATCAGCATATACTGGAAATGTATAGCTTGATGTGTAGCCGTGTGTACATACTCGTGACGTCATGGCACATTTTAAAACTTAATGTATCGCCGTAATTTTCTGATAACGTAAAAAAAGAAAAATACGTGTCCAATATTTTTTAATAATCCACAAGACGGACAAAAAAAAATTGTCATCATCCCTAACCGGTGTCGCGTCGCGCAAGTCGCGCCGATCTGCACGAGCCTTTATTTGGTGGTTTATGAGGTAACAAGAAAAACTACATATCCAAATGCTTATCTAATGTTTTTGGATAATTCGTTAGGACAGCAATAAGATACAGTCCAGAACTCCAGACATCTTGTAATTACTGTCAGATGGAAACCAGTCCATGATAAACTCATTATTTGCTTGTATTACTAGATCGTATTATAATAGTGGCTCGTATCTAAATAATAACAGCCGCACGCGTCAATCTTCAAGGTTAGGCAACGCTTGCCGAGGTCAGTCCGTGGATGGGTGACCATCATGCCGAGACCCCTCCGTGCCACGTTAAGCCGTAGGTCCCGGCTGTTATTTTTAGATGTTTGGCAGTCGTCGTTAGTCAGAAGTCCAAAAGTCTGACAACCAGTCTTACCAAGGGGTATCGTGTTACTTACCTAGTAACTGGGTTGTGGAGGTTAGATAGGTAAGACTGCGACGTCCGAGTTTGTTTCGGCCTTTCTTCTCAGAGTAGTCAGATAGGAAACACGGAACTCATCTAACTTATTTTATTTTTTTATTTGACTTGTAAAGTGATTCCGACATCCTATTTACAGAATAAACATAACATCATAACATCACGCCTTGTTTCCCCGAAGGGTTGGGCAGAGGTGTCCCTGTAGCAGGTACACCCACATTTCGCCAGTTATGTTTAAGTCCCATGTAATAGGGGGCGAGCCTATTGCCATCAACCGGGCACAAATCCAGACTCCAAGCTGCTACTGAGAAATTTCAGATAGAAAAACCCAATAACACTTTGCCCGACCCGGGAATCGAACCCAGGACCTCATGCTCAGCAGTAGCGCTTGCGACCACTAGACCAACGAGGCAGTCAATAAACAATTTAATTTAATTTCATTTCATTGCAATCGCTTAATGTAAAATACTGGTATTCAGCTGCATTCGTTAGACTGGAAGCCGACCCCAATATAGCTGGGAAAAGGCCAGGGAGATGATGATTACAAGGTCTTATTACCTATGGCTGATTTACTATTGCATTACTTATTTAAAAGTAGCGAGTTTAAGTTCAAATAGGTAGCAAGTTATTGTTATTTTGCCCAAACGTCAATCCAAAGTGACAGTTTTCATTGTCAAGTGTCACGTTTAGACGTCAAGGGACTTAACTCGCTAATTAACTAACATGACATCACGCCTGCAATCCCCGAAGGGTTAGGCAGAGGTGTACCTATAGTACACCCTCATTTCGCCAGTTATGTTTGAGTTCCATGTAATAGGGGGCGAGCCTATTGCCATCAACCGGACATAACTCCAGACACCGCGCTGCTACTCAGATATTCCAAATGGGAAACCTAATAACACTTTGCCCGACCCGGGAATCGAGCCCAGGACGTTATGCTCAGCAGCAGCAGAGCGCTTGTGACCACTAGACCAACTAATCCTTATCCTTATCCTTACATATTATAAAGCAAAGTCCCCCGCCGCGTCTGTCTGTCAGTCTGAACGCGATAAACTCAAAAACTACCGAACGGATTATCAAACGGTTTTCACCAATATACAGAGTGATTCATGCGGAAGGTTTTAGTGTATAATTCATTAAGGTTTTGTGTAAATTAGCTGAAATTTGACGATTATTGTTGAAGAAGTCGAAAAAAAACATGCCGACTGGAAGCTTTACTGGCGTGCGCTGCCTAAAGATGGTACCTATATGTCTATCTTCTAAGGATGACCCACAATAACCATTTTTATCTTTCTGAATTCAATAAAAATTTAATTGTTATTTCCGAAGCTTTTTCGACCGGTATTATTAATCCTTGTCCAATAAAATATGTTATTTAAATTAGGCATTTAATTTAGATTAAAATATGCCTTGACATCATAATCATTTAAATTAATAGTTTAAAATATATCACAGTTTCAAAATTACGCGTAGCAACGCGGGCGCAGCGGTGGAGTCAATGACAATTTCCTCGGTTATTAGAAATATCCCACGGGAACGTATTATTGAAATTTCATACAATCTCGATAATACGTTCCCATGGGATATTTTCCGACATCCACGCGGGCGAAGCCGTGGGCAAAAGCTAGTGTCAATATAAATCCATTGTAAATCAGATCCAGTACCTAATTAATATTTATTTGTGCAAGTAACACTTAGTTTTATAAAGTATCATATAATTTTCTTACTATGTAAGTAGAAGTACTTACTTAAAAACAGTGGCACATATATATATATATTTTTCTTTAGTTTTCTGCGACTTGTATTTTTAACTTTAAGTATTAGCTATGTATCTAAATCTAATAATAAATTTTGCTGTGCCCTGACAGGGTCTACAACGGCTCTTAGCTTTAAGCCTTTTGTTAACATCTTGATTTTACCTTGTGGAACGCCAATAAATGAACATATTCATTTTTTTTTTTTTGTATTCTGTTTTCAGGAAAAGTATTATTTAGTGAGGGTATTAACTACACTCTGTCCACAGTGGCACACCAAAATTTTTTTTTTTTTTGTGAACTGTTTTCAAGTAGGTTACTTAATTAGAAAATTATGACACTCTATCCATCGACATCATGAAAAAGGTACCAACTAACACAACTATTTTATACCAAAACATCAACATTTTATGAACACAAACCGTGGTTATATAAATTAGTCATTAAAATAACACAATATGTCCCACAAGTTTTATGTTCACTATCATAAAATTAAACAATAATTACGACGGATGTTAGCCAATTGATATAATGAATTACAATTGTATCATAATAATAACAATATTTATTATACTCATTTCAACAATATAAGAGTCACTGAGTCAGTATTCGTCATCCATGTCAATGTCAACATGTCCCACAGAAATCGACACAAGAGAATACAAAAATGGCGTTTATTATACTTAAATCTTTTTGATAAAATTAGTGGCACCGCAATTTGACGGCCAGATTCTTGATTGGTATCATTTTCATCGCCATTGACAGCGTAATTTTTCGACCCATTGCTGAGTATAGATCTCCTTCTATTTGTGCCATGCTTCCCAGTTCTGTGCGGTCTCCAGGTTCTTACTCCCTATAGCAAAAAATTTTTTAACTGTATTTTCTTCTTCGGATTGGTCGCCACCCATGCTGTATGAAGGTATTCTCCATTACACGTCGTTATTTCTGTACCCTAATTGCGTAACATATTTTAATAAACAATTTTGCCTAATTTGTTTCATTTTGACAGTTCAACAACATTCATTGCGTTATTTACGTTGTTGAGCAGATTTTTTTTCCAACTTATGATGCAATGGATTAGCAATCTGTTACGAATCGAAACAAATTGTGATTGTGTTGTATTACGCAATTAGGGTACTGGTCTTGTGAATTGTGCCCTCTTGCGCAATGTCTTGGCATGAAAATATTGACAACAATTAATGCAGCAACACCCTCATCACATTGGTAGTACCTAATCGTAGAGCAATCTCTACGATCGCTGTCACCACTGTGGATCGGTGATCGATCTGCTAACATGGCTATAATGGCACAATTATTGTGACTCTCCGAGTTGCCCATTAACCTTTCATTGCAGTGTTCATAATATGATCCATTATTGGCAGAGGGTTGGAGTGGTATTATGAAACTCAGAATAATACATTTTCTCAGCAACCTTCCTCCATATAACCGATATATCATGTATGTAACCGATATTATTCACACATTGTGTCATCTCAGAGGCTGGAAGCGTCGCTTGCTTTTACGTGAAAGTGCTCCCTCTATTTTCTTATTTAGATTTCTGTGACCCGTTCAATTCGACCTCGGTTAACGACAGTGCCAATCGTAAAACATCCGATTACAAAGGTTAGGTTAGGTTACAAAGCGTGTTTATTGCCGTGAAGCACTTCGAACCGTTCTGTTAGACACGCAATGTAAACGTTTTTATTATAAACGGTTACGACTATAAGGCAATACTTTTTTATTATGATTCTATTTTATATTTTTGCAGTTGTCTATAATCATTCTGACAGAAATAAATACAAAAAAGCGGCCAAGTGCGAGTCGGATTCGCCCATGAAGGTTTCCGTAGCAGCAAGTAAATTGCGGTTTACGATTAATGACGTATAAAAAAAAACTACTTGCTAGATCTCGTTCAAACCAATTTTCGGTTGAAGTTTACATCATATATTTTTTTTAATTTTATCATTCTCTTATTTTAGAGGGACACACATTTTACTACTTTGGAAGTGTCTCTCGCGCAAATTATTCAGTTTAGAAAAAAATGATATTAGAAACCTCAATATCATTTTTAAAGACCTATATATAAATACCCCACACGTATGGGTTTAATGATTTTTTTTTTTTGAGTTTCAGTTCTAAGTATGGGGAACCTCAAAATTATTTGTTTTTTTTTTAATATTTTTGTGTGAAAATGTTAATGCGGTTTACAGAATACATCTACTTACCAAGTTTCAACAGCATAGCTCTTATAGTTTCGGAAAAAAGTGGCTGTGACATAAGTACGGACGGACAGACAGACAAACAGACAGACATGACGAATCTATAAGGGTTCCGTTTTTTGCCATTTGGCAACGGAACCCTAAAAAGTAGGTAGGTATTGAGTTCTTAGACTTTATTTGATTTAGAAATGCTTTGGGTATATATATATTCAAAAATAATTACTTAACTTCCAATGCGGTAGGCACTGGATATCCGATAGGATATTGTAAAGCCACGAACATCTGCAAATAAACGAATTACTGAATTTACAATTCAAAATCAAATTATGGGAAGGAATAATTGAATAGAACATTCCCTTCGTCGGTTTCCGTTTGAAATCCTTCAGTCCATAGAGCATGGAGACGCTTCGCTGGCCGCTGCAAGCGAGGCCCTTTGTATTTATACACGGCACGGTTTCTTTACGGTACGGCGTATAAACCGTATAAAAAAGTGTCTGTCAACAAGCTTCCATAGTAATCCATACAATACTGACGACTGTACCTTCACACGGCGAATAAACCGTAATTTTTCACGGCAAGGAAAACGTGTGTCTACGAAGGGCCTAAAATACTGTCAACACTTTTCATACAAACCAAGCGTGTCAGTGAACGCCATCGTTTACTCAAAGAAACTGACGCCCCTTGACAGCTAGCTTGCGCTTAGTTGAGCCAAATTCGGACAAGCAATTCGTAAAAGCGTCTATGGTCGCTGCCGCATGCCGCGGCGATTTCGTGCTCTATGCTTCAGTCCTATCGAAATAAGGCTCAAGAAATTATAAGTAGCTAAATATATTTTGCGTAGGCGGATTAGGCTTAAATAAGTAAAGCGTCTTTCAAATTCTCGGAAGATAAGTTGGATTTTCGGGAAAAATCTGACACAATTTCACATTAATAATATCTCAAGGCGTAATAAAATCCACAGCGTAAAGGAGGGCTTATAGATTTCATTACCTGCCTGTCTAAACATACGAGCATCGTGTCTTTTTTGCACAAAAGATATAAAAGATGCATTCATATTTACTTAAAAACTTTTTACAAAAAAAAAAACAACCGACTTCCAAAAAACACTACAAAGTGAAAAATAACTTTAATTTCGGAAGTCGGTGTCTTTGGTTCTGAATTTTCGTTTTTTGTCACCGACTTCCGAAATTAAAGTTATTTTTCACTTTGTAGTGTTTTTTGGAAGTCGGTTGTTTTTTTTTTGTAAAAAGTTTTTATTTTTCACTTTTTAGTTGTGGTACCTACCCCACACAAATTCGAATACCACTACCTGCTATGTAAATAACAGTGACAGGAATTTATCATATCATCCACATACTAATGGGAAAAAGTACGTATTATTGAAGCTAACTCAAAAACTATCAAAGCAAAGATAATTAAATTTACATGGGACCACCTCGAGAGCATACCCTTTCAAACAAAAAAAGAATTTTCAAAATCGGTTCACAATTGACGGAGAAATCGGTGGACATACATAAAAAAAAAGAAAAAAAAAAAAAACAAACATACGCGACGAACATATAACCTCCTCCTTTTTGGAAGTCGGTTAAAAAGTAGGGATGTAACGATACATAATTTTCCCGATACGATACCGATTATTGTAGTAAATAATTGGCGATACCGATATCGATGGCTTGCTAGATAATAAATCAAATAGATAATGAAGTATGTGCCTCGGGCTTTTGTATGTATTTATTATGGACTGGAAACCATTTTGTATTTCGGGCACAACTGTTTAATAATGCGTTGAAACCACTGTTTATTTACTAAATCAAATAACTTCATGTCTATACATATTTGTTCAGCTATTGTTTGCGTGACCTCGCTTTTGCTCTAGGACCATCAGTGTCATACTCATACATAACAAATTTTTCCAGAATGTGCTCTAAAGTTGCTTGTTTTTAGATGGCGGACTACTGTCAGTCTTTGAGGTAGATGGGGTGTCGTTTTCCAACTCCTTTTCATGATAACGCGATAGCGCGAACTGTTTGGTATCGGTTGTAGGTATATTATCGGTGATCCCGATATATCGGTATTGAAATCGGAATCGTTACATCCCTAATTAAAAGTAATCAAGCCGATCTATATTCAATGGCATCAGAATACTGTCCTGAAACTCTTGAAAGCGACTAAATGCATTTGGGTAAAGGCATTTTCTCACACAATGATATCCTTACATTTGATTTGAATTAGCCCTGAACACACTGTAGGTAGGTACCTATCTTAATATTCAGATGCGAGTCTGGCCACGCTAAGTCTGCATAAGTAAAAAACGGTGGAATTTGAAAATCCAACACCATCTGTCCTACGAAAAAAGAATTTGATACTTTGTTTGTTTTTCATAGGTTATTTTGTCTATATTCTGATTTATTCCTGGTAAAGAATAGTCACTTTAGCACGATGCAGTATGGATTTGATACAGTTTTGTCATCGTATGGAGGTAAGGCATAGGTACGACATAGTCTATTATACACAATGTATTATGCAAAAATTAAAAGGCAACATATCAAAATCATTAGATCTACTTACAACCCCGAAACTGATATAACTGATTGAAGTAAAAGTATATTTTTGGGGTTGCCCATTTTTTCCATTGCAAACTTAGCGTGGCCAGACTATAGACAGGTACAGTAAGCGCTCAAAAGTGCATGAGCACGCTAAGAGTCGTATTGCTGTGAACACGCGGTATAGCTCGTACATTTGTATGTGTAAGCAACACGATACACACACCACAGATAACGCAGTTTTGCCCTACACGAAACAACAATATATTTCCGTCGCTTTAAACATGCTAGCACACACGCGCTATGCGCGTGAACTTGACCAGTTAATGGCATTGCTAAAATTCGATAGTAACTTAACAAGTGCAGATAGCAGAAAGCGTTAAGCGTTGGTATGGAATTCAAACTGCCTCAGGTTCTAATCTCGTAAAACACAGTGCGGTTTTTTGCAAATATTATTATTTTTGTTTTCGATAATAATATTTTTTAAATATTGTTGCTTTTTTATGTTGTTATTGCAATAAAGGTTTTAGAATAAAAAATGCGTGATATATGATAACAAAATTAAAAAAATATGTTTATTCGTTATATTTATTTTACATAAGTTAAACTGCTACAATTATTTATCATTACTTCAGCTGAATAAGATGTGAAATAGATGTCAAGAAACTTAGAAGCAGTTTGTATTATTTTGACATTTTTAAATTATGAAATATTTTAAATTTTTAATTGATTTTTTCACCATAAATATTAAGCTTTGATCATGGTCGAAGTAATTAAGTAATAAATAAGAATATTAGACTACTTAAAATGTAAAAAACTACTTACAGAATAGGTAATTTTAAGGTTAAATATGGGCAGTTTGTTTATATTTTATTTGTATTAATTATTTTACATTTTATTTGACTTTAGTAAATATTGGTTGTTATTGAGGTTAAAGCTTAAGTATTCATTTTCTTTACGAAAAGAAGATTGAAACTAAACCTCAAATTTTAATCCTAAAATAATACTATTACTAAAATAATATTAAACAATTTCGGTATATCTGCAAGAAATACGACAAACACCCTATTGAAACGTGCTTAAAAAATTCGTTACCATAAATTCATGCAATAACGAATCTGTTGTTTATTAAGTTGGTACGGTCAATATTTTAAGGTCAAAAACGGTTTTCTAGCTGGTCTTCAGTGATGCAAGCCTTCAGAGTGCACGGCGAACGGTTCATAATGACGTGTTTTTAATAATTCAGCAAAATATCTCGTTGGTATGAAACCATTTGTTTCATTCACCATTTGACGTCGCTGCTACTCGATAATAAGCCCCTTCCTCATATCTCTTAACCCTCACAGTATTTCTCTAGAACAAAGAAAAACATTGTTTTTATTACACATAATACCTTATTATTTATTATTCACTAATCGAATTAAACCTCACAATGAATTTAAAACTTTAAAGGCATCTTCTGTCTCAACAATACCTCTGTTCTATCAACAATACCCTTGATTAAGATTTATGTTTAGTAAAATATGAAATATATAAATGATAACACTCACACTTAGTCCGGTTTCATTAGATATTCACTTCACTTTTACGCAGCGCAATAATATTCTCTGATCTGATCTGATCTCTTCAATATATTTTATGCCTGCTTTTTGATAATAATAACCACAACACTGCGCTAAATATACTCGTCACCAATATTATCCACGAACCAAAAAAGTTCTATTAATTAAATACTCGTAACGAACTGCATCTACCCCACAGAAATCGAAATAATTTACTTAGTTTTTTGTGGTCTACCTGCTAAACTTTAATATTTATGTGAACAAGACGAATGAAACTAAAAACGAATGATGATTATTGAACTAGTCATTGGTTGCAGACAAAGTGAGTGTGTGTGTGTAATGTGCGTGTCTACAGTATTGTAACAACTTATAGAAGAAGGTCGTAAGTCAAACCGAAGCGTCAGTCTATTGCTTTGTGAGATTGCTCATGGACTTTTGGTCGGCACTGTACATCTCTGCATAACTCTAAGAATAACAAGATAAAAGTTAATCCTCCTAAACACACATTCTTATGTAACAACAGCGTAACTCTAAAGTCCTAACTAACACAAGACACCTCAATAAATATTCTAGGGAGCTACTGCTCCTAATACATGTTCAAACAAGGGTCGTGTCTTTCAAAAAAACAATTCTCGAGGTCAGCAGGGCCCGTAGAAATGTCTTAAGTAAGCCCAATAGTGGACAAAGAATGATAGATGAATCAGACATGACATGTTTTCTTCAGTGCTTTTGTTGGCGAATATAATGGATATTTGGTTGAATGTGATGTTATTTCTATACTAATATCTTAATACTTAGGTATCTACTTCTCTATTTTTGTCATGTGGATGTTTGTGAAGAAAACATGTCTCAGTTTTTTTTTGTCCCACTGATGTTCAGATCAGGAGGGGCTTGTGGCTAAGGAATAACAGCCACACGGGTCGATCGATCAGGTTAAGCTACGCTTACCTTGGTTGGTCCGTGGATGGGTGACCATCTTTACATGCCAAGACCCCTCCGTGCCTCGGAAAGCACATTAAGAGCGGCCAACCCGTCATACTTTTCATACAAACGCTCGTACGTGATTATGGCGTTGTAACACATCTTTCTTTAATTCTTTTAGACTAATAGGTATCTTGTGAACTATATCTAGCAAAAAATAAAAATTTTACGAAACAAATTCAATATAAGCCTCCAAAAATCTGCTTTTTTGCACAAATTTTACCTGAATTTTGACCGTTCATAATGTACTCATAAATTGTAAAATTAAAGAAAACATCTTCATAGAAACCTCGCACATGTAATGGAGATTCTAAGTGACAAACATTTATTTCACAAACTTGTAAGGCGTATTCAAAAACACGTATTTCCTGAAACAAGTTATTTTTCGCACAATGTTATCGCGTTCTCACTTGCTTGTTAGCAATTCTCACTTGCGCTGGATGAAACAACAAGCTTTTCGACCATGGTCGCGTTGACGATAGACGGACCGGGAAGGGCCCTCTTAAGCCGTTGGACCAGTTTGTAGATCATTGACAGTTGTTACGGGTAGTTAAAAGCCCAAAAGTCTGACAGCCAGTCTTAGCGGTATCGTGTTACCCAGTAACTAGGTTGTGGAGGTCAGATAGGCAGTCGCTCCATGTAAAATACTGGTATTCAGCTGCATCCGGATGACTGGAAGCCGACCACAACATAGTTGGGAAAATGCTAGGCAGATGATGGCACATGATGTTGTTCAGATCAAACCATTCGTTTTCAATCCATTTCTCTTCTATTCATGTTGCTCTTCTATTCGTCAACTCTTGAGGTCACAGGAGACATCTAAGGAGTCCCGCTACCTTCTAAGCGGAATGCAATGACCCAGTCTAGGCATGTCAGGACTTGAATGTTGTGTTACTGCTTAGTTAGGATTCGACTTTTAGCCCACGTTTGCACGGACGTAAAAATATCGCGGCGGGATTTTATCGCGCACTGGATTTTCAACTTTCGGTGCTAAGCAGAACGTTGAAAACCCAGTGTGCGAAAAAATACCGCAGCGATATTTTTACGACCGTGCGAACGTGGGCTTAGTCATAAGTCATTTTTTCATTTGTTTATCATAGTTACAATAATAATGGTATTTATAGACAATAAAGAGTTCGCTATATTATGCCAGAGGGCGTACAAATGTTTCAAGTTAAGTAAACAAGTCGGACAAGTCTCAATAATTAAATTACATAACCCTGAACAAAAGAAACCAACTATAAAAAATCAGACATTGCATGATACAAATTAATTAATAATTTAGTCTTGAAACGTTTATACTACGAAGCAGTGAACGGTGTTTCGAACTCGGTATGTTCATTTCAATTATTGAATGAAAACCGCGAGCAACCACTTGTTATTTATACGTTATTATCATATACAAATTCACACCATTTTCCCTATAGGGTCGGAGAAATTACTGAATGACACGCGCGTCGTACGATGACCCTATGAATGAGGGTTGGCCTAATTCATGTAACTTTTTATTTATTCATAAAAAAATATGGGTGGCGGTCACGGTGGTCACGACTTTACGAGTGTAGAGTATTTTTGTTTTTCTTCCTCGTGTACGTAAACATTTTTAGTCTTTTATCACTTATCTTTTGTTATCTTCGAAATGTTTTCAGTGTCTGTCCGTCTGTGTGATTCTCGGGTTCATAGCTGTTCGAGAGACCCGCACGGGCCGCCCGCACACAGGAGACCCGTACGGGTAGCGCCCGCTGTGCTTTGGGGGTCTACACACTAATCGACATCCGTAGTTTCGGCCGAAGATATGGGCGTTTCGTACTCCGTCTCAATTACGGTATGTCTGTAAGTGAGACGGAGTACAAAGCGCCCGTAACTTCGGCCGAAACTACGGATTTCGCTAAGGGAGTAGACCTTCTGAAACGAGGGAGTTAGTACGATACGGTTGCTAGCGTTGTACGGGTTCTACCCGGAGCGGGTCGCGTACGGACGAATCCGCGTCGCTGTAAAACGATGTTCTAGCGCCTCACGTGTGTCTTCGTTCCGAGAGCCCGTACGGGCAACCCGCACAGTTGTCCCGGACAGCTGTGAAACCAGCCATAGTTTGTACATAGGTACCAACTAAGGCTGGTTTCACAGGCAGCTTACATAATACCTCATATTAATTTATCTTATCGATATAATATTATGACCTCAATCATTGGAATATCGCCGACGATAATTTCTATTATTTTCAATAAATGTTTTATTAATTTCGGTTGGGCTTCTCTAATCAGATTAAATAAATAAAATAGTTATACCTACCATAATAATAATTATGTCGCCAACGTACGGGCAACCCGCACAGTTGTCCCGGACAGCTGTGAAACCAGCCTTAGTTTGTACATAGGTACCAACTAAGGCTGGTTTCACAGGCAGCTTACATAATACCTCATATTAATTTATCTTATCGATATAATATTATGACCTCAATCATTGGAATATCGCCGACGATAATTTCTATTATTTTCAATAAATGTTTTATTAATTTCGGTTGGGCTTCTCTAATCAGATTAAATAAATAAAATAGTTATACCTACCATAATAATAATTATGTCGCCAATAAAAATCCTGAAATCCAGTTTGCTATATAAACAGTTTGATTAAGTACTTAAAACAGAATATGAAAATATTAGCTAGGTAGAGGTAGGTAATTACTCAAGGATAACCAATTTTCTTTATTTTCCTAAAGAATAATTCAAAGAAGACTTTCAAGGTGTAATTATTAAATTTATATGTCTACACAAAATGTGATTACCTTCCGTTGAATTATTTACTTTCTTCTAAAGGTGAGTATACACTAGGTACTTAGAGCATTTTGTCGAGCATTTCCATATAATGTAATGTTCTCACGAATGGCTCAATATAAGCTAAAGCTCAATTTAAAAAAGCATTTCCATTTAATGTAACGTTCCTGCGAATCATCGACGCTGCGTTCGATGTAATGCTCACTGTGAGTGAGCATTTACCTGTAACATTTCTTCTACCTTGTGTTCATTGTAACGACCTGCCCTCGGCCCGCGCACCTCACTCCTCGTCGCCCGCGCTCGTGCCTTTGCTCGATAAAATGTTACACCAATACGCTCGTTGGTTTTTAAATCAAGTTGTAACAAAACATCGAGCGTCGTGTTCGAAGTGGGGTTTGATAAAATTTAAAAACGGCGAATGCTCGATGTTTTGTTACAAGTAAATGCTCTAGACTCTAGTATATACCTTTATACAAGGCTATCTATAATCTACCTATCTATAATTATTATTATAAGTACTATATACTTATAATAATAATTATAGATAGGTAGGCAAGTATTTACGTATGTCTTTTTTGCCAATAATGTTCGACATTAATGTCGAAGCTATTTCTCGAACAAATTGAGGGTGAAATGGCGCTTGCTCGACGCGTGGGATTTGATTCCGTGCTATTAAACATCAATTGCCAACCAATAAATAGGTACGTGGAGTAGTTTACATTACGTAGGTATATAGACAGAAAGACAGATATATACTTACTAAGTATGTATTTAGGTTCTGTAAATTATGATTGTTGCGGGAACAATCCCACTGGAGTCTTAGGAAACCGTATAGTCTTTTCTATGGTTCCTTAAAGGCTCCCGTAGACAGGCGCAACGCGACGGTGCGACGGGATTCTGTTAGAAAATTTCGATTAAATCCTTAACATATTATAAAACAAAGTCCCCCGCCGCGTCTGTCTGTCTGAACGCGATAAACTCAAAAAACTGCCGAACGGATTTTTCACCAATAGACGGTTTTAGTGTATAATTCATTACAGTTTTGTGTAAATTGGCTGAAATATGACGATTATTGTCGAAGATGTCGGAAAAAATCATGCCGACTGGGAGCTTTACTGGCGTGCGCCGCGTATACCGTTACAGATACATCAAATTTATGTTCTATGGGATTAAAGATCTTAAAAAGTTCAACAAAAAAGTCCTTAATAGCATATGTCTATCTTCTAAGGATGACCCACAGTAACCTATTTTATCTTTCAGAAGTTGATAAAAATTCCATTGTTATTTCCGAAGCTATATTGACCGCTATCATATTAATCCTTATCCAATAAAATACTTATGTTATTTAAATTGGCCATTTAATTGAGATTAAAATATGCTTGACATCATATAATTTAAATGAATAGTTTAAAAGATATCACAGTTTCAAAATTACGCGGAGCAACGCGGGCGCAGCGGTAGGAGTCAATGACGTTTTCCTCTGTATTAAGTATGAAATCTCGGTAGTGAGTTCCCGTGGGATATTTTCCGACATCCACGCGGGCGAAGCCGCGGGCAAAAGCTAGTTTTCATATATTTTTTTTTTGACTAAAATCGCGTCGCGCTTGTCTGCGGGAGCCTAAAGACTGCGGTGGCCGCCACATCAATCAATCTGCCTAGCCTTTTCGGGGCCTAGCCGTTGGGGTCGGCTTCCAGTCTAACCGCATGCAGCTGAATACCGTATTTTACATGGAGCGACTGCCTATCTGACCTTCACAACCCAGTAACCGGGTAATAATACGATACTCCTTGAAGATTGGTTGTCAGACTTTCGGACTTCTGACGACCCGTAACGACTGTCAAAAATCTACGAATGACAGCCGGGACCAACGGCTTGCTTTCCGAGGCACGGAGGAGTCTCGGTATATAAAGATGGTCAAACATCCACGGACCAACCCCGGCAAGCGTAGCCCAACCTGATCGATCAACCCGTGGGGCTGTTATCACTTAGTCACGAGCTCCTCCGCCGCTACATAGCGTCCGCAATTTACCGTCGAATGACATCACTGAAACGTTATTTATGAAAGTAAGTTGGTGTGTTCCTAGAGAGCATTTTTTGACATCGTAAAGTCATACCCCGCTCTCACTATGGCCGTCATGTGGCGGCCACCGCTGTTGTAAGAAACTGTAGCTTTAAGGCTCCCGCAGACAAGTGTGACGCGACGGTGTGACGCGATTCTGGTAGAACACCTTCCACGAAGTTTTCATAAAAATTGTTCCACTAGAGTCGCGTCGCGCTGTCGCGTCGCGCTGTCACGTCGCACTGTCGCGTCGCGCTGTCACGTCGCGCTGTCGCGTCGCGCTGTCGCGTCGCGCTGTCACGTCGCGCTGTCACGTCGCGCTGTCGCGTCACACTATAAGGTCGCGCTGTCGCGTCACGACTTTTCGCGGGAGCCTTTAAACTGAAATGCGGTGATTATGTAGTCATACTTCTTGTCCAAATTAAAACTAAGTTAATTAAGTACAGACTTACTAATTGACCCCGCAAAATGCGTAAAAAGTCATTTAAATTTTGTACACGTAGGTACCGTCGTATTTTGGTAATTATGGTCGGATTTACTTAAAATCTCATCAAGATTTTTCCTGAGATCGAAGCTTTGCTTGAAGCTTGGCAAATATAATAAGAACCTACAATAATTAAACGATGAAATTACGACGATGCTATTCTATCAACTATCCTATTTAAAAAACCAATTTATATCAACCCCCCATACTAACATGAGGACGTAAACATATTACATTTATTTTTATTACGTTTTTAACTTGTGTTGTAATGATATGTTGTGTCGTGTGCCTTTTTGCCTCAGTTAAATAAATGTATTTTCTATCTTTTCTTTTTTTTTATAACCGGCGAAATGTGGTACTATAATAGGTACTTACAACTCTACCTAATCCTTTGGCTATTACAGGCGTGATGTTATGTTATTATCATTAAGTAAGAAAGTTATCCTAAAGGAAAAGAAGACATATTCTCTCGAAATTCTGGCTGAAAATGGAACTGCGGAAAAACATAAGAAAACTTTTACGATTGGGTTAGCAATGTCCAAGAAATGGGTGTCCGTTACACATAGAAATAGCTTTTATATGAAAGATGACTTGTACGACACATAAATGTATCTATCTGCCATGTATTTATATATTAGAATCCTGTATATTTGTTTTCAAACATAAGAGACTTTTTCAGCAAGCGACAAGCTACTATCCCCACGATCTATTTATACTAATAAGTTATTTCAGTCAGATAGGAAACGCCGAACTCATCTAGCTTATTTTTAATTTTTTTTTTATGACGTGTAAAAGTGATTTCGATATCCTATTTGCAGAATAAACAATTTCATTTCATTTCATTTCATTGTGACACGAGAATTTTATATATTATATAGATTTAGTTTAAATTGTAAGTGACTGTGCTGTTGGTGTGCTTATGATAGATAAATAAATAAATATAGTCACGCCCATAGGTAATTCCATAGGAGTAGTCAGAGACTGCAGATTATCAAAATCAACTCCATCCACAGCCCACGTTTCGCCGCGAGACTCAGATCCATTTTTTTTTTTTTACTTAATTTCTCAATGTATGTTTCCAAATTTAAATTTTAGCTTAATTTATTTACTATTAAGTGTTGGAAGTCATATCATAGGCTACAAGGTTGTGTCTATATAAGTCCTGTGTAGAACCACTAACTCCCAAAATACAAGCTTGACTTAGTTTGGGAGTTGGTAAGTATATCATTAATACTTGCTGCTGTACAACCATCAAACACCTTGAAAATTGTACTTCACAGATTAAGTGTTTTTGTTGTACTTTGAGAGGGAAATAAATTCTAAATTCCAAAAAAAAAAAAATTTTTTTCGATATCTATCTTCTTCTCTTTCTAAATAAAAATCAATGTTTGTTCGTATTTTGTGTATGCGATGCCATACCGTTAATTCGATATAACTTGCGATATAACTTTGTCAACTTATTGTTAGCACTTGCGCGAACGTTATAGGCATAAAAATATATAAATTACGCGGACGATGTCGCGGACAGAAGCTAGTACTTATCTGACTAGCCTTTTCTCAGCTATGTTGGGGTCGGCTTCCAGTCTAAGCCGAGGCAGCTCAATACCAGTATTTTACAAGGAGCAACTGCCTATCTGACCTCCACAACCCAGTAACTGGGTAATACGATACCCCTTGGTAAGACTGATTGTTAGACTTTCGGGCTTCTGACGACCCGTAACGACTGTCAAAGATCCACGAATGACAGCCGGGACCAACGGCTTAACGTGCTTTCCGAGGCACGGAGGAGTCTCGGTATGTAAAGATGGTCACCCATCCACGGACCAACCCCGGCAAGCGTAGCTTAAGATGACGGATCGACCCGTGCGGCTGTTATTACTTACCCACGAGCTCCTCCATTACATACATTAAAAATTACAAATCATTTAAAATGACAGAACCAACAGAAAATGAATCAATACAGTCAATCTAAATTACACAATTACTTTGCCAGCGGTCCCCTCTTCACCCTCACCAGTTGAATGCGACATTGACCCAATTCTACGAGGGGAGACAGGGGAGCACTCGATCCGCGCCAAAAATGAAATTTTATGGAAATGTCGTTTCCTTTTTACTTTACATGTATATTGGGTGGATAATGAAATCTCGCCTATCAGAGTTTAGGGCGTAAACTATTTGAATATGGAATGAGAGAACGAATTTGCTGAATTTGAATTTTATTAGCTTTTTTTTTATTTATCCCTAGTCTATGTTTAATATTTATTTTTCGTACTTTCCCGAATGCTAATCAGAATTTGTATTTGTATTATAATGCTGAGGCCGCATCTGCATTTATCGTGACAAAGCTTCGCACAATGATAGGTACGATATACGCAGATGTGACCAACCATTATCGGTTATTGTCGCGATAGTTCGGGCTGCGTAGCACTTATCGCTTGGGTGGCGGTACATAATAAGCGTGGCGCGTGGTCGGACTAGCGTTGGATAATTATTTCGACTGTTGTTTCCGGACTGCGTAGACGCTCTGTCGAAATAATAGAGAGCCATTTTGGATTATTGCACGATAATTCGTTAAAATTATGAAGCCACTAATGTGACCACCGCATTAGCGCGATAACTTTTAGTGAGTAAAACCTACGAAGCTTCGGCACGCATTGCTTTGTCACGATAGACGCAGGTGCGGCCCCAGCATAAGGGTAAAATTAAAAAAACTTACAAACACTTTTTCAAAAGGTTTACGAACTTATTGATCATTTATCTATGTGTAGCAGTGGTGGCCCAGTGGTAACGGCTGCGACTTGTAGGTCGTAGGTTCGAACCCAGGCAGACTTTGTGTACATTATTTCATCACCACAGCTCTCAAAACGGTGAAGGAAAACATCGTGAGGAAACCGGCATGTCCTAGAACCAAAAATTCGAAGACATGTGACATCCACCAACCCGCACTGGGCCCGCGTGGTGGATTACGGCCCACTCCCTCTCACCGATAGGAGGCTTGTGTCCCAGCGGTGGAAACATTATAGGTTGATTATGCATGTATAACAAGACTCCAACAAAGTTGGAAAAAGACTAGGCTGGTAATAATGATGGTGATGTTGTAATTTCAACAATATGATTTGACAACTATATCGTTAACAGAAACTTCAATCAAGTATATTTTCTCCAATAAATGAGAAAAACCGATAAAACAAAACAAAATAATCTTTTCTGAAAACCGACGTGTCATTTCCCAAAATGACGCTGACGAAATAATCGAACAACGGATGAACACAAAAATAGGAATTGTATTGATACAACAAAGAAAAAATTACAAAATGATTGATTAAAACAATGGAATGACGATAACAAACATACAATGTTTTTTTAACCGACTTCCAAAAAGGAGGAGGTTATATGTTCGTCGCGTATGTTTTTTTTCCCATACAAATTTTATCAACTTTGCTTTGATGGTTTTTGAATTAGCTTCAATAATACGTACTTTTTCCCACTTAGTATGTGGATGATATGATAAGTTCTTGACACTGTTATTTACATAGCAGGTAGTGGTATTCGGATTTGTGTGGGGTAGGTACCACAACTGAAAAGTGAAAAATAAAAACTTTTTACAAAAAAAAAACAACCGACTTCCAAAAAAACACTACAAATTAGTGAAAAATAACTTTAATTTCGGAAGTCGGTGACAAAAAACGAAAATTCAAAACCGAAGACACCGACTTCCGAAATTAAAGTTATTTTTCACTTTGTAGTGTTTTTTGGAAGTCGGTTGTTGTTTTTTGTAAAAAGTTTTTTTAATATATAGAAACTCATTAAAAAATTAAGTCGGTTTTCGTGTCTGTCTGTGTTACCGCGTTGTTCTTCGAAACTACGCATCGGATTTCGATGAGATTTACACTGTCATTCAGAAAATGTATTCCGGAGGGTTTATATGAATCATCATCTGGCTAGCCTTTTCCCAACTATGTTGGGGTCGGATTCCAGTCTAACCGGATGCAGTTGAATACCAGTTTTTTACATGGAGCGACTGCCTATCTGACCTCCTCAACCCAGTTACTGGGTAATACGATACCCCTTGGTAAGACTGGTTGTCAGACTTTCGGGCTTCTGACGAATCGTACGTACCAACTGTCAAAGATCTACAAATGACAGCCGGGACCAACGGCTTAACATGCTTTCCGAGGCACGGAGAGATATTGGTATGTAAAGATGGTCACCCATCCACGGACCAACTATGGCAAGCGAAGCTTAACCTGATCGATCTACCCGTGTGGCTGTTATTACTTAGCCACAAGCCCCTCCTGATCTGAACAACAGTGCGACATATAAGAAAAGAAAAAAAAACCTAATCTGAGACACGTTTATGCTTGACTAGCTGCACCCCGCAGTTTCACCCGTATAAGTCTCAATTCCGTGGAAATATCGGGTAAAAAGTATTCTATGTATTAATTCAAGTTATAAACTATATGTGTGCCAAATTTCATCCAAATCCGTTCAGTCGTTTTTGCGTGAAAGAGTAACAAACATCCATCCATCCTCACAAACTTTCATATTTATAATATTAGTAGGATTATGAGTAATTAGGTACTCTTCTCAAACATCCACATTTATAAATAGAGAAGTAAGTACTTAGCCACAAGCCCAAGGGTTATATGAATAATATATTAGTAATAATAAAGCAATTTCAACGTTTTGTCAAGTTATGAAATCCGTGCAAAAGTTGGGGCGTGTCGCTAGGAACGTATAAATACCTAAACTCCATTTGAAATAAGATTAGACATTTAAATAAACCTTTCAAACAGTTCATTCAACCGATTTTGACTTCTATTGCGTTGGTGGTATGACAAATGGTAGCTGCAGTAAACAGTTGGTTTTGTAACCACTTTTTTTGCTTTTAATACCATCCTTATGCCTACGGCATAGAAGTCAAAATTGGTTGAACGGACTGTAAAAAAGGTTTGTTTAAATGTCTAATCTTATTTCAAATGGAGTATAGTTAACATGAAATCAGTGTGATGGTTGGAATCTGCAGAGACAATAATTTAATATCCGAATTCTTAGCAGCTGAACATTCCTGAGTGAACGGAATTTTGATTAATTATTCTACCAACATACAATGACTGATTGGAATACCTAGTCCAATTAATTTGGGACTACTGTTGTGCTATTCTGTAACCATCTCACCGTGTTATCTTAGGTGAAGTGAGCGTGGAGTGAGCTGTCATATTATTTTTTGCCTGAGCAACCGGCAGCAAGTTCGTCATGCTCCCTTAGATGTCACTGCTTGCGGTAGCGTCGGGGGTCGGGTTGCCTCCTTCCCTCAAATATGGCGAGGGGGGTAATGGCTGATCTTTGCGTTATGCTCGTGAACGGGTGCTGCTTGTGGTGACTGGTCATCTTGCTGATCATGGTTTTGTTATTGTTACTAGTAATTAACTGTTCATTTTTTTTATCTCGATGGTCCTAGTTTATCATTTATAACTGCCAATTACAGCTTTATGTAAGCGGGCACGCCCTTTATGTCTGGAGGCTTTTGTTTAGATATTTAGTTCTGTTTACGTTTAGTTTTATTTTCTTTTTATTTTTTTAAATAATGCTTGAGTATAGTCCTCGATGTTTTTGGTTGGTATATTGGCGTGTGCTAGCTGACATATGGCCTATAATTTATCATTTGAATTATGTTTTGTGTTGCATAATGTAGGTTATTTTGTATACTATTGTATAGAATCATTCTCTAACTTGAACAGACAGCTGTGCTGCTGGGGAGTTTGTTGCGCCACTTCTTCTTCCCAGCTAAAGGCACTAGGAAGTGGTGAAGGGTGGGCGTTTTTGGGGGACTGTCTTATGTAATTTTGACGTTCGAAAAGTGCTGATTCTCAGCCTAGTTTGAATAAATGACTTTTGAATTTTGAATTTTGTCAGTTGCTAAGGATTGACACTATTAGCAGCTCACTTCACCTAAGTTATCACGGTGAAATTTTTACAGAATAGCACTACAGGTATCTGTGTTTGTAATTGTATAGTTTTACTTATATATTATATTATATAACTTATATTACTTAATATTGTAAACGCTTAAGTTTGTGAGGATGGATGGATGTTTGTTACTCTTTTACGCAAAAACTACTGAACGGATTTGATCGTTTATAACCTGGATTAACACATAGGATACTTTTTATCCCGATGTTCCCACGGGATCTAGACTTACGCGGGTCAAACCGCGGGGCACAGCTAGTGTGTAGTATAATTTAGATTTAGGATCTATGTACACCAAAAGATCATAAGTGACGTTAGATATCTACCCGCGTTATAATAAAGTACCTGGCGAAAATAGATAAACATATCGTCCAGTACCCTAATTGCGTAACTTATTTTCGTAAACAATTATGCCTAATTTGTTTCATTTTGACAGTTCAACAACATTCATTGCGTTATTTACGTTGTTGAGCAGATTTTTTTTCCAACTTATGAAGCAATGGATTAGCAATCTGTTTCAAATCGAAACAGATTGTGATTTGTTGTATTACGCAATTAGGGTACAGGTATTCCAACGTAGAAAACGTCTACCCCCGGTCATTGGTTTGCCGGCTAATATGGCCGGCTAGCTTGCATATTCTGCATCTTATGTCAACCTCTCTTATTTGTTTTCGGATTACAAAAATCAAGGGAAAAATTATGAAAGAGGAAGAATAAAGTATACTTGGAACGAGCTCTGCTCTGGTGAAAATAGAAATAAACATATCGTCCAGGTATACCAACGTTGTATCACATTCCCGAGGCTGTGAAAATAGAGAAAACTAATTTTCCCTGATATGAGACCTAGCTAGATCGATTTTTTGCCCCGTAAACCCCTATATTGCAACTTTCATCGAAATCGTTTGAGCCTATTTCGAGAACGTGAGTAGATCTATATACATACCTACAAATAAATATACAGGGCGTCCCAAAATTATGGGACATGAAGGGAAAGTACCTTAAATATCGTAGATAGGGTGTTTTGCTGAAAGAAGACATTATGTTATTTTTAAAAGTTAGTAATTCTGCATTCAAAGATTTTCTAAAAATTACTTGCCTCGTCTGGGAATCGAACCGCCTTAAATGTAAAAAAAAAACACCCCTGCTTTATGATGCCAATCGAAAGAATGGCCAAAAAATAATAACTCTTCTTAAGTAACATAGTATTTTAAAAGAAAGGAACAGCGTGAAATTATTGGTCCTTTCCATTGTGTTTGTAACTATACTACTTATAGAAAATACAGGTGATGTTTTGTTAAGTTATGTAAATTTTATTGTAATCACAAAAAGTACCGTAACATTTTATTAGTGTTACTACCTACTGAAGTGAAAATGTAAGAAAAGTCTAAAGTTGTACACAAGATGGCAGGAACATCGAGCCGAAAAGTTTCAGTACATGATTCTGAAAAAAAATCTGCTTTTTCATAGAAAAGTGCAATACCTCGCTCCGCGGTCAAAATGTATGTACAGTGCCGACCAAAAGTCCATGAGCAATCTCACAAAGCAATAGACTGACGCTTCGGTTTGACTTACGACCTTCTTCTATAAGTTGTTACAATACTGTAGACACGCACATTACACACACACACTCACTTTGTCTGCAACCAATGACTAGTTCAATAATCATCATTCGTTTTTAGTTTCATTCGTCTTGTTCACATAAATATTAAAGTTTAGCAGGTAGACCACAAAAAACTAAGTAAATTATTTCGATTTCTGTGGGGTAGATGCAGTTCGTTACGAGTATTTAATTAATAGAACTTTTTTGGTTCGTGGATAATATTGGTGACGAGTATATTTAGCGCAGTGTTGTGGTTATTATTATCAAAAAGCAGGCATAAAATATATTGAAGAGATCAGATCAGATCAGAGAATATTATTGCGCTGCGTAAAAGTGAAGTGAATATCTAATGAAACCGGACTAAGTGTGAGTGTTATCATTTATATATTTCATATTTTACTAAACATAAATCTTAATCAAGGGTATTGTTGATAGAACAGAGGTATTGTTGAGACAGAAGATGCCTTTAAAGTTTTAAATTCATTGTGAGGTTTAATTCGATTAGTGAATAATAAATAATAAGGTATTATGTGTAATAAAAACAATGTTTTTCTTTGTTCTAGAGAAATACTGTGAGGGTTAAGAGATATGAGGAAGGGGCTTATTATCGAGTAGCAGCGACGTCAAATGGTGAATGAAACAAATGGTTTCATACCAACGAGATATTTTGCTGAATTATTAAAAACACGTCATTATGAACCGTTCGCCGTGCACTCTGAAGGCTTGCATCACTGAAGACCAGCTAGAAAACCGTTTTTGACCTTAAAATATTGACCGTACCAACTTAATAAACAACAGATTCGTTATTGCATGAATTTATGGTAACGAATTTTTTAAGCACGTTTCAATAGGGTGTTTGTCGTATTTCTTGCAGATATACCGAAATTGTTTAATATTATTTTAGTAATAGTATTATTTTAGGATTAAAATTTGAGGTTTAGTTTCAATCTTCTTTTCGTAAAGAAAATGAATACTTAAGCTTTAACCTCAATAACAACCAATATTTACTAAAGTCAAATAAAATGTAAAATAATTAATACAAATAAAATATAAACAAACTGCCCATATTTAACCTTAAAATTACCTATTCTGTAAGTAGTTTTTTACATTTTAAGTAGTCTAATATTCTTATTTATTACTTAATTACTTCGACCATGATCAAAGCTTAATATTTATGGTGAAAAAATCAATTAAAAATTTAAAATATTTCATAATATAAATATGTCAAAATAATACAAACTGCTTCTAAGTTTCTTGACATCTATTTCACATCTTATTCAGCTGAAGTAATGATAAATAATTGTAGCAGTTTAACTTATGTAAAATAAATATAACGAATAAACATATTTTTTTAATTTTGTTATCATATATCACGCATTTTTTATTCTAAAACCTTTATTGCAATAACAACATAAAAAAGCAACAATATTTAAAAAATATTATTATCGAAAACAAAAATAATAATATTTGCAAAAAACCGCACTGTGTTTTACGAGATTAGAACCTGAGGCAGTTTGAATTCCATACCAACGCTTAACGCTTTCTGCTATCTGCACTTGTTAAGTTACTATCGAATTTTAGCAATGCCATTAACTGGTCAAGTTCACGCGCATAGCGCGTGTGTGCTAGCATGTTTAAAGCGACGGAAATATATTGTTGTTTCGTGTAGGGCAAAACTGCGTTATCTGTGGTGTGTGTATCGTGTTGCTTACACATACAAATGTACGAGCTATACCGCGTGTTCACAGCAATACGACTCTTAGCGTGCTCATGCACTTTTGAGCGCTTACTGTACCTAATGGTAGATTTTTTTTAAATAACCTACAAAAAATTTCAACGCAGGGGGGTTCAGAATCATGTACTGAATCCATGGTTTCAGTTTTCGCGTCGATGTCCCACGACACCTTGTAGATTAGATACTTTCAATGTTACCCTGACATCTTGAAGAAATATCTTGAACTAAACGTTGCGAAGCTTGTGAAACGTAGCGACACGGGCGACAGCCTGAAATACAGCGAACATTTTCACTGAAACTTTGAGACGACTTTCCGAGATCGTATGATAGATGGCGTTAGTGTAGAATCTTCTAGTAGTAAATTGTAGACAGAATTATGGATAGAAATAAACAACGTGTTTGCTTCCAGTAAACAGGTATATTAGCACAGTATTAAATGAAATATGCTTTAACAAACCTGAACGGTTAATCAAGATGAGCGAAAATCTACTTAAAGCATTCGTTTTGAAGATATGAGTGCGTTGTCGGGTCACCTGTGGCTAATGACAAAATGAAGAGGAAAAATCAGGAGAAGGCTATATTAGAAAAAAACATTTACTTTTAGAAGCCCACCGAAGCTTAGGTAGTGGAGGTAAGACATATCTAATGAGAGACAAAAATTATCCGTATACAACATGTAAAAAGGACCCTGTGAGACCCTGAAAGGGGCACATAGCTGCAATAAAATTACCTAAAAGTAATAAAAAATCTTATTAATATTGAAAAAAAAGTTGTTTTTATTTAACAATTACATTTTTAGTACCAAAACAACCCCAAATCCATAAAAAAAGCAAATTTTCAACAGGGTCATAAGTTATGACTTTTAGACACCCGCTAAATGACGGCCGCTCGCACCCCATGTAAATAATCCAGTAAAATTCCCAATTGAAAAAAAAAGTGGCGATTTTATTTTTTCCTGAAATTTACCACATAAATAGACTCTCAGTATAATACCTAACAACACCCTCACGGATCGGACAGGGGTTTTTTTATAAGTTGTAAGATACTTAATGGGGTGAGGTGTAAATAACTAAAATTAATTTGTCAATTTCGATATTTCAAAATAAGCAATTAATGTATTCATGGTTCGGACATAAAAGTCGGGATTTATTCATATAATTTTAATAACTAATTACTTAAAAGCTTATTGATATAAAGTAAGACATAGGTACTTAACGCAAAAAATCTCAATTTTAAAAGGGTTTGTTACACACGTCATTACACGTGGATGAAATTTAAATAAAGGCGGTTAAAAATATTTATCTAGAGTGGTTCACTGTTAATTTTAAATCAAAAAGGCGATAAGTAAATCCTTTGAACCCTTTAACGTGGAATTTTTTGGATTTTGAAATATCTCGCTATCGTTCCTAAAATTAAGTTTAGTAATAGGAGCTCAAGGCTAAGTTAAAACAGCCGCTCGGGTCGATCAATCAGGTTAAGCTACGCTACGCCACGCCACGGCTTGGATGGGTGACTTCTTTACATACTGAGACTCCTCCGTGCCTCGGAAAGCATGTTAAGCCGTTGGTCTCTGCTGTCATTCGTAGATCTTCAAAGCGCCGGCTGTCGCTGAAAACCAGCGCTGGGACTCTGTCTTGCATAGGGTCGTAGCATAATGCTGAGCGATAGCCAATTTGCGTAGATGTGACGCATGCTTCCCACAACCTTATCTCATTTTTATATTTTAAACAATTTTTTTCTGCGTCATTTTTACCGCTAATAAACGTTTTTTCTTTCTTTCTTTTCTTTCATCTTTGACAGTCGCTATGGGTTATGTCAGAAGCCCGAAAGTCTGACAACCAGTCCAACAAAGGGGTATTGTATTACCCAGTTACTGGGTTGTGGAGGTCAGATAGGCAGTAGCTCCATGTAAAATACAGATTTTCAGCTGCATCCGGTTAGACTGGAAGCCAACCCAACATAGTTGGGAAAACGCTAGGCAGATTGATTGTTACGAAAATTTAGTTTTACTGGAAATGTGGAAAATTAAGTTAGCATAGTTCAAGATTATGCAGTAATCGATAATAGGTACAGGTTTTCCTTTTTTTAATGTCCCTCGGGTATCATCGGATTTCCGAAAACAAACGAATGCTAATTTCCATTTCCATCAATTAATAGATTTATCGTGTGTACGAGTACCTATAATAATTTGAATTCAGAACTAAGTACTTTATTGTTGTTTTGTTTTGATTTCTGTGTGAACTATATAGAGCTGTAAAATTATTTTCCTATCTGTCGTGCCTGCGATGTTAGCAGCATTCCTCCCATTTTTTAAATAAATTACATTGAGTTAAATGAGTATTAACAACTCTTTATACTTTCAAGTCGATTGCGAGCGTCCGGTCTGCATAAAGTGCAAAGGGCAACTGATAGAAATGATAGAAATCCGACAACTGACGAAACACGAGGTTTTCCGAGGGACCTAATTTGTATTACTGTGTACTGTGTAGTAAGTGACTTAGAGATGGCCTCAACGTCTTACAAAAATATTTCAGAAGCAATGATCCTACTTATAATAAAAATCGCATTCATAGAATCTCTTTGACAAATATTTAATGTAAGATGTTGATGTGAATGTAAGATGTTTTAGTCGTAATAAAGGTAGCTCAATTAACAGATTCAGGGTGACAATTCATTAGTATAAAAACCAGCCAAGTGAGAGTCGGACTCTCACACGAAGGGTTCCGTACCACCGTACAATATTATCCATTATTAAGATAGAGGAAAAAACTTCGAAAAAAACACGATTCTAGTATGGGGATCCTTGCAGTGTGCAGAGGTGTAGACACATTTGGCCAGTTATGTTTAAGGATCGAGTTAAAAATATCATTTAAATTTAAAAAGATTTAATCTAAGCAGTAAACGAAATCAAAGTTCAAATTCAAGTTTTTATTTCATAACAAAAATACATTTGTGTCGAAAAATTTGCACAGTAGGTACACAAAAGAAACAACATAAACAATTATAATGCAAGCAACCTCGTCCCTCACCCATCATCTAAGTTAGAACGTCTATCGAATCATGCATGTATAACAAAGTCAAAAGCAATAGGTACACATGTTAATTTTAGTTTAATTTAAAACTAGTTTTAAGATGCTGTAATAGGCTTTAAACTGCTGCTGCTTTTAACTGCTTTTTTAAACTCTCATTAACAATCTAATCTTGAACTGGCTTACTGGTCATTCGCCCGAATTTAATCACCGAATCAACATTTTTAAATAATATTATTTTTTCTCAAATCGATTTCCTACAAATAAATAAATTTCACGCGAATAGCTTCAAGAAAAATGGTATTGTTTAAAATGGTCGATTCGCCCGTTTCGGGCGAATCACCAATAAGCTCTTGAACTCTCAGAGACGGATAATCTTGCCTCAACGTAAAATGAATATTAAAGATTCAAAATCCCGAAAAATAAAGGATCGTTTCCATGTAAACGAGCCGTCACTTTACTCCATTAGAGGATCCGCCGCTGGCTGTTTGCGCTGCCATCAAAGTGTCGTTTTCCAAAGAACATCTATTTATGTAAATCTCGCGATAAAACTCACTCCGTGTAACGCTTATTTTATTTGCAAGGTAATAGAGAACCTTCGAAATCTTAGGTGATATTTTTAGGGTAACTCTCATACACGTAGTGTCTTTTTTTTTTTTTCATCCGTCCTATGGTGTTGAGTGTTGTTCAAAAGGTCGTTCAAAAATATTCTGAGTGTGTCAAAACCATTTTTGGATTCAGGGATCTGTTTGCAAAATTTAATATTAAGCTTTAAAGTGCAAATTTTTGTCATAGTCAAGTGTCCCCCCCGCCAGCTAAATGGTTGGTTTTGGGTATGTGAAAAAATTCACGGCAGTAGTATAAAATATGACGAAATTAAAAGGAAAACTATCACAGCTACGAAGGCTTTACAAGTTAACGAGTAATAATCGACCAACTTACATTTGCAGTTTCAAAAACATGTTCTCCCATACATTCCATTCATTCCATACAATGTTAAGTTCGTTCTTGGGATAAGTTCATCCCAACTACGGAACCCTTCATTGGTGAATGTCAGGTTGGTGGGTGTATTTTTCAGAAATGGTCGAAATATATCTCAAAATTTAGTACCTAATTAGTACCAAATTGTACCACTTGTGAAATAATTTGTACCTCGTGGAATCGCAAGTTATTGCAATAGTTTCATACACCCGCCATTCTGACGTCAGCTTGGAAGACTGAGAAGTTAGTTATAAAACATGCATGGATATTTAGTACCTAATTGGTACCTTTCTAAACATACTTTTAAGTCAGTGAAATCTCATTAGAATTTGACAAAAAATTAAAAATTCACTTTCTTATAAACAAGGTGTTCCAATACTTTGCTTGTTTGACACAAAGAGTTCACATTCAACATTCACCTTCATTGTGTGTGGTTCGACACTTGGGCGGTTTTAAACATACCTCCTAAAATATATGCCTCTTCTTTACGTCTATAGAACCACAAAACAATAATTGCCTCACCCGTCCTACACCTATAGACTGTAAAATAATTAGATAAACCTCGTGCGAACCCCTCACGTGTCCCATTAAAAGGTACAGGTCCGTATCAGATTGTCCCAGGTCTTGTCCTTATTGTATGGTACCGTGGGACATCTGATAACAGTGATAACATGTCGAGAGACGATCAGAGTGAAACGTATCTTTATTTGTGGCCTTTTACTGCCGATTTGATAAGCAATAAAAGGAACAGTAGCGCTTGTTTAGGGTAAATTCAAAGCAGAAAGTTTGACAACACAAAAAAAGGGGGGACCGCTAAGTGTTACGCCGGAAATAACACGTTTCTTGTATGGATTTTAAACTTTATTTTATTTTTATTATTTGTTGTATGAAATACGGTTTATGAGATACAGCCCGCTGACAGACAGACGGATGAACAACGGAGGCTAAGTAATAGGATTCCGTTTGGCACCCTTCGGGTACGGAACCAACTGTCTGTGTGCAGTACGACTCCCGCACCACTTCGGCGCCGCTGCAGTCCACGCTTAAATTTTGTAAGAGTCATGAGGAGCGACAGTCTTTGCCGGATTATGAGAGCAAGAGGATTAAATATTTTTGTTTAGGTTACTAAAAAAAGGAGAAAAGTTTCTTACTAAGTTTAAAATATGTTATGTATAGGATATTATAAATTGCATATAAAATAAATAATCGCCTATCAATACATACTCATCATTTATATTCTTTTTTACATCAAATAACTTACTTCACTACAAATAAACTAAATGTTTTACAAAACTTAAACTGCAGATAATTCGAAATTATACATCAATATAACATTACTTTTTCCTCATAATGCAATACAGTTAAATTTATTTTTGCACAAAACTACTACATACATAGCATAAATACTGACTGCACAGCAAATTAATAATATAAAATATAAATAAAATATAAAAAAACAAAACTGGTTGTTCTATGGCTGAATGGTAGGTTATATACCGCACGAGCCGAGCGAGCGAAGCGAGCGGTGCCGCGGCAGCGGCCGGCGAGTGCCAGTGCGAACACCGTGTTTTCGAGTGCAGTTTACCAAGATATTTCCCCATAGAACAACCAGTTGAACCATGGGTAAATTTACTTCTCCGTAGTACAACCAGTTGGACATCGCAGTTACTATCGCTAGTATCACCGGTGGTGCAGTTCGGTAGTACTAGTGGGAACAAAGGTTGGGAACAAACAGTCTCACTAGAAAACTGCTGTACATAATATAAAAATAGAAGCTATATTTAAAAGAAAAAGAGTTAACATGTATAATGTGCATTAAGATTATTAGCTGTGCATTGATGAAAAAGCTTTTGCTTTAGGAAAAATCGCTGTACTTTGCGAAAATAAATTGTAGTGTGTTTAGTGATATTTTGAGTTGAATATTTTGCTGTGCAATCAGTAATTTTGATGGGAATTCGGAATCTTATTGCATAGAACAAGGATATTTTTTGATTTGCGTTTAAATACTACCCGTTATGTATTGATTGCAAGAATTTAAAATAGGAAATTCTTCTTCTACTGTTAAAAAACCAAACAAATGCTGTTTTTCTTTTTGCAAAATGAGAAAACAAAATACAATCCCATGATTTGCATCACATTGCATATTTGCAAATGCTTCCATCTCGATCTAAGCCTCGTTTGTTTACATTTCAATAAAACAAACAGTTAAGGTAAACAACAATTGTTTGGCTAGAGTAGAATTAGTAACAGTGCTGCGCGGCTGTATTCAGGCAAACATCGGCTTCAATAATTGATCAATATTGGACTAGGTTGCTAGGCGGTTCTGTTGGCACTAGTTCGGGTCTATGTTCTATTGAAACTAGTTGAATATTGTTCTGGTTAAGACAATGAGAGCTGTGAAAGGTTCTTAGAATGATCAATAGACAGATATCAAAGAGATTCGTAGAATTCAACTCGGTTCCTACTAGTTAATTGTTTCAGGCGTGACCTTGCGGAAATCCATTATAAAATACAATAGACGTGGATATATTTAGTAACCTGTTCCGCTTAGCCATTTCTAAAGAGCCACAAAAAACCCTGAAAGAAATCGACACGTGTTTCACCTCTCGACGAGGCATCCTCAGGATGACGATCGTTTATAAACTGTATATTATTTTAAAGTATATTTATTCTAGTTTATCAAAAAAATTAAATCTGCGTATATCTATAAAAAACATGGAAGTTAGGGATTTATGATCCGAAACCGACTCTCCACATAGTGCGGCGTCCTCACCTTCCACCTGACGCAGATCCTCACCGGACAAAGTGGTTTCGGGAGGTTCCTGTTCCGGATAAGGCGGGAGGAAACGGATGTCACCATTGTGTGGATCACCCGGAGGACACGGTCGAGCATACGGTGGAGGTCTGCCAGGCTTGGGTTGAGCACCGCCGTGTCCTCGTGGAGGCGACCGGCGGCGGTGATCTCTCGCGTCCATGGTACAGAGCGAGAGGGCATGGGACGCCGTCGCCTCGTTCTGCGAAGTAGTAATGCTCGCGAAGGAGGAGGCGTGAGGGATAGGCAAATTTCGCGCCCTCACACCCCTAACCGCCGCAGGAGACGCCTTGGGCGTCGGGAATCGCAGGCCAATTCCCGGCTACTGTAAGTGCAGGCTTGCGGACGGTGAGCAATGGGTAGCTCGCCGTCCGATAAGGACCAGGCCCGGGTCGACGTGGCCGGTGCCTGCCGGGGTCGCGGGAGAGTCCGAAAGGGATACCGTGGCCCCTGGCAACATACAGGCAACTGAAGGAACACGGCTGGGTTTTAGTCAGTAAGAGTCCGACACGCTCTCTCGCTCCGCCTATAAGTTAATTCGGGTAAGTTTCAGCGGTATAAGTTAATTGACAACTCCCGACCAAAAAAAGAAACCCTTTTATGTATAAATAGTCTTTATTATGTAGGTACACCATAAAAACCAAACTTATTCGAAATGAAACATGTTGTTATGATAAAACTGACGTTTGTCAGCAGGTACAGTCACGAGCATAGGTACATATCTTACATTTACGCAAGATTCAAAAACGATTACTATTAAGGTAGATACTGATAGATATCTTAAGGCTCCTGCAGACAGGCGCGATGAGACTGTGCGACGCGATTCTCCTAGAACAATTTTCATAGAAGTTGTACTACTAGAGTCGCGTTGCGACTGTCTGCGTGTCCTTTATGGTGTTACGAATATAGTATTGTAGAAACACTCGAAACCTATTATGAACCAGCTATCTAATAAATAACATTTTCGGTGAACGATTCAGATTAATCTGTTCCATTTTTACAGTTCAACAACATTCATTGCGTTATTTACGTTGTTGAGCAGATTTTTTTTTCGAACTTATGAAGCAATGGATTGCTAATCTTTTTCAAAATGATTCAAATTGTGATTGATCGTGTATTACGCAATTAGGGTGCAGGTCTATCTCAAAGTTGCAATTTTTATGTCACGAGAAAAACACTTTTTTTATTTTGCGTAAGTAACTGTAAGGTACCTATATAAATAAGCTCGTGAAATATCGATTCTTTCGAATTTCACTTCACATAAGTTTTTGTTTTTCAACTTTATCTCTGAAAAATAAAGGTTCAAAGTTGATTGGGAAAATTTGACAGTTTCGGGTAGCTTGATGTGCTGGCGTCTGTACTATTAAGTTGCTCAAAGTTTTTTCTGCCTGTGTTCCTGATTTAAATTTCATACGAGAGTAATGTCCATTTACGCTTTGTAGGGGGTGACAGCCTTCGCGAAAAAAAAATAAAAAATTCAGTCATTTATAAAATGGATCAAAAAAAAAAAAAAAGATCCGTATTCTGGTCCGTCGTTTACATTACATTGAAAATATCCAAAATATCTAACGGCACCCAATTTGAGAACCAACCGGGTGTCCCTCTTTAAAAACAGGTTTTCATCAAAGATATCTTTCAGTTTATTATCAACACTTTGATGTTTTGACATTCAATTGGAAACATGAAAATAACTTTGACATAAATAGAGGAAATGAGGAAATCATGGAAATAAATTATGAAATTTTGATATTTTCGAAAATTTTGATTCAGATTAAGTAAGACAAAATTTGCTTAGAAGATTTTCATAAAAATATTTTTGCTGCATAACATCGACAGAAATAATAAACTAAAAAAAATGATTAGGTGTGTTATGTATTCAAATATGTTCCTACAAACTTTTGCTTATAAATTTCAATTTAGCCATTTATTTAATCAGTACCTGGTCGACCGAGCTCTGCTCGGTTGAAAATAGATAAACATATCATCCAGGTATACCGCGTGCTATCATATTCCAGGGGCTGTGAAAATAGAGAAACCGAATTTTCCCAGACATGAAACCTAGCTAGATCGATTTCTTGCCCCCGTAAACCCCTATATTGCAACTTTTGTCGAAGTCGTTAGAGCCGATTTCGAGAACGTGAGTACAAATATATATAAATATATACAAATATTGTTCGTTTAATAGTATAGGATTAGCGTTAACTTTTTCAAGCTTGAGATTCAGTCAATATTTTTAACAACATTCATAACTAGCTGATCAGACTGACGTTGTCCTGGCCAAATTTAAATAGTTCATACAAAAATCCCATAGAAAAAAGGACGTTCCGTTTTTCCCGAATTAGAAAATTTTCCGGGAAGCTTTTCCAATTTTTTTTACCATAAAACCTTATGCAGGCTATTAGGAACAGTTTAAAATTTAAAAAATGCCAAGTTGGTCCAGCCGTTCTCAAGAATCGAAAGTTATGCGCTTACCAACGAACATGTAGAATTTCAGTTTTATTTATATGTAAAATTACCATTAGATTAGCCTCTAAGCTCCCGGAGGCTTCAAAGAAAAGCAAGATTTCATCTTTAACATTTTATATTTTTTTCCATAGTTTTATTTTACTGCGCAGCGTTTCGTGTGTTCGGTCATTAAAAGTTGAGGCTTGTTCAAAAACAAGACAAGAAATCCTCAACTTGGCTCTTGTACAAGCATCTAACTAAGAACTAAAGAAATCTTACACGTCGCTTCTCAAGAAAATGCTGGAAATAATTCTTTTACACTGAGATAACATTCTCTTATATACAGGGTAGCAGGACATCGACGCACAACCATGATTCAGTAATTACTTACATAATTCTGGACACCTGAGTTGAAATTTTTGGTCGGTTATTAAAAAAAATCTGCTGTTTCTTACAAAAGTTAATACTACAAATGCGATTAAAATGTATGGAACAGCAATTTTTTTTTTAAGTAACTGACGAAATATTTCAACGCAGGGGGTTCGAACCATGTACTGAATCTATGGTAATGGGCTGCGCGTCGACGTTCCTGCCACCCTTTTTTTTTTTTTGTCGGCAATTATCAAGTAACTGTCCCTGCCACCCTGTATGTCTTTTTGAGATTAAGATAAGTGTGTCCGTATAGATTGAGGAGCCAAGTCTCATAATTAAACGCAGGTACTACCAATATTTAGTAGAAATTTCTACTAAATATTGGCGTTATCCAACATACTGCACATTCAGTATTTCAAAAGATATGAATAAAATAAACATGCTTTAACACTGCAGGACACTTAACGCCCCCAGACGTAATATAATAACAATAAAACTTTTATCATGTCTCGTTTAGTGTCCTTCAACCTGTAATTGGTGAGAACAGGCGAGCTTCTGTATGTCATTTGTCCAGTATTATCGAAGAAACGCAAATCTATACACCGTAAGGACTACTTCTGCTTGCAGCGCTCGGCCGCTATAGAAAGCGGCCGTTGAACAGATGTGGTCATTGTGTTCACACGGGATTTTGTTTTCAAACTGCTTAGATATGCGTTTCTTCGGTAGTACCTACTTGATATGAAATATAAGTACCTACATGATAAACAAGAAGAAGAAGTTGTTGTTAAACCTTTATGAAAAATTTAATCATCTACCTAGCCTTTTCCCAATAATGCTGGGGTTGGCTTCCAGTCTAACCGGATGCAGCTGAATACCTGTATTTACATGGAGCGACTGCCTATCTGACCTCCACAACCCATTTATCGGGTAATACGATACCCCTTGGTAAGACTGGTTGTCAGACTTTCGGGCTTCTGACGACCCGTAACGACTGTCAAAGATTCACGAATGACAGTCGGGAGCAATGGCTTAACGTGCTTTCCGAGACACGTAGGGGTCTTGGTATGTAATGATGGTCACCCATCCATGGACCAACCGTGGCAAGTGTAGCTTAACCTGATCGATCGACCCTTTTTTTTTTTGTTTTTTTTTGGTGTGAAATTTTCAAATAACTTCTCCCGCTCTGGGTGGAGCGGGAGGGCGTGTCAGACTCTTACTGACTAAAACCCACCCGTGTTCCTTCGGTTGCCCTGTTGCCGGGGGCCACGATTTTCCTTTCGGCCCATATTCGCAGCCCCGGCAGGCATTGGCCCTAGCGGACCCCGTATATTCTGCTGACATCTCTTTGAGGCGCGCGTGGAACACAACACGCCGTCGACCCGGGCTTGGTCCTTATCGGACGGCGAGCTACCCATTGCTCACCGTCCGCAAGCCCGCGCCTACGGTGGCCGGAAATCGGCTCGCAATTCCCATCCCGGGCGTCTCCTCCTGCGGCGGTTAGGGGCGTGAGGGCGCGAAATTTGCCTCTCCCTCCTCATTTGTAAGAAAAATTTATAAACATACCTAAATCTAATTCTAATGTATGAAATCAGTATTCTATATTTTATGACTTCTACACACGGCTACACATCAAGCTAAATATTTCCAGATTACGCTGATCCCGCATTGTATAGAATTTCCGTACAATGCGAGATCAGCTTATGCTGGAAATGTATAGCTTGATGTGTAGCCGTGTGTACAGCTCCACCCACCCCCACCTGTTTCTACGAGTTTCGTAAAATTCGCCTGGGGCTACCTTCAACGCCAATTATTTTGTACTTACCCATATTAAAATTTTTAGAAGATTGTTGCCATACGAAATGTAGAATATCACTAGGCAACATAAAAACTTAAAAGATTCCAACGAACCGAGAAACTCCTTTTTTTGAAGTTGGTTAAAAAGCATCAGATTTTCTCATAGTATTTTTTTTCTAATTCTGAAATAAATGTTCGTTATTATCAAAGTATTAATAAAAAATCTCCAAAGTGTAAAGGAAAGTCAAAAACACACGCACAGTAGAAAAATCTTTCATACTGAAATATTAAACTTTTTCTTCAACCTTGTTATTTTCACTAATGAGGAGAGCTGTCTGTTATTCTTATTATATTATAAACTTGTTACCGTTCGAAGCAAAGACTTTATGATAAACTAATTGCACCCTGCGGTTTTACCCGCATAATTCTCGATACCGTGAGAATATCGGGATAAAAACCAGCCATTTTAGCGTAAGGCTTGAAACTACGTTAAGCGGGCGCCTGCTACGGGCACCCGTCGCGTGGACACGCGGATGGGCTCCGTGGGAACGCGACGGCCCCCGTTGCGGGTATCCGTCGCGGAGAACGGATTATTTTATATACGCAGTGTCTCTAGTTCACCACCGTGTCGATGAAGAACTTTATATATTAAGTAGTACCTAGGCGACCGAGCTCTGCTCTGGTGAAAATAGAGAATGCGAATGCTCATTTTAATACTAGAAATAAAGATAAACTAGATCAACCATTTTACAGATTATCTAAAGTACATACATCTTTTATGGGGTACTGTGTTAAATGTTACAACAAAATACCTTGTGACATATTGCAATTAAATGAAAGAAAATTTAAAACTCATATCAAAAGTGCACTTTGTAAACAAGCATATTACAAATTAGAGGATTATATCCAGGATAAGAGTGCTTGGAAACATGCTGGTCCTGCTCCATAGGACAATTTAGAATCAAGACAAAATCGAACTGGTTGGTAATTTAATTGTAAAATTGATTATTTTGTGTTTTATGACATTGATTTAACATTCTGTGATTACTTTCTCACACACTGACTTATTAATTACAAAATTTTAGGAAAATCGTCTATTTTTACAATGTTTGTAAATATGTGAGCACCATGTATCTATCACATATTAAATTATCTGTCGTTGCTTAATTTTTAATTCTTATTATGTATTGTGGTATAGTAATTTTATTCTAGGTGCATCGTCTTCACATATAATTATTTAACTAATGTACGTACCTATACAAACTATTGTAAAACATTTTAAAAGAGTAACGGTGGAGTTTCTTGCCCATTCTTCTCCATACGAAAACTACCTTTTGGAAGGGGCGACTAGAATCATTTTTAATATTTTGTAAATTTCGACGTTCAAAAGTGCCATACATGGGCCTATTTGAAATAAATGCTTTGACTTTGACTTTGACTTTGACTTCATTTAATAGTACCTACAGGATTACATTGCAAAACCGCTGGCGCAATCGCGCGTGCTCCCGCGCGGGCGTCTTTCGTACGGAGGCGGCACACGTGGCGCGAGCGCGGGGCCCGCTTCGCCGCGACGGACGCCCGCGCGTGTCCCCGTAACGGAGTACTTTTGTATGGAACCGCGCGGACGTCCGCTTAACGCAATTTCAGGCCTTGAAGAGCGGCGGCCGCCACGTAGCGGCTGCGGTCGTCATGAAAATGATGGCACCGGGGTTTGACTTAATGGTGTTCATAACGCTCTGTAGGGAAACACATGAACTTACTTTCATAAATAACGTTCAGTGACGTCATTCGATGGTAAATTGCGGACGCTATGTTGCGGCTACCGCTCTTGTAGGAAACCGTAGTGTAAGCGTTGTGAGCGGTCTCACTACAATTAGTCGAGTGATTCTCAATTAGTAAGTAACTAACCACATCACTAGTAACGTGGCACAACACTAATTCACTGAGGACAATCTGTCATTTCGACTGCCGCTTGCCTTCCTGAAGGAAGTGACCCTCACTACCTATCATTATATCTAATAATTATATATACTAACCTATCTAGCTGTTTTACTATCTACCTCTATCTACCTATCCGTTAACGGCCTGCGCAGCCTACCCTGAGCAGCCCTAGCCGTTACAGTAGCTTTAGGGCATCAAATGAACCTCTTCGAATTATTAGGTGCATTGGGCACAACCTGGGCATCATTTTACAAAACCTTGCTTATAGATCTCCTTCTTTTCGTGTGGTTAGTGACTAACCTGGTGTCAGAATTTTAAAGCCGCCCATGGGCCTCTGACTTGGTTTTACATGCCGTCGATAAATATCTCTCAGGCATGCTCACTCACCGTTTTTGAAGCAAATGATAGTTATACAATACGCATATGAATCCGAAAAGTCAGAGGTGCGTTGCCTTGGGTTCGAACTCGAGACCTATGACTTGGCAGTCCGACGGTCACACCACTAGGCTATCACTGCTTATAGATTAATACCTACTTATTTATCGACATGTATGATATTACATGTACAATGCCCCTTATTAGCTTGTATAATATTGCAAAAAATGGGCCTCTCCTAAATATAAATCTTCTAGCTATGACTCTTATGGACCATAAGTGCCGGGCATCGTCCTATCTATAACTACATATATGTCGGAGACGGGTATGTGACTCTTTCGTTATTATCAGCGATATTTTAACTACTGTGGGCGTAGTGTGGGTAGCGTTAGTTAATGCGCAATAGAAAAACCGTTTGCAGTTCAGATCACATTATAATTTACTATCAAATTAATCATACTAGCTAAATTATACACACACTGAGTGCGATGGTGTTTATTAAAATCACAAATTAACACAATGATCACAAATTACAACTAACACAATAACTGAGCACCATGTATCGAGAAAAGTTCCGCGACGTCTTAACTCCGATGCGATCCGAGGCTGAATCTCCTCCTCCCTGTGGCCTTAAAACATCACGACTCTGTAGAAGCGCGCTTTTTGGTGTGGGTAGATCATTTGATGTCGACAATGGCGCGCTTGTGATTTGTTTCGTGTCCGTACTAATGACCGGATCTGACATATTATATAATAACAATCTATATCTAAAAAGTAAAAATACCCACATAGGTATTTTTATTTTTTATTTGAATAGGTATCAATACTCACAGTAAAATTGTATGAAAAAATATTTATTTTCTGTTACTCACATTTTTGGTGCTGCATTCTGCATCCAAGCTTATATCTAGTTTTTGCGGAATTAAAACTAAATACTTTTGCACAACATTTTAATGTCATAGATTTCGTCAAAATAAAGCCTCATTAACTTATCTTATGTACTCACCATTTTCCTTTTCTTCTATTACAGCAGATGGGGACAGACGACAGCATGAGTGACGATGTGTTTGAAGACGACACGCTGCGTGCGCCCGCGCATACCGCACACCGAAGCACACCCTCTCCTACCGGTTATAGGGATTACTATCCCCCGGCCATCACACCTTCTCGCTTGCAAGAGGATGATGATGTTATTATACACAAGGTGAGATACTTAACTAGATAATGTCTGTCATGTCATTCCGTTCTCGTCGCCATCAGTCCATGTCCGCCCCGACCCTTGCTCAAGCCAGCCCGCGCTGCTGAGCCTATAGCTTTAAATTCGTCCCAAATTAATCTAAATTCGATCCAACCATTCCCTTGCTGCCCTCCCCTACCAACGCCCTAAGCCCAGGTCCGTACCCCACAGGGGGTGCTCTTAGCGTGTAGTCGCTTAGTTTTTAAGTTGTATGGCCTGGCTGGCGGCTTTAATTTATTGAGGCACCCACAGGCAAGCAGCCGATAAACTCCTAGGTTGACCTTTAAAAAAAAAAATAACTAGATAATGTTTCTAGTTGGTCTGAGAAATTTTATCAGGTACTTAGGTAGTGCCCGTTGTGGCATCAGTGTAATGAGAGTAATCGTGGTTGAATTCGCCGTTAGAGGCACTAGTGTAGTGTAAAGTCTATAGAAATGTCAAATTTCACTGAATTTTGACTGTTTGCGGGGACTTTTATCATGGATTTTTACAAATTATTTATAATTGTTCTAAAGATTGTGCCAGTCCTGATTAATTATGGCTTATTATTTTAAGTATCAACTTAGGATCTAATTTGGTAGTACTTGGAGAAAGAATAATATTTGTCTACTTCATTCTTGCCAAATACCAATGGATGTACTGTGAGGAATGATATGAAAGAGAAGGGAGTGAATGATAGCATGACGGTTGACAGGGGAGAATCAAAAGAGAAAACGTGGTGCGCCAACCCCACGTAACATGGGATAAGGGAATGAAGATAAGGATGATTCTTGCCAATTTTAGGAACATAATACCTAATGTAAAAATTAATTTGAAGTTTTAAACGTAATAAAATATGAAGTTACAGATACATAGGTATAAAGATATCCAAAACATATCAAATAAAAGTACTGACATGACCTTACTCGCCAGTGGCGCCAACTAGCAAGACAAAAACGATCGCTATTGCTTACAAGCACAAAACATAAAATGGTTCATTTTAGCTTTGTTTCGGGGAGTTTTATTTTTTCTTAGATACCTCGCCATTTGTCAGTAGTTAAACAGAGGCAAATTTTAATCTGATAAATATAACTTCATTTTCTCGACTTAACTTGGCTTAAGTCTGTGACCTCACAGACACATACTTAATGAGCAAGAATTTTCTGTAAAATAAAATAACACTAAGTTACTTTTTATTAATATTTCACGTATAATCTTAAATTTCACTCAATTTCCATGAAAAATTGCCTCTCTCCTTAAGCCTTAATTATCTCAAAGGCGAACCACAAAGCCTTGTTGTAATCCATGACGAGGTAGCAACCATCTTAACGTGCCTTTAGATACCAAAAGACTTGTCAGAAAGTCCGGCAAATATAATTAATTGTTAGGATTTTCCAGGAATTAGTCTGAATTTACTAGAATAATTATAATAATTCTAATAAATTCTAAATTCCAAGGTCTCTGCGCAAAGTTTTAGATTTTGATCTGTATAGTCTGTTCCTAAAGTAAAGTAAAGTACATTTTTTGGTAGATAGAATATTCTTTATTATGTACACCATAAGAAAATATGTGCGGTCGGGGACCCCCGTCAGAAACGAAGTTCTTTCTCACGTATGATTTAAAATAAAAACATTTTTTTTGCAGCCGCCATCTGGGATTTACATTTCGACCCCACTATCGTCTTTAACACCCTAGAAAACCATGAAAACGATACCCATGATAAAAAAATAGAAATTTTCAGAGCCGCCATCTTGGATTTAAATTTTGCCCTCACTAACGGCTTTTGCACCCTCGAAAACCTTGAAAAGATACCCATGATGAAATATTTTAAAATTTTCAGAGCCACCATCTTGGATTTTCATTTTGACCAAATTCATACTTTCTCTCTCTTCGGCATGCAGTGTACTCGGGCCGATGTGTACAATTTTTTCCCACGACATGGCGACACTGTAATCACTTTACTCTTTTCTTTTGTTTTTGTTCAGCCGGCGTTCTCTTTCTCACTCTCTTTCTTTCTCTTTGAATTAGAAGAAGACAGTCGCAAGTATTAACACTTTTTAGCGTGACGATTTCTGAAAGTTTAAAAGCCGCGTTAAAGAACTTCGTTCCAAAAATTACGGACATGAATAAATTTATTTGCATAGATTGTAGGTACACACGGCTACACATCAAGCTATACATTTCCAGTTTACGTTGATCTCGCATTGTATAGGATTTCCGTAGAATACGAGGTCAGCTTAAACTGGAAATGTATAGCTTGATGTGTAGCCGTATGTACATGATATAAGGTGTTAAAAACAATTGAGATCCTTGTACAATCTACCTTAGATTAGGCATGCAAACATTAATGAATGAAGTAAACGAGTAGGTAATAAAAAATAGTGTCTAAATACAAAATTACGAATTACAGTTCAAAACGGGTACAATTAAATAAGTTGTTAAGTCGTTAAATTGCATAAAAATTATTATAATTATCTTAGATTAGATAAATCTAAGTCATTGTCATTTTTTTAATTGCGTATTGTGTCATCTTTTACTATGTCAGGTATTTCTATTTTGTTGTATATTGTAGGTCCCAAACTAATAACATTTTTGAAGTAAAAACTTCTTTAGGCGCGTTGGGCATTTTCGAGATGGGAAAAACAATTGAACTCGCGACACCGTTACCGACACCGCATGTTTGTAAACGCTATTGTGCTCTTTATTTTACATTACGGATCAATGTTCTATGCAAGTATTTTTACTTTAAAGGTTTTGGAAGTTTTTTTTTTTTTTTAACGCGATTTTACTCTTTACTTAGATAAGGTTACGGACCAATGTTCCATAGAAGTATTTGTCTTCCACCACCAAGGCGATCTTGTTCAAGTTTTCACTTCTGTCGGCACTCCCGGAGTGCCACTATTTTTTATGTAATGAAGTAGATATTGCCTAGGTAATACTTTACTTCTTTTACTTTCTTACCTAAAATGTCTAAATTATTCGGTCTGCGTTTGTGAAAACAATAAATAAACTCAAAATCTTGTCATCACCGGGATCTAGATCTTTATTCATCACTAGGTTCAGCCTCTAGATCTTGCATCTATGGTGCTCAAAGTTGGTCTTTGACCAAGGCTCAGGAGTCCAAACTTATGGTTTGCCAAAGAGCGATGGAGCGTAGCATTTTGAACATGAAACTAACGGATCGAATTCGCAATACAGTAATATCGCTCGAAGACGGGCATCGCTGATGTTGGCGATAAGACCGCAAGGCTGAAATGGGACTGGGCAGGCCACACGTACAGGATGCATCAGGACAGATGGGCCAGGGTCGTCACGCAGTGGGTGCCTGAAGACGAGCGTCATCACCGAGGTAGGCCTAAAAAACGATGGCGCGACGACCTAGACTCTTTCTTGACTGATTGGCCAGAAAAGGCAGCAGACAAAGACGCATGGCGAAGTATGGGGAGACCTTTGCTCAGCAGCGGGACAGCACAGGTTAAAAAACAAAGCTTCTGCCCGTGATTTCGTCCTTTTCAAATTATCTCCCACCCCGTGCTATTACTTTGTTTTCGATTAGCGTTCTTTCTTTCGTTTAGCTCGGTTCCTAAGGGTTGTAGCGTGATGTTAAATAGCCTTCCTCAAGAATTTGGCCATAAAATGCAATAATAATTTTTCAAATCCGACTAGTAGTTCCAGAGATCAGCGCGTTCAAACAAACGAACTCCTCAACTTTATTATTACTTTTTTATAGATTCTAATTATTATCACAAAAACTAGATTTGTTCTCCAACACTCAAGTATTATTCCTAATAAATCATTAGCACTCTCATAACAATCATGTTTCTATTAAGTGCATAGTTGAACGACCTGGCTGCGGTCGTCAGCGTCATTAGGATGAGATCATGCTGTTTGTTTAGGTCGTTTACCTGTTGGTATCATACACCGTACCCGTACATACATAATGTCAATACATAACATCACTATGTACTCAACAAAAAATATAATGAAGTGTTTCATTTATGGACCATCTGAGATCTTATTGAAAAAATCTAAATGAGCAAGTTTTTTTTTTGTTTAAACTGCCTTTTTTCTGCGGCAGGTTTTTTTTGTCTGGGTTTGTATTCGGTTGAATCGTAGATACTATGGCTGCTGGGTCTAACTTTCCCGAGGACTTTTTCTCGTTTCAATTTTTAGTACCTGGGCGACCGAGCTGTGCTCGGGTCAAAATACGGAGAAAACGAATTTTCCCAGATATGAGACCTAGCTAGATCGATTTTTCGCCCCGGAAACCGTTATATTGCAACTTTCATCGAAATCGTTAGAGCCGTTTTTGAGAACGTGATTACAACTATACAGGGTGGCAGGGACATCGACGCGAAAACTGTTACCATGGATTCAGTACATGATTCTGAACACCCCTGCGTGGAAATTTTTCGTTACATATATTTTTTTAAATCAGCTGTTTCATAGAAAAGTGCAATACCTACGCGGTCAAAATGTATAGAACAGCTGTTTTTTTAAAAATAACCGACGATAAATTTCTACGCAGGGGGCGTTTAGAATCATTTACTGAATCTATGGTAACAGTTTTCGCGTTGATGTCCCTGCCACCCTGTATAAACAGCGTGTAACAAAAACCCTATCCAATCCGTGAGGATATTGTTAAGAATCATACTGAGAGTCCATTTAGTTTTGTAATGGTACCTAATTTTCTGGAAAAAAAATCGACGAATTTTTTTCAACGGGGAATTTTACCTTGTTATTTACATGGGGCGTGGGCGGGCGGCCGTCCTTTAGCGGGTGTCTACAAGTCATAACTTATGACCCCTGTTGTAAAACCAATTTTTATTGGAATTGGGATCATTTTGGTACTAAAAACGTGAATTTTAAATAGCAATAACTTTTTTATTTTCAATAACAATAAGTTTTTTATTACTTTTTGTTAATGTTATTGCAGTACCTATGTGTCCTTTTGGGATCGGACAGGGTATTTATAACACATTGTATATACAAATATTGCTCATTTAATAGTATAGACCAGCGATTAAAAAAGCAATATAGTTTTTTTTTTTTGTTCCTTATTAATAAGGGGTTTTTATCCCCACGGATACGTCAACCCCATTGTATCTTAAACTCTATTTACACACAACACATCTATTTACACTTGTAATTATATTATATTTTACTACAGTACTATCCACCACCACTATAATAATATATAAATACAAAAAAAAAAAATGAAATATAAAAGAGAATCACTGCGCAATATAGATAAAACAGTGAAATAATTTCAATCTTCATATTAAAAGTTAAAGTAAAAAAGGAAAGTGTTTCACTTTAAATTTTCAAACTTTTAAATCTTTGATCGAGAGTTGTTTAAAAAAAGACGGTCAGCATCGCATCAAAATAATATTTGTACTTAACTGTAGTATTATTTAAGATTTTTATTTGAATAATTTCGCGGAACCCTGGTGACTTTTATATGGAACCCCCAGGTTCCGCGGAACCCACTTAAGGAATCGCTAGACTATAGGATAGAGGAGTAGCAATGTCTATAGTTCATCTTTAGCTACAAGGTTATATCTTTCGATGTATGTAAGTACTCATGTAATGTACACATCAAGCTATACATTTCCAGTTTATGCTGATCTCTCATTGTATAGAATTTCCGTACTATGCGAGATCAGCTTATACTGGAAATGTATAGCTTGATGTGTAGCTGTGTGTACCAAGGCATGCGACAAGGCAAAAGACTGAAAGTACGGCTAACAGCAAAAGACATGTCCTTTATGATTAAAAAGTTTAATAATTCCAAATTCAAAAATAAAGTCGTATCGTTGTCGCTGAAAACCAGCGCTGGGGCTCTGTCTCGCATGGGATCGCAGCATTATGCTGAGCGATAGCCGTTTTGCGTGGATGTGATTGCATCCACGCAAAACGGCGGATTGCGTGCATATTTTCCCCCAAATTGTTATTTTTGTAAAACATAAACGTATTTTCTTTCTTTCTTTTTGCTTTCTATTACTTTCCTCATTTTTCCTTCTCTCAATTGACTTTGCTTTATTATTTTCCTACATGTTCACTATACAGTCGATATAATTACGTGCTACCTCTGGCTTATAACATACCCTTTGTTTCGCATCAGCTTCATCAGCCCGCAGCGCATTGTCTGCTAATCTTGTTGGCTCAGCATACAGCTCTATATATATGGAGTTATAAATAGGTCTATTGTTTTAGTTGGAGCATTTTCTATTGATGTGTGTTTGTTTTATACAACAATGCAAATACGTATTGTACCACAGAGCATAGAATCACAGGGCCTACTAATAATATTCGTGGCGCCTAAAGTGCGTTGAGTGCCAACTTCTGTCACGGACCACCCGACGCCCTCTTAAAAGGCCGTGTGTCTACCGCCACGTCAACAGGACGTCAACGAGAACGCGATGATAGCACTGAAGTAGCGATACATACATTTACTATGGTCGCATGTCCACCGCACGCCGTCACCGGGTCGTCACTAGGGTTGCAAAATTATCTAATTTTACGGAAAACGCTGGTAAAATACGTGTATTTTTCGGTCATTTATATAAATTACGGTAAAATTACCGGCGACTTATGAAGTTTTAAATTTTTATTTGTGCTGTCCTCTGCTCTGCCTCTGCACATAGATGATGTTATTATAATCAATGACATGGTGTGATTCGTACTTTGAATTCTTAACTTGAGAATTAAGATTTAGGAATTTTTAGTACGCATGAGTCGCACGAGCCCAGTTTTCAATTTTTTTTAAATTCCAATACTGCTCATATCTCTGGCAAATTTCATTCAAATCCATTTATCCGTCAATAGTGAAGTACTAACATACACATGATACACACAAACATACTCACTTCCGTATTGGGTATTACTGTATGAGTACGTTTAATACGTTTTTTACCGAAAATTACCATATTTTACCGTAAAATACCGTAAATTACGTAAAATAATATATTTTACCGTATTATACCAGGGTAATTTTACCGTTTTACATCCCTAGTCGTCACGCTCGGTTCTGTTGTTATTTTATTAAAATTGTAACAAGTGCTGCCACCTAGTTGTCTGTCTGTGTATCAAATGTCAATGTCAATAATGTTCTATTGTCTGTAGTTCTGTATTCTATGTTCTCTTTGGAATAAAATCTTCTCATTTTGTGTTCTTCCGTTGCCAAAAAGCTAGCACGTTGTTTTATTAGAAAAGTACAATAGGTTCGAATAATTTCGTTTCTCGTTGACGTCCCGTTGACGTTGTGTGGTGGACAAACGATGTAAGCCATCAGTTTCTGTACACCATTTTTATCGTAGTCCGCATAAACAGTGACATGCTTGGTTTGTATTGAAAGTGTTGTCAATGCTGCCTCTAGCAGCGGCCGCCGAGGGAGACCCCTCGGTGGCCGCCGAGGGGACTCCGTGCTCTGTGAATTCTACGAATAAGTATATGTAGAGAAATGACGTAGTATAGCAGTAAAAAAGCCAGTCGATGACGGTAAAATCTACTTAAGTAAATTTTGTTACCAAATATCGAGCCACAAATATAAGTAAGCAAGATAACTCATCATGATTAACATCTCCCCTAAATCCATTATCCGTACCAGTAGGTACCCAGCAAACATTTACGACGTTGAGTAAACGTTTTGTGGTAACTTATTGTTATTTAGTATAATCGTATAAATGCCATAAGGACGTTTACTCAACGGCATTAGGGCCCATTTTATTCAACTAAAAGCGCTAAGAGTTTCGTGTAACAGTCATATTAATACCTACTTAGTCGCATAGTAGTCATATACACGTCGGCGATTTGACTACATGTCATGTAATGATAGCTGTCGTGGCGTGTATTCGACTTTGTGTCGAGTAATGCCACACAATATTACTTTTTAGCCGACTTCCAAAAAGGAGGAGGTTATATGTTCGTCGCGTATGTTTGTTTTTTTTTTTATGTATGTCCACCGATTTCTCCATCATTTGTGGACCGATTTTGAAAATAATTTTTTGTTTGAAAGGGTATGCTCTCAAATTGGTCCCATATAAATTTTATTAACTTCGCTTGGGTAGTTTTTGAGTTAGCTACAAAATACGTATTTTTTTCCCACTTAGTATGTAGATGATATGATAAGTTCCTGTCACTGGTAGCAGGTAGTGGTGTTCGAATGTGTCTGGGATAGGTACCACAACCAAAAAGTGAAAAATAAAAAACTTTTTACAAAAAAAAAACAACCGACTTCCAAAAAAAACACTACAAAGTGAAAAATAACTTTAATTTCGGAAGTCGGTGGCAAAAAACGAAAATACAAAACCCTTACCGACTTCCGAAATTAAAGTTATTTTTTACTTTGTAGTGTTTTTTTTTGGAAGTCGGTTGTTTGTTTTTTATATAATGTAATCGTAGTGTTATTGTCATTTAAAGATGATGCTTATCTTGAACGAATTATAACAGATTATCACGTTTTAATTTGGTGGTGTTTTTGACAGCTGATTTAGTGTTGTATTTTTTTCTTTTATTTGACGTGATAAAACCATTTCATCAGTTGTAAACCATTGTGCAATCAAGTTTACTGATTAATGTGAGGGTAAGTTCGTAACAATTTTTTTAAATAAAATCATTTTATTTCGGATAACAAAAAGATCCATAAATTGTTAGTAACATGTATGCACTTAAGCCACTATTGTTAGTAACTTAAAACTAAAGACGAATTTGTGAGAAGACCATCCAATATCTAGACACAATAAAAATTACAAAATAATAAATAGTCTAACTATGGTATGAGTCTTCTCACAAATTGCCTTATTATGGCAGAAGAAGTATCTGCCGCCACAGCCTTCAGGATACTATTGTGACTGCCTCTTATTCTGCTCAGGAGTGAGGCCGTTTTTTTGCGGATGATGGCATGAAATCCGTCGGTATGGGTTACCGCGAACATTTCAGATGCACTGCAAAAACGAGGCAGTCGCAACAGCATCTTAAATATATTGTTGTATTGGACGCGTAGAACATCCAGCGACCTTTTCGAGTAGTTGACCCAAAGATTAACGGTGTAAAAACTTTGACAGTAAGCTTTAAAAAGCGTAATCTTAACTTGGTCAGTACACCGAGCAAATCTTCGTGCCAACATATTACCCCTGACCGCCAGAGCTCTACGCTCCCTCTCAATATAACTATGGTCGCTGAGGTCACTGGTAAGAAAATGCCCAAGATATTTAAACGCTTTTTTTATGCGCTTTTAAAATTTTAATGTTTCACATATTTTTATTAATAATTTATTAAGTGCTTGCATCATATGACAACTATATAACTTCCCGACCTATAAACTGCGTGTTCATTGTAAATGTGTGCGCCATGACAGTTGATTTAGGGATCAATAATAAAATAATAAACGCCTTGCTAACTTAGTTCAAAGAGTTTATATTTTATATATAATACTTTTGTTTTAGGTAAACCCCACAATGATCTACAATTATGCGTAGATGATCTACAAATAATGATCTACACAATTAGATCCATGTTGTACCAAACAGTAAATAAATATGATAAATTTATTTTCATAATGGTGGAAGTTGTATACAAGGTTATTATAAACCTTTAATATGAGTATTAATTAAATAGTGGTCGTATTATCATGTTTGTGATACTTTAGGATGTATACAGGTGGCACTCGTAATACTTATTCGACTTATATAATGGTTACAAATACTACGTGTAAACAATTATTATCCGTTTAGCAGATGTTTAAAAGGTAATTATATGACAAAATTGACAGTATTATGACGTTTACACTACGAAAACTTTTACACGACGAAAAGTTGTTTTAGTAAGTTTTATAGATGTCGTCGCAGACGCTATTATATAACGATAGTAAAAAAATGTCGAAATAACGTCTATATGACATTGTTATATGACAAAAAATGTATATGACTATTCGGACACATAATGCACCAGTACATGACGAAGAGTTAAAAAAATTACTGTAAAATAACTTTAATAAGACTCAAGGTCATATTAATGTTTGATTATATGACAAAAATGTTTGCTGGGTATGTTCTGACGTAAAGGTTACCTTTAAAATAAAGCCCCATTCGTATGAGACTGATGACTAATGTGCTTATGCATCTTAAAACTCCATAAATCACATCCATTACATTTGTAATGACATAATCCTTTTTACTTTCGTGTGGAAAATTTAAATGTTATCCGTTATCTGCTTCTAGGTACGTCATAAATACAACATTTTTCCATAGTTTTCTCAGAAAGCGGCCGTCTGGTCGTCAATACTTAGGCCGTTTGACCATCGCACCGTGAACGAGATGAAAACGCCGAAGTAACGACATCGACAGTACAATAACTATGACCGCGTAATCTCGTTTCTCGTTGACGTGAGTTCACGGTGCGGGAGCACAATAGAGATTTTAAAAAATACGTTAAGTATTAAGTCTTTGCAATGTAACTCTTTAATAAACCCTGTAAAATATAAATAAGAATGATGCCATGAGTTTTACACGCTAATTTCAAGTTGGTCGCAGTTACTTGACTATTTTTACTACACCTTAAATTCAAATTCAAAATATTTTATTTCACATAAACCTACATGGGTACTTATGTAACGTCAGAAGCTAGGTGCACGGTTCCAATTGGTCGTTTCCTATGGAGAAGAGCTGGCAAGAAACTCCACGGTTACTCTTTTTAAAATAATTGTCTCTTACAATACTTTCAAAAACAGTGTTACTATATAAGAGCGGCAGTGTAGGTCTTTCAATAAGTACTTAACTAAATACAAAAGATAAATAAATTAATAAAAATAAAAACCTATTTTAATTAAACCATGGATACCCTACTTTAATGATACTCGTAATATGGCCAAACGTCGACTGATATTATTATTAAACGTTGAAGTTTAAACGTTAAGGCTAATTTTAGCTGGTCATATTTTAATAAAATGATGAATTCTAAGATCTGGTCAAGACAGCTACACTTAAGTTAAAAACTAAAAAAAAAAACTAATTTTCTCATTTAGGCACGCTAGAACCACGCATAATTTTAAACGCGTTTAGTGCTAAACGAATTTAAAAAAAAAAACAACCGACTTCTAAAAAACACTACAAAGTGAAAAATAAGTTTAATTTCGGAAGTCGGTGTCTTTCTTTGGTTTTGAATTTTCGTTTTTTGTCACCGACTTCCGAAATTAAAGTTATTTTTCACTTTGTAGTGTTTTTTGGAAGTCGGTTGTTTTTTTTTATGTAAAAAGTTTTTATTTTTCACTTTTTAGTTGTGGTATCTACCCCACACAAATTCGAAAACCACTACCTGCTATGTAAATAACAGTGACAGGAACTTATCATATCATCCACATACTAAGTGGGAAAAAGTACGTATTATTGAAGCTAACTCAAAAACTATCAAAGCAAAGTTAATAAAATCTATATGGGACCATTTCGAAAGTATACCCTTTCAAACAAAAAAAGAATTTTCAAAATCGGTCCATAATTGACGGAGAAAACGGTGGACATACATAATAAAAAAAAAAAAAAAAAAACATCCGCGACGAACATATAACTTCCTCCTTTTTGGAAGTCGGTTAAAAATGATTCTGCCACCACAAACGTAAATGATATTTTTGGATAGAACGCCGGTCCTGTGGTACCCTGTTGCCAAGTCCTTGTGAAAATAGTACCTTAATCAAGCAGTTTAATCAAGATTTATCTCCTGTCACCAACAACATCGTGGGAGTAAAAAATCCAATACACAAATATTCTAGAGTCCATTGTACCACTGAAGTTCATTTGACGCGGCACTAGTGTCTATGTTATTGCATCACATTGAATTAATAAGAATAATGTAGCTCCATTTTCCGCCGGCCTTCTTACGTGGCGAGTTCATCGCTCTCGAACCCTTCTATTTTGTCTATGACAGAGAGGCATGGATTTAGTATGTACTTTAAAGTACAAGGAGAGGTTATAAAAAAAAAAAAAAAAAAAACATACGCGACGAACATATAACCTCCTCCTTTTTGGAAGTCGGTTAAAAATGATTCTGTCTCTGTCAAATTCAAACGATTGACAGAAACAGAACGATGCTTTCAATTCGTTCAGCGTTAAACACATTCACAGTCATTTGTGGTGCAAGCCCACTTGCACCACAAACGTAAATGATATTTTTGGATAGAACGCCGGTCCTGTGGTACCCTGTTGCCAAGTCCTTGTGAAAATAGTACCTTAATCAAGCAGTTTAATCAAGATTTATCTCCTGTCACCAACAACATCGTGGGAGTAAAAAATCCAATACACAAATATTTAAATTAGATATTTGAACTTTTAAAGCGTGGGTTGCCAATATCACAAGAGGTAACAGAACCGCAATTTGTTGACGGCAAAGTTAAATGTAGATGTTGACATTTTATATTTCTTTAACAAGTTATATAAAATAATTACGTTCTTCTGATAAGATTATTTAAGGTACGTGGGTAAAAATAATGATGTTGATTTTGTTTATCCATGCATCATGTTCGTGAACGGGCGCCGTCAGTTGGGACTGGTCATCTCTTAGCTGCCAGGGCTTATTTTTATTTCAACAATATCACAGGTATGCCTACGTAGTACTTCAATACTAAAAGCAAAAGATATAAATATGTCTAGATAGACAATAAAAGCGTGAACTCGTCGAAAAAAATAGCGTCCAACTGTTGGCCGCTAAATGCACGCATTACTAGAAAAGCCCAATGACGAGACGTAGCTGTCACGCACACCAGCATAAAAAAGTTGGTCTGTTTGTTTTAGTTCTTTCTAAATAGAGTGACACTCTATTTAGACATATACCTAAATAATCAAAACTAATGTAAAAGCATAATCTATTTATAAATATTTTAATTAAAGTCGCGTTTCGTGTCTGTCTGTGTGACCGCGTTGTTCTTCTAAACTGCGTAACAGATTTTGATGCAATTTTCACCATTATTTAGATAATTTATTCCGGATGGCTTATGTGTATAATACATTTATTTTCAAGTTACATAAAGGAAAGAAATCTCGATGTTTTGTCAAGTCGTAAAAACTGTGGGAAGCAGGGACGGGTCGCTAGTGAACCAATAAAAAAAACAGTGGCACTCCGGAAGTGTCGACAGAAGTGAAAACTTGAACAAGATCGCCTTGGTGAAAGAAAAATACTTGTATAGAACATTGGTCCGTAACCTTATCTAAATAAAGAGCACAATCGCGTTTACTAAAATGAGGTATCGGTAACGGTGTCGCGAGTTCAATTGTTTTTTCTCATCTCAAAAATGCCCAACGCGCCTAAAGAAGTTTTCACTTTAAAAAAAAGTGAAAACGTGTGGTGAAATACCAACAAATTTCTTTAACGATTTTATTTAATATTTACAATGAATTAAAAAAAAAATGTTCATTGCATTCTTAATGATGCAACCTTCATCGGTTGTGATATTTTTAAATTCTGAGCAGATTTACGGCCGATAAGAGATTATTGCAACAAATTTTCTTACGGTTTCTGATACTGCCGATGCTATTGTATTTGCTCGGTACTAGATTTTTTTAGCTCATTACATTCCCTATAATGCAAACTTTCTTCGAATGGGATTTTTAAATTTCTGAGCAGATTTACGGTCGTTAAGAGTCTATACATTTATGAAATTATAATTTATGCACTATAGTAAGCGCGCGCATGTGCCTGCCCTCGCGATGTGACGTCATGGGCAAATATATATATCCTGCCTCAAAATTGTTATAAATGATGACCTGTATTTTGTGTGCTCAACCATTACTCTAGCATTAAAAGTCTTGTAGTTACTTATTAGCGACTGAAATCTTACATGTTTTTGACGGTCAGAAATATTGAACTTACTACTACTCCGAGCGAAAAGACGTTTTCAAGTCAATGTTATTGGTTGTTGACAAAGAAGAGTAGATTCTGTATACAATACTTAAAAAGTTTCGAACTTTCTACATTTCATAAAACCTCATTCATTATGAAACTGGCTGTTTTAAATAGAAAAACACGTGGATGCCATTAAATTTTTTATTTTATTTTCTTCTTTACTGGCAAATGGCCAGCTATTATTTTTTTCTTCGAAAGCAGTCATTACTAATTTTGATGTTACCATAACAAAACCTTTTTTTATTAAACTGCCAAGTCTAATATTTACCCAATATTACAATCACATTTCAATACCTACACTGTATTACTATAAACATTTTCTGACTATTTAAATAACAATTTTTTTTTGAGAATATTCCTCATTTTGTTCATTCAATTATTTTTCTGCTGTGAACGATACAATGCAGTATTTTTTATTTTATAAAAGTTATATAAAGCTGTGTGTAGATGCACGTAAACTTTAAACCTGTACGGATTAATAAAGCTTTGTCTCAACTAGCCCTTTACAAATACGGAGCGCTGTTCACGATATTCCCTTATTGAGTTACTGCAGCGCACGGATGGCCTGCAAAGAGCTTTGATAACCTGGTTTAATCCTTCGAGGGACTTCAAAATACTGCATAGTATATCTTTGTGACCTAAATTGTTAGGGAATAGAAGTAAATCTTGGTCTAGAGTCCATTGTACCACTGAAGTTCATTTGACGCGGCACTAGTGTCTATGTTATTGCATCACATTGAATTAATAAGAATAATGTAGCTCCATTTTCCGCCGGCCTTCTTACGTGGCGAGTTCATCGCTCTCGAACCCTTCTATTTTGTCTATGACAGAGAGGCATGGATTTAGTATGTACTATAAAGTACAAGGAGAGGTTTGTGTTTAGAAACTTCCACGAAGGTTCGTTACCTTAACGAAATACATGGCCAAAATTAAAACCATTGTTGTTTATCTTCGCTACGTTTGCCAGTACCTACTCTGTTTAATTCAGCGAAAACAAGAAAATACTTTTAAACATCTGAACAATTTTATTTGCGCCAAGAAACATTTCTTTGAAACTCGAGTTTTTAACAAGGGTTCGGTTAATTAAAATATTGCGATTAATTAACTTTTTTCTAAAGAAAAAGTAATGAATCAAGTAGGAAAAATTGCAGAATACTTCGTTTGAAAACCTGCGATTTTATTGAGAAGTTATTAACAGAAAAAAAAATCAAACCAACGGCGTTCGATCGTTTATTGATATTTTGTTTGAGGAAAATTTTAAATTCTGGGATTTGGTGATTTCGTTTATCTTTTACCCTTACGTCCAAATACATGGCAAAATATCTAAAACCCTTGTATTTAACAAATTCTCGGGAGAAAAACATTTGAGGGGAATAAACGTGTAACTTTTCCCCTTTTACAGCTGTTTGTTTCTGTATCGAAATGGAAATAAAAGAAAAATATGACTGGTAAGCTTTTGATGTTATGTGGGAGTCAATTGAGGGATGTTACCTACTGTGGTATTTCAAAGGAAAAATATTTCTTTTGTCAGAAGTTTTTTTTTGGCTTTTATTTAAGTATCTTTTATAAAATATGTAAATGGGTGAAATAAAAATCATTTTTATTTTATCAGAAGTTTTGAACCTTTGGCCAAGTATCTTTTAAAAATGCAAATGCGTGAAATCTATATGTACCTATGTACTTACTTAAATTATATATTTAAGCACAATTAATTTAAAAGTATGAGAAATGAAAAATCGTTCTTCTGAATGTCGTTGAAATAAATATCGAACAAAATATACTTAGGTCCATTTTGATGCAGACACGAAACCGTCAACTACCTCTTCCATGAACCAATAACCCAAACTCGACTCCTAAACAATATTATCACTCGATTCTCTATTCACAGACGATCCTGCTCGGTGACAGCGGGGTGGGTAAAACCTCTTTATTAGTGCAGTTCGAAACGGGAAAATTTCAAGCTGGCAATTTCTCTGCAACCGTCGGTATTGGATTTACGGTGAGTGACCGCATCAAATGGTGATAATTTCGCCATAACACGAACGCGACGCTTTCAAATTGGGGGCGAGTATTCGGAATTTGAATTAAATCGAACGCGGGTGAGCGAATCGCCGGCCGTTTTGTGGCTAAATTATCAGTTTATTGATGGATGTTAGTTAGCTTTGTTCGATAAAACGTATATATCAATGTGTATGACCGTGTCCTGATATACGTGATTGTCGCGGTACTTTCTTCGGCGAACCCGAACACACCAGGCAGAGGGTGCGGTTGGGTTTTCCAAACAAATGAGTGATATGTAAACACGACGATCACGTATTCGCGCGACAATCGCATACATTACGACACGTGGTTTGACATTGTATTGAATGCTAAAATTTACGTGTGTTTGACACAGGTTGGACACTAATAAGGACTACGCAGTGAAATGATGAAGCCAGTAATTGGTTGGTGGCTTTGTGTGTGATGTATTTTAGAGGCACTTCAGACTTTCAAATGAAGCCTGCTGGCAGGCTCTTCTGTAGGTCTTGTGTATAATGCTTGTGTTCTCGTGTCCAACGCAAATAAAACAAAGAAAATATGCCACATAAAGAATAACATTAAGACCATTCAAACAATTTGAATTATAAAGTGCCTAAGGATTAATTACCCTTGGGTACCTACCCAACCATTATGTATAAATAAGCCACGCTTTGTCCAAGTCCCAAACAGTTTAACAGATTTAATTTTAATAGGATTTATCTTATTTACTTAGTTAATTATTACGGTCCGATGTCTACGTTTTATGTAGTTACGTAACGAAATATGTTTAAGTTTTCGTGTTTCGGAGAAAAACAATGTTTTCACATAAAATTTCCATCTCGGCAAGATTATTTTCAGAAAGGGTAAGTACATCTTCAAATATAAAAAAAGGCGGGGAAATAATCGTAAGGCGTCAAAAAATTCGTCCGTATCGCTGTCAACAGGAAAAGTGCCTAAAAGGCTGGCAGTATACACAAAAAAGATGTTCCGCCGACCCCAAATAAATTGAGGATAAGAGCAGGAGAATGATGATGATGAATTAATGATGATGATGTTGATGATTTTGATGATGATGATGTAATGATGGTGAGTTTAAAATAAATGAAGATTATAAGTATTCATTTAAATATATAACTATATTAAGTGCACTAATAACAATATAAAATATTCAAGCTAATAATTAAATAATAATATATAATTTAATACAAAAATAAATAAATAGATTGACCTACACATATTATATTCAGAGAATAAATAAATGAATAATAACTTAAATAAATATAATAACTAATACTGCTGCTAAAAAAAAAGTGATGAATAGGACATAATTTAAATATTTAATAATAAGCTTCTTCTCGACTACTTATTTCAAATTTTGCTGTGCCCGACAGGGTCCATAATTGTTTCAATTTATTTTTCCCTACCACCTGTATGTGTACATTATAGATTGCAATAAAGCTAAAGATAAAGATGATGATGTTGATGTTGTCCCAAATCGTGTTAAAACTGCTGTCAAAAAACTGACCCTTAAAGGCAAACAGGCGCGACGCGATCACGCGCGACGTTGCGACGCGAAGGTAGAACAATTTCCATGAAGTTTTCATAGAAATTGTCCTGCGCCGCACCTGTCTGCGGATGCTAATCGCTAATCACTGAAAATACCAGTCGGATTTGAAAAATGCGTGTTGCATTAGATTGCCCTATTCTTGCGGAAGGCTATAGGCTATTTACCATCACGCTACGACACTTAGGAGCCGCGCAAAAAGTAAAAAGTCAGAAATAACTCTAAGCGAAAACAAGTAAAGGCTCTTTCAAACAGGCGCGACACGCGGCGTGACACAAAGACACCGCTCGTCGCGCGACGAGCGGTGTCGCGTCGCGTGTCGCGCCTGTTTGTGGAGCCTTAATAGCGCGGACGATGCGATGCGATGGGGTGGGACGGGGGAACAAGAAATTTAACGCAGACGAAGTCGCGCGTAGAGGCTAGTCTCAAGATAAAATTAGATTTGACTCTATAGTCCTCTAAATAACCAGACAACAAAGATATCATATTCAACAAACCCTTTCTAAATATCAAGAGTATGTACTTAGAAATAATTGGTAACCTTATTAAAATAACAAATTCAGCCAAACGCCGATACAAAGCCACTAGACCGAGAGTAAATCGCCATCTAACAAAGTATCCGTTCACCTATAAACTATCCAAGTAGATATAAGTGTACGTAGACTATGTAAGGGTTGTGCATTCAGTGTAAGCGACCAAGCGTGTCGTACACACCCCCTGTTGATAGTACATGTTGCCTACGCCGCGCCGGGTACAACCTACATAGCTACTTAGGTAGGTACACACGATATAAGAGATAAGTAGGCAGGCTGGTAACAACGAAACCGATTCTTAGGGACAAAATGTTCCAACACCGTCAAGCCTCGTTGTCACTCATGAGGGACAATTCGCCCACGCGGCTTACATCTCTATTTGTACTATTAAATATTGGCTAATATCGTCTGTGGGCTGTTCCGCTCTATGGCCTGACGGATATTCTCGTCAATTAGAACAAAAATAATCAAAAAATGACAGGTAAGACCGAAAAATTCTGAAAAATGTCGAAAGTGACGTAATGCGCTTTTCACTGTCAAACCGCGGGGCTTGACGGTTTTGACGTTTTAGAGATACTGCTCCCGAGCGGTTAAAGCAGATAAGTACGTATGAAACCGGCATGCCTGAAATATATCTTTCGACGGCATGTAAAGCCAAGTCAGAGGCCCATGGGCGCCATAAAAACTCTGACTCCAGGATAGTCACGAAAAAGAAAGAAGTGTCAGACGCTTCACTTTTTGTTAATTTTATTGCTTCTTTCACTCGAAGTTAAACGACTGACCCCATAATGAATCAAAAGTTAAAAATTTATTCATTTGTGAACCGATGCAACGATGTTGAATTTTGACACTCGCGAAAGCAACAGATAAACGTTAATTTCTATGTTATTTTGCTGGTGTGAACATGGAATGAAACAAACATGAAGGTTCATTCGAGTGAAGCGTCTGATATCAGCTTTCGTTTACAGCTAGGAGGACCTGGACATGTTCCGTGTTCTGTGTTCAGATGAACGAGATTTGGTGAGGTCCTATCCTGCTCAACGCGGAGAATGTCCCTTTGGCAACCGCAACTAGTATTTATTTCAACCTTAAAATTTCAATATAATTATGGAGATAGCGTAGGTCCCAAACTAGGCACAGCCTTAACTAAGTACTTTCTTAGCCATGTTGCAAGTCTCCTAAATAAGTATGATCCTCAACATAGCTAATGTAATCCCCGTCTCCATTATCACTAGGCGACACCAAAATTAATGCCTAAATGAAAGCACGGTGTTGGATTTTCGCTGTGCTGAGCGTTGAAAATCCAACAGCGTGCTTTTATCTATACATTCGTTTAGTGTGTCCCCTTTTTGAAAACTAACTCTAGTAACTATATAAATAAATAAAATTTCCTGCACGTTATTTACAGAACATAAATGAATACTAGTATATTATGTGTAATTTTTGTGATATAAGTTTTTAGCTGAAATTTGTTTGTGTACAATTTCCACTTGCAAGAGCTCCACAGGTGAAGGCCTCCTCCAACGCTACCCAATCTTCTCTAGATTGGGCTACTTTAACCCAGTTTGTACCTCCTATTTTATTTATGTCTTCGTCCCATCTAGTAATAGGTCTTCCCTTCTTTCGTACTTAGTAGCTATTATATAATAATCTAGATTACATATGAAAGTGTTTAAAAATTGTGTGAAGTTCCTGACACTTGATCACAACTAACGCAATGAAAACGAACACCTCCTGCGTATTCCAAAGAAGTTTATTATTTGCCTGAAACCGAAATTCTTTTGTCGACTGTACCTCCATACTTAGTGGATACGTAGCCGCTGTACGAGTGGGTACGCTAAATGCATTTAGAGTAATGGAAAACGTTCGTGTTACAATGATTTGATTGTTGTTGGTTTAGATACGTTGTTTGTATTTACCATTTATCTCGTCAGCAATCTGTATTAATATTGGGGAAAGGTTTCGGTTTCACACCTAATGATAATTAAAACATTTTTTTGTGTTATTGAAGCTGGTGGTAAAAAAAACTTTTGATGATATTTTTTTGAGTCAACGACCGCCGCAAGAGTATTTATTTGAAGTATGAGTTTCGTTTTTTTTTGTTTTATCATGTTTAGATATACCTAGATATTCATCACATCTGTGAAGTTTCTCTAGTAATTTGACCTTGTATTTTAGATTTGGTTTCCTACATTTCAAATCGTCTGGAAGATCTCTCACACCAGGTTTGAGCTTACTCAGCTTCTCACGGCGTACACTAATAAATTTAGTAGTTCACTTGAGGCAGCAGAAGTTTCGCTGTGGCCATTGAGCTGTAAAATCGGTTTAAAGTTACGTCTCTCCTTTAAATAATCCAAGCTCATAATATTAGCGTTCTTATTGGCAATACAAGAAAACAAAATCATTTACTTATCAACGACAAAAGTCGTTTGACACTTCAGTTTTTGAAAACTTAATTATTGAATAATATAATGCATTAGAGGCGGGAAGCAAGATGTGAATAAAAAAAACTTTTAGCTTAGAAATTCTGAAATATAATGTTTCGAATAATTTTGGGTCAGTTCAGATGATGTGTAAGAAGTAGCAGTGTTAATCGACTTTTGTCGCTGACCATGCAATTTCATAGGACAGCATTCCTGAAGGCCAACTCTCGTAAACAAAAAATATTCACATTCAAGTCGCAATCCACATGACATACATGACATTGGCATACATGACATTGGCTAATGCACAAACCGTGCGAAGGCAGAAAAAAAAAAAGTCGCAATCTGTCAAACTTGTCAAAAATATTGGTATTTTGATAGACTGCGAATGATATGTGAGTGAACTTCTTAAAAATTACAGGAACTGATCTTTATTAATTTTTTTCATTATTAAAGTAGATTACACTTTTAGGTATTATTCATTAAATCTCTAAAGAGTATTCTATTCTATATTCTCTCCCTCAATTAACTTAAAAAAAAAAACTTTTTACAAAAAATACTACACTACTAAACTACAAAGTGAAAAATAACTTTAATTTCGGAAGTCGGTGTCTTTGGATCAGTATTTTAGGTTTTTGACACCGACTTCCGAAATTAAAGTTATTTTTCCCTTTGTAGTTTGGAAGTCGGTTGTATTTTTTGTGAAAAAGTTTTTTTTTTCACTTTTTAGTGGGTTGATTTGTAATTTATCTAAGTTACAATATCCTTATGTCAACTGCTCATCAAAAATACCCGAATCGCTATAGATGTGCCTTTAATATTTGAAGAGTTCCCTCGATTTCTCCGACAATGGGACCAACTTGAAAGTATACACTTTCAAAAAAAAAAGAATTTTTCAAATCGGTCGAGCCGTCTTCGAGTAATCGGGGAAAATACATAAAAAATAAAAAAATAAATTGAGATCCTCTTCCTTTTGAAGTTTTTTGAAGTCGGTTAATAATATTATTTTTGCAAAATTAGTCTATTTTAGAGAAGAAGATTCGAGTCACTAAGTCTGCGCAATTATTGTTTTTTTTTGGCAAATGGATAATTATCCAATCAGAAAATAAGTCTTCCTTTCCATGTCTTTTATTTTCTTCAGGTAGGTTTTGACATTGTAAACAACTTCGTTCTTTTTTCTTCAATGTACTCACTAATTACAAGGAATCCTCATGTTCGTGAATATGTTCACGTTCATGACATGTGTCTCATGGTCGTGTTCCATATGACAAATATTATACCCGGGATAACAGGCGGCTTTGCCAAGACTTGTAAAGTTAATTAATTATTATAATTGTTTCATTCTCTTCCTGTTGACTCTGAGCTTAAGATTGCACTAGTCAACGGCTCGAACTCCTTGGTGCGCGTGGCTAATATGCATGCTATTTAGTATAGTTATTTATTTATTTAGTTTTATTTATTTTGTATTTATTTATGTAGTTTTTATTGATTTATTTCTTTAGTGACATAGACGATGATTTATAACGAAAATGAGCACGTACAATTTCATAAAGAGACCTTTGGGCGTATAGGTATTAAGGAAAAACTACTGGGTGTATCTACCTACTCAAAATAAAATCATATGAAGTTTTGAATAAATTATCTATCCCAATAAAGTTTTTATTTTGCCATTTTCATACTACATAAGTTATTTATTTACGCCCAAAGATGAGTTAAAATTAGTGTTGAAATGTGGAAGTTTCGATGCTCATTGTCATAAGTTCATAACTTCCAAACAATTTTTTTTTTCAATTCTGCTTCCTTAAGGCTCCTACATACATGCCGGGCGGCACGAACCGCCGGCTTTTGCCGAGCGGCACGCCTTTGTTTGGCGGCTAATTTGTGCGGCAAGCCGGGCGCACCGCGGCATGCCCGGCGGCGAGGCCGGCGGCATTGCCACCGGCATTGCCGCCGGCACTGTGTGTAGCAGCCTTTACAGGGCAAGATCATGACAACACAAATTGATATAATTTTTTGTTATGAACGTACATCGTCAGACAGACGAGTAATCACCATCATACTACTTTTGTATGGAAGAATGCCCGACTAGCGTAACCTTAAGAGGATTATTTAAAAATCCTTAGGATATAGTAATGTTAACCTTGTTCTAATGGATAACTTAATTTTGATGTAGATATCTAGTTGACTGCCTCGTTGGTCTAGTGGTCGCAAGCGCTACTGCTGAGCACGAGGTCCTGGGTTCGATTCTAAGGTCGGGCAAAGTATTATTGGGTTTTTCAATCTGGAATTTCTCAGTAGCAGCCCGGAGTCTGTATTTGTGCCCGGTTGATGGCAATAGGCGCGCCTCCTATTACATGGGACTTAAACATAACTCACGAAATGTGGGTGTACTTAGGTTCACCTCTGCCTAACCCTTCGGGGATTACAGGCGTGATGTTATTTATGTATGTATGTATATATAAATAGTCTGGTTTTGATTTAAAGACTGTAGAAGAAGAGTTTTGAATGTAAGGCCCACTTGCACCATAGATCACTTACCTACTGCTAAACGGATTTTAATCATCGTTCTTTCTGTCAATCATTTGAAGATGACAGAGACAGAAGGTTGTTTTTGAAAACGTTTAGCGTTAAATGTATCTAGAGATTTGTGGTGCAAGCGGGCCTATGAAAACCCTTTTTTATCCTAATATCCAACTTATATTATTATAAATCTAAAAGTTTGGATGTTTGTATGATTTGTCACTCAATCACGGATAAACTGCTGAACGGATTCAGATGAAATTTTGGTACACAGATAGTTTATAACCTAGATTAACACATTGGGTAGGTACTTTTAATCCCGGTAGTACATTCTCGTGGGATATTTTCCAACATCCACGCGGGTGAAGCCGCGGGCAAAAGCAAGTAGGTAAGTCATATTTACTTGAATCGATAATTGCTTGTATGTTTTCCGAATGTCGTCCAATTTTCTTGAATAAATATTGGTTTATATTAGATTGTAGTCTTTGGGTAGCATTGGTAATGTATGTAAATATTGCTTCTGAATTACATTCATGTTCTACTTCCAGAAGAAATGTTACAAACGAGTTTATGTTTGAAAAAAGTAACCTTACGTAGGTACAAGGTGTTAGGCAGACGGTTGAAAATACCAAAATGGCGGTACCGTGGGGCTGTCTGCTACGTTTTTAGGCCCAATAACAAGACACAAGCCACACGGATTTTAATTTTGTAATTCGTTGTTGCTCAAAATTCAAACGTTAACAATTTAATTTAAAAATAAAAATAAAAGCATTTTTTTTTTCATCTCGAGTAATGTAGAGTCTTATAAAATTTGTATTTGACGCAGATGATTACTAGAAAATTAAATACGAGCCCTTAAACTACAAACTAATTTAAAATAAATACCGAATGCCCGACTTTGAACTGCGTTAAAAAAAAACTAAGAGTGAAGGAGCAGTTCTAATTCTAGAAAAACATCTTTGGTTCATGCGGTATGCAATATACAAAATTCATTTTAAAACAACTAGAATAATTCATCAATTTTAACTGTCCGGCCCTTTTTTCACGGAACTCTACATTTGCAAAAAGTGAAATTAATTAAGTACTTACAAGCAAACGTCTTTTCTACATGTTAGATTCTACAAATAATCTAGACGAAAATAAAAATTAAATGTTGTCAGTGTTGTTATTTTTTTAAATGAAATTATTAACGTTTGAAATTTGAGCAAAGACGAATATCGAATAAAATTTTAAAAAGTCATTTAAAAAATCCGTGTGGCCTGGGTATTTTCATTGGGCCTAAACACGCAGCAGACGACCCCACGAATACGTCATTTTCGTATGTTCAACCATCTACCTAACACCCTGTATGTAAAACTAGATCGTAACAAATGGCGTTCTGTAGTTTCTGCCTATCTCCACGGGAAAAAAGCATCTGTTTACGTGTATGTATGTAAAAGTACCCATAAATAAGTATGTACTAGGTACCAAGTTTAATGTTTTAAGTGTAAAAAAAATCGACTAAACCATTCATTTCGCGACACCATGACGACACCTCATTTTTGTAAACGCGACTGTACTCTTTATTTATATTACGTTACTGATCAATGTTCTATGCAAGTATTTTACTTTAAGGGTTTTGTAAACGCGATTATGCTCTTTATTTATATTACCTCAATGTTCTATGCAAGTATTTTTACTTTAAAGGTTTCGGAAGTATTTTTTTTTTTTACAAGTGTTTTTCTTCCACCGAGGCGATCTTATTCAAGTTTTCACTTCTGTCGGCACTCCCGGAGTGCCACCATTTTTTTTAATGGTAATATTTTTTGGCACGTATGCACGCTGTGCTATAGCGGGTTGATCGGAAAGCCATCCGTTATATTAATATACTGTACTTATACAAAATATTATTATACGTGGAAGGGGCGACTAGAATCAATTCTATTTTCTTGTAAATTTTGACGTTCAAAAGTGCCTTTTATATGCCTAATTGACATAAATTATTTGAGTTTGACAAGAATTTAATTTAAGTACCTTTCTCTGCCTACTAAGGTGTTTTGAGAAAATTCGGAAAACTGAAGATTATTGTGTAGTGTCCGTTTGATGTTTCTTGTAGACCAAACTTCACGCAAACCACTCAATTTTAACATTATTTTCTAAGTAAATAAAGACTATAGTTCTCGCGTTTTGGCATAGCATTAGCGGTCATTGACCCACATATATTTTCTAGCATTTTTTATTTATAAAACTGAAATAAAGTTCGTTAACGTCTTAAATCAATATGTATTGTGATCTTCAACATGTTCCAATAATGAAAAACCGTACATAATTTATTGATTGGGTTCCTATGGAGAGATATTGGGGGAAGGGCAATGACCGTTATTGCCACGCCAAAACGAGACAACTATAGTTCTAAAAATACACATCAAGAAATGTTGCCACAGCAAAATGTCAAAAGTTTTTTTTTTACTTCAATGATGGGGAAGCTCTTGGCCTGCATCTCACCTGGTGGTAAGTGATGATCAGACCGAAGGTGGAAGCGAGCTTCACCCAGAATCCTCAACCACAGAGGAACTGGCTATCTTACCTCTAACTGCCGAAAAACAACAATGCTGTTAACATTGTTGTTATGGCGACAGACTTAGATAAGATGGCTTCAAAGTAAATCAGATCAAATAAACCTTGAAATCAGTCATTAATTCTGTATCCAATTTAGTTAGATACCTACTTACTAAGTATTTAAATATTCCTTACTTAAACATCATCCAATTGCTTTCAATTTATTTAAAACTAGCTTCCGCCAGCGGTTTCACCCGCGTGATATCTTTATAAATTATAGCCGATGTTACTCAGTGACATTCTACTGATGAAACAATGTTTCAGTAGTTTTTGTGTTTATTCATTACCAACAAACATACAAAAAAACTTTTACTTTTTTTAATATTATGTATGTTTTCTACCGCATAAGTCTCGATCCCGTAAGAATATCGGGATAAAAAGTACCCTATGTTCTAACCTAGGTCATGGTCTACCCATACGCCAAATTTCATCCAAATTCGTTCAGCCGTTTAAGCGTGAAAGCGTAACAAACAAATAAACAAACAAACTCATCATCATCGCATTTATAATATTAGTTTGGACTAGCGACCCGCCCCTGCTTCGTACGGTAAACTTGTTTATTCTGAATAAAAAAACGCACATAAAAAAAAATAGACATAATAAATAATCAATAGAAAGAAAGAAAGAAAAATAGGTAAAAAAAATATATAACCAAAAAAAAAGTTTGACAATGGTGCCGATTCCCTTGTTCACAAACTAAACTAAATTTAAGTTCAGTGCATCTTTTTCTTTCTATTTCATTAAGAAAAGGACAGAAGATAAATTTTAGTTTAGTCCTGTCAAATTAATCGGCGCCTGTCACTACTCCATACAAGTTTAGACGTGATTAAAAACTTGCCTACTAAAATTACGTCAAGCGCTGATTAATTTGACAGAACTAAACTAAAATTTATCTTCTGTCCTTTTCTTAATGAAATAGAAAGAAAAAGATGCACTGAACTTAAAAGTTTAGTTTGTGAACAAGAGAATCGGCACCAATGTTTCATTACATAGATAAAACACACACAGTTGACAAAACATCGAGATTTCTTTATTATATGTAAGTTTAATATAAATGCTTTATACACAAAACCTTCCGGAATAAATTCTGTAAATGATGGTAAAAACTGCATAAAAACCGTTGCGTAGTTTAGACGAACAACGAGATCACACGGACAGAGACGAAAAGTGACTTTAATTTATTGTATGTTTAAGTAGATAGATATAGTAGAGAACAGGACATTTATCCAACCCTTAGAAGCCGAAGTAAATTATCTTCGAAAATATTCGATTTGCTGAAGAGTTTACCGATGACTCGCCGAAATTGAGATTTTTGGAAGCCTTATTAACTTTACCTGGAGGAACTTCGATATTAAGTTATCAAGTTATTATGAAGTTTGGGATTTTTGATAGGATTTCTTCCTTTGGTGTTTTATGCGTAAAAAGGCAGAACCTGCTTTGTGTTTTAGTATTTTTGTAGGTACAATCAGCCTCAAAGATATTTAAATCGACATGAATTATTTTGATTGTCTACAATTTGTATTCCGTAATACTGTATCGATGTGTAGCTACAATAGAATTCATGTCGTCGTATCTATACATCTTTTTAAGGCTGACTGTATCTAATTCTTAAAATTAAGAAATGGTTTTTATTTCAAAGTAGTAGCTACCTATTGTTTGGAAAGATCCATAATTGAAAATTTGTGAAGTGAAACTATAATGAAAACATTACCCTCCTTCTGGGGCAATCAGGTAATAAAAAAAAGTGGTGGCACTCCGGGAGTGCCGACAGAAGTGAAAACTTGAACAAGATCGCCTTGGTGGAAGAAAAATACTGGTATAGAACATTGGTCCGTAAACTTATCAAAATAAAGAGCACAATAGCGTTCACAAAAAAAATACTTCCAAAACCTTTAAAGTAAAAATACTTGCATAGAACATTGATCCGTAACGTCATATAAATAAAGAGCACAATCGCGTTTACAAAAATGAGGTGTCGGTAACGGTGTCGCGAGTTCAATTGTTTTTTCCCATCTCAAAAATGCCCAACGCGCCTAAATAAGTTTTCACTTCAATAAGATTTCTGTTACTTTCTCTATTTATTTAGGTATTACTTTTATAGCACTTGGAATGTATCAAAAACCTTTGAGTTTTCACCAAACAGTCACCAGCCGGTCTGTTCTTTAAAAATCTCGTCGTTAAAACTTAGATAGAGTGCGCTTGAAGTGAGCTGTCATTCCACCCGATCAATCCTTAGCGGATTGACACTATTGACAACTGACTTCAAGATCATTTACAGAATAGATCGGTTGTTTATGCATTAATAAGTTAAATGAAACAAACAAACTTATTACGCAAACTTAAGTACATACCTACACTAAACTTATTTGTTAATTTACTTCTACAATCATATTTTATTGCCATTCTGCCAAACTTTGTGAGAACGCCACAAGCACGTCGCCACATTTATGCAAAGGGTCCAGATTCTTAACTGTATTAAATACTGTACATTTTCTAATAATGTTCTGGGAAGCACACGAAAGTGCTTTAAAGAGCGCGCTCAAAGGGTTGACTGTCGAAAACTCTCTATCTACGTAGAATATACGTAATGAGAGTCTTTGATGAACGTGATATTGGTGAAGTAATTATAAACAAATGCGAATTACGAGTAAATTACATTTTGAAGTAAGTAAACAGAGAGCTATTTCGGAAAGCACAAATGTAATCGATGATACTCGTATAATAGGCGAGTCCCATGTGAAAATGGGCAGAAATGGGTTTATTGGTTGAATCGCATGAATTTACTCGCTAGAAACGGGCGAATCGACACTTTTAAATAATATATAAAAAATCGACAGCTCCAGAAATACGTATTGCAATCGGCAAATTTTGAATTTTGTGCAATGAAGTTAGGAAAAAGTACTTACAATAACTTCACTGTATACAATTTTAAATGTGACAATTGCCTCATACGCAATAATAATTTCTGGAGTTGCGGATTAGTCTACAAATAAATTAACTTCGTGCGAATAGCCTCAAGAAAAAATAATATAATTTATTTAAAAGTGTCAATTCGCTCATTTCTGTCGAGATACTTCGTGCGAATCTACATACTAATAAGCCAAGAAATGACTTTCTTTTCTCCTCTGGACACTTGTATGATTCTAGAATTCACTCAAATAATATTTTCTTCCATCACGACTTGGAGTATTTTGACCTTTAGACACGCAACTCTCTAACTACCACTAGATAAGAATTAAAAATAACAAGCTTAGTCACTCTTAATAACATTAAACAATTAAGTAATTAATGAATCGCTGAACATGAAACACCATTTAATTTCAAATTGTTTAATTTCTGAATCAGTTCCCTTTAACTCTGCGAGCGTAAAACAAATGCCCACACATTTCCAACTTACCTAATTAAATATGCTGTTTAAACTAAAAGTAGCTACTCATTACTGAAAGTATAGAAATATACATTGTACAGTAAGCGCTCAAAAGTGCATGAGCACGCTAAGAGTCGTATTGCTGTGAACACGCGGTATAGCTCGTACATTTGTATGTGTAAGCAACACGATACACACACCACAGATAACGCAGTTATTGTTCGTACACGAAACAACAATATATTTCCGTCGCTTTAAACATGCTAGCACACACGCACTATGCGCGTGAACTTGACCAGTTAATGGCATTGCTAAAATTCGATAGTAACTTAACAAGTGCAGGTAGCAGAAAGCGTTAAGCGTTGGTATGGAATTCAAACTGCCTCAGGTTCTAATCTCGTAAAACACAGTGCGGTTTTTTGCAAATATTATTATTTTTGTTTTCGATAATAATATTTTTTTAATATTGCTGCTTTTTATGTTGTTATTGCAATAAAGGTTTTAGAATAAAAAATGCGTGATATATGATAACAAAATTAAAAAAATATGTTTATTCGTTATATTTATTTTACATAAGTTAACACACTGCTACAATTATTTATCATTACTTCAGCTGAATAAGATGTGAAATAGATGTCAAGAAACTAGAAGCAGTTTGTATTATTTTGACATATTTAAATTATGAAATATTTGAAATTTTTAATGGATTTTTTCACCATCAACATTAAGCTTTGATCATGGTCGAAGTAATTAAGTAATAAATAAGAATATTAGACTACTTAAAATGTAAAAAACTACTTACAGAATAGGTAATTTGATTATATAAGTTTGTTTATATTTTATTTGTATTAATTATTTTACATTTTATTTGACTTTAGTAAATATTGGTTGTTATTGAGGTTAAAGCTTAAGTATTCATTTTCTTTACGAAAAGAAGATTGAAACTAAACCTCAAATTTTAATCCTAAAATAATACTGTTACTAAAATAATATTAAACAATTTCGGTATATCTGCAAGAAATACGACAAACACCCTATTGAAACGTGCTTAAAAAATTCGTTACCATAAATTCATGCAATAACGAATCTGTTGTTTATTAAGTTGATACGGTCAATATTTTAAGGTCAAAAACGGTTTTCTAGCTGGTCTTCAGTGATGCAAGCCTTCAGAGTGCACGGCGAACGGTTCATAATGACGTGTTTTTAATAATTCAGCAAAATATCTCGTTGGTATGAAACCATTTGTTTCATTCACCATTTGACGTCGCTGCTACTCGATAATAAGCCCCTTCCTCATATCTCTTAACCCTCACAGTATTTCTCTAGAACAAAGAAAAACATTGTTTTTATTACACATAATACCTTATTATTTATTATTCACTAATCGAATTAAACCTCACAATGAATTTAAAACTTTAAAGGCATCTTCTGTCTCAACAATACCTCTGTTCTATCAACAATACCCTTGATTAAGATTTATGTTTAGTAAAATATGAAATATATAAATGATAACACTCACACTTAGTCCGGTTTCATTAGATATTCACTTCACTTTTACGCAGCGCAATAATATTCTCTGATCTGATCTGATCTCTTCAATATATTTTATGCCTGCTTTTTGATAATAATAACCACAACACTGCGCTAAATACTCGTCACCAATATTATCCACGAACCAAAAAAGTTCTATTAATTAAATACTCCTAACAAACTGCATCTACCCCACAGAAATCGAAATAATTTACTTAGTTTTTTGTGGTCTACCTGCTAAACTTTAATATTTATGTGAACAAGACGAATGAAACTAAAAACGAATGATGATTATTGAACTAGTCATTGGTTGCAGACAAAGTGAGTGTGTGTGTGTAATGTGCGTGTCTACAGTATTGTAACAACTTATAGAAGAAGGTCGTAAGTCAAACCGAAGCGTCAGTCTATTGCTTTGTGAGATTGCTCATGGACTTTTGGCTATAGTTTATGCTAAAGATTTATTTCAAAATTTGAAAATACCCATGATAATGTAGATTTTATTATGAATACTAGCTGACGTTGTCCTGTCCAAAACAAAAAGGACGTTCAGCTTTTCGCCGAATTTTCCAATATTCCCGGCAACTTTTAAATTTTTCTTTCCGAAAGAACCTGATTCGAACTACTTATTACGCGACGCGACACAAAGACACCACTCGTCGCGCGACAAGCGGTGCCTTTGTGTCACATCGCGTGTCGCGCCTGTTTGAAAGAGCCTTAAATCGGTCCAGCCGTTCTGAAGAGATGCAACTTACCAACGAACAACATTTCATTTTTATTATAGCTATAGATTTAGAGCTAGACATTTACCCAGGTACTTTATTAACTGAATTATCATTCATTCATCAGTCATTTTAATTTGAATGCTTTGTAACAGGGTTCATGTCAGGTGTTGAACACCTTGAATGTAACATTTACCTACCACATGAATGCAATAAAATATTTCATTTTGAGTTTGAATTAATTAATTAATTCGTAATCAAAGTATTTTCATACCGTCATGCGGTGGTACTAACATCATCCAATTTGTGTGGGGCACAAAGGCTAGCTCAATGCCGTGTGCAAAGTGACAGGATGTGACAAGGAAGTTAAGAAGAATAACTTATAACAACGCAGACCAATAACTCTTTGACTGTCTTAGCGTTCGGGAAAGGCAAATCTTGACACCTCTCGGTTGGACACGATTAGGAACAAATAAAGTATAAATTCGAAAAACATGTATTCTTTTGTACTCAACTGACGGTTGCAGGAACGCAATATCTCAGCGGCCGGAATTTATTTGCCATAAAATTGATAAATCGTGTTTTATTTACAAGAAGAGGGGTTATATGGTGTAGCATAATGGTCCAGCCTCAACACTGTTTCCCAAGAATACCAAATACAGCAATAATATTTTTATTCATTATCAATATTCTAGTGCATTTAATTTAGAGTTCGCGTCGTCAAAATTCAGAAATCAATGCAGTGGTAATTTCCGCCCACGTAGTAGATAATGAAACAGGCCTTCTGCTTGTACCTACTTTGTGGCAACAGGCAGCGGGAGGGGACGTGCCCGGGTCCCAGCATCCCTTTCAACGGATCTCAACCAGTCGAGACGAGACACCGGCCGTGTGTACTCCCGCCATTTTTGAGCGGGAAAATCGCGACAACTTTTCGCTCCTAAACTGACAGTTACTGTTTGAAATTCGAATTTAACGAGTGCTTCATTTATAGAGTGCCAGGATTTGTGATCGTTTGACAGTGTATATATTTTTTTTTGTTCTAAACAACCGATACTTATTATTTATGAATAAATTTTTAACCGATTAATTTCCAAAAAAAAAAATCTGTGTATGAATCAAATTAATGAAAATAATAAAAGCACCATAATAATATTTATTGGTGAAGATAATGAGAAATGAAAGGACTTCGATTCCAGCACGCGTAGCATGACAACCATAGAAACGAGTTTTCTACGGGTTTTATCGACGGAAGAATAGGCAAAATGACAGATTATGATTGTTTATTTGACATTTTGTCTATTCTTCCGTCGACAAAACCCGTTTCTATTATGGTCATGCTAAGCGTGCTGGAACGAAAATAGTCTCAATTACAGGCAAAGCTCAATTAGTGGAAAAAGGGAAAACGTGCTTTTACTTAAATTCAAATTATTCATTATTACATAAAGGATCCACATAGCGTTGACTAAATTATTCATACTGATAAAAGGTCCCCCTTTTACGGGATGTGATTCGTGGAAAGATTCTTTTATCTTCTAATAAATTCATGTTTCATTCGTCTATTACGAATGTATTTTTAACAAATTAATCATATTTTTTGTAGGATGATATTCCGTTTGGATAAGAACTCCTGTGACATTTTTTTTTTTGTGGAATACGACTCGTAGCATCTAGAAATTTCTTTGCCACTAAAATTGGAAGTATCCTTGCAACATAACATAACATCACGCCTTGTTTCCCCGGAGGGTTAGGCAGAAGTGTACTTTTTGTTCAACCACATTTAGCCAGTTATGTTTAAGTCCCATATAATAAGGGGCGAGCCTATCGTTTCCTTGAGCAGTGATGGCCCAATGCTATTAGCCACCACTTATGAGTTTAAGTCGTGTGTTCGAACCCAGGCGCCTCAATTTACTTTGTGTACTTAATTTCATCACCACTGCTCTCAAAACGGTGAAGGAAAACATCGAGAGGAAACCAGCATGTCCTAGAACCAAAAAATCGAAGACATGTGACACCAACCCGTACTGGGCCCGCGTGGTGGATTATGTGGGAACATTATAAGTTGATTATAGGCTATCGTTTCTTTGTAATTGGTGAATTATTCAGTTTTATCGATATTGCATGTCATATACACATACATAGGGATCTATGTGCCAGTCTCGTCTACGATTCCGAAACTACGCAACAGATTGGGTCTTGAGCAGGCTCTGGCGCTGACACAATGCATTTAAGCCGCTTAATCGGTCGCTTTAAGCTGTTTTCTGGACTCAATGGAAAATCGATCACACCGATATTAAACTATTGTTTAGATTTATGTTTTTTTTTTTTACATTTTAGTAAATTCTCAGTCACAATGCCTTCGTTTGTCCGCCCATAATACTTAATTGCCTATATTTATGATCTAACCATTATAAGCTGTTGACAATAGTCTAAAAACTTTATTTTGGGAAAATATAGGCACTATTTTGGACGTACAATTGTATTACTTTATTTTACATAGGTACCATAAATTATTTCGATTTTTTTAACAACCCTGCCAATATCTAAAAAGTCCCAAAAGCGTGAACCTTTTTTTATTTCACTGGAGCGAGAATTTTATTGCTGACTTTGGTTCACCGGTTCTATAGCGTGACCTGGACCAAAGCGCGTGTATTGACAGTGGATCTCAATCGGCACTGGCTAACTTCGGACCAGTTTGATTAAACCAGTTGCATTGCAACTATTTTCAATTTAAAGCTGCCCGAAACCTCAAATATTGTAAACTAGTTCACTGAAATTAAGGAAGGAAGTAACTCATTTTAACTTCATAATTGTATTGGTTTGGTTAAATTTGGCTCGTTAATCGGGTTCTGAGCTATTCATACCAGACGTTTGTCTTGTTACTGCTAATGGTTCGATTATTTTGACACATTGCAAGTTTGAACACTCCGAAAGAAAACTCGCTTAGTCATCTAACTTTATCGAATCTAAAACTATTGAAAGTTAGTCTAAGGAGGACAAGAAAATGGGTATTAGTAATGACTACATGATGACGAAACTATATACAATTGTAAGCTCTGCAAAAAGTAGAAAGATTACTTTTAATCTTATCCTACAAAAGATATCAGTGACGGTAATGTGTGATAAAAGAAAATTCGGCCATCTCTACACCCTCGTCTGCAAATAGATTATTTACTGGAGATGAAAGGTAAGTCTTTAAAAAACCCTCTTCAAATGCCCTCATCACATATAACAAGACATTTCAGCTTCTGCCTAAGTCTCTGCTTATATCCTTCTGATCTTTATTCTTAGGTTGATGTTAAAGGATAGTTGCATATTTTGCGACGGCCATTTCTTTTTGTCTCGTATCGTCATATGCTCTAATTTAATAACTCATGTTGTGGACAAGAGAGTCAGCCCGTCGTAGTGTCTCTATAGACCGAGAACGTTGTGCCGCGTCTTAGGAATGCGCGGCGAGGCAGCGTTGACGAATGAGTGGTGGGACGCCGTGAGCGTTGACGAATGAGCGGCCTGCAGTGCTCCCCGTCTCGCCGCGCACATACCTAGGGCGGTCTCGGTCAAACTATAGTGTCATAGCTCGCAAAAGCTTTGTCATGTCCGATGAACACTGGAGAATCACTTAGTAAGTTTATGTAGGTACACTGTGGCATTTTAATCATCTTACAAAAGCCTACTTCATGTATCCAATAGCTACTAAACATTCATAAAAAAAATATTGTAATAATTTTTTAATTGCTCCTAGAGGTATTTCATGTCGGGTACATTGAGTGGCCCTTTGTGAGGCAACTAAAATGTCACGGTGTGTATCAATTTTTTTTTAATGAATGTTTAGTAGTCATTGGATACATGAAATTGGCTGCTTTTGTATGACGACTAAAATGTCACGGTGTATATATACACCACGCTTTATTTAATAACTCCCTCTAACCTTAATTTGCCTCACAATTCGGTGCTAGTTTCTTGTACGCGTATATCAGCGTGCGCGCCGATGCATACGCTCATTTTTTGAGGGCAACAGTGCGCGAAAATCGAGCGGTGTCACGTATACTTATTAGTTTTATTTACTTCGCTTATCCGCGCCGAACATTCGTGTGGCTCGTTGGATAAATGGGACACAAAATGGCGACAGTCTCTCAATGGGCACAGTCACCCTTGATGCCCTTGGATGTAGTGTAGCTAGCTATTAGCTATTAGTTGGAAAGTCTGTCTTTTAGGAGCTAGGTCGTATAAAACCGAAGTAGGTAGCAAGATAAGATAAGATATATTTATTTGCTCAAACATGTGTACACATACAGAAATAAAAACGTACATGCAGGATATAACATAAAAAAATACAGGTTCAAACATGACATGTCATTTTTTGCCACATGTTATGGCGTGCAAATGTGAATAGTTATGATTGTTAATAATTTAGGTAGTTTACCTTGAATTTGGCAAACATTGATAAATTATAAAAATGTCAACAGTAAATAAAAATAATTCATAAAATCTATGTCAAAATAACTGGTTCTGTAAAAAAATCCTTAATATTATGGTTTGCTTTGTCAGTTAGAAATGACTAGTTGTTTCTTCAATTGTACATTAACATTTCGGCAACTTATTATAAATATGGGGGCCATGCAACAAACACTTTTGCGCATAAGTGCAGTACTACTACTATGCAGACAGGACAGGGCAGGACTCTTGCTATCTTATTCGAAGGACATGATTTTTGCAAACCTTAATCTAATCGATAATTAATTGATTCAGGCGTGACCTTGCGGAAATCCATGATAAAATAGAGTAGACGTTGTTATATTTAGTAACCTGTTCCGCTTAACTATTCCTAAAAAGTCATAAAAAACCCTGTAAGAAATCGGCGTGTTTCACCTCTCAACGAGGCATTCTCAGGATGACGATTGACTTGTCGCGAACCCGAACACGGCGTGTTACCACTCCGAGCGCTGATCGCAAAGATCAGCGCTCGGTGTATCATTTCCAAATAAAACAACGTCTATTGTATTTTTTTATCTAATCGATCACAATTCTGAACTTATATTTTTTTTTTGGCGATCCTGTTCTGTCCCACTCCCGGACAAAGGCATCCGTCCACTCCTTTCATCTTTTACAATTTCGAACATAGCAGTTTAAAATAATTAATTATCTTCCTGCCCTTGTTCCATGTTACGTGGGGTCGGCGCACCACGTTTTCTTTTTCCACTCTCCCCTGTCAACCGTCACGCTATCCTTCCCTCCCTTCTCTTTCATATCATTCCTCACACAATCCATCCATCTTTTCTTTGGCCTTCCTCTCCCGCTCCATTCATCAACATTTATATTCATTACACTTTTAGTCACATGCGTTTCGTCTCTCCTCATCACATGCCCATACCAGGCCAAACGATTCCCTTTCTACTTCTCTGTCACTGGCGCCACTTTTAAACTTCTCATTTCTTACTTTATCCATTTTCGTCACTCCACATATCCATCTCAACATTCTCATCTCCTCTACATGCAATCTTTTTCCTTCCGTCTTCTTCACGGCCCAGCATTCCGATCCATACAGTACGTCAGACCTTATCATGGACTTGTAGATTTTCCCTCTTAACTTGAAGAGCATCCGTGAGTCGCAAATTATTCCTGTGACCTGTCGTCATTTCATCTATCCTGAGTTTAAAATAATTGATAACGTAAAATCATATTTTGTATTGATTCAGGGAGACTCTCTTTGAAGAGAACTGAAGAAGGCTATAGTGATCAGTAATCTATTTTAATGGTTCCTTTTTTGTTGCTACCGTACTTTGTCAAGAGGCTGCAATATCGTTAAGTGTTTTTCCGTTAAAACGATTAAGGATCGGACAAGGACATGCTATATCGTCCCGGTACCTCGACACAATACATATAATAGAAGCAGCAAGATGTTAAAATAAAAGGGTATTTATAAGGAAAATTTATTGATAGTACGTAAATTTTTGTTTCACTTTTGTTATTATTAGTTTGTAATAGTTTTTTATTACATACAACCAGTATATTTATAATACAGACATACGTCTTATGTGAGTTGTCCTATGGAGGGTAAGCCTGGTGATCTATAATACAGAATTACCTACAACAGAGACCAGTATCTTTTGACAAATTTTTCAAATATATAAAGCAATGGAGCAGTGGTGGCCCAGTGGTAACTGCCGCGAATTACGAGGTGCTCTCAAAACAGTGAAGGAAAACATCGTGAGGAATCCGGCACGTCCTAGAACCAAAAATTCGAAGACATGTGACATCTACCAACCCGCACTGGGTCCGCGTGGTGGATTAAGGTCCCCGAGAGGAGGCCTGCCTCCCAGCAATGGGAACATTTTAAAGGCTAATTATGCTATTGAGTTATTTAAGTTGTAGAGGAGACAAATTTTTCAAACATATGAAGAATGGATTAGGAATTTTCTTCGGATTTTGAAAGAATGTGTGTTACGCAATTGGGGTGCTGGTGTCCTTGCGATGTTTTTCTTTACCGTCAGTAAATGTACAAGTTTATTGGGACCAGGATTTATAAAGATTAGAGGGATCTTGTTTCTTAGTTCGTATTGTATTGCTTGTTAACGTAAAGAACTTTTATTTCTTCGTCTTAGCGTTTTTCCGGACCATTTTCGTTTTTCTTACCTACAGGAATGAGACACGCATTAATTGATTTACTAAGCCAAGGACATTATAAACCTATGTCCATTCGATAGTATTTCCTTTTTCCCTGATAATTTTTAATTCGTTTTTAGGGTTCTACATGTCCTCAAAAGGAAAAAAAACGGAACCCTGACAGCCAATTTGCTCCAAATCTAATGGACCAATTAAGTTTAAATTTGGTACACATATGTGTTTCTGTGACCCAAACACGAACGTGTAACGTATATAAATGAATTTTGAATATGAGGGTCACTTTTGAGGGGCATATAAGAAAACAAAAAATTGCTAATTGTACCGTGTGACATATCAAATGCAAGGGCTTGTTGCGAAGATTTCAATATATATATTTTTTTAAATAATTTTAAAATAAATTCATTTAAAGATATTTATGAAAGTAGATGAAAATTGACCATTCCCTCTTATCTCCGAAATTACTGAGTCTAAAATTATGAATAAATACAGAGTGTATGGTTCTTTACTCATAGATTACAGGAAAACCTATAAGAAGTTTATGGTCTTAAAATTACGTGGTAAATCTCTCAATATTGTGCGTACAAACTTACATTTGCAGTTGGAAAGTATGGGGGAACAAGTTATCCAATTACAATGTTAAATTTATATTTGGGATAAATTCATCCCAACTACGGAACCCTTCACTGTGCGTGGTCCGACACGCACTTGGTTGGTTTTCAATATGTTCGTTACTCAATTACGCAAAAACGGCAGTACGGATTTGGATGAAATTTGGCACATGAGTAGACCATGACCTGGGTTAGGACATAGGATACTTTTTATCCCCGGTAGTATGTTCCCGTGGGTTAATTTCCGACCTGCACGCTACGCACGGCAAAAGCTAGTGTAACTTATAATAATTTAACAGAACAGATATACCTATAAGGTACCTTATTTTCCCATTTCTAGGATCACAAATCGTATTAATATCAAAACAGATTTGGGTCACAATAATTATAATGAAAGTTAACATGCGTATGAATGCTAATCACTGTTTTATTAAACGATAATTATCATCATAGAAGACTGCTAATTAGTTAATTTGTGATTGGAAATTCTCTCATTAACATTATTCCTATTAAATTAATCTATGTTGTGGTCAGCTGAAATGTGGCATGAATTTCTCATCGATTTTGCAAAGCTTTGATCACCCTATTGACGCAATGGCTAATGTGGTATATAATTCTACAGAAGGTACAATTTTGTGGGTCAATGTAATGTAGATAAATCATGCTAAAATTTTATAGTGTTTAAGAGGGTTTATCCTAAAAGTTGGCAACGTCGTAAATATCTGTCAAAATATTTACCTGTTTTGATTAATTTAGCAATATTACTGTATGGAAACAAGAAATGTGGCTAACTAGTTCTCTGGAATATTAATAATGAAATGCAATAATTAATATCCTAATACCGAATATTTCGGTTTAGATGTAAAAAAAGTATTTGGAAACTTTCCAAATGCCTTTTTTACACCTAAAATTGTTACAATATCAAATTCAGTGTTATAATTGCAATTCATTATTAATATTCTAGGGAACTAGTTAGCCACATTTCTTATTTCCATACAGTAATATTGCCAAATTAATCAAAACAGCGAAATATTTGACATCTATTTGCGACGTTGCCCAATTTCAGAATAAACGCTCTTAAACAACTTTTATTAAAATATACTTAGTCGAGAGTTTCATAGAACTAGTTAAGTACTCATTGTTGTGGTGATGAGTGTGTTTTAGGGTTCCGTAGCTGAAGATTGCCAAACGGAACCCTATTACTAAGCCTCTGCTGTCCGTCCGTCTGTCTGTCATCGGGCTGTATCTCATGAACCGTAATAAGTAGACAGTTGTAATTTTCACAAATTGTGTATTTCTATTGTCACTATAAGAACAAATAATAAAAATAAAATAAAGTTAAAAACAAAGGATGTCCCCATACAAGAAACGTGTTTTTTTCGACTTTTTTTTTGCGTTTATACTACACCTTGATATCAAAGTTAAATTAAATCTGTTTGACCGAGGCATTGTGTTTGAAAACCTTCCTAGAAAACGATTCACCAAATAAAATAAGTCCGCATTTTCTTTTTCTTTTTGCAAGAATACGAAAATTGCGAGTATATGAAAATCTTTTAGTCTATGATATACGGCTAGGTAAATTCCATCAAAAAAGTTTTATTTATTTATTTATTTAAACTTTATGCACAAGTAAAAATACTGTACAAAGGCGGACTTAATGCCTAAGGTTTTTATGTTTGAAACTGGTGTAGTTTGGCGTTTTTTATCTTTTTAGTCCTTCCGTCAAAATGGTTGCGTTATCCATCAAGAATTGGTATCGCAGTGACAGAAACATCCGCCCTGGAACTAAAAATAAAAAAAAAGCTTTAAACATATTTTTATAAATATTATACTTTGTCTGGTTGGCTATTAAAGTAGGGGAAGTCCAAAGAAACGATGGATGAACTGTGTGGAATATGATATGGCTAGAAAAGGGGACTACCGAGATGAGGACTAATGGAGAAGTGATATGGAAGAGAATGATGATGATGTACCATCGGAGAAACACATAATTATCTATACAAGGTAAGGACTATTTCTGCTTGCAGCGCTCGCCCCATATAGTATCGTTTACCTACGAAAAAAAGGGTCGTGTGCACGGGATTATTTTTCAAACTGCGTGGATATGCGTTTCTTCGATAGTACTCAAACTCAATTCAAGCTCAAACTCAAGCATTTATTTTAAATCAATTACAGGCACTTTTGAACTGTCAAGGGGTCGGTCAGTCAGAAAGATGAAGCTAGTTGCCCATTTCAAAGCGTAGTAGGTACCTATGGAGAAGAACGGGCAAGAAACTCCACGGACACTCTTTTAACTAAAAATATGGTTACAAAATATTGGTAACATCATTCATGTTGAAGTAATACATGTGAGAACGATGCAGAATTTTAAAAGCGTCCGTAATAAAAAATAAAACAATTAATGTAATTTAAAAATTAAATTAAAATAAGTTGTGGCAGCTAAGAGATGACCAGTCCCTACTGACAGCGCCCGTTCACGAACACTACTTACTTATGGAGTGTTGAGAGGGTTGTTGCACCGATCCCAAATAAATTGGGATAACGGCAAGAGAATCATGGTACTTTGTCTTTGGTATTTAAGAGGGTTTATTTTTTTATTAATTACAAAATCACTTATTAAAATCATGTTATTACTCTAACTAAAAACCCGGCGAAGTGAAGGGTTCCGTAGTTAGGGTGAATTTATCCCAAGAACAAACTTAACATTGTAGTTGAAAAACACGTTCTCCCATACATTTCAACTGCAATAATAATAAAATAAGGAAATTGACTACCAGGTTATGTAAATGATCCGTATATTTAAAACACAACTTTGATTCTTTGATAGTTATATGAAATGGTTATAACACGACAAATTCACGTTGTGTGTCAATTTGCTTAATTCATATACGCCTACTTAGTGTCTCAAAACGTACACAAACCCTAGACAAAATATTTACGTTCATGTCATGGGAAGAAGGAATGTATTACATAAACTCACGCCTTCTGCCTTCTGTACATAGTACAGAAGTAGTACATACTCCTTTTGCTTCGTTTACGTTCATACATCTGGTCATACACACGCCGGTTACGTGTAGGACTACTGACCTTTCTGAAGAACACCAATAAGGTCACTACATGTCCTCGGTTGTCCTCTCCCTGCTCCAAAATATTTACTTTAACGAAATAACGTTTGTTAAGGTAAATATTTTGAGTTTTGTAACGAGTTAAAAGCGTTCATTCTAAAAATTGGCAACGTCGCAAATAGCTGTCAAATATTTACCTGTTTTGATTAAATTGGCAATAATACTGTATGGAAATATAAAATATCACTAACTAGTGACCTAAAATTATTTACGGTAAAAACGGTTATGATATAAATATCGGTTGTCATATAGATGGAGTGTGTGTTAACAACATTAGTTATGCTGACGATAAATAGTGTTGCTGAGCCCATCGATCGGTGGCTTGAGGCAACTGGTGTCAATCTGTGAAGCATACGCGGTAGCTCAAGGACTCAATTATAACACCAAAAGGGCGACATTATGGTTTTTAAAGCAGGTGCTATAAACCACCCAACTATGCCAGAGATATCGCTCTGCGGAGCACCCTTAAATAGGGTGACCAATTTTAAGTACTTGGGTCATTGGGTTACCGACGATTTGAAAGATAACATGGACATTGACAGGGAACGTAGATCGCTGTCGGTAAGTTGCAACATGCTGGCCCGCAGGTTTGCGCGATGTACAGAGACGATCAAGATTACTCTGTTTAAATCTTTTTGCTCGTCATTTTACACGTGCAGCCTGTGAACTAGTAATAGTTTGCGAGCATAGCGATCTACGTGTACAGTATAATAACGCACTCAGGATACTGTTGGGGCTGCCATGGCGATGTAGCGCGTCAAAGATGTTTGCGGAAAGGCATATAGGTAGATGGTTTTGCGGCCATCATACGTAAAAGAAGCGCTTCTCTGCTTGCTCGTCTTCGTGGCGACACCAACACTATCTTGAGTTTATTCGCAGATAAATGGGAGTCTCCAATGCTGCGACATTGGATGAAACTCCACACTAAATAAAACTTGTATGTCTACTAACACTAGTTTATAAGACTATTTGTTACTAGCACTATGGGCGTAGCTTGAAATAAATGCTATACTTAATAATAATACTGAATATAATTTTGTAACTGTTGAAGGTGTAAAAAGGGCATGTGGAAAGTTTCCAAATACTTTTTTTACATCTAAAACTACATATTCGGTATCCAAAGTGTTATTGTCTAAGTAAATACAACTAACTATATAAAGAGAAAAAAAAATAGGAAAAATCATTGGGCATCAAAAAATTCATCCGCATCGCTGTCAGTGGGAAAGGTGCCCAAAAGGCTGGCAGCAATGCCACGTTGTATGGCAATGCTAATTCTTTGACCTAAAAATTGGCCAACCCTTGTATTTATTGATCAATGTTATTAGTTCACTAGTTAGCAATATTTCATATTTCCTTACAAGTAATATTGCCAAATTAATCAAAACAGTGAAATTTTTTACAGCTATTTGCGACGTTGCCCATTTTCAAAATACAAAACAAATAAACCAGCAGGGATTGCCAACCTTGAGTATCGTCAAAAGCCCGGAAAAATACAAACGCAACGGACTGAGAGAAAACTCAATTTAGATTTTAAATATATTTGAATTTATTATGACGAAATATCCTTCCCATTTTTGACTACGTAGGAAACATGGCAAAAATGTTAATTTTTATGTTGATGTTGAGAGGAAAATGGAGTCCATTATATTTTATTAATTTTCATTTCATTTTTCTGTACTAGTTTTTCTTCTTAACTCTGCTTGTAATATTTCAATTTTGTCTATACGTTTAAATTCCTCAGAAGCAATGCAGCCGGGAATGTCTAAAAATAGAATTTCTAGTTCATCATCCACCGGAAACTTCTATAATAAATTGTTCCCGGAAGACAATACTTCAAAGGCAAAAGCATGAAATAAAAAATCTACCTATTAAAAGTTATCTGTAAAACTCCATTGTAACACAAAATGGAATCGGTATTGCTAAAGTTAGTTCGGACAAGTTGTAGCGAACAAACAGTTGAATGTTTCCTTTTTTTTTGCTAAACCAATTAATTACTTTCCGGCATCAAACGACAGGTGTCGTTAGGGGACTGGCTTTGGCAATTAATTAATCTGGGGTTAACGACAAAACAAACAAAACAATTGAGAGGTTTTTGATAGGGTAACCCGAGGGTTCTGTTCTGTTTGGATTTACATTTTGATTTCTGGTTCGAATATTCAATGAGCATTAGGTACAACAAACTGTAAATAGGTACCTATATTGTTGATGTTTGTTGTTGATCGAAGTTATAAGGAAGATCACACTCGGCAGTCAACCATTTTGATTCCAAGAATCAATAAAGAATTTTTATCTCAACTTAGGAACAGTAAGGCCACGCGCACTTTGTAGGCGTTTTCGTACGAATTTCACTCGTGCGTGCACGTACGACCACGGTGGTACGAATTGAGTACACTGGACACATAGAACAAATCCCAACAAGTTTGGATTGTTTTCGTACGTCGGAACTATACGTACGTTTACGTACGAGTAAGTCGCACTCAGTACTCGCACTTTGTCCTTGGAAGTTCTGTATCGTTCGTGCGTGTTCGTACGTGTACGCACGAGTGAAATTCGTACGAAAAGGCATCCTAAGTGGCTTATCCTATAGACTAAATTGTCGAGCTCCGTTACTTGACCCGTCTCTTATATTCAATATTATGTACTTTGACGTTCTTATTCCAACTGTTTACATTTTACACAATGTCGATCAAAGTACATAAACCCTCATCGACTTTGGGTCTCGTTTGCTGTTATTTAGAAGTTAGGGATTCTCTGATAAACCCTTCTAATATTCTGTATAAACAAGATTTTAATTAGGTTGCTGTCTTTGTTATCCACAAAGGGTTTTTGTTTCAATTCAATTCAAAATATTTTATTCCACATAAACCTACCTGCACTTATAAAACGTCAGAAGCTAGATGCAGGGTTCTAATTGGTCGTTTGCTATGGAGAAGAGCCGGAAAAAAACTCCACGGTTACTCTTTTAAAAATAATTGGCTTTTACAATGTTTTAAAATAACAGTGTTAATAGGTATGGAAGGACAGTGTAGGTATTTCAACAAGTACGTCAGATTAACAAAATAGAAAATGGCCAACATATCTACAGTTCACTAAGCCTACAGCGTTCTCACATTTAGAAAATAGAAAATAATCTATATAAAAGATAAATAAATTTATAAAAATAAAAATCTATTTTATTTAAAAACGCAATTTCATGATTGCTATGCAACTGTGACTTTCGATGCTCCTATTAATCTAATCTACCTATATAAATAACTAGCTGTGCCTCACGGTTTCACCCGCAAGCGTCTCAATCCCATGGGAATATCAGGATTAAAAGTGTCCAAACCTAGATCATTGTCTACTCATGTGTCAAATTTCATCTAAATTAAAAACATACAAAAAAAATATATTATTATTTTTTCTCTTTTTTAACCGACTTCTGTTCGTTGGTGCACTTGAGAACAACTGGACTGATTTGGCATTTTTTTGTTTTAAATTCTTTGTAATTGACCGAATTAGTTTTATACGAAAAGGAAAATTGAAAAAGTTGCCTGAAAAATTGGAAAATTCGGAAAAAACTATAAACTGCTTTTTTCTCTATAATTTAGATAGACGACGTCGGAACCGGAACCGAAAGGAGTCAAAGTTTGAAGTAGAAGAAGGAAGGGAGGTGTTATGGGAAGGGTTAATGAAACAATTGAAATATAATTCAGTCTCTTTAATCAATCAAATATTAACTATAAAATTCACAAACAAAACAATAAACTGACACTTCGAGCGCGAGCGTGTATAAAATAAACTAAAATTACACTGGCGACGAGTTAAAACTTATTTGTACGCGCTCTAGTCACGTACATCGCTGCGTTTCGAACTTCGGAATAACTCCGATTCAAAATCAGCGAAACCGAAGTCGGAATCGGAGGTGTAAAATTAATCGGAAGTTCCGACCTTTCAGAACCGGAACCGAAGCTCCATAACATCCCTGGTATAAACAACTCCCTATGAGTTTCTCATCTCTATTCCTGTTTATGGCAGCGGAACGAATGACTGAAGTTTTGAGTGAACGAGAAGTATTGTTCTTGTTCTACGGTGAGCTTTGAACTTTGAACTAACTGTGCATTACCAACTCTCTATAATTAATGAAAAATCTGATGAGATTCTTGTATGAAGGTTGTTTTATGTTTGAAGTTTTTGACGTTAGATACTCGTATACAGCGCAGCGTCTTGTTCTTTTGTTGTTGCATTTTTAGTATTAGAGATTCCTTTTCTGTATGATTATGTTTAAAGTGACAAATATTTTTTGAACGACAAAAATTGTCAGGTTATCTGTAAAGAATTGAAAAGAATTTTACCTTTTCCGAAAGAATTTTCATTTAATGAACACGTCGAAAGAAAAAGTCGGGAGACGTCGCAGGACATCCGCTTGGAACAAAATTTCTTTAGCTGTATGTTATGTATTAACACAAAGCCATCTAGTATGATCTCAAGTTTCAAGTGTCAAAAGTTTTTGTACTTAAAAAACAAAAACTTTCTACACTTGAACTGACTTTTTCGGGCATAAGCCGACGTCCGCACGGACGTAATAAAATCGCGGTAGAATTTTATCGCACACTGGATTTTCAACTCTCGGCTTAGCACCGAGAGTTGAGAAACCAACGCGCTGGGAGGCACTCTCGTCCCAGCGTGTTGAAAAAATACACTGTTGGATGTTTAACTCTCGGCGCTAAGCAGAGCGTTGAAAATTCAGTGCACAAAAAAAATCGCCGAGATTTTATTACGTCCTTGCGAACGTCGGCTAATGCTTTTTCGTTACATGATGATTTCTACCATTTTACTCCTACCGAAAGCCGCGTTAAAGAATTTTGTTCAAAAATTCCACTTTATATCCACAACTTATTCAATTGATAATTTCATCGATAAACTGTAGATAAAACAAAAGCGAATAGGTACGATGCAATACAAATCTGTCTGTTATGTACTTCACCATTTTATTTATAAAATACAATACATATTTAGTAACCTGTTCCGCTTAGCTATTTCTAAAGAGACATAAAAACTCTTGAAAGAAATCGATACGTGTTTCACCTCTCAACGAGGCATCCTCTGGATGATGATTGACCGCTCTGCGTTCAGCTCTCGGTGTGGCAACACGACGTGTTCGGTTTATGACAAGTCAATCGTCATCCAGAGGATACCTCGTTGAGAGGACACGTCGAAACACGTGTCGATTTCTTTTAGGAGTTTTTTATGGCTGTTTAGAAATAGCTAAGCGGAACGAGTTATTAAATATTTCCACATCTATTGTATTTTATAATGAATTTCCGCAAGGTCACACCTGAATTAATTAACTATTTATGTATACTTCACCATGTCCATCAATGCGAACAATTCCATTACGAGGCGAGTGGCACTTATTTTAATCTACCAATAAGCTCCGAAAATACACCGTAAATCAATATAGAGCTACTTAAATTCGCCAAAACTGTATGGTGTAATGGTGTAATGGTGGAAATTACCTGTAATTACTATGTTAGCAGTAGCAATGATGAATTGACTTAATATACGGTTTGTTGACTGTTATTTAGCAACACAAGTAGGGATGTCACCCGACCCCAAAGTCCCCAAATTCAAGTGTTTACAACTTTTGGGGACTTTGAATTAATAACTCGAGTCACAGACTGTGCTCGAGTTGTCTAGATATTTGTTCAGAAGACTGGAGTCTAATATGTACTTAGGTAAGTGAAACTTGATAATAATGTTTGGTTAGGTATAGGTGATGTTATTTGGAACAGATTTTGAGGTAGCTCGGTACAATACAATGTCGCCCAAGGGCATGTGACGGCCCGTATCTTTCTAAATATTCAAGAAAAATTCTCGAAAATTAACTTTAAAAGGGGGGTCTATCTTTAATATTTTTCTTGTTATATTTTTTTATCTTTTAAGGGTTCCTTACGTCAAAAGGAAAAACGGAACCCTAATAGGATCACTCGTCTGTCTGTCCGTCTGACACAGCCAATTTGCTCCGAATCTAATGGACCGATTAAGTTGAAATTTGGTACAGATATGAATTTCTGTGACCCAAACACGAGCGTGTAACGTAAATAAATGAATGTTGAATATAGGGGTACACTATTGGGGACAAACAAGAAAATTAAAAAGAAAAGTTTTGCTAACAGTACCGTGTAACATATCAAATGAAAGGGCGTATTGCGAGAATTTTAAACATATTTTCATATCATTTTAAAATAAATACTTTTAAAGAACATAAACATAACATCACGCCTTGTTTCACCGAAGGGTTGGGCAGAGGTGTACCTGTAGTAGGTACACCCACTAAACCACCCACTTTTAAAGAAATTTGATGAAAATTGACCATTCCCCCCTTATCTCCGAAACTACTGGACTTAACATTTGGATTTTGTTAGTAGGTATGGCTCTTTACTCATAGATTACAGGAAAACCTATAAGAAGTCTATGGTCTTAAAATAACATGGTAAATCTCTCAATAATGTGCGGACAAACTTACATTTGCAGTTAGAATGTATGGGAGAACATGTTTTTCAACCACAATGTTAAGTTTGTTCTTGGGATAAATAAATTCATCTCAACTACGGAACCCTTCATTGTGCGTAGTCCGACACGCACTTGGCCGGTTTTTTATTAATATTTGCCACATCTCCGATGTTATTAGCTCGATTTGGATTCTGTTTATTATTTCTAACAGGTTATGGGTGATTTTATGAAAGAAAGAAAGAAAAATAAGTTTAATTGTCACAGAAACACGTGCATAAAAGTAAAGAAAAATAAAATAAAACAGTAGATTTAAATATAATTACGAGCACAAAACAGAAATATGTGGCAGCTGCTGGCACGTCATGACTGTGACAAGAAGGCTTCCAGTCAGCATGATGTGCTGTGGGTCCCCATAGCACAGCGCTGATTTTCAGTGGTCACCCGAAAAAGTCGTACGGAAACCAAGTTAGGTTATCAGAATAACTAACATTTTTTATTAAAATTTGTCGACTATGAAAAAAAAAACGGAGATGGAGACATTTTTTCAAAAAACAATATTTATTTAAAAAACACAAGTCGCACCTCCGCTCAAATATGCAGTTTAATCAGGCAACTTCTTAAGCCTTTGCGTATCTTTTGACATACATACATAGGAGATAGATATAATTACATATAAGAAATTCGTCCTCGATAGAGCTTGCTGTGTTCTACTTAGTTTGAAGGGTAGATACGGTTGCCGATGTAATTAAAAGCAATTTTTTCCCCCAACTCAGTACGACGAAGACAAAAGGAAGAGTTACACGGAGTACACATAATCTGTAGGATTTATGCCTTAACTACACGGATGACAACGGCTTTCGAAAACCGAAAAAAATCGACATCGATGTCTTGTATATTAGCAACCTTTTAAGTTGGCGTTTTCATCGTAGTTGGGTTTAAGTATTTAACTTTCTTTTTTATGCCATGGTTTTGTCTCTTAGACCGTAGGTATCTAAGTTGCATCAGTGCGAGGCCTTTGATATACCACTCTATTGGGCGGCGGCAACCAATTATCATCGGATGAGCTGCAGGCTTATTTGTCATCCAACAACTTAAAAAACCTTCGAAATTCAGAGAGTAAATCCCGACTGTTCTCGTAGCTGGAAACACAAAGTCTTCTTGTACTACTAAATTTACTTTACTTTAAGAGAATATTCAATTAGTCTCAAGAGAATGGAGGGAGATACGCTACAGAATCTGCCATCCAGAAGCCTACACGTGGGAGCTGGGATTTTAAGGTTGCACTAGTCGACGGCTCGAACTCATTGGTGGCTAATATGCATGCTATTTAGTACAGTTATTAGTTTAATTAGTTTTATTTATTTAGTGTTTATTTATCTAGTTTTTATTTATTTATTCAAACATTTAATTACCTATTTATTTAGTGAAATGGACGATAATTAACGAACAGAATTTTGGGCGTATAGATATTATGGAAAAACTACTGGATGTCTCTACTCAAAATAAAACTATTTTAACGTTTTAATAAAGGCTCTTACAAACAGGCGCGACACGCGACGCGATACAAAGGCATCGCTCGTCGCGTGACGAGCGGTGTCTTTGTGTCGCGTCGCGTGTCGCGCTGGTCTGCACAAGCCTTAAATAATCTATCTCTGTACGTTGTCTATTTTGCCATTTTCATACCACATATTTAAGTTATTTACTTACGCCCAAAGATGAGTTAAAATTAATGTTGAAATTGGAACTTTCGACGCTCATAACTTCCAAACCAATTTTTTTTCCAATTCTGCTACCATATAGGGCTAGATAATGACAAGACGAAATTATATAATTTTAAGTTTTAAACGTACACCGTTAAACAGATGAGTAATCACAATACTACGTTTGTATGGAAGAATATCTGATTAGCGTATCCTTAAGGTGTTAAATTGCAACGTCTTTCTGTTTTTAACAACTAGCTTTTCATCTAAATCCATTCAGCCGTTTTTGCGCGATTGAGTAACAAACATCCGAACATACAAACTTTCACCATTATAATAAGTGTTAGTAGGATAAGAATCTGCGATGAGCAATTAATGGTGAATGTTTGACTCCATATAAAATAGGTATCTACTGGTATTCAGCTGCATTCGGTTAGACTGTAAGCCAATCTCAACATACATTGTTGCGTAATGAATTTTATCTTTGTTTATTCTCTTCAGTTGTTTCTATGTTTTACTCTCACGCTGTTTGTACCGTTTTGTCAATTTTATACTAAGTTTATATGAGTGGAAACTTGTAATTGGCCTTCTTCTACATATTACTTCTGACTACTCGAATGTACTAGCTGTAAGTTTTCTTAAAATTAATAAAATAAAATAGTTGGGATGAGTCTAGGCAGATGATGATGATATTCAGCCCAACGTGATGATAGCATTTCTCTCTAAAGACCGTTAATTTTGGGCAGTCCTAGTTCAGTAGCCATTTCGATATGGGCTAATATTTTGATAGGCCTGGTCTGGATCGTGTCAATTCTGTGAAATGATTTATGAAACTCTATGCTCAATTAAATCTGCTTGTTATTTCATTTTAATAAGACATTTTTGAAGTGAAAACTTCTTTAGGCGCGTTGGGCATTTTTGAGATGGGAAAAAACAATTGAACTCGCGACACCGTTACCGATACCTCATTTTTGTAAACGCGATTGTGCTCTTTATTTATATTACGTTACGGATCAATGTTCTGTGCAAGTATTTTTACTTTAAAGGCTTTGGAAGTTTTTTTTTTTTGTAAACGCGATTGTGCTCTTTATTTTGAAAACGTTACGGACCAACGTTCTATACAAGTATTTTTCTTCCACCAAAGCGATCTTGTTCAAGTTTTCACTTCTGTCGGCACTTCCGGAGTGCCACTGTTTTTTTATTACTTATTCAGGCAGCCTGAACAGACGTGCGTCATGTACGATGCATATAATATATAATGGCTGTGCATGTTTACAATGTTTAACAGAGCACATTTTACTCGTAATTAATTCCCAGTTCGGATGCAACTACCTAGCGAACTAACTGCGCACTGCGATCAAAGTAACAACCTTAAATCCGGTTTACCTTGCTAGCACAATATATATAAACTAGAGAGGCTTATATACGTCGGCTATTTATTATATAAAGGGCTTTATTACATACATATTGGCTAACAACTATTTATAGATAAATCAATACTTGGATGCGAAATTAATATCCTGTTGAAAGTGGGTCAATTACTGCCTTGGTTTGATAAACTCCTTTGATGGAATAGGGATAGTGTTTTGTTTCTAGACATTATTGTATCCTTCGTCACATGTTAGTCTAAGCTTTGCGACATTGTGTGATGTTGCAGTAAGAAGATTAACCGAACTGCGAGGTTATTAGAGGGCATAATTAGCACCTCCGCCCTCTCATCCCACCTAACCAACCTAAAAAAACCGGCCAAGTGCATGTCGGACCACGCACAATGTAGGGTTCCATAGTTGGGATGAATTTATCCCAAGAACAAACTTAACTTTGTAGTTGAAATTTTTTCACATATCTAAAACCAACCATTTAGCTGGCGGGGGGGGGGGAGGACATTTGACTCTAACAAAAATTTGCGCTTTCAAGCTTTGATCTCTGAATTCAAAAATGGTTGTAACATACTCACAATGTTTTTGAAAGACCTTTCCAACGATACCCCAAACCAAGGGATAGGAAAAAAAAAACATCCCCGCTTTACGTGTTTACGAGTAGGGGAGGTACGCTAAAAAAAATATATTTTCAAAATTTTATTTTACCATTTTGTCGGCATGATTAATATGTATACTCATGCCATATTACAACTTTCTAGTACTAACAGGCTTGGAGCTAGACCGCGGACAAACAGACAGACAAACAGACGGACACGACGAAACTATAAGGGTTCCTTGTTTACTACGGAATGCTATTCAAAATTGTTAAACCATACGGAATTTAATTCGTAAGTATACGTTATAAGTACTTAAGTACATTATGTTTATATATTTGGGCTATATAGCTAGAAAAATAACCATCGTAAATCATTCAAAAATGAAAACTCCAAAGTACCTAAATAGGTAATCGATTTTTTCAGTGTGTCAACCTCAGACAAGGTTGCATTTGGGAGGCTATTTCTTGTATATTAGCTGTCAAATTTGTAGTTGCAATTCGTAGAATGGCTCTCAAATGCTCATCTGTGAGACGAGAAGCATATTTATTTTTTCTATAAATTTACAATTGAAAAAGTTTGCGCGTTATTTATAACTTATTTACAAAACATTCACGGGCCGCAAGTAAGACGTTCGCGGGCCGCATGTTGCCGACCGCTGCTTTAAATGATCAATTTGGAATAATTTTAACCAGATGGTTTTACATCAAAACTGCGCGGTAATTGCGTAATACACAGTACCAATGGCTTTTATTTTGACAGATCAACAACATATGTTGCGTTATTTACGTTGATGAGCAGATACATTTTTCGAACCTATAAAGCAATGGATTAGCAATGTTCTTCAAAATCATTCATATTGCTGATCATATTTGTTCGTGAATGTGCTACTTAACTGCACACGGTGTGCTGGACATATTGTCACTTGCAGAAGCTCTTCAATTCATTTTATCACGACAGTAATCTTCCATTGTAGATGTAAACAAAGACCTTTCATTTGGGGACCTATTTGTTTGAATTCAGCGACATAGCTGTTATGTAAGATTGTTGGTCGAATATGACAGAAGATATGCTGTACTTCCTCTCACAATAAAATGGAGTAGGCTCTTACTTCATATCCTTTTGTTATCATTACGTGTGCTATGATAACAAAAGCTACCTATTTAACTTAATTAATATAACTGTACTATGATGTGTTACCTATACAGTATGTAATCAATTCAAAATTCTAAATATTTTATTTCACATAAACCACACTATGAAACGTCAGAAGCTAGGTGCACGGTTCCAATTGGTCGTTTCCTATGGAGAAGAGCCAGGAAGAAACTCCACGGTTACTCTTTTAAAAATAATTGGCTTTTACAATACTTTCAAATAACAGTGTTTTTAGGTATGGGAGGACAGTGTAGGTCTTTCAATAAGTACCAATCTGCTTAACTGTGTGACTTGTAACTGGAACCTTGTGGGAATCTGTTGTTCTAAGGTTGAGGAAGACTATCCGCTCGTGATACAGTTTTATAGTACGAGGGGATAGGGCGAATCAGTCCAAAGACAACCAAACCATTTTTTTTTTACAATCTACCATTTCACATTCTCTAACTGTTGACCTGCCTAAATTTTATTGTCAAAATAACTTTACACGATTTTTGGTCTATCCTGGGCTTATTATTAAGTTACGCTGTATGGTTGCCCGATATTCATAAAAAAAAATTGGAAAAAATTTCTATTGATATTCAAATTCAAAAGTCATTTATTCAAACTAGACTGAGAATCAGCACTTTTCGAACGTCAAAATTACATGAGACAGTCCCCCAAAAACGCCTGCCCTTCACCACTTCCTAGTGCCTTTTATTGCTGTAACATCAGCGGCGTTACAGTAGTAATGGCTTTCATTTTATAACAATTCAACAACATACGTTGCGTTATTTACGTTGTTGAGCAGACAAATTTTTCGAACATCTAAAGCAATGGATTAACAATATCCTTCAAAATTATTTAGATTGCACTGACATGTTGTCACTTGCAGAGACTCGTTCAATTCATTTTATCGTGACACGTGAAAGGCCGGGCACACCTTAGGAGGAGATATACTGACCTTATTGGTGATGCTCTTCAGAAAGGCCAGGTGCGTAGTACTCGCAACCGGCGTGCGTGTATGACCAGATGTATGAACGTAAACGAGGCAAAAGGAGTATGTAAGGATCGTAGCAGGTGGCGTTCTGTAGTTTCTGCCTACCCCCGTGGGAAGAAGGCGTGAGTTTATGTATGTATGTGACAGTAATCTTCCATTGTAGGAGTAGACAAAGACCTTTCATTAGGAGACCTAAATACAGTTCTGAGTCTTTATAATATGCACATATCAAAATGAGGGAAGCTATGCTTAATTTTGTCTACGGAAAAAATATTTAAAAAAATCTATATTTTTTTAATATCTTTAAGGAATTAAAAAACAAATTGTAACTAAACAGTGTAACTTTTAAACTAAATAATCTATCGCGATGAAACAAACTCCATAATGATTGGAAATAATTAGGCGTCCACATAAAATTGTGGAAAAAAAAACTACCCTCAACTGAAAATAAACATGTTTTTTTAGCAAAGCCTGTTTTTTTCATTAATAAATTTTTACAATAATCGTAAAATTTCTCAAGAAAACATCATTCTTCATTCATTATTTCTCATTAAGTAAAAAAATAAAATAAAGGTACTTATAAAAAATACATTTTTTAAATATTTTTTCCGTTTACAAAATTAAGCATTGATTCCCTGATTTCGAGACTCACACTGTATGTTTGAATTCAGCGTCAAAGGTATTACGGAAGATTGTTGGTCGACTGCATATCAAGGCTTACATTTCCAGCATAAGCTAATCTCACATTATATAGGATTTCCGTACAATGAGAGGTCAGTTTATACTGGAAATGTATAGTTTGTTAAGTAGCCGTGTGTATTTCCTCTGATAATAAAATGGAGTAGGCACTTACTTTTACTATCATAATGTTTGCTAGATAGTTTGTACCTATTTCTCGGGTATTTCTGTAACATCTGGCTTCCGTACCTACCACCGTTTTCTTATAATTATTACCTACCGTCTGCTCTATTAACTTTTACAACCGAATTTGGTTACTGTTACTACGTATAAGGAACAGCTGCTACATCTACATAAATGTACCTACATGTTAACATGTAGATCTTATCTCCAAAACCAGTACCTAATCCTTTAAGACTCGTGCAGACCAGCGCGACACGCGACGCGACACAAAGTGCCGTTATGTCGCGTCGCGTGTCGCGCTGGTGCTGGTTTATTCGGTAAATAGGCCCTCAGTCTGTCTGACTGTGCAAGTACGGTTTTCGTGGTGCTAAACAATTCGTGTCAGTCACAGCATCTGTTAATAGTTGCATCACTTTTGCGCTCTCGAAAATATGATATATTGCGCCTTTGATTTACTTAATGAAGATATTGAATAATCATAAAATAAAAATTAGATTTTATCTCAAGGATAGCTGAAGACTAATGTGTGGTTTTTAAACTTCTAGATATGGTTTGCTAAATAATAGGAAAAAATACATTGCAGACTGGCTTTAAAAAAATGAAGTTTTTTCAACATTATTTTTCTGCTGTATTTTGTATGGAAGTTGAAAAAGGTGATTCAGCCACATGCAAGTAGACCATATAATGATGTTGACAATATTTTTTAATGTTCAAAATCAAAAATAATTTCTTGTATAAAAATAATCAAACGTCAGTCTCGCGTCATTTTTCGGAAAGCTTGTTGAGAATATTAGTGATTTTCCATGAATACTTAATTTATTTATTAAATCCCTGTCAGCCACATGCAAAACAAAGAACTTGAATTTTCAAATAATACCTAAATGGTTTTGCTTAAATTATTTTCCCTTTCTCACAACCAATGAACAAAATTGTTCAAAATCAGTCGATTTCGTGCACGGCCCCTTAAGTTATGAAACCTACGCATATTTTCTGCCGTCCCTACATCTGTTAATAATCCTCTTTTCCGATCTTTCAACACTTGCTTTCGTTGATACCTGAAATGAAATTACCTATAGGAATACCAATGAGAATATGAGATAAATAGTATCCTAACTATATCTATCTGCAAGTATTTCTATTTTCTTAATGTCCCTCGGTAAACTTCGTGTTTTGTCACTCGTCGGATTTGATTGTCTATTGTTTACCCAAAGATTATATACCATAATTATCATATTCCCGAATTTCATTTACCCGAATTTCATTTGCCCGAATGTTTTGTTTGCCTTAAAAGACATAACATACTTTTAATTGCCCGAAACTTAGATACCATAAGATATGAGTGCCATACGTATTGTTTTTCATATTTTTAAGAGCCATAATAATTATTAGACATAATATTTAAAGGCCATAATGATTATTAGACATAATATTTAAATGCCATAATAATTATTAGACAAATATTTCGAGAGAAGCGAGCGAATAGACCTAACCAAACCTTAAAATATTCTATGCATGGTTGATGGTGGGCTTGGTCGACGGAGCCCCGCTCGGCGGCTTCTGTGTGGTTTATAAAAAAACGGGGTGCCCTAAAGTCCCGATTGCATCCAGTTTCTCCTGATATAACAACCGTTACACACCCAATGTCGATGGCAAATGATGTTATGGCATATGATAATTATGGCATGTGATAATTAGGGCATTTGATAATTAGAGCATGTGATAATTAGGGCTTACAATGATTATGACAAATGATGTTATGGTAAGTGATTTTATGGGAAACAAAGCTTCTAGCACGTGACTAATATAGCAAATAAGAGTAGGGCAAATGAATATTACGTCATATAAAATAAGAGTAGGGCAAATTAATATTACGTCATATATTATGGCTGTTGACTATTATGGCAAATGATATGAGGACAATTAAAATTCAGGCAAAAGGCGGTATACCGTCGGATTTATATCAGTTCCCCTTTGCACTGAATGCAGTCTGGACGCTCTCAATCTACTTGGAAGTATATAGAGTTGTTAATACTCTTTTAACTTAATGTAATTATTTTAAAAATGGGAGGAAAGCTGCTAAAGTCGCAAGCACGACAGATAGGAAAATAGTTTTCAGCTCTATATAGTTCACACGGAAATCAAAACAAAACAACAATAAAGTACTGAGTTCTGAATTCAAATTATTATACACGATAAATCTAATAATTGATGGACATGGAAATTAGCATTCGTTTGTATTCGGAAATGCGATGATGAAAATATAAATACTGTATCTATCTATAATAATATTTTAAATGCAAAAGTGAGTTTGTTTGTTACGCTTTCACGCTAAAACGGCCGAACGGATTTGGATAAAATTTAGCACATGGGTAGACCATGACCTGGATTAGGACATAGGATACTTTTTATCCAGATATTCCGACGAGATCGAGACTTATGCAGTGGTAGAATAAATAAAAGATTTACTTTAACATGTCTAAATATCTGCAAATAGTAGGTACATTTTTTCCAATCTTTCTAAATCGAGATTACAGGAATATCGATGAGAAAATGAGATTGGTAAATACTAGAATAAATAAAAGATTTACTTTGACATGGATAAATATCTGCAAATACCTAAATATTATTGGAAAGACGCAGAGTTTATTTAATTTTACAGAATAAATGTGCCTGTGTATGGTTTACACAAGTCAATAACAAAACTCATTTGATATTACTTACTTTGATATTTCTGAAAGAGACTTCAGTAAAAGCTTTGACTTCTTATTTTAGGGGCTGGTTTGGAAAATGTTTAGAAATCCATAGGTACGTACAGCGACTTAAAAGTAACTTGTACGTGTAAATAACAAAAATAAAGCGCTCAAATCTTAATTTAAAACTACCCGACTAACTAAATTTACGGAATTAATAATTATTCAGGCGTTGCTAAATACCACGTAGACACGTAAAATTTGTCTTATAAATGTCGTAGGATGATTTGATAATTCGAATTTTCGCGGAAACCCTAGGGATATTGCGAAAACACGGATAGTTAAACAATGGTGAAAACATTTCTGCGATCAACTTGGAAGTACCTACTTAGCCTAGATTGTATGATTCGTCATTTTGAACTGAGTGAAATAGGTTAGGTTAGAACTGTGACCAACCGCGACCTACTTCCAAGTTGCTAGCAGGAATGTTTTCACCATTGTCTAATTATCCGTGTTTTCGCAATATCCCTAAGGTATGAAAAATGAAATGAAAATGAAATGAAAATGAAATGAAAATGAAATGAAAATGAAATGAAAATGAAATGAAAATGAAATGAAAATGAAATGAAAATGAAATGAAAATGAAATGAAAATGAAATGAAAATGAAAAATGTTTATTGGTCCCAAAACAGTTACATGGATTATAAATGAGACATCCCCAGTAAGTAATTGATAATACTTGTGTTGGGGCTATCTCGCTCTTTCCCTTAATTATTAACAATATTGAGACGATTGTTACAAAAGGCGACTAAAATTAAATTTAGGAAGACTAAACAGTAAATGACTTATGAACTAATTTGTAGCTCTTTGTGTAACTGTAGTTGTATGCCTATGTGAAACTGTATGTGCGTCTTATTTTTAAAACAGTGTTTGTGTTGTGTTGTTGTTGTGTGTGTACGTGTTTGTGTGTGTGTGTTAATGTGTTTATATGTTTGAATGTGCATGTCTTCTTTGAAGTGCCGATCGAAGCGCAATTTATAAATTAAACTCGGTGAGTCTCCCCTCATTTCCCTCCCATCAACAATGTAAGAATACACTAATAAGAAAGAAATGAAAAGAAACTGTTTAACCAAGTCTAGCCAAAACTTGCTCAGTTTCCTCGTATGTTAAGGTTTTAAGCCACTCGGTTATTACCTTTTTGCAAACGTGTGAAACCTCACGGTGAAACCTTAATTTTACGTTCAATTTGTTATAAATGTAGGCTGATTGGGTTGCATACCGACGCCGTGCAAAAGCGGTTCGGACCCTTTGGGAGTAAGCTACTACATCCCTTCGTCTTTTCCCCTGCCTGTCTTGGTCAAATGGTATAGATTTCTGAAAATATAGGGTCGTAACTAAGAAACATAATTTTCTTACTGAAAGTAAGCCACTGATTCTATATAGATCGAATTCAAATTCAAATTCAAATAATTTATTTGCTTGAATATGGGTAAGTACATGAGGTGACATACAACAGAAGATCTTTAAACCATATCCTACCTTAATAGGTGTGCAAATATATATTACAATAAAAATAAAAAATCTTACATTAATCATACATTTATCTATGGCAAATATTATTATTGGGGTATTTATGACATTCATTAATTATATAATTAATGAATGTCATAAAGTCGAGTGTCGAGTCGAGTGTGGGGTATCTGTATGGTTTATAGTACATAACTTTTATAAGTGACCTTTGGGCTCTTTCTAACTCAAGGAATTTAGTTTTAGTGGCTCCTCCCCAGACTGGTAAACAGTACGCAATAACAGATTGCGTGAGCGCAATGTAGATGCTATTTTGTATCTTCGGAGGCATTACATATCTTAGATTTTTTAAAATCCATATAAATTTGCGCACCCGTGCCGTGACAATCTCAATATGCGAATTCCCTAATTCGAATTATCAAATCATCCAACGACATTATTGTGTATACATGTTATAAATTAAAGTCGCTTTTCGTGTGTCTGTGTGACCGCGTTGTTCTTCTAAACTACGCAACGGATTTTTATGCGATTTCCACCGTCACTTAGAGAATTTATTCCGGAAGGTTTATGTGTACAATACATTAATATTAAACTAACATATAATAAAGAAATATCGATGTTTTGTAGTCGTAAAAACCGTGCGAACTTAAAAACTACAAGAATTTAAAAAAAATATACCTCATAATTAATATTGAGTAATGGCAAATTGTATTTCAAAAAGAGTAACTTGGCACCTTGGTTCTGAACCTGAAGAAAGTTGAGATCCGTATCCGTATTTGCGGATCTAGACCCTTATGATCCGTATCCGTATCCGTATCCGCGGATCACATTTTTTAACGATCCGGCACATCACTAATGTTAACTAACAAAGGGCGTTCCCGCTAGCCCACACTATTATAGCATCCACACATGATACAAAATAATATTAGGTACCTACAATTTTTTTTTGTATGTTATTTACGAAAAATTATAAATTGATACGTAAAAGAAACACTCTGTACAAGCGCACTTGTCGTACTTGTCTTTTCTCGTTGAAAGACAAATGCGCATGTACAGAGTGTTTCTTTTTGTAACCGACTTCCAAAAAGGATGAGGTTATTAGCATCTATGGACGCTATACTATCGCGGGTTATCGGAAACGCCCATCGTTAGTTAAAAAACTGTATAAAAAGCAATGCACCCACAAAGAACAAATTAAAAATAAGTATATTATATATTAGAAAACAACATCTCCCCAATTAGCAGAAATCAATACAAAACTCGGCAACCTCTAAGTTAAATCCCTATTTTAAATTAACAAACAACCACTTAACAATGTTATTTAAACGAACCGTGCGGTTAACATTTAACCTTCCCGTAATCTGTTCCCCGAGCAATTAGTAGCTGAGAGTAATTCTCCCCTCATATTAATTTAGGTACACAAAACTGCGGCCATCGATTTCCAATACCGTCACTGAGCCATGCTTAATTAACTTGTTTGTTTTTAATGCATTACCCTTTGTTATAAGCTTTGTAATTATAATAATGATGCAGGTAAAGTAATTATTATTGGAATTGCAAACTGAAATAGGTACTATTTTGATGAAGTTTGATTGGAAGACTAAGTGTCTTATTCCCATACTAAGGTGAATTTCCACAAACGTAATAGTAGATTGTTATACAAGGGTCAAAAGGAATCAATTCTCTTACGAGTAGTCCGAGTAGGAATTGATGACTTTCGCCCGTGTTAAACACTCTACTTTTCATTTCGAATTTAGGGATAATTTAAGTTTTTCTTGATATTATTAACATGAGTATTCTAGTACCTATTAGTCTTTTTAAAATTTTAAATATGGAACACCGCGTCACCGCCGCGGGTCGTCTCGCTTATAGGTATTTTTTTTAAATTCATTCTGACTGTTTATACACTAACAAGACTGCAGCATTTTTTTAATCAATATTTTTCTATAAGATCTATGATCATGGATATGATAGTGTAATACCCCATTACACTATCATATCTATGATCATAGATCTATGATCAAAGATGTAATTAAATTGTAAAATAGACATATTGTGGGTAATTTTTCAATCAATCAATCAATCTTTATTCGTGAACACAGGTATTACAATAAAGGTCTTATGTATACATTTTAGTCAAGCTCTATGTCCTACCAATGAAATTGGTTTACAATTATATTAGTTTTGAGCTTCGTAGATAGGTATATGATATAATATGATAGTGTATACCCCCTTAGTAAAATTTTTCGTAGCCGACTACTTAACCAAATTTAGTTCTATTTTTAAAATACTTTCCCGCCCTAGAGAGGGAAGCAATTACTATGAGTCTTTCACGCCCAAGGGTGGGGATCAGCGTCTTCCACCCGCTACTCGGATCAAATAAACACTACTTTCCGAATATGAGAAATGAAAAGATATTAAACTTACATAAACGAAAGAAATCTCAATGTTTTATTAAATCGTAAAAAAATGCGCGAAGCAGGAGCGGGTTCTGTAAGTAGGTATTAAATTATGTTCAACGCTGTTATTGTTAAGTGTTCTTACAGGAATCTATTCATCTAGCTAGCCACTCCACCCCAATATGTCTAACACAATTCCTATCCAAGATACCACACTACTATCACCCACCGAAGGGTATCTCTTTCAAGTCACGTGAACAGGCTTTCTACAAAAACCGATGTTACAGGATGACTGAAAATGAAAACACAGAGAAACACATGCTATAACTAGGCACAGTAAACTACACGTCAGTGATAACAAAACCGGTTTTTAAGCGGGCCTCTTAGGGCCGGTCCACACCTCTACACACGTCAAAGTCAAAGTCAAATCATTTATTTCAAATAGGCCCATGTATGGCACTTTTGAACATCAAAATTTCCAAAATATTAAAATTGATTCTAGTCGCCCCTTCCAAAAGGTAGTTTTCGTATGGAGAAGAATGGGCAAAAAACTCCACCGTTACTCTTTTAAAATATTTTACAATTGTTTGTATATGCACGTACATTAGTTAAATAATATTACCTATATGTGAAGACGATGCACCTAGAATAAAATTACTATACCACAATAGGTGAAAAGAACGGTGCGGCGCCGGAACGCGCTGTGTTCCATACCATGGATATTTGTATTTAGGACGCCGCCGCAGCGACATCGCTCAGGGGGGGCTACCATGAACATTTAAAATACTTGACAAATGCAGGACAGTTCAACTTGGCAAGTTAACCTTACAGGTTTTCTATTTGTACCTTGATATATTTAAATTCACCCCTCAGGATATATTTAAATTCACCCCTCAGGATATTATGTCAGGAATAGGTAAACTCAAACTTAGTAGTTCGGTAGGGCCTGACAACATTCCTCCAGAAATTTTGAAAACTTGTAAAAAACACCTTTGCTTACCTTTATTTCACATATTTAATCTATCTTTAAAAACCGGAATATACCCACCACAATGAAAGATTTCAAGGGTCACTCCAATTCCCAAGAGTTTGAATAAAACTTTATTGGAGGAATTCCGTCCCATTGCCATTTTGTCATCACCAGCTAAAGTTTTTGAAAACATACTACATAATTATATTTATTCTCAAGTTGAAAAGTATTTATGTAACGAACAACATGGTTTCAGAGCAAAAAGATCAGTAAATACGAACCTTCTCACCCTAGTAGACTATGTATCAAAACGATTGGACCGTGGAGGCCAGGTAGATGTCTTGTACTTTGACTTCCGGAAAGCGTTTGATAGGGTCAATAATGATATCCTGCTGGCAAAACTATGTGCCATCGGATTTCCGCCAGGTCTGTTACGGCTCCTCGCTGACTACCTTCGCGATCGTCAGCAATTTGTCAGACTTGGCCTTTATGAATCCAAGCCCTATCATACGCGCTCCGGAGTCAGTCAAGGATCAATTCTGGGACCGCTTCTTTTCTTGATAATGATCAACGACCTTCCTTCATTTATTCCTCACGCCAGAAGTCTATTGTATGCAGATGATTTGAAACTCTTTTCCGAAATTCACTCTGAAGCCGATTGTCTGGCGCTGCAGCATGATATTGAGGCGATATTGGAGTGGAGTATCAAGAACAAAATGGAATTGAATTCTTCCAAATGCTTCGTCATGAGTTTTACTCGAGCCCGAAACCCTATCACCTTTACTTATAAAATTAATGGCAGCCCTATTACTAGAACAACTGGAATGAAGGATCTGGGTGTCACGTTTGATAACAAGCTTACGTTTCATGATCACATGGCATTGGTAGCAAAGGATTCATTTAGACGATTAGGTTTCATACTGCGTAATGCTAAAGATTTTAGCAACATCGGCGCTATTAAATCTATTTTTAACGTACTTGTTCGTAGTAAACTGGAGTCCAGTGCATGCGTCTGGAACCCGCACGAAAAGAAGTACACTTTACTCTTAGAAAAAGTACAAAAAGCTTATCTAAGGTACCTTTATAAACGTTTGAATGGTTATTATCCGTTTATGTACCCTTCGAATTTTCTTTTAGGCTGCTTAGGGTACAATTCTCTAGAGGTTAGAAGAAAAAATGACCAAATCATTAATATGTGTAAGATCCTTCACGGAAAAACCGATGCTCCTGAACTGCATTATGAACTGTCCCATCTTTTTGCTCCGATAAACTATAACCGTGGAAGGAGGCATAGATTATTCGCCGTGCCTCGGAGTCGAACCGTCGCTCGATCCCAGTCTCCCGTCCCTCGCACACTCTCTGCGCTCAACGCTCTCTTGGATGCTAAGCCTGACTGTGATGTGTTCGCGGATGAATGGAAGAAGATCTTGTCAGTATGTCTGGAGTATTGTGAGATGAGCGTATGACTGTCGAGTAGTTGTATACTTTTGTTTACTGTACCTTAATAATCTGTTGTCTTTAACTATTGTAATTGGCCTTGGCCGTTTTATGTTAAATAAATAAATAAATAAATAAATAAATAAATAAATTGAGCATTTCCGTCTGACCTGCAAAGTATCAACTTCAGACCTGCTACGTTATCGTTGACCGGTACGCCATATTATGAACAAACGTTCGGAAATACTTTTTCGCAACATTACCGGTTTTACGGTTTTAAAGAACTAGATAAATTTAATTTAATAACAGTTTATAGTGATCAATAGAATTCTAAAAAAGCTTTGTTTCGTAGCAAAAAATCTTATTTTACACGATTATGACGTTGGAGACCCTTTTAGATGCTTAAGAAAGGTATAAGTACTGTAAGCACCACGCTTGGCTGCAGTACTTTAGGGATCGTGTAGTGTGTATGAATTAAACACTTTTAAAGAGCAGAGACTATATTTTAAATTATAAATATAATGACACACGCGAGCGGAGGACTGAGGCTGACTCCTATCTATTTTCCTCAACCAAAGAATCCCTCATGAATTCTATTTAAATAAATTCTGACAGATTATTCGGATCATTAAAGGTTTTATGCCAGCCTGTGATATATATGAGGTTCCATCTCATATTAAAGCCTTCACAGTACCTACTTGAAAAACTTACCAAAGTTTTTGCTATTTTCGAACGACGATATCTAAGTGTTAAGTATCAAATATATTGTCAACACCACAAATGTTTACGAGATCACTTTAAGTATTAATGCTTTGAGTATTGGAGATTCAAGTGTGTTCCTTTTTTGTAAGTTCTTTTTTAACAGAAGAAACGGTTTCTGTAAATAAATCAGAAAAAACAAAGCACACATTTGAATCGTGTCCGCTGTTGAGAGTGGTAAGAAAGTGCAGTTATTTGGTGATAATGACTTAAGTTTCCTATGAACGATTGAAAACAGTGTGGAATTTTATAAATAATCACAAGGACATTGCAATGGGCTACAATAAAAGTGCTCAAACTCGAGAAATGTCCCGCAGATTGTGGACGGAAGTGACGGAACATTTGAATTTCATTGTTGGTGGTGCTATCAAAGATTTTAAACACTGGGCAGCTGTAAGTTGGTTTTATATTAAGACTACGAATATTCGAATTTCCCTTCGGGGAAACAAGGCGTGATGTTATGTTACTACGAATATTATATTTGCCTAAAACATCTATTAAAAATTAATGTATTGGTTTTTATTTTCTTCTATTCTCATATTGTGTTCTTGATTTGTATTTCTTTTACATCGAATTACTAGTACCATTTCTATAACATTTGTACCAGTTTATTGAACATAAAACTTTCCTTTGGATTTTAGCGATTTGTTTCACACTGTTTTTATCACCATCTTCCTCAAGAAACTCAATTATTTTCATCTTCGTCACACATCCAAAATAAACGACAAAGAGATTGTTTGTTTTGTTATCTATCATTGTAAAGACCGCCTAAATAATTTTGTATAAACAAATTAACATGTACTTTTGTTTTTTGTTTTAAATGAAAGAAAACAGTTCAATAAAAGTTAGTTTTTCACACCTGCTTAATATGACTGCAAGGCAGTTCAGTTTTCAAGGTTATATACGTCAAAAAGGACGTGATGGTACAGCTTATCGCAGGTCAGACTAGTGAAATGCTGTCACGTGACCACTGACCGGCTTTAGTCACGTGATCGCTGGCTCGCCTGTTATTTGACGTGTTCATGGTCCAAAATAGCCCGACAGTTCACTTTCCGTCGGAAATTGACCTGCTATAAGAGTGCATGGTAGGCCCCCAGGCGCCGCACAGTGGAAAAAAAAAGATTTTTTTGTCAAAAAATCTGCCTTCACCACAATTTTTGACGTCAATAAAAAAGCAAAATAAAAAATTTTGTTTAGGCCGCCATTTTGGATCCGCCATTTTGAATTTTTATAAACAGACAATAAATTCATGACCTTGTTAAAATATTTTTTTAGAAATTGTTTTTGCTTAATTTTCCGATTTTATGAGGATATGGTATTGACTTTTAAGGAAAAGTGGCAGTGACACACCAAAATGTGTTATTATCTCAGGAGTGTATAAAAAAATGGCAGTGATACGTCAAAAATTGTGGTGTAGGCAGATTTTTGAACAAAAAAGTCATTTTTTTTCCACTGTGCGCCGCGCGCTGTCCGCACCGCATCGTGTGTACCGGACCTTATTCTATTGTAATTCCGTACTACGCTAGACCAGCTCAAAGTCAAGTGTTACCACCGACCTGTGCTTGACTGTACCTGCACAATAAGCCAAATTGAATACAGAATTCCCTTATCCTTCATAGCTATGTGTAAACATACGTTTCAATTCAGCGCCAGTGCCATTGTTTTGTGTTAATATTGAACGAAAATCAACACAAACCACTGGATTTACATAGCCAGAGAGAGATACTTGTTTTCGACAATACGCTTACCCCTCGTCCTAATATAAAGCGATTATTATTTTTATTATCGCGCGACTACGCGATCGTTGCGTTCATATGACACTTTTTAAGGTACCATTTCGTACCCGACCGCAGGAGGCAACAGCAGGCGACGTGTCGCCGCGATACGACTGGTTTCTATGAATTTCTATGAAATATCTTCCGTAGCTACACGTCGTTGGCAGCTACGGGTGAGTGACAGGTGGCACGTGCAACCCGACCGTAGACCAGTAGTGCTGCCAACGCTCGAGCAATAGTCACGTTTTTCTATCTTTTATCTACCGACTGCAATACGGGCACTTGCCGCCTGCGGTCAGGTTCGGAATCATAACTGCAGCGACTGGACGCCGCGAAGTATTACCGCGACATAACGCCGCGACACGTCGCCTGCAGTTGCCACCTGTTGTCGGGTACGGAATGGTACCTTTATTCGGAAAACCGGAAGGCGCTTCGGTTCACCGAACAAAAAGTTCTATATGAACGCGACGATTGCGTACTCGCGCGATGATCGCTTTCTATTAGGACGTGGCCTTATAAAAGACGTGCGTGTATGATCAGATGTATGAACGTAAACGAGGCAAAAGAAGTATGTAAGGATCGTAGCAGGTGGCGTTCTGTAGTTTCTGCCTACCCCCATGGGAAGAAGGCGTGAGTTTATGTATGTATGTGTACTTGTACTTATCTTCAAGTGTTGCCATGGTTTAAGACATGTACTGTTTATTAATTATTTTGTTCACCCTTTTAACATTTTTGACAAGTTTTGGAAACAACTAGTCTTTACAACTTGTTTTGTTTTTTTAGTTGTGAACGAAACGAGTAGACACAACATGTAGAAAAAGTACATAATTCAAACCTACATAAATAATCACCGCGTTAAGAACTGAGTCGTCGGGCCATAAATCATAAAGATGTTAACGCGGAGTTAAAAACTGATGAAATAATATTGATTTTCAATTATTTATTTAACCATTTATGTTCACACAAATAATACACAGACAGACAAAAGGAACAGAATAATACGTACAAAGGTGATGCTTATTTCTAAAGAAATCTCTTCCAGCATACCTGCGATAGGACAGAGGATAAAAAGAGATGTAAACACCGTGTGTAAGAGTAGAGAGAAAGTAAAATACATAAAATCAAAACAATTCACTTAATAAAATAAAACAAATAATATGAAAATATACTTACATACATACATACAAACATACATACTTCTAAAATAAAATAAATAACACTAATATAATGTAACAAAAATATATACATAAAATACAAAATAAATACCTACGCAACTATGACGAACTGGAAAGGTAGGTAGTGTTTTATGATTTATGATTCTAATGAACTAAAAACGAAATGATTTTATATATTGATGATTTTAAACATGGAACAACAATGAATTTAAAGATGATTGTGATTTTATTAAATGTAATGTACTTATTTTATTTAATATCATAACATAACATCACACCTGTAATCCCTTAAGGGTTAGGCAGAGGTATACCCATAGGACACCCACATTTCGCCAGTTAGGTGATTAATAATAAGATAGTACGGTATTTTATTTAATTTTAGTTATAATAGTATGTTTGTGGTGTGTAATTGAATCTTTGGTTACTAAAATAATTCAAAAATATGGCTCACTGTGTCTGAAGTAAGTAAATAAATTAAATTAAAAGGAGAGCATTGTTTTTAGGTTGATTTGACCTTACTTGTTTGGTTATAACTTACCCATTAAAATTTTCAAAGGACTAAAATAATTTTAGACTCGGAGTAATAACTCATTAAAATTCAACCTTTTAAAAATTTGCTCAGATTCCATTTCATTTATTTTCGAGTTGTGCTTAAAAATTTACTCATGGTATGAATAAAATAAGGATTTAATTAAGAATTAATAAGAAGCGGTTTTAATAAAGGCTTATTAGATTACCTAATTAATAATTTTTGAATAATTTTAATTAAAATGTTATTATAAATTAAGAGTTGGAGGATTAATTCGATGTTAGGTTTGCGGTATTTGAATTTTAGTCTTATAATTCATTTAATGAAAAGTACTTGAATTCAGGGAAATTAAATGTTAATCAAATTGATTGCCAACTTTGAGGTCTTCTGTTACAGGTATCTCCATACTTAAAAGGAGGCCTCTAAAATGTATTTGTTCAAACCTGTTAATTATGAAATAAAATACACAAAAACCTTAAATTGTCCCTGTATTAAAATCATCTTTCTTTAATGCTGGGGCTTCCTTGTCGCGTTATCGCGAACTTTACTTCGCGTACTCTCTCTCGCACGCAGCTCGACGACTCGCTGAGCAATAGAAAGCGCGCGATAACGCGACAATGCAGCCCCAGTATAACTATATGAAAAAGCTATAAACACGGTAAGTTGATGTAGTGTGTCAATTAGATAAATAATTAATTTCTCTAGCTGTTCATAAGTAAGTATATCGGTCTGATTCTGTTTTATCGCATCATAATCATCACTGATGAAGATGGTCACAATCGATCACCAGATAGACAAGGTTGCTGCTCCTCTTTGTTGTAGCTCTTTATAAGGCACCAGTCCCATCACCGACGAAGAAGCGACTAGCTATCAATGATTTTTTAGCTCAAGAAACGTACAAAAGAATACTCGAATGTAGGTTATTAAGTAAAAGAAATACATGTTAAGGGACCGTGCACGAAATAGATCATTTTGATCAAATTTGTTCATTGTTTGTGAGAAAAGGAAAAATAATTTAAACAAAACTATTTGTGATTTGAAAAGTTAAGTTGTTTGTTTTGCATGTGGCTGAAAGGGATTTTCCAAATAAATTAAGTATTCATGGCAAATCACTAATTATCGGAACAAGTTTTCCAAAAAATAACACGAGACTGACGTTTGATCATTTTGTTACAAGATGCTACATTTGATTTTGAAAATTAAAAAAATATCATCAACATCGTTATATGGTCCACTTGCATGTGGCTGAACCACTTTTTTCAACTTTCATACAAAATATAGCAGAAAAAATAAGTTTAGAAATCCTTATTAAAAAAAACCCAGTCAGCAATATGTTTTTTCCTATTATTTAGCAAACCATACCAAGAAATTTAAAATCAGACATTAGCCTTCAGCTATTCTTGAGATAAAATCAAATTTTTATTTTATGATTATACAATATCTTCATTAAGTAAATCAAAGATGAAGTATACCATATTTTCGAGAGCGCAAAAGTGATGCAACTATTAACAGATGCTGTGACACGAACGGTTTAGCACCACCGATAACTGTACTTTTACATTCAGATTATTTCAAGCTTTCTCACAATTAGATGAGTAATTGACAAAAGAGGGATTTTTCGTGCACGGACCCTTATTTACATCGGCGGCGAGTATTCGTTTGTCACTGCATTCACAGCGACAGGAGCTGTCAAAGGGAGAGAGTGCTCACTTAGCGACGCTCGAGAACACACGCTTAGAGACTTACCTCCGCTTGGTACTTACATACGCATACCAGCGAGTCTCGAGCAGCGAGTCGCAAACAGCGAGTGCTCATCGCCGTCGAGAACTCGCTGCTCGACGGCGATGGGACAGATACATTAGGCTGTTCAATGTTCCAAGCAAAAAGCCTCTGGAAACCTATTTAGGGCCGATTTTTCCATCTTCAGTTAGCTTTATCTGAGGAATACAAATTGAGGTTTGACAGTTTTGGTAAAGAAAATAATATTTTCTTTCTTTCTTGGTTTGCTAAAGCTGTCAAATCAAGAAAGAAAGAAAAGTATTTATTGAGACTCGCACAGGGAATCAAAAATTAAACTAAACACCTTCACCTTAAAACATTATTAAAAAATAAAATAAAAAAAACAAGGTAAAATTAAAACAAAAGCAGAAAGTCCTGTACGAGGCCAAAAGGCTCCTATCTCAGCATATGCTGCGACATTTAAAAAATAAATGTCGCAGCGCTGGTATTCTGATAGGGCCCAAGCTGTCTGACGATTGAAAAAGCAGCCTTTAGATTATAATTTCATCCAAGTATTATTTTTGTTCTTAACTTTTTACTGTCCTTACCTTTCCTGTTTAAGTCGGATTATCTACAGTACCTGGACGACCGAGCTCTGCTCTGGTGAAAATAGAGAATGCTCATTTTATAGTATAGGAAAATTCATACTAATCCATGTATTACCACCTACTTATTCCATGCTGCCATGATAGTAGAACTTACTTACTAATCCCATGCTGCCATGTTATTATTCTAATATCATTATACTCATGTCATTATTAATTATCTTGTTCTAAACTTTGGGCGACCGAGCTCTGCTCGGATGAAAATACGGAGAAAACGAATTTTTCCAGATATGAGACCTAGCTAGATCGATTTTTTGCCCCCGTAAACCCTTATATTGCAACTTTCATTGAAATCGTTAGAGACGATTTCGAGAACGTGAGTACAAATATATAATAATATAATATGTATACAAATATTGCTCGTTTAATATATGGATAATATAATATTCCACCGTTGTTTGATCCATCTTTTCTTCCTGGTAGCCATTTCCCAAAATCTGTTTTTACGGATTTTTACGGATTTACTTTGGAACTACCTTTCAATATTTTTTCGTTTGATCTTATCAACCATCAATCTGTTGTTGTTTTTTCGTTTCCTTGTTTGTGGGAAACTGTAGTTTCAAATTTTTTCCCGTACACACACACGGCTACACATCAAGCTTATACATTTCCAGTTTATTTTCATCTCGCTTTGTATAGGATTTCCGTACAATGCGAAGTCAGCTTAAACTGGTGTATAGCTTGATGTGTAGCCGTAGGTATGTACCTAGTGAGATTATTGGAAAAAAAATATTTAGTAATCGAGTTCTACACGGGGACTTAGTTAAATTCCTCCTTACTTTAGCTCAAGGCTGCTCAACTTTTTTATCAGTCGGGCCAAACGGACTATTCAGATATTTCTGTTACTTATTAAATATACACCGTACACGGACTTTCAATTTGACGGGTGTTTTCAGGCTTGCGCGGGCCATTTAAAAATGGTCGGCGGGCCACAGCGTGGCCCGCGGGCATAGGGTTGAGCAGCCTTATTTAGCTCAACCAAAAACTCCAAATTAATTTAAGTATTGAAGGACAACAACAAAACTGAACCCACATTTTAACAATGTTGCCAGTTCTTTCATTTCTTTATTGCTCAGCCAGATTCAATGAAAAGTATAGCATTATATTTTCATGTTAAACGATTATGCATGAGGGAGCATTGGCCGTTGAACATTCTTTATACGTTAGTGGGTACAAGTCAATTTTGTTTACACGTAATGTTATATCTGTTGTAACTACCTATGTTTGTTAAGCGAGATAATAGCCCATACTGGTATTGGTAATTGGACGCTAGTGTCTCATTTTAGGCTGTTGTTGATTGTGCAATACATTTAGCATTGACAATGCTGACTTCTGCTCTCTTTTTTTTGGAGCGTCAAATCGACCACCGATCTAACATAAAATAGACGTACAGACGGACTTCTATCAATGATTAGAAGTCCGTCTGTACTGGATTTTTTTTATACTGTTTGTTTCAGGCTCGCCTATACATAAGTATTATTGAAATACGCGGCTTTATCAAGCCTACAATTGACTGGTTATTGAATCAACGTTTTCCAAGTGGCAATTTTCCATCGTCAATGGGTAGCGGTTCTGGTGACAGATTGGTGGAATGGTGTCATGGAGCACCTGGTTTTGTACCCTTGTGTACCTTTCAACGGCCAAGTCACACAACATTAACTATAATAATAAAGAAATCGCAGTAAGGAACCTTAGACTTGGCACGACTTTGTCTAGATTTCATTACTTTTTAGAGATAAACAAGCAGCTCCATCGAGACTTTGCTAGTTTTTTACAGAATGTTTTTGGTGGGATTTCACTTCTTTTTGTAGAAACGTGGGCATATTGATTTATTTTATTAGATTTTCTTATTTGACACAGTTTTTTCCTTTTCGGAGTAGTCTTTTTATTATTACAAATCTTTCTTTTCTTTTTTTCCGGTTCTTTTTTTTTTTTTTTTTTTTTTGGGTGGGAAATTATCAAATAATTTCTCCCGCTCTGGGTGGAGCGGGAGGGCGTGTCAGACTCTTACTGACTAAAACCCACCCGTGTTCCTTCCTATGCCATGTTGCCGGGGGCCACGATTTCCCTATCGGTTTTCTTCGAACCCCCGGCATTGGCATTGGCCCTAGCGGACCCCGTCAATTCTGCTGACATCTCTTTGAGGCGCGCGTGGAACACAACGCGCCGTCGACCCGGGCTTGGTCCTTATCGGACGGCGAGCTACCCATTGCTCACCGTCCGCAAGCCCGCGCCTACGGTGGCCGGAAATCTTCCTGCGATTCCCGACGCCCAGGGCGTCTCCTGCTGCGGCGGTTAGGGGCGCGAGGGCGCGAAATTTGCCTCTCCCTCACGCGCTCCGTCTCCTCCTTCGCGAGAATTACTGCTTCGCAGAAAGAGGTGACGGCCTCCCATTTCCTCTCGCTCCGTAGCATGGCCCGAATCAGGGCCGGACGCGAGAGATCACCGCCGCCGATCGCATCCACGAGGACACGGCGATGCCCTGCCCAAGCCGGGCACTCCACCGTATGCTCCACCGTGTCCTCCGGGCGATCCACACAGTGACGACACCCGGGCGTTTCCTCCCGCTTTATCCTGAACAGGTACCTCCCGAAACAGCCGTGTCCGGTGAGTACCTGCGTCAGGCGGAAGGTGAGGACGCCGTGGCGCCTCTCTAGCCACTCCTCAAAGAGGGGTCTTATCGCCTCAATTGTGGCGTGCCCAGCGCTGGGTTGCGACAATCGCAGTCTCCATTCCGCCATGAGATCCCGCCGGAGCTCTGTCCGCTGTGCCGCGACTTCTTGCGGCATCGGAGTTAAGCCCCGGCGCTTCGCCTCCTCGCGCCACTCCCAAATGTGCGCGAGGACCTTTGCCTCCAGATCCCATGGCGGTACTCCGGCAAGGAGGCTCGCCGCCTCGCAGGAGACCGTGCGGTATCCTCGGGCCAGCCGGATGGCCATGACCCTTTAGGACGCGTTCAGCCGGCGGCCTGGCTGCCGCCTCAATGAAGGCGCCCACACCGGCGCCCCGTAAAGGGCCATGGACCGCACGATCCCCGCGTAGAGCCTCTTTTTTCCGGTTCTGATTCTTGTACAGTAACAAAAGTTTTTCGTATTGCCCATTCGCGTTCATTATTTATTTTTTTAGACGGTTTAGAAGACGGTTTAATTTCTGAAAGATCGGCGCGGTATTTACGCCTAAGCCGGTTGTATTCGGTGATCGCTGAAGCTGGAGTTTTTAAAACGTTAACTCTTAATTATTAGACAAGTGTCAATATAATTAATTATCAATGAACTTTCTATCAAAGGTATTACCTACCTAGTACTGAAATACAGCTAAATTAATGATATTTTAAAACGAAACGAAGTAATATCTAACTAAATAAACTAAACCTAGAATACTAGAAAAGTACATAGAAACACGAACGCGATTCGAAGTACTGCCTAACTGTAACTTAAACCTAGAAAACTAAGAGTACTAAATAACTAACAATTAAATAAAGTATTCAATTAAAACTTCTTTTAAATCTAATAATTAAGTAATAATCAGTAATTCGTCACTAATCATACAATTCTTAACCTATTCAAATCTTCGAAATGTTATAATAACAACCTGCTAATTAACCTAAGCAAACCTCACGAAATAATAAGCGAAATCAACGAAATGCAAATAATCCCTCCTAATCCCTAGCAAACGTTTTCAAGCGCAGTAGAAGAATGTCGTAAACGACTTTAATGCGGCCGGTTGCCACTTCGCCATACATAAGGTTATCAGAAAAACAAACGTAAGCGCGTTTTAAAATACAGTCAGCGCTACCTAGCGACGTGTGCGGGTATCACCGCCACTCTTAGTCCAATGCATTATATTTTGACCAAATTTTGAGCGAAATAGAGCGAAATTAATATTTTTGTGTAATTTGTTTATTTAATTTGTGTAATGTTCGAGTAGAATAAAGTTAATCGTTCGACTATTTCTTCTTGTAAACTTCTAAGTATAAGTATACCTAAAAGCCAGTCTAGTCTTATCCAGAGTTTTCCTTTAATTTTATTTACATGCGTATTAAAAGCAGAAGAGGAGGCATTCGCCCAGCAGTGAGACGCTATAGGCTAGATTAAATTAGATTAGAAGATGTGTCCCACTACGCTGGATTTTTGCCAGTCGATTTTTTTATGTACCAATAGTAGAATCGGGCATTACCATATCACTAATACAGCTGAGACCAGCTGAGGGTTCTTCATCAGATACTTCAGACCTTCGATTTTTGACATCAAATGAAGCGGCCCACCAAGTTGAATATTTTTTGTAAAGGCGGTATGTCGATCTCTAATAGTTTGGTTGGGCTCTTGTGTTTTCTAATCAGGGTCACCAGGTACTCCAGATCTTCGATTATCCTAGTTTTTATAGTTTTTCCTTTATGTGGCCATTAAACTCTAACTCTGTACCAAATTTCAGCTCTCTGAGTTTATGGGAAGTACTAGTTCTATTCTGATGATCATAAGTGAGTGAGTGTCATAAATGCGAAACTTTGCTTTCGCTTAACTTCGGAACTAAATGACCTACAGACTTGAAATTTTGGATTTTAAGTATGTGATTATAGTTTACTGGATGACGAAAATTTCTGCGTTCTAGTTCTATCCAGAGGTTCTCAAATAGGGGCCTGAAAATGCGGCGAAATGGTTCCAGTAAAGGATGGTACGGCAGTGTTTGCTTCACGCTCGACTTGGCGGGGGCACTGCCGTGCCCCCCGATTAAGCAAATGTATTATTTACTATCGTTTTCTTTGTTTTGTTTGATACTACATGTGAGAAGTTGTTTTCACTTTAATAGATTTGTAAAAGGTTTCACAAGTTCAGCGTTTCATCATTATCTTTGCTTTGAGAAATGTTTTACAATTCAACAAAAAATACATAGGCAACATTTTTAAATTACATGTTTTTTACAAATAGAAACATGTAAAAAAACCCTGTCAGATCCGTGAGGGTGTTGTTAAGTATCGTACTGAGAGTATAATTTTCAGGAAAAAAGAAAAAAAAACTATTCGCCTAATTTTTTTCATTGGGGAATTTTACCGGGTTATTATTACATAGGGCACGGGCGGCCGTCATTTAGGGGGTGTCTAAAAGTCATAAGTGCATAAGAGATAGGTACTTATCAACTGTGTAATTAACTAAAGTAAAGCTCTCTGGTCTATAGGATAGCTCAAAGACCTTTGTTAAAACTGATATCTGATATAATTCGAAGTTCCGAACGTCAGTAACGCTCAAAGCTTAGCTCGGAATATTTAATAACAGTGCCGAAACGGCTGTATTAATGCAATGCACTTACGACGATATTTTGACTCTGAAGGAAAACATAATTATGAAAAACTTGCTCTGAAATTAAATTTTATACATCATTATTCAGACTTTAACGTTTTTTTTTTACATACAACGTATAATTGAAATAACTGAAAACCTCTTAAGGCGTGTACAGACTGTGTAATGTCTAATGTAATGTATCATGTAATGTAACGCGAATAGTGTGGTGTGGATGGCATACAAACGAGCACTGTGTTCGCCCTAGAAACCGACAGCCGATCGGCGCCGCCAGCTCGAGCATTACATGTGCTCGTAGTGCGCCCACACGTAGAATTCGCGTTACATTACACGATAAATTACATTACACATCACGAGTCAATACACAAATGGTCATTGGATACATTTATATTCATAATGATGAGGGTTGCACTAGTCGATATTTTTTTTTTCCATAGTATTACTCCACTGGATGTAATTGTACATCCAATCATACCATCCAAAATAAACATGGTATCGTTTTGTCTCATTATTAATTTTGTCTGTGCGGAAACAGAATAGTAAAATATAAAGCCATTAAAAAGTTATAAGCCAACAAAGATTCATTTTTGTTGCTAATTTTAACGCAACTTTGGGCGTAAATAAGTTACTAAGACGTGTAAAATCTCTAAAACAAAATCGGCAAACCGACAAAGTTCAATTATCGAAGAGTTTCATAAACTTATTAATTAGTAAACTTATTTGTAATTGATTTATGTAATGGTTTTTTCATAGAACTCGATTTTTCAAAGGACTTTACGTAATTTTTTACGCGCTTGTTTTACTATAATTGCTCGGAACGGTGTTTTTGTGCGTGCGAACTAGACTTTGTGCGTGTAGACTAGCGTCTCACTGATACTATCTCTGCCGGACACGATGCCAGGTGAGACGGCGTGCTTTTACGCCACGCCCCCCAGTGAGTTCGAGCTGGCGACTAGTGCAACCTTAAGAGGTTTTCACTTATTTAAATGACACCTTGTAAAAAAAAAAACAATAAGATTGGGGAAAATGCTAATTGAAATAGAGTCTCTGTTTGTAGCAATTAGAAAAAGATGTGGAAAAATACGTTCTTACCTAAAGCCGTAATAGGTTACCCCATATCATTTACTTTGTGATACAGTAGGCATACAATTTGAAGACACCTTAAATACAGACAGTATTTTAAATAGGCTGTTTATTACAGTCAAAGCTTCCATGAAAAAAAAGTAATTTTGGTACAATCCGCTACAAATTGGTTGGCCCACGCACGGTTCGTTTCGCGCAACTAGTTCAAAACAAAAAAATATTCCAGGAAAATATTAATTTACGATTCGGATTCAGATATCATAAAAAACAAATAAATGAAAAACTGAAAACGTACAGTACCTACCGACCAAAAGTCCATAAGCAATCTCACAAAGCAATAGACTGACACTTCGGTTTGACTTACGACCTTCTTCTATAAATTGTTACAATACTATAGACACGCACAGTACACACACACACACTCACTTTGTCTGCAACCAATGACTAGTTCGATAATCATTCCTTTTTTGTTTCATTCGTCTTGTTCACATAAATATTAAAGTTTAGCAGGTAGACCACAGAAAACTAAGTAAATTATTTCGATTTCTGTAGGGTAGACAGATACAGTTCGTTACGAGTATTCAATTAATAGAACTTTGTTGGCTCGTGGATAATATTGGTGACGAGTATTTAGCGCAGTGTTGTGGTTATTATTTTCAAAAAGCAGGCATAAAATATATTGAAGAGATCAGATCAGATCAGAGAATATTATTGCGCTGCGTAAAAGTGAAGTGAATATCTAATGAAACCGGACTAAGTGTGAGTGTTATCATTTATATATTTCATATTTTAGTAAACATAAATCTTAATCAAGGATATTGTTGATAGAACAGAGGTATTGTTGAGACAGAAGATGCCTTTAAAGTTTTAAATTCATTATGAGGTTTAATTCGATTAGTGAATAATAAATAATTAGGTATTATGTGTAATAAAAACAATGTTTTTCTTTGTTCTAGAGAAATACTGTGAGGGTTAAGAGATATGAGGAAGGGGCTTATTATCGAGGTGCAGCGACGTCAAATGATGAATGAATATGAAACAAATGGTTTCATACCAACGAGATATTTTGCTGAATTATTAAAAACACGTCATTATGAACCGTTCGCCGTGCACTCTGAAGGCTTGCATCACTGAAGACCAGCTAGAAAACCGTTTTTGACCTTAAAATATTGACCGTACCAACTTAATAAACAACAGATTCATTATTGCATGAATTTATGGTAACGAATTTTTTAAGCACGTTTCAATAGGGTGTTTGTCGTATTTCTTGCAGATAGACCGAAATTGTTTAATTAATATTATTTTAGTAATATTATTATTTTAGGATTAAAATTTGAGGTTTAGTTTCAATCTTCTTTTCGTAAAGAAAATGAATACTTAAGCTATAACCTCAATACCAACCAATATTTACTAAAGCCAAATAAAATTTAAAATAATACTTAGCCTTAAAATCAACAACATTGTCAGTAGATTTTTTTACATTTTAAGTAGACTAATATTCTTATTTATTGCTTAATTACTTCGAACATGATCAAAGCTTTATATATATGGTGAAAAAAATCCATTTAAAATTTAAAATATTTCAAAATTTAAATATGTCAAAATAATACAAATTGCTTCTAAGTTTCTAGACATCTATTTCACATAGTATTCAGGTGAAGTAATGATAAATAATTGTAGCAGTTTATTAACTATACTTAAGTAAAATAAATATAACGAATAAATATTATTTATTTTTTATTATCACATATCACGCATTTTTATTCTAAACCCTTTATTGCAATAACAACATTAATAAATAGGCAGGAATATTTAAAAATATTATTATTGCAAACAAAAATAATAATATTTGCAAAAACAGCGCTGTGATTTACGAGATTAGAACCTTAGCCATCTTGAATCTAAGACCAACGCTTAACGCCTTCTGCTATCTGCACTTATAATTTACTTTCGAATTTTAGCAATGCCATACACTGGCCAAGGTCACGCGTATGATGCATGCTAACAAAAGTGATGGAAATATAAGTGCGGCGCCAGCGAACCGTGACGATACGACAGTGTGTAGTGCAAATATGCGTTCTCTGTTGTGTGCGTTCACAGACGTCTGACTGTTTACACATACAAATGTACGGACTATACCGTGTGTTCACAGCAATACGACTCTTAGCGTGCTTATGCACTTTTGAGCGCTTACTGTATGTTGCTTTTTACTTTTGTAAAAGGTATCCACTGGTATGTAAAACGAAGTTTTCTTTTGTTGCCAAGGTAAATAAATTATACTTTTCATCAAATTAACCTTTTTCTGTTTTATTTATTTCATAGAACACATAAACATAACAATAAGCCTTGTTTCCCCGAAGGGTTAGGCACAGGTGTACCTATAGATCTATAGGTACGTACAGTATTTCTATTTTCTTAATGTCCCTCGGGTATCATCGCATTTCCGAATACAAACGAATGCTAATTTCCATGTCCATCAATTATTAGATTTATCGTGTGTAATAATTTGAATTCAGAACTTACATACTTTATTGTTATTTTGTTTTGTTTTCCGTGTGAACTATATAGAGCCGTAAAACTATTTTCCTATCTGTCGTGCCTGCGACTTTAGCAGCTTTCCTCCCAGTTTTTTATAAATTACGTTAAGTTAAAAGAGTATTAAGAACTCTATTTACTTCCAAGTCGATTGAGAGCGTCCGGTCTGCACCAAGTGCAAAGGGCAACTGATAGAAATCCGACAACTGACGAAACATGAAGTTTACCGAGGGACATTAAAAACTTACTTTGTCTGTAGGTACATACATTATATCTATACTATACAATTCTATCAAAAACAAAACAAGTAAAAAATTTAAGTCTCGCAACGCAGTTCTTCTACCGCAAAAAGTTGTGAGATCTAATTTAAAACCAAGTCGGTTAATTTTCTTAATGAAAATAGAAATATAGTACTTAGTACACCTACATTTCGTCAGTTATGTTTAAGAGGAGGCTCCCTAAATTGTATATTAATTTGCATTAATATTCTGAAACAGTCACGCATACAATCAAAATGGAACTTTAATATATGATTTATCGGATTTTTCTCTTCCCATGTACAAGACAGTTACGTAATTGTAACATTTTCGCTCGATACATTTTTATTCTAAAGTCATATCTTTTTTCAAAGTTGATTTAAATAAAATCAAGATAAGTCGGCTTTTATGTCTAAAATAAGTATTCACAGTAAGGAAATATAATTTATTATTCAGCCACAAGACATTTTTTCTCTAGATCAATTATTACTTTAGTTAAAAACGAAATAAGAATTGAGACTTACGCCATTTAGTTCCATGCTCGAACACGATCAAAGAGCCCACGCGATATTCAACTTTATTACTGATGTGTTAGCGTTTAGCACATAGTGGAGTGGCGGGGTGCATGGGGGCGGAGCTTGCGTGGAAATTGTCTTTAGTTAAGAGTGCCTGGTCTTAAGTTCCATGTAATAGGGGGCGAGCCTATTGCCATCAACCGGGCACAAATCAAGACTCCGAGCTGCTACTGAAAAAATGGTCAGATGGAAAAACCCAATAACACTTTGCCCAACCTGAGAATCGAAACCAGGACCTCATGTTCAGAGATGTCAGCAGAACTGACGGGGTCCGCTAGGGCCAATAACTGCCGCTGGGGTCGGCAACTGAAGGAACACGGGTGGGTTTTTGTCAGTACCTAAGAGTCTGACACCCCCAAGTTATTTGATAATATGTATGTAATTTCCCACCCAAAAAAAAGGACCTCATTTTCAGCAGTAGCGCTTGCGAGCAATAGACCAACAAAGCCGTAAAGTAGAAATACTTTACAAATGCCACCACAATTTTCATAATGTGTCAAAAATACCAAAACCTGAAGACAAATCTCATAAGTTTACTCGAAACGAATTGTGACATCTGTTTATTTGGATAACAACAAAGTATCGTAATTAAATAACTTCTCGTATTTAATCACTCGAGTCTATTGACTGACAAAGTTATTTAAAGCTATGTTTCTAATTAAATAAATATAAATATGAGCTGTTTATGTGGTTGTCTTTATTTATAAAGACTAGCGACCCGCCTTTGCTTAGCACGGTTTTTATGAATTGATAAAAATCGAGAAATCATTATTAATGAAAAAAAAGTGGAACTCCGGGAATGCCGACAGAAGTAAAATCTTGAACAATAAAAAAAAAACTTCCAAAACCTTTAAAGTAAAGACACTTGCATAGAACATTGATTCGTAACGTAATATGTATAAATAAAGAGCACAATCGCATTTACAAAATGAGGTGTCGGTAACGGTGTTGCGAGTTCAATTGTGTTTTCCCATCTCAAAAATGCCCAACGCGCCTTAAGAAATTTTCACTTTAAAAAAAAAGTAATAAATGAAAATGATTGAAAAATGAATGAGTGATGATGAATATTTGTAATTAATGTAAGTTTAATATTAAAATATTATAAACATAAATCTTTCGGAATAAATTCTCTATAATATATGATGGTGAAAACTGCATCGAAATCTGAAGTTATAGTTTAGAAGAACAACGCGGTCATACAGACAGACACGAAAACCGACTTTGATTTTATAATATGTATACGTATACTGTATTCTATATATAAAAAAGAAGTATAATCATAAATGCTCCCACAAACAGGTGCGAAGCGACAGCGCGACGCAAATCTAGTAGAACAATTTCCATGAAGTTTTCATAAAAATTGTTCTACTAGAGTCGCTGCCTTCGGGAGCCTTTATCCATGACGTGGGGCTTGAAATCTATTCACTTAATGAGATACCAGCTTCCGCAAGCGGCTTCGCCCGCGTGATATCTTTATAACTTATAGCCTAAGTTACTCAGTGATATTATAGAATTCTACTGGTGAAAGAATTTTTAAAATCGGTCCAGTAGTTTTGAGTTTATTACAATAAAAAATACAAATCTTTTGTCTTTATAATATGCTTTTCATATTGATGTGTGTCTGTCATCAAACAATCATTAAACTTTTTATATAGATCATTTAAAAAAATCTATGAAATATTGACTCAATGGCATATTGAAATACTTCACGTTAAGGGTCCGTGCACGAAAAAAAATCCTTTTTCGTCAGTAACTTATCTAATTGTAACAAAGTTTGAAATAATTGAAACATTAAGTCTATGTAAGTATAAAAGAACAGTTTTCGTGGTGCTAAACCATTCGTGTCAGTCACAGCACCTGTTAATAGTTGCATCTCTTTTGTGCTCTCGAAAATATAGTTTATTTCGCCTTTGATTTACTTAATGAAGATATAGTATCATCATAATCAGCTTATAATGTTCCCACTGCTGGGACACAGGCCTCCTCTCGGTGAGAGGGAGTGGTCTGTAATCCACCATATGCGGCCAGTGCGGGTTGGTAGATGTCACATGTCTAAGGACTTTTGGTTCTCAGACATGCCGGTTTCCTCACGATGTTTTCCTTCACCATTTTGAGAGCAGTGGTAATGAAATAATTTACACAACTCATAATTCGCGACCACTGCTCTACAATTCAATTAGACAAGCCGTAATACATCAAAGACATTCCTCTTTACATTTTTATTATCTTCTTAATAACTTGCTTGCTACATAAAAACAAGTAATAAAGTAAGGCAGGTATAATAATTATGAAAAATATTCCGAATAAATTGACGATGTACGAGCGACTTGGAGATTTCCAACAAGTTCAGAACGCTAGGGGCTATCACACAGACTTTGAAACTGCCTTTGCGAAATGATAAAACTTTTAATTCTGTGTTGAAATAATGAAGATACATAATTCAGCTTTTGATATTATGGAAGATGACGGTATTCAGATATGTTTATTAAAGTCATGAATCATTAATTGATCGTTAGTTGGACACAATATACAACGGGTTGTATTTAAACGCAAATCAAAAAATATCCTTTTTCTATGCAATAAGATTCCGAATTCCCATCAAAATTACTGATAACACACTACAATTTATTTTCGCAGCGTACAGCGATTTTTCCTAAAGCAAAAGCTTTTTCATCAATGCACAGCTAATAATCTTAATGCACGTTATACATGTTAACTCTTTTTCTTTTAAATATAGCTTCTATTTTTATATTATGTACAGCAGTTTTCTAGTGAGACTGTTTGTTCCCAACCTTTGTTCCCACTAGTAGGTACTACCGAACTGAACCACCGGTGATACTAGCGATAGTAACTGCGATGTCCAACTGGTTGTACTACGGAGAAGTAAATTTACCCATGGTTCAACTGGTTGTTCTATGGGGAAATATCTTGGTAAACTGCACTCGAAAACACGGTGTTCGCACTGGCACTCGCCGGCCGCTGCCGCGGCACCGCTCGCTTCGCTCGCTCGGCTGCGGTATATTATGTGGTCACAGTTCTAACCTAACCTACCATTCAGCCATAGAACAACCAGTTTTGTTTTTTTATATTTTATTTATATTTTATATTATTAATTTGCTGTGCAGTCAGTATTTATGCTATGTATTTATGTATGTAGTATTTTTGTACAAAAATAAATTTAACTGTATTGCATTATGAGGAAAAAGTAATGTTATATGTATAATTTCGAATTATCTGCAGTTTAAGTTTTGTTAAACATTTAGTTTATTTGTAGTGAAGTAAGTTATTTGATGTAAAAAAGAATATAAATGATGAGTATGTATTGATAGGCGATTATTTATTTGATATGCAATTTATAATATCCCATATACAACTTGGACTAACGCTACGCTATCTATGAGATGCTTTTGTTTTATCATTATTTTATACCAGCTACGCCCCGCGGTTTTACCCGCATAAATCTCGATCCCGTGGGAATATCCGCATAAAACCATCCTTTGTCCAAACCCTGGTCATGGTCTTCTCATGTGCCAAATTTCATTCAAATCCGTTTAGCCGATTTAGCGTGAACGCGTAACAAACAAATAAACAAACAAACTCACAGGATTTATAATTAATAATAATATTATCTTTTAAGTCTGTTCGCCTTCAATCACGAATGTGAAGTCAACTAATTGATAAGAAAACTGATTACCAACTTAAATTGTCCGTATAATATATTCAAATAACAACTGTCATTCTTTGACAGTTCTATGAAAAGGCTATAAACACGGCAAATTGACGTGGGACGTCAATTTAAGTAAACAAATAATATCCCTTGGCTGTACCATCGCGGAAAGCTATAACTAACCATCGTAAGGACTATTCTTGCTTGCAGCACTCGGCTGCTATAGAACCGAGGCGGTAACAGATGTGGTCATCGTGTACACAGGATTTTGTTTTCAAAATGGTTAGTTATGGGCTTCCGCGATGGTACATATCTTGGACTAATCAATATGCATTGATATGAAATGCTTTTGTTGTTAAGATTTATTTATTTATTTTAAATGGAACGACCGAAGCCACTTACGCTACTTAAATTAACACAGTCATGCATTCTTCTCACAAAAATTCAAACATTCTGACAGTCTCATCTTCCATTTATTCGCAAATATATCAAGATCAGTGTTTGAGTTCAGGAGAGCGGTTATAGCGGCTAATGTCCGAGGAATAGGTGACTTGGAGTGTGCAACAGTACGGCAAGTTAGAACAGCCAGTAAGCAGTGTTTTTTTATCGATTGGATATCGATATCCGCCAAGTCTATGAATCAATTTTATTTAACCCTGTATACCTACAAACTAACCATCCTAGACTTACCGATAGAAAATGGTCCATATTTATATAAATCGTTACAATGACAAACAGAAGAGAGGATTGGACTTTTATTTCAAAAGGCTTCGCTTTAAACTTAGCCAGGGTTCCGGAGAGTCTGAGGCTCAGTGCATGTTGTGTGGAAAACCAACATGAATATTCGTTCTATTCCTACGAGTAATCCTTTAGGAAATTGGTTGCAAACATGTTGCAATGCTAGTCATTAACTTCCTGCTCTACGTTTCCTGCTATATGGTACGTGGGGTTGGCGCACCACGTTTTCTCTTTCCACTCTCCCCTGTCAACCGTCACACTATCATTCACTCCTTTCTCTTTCATATAATTAATTCCTCACACAATCCATCCATATTTTCTTTGGCTTTATGTTGTAAGCTAGTGCTAGTTTATTATTCTCAATAACCTACATTATTGAGCTTTAGTCATCGGAAAAAATAACTACGATGGCCTCATTTCGGTTATAAATGTGAGATGCGGATGTCCGTAATGACATGCACGATCCATACATAAGAAAAATAAAGTCTTATTTAGTGATAGCAGTCAAATACTTCTGTTCTGACGTCAAAATTAATTAAATAAAGCTGTATAATAAAGAAATCTATATACAAATGCCGGTCTCGTCTCGCCATACAAATAGGACTCAGCGGGGCGTCTGATATGATCGGAGTGAATTATCACGTCGTTCTACTGACATAGCACTCTCGAAATACTATAGAAGAAATGTGGGTACCGTTATTGAATAATTTTTGGGTGGAATAATGGGAAACTTGGGTTTTTGTGGCTGAATTGATATATCCGTTGATGTATTGTGGCTGTGAATTCAAAACAAGGGAAATTCAATCATTTGGTAACACTAAAACGAAGTCAAAGTTTGAACCGTTTTGGGTTTTTCTCTTTGCTCAGGTTGATCACATTTCTGAATGCACCAAAAGCTGTTTTGTGTAAAGGGTGTGTGAATTTGGCACGTTGCATTTTGCTTCCTTCTGATAATTAATTGCTCGGATCATGGGGCCCGAGTGCGCGTCTCCTTTTTAAGGAAATTTCTCGTCGACTGGTCGACACTTCACGTGACCAGAGGGCTGGCTCGTTCTTTGGCCAAAGTATTAGCATAGCATTCAACGTGGCAATGCTGCCAGTCACGTTTCCGGATGACAGCGATGCGGACGAATACTTCGATGCTTAAGTGTCGTTTTGTTTTTAATTTTATTTATACAGATAGTTTGTTAGTCTTTCAATTTAGTACCTAGTTAGTTATGTTAAAAACTGTAAAGTTATGTAAAACACATAATCATGTGATTTGGTGATCATTAATACTGTTTGTGATTTGAATGAGTTATTTATGAATTAATTTCTATGAAATTCTGTAATTATGATTAGGATTCTAAATACGCACAGATGTGGGAGTTGAATATACTTATGTAGCAATTTGTCCACGCGAGCTTGAAAAGCTTTCAAAGTAATTATATGCAAAGTTTAGTTCAACGCAAAAGTTAAATAGGTAGTAATTACAAGCTAGAAACTCGCCGTCTAAATAATTATAGTTGAATGTTGCGACTTGTTCCAAATACTAGTGTTAATTATGGTTATGTATACAGAGTAACTTAAATAACAACCTACACAATTTATTAACATATCTACATAATGACAGAAAGTTTAGTTTTGAGCCCAAGGGCTTCTGATTCAAAAGTTTGAAGTCTTTAACTTAATATCAACTTAGAATCACCATTAACAGTGATAGCCTAGTGGTGTGACAGTTGGACTGCCAAGTCATAGGTCTCGAGTTCGAACCGAGGCATGCACCTCTGACTTTTCGAATTCACGTGCGTAATTATCACTTGCTTCAAAAACGGTGACGCCTTTTTTTTTGGGTGAGAAATTATCAAATATCTTCTCCCACTCTGGGCGGAGCTGGAGGGCGTGTCAGACTCTTACTGACTAAAACCCACCCGTTTTCCTTCGGTTGCCTTGTTGCACGGTGAGAGATATTTTTCGACGGCATGTGAAGCCAAGTCAGAGGCCTATAGGTGGCATAAAAACTCTGACACTAGGTTTGACACTAACTACACGAAAAAGAAAAAGAACAAACTAGCCTTTTAAACCTGCTAGTCTAAAATCTAAACCGAAATATCGGATTTTGTCTTACATAGAGCGACTCCACTGTGATATTAATTTTAAACCCAATTACTGGAGCATAACACTAATTCCTACCTTTTGTCACTGTTTAAGAACGCGGCGACCACACTAGCGCAACGTGCTTGGAATTGAATTTTGCAAACATCTCGATTTGTAGTTGCAAGCCGTATTCACAGGCCTCTGAACTCGATCCTGTAAAAATGTGATGAAATGAGCATTCTGGCAATAGTATGGCTAGTACTGTCCGTGTGACATTAAAGCGAGCCGTCCACCGCCAGCTAAACTAAGTTAGTTTAGGTTAGGTCGCCAGTTTTTCAGACATGTGGGGTCCACCCACATGTATGAAAAACTGGCGACCTAGTTTAGCTAGCGGTGGATGGCTCGCTTAATCGTTAGCATATGATACGGTACGGTGATGTTAGATGTCATAAAATCCATGATGCAGAGAATGAGAGAGAGCTGCTTTCCTATGGATACATATTGACCGCCAAATATTAACATTAGTGAATTAAGTTCCAAAAAGTATTTGCTATTTAATATTTAAATCAGATTGTAACATTAAATGAATGAAGAAATCCAATTCGTTTTAAAATAGCTTTAGACGATAAAGATACGTTATTAATGCCAATTTTAAACAAAACCACAGACTGTGATTTTGTAAAGCATGCAAATTAACTTAAATTAATCAACGACCATCTTTGAAACAGATTATTCTGTCAAAATGGACTGTTATTTGATACCTGTTAAACATTTATTAGTCAGTAAATGAGATGTTTTAAAATATCAGACGCTTTGAGCGAGGACGCCCACTTAAAAAATAAATCTACGATGAAGGTTGCATAGACGATTTTAATCAATTGATTATTATGTAATAGGTAAGATCAATGGCATAAAAACCGCTTTAAATGGCTTTTGTTCATCAATTATTTTTGTCTGCTGCACGGGATTTTGTTTTCAAATTGGTTAGATATGCGTTACCCCGATGGTACATACATTTATGTACGTATGCTTTAGTAACTACTCTGTACCTACGAGGTTAGATTTGGAGTCGTTCTGTGTAAAATCGACGTTATTGGTTAGACTGGCAGCTACCTACTAAAGTATGTTAATTAAGATGATAGTAGTAACTTAATATAAAGTAAATATCTTCTCACTTTAATAATATAACCCCTTGGGCTCAAAACTTTAAAGTTGCTGTAATTATAGGAGCTTACTTATAAAGGTATACTTATGATAATAATGGTTGTAGCTTCAGTAACTTCTGTAAGTCTACTTGGGCATAATTTGCACAAAAATATTTGGAACAAGTACTACTCAACTAGATTATTTAGACGGGGATTTTCTAGCATCTAATTAATATCTATTTAACTTTACGTTGAACTAAAGTTTACACATAATTATCAACGTTGAAAACTTTTCAAGCTCGCGTTGACAAATTGCTACCTATGTAAACCAGTGGGTCTACTCTTTAAGGCCCGGTATCCACCAAAGCGGAGAGGAGATGTGTTTGAATAAACCAATCCGATTTCGTTATTTCCACATCTCTTCTCCGCTTAGCTTGGGTGGGGATCAAGCGGAGAGGAGAGATGTCTCATTTTTCTATAGAATTTTGTGCGGCGAGCGAGCAAGCGACGCGGCAGAGCGGAGAAGTGTCTAGTCGGGCGGCCGTGCCGCGCACGGGCTCGCGCACCCCGCACCCCGCTGACTTCTCCCCGCGCCTCGCACACCCAAAAAACCCAGCCGTGTTCCTTCGGTTGCCCTGTTGCCGGAGGCCACGATGTCCCTTTCGGCCTATATTCGCAGCCCCGGCAGGCATTGGCCCTAGCGGACCCCGTCAATTCTGCTAACATCTCTTTGAGGCGCGCGTGGAACACAACGCGCCGTCGACCCGGGGTTGGTCCTTATCGGACGGCGAGCTACCCATTGCTCACCGTCCGCAAGCCCGCGCCTAAGCGTTATTCGATTGGTTTCGATCTCTCACAGCTCACATCTCTGCTACACAAAGCTCACATCTCCTCTTCGCTATACTTCTCCTCTCCGCTTTGATGGAAATAACCTGCCAGCTTCGCAGCACATCTCCTCTCGTCTCCTCTACGCTTTGGTGGATACCGGGCCTAAGTCCGTCAACGAAGATACAGACCCGTCCGAAAGTAGTTGCTCCGTCAAAACAAGTGACAAATTCAATTTTTAGAACGAATGAATGAATGAAATGCACCGATCCCACTGTGGTTTAATCAGACTCGATAAATCGAATGAACCCTAAGATTTACACTAGCCCCTGGAGCCTCATGTGTCATGGTGCTACATAGGCCATTGCATATCAGGGAGTAGACCGGGTGGCGCGGTAATGGTAGGGAAGACGTGCCCTCAGGATAAGGAAGGATTTGCGAGCCGTACCGGCTATGCATCTTTGAGTAGGCAATGGGTTTGGGCCCCAAACTAATCTTATGGTGATACTGAGTAGGAAACGCTCGTATCTTCGGCAGAAAACACGGATTTCGTGTTTAGAGAGTAGTATGTTTAATAATACTATGAGTAGGTACCTAACACTTTATCGTCGGAGAAAAAATGAGGCATATCTATAATATCACAGTGATTGGATTGAATATTCACACATTTCGTTGACAAATCTCAAGGTATGGCCTTCCATTTTTCCTTTCTTGTATTTTATTGACGAAAATCCAGTCAATCTCAGACGGGAGTGAACTCGTGTCTCCAAATTAAAGGGTAAATGTTTTGACCTTTGACAAATCATACGATTCCTTTTCATATAGATGCTTTTGCCTGAACTTGATTGCATGTTGACCTTTACCATAAGAAGTAATGGAATTTTCTATGTTTAGGAATGGCATTTCAGCACGTGGGATAAAATTATGCATACGAATAAGATAAAAGAATAAAATTCTTGGAACAAAATTCTGTTTCGTAAAAAGAACTCGCTATGTTTGGGGTTGGCATTTCAGGATCATTGTGTACTGTGCACGTTATAAGTGAAATTATAAAATACTAGCGGACATCACGCGGTTTCACCCGCGTAGTTCCCGTTCCCGTGGGAGTACGGAGATAAAATATAGCCTATGTTACTCGCTGATAATGTAACTATCCATTGCTGAAAGATTTTTTCAAATCGGTCCAGTAGTTTTTAAGTTTATTCGTTATATACAAAAATGCAAATCATTCCTCTTTATAATATTAGTACAGAAAGGTCGTTAGAAACTAATTTCATGAAAATGATTTTACACTTGCAGATTATTTTTTCATTAAAAAGGTAAGCAATCTACCTATTAGTTACTTACCTATAGAACTTACCACTTCCAATGCAAAAATTTTAACATCAATAAAGCGATTTAAAAAAACTTTTTCCAAAAAAGAACATTTTTTTTAAGTCGGTTGTTTTTTTTTTGTAAAAAGTTTTTATTATTCACTTTTTAGTGTTGTGGTAGGTACCTACCCCACACAAATTCGAATACCACTAACTTTTTTTTTTTGCTATGTAAATAACAGTGACAGGAAGTTATCATATCATCCACATACTAAGTGGGAAAAAATACGTATTATTGAAGCTAACTCAAAAACTATCCAAGCAAAGTTAATAAAATTTATATGGGACCACCTCTGAAGTATGATCTACCAAACAAAAAAATAATCATCAAAATCTATTCATAATTGGCAGAGTAATCGCGTAACAAACATACAAAAAAAACATACAGTCGAATTGAGAACCTCCTCCTTTTGGAAGTCAGTTAAAAAAAAACACCACATTGAAAGTCCTTAAATGGACAAATTTGATATTTATAGACGTCCAAACATTTCATCTCGTTCCTTATCAGCGTAGGTATTCAATTGATAAATTAAACATGGTCGGCAAAAAACCGCATTAATTATTGGTTATAAATAATAATGAAGCTAATAAAATAAAAGCTTATGAACTAAAAGCTATTAGTGCTCGTAATTAATTCCATTCGCGCCACGTGGGGACAGCACTGAGCTAAAACGGTAAGGGATCTTCCCTTCAGAAGGGTGACCATAATTATGTGTAGTGTGAGACATGTTCATTAAATTACGACAATGTATATGGTGATTATTTTGCCTGATTATTCCGAAAAATATTTAACGGAATGCTTATAATATTTTTAGCCATAATACTATTGATTAAAACATGTAATGAAGTGTCATAATAATATGCATGACTGAAATTAATGTTCTGAATATAAATGACTAAACGACATAGAACAGGTTTCAGCAACACCTTTTTTCGGCTAATTGTAAATTAAAAAAAAAAACTTTTTAAGATATACACGACAAAAATATACTCAAAAAATAAAACCAAAACTGGTAATACAACTCAAAATTACCTTCATATTTGTTGTTGGCTGTAGACTCTTTTCGGTCAATCCGGTTCAAAATAAATCGATCTCGGTGTTTGTCGTAAAACAACTTTGACTATCAACAACGCGCAATGTTTAACAATTTCGTCCGATCCCTTGTAAACTGATTAAACTGTGAAAGTCAAAACATCAAAGATGACAGTAAAGGATATATAAAAGTAAGGCTACTTGATTTTTTCCGACGACATCGCTTGAATTTAAATGGTCTGGTATTTGACCTATTAATTTAATAATCTTGCAATTTAAAAGATTTTACAACTACGTACGGAGATGGTTAACTCAGTGGACTTACCTGGACTACTACGAGGTCATTTAAAGTTTAAACTATGGTTTACCTCTTGCTATATACATAAACATCAGTGTTATTTATACAGTGTGAGTCTTCATAATGAGCACATATCGAAATGAGGGAATCTATGCTTAATTTCATCAACGGAAAAATGGTCAAATTTTGTTTTGTTTCTTTTTTAAATTTTTTTGGAGCAAAAATTTTTATAATTTTTTTTTTTATTCTCTTGGGCATCTTATTTATAAACTTTATAATTATTGTAAAAATTGATGAAAGTAATACAGATTTTTGCTAAAAAAACATGTTTATTTTCAATTGAGGGTAGTCTTTTTTCTCAATTTTAAGTGGACGCCTACTTACTTCCAATCATTATGGAGTTTGTTTCATCGCGATAGCTGATTCAGTTTAAAAGTTACACAGTTTTGTTACAATTTTTTTTTTATTCCATAAAAAGTACTTATTAAAACAAATATTTAGATTTTTTTTTTTTAATTTTTTCGTTAAAATTAAGCATAGATTCCTTCATTTCGATATGTGCACATTATGAAGACTCACACTGTATAAAAGCAATACGTGATCTTTGTCAGAAGAGGTCTTATTGTTTCTTATAGATACCCACCTATAAGAGACAATTTGATATGCCTATATGATCTACATTCAGGAGATGTAAGTAAATGAAAGTCAATAATATTCTGAAAAATCAAAAACCTCTGCTCACACTATGGAATGAACAATAATGTAAACGACGTTCTCCCGAGTACGAGAGGTGCGTGTGCACATCAATCAACTCACTGCCCTGCTAGACCATGATCACCTTTATCCCAGTCGCCATATAACATCGTCATTAAATTAATCAATGCCGGCGTCGATCCATCTTTGAGGTCTCTCTTTTTTTGACATTCGGCCGCCTTCCGGCGGGGTTACGTCAAGTTGACAGCTGTCATAATCAACTTCGTAAGTTAAGCGTTGTAAAACCTTTAGACTCGCCGTCATATATTATGGGTGAAAAATAAATTGCATGATTAAATGACACAATTTGTTTCTTTTCTCTTTTCCGAGCATTTAGACATGTTTACCCACGCCCTGCAATATTAAATAAACCAGCTATTGACATGACACTAATACACAAACATCGGAAAAATCGGAAAGTCTGTCCAATCTGTGGGTGCAAACACAACCCTAAACAAACAGATTCGACGACAAAATTCAGTAATTGTCTCACTTAGTTCGCAAAACGATGGTGACCGTACTTAACCCTCTCCAGCTAAAAATAGCCGTGTATTCATTGAGCCAATTCATGTGGAGTTAATTCTTGTTGCTCATGGAGGCTTTCATCACAGCTCGGTGTTATGGAAATGTTTTATTTTTAGCCATATAGCCTACTTACGCTATAAATGTTGATCTACTTTTATGTTGTCGCCCATGTGTCTCATTTACCAATAAATTGAATGAAATAGGTTTATGTAGGTATATTAGTATATTTATTACAATTTTTTTTAGGACATCTACATAAATGACAGGATTGATAATGCATTACCTCGGTCACAGAATACCTATTTTCTTAATGTCCCTCGGGAATCATCGCATTTCCGAATACAAACGAATGCTAATTGCTCGGCTCCTAAGGGTCCTAATGTGATAGTCAATGATTTAAAGCCTTCCTCAAGAATTGGGCTAACAAATGCAAAAAAAAAAAGCGTAAGGGAAAACTTGAAAAAAAAATCAGCACCGCGGTAATCAACGCGTTGATGTCTTTTACTCCACGGTGTCGGTAAATTCCGTTAGTGTCGCAGTGTAGAACATTGATCCGTAATGAAATATAAATAAAGAGCACAATCGCGTTTACAAAACCTTTAAAGTGAAAATACTTGCATAGACAATTAATCCGTAACGTAATATAAATAAAGAGCACAATTGCGTTTACAAAACCTTTAAAGTATAAATACATGCATAGAACATTGATCTGTAACGCAATATACCTAAATAAAGAGCACAATCGCGTTTACAAAAATGAGGTGTCGTCACAGGTGTTGCGAAATCAATGGTTTTGTCCAATCTCAAAAATGCTCAACGCGCCTAAAGAAGTTTTCACTTCAAAAGTCAAACCTGACTGGTAGTTTCAGAGATTAATGCGTTCAAAAAAACAAAAAACTAACTTTCAGCTTTATTATTAGTATAGAATATAGAATTATAGATGTAGTAAGTCAAGCAGCAATTTATCTTACAACGAATGTGCGCAAAGCCAGCAGAATATTAAAAACGGACTAAATCCTAGCATATCTTGATTTCCCAAGGGCTCCTGCGCAAGAAGGTCAGACAGCTTACTCTATGTCAAATTAAATTAGACAAATAATCGCTAAAGATAATCTTTAATTTAACTAAGGGATGTGAAGACCAAAAAAGGTAACATTTACAACTAACAAGAATTAGAATTACGTATGAAGAAAAATATGACAACCGGTTCTTGAAAAGCGCTGTTAAACTTATGTTAACTGCTGTTTTTTGTCATTGGCTGACTATGTGGCGACATCTAGATCGCAACATGCATACCACATAACACACTGACGTCACGCAAAAATCCTGAATCGCGCGAGTAGAGTATACCGCGCGACTAGCATTTATGTATACAGGGTGGCCGGGACATCGACACGAAAACTGTTACCCACAGTACTTGATTCTAAACGATATTCGTCGGATATTTAAAAAAAATCTGCTGTTCCATACGTTTTGACCGCGTAGGTATTGCACTTTACTATGAAACAGCAGATTTTTTTTTAATAACCGGCGATTCATTTCATCGTAGGAGGGTTCAGAATCATGTACTGAATCCATGGTAACAGTTTTTGCGTCGATGACCCTGCCACCTTGTGTTAGTACAACGTCCCGACATCAATCGTCGGACAGTGCCCACCAGGCACAACACCCGTCTGGTCGGAGGATCCTCCCATTTCTATGGAGGATGAGTGAACTTAACACCTTGTTCCTCATACCTCTCTAATTAAAATAACTGCAGCCAATTAAATCACTTGACTTGATTATGAGAGTGAGTAAGCAATTAATTGTATTGATAAGTCTTTCAGAAACCAACTTCTACTCCGTACTTTCCTCCGCTGGCCTCGTGGTCGCAAGCGACTGCTGAGCTGTCCTGGGTACAATTCCTGGGTCGGGCAAAGAGTTATTGGGTTTTTCCATTAGGAATTTCTTAGTAACAGCTCGGAGTTTGGAAGTTGACGGTGTGATACTTTGTCGTCCCATCGGACTATGAGAGTGAGGGAAGTGAGAGTGCCCCTATGTCTGTGTACACTTGTGCATTATAATGTCTCCCGCGTTGAAGGTTGATCTCCGCCGAAATTCAGTCTGGCTTTCCTCAAAAGGCCAGTCCGGGTGCTGCATTTTGTTACACAATATTTTTGATATTTAATGTCTGGACTTTAAAAGAGACTTTGACCCCTGAGTTTGTTTCTTTTGTCATTTCTTCGCAGGGGTAGTCAGATAGGAAATAATCTAGCTTTTTTTTTAATATGACGTGTAAAAGTGATTCCGATATCCTATTTACAGAATAAACAATTTAATTTCTTTTCTTCCAACAAATCATGCAATGCTAATATATTGACAAGGCAATCAATCATATTTTAAAATGATATTTAACATTAACAAGACATTCAAATTCTCGTACCGACAATAGATTTCGCTCCAAAGCGCCATTTTGCAAGATCGAGCGTTTTCAACAACGTGGCAAAACTTTCCGGCTTTCTAGAAGCTCCCAAAATAAATCCTGCCATTCCCAATAATGTCCTATAAGAGAATCTTACCCAACTCATATCTGTGCAATACAGCGTATATCAGAAATGTGTTCAATACAAATTGGTCGAGTAGGTTTTGAAGTTTAGTATGAGGGACGGCTGATTTATTTTTTCGCTATTACGAAGTAATCCATGGACAAAGTTGTTCAGTTTGATGGTCTTACCACACTCTTAAATAAAGTAAGATAAAATAAAGATTTATTGAACAAAAATGGTTAAACAATCAAACACTTACAAACAACACCATGCATATACAATAATAGCGTATTACAATTATATAACCTTAAGTGTTATCAGCAGTCTTTGTATGAACTCTGGTATCTAAAGAAAGGTTTAACTTGTGTTATGGACACATGGCTACATATTTCTGATACACACTGTACATACAGGCTGGCATGACATCGACGCGAAAACTGTTACCATGGATTCAGTACATGATTCTGAACCCCCTGCGTTGAAATTTTTCGTCGGTTATTAAAAAAGAATTGCTGTTTCATACATTTTGATCGCGCAGGTATTGCACTTTTCTATGAAACAGCAGATTTTTTAAGTGAAAACTTCTTTAGGCGCGTTGGGCATTTTTGAGATGGGAAAAAACAATTGATCTCACGACACCGTTACCGACACCTCATTTTTGTAAACGCGATTGTGCTCTTTATTCATATTACGTTACGGATCAATGTCATATGCAAGTATTTTTACTTTAAAGGTTTTGTAAACGCGATTGTGCTCTTTATTTAGATAAGGTTACGGACCAATGTCCAATACAAGTATTTTTCTTCCACCAAACCGATCTTGTTTAAATTTTCACTTCTGTTGGCACTCCTGGAGTGCCACTGCCATTGTTTTTACATATCTAACGAAAAATATCAACACAGGGAGGGGTTCAGAATCATGTACTGAATCCATGGTAACAGTTTTTGCGTCGATGTCCATGCCACCCTGTATAGCTTTGCACAGTGAGTTAGTGTCACTAGTCTGAAAGCGTCCCCTGTGGACGGCTTTTATCCCCAAATTGGATTAATTATCGCTAACGGACAAAAACAGAGGGGGTCGAACCATTGTAGTCTGTTTATAGGTTTTTATTATTGCGTTTTGTGAAATCGGCTTGGCGTTTCGTGATGAAAGCCATGTTTTGGGTTAAGGCGATAATCGGCGAATGATTAAGGGTATTTATTTAAAAAAAAAATGTTTTTTGTTTTAGGCAAAATACCCCACATACAAAAATAGAATAAATAAGTAGTAAAAACATAAAAAAAATATTTAAAAAAATCATTATTATCATTAAAAAAAATTTTATAGGAAAGTGTTTGTAATGAATCTTGTTTATAATTGTCTTTATTGAAATGCTTATAATGCCTACTAACTAGGTTCTGCCCGCGTGAAATTGATTATTTTATTAACATATAAAATATAGCCTATTAGCAAATGCTCGGCTCCTTAGGGTCGTAGCGTGATGTTAAATAGCCAATTTTCCTTAAGAATTGGGCTATCAAATGCAGAAAGATTTTTTCAAATCCGACTGGTAGTTCTAGAGATGGCTAGATGCTCCCATAGATATTGAATCATTTAACCGACTTGGTTTTACATTAGATCTCACAACTTTTTGCGGTAGAAGAACTGCGTTGCGAAACTTGCATTTTTTACACATTGAGTAGGTATCTTTTTGTTGGATTCGTAATATAGTATAGATATACAGGATGTCCGGTAAATAATAGATAACCTTGAAATAGCATAGTAATAGACCACATGGCCGTTCTAAAAAAAATATATCCCTAGTAGTACCTAAAATTTTTAACTAACTTTATTGACCGTATTTCACATTTTTCGTCACCACGACCACAAATGAATGAATTTCATCGGTTATTTGTTGTTGTAAAACTATGCCGACAGAGAAGCAGTAAATAATTTGACTAGAAATTGCCCAGTATTTTTTTCTAAAAAATCGTATGCTATGTACTACTTAGGATATATATTTTTACTGTATTTTTTTTAGAACGGCCATAATGTCTATTAAATGCTATTTCTAGGTTATCCATTATTTACCGGACACCCTGTATATAATGTATGTAGATTAGAGAATTATGATTGTGTTTATCTATTCAGCTCGCATTTACCCACTGCTACTTATTTAAGTTGTCTTAGCTATAAGATACGTAAGATTAACTTATACGTGTGAGCGTGGGTGTGCCTAAACCAGACACGTGTAGGCACACCTAGGTATTTATGTGATGAAACTTTTACGATTTGTAACCGCTATAAAATTCATGCTCCCCCATTGCCTTTTTAAGATCAACATAAAGCAATTGAATAATCACCACTTCAAATAGATAGGTACCTTTCAACTCAATCAATCTGCCTAGCCTTTTCCCGACTATATTGGGGTCGGCTTCCAGTCTAACCGGATGCAGCTGAATACCAGTATTTTACATGGAGCAACTGCCTACCTGACCTCCACAACCCAGTAACTGGGTAATACGATACCTCTTGGGAAGACTGGTTGTCAGACTTTCGGGCTTCTGATGACCCGTAACGACTGTCAAAGATCCACGAATGACAGCCGGGACCAACGGTTTAACGTGCTTTCCGAAGCACGGAGGAGTCTCGGTATGTAAAGATCAGACCCATCCTTAGACCAACCCGGCAAGCGTAGCTTAACCTGGTGAATCGACCCATGCGGCTGTTATTACTTGGCCACGAGCTCCTCCTTTTAAAGCAATAAACTAATTGAGGAAAATCACAATTCAAAAATACTTTAAAAACGTTCGCAGAGTAAAAGTACCGGCTTACATTTCAAGATTGCTTTGTCGAACAAAATGAAATCGTCCATCTTGATTCCGACTTCCAGTTGCAAAGTATGTTTGCTGGACTCTTGAGTGCGAAACCTGATACTTTATTAAAACAAATAGAATTTTCTTTTAAATCGCCTTTATGCTTACTGAGATGTTTCAATTCAATTCAATTCTCAATTCTTTATGAAAAGAAAAGATGAAAAAATTAAATGATTTTTTTTTTCTTTATTCTTTTTTTATTATTTTTGTTATTATTTTTGTTTTAAAGCTGGTTGCCCGTTCTTCTCCACAGGAACCTACTACACAGGAATTTCTTTAACGTTCTTTTTTTATGTTCGCAAAACTCGTCAAAATGTAAGGTACAGCTGATTTTTTTTTCGCGATTTCAGGTTTGGTCTATTAGTAAAAGTTGTTCATAATGAAGAGTAAAGTCACGTGTCTAAGTTTGCGCACTGGTTAAAAACTTACCCTGTATATACGCTTTGGAATGGGCAACTATCTTCATCTTTGTGACTGGCAGACCTAATAATTCAAAAGTTCCTGTAATGACGGCTTCTAGGTGGCAGCACCTGTCAAAAGTGTCAAAGCGCCTATATTTTCTTTAGTCGCAACTGAATGATGAACGAATGAGTGAAACGAATGATGTACAGTAAGCGCTCAAAAGTGCATGAGCACGCTAAGAGTCGTATTGCTGTGAACACGCGGTATAGCTCGTACATTTGTATGTGTAAGCAACACGATACACACACCACAGATAACGCAGTTACACGAAACAACAATATATTTCCGTCGCTTTAAACATGCTAGCACACACGCACTATGCGCGTGAACTTGACCAGTTAATGGCATTGCTAAAATTCGATAGTAACTTAACAAGCGCAGATAGCAGAAAGCGTTAAGCGTTGGTATGGAATTCAATCTGCCTCAGGTTCTAATCTCGTGAAACACAGTGCGGTTTTTTGCAAATATTATTATTTTTGTTTTCGATAATAATATTTTTTAAATATTGCTGCTTTTTTATGTTGTTATTGCAATAAAGGTTTTAGAATAAAAAATGCGTGATATATGATAACAAAATTAAAAAATATATGTTTATTCGTTATATTTATTTTACATAAGTTAATAAACTGCTACAATTATTTATCATTACTTCAGCTGAATAAGATGTGAAATAGATGTCAAGAAACTTAGAAGCAGTTTGTATTATTTAGACATATTTAAATTATGAAATATTTTAAATTTTTAATGGATTTTTTTCACCATAAATATTAAGCTTTGATCATGGTCGAAGTAATTAAGTAATAAATAAGAATATTAGACTACTTAAAATGTAAAAAACTACTTACAGAATAGGTAATTTTAAGGTTAAATATGGGCAGTTTGTTTATATTTTATTTGTATTAATTATTTTACATTTTATTTGACTTTAGTAAATATTGGTTGTTATTGAGGTTAAAGCTTAAGTATTCATTTTCTTTACGAAAAGAAGATTGAAACTAAACCTCAAATTTTTATCCTAAAATAATACTATTACTAAAATAATATTAAACAATTTCGGTATATCTGCAAGAAATACGACAAACACCCTATTGAAACGTGCTTAAAAAATTCGTTACCATAAATTCATGCAATAACGAATCTGTTGTTTATTAAGTTGGTACGGTCAATATTTTAAGGTCAAAAACGGTTTTCTAGCTGGTCTTCAGTGATGCAAGCCTTCAGAGTGCACGGCGAACGGTTCATAATGACGTGTTTTTAATAATTCAGCAAAATGTCTCGTTGGTATGAAACCATTTGTTTCATTCACCATTTGACGTCGCTGCTACTCGATAATAAGCCCCTTCCTCATATCTCTTAACCCTCACAGTATTTCTCTAGAACAAAGAAAAACATTGTTTTTATTACACATAATACCTTATTATTTATTATTCACTAATCGAATTAAACCTCACAATGAATTTAAAACTTTAAAGGCATCTTCTGTCTCAACAATACCTCTGTTCTATCAACAATGCCCTTGATTAAGATTTATGTTTAGTAAAATATGAAATATATTAATGATAACACTCACACTTAGTCCGGTTTCATTAGATATTCACTTCACTTTTACGCAGCGCAATAATATTCTCTGATCTGATCTGATCTCTTCAATATATTTTATGCCTGCTTTTTGATAATAATAACCACAACACTGCGCTAAATACTCGTCACCAATATTATCCACGAACCAAAAAAGTTCTATTAATTGAATACTCGTAACAAACTGCATCTACCCCACAGAAATCGAAATAATTTACTTAGTTTTTTGTAGTCTACCTGCTAAACTTTAATATTTATGTGAACAAGACGAATGAAACTAAAAACGAATGATGATTATTGAACTAGTCATTGGTTGCAGACAAAGTGAGTGTGTGTGTGTAATGTGCGTGTCTACAGTATTGTAACAACTTATAGAAGAAGGTCGTAAGTCAAACCGAAGCGTCAGTCTATTGCTTTGTGAGATTGCTCATGGACTTTTGGTCGGCACTGTACGTCATCATATATTTTATATTCATTGTCGAAATGAAAGACCTCTTGTCAAAGTGGCGCCAACCAACATTGGTTTAATTGAAAGAAATGTTTTTCTAGAAAAAAATTATTTTCTTAAACAGCCTTTATACCTACCTGCCTACTGAGTTGTTTTAAAGCTCAAACGTTTCACCTCACTTTTTTTACACTGTGGTTAGAAATGCGACAATTATCACAAATCATTTTTCCTTCAATGAAATTTTGGTTGCAAAAAGTTATTCATTTTTGCTCGAGGTTCGCAAAAACTCGGTGTATTAAAATATACCTAACTTGTTACGCGAAATCGACCATTAAAATGGTTAAACATATCTGAAGTTACGTTTGAATTCGGTATTTAATTTCTGTAGCTGAAAATAACTGAAATATTCTGAATTCTCGTTCACCGACTGACGTGTCTGGTTTTAAAACAGACACTGACCAAAAGTTTTATAAGTAGGTCACATTATCACACAGAGTAATTAAATTGCTGTAAATAATGGAATAAACGAAACTGGATGTTATAGTTAGGTACTTGATACCAGCCTCAAAAAGATGTCAGCACAAATGACGGGGTCCGCTAGGGTCGATGCCTGGCGGGATTGCGGGTTTGTCCGAAAGGGATACCGTGGCCCCCGGCAACATGGCAACTGAAGGAACACGGGTGGGTTTTAGTCAGTAAGAGTCTGACACGCTCTCCCGCTCCACCCAGAGCGGGAGAAGTTATTTGATAATTTCAAACCCAAAAAAAAAAGGTTTCTGTACCCAAAGGATGCCAACGGGACCCTATTACTAGGGCTCCACTGTCCGTCCGTCCATCCGTCTATCACAGGGCTGTATCTTTTGAACCTTAATAAATAGACACTTGACATTTTCACAGGATGTGTACTACTATGACCGCTTTAACAACATAATAAAAATAAAATAAAGTAAAAAATTAAAGGGGCGTTCTCGTACAAGAAATCTGTCTTTTTCGACGTTTTTTGCTCGATCTTAATAATGGAAAATATTTAACGGTGGTACGGAACCCTTTATGTGCTACATTTTTACGATACTCATATCTATTGTTAAAAAAATCGTTCAACATTCAGTCTTCCGTGTAGTGTGAAAATAGTTATGCTAGGTACAAGTTTTAATTTTTATTTATTTATTTAATACAATAGACGTGGATATATTTACTAACTTGTTCCGCTTAGCTATTTCTAAAGAGCCATAAAAAACTCCTGAAAGAAATCGACACGTGTTTCACCTCTCAACGAGGCATCCTCAGGATGACGATGGACTTGTTGCGAACTCGAACACGGCGTGTTGCCACACCAAGCGCTGAGCGCAGACTGAGCCTTATCGCCCGTGAAACCCACTTATATAGTGTCGCCGTTATCAGTGCGATAAGGGGCGAACAATCGCAGCAAAGGTGACCTTGGCATACTCGTATTTAATTCGTTCAACTGTGTAATGTTTCCGGTATTATTTTTGACAATTTCTAAACTCTCTAGTACTGACATTCTGAAACCTTTATCACATGTGTGTAAAATTTCGAAAGTGTTATTATTATTTAACGAATGACCTGTATCTATTAAGTGTTGTGCAAAATGGGATTTTTCTGGATAATTATTCCTGTACGCTGCAATATATGTTCCTTATATCTTGTCTGAAAATTACGACCAATTTGACCTATGTAAATACCATTACAATCATCGCAATGTAACTTGTATACACCTGATTTTTTGTGGTTTTCTAATCGATCTTGAATTATTTGTTTTAAAAGCTACCCTAAATATTGATGTGGTGACCACATGAATATTTAGGTAGTTTTTGTCTATTTTTAGTCTGCTTTCAATGCTATTGTATTTTTCGCTCACATCTGAAAATAAAACGGGGTTTCATTTTATTCCTGTAAACAAGATTGTTAGGCAGATGCCTCGCTAACAATAATGTCGTAAGCATTACATCAAAGTCAAATCATTTATTTCAAATAGGCCCATGTATGGCACTTATGAACGTCAAAAATTACAAAATAATAAAATTGATTCTAGTCGCCCTTTCCAAAAAGTAGTTTTCGTATGGAGAAGAACGGGCAAGAAACTCCACCGTTACTCTTTTAAAATGTTTTACAATTGTTTGTATATATACGCACATTAGTTAAATAATTATTATATGTGAAGACGATCGACATAACACCTCGTTTCCCCTAAGAGTTAGGCAGAGATGTACCTGTTGGAAATAAAACAAAGAGAGAAAGTAAATTATGGAATTTACTTATATTTTATAAAGAGAAAAACAATGGTGCGTTACACTCAACGTATTCTGGAAAGCACAAGGAAAAAACGTGTGTTGCCACACGTCAAAAATATGTTTTTAAGACACATTAATGTTGTACACATAAAAAATAACAAAAACTATTAAATTCGATTCTAAATTATTATAGATTACTGCAACTAATTACAATAATCTATAATAATTCAGAATATCAAAATATATGTTCACATTGTATTGAACATACCCATACATAGTACACATTTCGCCAGTCCCATGTAATAGGGGGCGAGTATATTGCCACCATCGGGCATCGGGCAATAATGTCATAATAATTGCATATTTATTTATGTCTTCTTAATCATTGCATATGTTATAATCATTGCATATTTATAAAGAAAAATTTAAGAATATATTTACTAAGGATAACCTTTGTTTATTTAGGTACTTGTTGTAGGAACTCGCATCTAATCTAAGAAATTGCTATGGGTATATTGATCTAATCTTCGCGTACAAAGCCGTAGGCTGTAGAAACAAACAAATCTAAAATAATATTCGTATACCTATCTACCAAGCAATCCCAATAACAGGAAAAACATGCAATAATACAGACTCATCCCGCCATCACAGTATAATAAAGTAACAGTATTATGTCTCGGCAGTGACCTTGAAATAATTACCTTAGGCCGCTCGATAGATAAACCTTCCGTATCCGTGCGATGCCTAGGTTACACGGAGCGAGCTAATGTGCAAGCTAGCGAGGAGAGTAACTGTAGTGCTGCAATTTGCACCGTGTGACTGCATCATGCGAGTTATTGTCAAGTGCGAGTCGCGTCGAGTAGCTCACATCCGAGTTACTACAACATTTTTTGTTTTTACTCGCCACGCGCCTTCCCCCACCACGCCAAAGTCAAGTCGCACGTTTTTAACGAAATGACAGTAGCTCGTACGCTCAGGCGCACTCCGGGTGCATTTTCTGCTATGACATGCGAGTACAGAGGTGCAGTAGCTGTCTACTGTCAACGCCAGTAGCTTGCACCGTGAAACCAGGCTGCACTCGAGACTGTAGCGTACTGTTTTACACTGAGATTTCGAAATATTTTCGGCCGTTTTCTATGAAGACATAATACTGTTACTTATTTATACTGTGTCGTCATCTTCAAAGCTTCATAAACATGAAAGAAAACACCGAGTTTTTAATAAAGCTTCCATATAAATTGATATTTCGACTTTATTAAAAGTTCCTCAAAGCAGAGCTGTTTTCATTATTTCCATCGCGTGTTTTGTAAGCAAAACTTTGTTTACCTTTGTCGGGTGGCTGGAGCAAGCAATGAAATATGCTTTTAGAACTTGCTATAAACGATATTATTGGAAACGCGAAAAGCAATAACGATTTCGCTTGCATTGGTACAATAAACAAGAACGTTTGACTATTATAAAGAATTGATACAAAGGGAAGTTTTAGAGGTTTACTTCGATAATTATACAATACAATAAAAATGAAATGTCTGCTTCTAATGTCAAAATAACAGCTTTTTACTAAATGCGTAATTATGAAAGTACCTATATACGGTATCTACTTACAACAAAAAAAACATTTTTTTTAAATATGTTTATTGCGGCTAATCTCCGAAACGGGTGGGCCGATTTTGACAGGACTTTCAAGTTTCACTGGCAGATAGCTGGTATTATAAGGAGTAACTTAGGCTTCTTTTATTTTAGAAAAATAATTAGGGTCAACGCGGGCGAAGCCGCAGCAGCTAGTGAAATTTAAATAGGTAGCTTGTTTTGTTAATATTGAGCTATCAAAAATAACAGGTCGGTACAATACTTATGTATCGTACAAACCTACATCGTTTTAAAGAGAACACAGACCATTTAGTCGAGGACCACTAGGACTGAAAATAAAATAAATGATTCAAAATTCAACTTAAAAATGCAAATTAATAGATACAGCCTCAAAAACATGTATGCATCGACGAGAATTTCATATGATTGTGTACAATTTTTGTTCCGTAATAGGTAGGTACACACGGCTACATAACAAGCTATACATTTCCAGTTTATGCTGATCTCACGTTGTATAGGATTTCCGCACAATGCGAGGTCAGCTTATACTGGACATGTATAGCTTGATGTATAGCCGTGTGTACTATTTCAATTTGTAAATACTTAGTTGCATACGGCTAGACTGGAAACTGACTCTAAAACATAGTTGGGAAAAGGCTAGGCAGATTTAATACTGTTTCAATGTGTTACCATAATTTTAATCAACCTATAATGTACCCACTGCTGGGACACAAGCCTCCTCTCTTTGAGAGGGAGTGGGCCGTAATCCACCACGCGTGCCCAGTGCGGGTTGGTAGATGTCACATGTCTTCGAATTTTTGGTTCTAGGACAAATGTTTTCCTTCACCGTTTTGAGAGCAGTGGTGATGAAATAATTAACACAAAGCTAAGCGCCTGTCAGGGTTGGAACCTACGACCTAACAACTCGTAAATCGCGACCGTTACCACTAAGCCACCACTGCCAGTGGTAGGTACACATAGAAAAGTGCAGTTGTGTGTCTACACAACTGCACTTTTCTATGTGTATTTAACACCCAATATTATTTATTTATTTATTAATAGGAGAACCAACAGCTATAACAAATGGATAACAGTTGTTTAAGAAACATAGAGCCAATTAGAGGTTCTCACGGGTAAAAATATATATAATGTATGTGACATGTTTTGTGGCTACACGATAAAATATTACGGAACGCAAGAACAAAGATTGTAGACAATTAGATGAATTATTGTTTCGTATTGTTTGTTGTCACCGTGTTGAGGCTCACTATACCTACATACCGCTTTTACATAGATAGGTTGAGAAATATTAACTGTACCAAAGAATATATACAATACAAATACAAAATACAAAATGTTTTATTTGAGTACCAACTAGTATACATTAGTTTTGATTGGAATCTCCTTTTAAGCATGATGACGCCTGTGTTAGGAGACTCCGCACTTCCTTAAGCTTTGGCTGTTTGTACAATTAACAAAATTAGTTTCTAGAGTTACACATTTCAGTTATTGCTAGTTTACTATACTTACATATTTTACTCGAGCGCGCTATGCGTGCTTTATTGCCAATTACATAAATAAAGTGTAATTAATATAAATTCAAGCACACGCTCGCTAATTTAAGAAAATGTATACATTAATGTGGGTGTGTTGGGTATGCGGAGTGTGTGATGTGTGAGGGGTGTGTGAGGTGTGACGAGTGTGTGGTGTATGAAGAGTGAGGGGTGTGTGAGGTGTGTCAAGTGTGTGGTATGTGATTTGTGCGGGGTGCGTGAGGTGTGCGAGGAATATTTTCTCGTGCAGAACAGAACGAAAATGCATTTAGTAGGTGCCAAGTTGTCGTAACTATAAAAAAAGATCAGCGAATTTCCAATAGAATAAAAGTAATAATTACTGTAATGGGACTATAGAAGATATTTTCAGTCTCAAATGACATTATTTTATCATAATCACCCGTTTTATCCCCAAGACTTATTTTATTGCGTACTTATTTTATTGGAAAGTATCCAATATCGTTTAATATAAAATGTTACTTAGGATTCTATGTTCTCAATGGCACGATTGACAAAAAGCCCTGTCATACTTATGTACTTCAATTAACGAAAAGCGAATTGAAAAATGTATGTATCGTGAATAAAAACAGTTCTTGTTCTTGCCCAATGGAAACAAGTGGAATAAATTATCAAAATGTAAGGATAGGTACTTATATTTTCATTTATTTATTTATTCAGACAACCATGGTCCACACTGACAAACAACAAATAAAAATACTTAAAAGATGTCAGTAACAATTATAACTTACGTTAGTACCTATATACTAGGATGTTAGTAACAATGTGGCTTATGATCTGTGTTAGTACTTATACACTACGACAAACAGCGTTGATTTGATGAGATGTCCCACTATGGGGTTCTCCAAGCCTGTCACCAATCACCTTCAGGAGGCCATTGCCACTGCCACGCAATCTAGCGAGCAGAGACGCACTTTTCTTCCGTACGATAGCTGAGAAGCTGTCGACTCGGGCTTTTGCGAACATCTCTGACGCACTGCAGCAACGCGGCAGCCGCATCAGCGCCTTGAAGTCGTTATTATATTGTTATTATATGTCACGCACGTAGGTACCTATATTACCTTCGTGCTAGATAATGGAACTTTTAAACGCTTCTAAAAATGCAATATTCATTGGTATGGCTTCACACAACACATTGACTGGTCCGTGCATTACTTGTAATGCATTTTAGGTCTGGCTGTGACGTTCGTGCATTACATGTAAGGCATTAGCCAAAGGCAACTGAACCGCGTTTCTTGGGCTGGACATATGAGCTAGAACTTTGATTTTCTAGGGACGTATGAACAATAAATTGGCGAAAATAAAACTCAAATGACCCTTCGATTTTTAACAAAACTTTTTAATGAGCTTCATTGAAAGATGTTATGCAAAAATATTTTTCGCAAGGAAGACACTTATTTATGACTTGTGTAGCCTTTTTTCTTGTTGTAATGTTGGTTTATGTCATCCACAAAAATCTAGTTGAGACGTCCATGCCTTACATGTAATTTATGCTGAATTTCAGGCCTCCTGTATAATTACGCAGTCGTCGACATATCAGCCCTTCTTTGAAACATAAAATAAAATAAAATTGTTTATAAAAAAACCCATTGGACGTACCTAACACGAAATTACCCAAAACAGACGGGACAGTCAAAAAAAATTAGTACTTCACAAAAATCTTTTTTTTTTCTTTTTCTGACACAAGCACTAAGAAAGATTTTTGAAAATGTATAACCCTTAGGAGTTGGACTTTAGTTCGTCATTTTTACAGTTGGGAAACCTCACGCCTTGTATGTAAATAAAACCTAAGTAGAGTATAATAAACGTTTTATAATTATGTAACTGCTACAATTGGCCGTAAGCGCTTACCCAAACGGCTACTGTGGGCTACTACTAATTATATCATCTAGGGCCCAGGCTATCTACATAATAATACAGTAAAGGTGGTTACAGAAATAACCTTGCTCGAGAGCTTGCTAATGAAGCCGAGAAGATTAAAAATAAATGGAACACTTTTAAACGTTGAATTTTATGCGGGCATTGTTTTTCGTTACTACGAATGTGCTGTTTTCAAATGAACAAAATAAATAAGTAAAGCTTTTTATCATTGGCGTGTCAAATAGTCATTTAACTTTTTTAAAGCAATTCTGTCTAGTTTTTTTCACGAATTCCGTCTTCCGGCTTCAAAATTTAAATGATAAAATCAGAAGAACAGTCACTAAAATTCTTGAATAATAAAAAAACAATCAAACCAGTAATAAAGCCAATAAAACCGAGTTTACAACAGCGGAATTAAGTGCCAACACGGACCTACTAACAAAATTAGCCGTCATCTTGACGTGGAGGCTGACGTCGACGTCGATTTGACTTCATTACGGAACCTTGACGTTTTCGCTCCGTTCCTTTCGATTCCAGCCCCATTATTGCCCTTTTTGCCCCTTTTTGTCTTCGCAAAGTCTTTGTAAAGTGATGAGGGAAAGGGATTGGAAAGCAACAAGCTGTAAGATCCATTAATCAACGAGGTTTATTATCTCATGTTCGCGTAGCAATGTTGATGTGTATGTTTTACAAGGTGGCATTTTATTAAAATGTATTTATGTTGAATAGGTACACTTTGCTATTATATGGGAGAAGATATCTTTATCATGCTTCTCTTTAGTTGAAAGCGGTATTAAATCGTCTTTTGTTCTAAACCGTCCCAATTGCCATACGTTTTCCCTTCCGCCCTAGCTCTTTTCAAACGGTCGAAAATGCCAAACAATTATATTCCGGTCGCCGAGAAAATGCGTTCCTGACACCTGTCAGTTGAGTACAAAAGAATACACGTATACGAATTTATACTTTACTAGCTTCTGCCCGCGACTTCGTCCGCGTGGAATAGTTACTTTGGGCGTATTTATTTGGATAAGGATTAATATCATGTTTATAAAAACACCTTCGCAAATAATGCATTATTTTAGAACAAATTTGGTTAGCATAAAAAAGGTTATAGTGAGCCAACCTTAAAAGATAGACATATGCTGTCGCTGACTTTTTTTTGAGCTTTTAAAGGGGAACAATTCTGTCATACACGATTTTTGCGAAACTAACCGTTTACGCAGCGCACGCAGGGGAAGCTCTCAAAAGGAAAAAAAAACCCCTGATTTTGAAAAATTCTTCATTGGTGCTCCGCTTCTCGTCTTAGCGTGATGACATATCTATAGACTTGCTCGATAAATGGGCTATCTAACACTGAAATAATTTTTGAAATCGGACTAGCAGTTCCTGAGATTAGCACGTTTAAGCAAACAAACAAACTCTTCAGCTTTATATATTAAAGTAGTATAGATTTGTTCCTAATCGTGTCGAACTGAGAGGTGTCAGGAACGCATTGTCTCGGCGGCCGGAGTTAATCCATAACTACTTATAACTTGAAAGCGAGTTTGTCTGTTTCTTTCACCCTTGTGACGAAACTCGAAACCTCCAAAGGGCAAAGGAAGTACCCTTATCCTTTCCGGGTTTTAAGGTTTTGGCAGTTTTAATCCGGAAAATTAAAAACTTTACATGCAGACCCCGACACGCATTGCCGTAGGCAACAGTGAACATTCAGTTTTATGTACATTTATTTTAAGACCTTCAAATGATGGTATCAACATAAACCCGAAGTGTGTATCTCCTTAGGACTTTTTACTATTATAAACAAATTAAAAGTGTTTATTTAGGCTTCGTTCATACTCATCTCCAGTTTGAACTCGCCCGGTTCGTATATACAGTGTGATTCTTCATAATGTGCACATATCGAAATGAGGGAATTTATGCTTAATTTTATCGACGGAAAAAATATTTAAAAAAATATTTTTGGTTCTTTTTAACATTTTTTAATAAAAATTAAAAAAAAATGTTTGTTCTTTGGCATCTTATTTATAAATTTTAAAATTATTGTAAAAATTGTTAAAAAAAACAGATTTTTGCAAAAAAAAACATGTTTATTTTCAATTAAGGGTAGTTTTTTCTCATTTTTCATTTTATGTGGACGCCTAATTACTTCCAATCATTATGGAGTTTGTTTAATCGCGATAGATGATTCAGTTTAAAAGTTACACAGTTTTGTTAGATTTTATTTTTAATTCCATAAAAATAAATTTAGATTTTTTTAAATATTTTTTCTGTCGTTAAAATTAAGCATAGATTCATTTCGATATGTGCACATTATGAAGAATCACACTGTATCTAACTAGAAGGTGCAAAAGTACTGATGGTAAGAAAAGTGCTAGTATGATTTTTATTTATTTTTATTCAGTCATAATACGCGGTATAAAAACAGTAGGTAAGTACTATTAGTGCTTTTCAACGTCTATAAAATAGAATCAACATTAATAAACAACATGGGTCCACGCTCGTTTAAAAGAACCATTCGTTTATCTAATCTTTTAAAGTCACAGTTTGTAAGTACAATAATTAAAACTTTGATTACATATTAAAATTAAAACTTTTCTCTAAAAAAACACAGCTTGTACAATAATTAAAGCTCTCTGCTAAAAAATCACAGTCTTTAATTCAACTATTGTAAAATTTCTAGGAATGCAATATTTAATAGGTAATAACTACTTATTTGCACGGAATCTAAGTAGGTCATTTTATTAAAAAAAATATAGAAAAAGATCAAGACTGCCATAGTAAAATTAATACGTGATCAGTATTTATTATTTAGACGAAGAGTATTTATTTTCTACATCGTAACACTTTTCCCTTGCAGCTGATAGGCATATTTTCGGGCGAGTTCGAAATAGGGATGAGTATGGACGAAGCCTTTATTTGTAACTTTATTTCAATTTCTGACTGACACTGCCTCGTCAGTCTAGTGATCGCAAGCGCTACTGCTGAACATGAGGTCCTGGAATTTCTCAGTAGCAGCCCGGAGTTTGAAATTGTGCCTGGTTGATGGCAATAGGCTCGCCTATTACATCGGACTTAAACATAACTGGACAAATGTGGGTGTAGGTACTATAGATGCACCTCTGCCTAACCCTTCAGGGAATATATAAAGGCGTAATGTTTATGTTATTATTTTGTTTTAATTCAAAAATTAAAGGTTAAACCAAAAACTTAACATTCAGTAAACTGTTTAATAAATTGATATTTAATTGTCTGGGAAACTTATATCGTTAAAACGTTTAATAGTTAGTAGAAAACTTTTGATTGGCTTTCATTATGTTGATGAACTCATAATGACTTTCTAACTTAAGGTTACTTTACTAACTGCATAGTAAGGATTATCTACTCATTTATGTGAAAACGAACGATAGAAAACTCATTTTTTTATTTATTTATATAACCATTTATGTACACACATATGAAAAAACAAGAAGAAAAAACAGAAAAGTATGTACACACGGCATCAAGCCATACATTTCCAGTATAAGCTGACCTCGCATTGTACGGAAATCCTATACAATACGAGATTAGCTTATACTGAAAATGTATAGCCGTGTGTACAAAGGTGATGCTTATTTCTAAATAAATAAATCTCTTTCAGCAAACCTGCGATGTTAAAATAAATAGACAGAGATGTAGATGTAAGAGTAAAAGAGAAAACAAAATCAAAAATCTTTTTTTTTTTTCAATTTATTTTTGGTGACTAGTTGATTTTAACCTAAAATCACATAGGTACCTAATTATATAAGTAAACAAAAATAATAATTGTCAGACATATTTGTTTTGGACAACGATGGTGACCCAAAAACATTTCGAATGTTGTTAAGTTTCTTAGTTCTTTGTTCCAAACTTTTTTCAGTGTTTCTTTTATTCAAGGTTTTACCTTTTTACATAGAAATTATTTTTTTGAAGATAACAATGGTAAGATTCTTAAAAATAAAAATATATATACAAAGGAAAAACCTACTAAATAATGAAAAAAGCGAATAAAAGAAAGTTCAAAGTGACAAATAATTTCAGTTTACCTACTCAAGTGGAAATAAAATTTTAAACGTTTAAGTTAACAAGTAGGTACGAAGCTTTGAACATAAAAATATTTTTAATATTTATTTAAATCGGATTTTTATTTATCAGTAGCAGCACGGAGTCTTGAACTGTGCCCGGATGGCAATAAGCTCGCCCTCTATTACATGGGACTAGTGAAATGGGGCACACCTCTGCCCAACCCTTCGGGAATACAGGCATGATGTTATGTTATGTTTTAAATCGCAATAATTTCTGTGGATCCGTATTTTTAATTCTATTAACAAGGTGCTAACGAACTGAAAATAGGAGCAAAACGTAATTCTCGCGTGACATCACATTCAGCGCATGTTCACGACACGAACATTTATTTTTATTCGGATTACATTTTCCCGTCAAAGGAAAACTGTTTTTGTTTAGGTCTGAAATATTCAATTTTGTGAATGTTTTTTTGCAATTTTAAACTATTCAGCTTTTTATTAAATAAAAAGCCAGTTTTCGTTTCGACGGCGCGACGCGACTCAGGTAGAACAATTTCCGTGACGTTTTCAGAGAAATTGTTTCACCAGAGTTGCATCGCGCCTGTCCGTGAGAACCTTGAACCTTGTATTAGATAATATGTAATTGTTTCAATTTATTTTCTTCATTTAAAACCATAATTATGCATGTTTTTCAAATATTTTTTAATGTATTATCCTTAGTTAGATTTGCACACCATATTTGTACGCCTCCTGGCATAACATAGCGCTCTGTTCACCAAACATAAGATCTGTATTTCTTTATTTACTTACCTATGTTAACAAATAAATAAATAATTATTCCTTCAGTTCGTCAGTCTGTTTGTTCGAGTATCGATATTATCAATTAGACCAACTCGTACATACTTTATCTTCAACTCGATCTTGTTTGTCCTACACACGCACCTACATAGGGTAAGAAAGAACGAAAAATAAGTTTATTTGTCACAGAAATATGTGCATACAAAAAGATTAGATAACTCGAATAACAAAGTAGAGAAATCATCAATCAAATAAAAAACAATATAGATAATAATAATCAAGAGCACTGAACAGAAATTGTCGGTACCTGTGACCTTGACAAGAACGCTTCCACCACAGAACACATATATGCTGAATGGAAGCCTATAGGGCAGGGGTGGCCGACCGATCGATCGCGGCTATTAGTCCAGTCGATCGTGGCAAAACAAAAAAAAAAATAGTTAATATCCTACCTAAAAATTATTATTAAGTAAAAAATACGTAGTCACCAACTGCTGCGCGCATCATCTTGTATCATTTTTCAATCGCCGTTCCATCACGTTATTTATCCTCTCTTCAACGAAGAGAGGATAAATAGCTCAGACGCAATACTCGCACTACTAAATAATACTACACACTACAAATAAGTAGTTGCTAAGAACAATTTTAAATTTTATGGTCTCTTAATAAAATAAATAATACTACGTAGGTAAATTGTATATTGTTTCATAAAAAAATTCAAGAAGTATGTACTACCTAATTGGTAGATTGCATAGGGTTTCGTCAGTAAACAGTGGATTTTGGGTCTAACCAAGTTGGCCAACCCTGCTATAGGGTATATAATATACCCTGAGGCCGTTTGTCCACCGCACCGTGAACGAGACGTCAACGTGAACGAGATGACGACGCCGAAGTAGCGGCAGTACATTTACTATGGCCGCGTAATCTCGTTTGTCGTTGAAATCCCGTTCACGGAGTAGTGGACAAATAGCGTAAAGGCTTTCATGAAGCGCGTTATTCCTGTCACTGTCGCACGACTGTCAAATGACTGCAAGATAGAGACGAAAACATGTCTTAGCCAAAGCACGTGCTAAATGACGTTTATAGATCTCGGATTTCGGGAGTCTGAGCCAGTTTGCTTGGAGTTTAGGGTGTCTACACATCAAAGCTTCGGTAGCGGGTTAGCTCTGGCTTCTGAACGTTGCAACTCGGATAACATTTGTGTGGGGCCATCAGCTTTGGTGTGTAGACACCCTTAGATTAGGTACACACGGTAACATTATCAAGCTATACATTTCCAGTATAAGCTGACCTCGCATTGTACGGAAATCTAATACAATGCGAGATCAGGATATACTGGAAATGTAAAGCTCGATATGTAGTGTACTTGCATCCTAGCGTCTTCAAGTACAATATATGAATTAATGATTGTCGTTTGCTCAATGGCTCATTAAAATAACAATTAATTCAAGGGGATGATAAATGAGATTGAGTATTCTCTGCGTCAAATAAATCGCTCTTCTGAATATCTTAAATCTCTGCCATTAATTAAAACAATACACATAACACTGATTAATTTGATTAAATTTACCAACTCTACAAGAAGTTAGATACCTACTGCTAACAAAGCTTAGTAATATGAACATACATAGCTGTTGTTCCCCGCGGCTTCACTCGCGTAGAAATTTATTTTATACTTGAGTAGTGACCCTCGGTTCATCCGCGTGGAAATAAAATACTCCATGGACATCATTATCGATCGAGTGTGACTTTCAAAAATAATGGATTAGTAGTTTTTTATTACTTACTGCTTCATCATCCAACCCAGGAGTCACCAAATGGCGGGCTGCGGTCCGGATCCGGACCGATAAAACTTAATTAAAAAAAAATAGTTTTAGTTTGCATCAACTTTACTCCAGAATTCAGACAGATAGTTCAAAGTAAAAAAAACATTTAATACTTTAGAGGCTTAAGGCACAGGGTGTAAAGTTCACTCGTCCTCTATAGAAAAGAGAGGATCCTCCGACCAGGCGGGTGTCGTGTCTGGCGGGCAACTGCCCAACGGTTGAAGTCGGGATCTTGTTTAAATGTCGTTCGCGCGGTAAACTAATTGCGCGATGCAGGATTTGTGTGACGTCAGGATTTGTGTGATGTCAGGATTTGTGTGACATCAGGATTTTGTGTGACATCAGGATTTGTGTGACGTCAGGATTTGTGTGACGTCAGGTTTTGTGTGACGTCAGGATTTGTGTGACGGCAGGATTTTGTGTGACTTCAGGTCTTTGATGCGTAGTTCGCATGTGGCGGTGTAGATGCCGCCACAATACATTATTAATAATTACTTACTTTATTATTTTTGCTTAATTAAAAAATAATCTTTTCGTTTTATTTCATTTGATATTTATAATCTTAGATGCTAGTAATATCTGTACACTGTAAGGACTATTCTTGCTTGCAGCGCTCGGCCGCTTACTCGGCTTACCTACGAAAAAAAAGGGTCATGTGCACGGGATTTTGTTTTCAAAGTGGTTAGATTCGCGTTACCCCGATGGTACATGTCTGTTAGCTGTCATTTCAGTACACACTCTCCTAGCCATTTCGTTTTCACACAATCCATCCATTATTATTAGAGACGGTCCGAATGTGGTTTGAACCGAATCCGAACTTCGGCCGAACATTCGGTTAAAATGAAAAGTTCGGCCGAACTTCGGTTCAATTTCGCGCGCTTTCTCGAGAGCGACACATCGTGACTTGTTTACACATTTACTTCAATCGTTGGTATTGTTGATCGAAGACTTCAATGATTGCTAGATGTACCCCGCCCGCACACCGCGCTTCCACCGCGTGGCCTAATAAGAAGAACAGATTTTCAAGACTATTATGAAGAACTGATTTAATTTAAGGTTTACATTTACAATGTTCCTAACTAAAATAAATGACCATGAGTGAGTAAAAGACATCATTTTATTTTACAGTAATGCTATTCTAATTCTATTAAATTTCAGTCAAAATAGTGCAAGTAGGTATCTATTATTTTTCTTGTGCCGAATGTTCGGCATCTGAACCGAATTTCGGCCCATCCCTGATTATTTATTATCTTTAGTAGGTTCGGCACGTCTCTCTTCTTATAGCGATTTACATTCATACTTAAAACTGCATGAAAAAAGAATCTTTTGACTTTTTGAAGGATAGACAATACACGTTTTTAATTATACTGTAAGTTGTTTCCGAAAAATGTATGTAAGTACCTTATGACTGCGTAAGATGTACGAAGAAATTACGATAAGCTACTTACAAGAGAGTTTACATTTGCAAATCTATCGCAAGTTAATTGTGTAAGCGACTTACATGAGGAAACTATAAATAAACTATTTTTCAAAGGAGGCTCCAATCACTAGTTGTTAAGGTTTAATTAAACTATTTTTCATTTTCATTTTTCAAGCGACTAACGTTAGCAAAACTTACAAGTGTAATGGCGACCTAGGACGATTTGTAATCTTCGATATAATTAAAACTGCATGAAAAAAACTTTTTCCTTTTTCAAGAATGAATAATACGCCTTTTTAGTAATGATCTAAATAAGTTTAGTACGATATGATCCTTGTTATAATAAAAATATCTTTGGCATGACAACTTTTCATACTTACTAGGAAAAAGTTGCAATTCCCTGGAGAAAGTTATACCAATCGGATGAGGGAAGGTTTTTTTCTTATTTGCTAAAGTCGTGGAATGAAAGGTGTATATTTTAACGAGTTGCGGTGCTCAATGAAATAAAAGAGTGGTCAAGTGCGTGTTGGACCACGCACAATGAAGGGTTCCGTAGTTGAGATGAATTTATCCCAAAAACAAACTTAACATTGTAGTTGAAAAACATGTTCTCCCATACATCGATGTACGCAAAATATCGATGATAGGTGTAATCGCAAAAAAAAAAAACTGTCAAGTGCGAGTCAGACGAAGAGTCGTACCACCATATTTAAAAAAAATACCTACTAAAGTAAAAAAACGCCGAAAAAAACACTTTTCTCGTATGTGTGACCTCCTTTAATTTTTAACTTTATTTTATTTTCAAAACTCAAACTCAAAGCATTTATTTCAAATAAACAAATTACAGATACCTTTATGAATTGTCAAGTTATTTGTATTATTAGTCTGTATAGCGGTCATAGTAGTACGCATTCTGTGAAAATTTCAAGTATGTCTAATTATTACGGTTCAAACCTATGACAGACACACGGACGAGCGGATGGGAGGACAGCGGAGCGTTAGTTAGTCCCGTTGACACCCTTTGGTCACGGAACCCTAAAAACGCAGTGAAGTATCACATAAAAATCAATCTACCTAGCCTTTTCCCAGCTATATTGGGGTCGGCTTCCAGTCTAACCGGATGCAGCTGGATATCAGTATTTTACATAGAGCGACGTATCTGACTCCCACAACATAGTCACCTGGGTACCATGGTACCCCTACTTTCGGGCTTCTGATGACCCGTAACGACTGTCAAAGATCTACGAATGACAGCCGGGACCAACGGCTTAACGTGCTGTCCAAGGCACGGAGAAGTCTCGGTATGTTAGTGATGGTTACCCATCCATGGATCGACCTCGGTAAACGTTGCTTAACCTTGAAAATTTACCTGTGCGTTTTTGCCACGAGTCCCATAGTCTTCTTCTTTTCGTGTGGTTAGTGACTAACCTGGTGTCAGAGTTTTAAAGCCAGAGGTGCGTGCCTTAGGTTCGGACTCGAGACCTATGACTTGGCAGTCCGACGGTCACACCACTAGGCTATCACTGCTTTAGTAAGTTTCATAGTAACTACCTATAAAACAATAAATTCGTATTAACCTATAGTTATTGATAAAGCGACGATCTATCCTGATTTCCAATATTCTCATGAATTTCGACATATAAACTTCCATTAATAACTCCCTAGCGATAACGTACTTTTGAACTTAATTTAAACGATCATTTGATCCTAATACTTAATCCTTTGATTAAGCCCCCTCCATAATGTAACGTTGTAACTGCAAGCCCCGCGGTTTGACATTATTGCGCGCTCCACGTCACTTTCGACATTTAAAAAAACCCGGCGTTATCTGTAATTTTTTGAATAATTTTGTTCTAATTGACGATAATGTCCGTTAGGCTATAGAGTGAAACAGCCCACAGACGATTTAGCAGTAAAAATTTTGATTTAAGTCACGTGTACCGGTTGTGTGCCGATGATGTACCATCGGGGTAACGCATATCTAACAAATTTGAAAACAAAATCCCGTACACACGTCCCCTTTTTTTCGTAGGTAAGCGTTACTATAGCGGCCGAGCGCTGCAAGCAAGAATAGTCCTTACAGTGTACATATATGCGTTTCTTCGATAGTACACGGTGGGGCTTTATCGGTAGAAAACTATTTTCGCAAAATATAGATACCTACCTAGTATTAAGCACATACCCAGATTATTTAAAAAATTTAAACGAAATTTTGATACCTATTGGTTATTTAAGACAGACGCGACGCAATAGCGCGACGCGACTCTAGTAGAACAATTTATATTATATGAAAATTTTATGGAAACTGTTCTACTATCACATCGCACCGTCCGCGCGTCGTACCCACGGAGTATGTGGTCGTACCTGTCTGCGGGGCCGGGAGCCATTTGATCAACATCAATAGGTAATAGGTAATAGGTAATAGGTAATACGGGCTGGTATCCGCAACTCCACGTCAAAGCGCGTATTTTGCGTACGGGTGGGAAAATCGATTATTCGATCCACCCCAGCTCCTCAAAGAAGACCAGCAACGCCTTGGTGTCACTGACAATCTCACGTAGGGTACCTGGGTTACCGAAGTACTTGGCCCTGTATGTGGCGACCACCGGGCAGTTTAGTAGCACATGAGCTGCTGTCTCGTCGTCCTCCATGCAGGCTCTGCACCTGCACAGCGGACTGTCTGTGACTCCTATGACAAAGAGGTGTTTATTAAATGACCCATGGCCAGTTATAGCTGCTGTAACTGTACGCAGCTGCTGTTTCGTTAGTCGGAGAACCTGTTTCGTGAGGCGGCTATTAATTATAGGGAGTGCCTCCTTGGCCTGCCTGCATTCACCGTGGTCCAACCAAAGTTTGTGATGTTGATCCCTGGTTCTTTTCCTTACCAGAGTGCGTAGGTACCCGAAGGGGAGTGGCACAATGGGTTCAGGCCCCACCGGTGCCATGCTCGACCCCCTTCTGGCAAGTTCGTCGGCTGCGTCATTGCCCCGCGAACCGCTGTGTCCCTTGATCCATTGAATGGTTATATTATTGAGGCTACCCACCTGGTTAAGGCGCTGGTGGCACTCGTATATTAACCCAGAGTCAACAGTTTGACTGCTTAGTGCTTGCAGAACAGCCATACTGTCTGAGAGTATACGTATCGAGTGGTCCTTAGCTTCCCTGGCCAAGATGGCTGAAGCGGCAAGAGATATACCCATGCATTCGGCCTGGAACACTGTGTTATGGACTCCCAATGGTGTGGCTATGTGTATGTTGAAGTCCTCCGAGAAGATTCCAGCACCTGTGCCACTACCTGTTTTGGATCCGTCGGTAAAGATACGTAGCTCTGTGGGGCGCAAACCCTCGCATCGGCGATCCTCGTGGAGTTGAATCCTGTATTTTTTATCGAAGATAAATTGTTTGGGTACCCGGTCGTTTATGGCTTTCGTAATAGGGAACTCATTGTTGAGTCCCTCAAGCAGCGCGGTGTGTTGTGTCTCTCTCTTACCCCAGAGATTAATTGCATTAAGACGTACCGCTGCCATTGTCGCTTCCTGCTGTATGAACAGGTGGAGCGGGGGTAGTCCCAGCATGGCTTCGATGGCTGCAGTCGGAGTAGTCCTCATGCAGCCCGTGGTCGCCACGCAGGCTAGTCTTTGCATGCGTTGTAGTTTGTTAGAAGCTGTAACCAGCTGAGTTCGGGGCCACCAGACCACAGCCCCATAAGCGATCATGGGGCGGATCACTGCAGTGTACAACCACAGAATAATTTTGGGGGATAGGCCCCACTTCTTACCTATCATTCTCCTGCACTGCCAGAAGGTTATGCAGGCCCTGTTTAGCTTGTTGTCTACATGACTACTCCAGTTTAACTTACTGTCTAGATCAACATCAATAAATATCTTCCACTTTCCTAGCTGCCAAAATGACTCAAATAACTAGCTGTAAATTAGATATAGGTGCCGAAAGATCTCAGCAGTCTGAGATTTTTACTTTACCCGAAAATAGGTACGGAATAGTGTACTCATGCAAGGTAATTTTCTACTTAACAAAATATAACATCACCGTTGTATTCGTCAAACGGTTAGGCAGAGGTTTAGAGTCAGGTTAGGTACCATCGGGGTAACGCATATCTAAGCATTTTGAAAACAAAATCCCGTGCACATGACCCCTATTTTTCGTAGGTAAGCGATACAATAGCGGCCGAGCGCTGCAAGCAAGAATAGTCCTTAAAGGGTACATTTATGCGTTTCTTCGATAGTACATACACCGACATTTCGCCAGTTATGTTTAATTCCTACGCCCATCAATATAGGGTGAACTTGTATTGGCATTGCCATAAAACGGACAATCCAGACTCCTATAAGCAGCTATACTAAGAAATTCCTAATTGAAAACCCAAGTAACATTTAATTGATTCAAGCGTGACCTTTCAGAAATCCATTATAAAATACAATACACGTGGATATATTTAGTAACCTGTTCCGCTTAGCTATTTCTAAAGAGCCATAAAAAACTCCTGAAAAAAACCGACACGTGTTTCACCTCTGAACGCAGAGTGCAGGTTTCCGAGCGTGTTCGGGTTCGCGACAAGTCAATCGTCATCCTGAGGATGCCTCGTTGCGTGCGTGTCTCTGTCGCGTCATACAAAAAGGCTCCCACAGACAGGCGCAACGCGACAGTGTGACTCAACTTTGTTAGAACAATTTCTATGAAAACTTCATGGAAATTGTTCTACCAGAATCACGTCGCACCGTCGTGTCGCGCCTGTCTACGGGAGCCGCTAGGCGCTGTTGCACATGACTAAGTATTAAATTAATGTAAATTAATAATTTGTGTAAATATTATATTAGAAATTGTAAATACTTAGAAATTTTAATGAAAACTTAATTATATAAATATGATAAATATTATGAGAGGAGAAGGCCACATTATCATCAACTGCTTGTCTACTCAAAGGCTTAACATACCTTCAAGCCGTATTTAAATTATACCAAAATACGGTTCGCAGCCCCACACCACAGCTCAGACTAATTAATAAAATTAAACAATTTAACGTACGAGAATTTAATTTCGCAGTGTTAACATACAAAGCCGGGACACTTCGAATTGTTTCTCGTGACCTTTGGTTTTGACACTCCAGTTCATAAAGGTTTAATTAAAATTATTAAATGGCTACCTTCAATTTTGAACAATCATGTTCGATGTAACTTATAATTACTGAAGTATTTTTGTTGATCATAATCACATCGTACCATTTGCTATGAAATGAAATGAAATGACGTTTATTCCTTTATGTAAATCTTTTAAAACCATTTTACACGTAGCAAAAAATTATATGGCGTGGCGTGTCAAAAGGAGTATGTAAGGATCGTAGCACGTGGTGTTCTGTAGTTTCTGCCTACCCCCATGGGAAGAAGGCGTGAGTTTATGTATGTATGTATATATTTTTCACGTTTTTTTGTTAATATTTTATATCTAAGTAGGTAGATGGAGTCGTCAGCGCCAGCTGTGGTAGGTACTGGTACTAACATTCATACCTACTATTTTTTTTTAATGCGAACCTTTTGCTATGAAATGAAATAAAATTATATTTATTCTTGTAAGTAGATGTTTAAAAAAAAATTACATGTTTGGTCAATATTTTAAAACTAGATAACGATAGTTTACTAATATTTCAAATGCGAAAGTTACTCTATCTGTCTATTACAATTTCATGTCTTACCGTCTGAACGGATTTCGATGGCATATGATAATTTTTATCCCGGTAGTAGGTACACACGACTACACATCAAGCTATAAATTTCCAGTTTGTGCTGATCTCACATTGTATAGGATTTCCGTACAATGCCAGGTCAGCTTATACTGGAAATGTATAGCTTGATGTGTAGCCGTGTGTACTATAGAAGAAACACATATCTAAGCAGTTTGAAAACAAAATCTCGTGCACACGCCCCTTTTTTTCGTAGGTAAGCGTTACTATATTGGCCGAGCGCTGCAAGTAGAAATAGTCCTTATGGTACATAGATATGCGTTTTTTCGTTGGTACATTCCCGTGGGATAATTTTCGACCACCGTGCGGGCGTAGCCGAGGGCAAAAGGTAGTCTAGTACTCGTAGGTATATATATATATAAAGAAGAAGAAAGAAAAATAGGTTTAATTGTCACAGAAACACGTGCATACATAAAAGACAAGAGTAATCAGAGAACAACTCAAAGTACATAACAAATCACGAGCATAGAACTATAGCAAGCGACTATAGTGATAAAACCGTTTAGTTGCGCTCAGTAAACAGAACGAAAAGTAACGTTTCCCTTTGACTTTCCGGAAACATATGAAATTGAATAAAAACCTATTTTTGCCGCCAGCGGAAAATGTAAGCGATACATAAAATGTAATTATAAACAAAACAGCCAAGTGCAAGTCGGACTCGCATACGAAGGGCTCCGTACCACCGTACAATATTTAGCAAAACACGCCAAAAAAACACGTTTCTTGTATGGGGACCCCCTTTAATTTTTAACTTTATTTTCTTACACGACTGCCCAAAAAGGAGTGTAATGTGTTCATTTTCATTATTTGTTGTTATAGTGGCAATAATAGAAATACACAAGTCTACCTATTACGGTTCATGAGATACAGTCCGCTGACAGACAAACAGACGGACGGACAGCAGAGGCTTAGTAATAGGGTTCCATTTGGCACCCTTCGGTCACGGATGGAACCCTAAAAACACCAAGTTACGGTAGGTACAGGCACAATATTCGATAGACTGAGTTTCATTAAATTATGCACTCATACGTACACAGTCGCAATTTACTTCCAAAAGCTTATAAGCTGTACTCAAAATGTGCGAAAAAAAATGAGAACTCACGGACACTTAAATATACAATGTGTTACAAAAACCTTGTCCGATCCGTAAAGGGCACATAGGTACCTACTGCAAACATTAGAAAAAAGTAAAAAAAAAAAAAATAAGTTAAAATAAAAAGTTATTGCTATTTAAAATTCACGTTTTTAGTACCAAAATTATCTCAATTCCATTAAAAATTTGCTTTTCAACAGGGGTCATATCATTAGTTATGTGACTTGTAGACACCCGCTAAACGACGGACGCCCGCGCCCCATGTAAGTAAATAACCCGGTAAAATTCCCCATTGAAAAAAAATGCGGCGATTTTTTTTTCCAGAAAATTACCAGTCCTCATAAATATACTCTCAGTATGATTATTAACAACACCCTCACGGATCGGACAAGGTTTTTGTTACACACTGTATAAATATAGCTCCAACCAGGCCAACCCTATGGGGTGAGGGGCGACAGTGCCTATACAGGGTGGCAGGGAACATCGACGCGAAAACTGTAACCATGGTTCAGTACATGATTCTGACCCCTGCGTTGAAATTTTTTAGTAGGTAATTTAAAAAAAAAAGTTGTGGCACTCCGGGAGTGCTGACAGAAGTGAAAACTTGAACAAGATCGCTTTGGTTGAAGAAAAATACTTGTATAGAACATTGGTCCGTCCTTTAATATAAATAAAGAGCACAATCGCGTTTACAAAATATTTAAAGTAAAAATACTTGCATAGAACATTGATCCGTAACTTAATATAAATAAAGAGCACAATCGCGTTTACAAAACTTTTAAAGTAAAAGTACTTGCATAGAACATTGATCCGTAATGTTAAGTAAATAAAGAGCACAATCGCGTTTACAAAAATGAGGTGTCGTCACAGTGCCGCGAAATCAATAGTTTAATGGCATCTCAAAAATGCTCAACGCGCCTAAAGAAGTTTTCATTTCAAAAATCTGTTGTTCCATACATTTTGACCGCGTAGGTATTACATTTTTTTATGAAACAACAGATTTTTTTTCAAATAACCAGAATCATGTACTGCATCCATGGTAACAATTTTCGCGTCGATGTCCCTACCACCCTGTATACGTTGTAGTCAGCTGATCCTGAAATCGGGATAACAAGCGTAAAATTAAATATGCAGATTCGCTCGAGAATTCAATAATGTAGTCTGTAATTTTGCAGATTGCGTACTTTTGTCCTATAATGGACGAGTAAAACGTATTTAAAAGACGAATATTGTAACTGTTATTGGTTAAAATATACACCTTTAGGGCGAATTTGAGTTCAACTGCGGTGAACGGATTTATCAGACTTGTCAGACCCTACGTTTGAATTCGTGCGACCCCATCTGTTTTGATATTGGTCAAAGAAAATGGCTACATAATTAATCCATATTTTAGTTTTTTAATAGTTTTAGTAAGGTTAGACTATTATATTTTTATTTTAATAGTTTGTTAGTTAATTTAGTACAAAGCCTCGTGCAGACTCGCGGGACGCGACACCGTGAAGTTTTCTTAGAAATTGTATTGTTAGAGTCGCGTTGCGCCAGTCTGCACGAAGCTTAATAAGTTTATCCAGTGTACCTTTATATTTTTATCCTTGTTAATGAAATAAATTGTTGGGAACAATCCGAAAAAGATAATCTTTTGAAAGAATTTACTTTGCGCTAGTTCACTAAACATTTTTGCTGCCCAGCAGAATAACTTTATTCCTGTTTGAAAAGTAGGTAAGGAATTCTAGCTTTTCTAGTGAGGCAATGGAAATCCTCTGCCTCTGCCCAGTCTTCGGGCGGGTAATCCTTTTGCAATGGAAATGCATAGCCTAAACTTAAGTAAAAAGTATAGGCAGCATAATAAATAATCAAATACGAGCTGTTCGAACTCATCATTGTCACAGTAGCCATAATAAAGTAACAGTATTATCTCGACAGTGAACTTGAAATAATTAGGTACCTACGGCCGCTCGGTAGATAAATCTTCCGCGTCCGTGCGTAACTGCGCACTGCTATGGCGTACTGATATCTCAGAGATTTCGAAGCGCGCCGTTTCGGCCCCTATGAAGATATAATACTCTTACTTATTTATACTGTGTCATTGTGGAGTTTCTGATTCTAAACTTAAATTAATTAATATATGAGCACCTTGACAAGGGAAGTCCCAACTTTGACCGACTTTGTATTTGTTTGGAGTTTCACAGGCAGGGGTGACAAAAGCGAGGGCGCTTTGATAAGTGACACGCACTGAGTTAACAATAAGGGGTCTACTTTGGAAATAACCTCTATGAACAAAGCCCTTGGTAGTTATAGGTACCTACGTGAGTAAAAATACCTACATTTTCTATTTTAATTGTATGATGTCCTTAAACATAATGCCCTTAGGAGTGTTTATTCTAAAAGTTGGTAACGACGCAAATAGCTGTCAAATATTTACCTGTTTTGATTAATTTGGCAATATTACTTTACAGAAATATGAAATATCGCTAACTAGTGAACTAGAATATTAATAATGAATTGCTTATGGCTTGGTAATGTGGGGTAATAGCACAGATCAAAATAGAGCATTTATCGCACAAAAAAAATGCATTAGAGCAATATATGGGCTTCGACCTGATGAATCCTGTAGGCCGATATTTAAAAAGCTTGGCTTGTTGCCGCTACCGTCTTTTTACATATACTATTTAGTAGTGCAAATGATTTATATCCTCGTAACCGACGAGACCCCCACAGGCTTGTACTGGATATCCTTCCGAGACTAGCTAAATTTAATAAAAGTTGTACATATCTATGTGTGTACTACGTATACACCGTGAAATTTGAATCACAGTTTTGCTAGAACAAACATTATTCAGACCATGGTCTACTTTCTACAGCATCCAATAAAAAAAAAACATAAATTGGTTTTTGAAAACACACAAAAAGATAAAGTTTAAAATGTCAAGATTATCTACTGCTTACTAAATTTCGTTTATGGAGGTACATTTCCCTGTAAACAATGCTGTGTCCCATGCGTGGTGTCTGTGTTGTAGGGAGTAACGATAATCTTGACATTTTAAACATTGTTTTTTTTTGTGTTTTTTCAAAAACCAATTAAGTTTTTTTTTTATTGGATTCTGTACTATGGTCTGAACAACGTTTGTTCTAGCAAAACTGTGATTCTAATTTCACGGTGTATATAATAAGATACCAAGTAATCTCAAGACATTAAATATGAGATTATTCAAAAATAAATTGAATGAATGGTTGTGTAGTCATAGTTTTTATAGTGTCAAAGACTTCTTTGAAAATAAATGTTAAGTAAATTATACTTGTGAACATTTATACGCTTATGATGCTCTTGTTATTTTTATACCATGTTTTTAAGCAAATAAATATTATTCTATTCTATTCTATTCTGCAATTATAACACTGAATTTGATGTGATATGTTTCCAAATACTTTTTTACATCTAAAACGAAATATTCGATGTTACGATATTAATTATTGCATTTCTATTCATATTTTTTATTAGTTCACTAGTTGGCGATATTTCATATAGTTATATTGCCAAATTAATCAAAACAGCGAAATATTTGGCAGCTAATGCACGCTCATGAAAACCCAAAAAAAAGGTCGATTACAGACAGTATACCTAAGAAGGTATACTGTCTGTAATTCCACCAGCACTTATAAAATATTGTTGCTAGCCCGCAGAAATAGGTATGGTAGTATTAAGACTTTCCTTATAAGTACCTACAAAGAAGCTCCATTACAAATAGAAGTCTCCATTAACTATTCAGTTTCTTAGAAAAAGAAAAAATGTACTCGCAATCATTTTGTGCAAGCTTACACGAGTTCCAATACAACAGTAACACAAACCTTTGGTCCTCTTTTCGATGGCTTCGCAAAGCCTTTACGAAGAAATATATTTTATAGAAGAGTGAGTCTGCAATCTATGCTTACGAGTAGTACCTACATGAGCCCTTTCAATATCCGGACAAATTGGGTGAAGGCTTGCTACAGTCTTTGTCTCCAATATTGTGTAGTATTTGCATAACAATTTTATTAGAAAGTTGACTTGGAATTTATGATGTGGTAAAAAAGGATACTTAGATTTGTGACCCTATTACATACATGGGACTTAAGGTGGCAACACACGTAACTGCAATCATGACAAGCCTGCATGACAAGCCTGCACGAACAATCATTTTGTGCAAGCGTGCACAACTTCCATACAGGCTACATACTGTACAAGCAAGACCAGTATCATCATAGAAATATATCTATGAGTATCATAGTTTTTGGTTGAGTGATGGACGATGACGACGCGCTTGCTTTAGCTGCATTAACATTAACTGTAGGCAACTAGCGTGCGTATAATTGCGTAAGCTCAACCTACGTTCAATCATGCTTGCACAAGCATGGCTTCTTCAAGCCGCATAATGAAAATTCTATCAATCTTCATGTCACTTGCACAAGCGGGATCATCTGCCTAGCCTTTTCCCAACTAAGTATGTTGGGGTCGGCTTCCAGTCTAACCGGATGCAGTTGAATACCAGTATTTTACATGGAGCGACTGCCTATCTGACCTCCACAACCCAGTAACTAGGTAATACGATATCTCGTGGTTAGACTGGTTGTCAGACTTTCGGGCTTCTGACAACCCGTAACGACTGTCAAAGATCCACGAATGCCGGGACCAACGGCTTAACGTGCTTTCCGAGGCACGGAGAAGTCTTAGTATGTAAAGATGGTTACCCATCCACGGACCAACCGACTTGCACAAGCTAGATGCTTGCACAAAATCATCATACAGACGCTCAAGCACGCTTGCACAAAATGATTGTTCATGCAGGTTTGTCATGCAGGTTTGTCATGCTTGCAGTAACGTGGGTAGCCACTTTTAAACATAACTGGTGAAATGTGGGTGTAATATAGATATACCTCTGCCTAACCTTTTGGGGAATACAGGCGTGATGTTATGTTATGTTAGTTCTGTGAATGAGGTAATTATGAATCCTATATCAGTTGATTACGCTTGGTTGACTGATTGATGTCATAAAGTAGGTACAAGTACAATGTTCTTAATGTCCCTCGGGAATCATCGCATTTCCGAATACAAACGAATACTAATTACCATGTCCATCAATTATTAGATTTATCGTGTATAATAATTTGAATTCAGAACTAAGTACTTTATTGTTGTTTTGTTTTGATTTCCGTGTGAATTATATACCTACTTAAAATAGGTACTTACTCGTAATAGTGAGGTTTTTACGGAAAGAAAAATTTGAAAAGTTGCCGGCAAAATTGGAAAATTCGAGAAAACTGAAAGTGTATTTTCTATGGGAATTTTGTATGAACTATTCTTTGGACAGCACAACGTCTGCTGTCGGGTCAGCTAGATAATTAATAAATATTTTCTAGGATACAAAGCTAGATAGATACATTTTATTTTCAAAGCTACAAATTCTCAAATAAACTACCTTAATGTACCTAAATGTTAATATTATATTTCCAGGAGTTTAGGTCGCTACTTAAATTATACCATCTTTGTAATATTTCTAGCCCCCGGCGATCTCTGGCAGACAAATAAAATCTACATTTTGCTGAAATATTATTACTTCATTTTGTATTTCTGTTATCTTTAGATATTACAAATGGCTGTGTCTATATTGATTTTTTAAGAGATTTCGCTATTCGTTATAACAGTTATAAGATTTGTAATACTAAGAATAAATTAGTTAGTTAGTAGGTATAGGTCGAGTTTATCGAGTTATAGGATAAGCCGTTCAAAAATATTGCGGATATGTGAAAAACATTTTTCTATTCAGGGATCCGTTTGCGTAATATTAAGCTTTAACACGTTCAGTGCCGGGAACCCTCCTGGAGGGCTCATGTCCATTTATTTATCGTTTTAGGACGAGTAAATTTTTTTCTACGCCTTCACGGCTTTTATGTAATGCATTTACTTTCGAGGTGCGAGGCCCCTCGGACCGCGAGGCCGTAGGCGGTGGCCCACGTCGCCCACGCCTTACGCTGCTTCTGATCACAACATGTTGTAATCTCTAGTGCCTGTCAACCTTTGTATGGAAAATTGACAGAAAATATAGATTCCAACATGTTACGTTGTAAATGTTTCGCCAGTGCAAACGCACAGTAAGGAGCACTAATTTTTAAAGAAATTTGTGAAGAAATCACAGAGTTTTTAATAGGGAAATCTTAAAATGAAAATTTAACACCGTGACTACCGCCACCCCACCAATGGCATGATATATCTCGTAAACTAGGTACTGAAGATCTAATTTTGAATTTTGGACACTAATTTTATCTCGCAGGGTAAGTTAGGATAGGTATTTATTTGTATATCTAGATTCATTAGACAAATCGTATCTAGAGACTGGTTTGTTCATGTTTATGTAATATTAGATTGTTATACAAGGGTCGAAAGGAATCAATTCCCATACGAGGTATTAAGACGCCCGAGCGGAGCGAGGGCGACTATAGTCCGAGTACAACCGTGTTAAATATTCTAATTTTCATTTCGAATATAAGGAAAGTAAATTTTTTTAGTTTTTCTAAAATATTAATTGATATTAATAACATGGGTATTCTAGTACTGATTAGTCTTTTTAATTTTAAATATGGAACACACCGCGTCACCGCCGCGCGTCGTCCCGCTTAGGTATTTTTTTAATTCACACTGGCTGTTTATACAATGACAAGACTGCAACATTTTTTTATCAATATTTTTCTTTAATGGGGTATTACACCATCATTTCTACGATCACAGATCCATGATCAAAGACATAACTAAATTGTAAAAAAGACATAACATTGGTAATTTGTGAGCTTCGTAGATAGGTATATGATACAAAATGATAGTGTATAATATTCCCACTGTTGGGCCACAGGCCTTTCTCTCAGTGAGAGGGTTTGGGCCGTAATCCACCATACGCGGGCCCAGTGCGGGCACATGTCTTTGATTTTTTTTATTCTAGGACATGCCGGTTTCCTCGCGATGTTTTCCTTTACCGTTTTGAGAGCTGCGGTGATGAAATAAATTAATGCGCCTACCTGGGTTCGAACCCACGACCTACGACAGCTCGTAAGTCGCGGCCGTTATAGATAGTGCAATCCACGAAGACGCGCCCCACTCCGCCCCACGCCGTACTAGACTTCAGCTTACAGTACAGTAATCGCGGAGTGGGGCATATCTTCCTGGATTGCACGGACTGTACCACTGGGCCACCATTGCTCACTGCTAATTAGGTACTAACAGCTAAAGTAAAGATCTACATAGAAACGTTCTCCCAGAGAGATAATACCCCGTCAAACAGATCTGTTCACACAGCATCCCATCTCGCATAATTGGCTACAATCAATAGATGAGATGTATACTTGGAGATCGGGCTGTCCCGGGTTTATCGAAGCGTAAAGATATTATGAACTATCGGCACGGGAATTATTATCGAGAGTAATCGGGACGTGCCGTGGAGCCGTATACCTAGTACATTTCCTTCTAATAAGATTATGTCGTAGGAATATATACTTAAGACGCAGATATATGCCAGTGACCTTGAGTGGTTAGCTTGCGTGTTCTGTACTGAGCTCACGCAACGCGTCGTACGTCTAGCCAGTAATAGCACTCGCCCATCAAGGAGCACTGTCCCAAATTAGACGCATTATTAATTTATTATACATAAAACAAAAGGTGTTTTAATAAAACACGTATCCGTGAAGATCAATAATTAAGTCGTCTTTAAAATGGTGAAGGTTATGTGGACTATTAATGGGAACGATATAGATTTTGCGCCATTCTCGGTTTTTTTTCCGCGTTAGATATGACTTTACAAATTAATTTCACAAAAATGCTGATTTTCAGCAGAGTTCGAATAAATGACGTTTAATTTTGATTTATAGGTAAAGTTCTCAAACCCAACACATAAAATCAAACATAGCTAAGTAATAGAAACTCACGACTATATTTTCCTTGTTAAATCCTGGTTTCCCTATAAAGCGAAATTTTAATGACCCATCGGGAATCGGGAAGGTACTACTAAGACGTCAAGTAAAAAGGCTTTGCATGAATATAAGCAGCTTAAGGTAGTTGTTTAGGGGTTAGCGTGAAATCATTACGCTTTATAAATTCACTAGCTTTTGCCCGCGGCTTCGTCCGCGTGGATGTCGAATAACATCCCACAGGAACGTACTACCGGGATTACATACCTTATAGCCGAGGAAAGGTCATTGACTAATACCGCTACGCCCGCGTTGCCGTCAATCATAATTATGTAGTTACGCGTAATTTTGAATCTGTGATATCTTCTAAACTATTAATTTAAATGATATGATGTCAAAAATGCCTAACTTAAATTACATATTTTATTGGATAAGGATTAATATAATACCGGTCAAAATAGCTTCGGAAATAATAATGAAATTTTTATCAAATTCTGAAAGATAATAATGGTTACTGTGGGTCATCCTTAGAAGATAGAAATATGTCATCCAGGACTTTTTGAACTCTTAAGATAAACAATACAGTTGAACATGCATTTTATGAATCTTTTGCGGTTTACGCAGCGCACGCCAGTAAAGCTCCCAAAGGCATGATTTTTTCCGACTTCTTTAACAATAATCGTCATATTTAAGCCAATTTACACAAAATCGTAATAAAATATATACCAAAACCTTTCTCATGAATCACTCCATCTATGGGTGAAAACCGTTTGAAAATCCGTTAGGTAGTTTTTGAGTTTATCACGTTCAGACAGCAAACAGACGCGGTGAGGGACTTTGTTTTATAATATTGTAAGGATGGCTTACCCTTTTAGGTGAAAGAGTAAATAAAGGATAAATTCTATGTAAAATAGTTGAAGAAGGTTTTATGAAACCCAACCATTAGTGTTTCATTGAAATTGACGAAGAAATATTTATAAGTGCCTTTGTTATTGGTTTCTCTTGAAAGGAAGAATTGAAGTACCTAAAAGAATTCGTAGAAACTTAAGAGGTTCTTCTAAGAAGTTATTAGGAAATTAGTGTGTTTGGGTGGTCATAATGAATAGGTGATTCGCCTTCGTATCGTGAGGGTATTTTTATAACGGAAGAAACGGTTGATAGGCATTGGAAATGAAAAGAAAGGGAGGGGAAGGAAAACTATACCGGCTTAAGGTACCTAAACTAACTTATATTATTTAAAATAATAATAATTTAATAACAATATATTTATGACGGAGAGGGTAGGTGTCTCTTTCGTTATTATCAGCCATATTTTAACTACTGTGGGCGTACTATGGGTAGTGTTGGTTATTGCGCAATAGAAACGCCGTTTGCAGTTCAGATCACATTTTAATTTACTATCAAATTAATCACACTAGCAATTCATACACTGTAGGTTGTATAGGATTTCCTTGCAATGCGAGGTCACCTTATACCTACTGGAAATGTGCTGATGCGTAGCTTGATGTGTAGCCGTGTGTACACGACACAAATATACGGAACGCGGGAAGTTTCTAAGCGTGTTCACTGCACGACCGCCACAGGTAAAGTCGGATGTAAAAGTCACAGTGTATCAATTGGAACGAAGATCCTTATTGCACATTTGGTGAATGAGAGCTAGAAAAAAGTGTAACTAACATTTTGACCGGCACGACATTTAGGCTATACATAATAATATATTAAGTATGTAGGTGAGTTTCTTTTTAATTTCTCACACTTGGAAAGTAGTGTTTGTTTGATCCAAGTAGCGGGTGGAAGACGCTGATCCCCACCCTTGGGTGCCCTTGGGCGGGAAAGACTTGTAATTGCTTCTCTCTCTAGGGCGGGAATGAATTTTAAAAATAGAACGAAATTTGGTTAGGTAGTCGGCTACGAAAAATTTTACTAAGGGGGTATTACACTGTCGAGTCTGTGGTCATGGATCTGTGATTGAAGATATAATGAAATTGTAAAATTGACATTTATTATGGATAGACATAAATTACACTATCATATGATATCATATACCTACCTATCTACGAAGCTCACAAATTACCCATGTTACGTCTTTTTTACAATTTAGTTATGTCTTTGATCATCTGTGATCATCGATATGATGGTGTAATACCCCCCTTATAGAAAAATACTGATTAAAAAAAATGCTGCAGTCTTGTCATTATATTTCCATATTTAAAATTAAAAAAAAAATACTAATAGGTATCTACTAGAATACTCATGTCATTATCAATTAATATTTTAGAAAAACTACAACCTTTTACTTTCCTTATATTCGAAATGAAAAGTAGAGTAACACGGGTGAAAGTCATCAATTCCTACACGGATTATAGCCGCCCTCGCTGCGCTCGGGCGTCTAAATACCTCGTATGGGAATGGATTCCTTTCGACCCTTGTATTAAAATCTACTATTTCATGTAGTACCTACTCTCACACGTTGTCAAAGGGCTTGTGGCTAAGTAATAACAGCCACACAGGTCGATCGATCAAGTTAAACTACGCTTGTCGTGGTTGATACATGGATGGGACCATCTTATACATATAAAATATAATACTAAGATCCCACCGTACCTCGGAAAGCACGTTAAGCCGTTGGTCCTGGATGTCATTCATGGAACTTTGACGGGCTTTGAAGAGGTTTTTTTTTCATTCTCTTGGATACCCAGACTGCCTCACAGAAGAGCCAGTCTGGGCAGTGCCGGACTCTTACCGGTTAAAACCACACACCTGCCTTACAACTTGGCGTCTGTGCCTTTGTTTAGGGTCATAATTTTTTTTGCCTCATGAGCTCCACGTAGGTACACACGGCTACACATCGAGCTATAATTTTCAGTTTATGCTGATCTCGCATTGTATAGTTTCATACAATGCGAGGTCAGCTTATACTGGTAATGTATAGCTTGATGTGTAGCCGTGTGTACGAGTGGTGACTCCAGTGTACAACCTTATTTAATATATAGGTACTTTTTCATATATACTTACTAGAGTAAGTCCATCACATATTCACACTATATGATTTTTTTTTCTCTCTAACTTATTACTGTATTAGTGTCCATACACATGTTATTTTTTATGTTGTTAGTTTGTATATTAAGTTATAGTTTCACTAATAGTCTTACCCTTGGTGCCCGGCTGGTATCCTTAACCTGACCAGACTCTACTGACAGCGTTCATTCACGTAAACTGACGTATGTATTGACTCCTCTCCACTCGACCATATTATAGGGGATGGAGTGGCCCCACGTGGCCCAACACACATGCCACCATCAGCAAGGCCTTTGAGTGAGTAGGTATGTCTTTATTCCTGATGCCAGACGTTGTTAATTTATGTCATTTTTCCTGTTATCATTATTTATTTTTTTTGTTCAGTAAGGCCTAGCCCGCATTGCGATTAAAAATCGTAACGAAAATGGTAACGAAACCCTAATATATATTTACTAATTCGTAATTTTAAATACTGAAAACCAATATCATTCACACTAGGATTTCAAGATTAAAATCACAAATCTTATGAACTCGAAGCGCGAAACACAAATACGAGCACCACAGATAATACAGATCCCGTTGAAGTTTACTACTAAACAAATAATGAGTTAAGCAAATATTTGACGAACCCCGAGAGGGATACATCAGATTACACAATAAACATAACTGGATTAATGTTAAGGGAAAGATAGATTAATGAGTAAATGAGCACGTTTAGTTAATAGGCCATCATGATATAAGAATGCTAGGTGATTATGGTATTGTAGGCCCAACTAAATTTACAGGATAAGATCTCTTGAACATGTAAGAGGTAGCAATTATAGGCATAGGTGAAATGATAGTAATTGAAACATTCATAGAGATTTAAAATTATTTAAAAGATAAACTTTCTAGGTATAGGTCAACTGACGGTAAGTAAAATGAAACCTACAAAGCAATTTAGCATGGCATGCATATGGCATGTAGGTAGGTAGGTTTATAATATTACAAGATGGAACCTTCTCCATATTTTCTGAATAGGCAACTAAGTGAGAACTTCCGATACTTCAGCACTTAGTTTATTCTCTGTAATAAGTTCCAGAACACTATTGTCTTTCTAAGTTGCGACAACAATCCCTTGTTCCACTAATAAAATTAAATTTGCTGCTTTAAAACTATGATTGTTACTAACTTTGTTATAAACTTAAACATTGTTATTCTGTCTTTGTTAGTTTTGTTCTTGAAACTCAATTACTTTGATTCATACTTTGTTCTTAGATAGTATAAATTTAATTAAAATACTCAATTACTTACTCAATCGTCGTTAAGTAAATAACTTGATGAAAGCTAGTCTTATGTTTCTTTAACTATCTTTTGGTTTATCTTTAGAACTTGTGATCAAAAACAAACAGCTGTTAACTAGACAGTTCTGTAACCGAAGACGAAACGACGACTGCCGAAAATAGAAATATCATTATTCTAAAACCTCACTGTTCAGTGTTCTTGAAACAGAAGTAAAATAAATCTAACAGTGGCAAAAAAGTGATATCGAAAATGGACTCTACAAAAATAAACTTTCCGAAATACTAATCAAACAAGTAAGAGTAAACAAGTAATAAACAAAAGAAGACTTTCTTTGTGATGCCCTAAAATCCAAGCCTAAAGATGTGGAATCCAAATGCCACAGACAATAGGCAGATGGAAAAACGAGTAGTGGTGGGCAGAGTGAGGCCAACATGGGCCAGGAACCTGCCAGAAGCAAGAGAAGATGATGAGAAGAGTGAGACAGAAGCTGGGGTAATGCCTCACAGTGAACCACCTTCTCCTACAGACACCTGGGAACAACACTCTAAACAAGAAGACAAATATGATGTTTTTGGAAAAGTGAGTATAACTTTTTATCAATGTTCATTTAGAGTACCTAAGTACCTATTATAGGGTCAGGGAAAAAGGGACAGAAAAGGTCAAAGTATTTCTAATATTAGGAGACTTTTATGAGCAACTACGATAAATAATGGAAATACATTAGGATCGTAGGCTAATGTATTCGTATAGTGTACATAATAGAGAGTAGAATATTTTTTATTCTAATGGATTTCGTAATGTCTTGATGTCAGTGCGGTTAGTGGAAGTGCTCCGGTGCAGTTCGGACAAATGTTATTGAAATCAGTGCTCCTGGGTGAAATACCTCAATATTTATACTTAGGTATTACGAACCTGCCAATCTGCCTCGTTGGTCAAGTGGTCGCAAGCGCTAATGCTGAGCATGAGGTCTTGGAGGCTCGATTCCCAGGTTAAAGTGTTATTGGGTTTTTCCATCTGGAATTTCTCAGTAGCAGCCCGGAGTCAGTTATGCCCGGTTGTTTGCAATAGGCTCGCCCCCTATTGCATGGGAGTTAAACCACAGATTTTTCTGCGGCGTGGTTAACACGCCGTACCGTAAAGAAACCGTGTAGTGTACACAGAGCCTTAGTAGGTACACACGGCTACACATCAAGCTATACATTTCCAGTTTACGTTGATCTCGTATTGTATAGAATTTCCGTATAATGCGAGGTCAGCGTATACTGGAAATATCTAGCTTGATGTGTAGCCGTGTGTACACATGGCTACACATCAAGCTACACATTTCCAGTACCTATAAGGTGACCTCGCATTGTAGGGAAATCCAATACAATGCGAGATAGCATAAACTGGAAATGTATAGCTTGATGCATAGCCGTTTGTACCTACTAAGTAAGTACGTGATACGTTTAGAGGATTAATTAAACGTGTGCGTTCTATCCGCCAGCGAGCTTTAGAAGCCCCGAAACTGACTGAACTAATTAAAGAGCCTCTGTCCCAACCTTCTCAACTTTGCTCGTGACATTTCAATCATATTTGCCTACCTTCTAATACCTATGTTAGATGTTTGTAGTGTACATGTCTATTAATTAGTTACTGTGAATATCTCTACGTAATGATATTATCTACCTTGTAGGTATCTTTTTTCTTTTTTGAATAAAACGTAGGTACAGTGCCGACCAAAAGTCCATGAGCAATCTCACAAAGCAATAGACTGACGCTTCGGTTTGACTTACGACCTTCTTCTATAAGTTGTTACAATACTGTAGACACGCACATTACACACACACACTCACTTTGTCTGCAACCAATGACTAGTTCAATAATCATCATTCGTTTTTAGTTTCATTCGTCTTGTTCACATAAATATTAAAGTTTAGCAGGTAGACCACAAAAAACTAAGTAAATTATTTCGATTTCTGTGGGGTAGATGCAGTTTGTTACGAGTATTCAATTAATAGAACTTTTTTGGTTCGTGGATAATATTGGTGACGAGTATTTAGCGCAGTGTTGTGGTTATTATTATCAAAAAGCAGGCATAAAATATATTGAAGAGATCAGATCAGATCAGAGAATATTATTGCGCTGCGTAAAAGTGAAGTGAATATCTAATGAAACCGGACTAAGTGTGAGTGTTATCATTAATATATTTCATATTTTACTAAACATAAATCTTAATCAAGGGTATTGTTGATAGAACAGAGGTATTGTTGAGACAGAAGATGCCTTTAAAGTTTTAAATTCATTGTGAGGTTTAATTCGATTAGTGAATAATAAATAATAAGGTAATGTAATGTGTAATAAAAACAATGTTTTTCTTTGTTCTAGAGAAATACTGTGAGGGTTAAGAGATATGAGGAAGGGGCTTATTATCGAGTAGCAGCGACGTCAAATGGTGAATGAAACAAATGGTTTCATACCAACGAGACATTTTGCTGAATTATTAAAAACACGTCATTATGAACCGTTCGCCGTGCACTCTGAAGGCTTGCATCATTGAAGACCAGCTAGAAAACCGTTTTTGACCTTAAAATATTGACCGTACCAACTTAATAAACAACAGATTCGTTATTGCATGAATTTATGGTAACGAATTTTTTAAGCACGTTTCAATAGGGTGTTTGTCGTATTTCTTGCAGATATACCGAAATTGTTTAATATTATTTTAGTAATAGTATTATTTTAGGATAAAAGTTTGAGGTTTAGTTTCAATCTTCTTTTCGTAAAGAAAATGAATACTTAAGCTTTAACCTCAATAACAACCAATATTTACTAAAGTCAAATAAAATGTAAAATAATTAATACAAATAAAATATAAACAAACTGCCCATATTTAACCTTAAAATTACCTATTCTGTAAGTAGTTTTTTACATTTTAAGTAGTCTAATATTCTTATTTATTACTTAATTACTTCGACCATGATCAAAGCTTAATATTTATGGTGAAAAAATCCATTAAAAATTTAAAATATTTCATAATTTAAATATGTCTAAATAATACAAACTGCTTCTAAGTTTCTTGACATCTATTTCACATCTTATTCAGCTGAAGTAATGATAAATAATTGTAGCAGTTTATTAACTTATGTAAAATAAATATAACGAATAAACATATATTTTTTAATTTTGTTATCATATATCACGCATTTTTTATTCTAAAACCTTTATTGCAATAACAACATAAAAAAGCAGCAATATTTAAAAAATATTATTATCGAAAACAAAAATAATAATATTTGCAAAAAACCGCACTGTGTTTCACGAGATTAGAACCTGAGGCAGATTGAATTCCATACCAACGCTTAACGCTTTCTGCTATCTGCGCTTGTTAAGTAACCATCGAATTTTAGCAATGCCATTAACTGGTCAAGTTCACGCGCATAGTGCGTGTGTGCTAGCATGTTTAAAGCGACGGAAATATATTGTTGTTTCGTGTAACTGCGTTATCTGTGGTGTGTGTATCGTGTTGCTTACACATACAAATGTACGAGCTATACCGCGTGTTCACAGCAATACGACTCTTAGCGTGCTCATGCACTTTTGAGCGCTTACTGTACCTATACCTATAGAAACCTATACCTACCGTATAGGTTTAGGACATACTTACGTATATAGAAAAGGTTTTTGAATTTCTTTACCGCTTTTAGCTTAAATACTTAGGCTAAGCCTATTTCTAAGTAGGTTAGCATTAACTTAATATCAAAAGATTCTACTTATGTACCTACATTTAATTGTGTCTCAGTTAGCCCACGTTCGTACGAACGTAATAAAATCGCGGTGATTTTTTTTTGTACACTGTATTTTGAATAGTCTGCTTAGAGCCGAGAGTTGAAAATCCAACAGTGTTTTTTCAACGCGCTGGGACGAGAGTGCGTCGCAGCGCGTTGGATTGTCAACGGAGTTGAAAATCCAGTGCACGATAAAATCCCGCCGCAATTTTATTACGTCCATGCGAACGTGGGCTAATAGTAGTCTAGGCTAGATAGGTTAAAAACTAAATACTTAGTAAGGCGCATCGTGTTATACCTACAAAAACTACGACAGAACATGATAAATTATGTTTTTTTAATGTGATTGCTACGATTTCATAAAATATTCAATATAAATAAAAATACATTGTAATCTTCGCAGGTAATGCTACTCGGCGACAGTGGCGTCGGCAAGACTTGCATGCTAGTCCGCTTCCGGGATGGCACATTCCTCGCAGGAAACTACATATCTACCGTCGGCATCGACTTCCGGGTACAATTACTCACGTTGCACGTGGCGACTGTAATCTGTATACGCTCACATACCTACGACCTACCTAACCTTTGACATTTAAAGAAAAAGGAAAACAAGAAACCATGAAAGTCGGCGTTTATTAAAAATACCAAAAATGAATTGTTAGCTTTTTGTTCACAAAAAAGTTAATTGAATGTGCTGACAAAGTTTTAATTATAATTACTTATTCCACCTACTCATCAACGTTACAAACAAGAAAAGTCACATCAAGTTTTATTCACCAAACGAAGCGCAAAAAAGTTCCGATATCAATAGGCAAAAAGTTAATAATGCCATTATTATTTTTAATTCTCGCAAAAAAAAGTAATTAATGACCGTCAAGGGTTCCAAGTTCAAATGGGCCAGTGAGTGGCTGCACGCGACCGGTTCGCCGCAACGCTATTGGTGTTCGAAGTTTGGCGCGCTTTTTCCGTTCCCGCCCCTTGCCCATGACAGCTGTGATTGAATCGACTGCTCGCCTGAGTGATTTATTGTAGCAAAGGTTTTTTTTCCGCTTGTTTGGTTTTTGCAGTTTGATTTATTGCAGCTGTCTTTGCGGGCTAGAAAAAGTGCCTGAGTAGCCAATAACAAGTTTATGTCCAAGTTTTTATGAGACGAGAAAAAATAAATTAATTTAATTACTAACTATTTATGATTAAGACCTATTAAGGTTTTTTTATGACGTTAGGTACTTATTTACTTAGCTATACAAACGGTTGTGAAATAGGTAATAATGTGAGTAACTGGTGCTATTTATTACATTTTATATGGTCTTGTGGCATATTTTCTTTATTTCTTAATGTTTTATTACGACAAGCTAATTGCGTTAACCCATCTTCTACTTGTAATTAGGTATTTGTAGAACATCCGATTCCAAATGCAATAGGTATTTATACAATTCTGAATTTAACACGCAATTTAGTACAACTAACGCCATCTGTTCGCAGAATAAGGTAGTAACTGTGGACGGCATCAAGGTGAAACTTCAGATTTGGGACACCGCTGGGCAAGAGCGCTTCCGTAGCGTAACACATGCATACTACAGGGACGCACATGGTAATACATTATTTTAAATACTGATATTAAATAGTTAAGAAACTGTTATCACAAAAAAATGTTATGAAACCTTTTTCATAATTTCTATCCTGTCCATTCGAGACAAGTAACGCCATCTATCGGTAAAACTTTACAATCAAATTCCTTGTCATCTCTTGACCTCTGATAACTTCCACATGGCGTGACGGCACCAACTTCTGAGAACGCACGCACGCACGTACTATGTGAAATGTCACGAGGATTTCGTTTCTTCTTTTTGTATGTTGCAATAAAACTAAATTCTCAATTTCCCTATATATAGTATCGTAATTCATAACATTTTCGTCCTAAGTTAATGCTATTATGAAGCTACCAAGACACCTACCTAATTACATATGTCAGGCAGGAGCATAGGAACTGCCAAGGCTTGGCCTCGACCCGTTTCTGAGACGGCAAACCGGATCACGCATTCGCACACGTGTGTAACTAGCCACATGACACTCAACCAGTCACCATCATGTCATTAACTTGAGTCTGGTGTCCTTATCGGGCCTGTTCTTAATTGATTCACGGTAGACCTCTATTTTAGTGTCGCTTAGAGGACCGAGTGATTCTGTTGAATTTTGTTTGCCTTTGGTTATTCAAGATATATGATAGGTATAGTCCGTGCGCGACTGCTAGTCACCGTCTGATGTACGTGAGCGGTGAGACGGGGGAGGTAGACAAAGACCAAGCTGACTCAGTCTGCCAATTTTGTCAATGGCGCCCTGCCCTCCCTCGTCTCAACACTCAGATACCTCGGTCGGTGACTAGCAGTCGCGCACGGACTATAGGTAGTGATGTAGAGAATCGGCTCAAGAACGCGAGTCTGATAAAAATTATAAAAGGTAGCAAACAAGCATTCTAAATGACTGAGATAAATTCAATAACTTACATCATCACGGGCACGGCCCAAGCCCAAGTAGCTAGGTAGGTACTGGTGCTTTTTTGTAGCCTAGTAGGTACCTCGGTAGGGGCTACTGTATCATTTTTGCTGCGATAGTATTCCTACCAATCGGAGTAAGTAGACAAGTACCTAACTTGGAATATTTCCGTATGATTCCGAATACCACCGAAGTTTTGCAACGCTAGCCTACCACGAATAGATAAAAGAGGTTCATTGTCTCCTTGTCTTTCATTGTTAGTCCATAGAACCTAGGGAGGTAGGTACCTACCTACTTCTTACACTTAATGGTCAGTTAACGATATAAATTCAATGTTATCGAGATCATTAATAGGTTTTTAACGACATCATTAAACAGATGTCATTAAATAAGATAGAAACAAAACAAACTCATAAGTCTACAGTTTTTTTTCTGGCAGAATTGATCACAGATGTTGGTGCCACATTATAAGTATTTTTAAATAAAATGCATTGATCCTTCCCTATAAGTCTGTCTCTAGGTGTACCAACCTAAGAATATGCTACAGAGTTGGAGCACCTGCTTGTCATTGCGCATGCTGGCCCTGCACTGCATCTGCATTAATTGCATAGTCACTATGCAATTATTGCGCCAAATATAAAATACGCCAAATGCGTCACGGAGACGCCCTTGTTGTCCGAAAGTGGACATCCTTTTTGCACCGAGATGATGATGACATCAACAATTCCATGTACTTTCTACTTCACTAACATCTTAGCGCCATTTATAAATAAATACATAATATGTATTTATTTATAAATGCGTCACGGAGATGCCTAAAGTGCTTTCTACACGGCTGCCAACCGCGTCCCCGACAGATGTGACCTTGGTTGGCGACAAGCAGACCCGTTTGAAATTTGGTCATACACCACCATCTACATGGTTGTAAACCACCAAGGTCACCTCTGTCGGGACGCGGTTGGCAGCCGTGTAGCAAGCCCTTTAGCAATAACTAGGCATGTCCGAAAATGGACGTCCTTTTTTGACTGAGATGGTGATGATCTTGTATGACATTAACAATTCTTCTACTTTCTACTTCACTAACATCTTCAAATCGCTTTTATCTCGAATAATCAAAATGCTTTTGTCCACCAGCCCTACTGCTCCTGTACGATGTGACCAACAAGATCAGCTTCGACAACATTCGGGCGTGGCTCGGCGAGATCCGCGAGTATGCTCAGGACGACGTTGTCATCATGTTATTAGGTGATTTTATTATTATTTTATCAATATTATATGCCTTTATGCCTTTACGGTCGCGACTTACGAGTTGTAGGTCGTAGGTTCGAACCCAGACAGGCGCTTTACTTTGTGTAAATTATTTCATCACCACTGCTCTCAAAACGGTGAAGGAAAACATCGTGAGGAAACCGGCATGTCCTAGAACCGAAAATTTGAAGACATGAGACATCAACCAACCCGCATAATCCACCACGCGGGCCCACCGCGTGGTGGATTACGGCCCACTCCCTCTCACAGAGAGGAGGCCGCAGTCCCAGCAGTGGGAACATTATAGGCTGATGATGATATGCCTTTAGCAGACAGGAATCTTGAAAAAGCCCTAGTATCAGATTATCCTGACCTTTACACAGCTTATCTTAAGGTTCCCACTACTTATTACACGCTGTTGCTGACTGTGCAACAAATTCTTGTAAGACAACAGTTCTAAAATTAATCTGATTGTTCGAAGATCTAATTTAAAATATCTTATTCTATCTAAAAAAATTGACTGCTATTACTTTGGTAATAAAAAAAATCTGCCATACCTAACCGTCACCAAAAATACGGTAGTCCCTCAATTTTGAACAAGGTTACATGAATGGAGGTTGAGTAACATTGTGCTTGCAGGTAACAAATCCGACAGCGGCCTGGAGAGGGCGGTGAGGCGGGAGGAGGGACAACGCTTAGCGAGAGAATACCAAGTGTCGTTTATGGAGACATCAGCCAAAACCGGACTGAATGTCGAAGCTGCCTTTGCCCATGTAGCACGCTCTCTCGTAGCGAAAGCGAACCCCGTCGACCCCTCGAGGCTGGCGGTGCGCGCGCAGCCAACACAGGAACAACGGTCTTCGTGCCCGCCATGTTCGTAATTTCGCGGCAAATTCAAATTCAGAATGTGGACCAAAAGTTTGTGAACTTTTAATTTGTCAGTTGATAAGTTAAAGCTGTGTTGATATAACGTGTTTTAAAGTGAGTGTGCGCTAGAAGATGCTTTTTTAAAGCTGAAAATATCGTATGCGTTGGATAGTTCTATGATGTGACAAAGATAAATATTAATCTTATATTATAGTATAAAGTACCGATTTCTATTGTAATTTTGATAAGGTACTTATTGTTTATAAATAAATGTATTATAGTAATGTATAATGAAAAGGTGTTAGGTGTACATAAACACCAAACTGTGTAACTTCTGTTTTTTTCCGATAAAGTCTGCTTTGTTTTGGCATGTATTTAAGTAGTTGAACCTCAAATAGGTACCCATTTTGCTTTCTTAAAAATATTATTGAACGCTAAAAATAATGAATGCTCCTCTTTTTGTGAACATCAAGTAACAACATTAGCCAAGTAACTGCGACCAACCTGGATGGATGTACTTACTTAACGCTCCCTTGGCTCGCGCGCGGTTTGTCACAGCTCTAACCTAGACTAACCCATCTGGTCAGGGTACACTAGCTTAGCAACTACATACGACCAATTCAACTAGCACATGGTTGGACACAGTTCTTACTTAACATAACGCGTTTGGTCAGGGTACCCTATGAGTAGCTCAGTTACTGCGAACAGCAGCGAAAAAGGCCAGAAAGTTTAGAGGCTCATTTATTTAAAAAAAAGCGTACATCATTAAAAGATCAATAAGTTTTTAGAGGATCAGTTAAATACGAATGGTTTTCTTAAAAAAATATTAAATATTAAGTTTATTTTAAATTATAATGAAAAGGCTTGTAAAATGTACTTTGATATAATATATCTATTTATTGGAAAATATTTACAATGTTATACCTAATCGATTAATAAGATATCGTATTCTTTATACTTACCTAGTTGAAACAGTTGGAGCACGTATTGTTTCCGAGAAAAGAAAAACATGCTAGTGTGGCAACTGCAAATTTTCTCACGGAAAATATATCAAGCGGTTTCATAAGTCACCGGTGTGCTCATATCAAGTTAATTTTGTAGGAAAAAATCTTTATGTAATTCATGACCGTTAAGATTAGTATTGACGGAAGATATTACCAACATTAACAGAATAATGTTTATGGCAAGCAGCCCAATTTTTTTTTAGACTATGCTCATTGATTGCTCATAAAATTGCCGTTTTGGGTTACTTGAAACACTCCTAATTGGAGCCTATAAGAACCTGTGGGATACTTTAATATTATGGTCTTACAAACTACTTAATTCTAATTCAAGCATTAAATTATAATATGAAATTATAATACGAGTATGAATATTCTCACAAAAAGACTCACGTAGACGTATCTACATGATTGTCGATTACAGTCTGGCCGTCGTCGGGATAATGCGTTCCTGACACCTGTCAGTTGGACAATTTCTAGTACTTAGTAGGTACACACGGTTACATATCAAGCTATACATTTTCAGTATAAGCTGATCTCGCATTTTATAGGATTTCCGTACAATGGACAATAAGGATCAAATTCGCGAAACACCATGTTTCTTAGTATGAAACTGACAGGTGTCAAAAACGCATTCACTCGACGGCCGGACTGTAGTTCTTTTGAACTTTCGCGAGTTGTAAATTAAAACACCCCACAATTAGGTACCTACACACATTATGAAGTAGAAACTAAGTGACAAACCCTTTTCCCTGTGATAACTGATATCTATGTACTTATTCAAATATATGTATATAACTAATGTGTGTTAATTATAATTAGAGGGCATTACATAATAACATATCGAAGAAAACTACTCAAAGAGAATTAATCTCGTACTGAAGAACTTTTTTTTGTAATAATACAATAGGTACGAACGAAAATCTGTACCTACCTTTAATATAAGTATGCTTACAGATAATATATTAAAAAAGGACAATATAGTAATCTTTCTCATTATTATTTCATAGAAGGATAATCTTGTACTTACGTACTTACATAAAGGAGAATATTGAACGTAGTGCGATGAAGCGGAAAGCCCGGCTTGTGAAGCCAAAAAGCGTAAGCTTTTATTATATTATGTAAGAATATGTACAGTCGAACAAGGTTTTGTATACAGGTAGCTAACTTGCAACTACTTTTAGACAATTATTATTTTGCGAGTGTCCTGAGAGTAGTCAATTCTTTTAAGTCTCTCTCTTAGCCTGCGAAATTCAAATTGTCTTACTTTCTTTGCAATTTCCAGCCAGAACCAGTAATCGAGGGCAGAAGCTATAGTAAACTATAAGTACTTAATTCATATTATAAATGACCACGACATCAGACCCCTGCATCCTAATTACGTAACACACTACCAATCATAATCTGAATCATTTTGTAGGATGTTACTAATCCATTGCTTCATATAATTATGTTCGAATTTGTCTGTTCAACAACGTAAATATCGCAGTGATTGTTGTTGAACTGTCAAAATGATTGATCGTGTGTTGGGTGCTGGTTGTATGTTGATAAAAATATGATTTGCAACCGTAACAAATATAGTTGTATTCACAGAAAATTTATCATTAAAATGATTAATACAACTCTCCAAGATCAAATTAACCATAGATATATTTCTATGAAATTAACCTATTGAATGACTTTTTCATGAAATCATGACATTTGATAGATTTATTATTCTGTAAATACATATATTTGTTATGTACGCGAATCATCTGACCTAACGTTTTTAAAAAACGTTAAAAATAATAAATTTCGCAGGCTACCTTAGTACATCCACCTCAATTATACCGTACCTAAGCTTAAAAAAATATTACAAAATTAATAAAAAATTGACAGTGTTCCTAGTGGAAACATTATATTTTTACCTGTACACCAAGTACTTTATTCGACTGTACCTTCTAAACAGATATCTAAGTAGGTACTGACATTTGGACCTTCTATTAAGATAAAAAAGTCTTTGTTGTATTTAATTTAGTCTTGTTAGTCTTTATTGAGTAACTTTTTTTTAGCTTGAAGTAGGTTTTCACGTATGGCACTGCGTCCTATTCTACCCCTGAAAACAGCTTAGGTATTGGTGAATCGCACGAATTTACTCGCCCGAATCCATGCGAATCGACCATTTTAATATAATTTTTAGTTTTTCTTGAGATGATTCGCACGAATTTAATTTATTTGTGGACGAGTAGACAACTCCAGCAATACGTAGTAGTAAAGTAAACGCACAGAAGTGATTAGGGTAAAATATTTTGAAAAAACCTACCTTTAATCTAAATAATAATTTATTCATTTTTCGTCTTGTTTATTTCAAAATATTTTACCCTAATCCCTTCTGTGCGCCAGGGTGTACTAAAAACTAATATTAATTAACATGGTCGATTCGCCCGGATTCGGGCGAGTAAATTTGTGCGAGTCACCATAAGCCCTGAAAACGATAAAAAAGTTTTTACATTTTAAGGCTTGTGCAGACCAGCGCGACACGCGACGCGACACAAAGGTACCGCTCGTCGCGCGACGTGCGGTGCCTTTGTGTCGCGTCGCGTGTCGCGCTGGTCTGAACAAGCCTTTAGTGTGTTCTATGCATAAAAAGGCATTTTTTGTATATCTCAATAGTTAAGTTTACTTACGAATTACTGCAACAAAACTTTAGTAATAACAGTTTTTGGTAAATGAATAAATTGTAGGTATTTACAGTGAATAAAAACTAATATATTTACTTACTTGTAAAGTATTGAATAATATTCTATTCTCGTTGCAAATTAAGTACTTACATACATACCTATGTTTAAATGTTGTGTGCCGTTGAATGTTGCTTGTGCTGAAAATAATAAATAAATCCAATTTATTAATGCGTGCTTCATTATACCTTTGTTACCGCTCTACTCCTTCCCCAATGAGGCTGCAGACAAGCGCGACGAGACTCTGATGGAAACTTTTTTTATAGGGAAACTTCACGGAAATAGTTCTACTGGTGTCGGGTCGCGCCTGTCTGCGGGCCTTTATGCCATCAATATATGAATCACTAGTAAAGCAAGCATTTCATACGAATATGAACTGTATTCTACGAGTTTAATGTTCCTTTTTGTAGAAGCGAATGTGAGCAAGACTAATGTTCATAATTCGCATGCGACGGTTACATTACCTACTTAAAGGCTCGTGCAGACCAGCGCGACACGCGACGCGACACAAAGGCACCGCTCGTCGCGCGACGAGCGGTGTCTTTGTGTCGCGCGACAAGTCGCGCTGATCTGCACAAGCCTTAACAAATTCAAATAGTGCGATCTGTGAATCTTACCCTTCAAGCTTCCCTACGGTAGAAATTAGTTGCAGGCATAGATATATGTTTTTTTATATTTCTATGGTTGCAGGAATAATACTTACCTACTTTTGCTGTAAGTAATTATTATTAGGCAAGGGATACTTATTGATTCGCAAGAAAAATAATAATAAATAGATTGGCAACCTATGATAAATACCTACCTAGTGCAACTGTTTTAAGGCTCCTACAAACAGGCGCGACACGCGACGCGACACAAAGGCAGCCGCTCGTCGCGCGACGAGCGGTGTCTTTGTGTAGCGTCGCGTGTCGAGCTGGTCTGCACAAGCCTTTATGCAAATGTTTTCCTACTGACTATAGGGTGCAGTGTGTTTTATAGTCAAAGTGGCGACAAAAGCTCGACTGCTTTATTTCTTGTCTTGGTGCTATTCGGAGGCACGGTTAGCGATTGACTGCTGCGCTGCGTGTCGCGAGTTCGATTCCCGCACGGATCAAATATTTGTATGAACAACCAGTTGTTCCGGGTCTGGCTGTTTGTGTATGTGAGTTTAAATGTTTGTAAACGCACCCACAATACAGGAGAAATTCTTAGAGTGGGGCAACGTTTTAAAAAAAAAAAGCTACCTACTTACCTATTTAACATAAACCAATATACCTACATAGTTGTAGGCTATCGATATTTTTTTTAGGTAGGCACATCAGTGGTAAGTTGGTAACACTTGCACTAAGTACACACACGCTACACATCAAGCTATACATTACCAGTTTATGCTGATCTCGCATTGTCTAGATTTCCGTACGATGCGAGGTCAGCTTATACTGGAAATGTATAGCTTGATGTGTAGCCGTGTGTACAGTCCAGCCGTCGAGACAATGCGTTCTTGAAACCTGTCAGTTTCATACTAACGAATATTGTTTTACAAATTTGATCCTTATAACTACTGGAAATTGTCCAACTCACAGGAGTCAAGAACGCATTTTCTCGATGGTCAGACTAGACTGTAGGAACAAAAACCACCCATAGGGCTTGTACACACCGGCGGACGGCAGGGGAGAGCATCGAGGGGGATTCCTCTATCATCCAGCGCATATTGACAAGAAAAATCCTCTGCGATACCTCGAGCGTCCGTCAGCTTACCGGAGCATCCACCGGTATGCCGTGGCATGCGTCGGTATGGTCCAAGGTCGATCACCGAGCATTGGAATATATACCTTATTTCGATTGGATAAGTAAACCTGGCAATCTTCAACGCATACCGCTGCAAATCACCGCATACCACCGCACCCACCGCCTCCCGCCGCGGTAACCTCCAGCGTGCTCTTCGATGCTCCAGAGAAAACTGCGTTGCGATGCTCCAAGGTTGATCACCGAGCATTGAAATAAATACCTTATTTCGATTGGATAAGTATTAAATTCAATTGATAAATTTCAAATCATCTGCCGTTCCGTCCGCCAGTCTGCGCAGCCCCACAAAACCACTGAAATCCTTTTGACGTAAAAGCCAAAAGCTATTAATCATTTTTTTAAAGAGTTGGTAGGGTTTTTCGGGTCAAGTTCGAGTAGCGGACTCTAGATGGGTGATGGATGGCGTAAGAAAGGCACTACCATAGACTATAATGAGTTTGAACTTGGTGAAAGGAACGACCATAAACACCAGCGAAGCAGCGAGGCGGCACTGGCGAGTCAAAGGAAAACTACTTATAGGTATAATATGTAAGTATAGGTAGATACTGACAAACTTTTTTTAACTTAAAAAAAGAAAGGGTATCTGTGAGGAGCTTACAAGTTTACAACCATTACCCATGCCAGAATACGGAACGACGTGTGGTATAAAAGAAAGCGTTTTTAATAGAAATACTTTCTTCACTTTACTCAGCAATCATGGTTGGAAAAGGAAATAAAAATAAAAATAAAAAATTGGTACGTTACCAACCATTTCTATTGCTGGAGATAGATATAGGTATAGGTATAGGCTAGGGATGGCGGTAACGATCGATTAATCGAAGAATCGATTTTTCAGGCCCAAAACATCGATTTTTTTAATCGATATTCAGTAGGTACTGAATCGATCCAGTGAATCGATATTTCTCCCTTGAAAATCGCCTTTTTTTTTTTTTTTTTGTTAGATTTGAAGCATTGGGAACTTAAACTTTTTCATGTAATAAATACATTTTGAAAATAAATGTCTTTCATACCTGTACCCAATTGCGTAATACAACACAATCACAATCTGTTTCGATTTGAAACAGATTGCTAATCCATTGCTTCAAAAGTTGGAAAAAAAATCTGCTCAACAACGTAAATAACGCAAAGAATGTTGTTGAACTGTCAAAATGAAAAGGCAAAATTGTTTTCGAAAATAAGTAACGCAATTAGGGTACTGATCTGACTTTGAAATGGTAATAAAAATAATTGTTATGAATATCGAATTCTCTGAACTAAACAAAAACTGATTTTACTGATAAGAGATTTCACTAAATTAATATCTCAGTGCCATCGTAGTGCTGTCAAACTAAAATATTCTGAAGTTGTGTCACTTTAGTCTATTTCAGAATGGGAAATGATTGTGTGATTTTTAGTCTCGTTTAGAGGCATTTGTGACAAGAGAATCGGCACCAATTTCGGACTCCTACCAACTAAAACTCCACTGTTCCTACTACTACCATGAGTCGGGGGCCCGGGAAATACTTGTACATTGTACATTCGCTGCAACCCCGATCAGAGTATGTCTGCAGTCTGCAGGTTCTCTCTGTGGAAGTGACCTAAGCTATCTGTGGTAGATTCATAGGTCATGGTATACTAGCCGTAGGTATCTCTACGTGTAGGTCAATGATTAGGATTGCAGTTATAATGAAAAGTTTTTCGCTTAAAATATTATCAGTAAGCTTCTTGAATAAAAATCTTTTTTACAAAAAAAATTAAACCGACGGAAAAATACTTTTTTATTTTTCGCTTTTGAGTTACCATTTATTGTTCACCAGCCTTCCGTCTCCATCGTCAGACCCTGAATGACAGTTATACCCAGCTAGGTCTAAAGTTCTCATCAAGGTGAATGAAATAAGCCCAAACACAATGGAGCTGCTGTAAACTGCTAAGGAGCTTTCGCTACTATCTTCCGTCTCCATCATCAGATCAACTCCAGGTCTTTATTATGTGGTTGTGTTATCAGAACTACATACTCGTATTGTGTGTGCGAAATTACAACAGAATCGATTCACAGTTGAAAATTCGGTAGGTGAACATTTTTAATCAACCCAATTTTTTACCCTTTGGAATGGATTTTAGTTTTCAATTTTACATGGGACCAACTGCGAGGTTTACCCTCCCCAATAAATTAAGAATCGTTCAAATCGGACTACCCAGTAAAAAGTTATGCCAAGAGTTATGTTAAATCGTGTCGTATTGAGAACCTCCTCCTTTTTTTTCGTCGGTTAAAAATTAAAACATTTTACGAAAAAACGAACATGGACCCCACCTAGGGTTGTCAACCATACTTTATAATAACGTATCCTACTTTATTTTCGATAAGTATACTTTACTTTTGCATAAAAATAACGTAGGTACTTATGCAAAAATACATTATTTCTAATCTTTACTGTGATGTGTAAAACGAAATACACATGAGTGTTGACCATAGGTAATAATTTCTGAACTTTTTGTAGATGCTCATGTTAAAAAAAGTCAAAAAAATCTTTTTCAGAGAAAAATAGGTACTTTTGACAAATGACAATCTTAATAAAAATGGATCTGTACCCTAATTGCGTAATACAACACAATCACTATCTGTTTCGATTTGAAACAGATTGCTAAAACATTGCTTCATAAGTTGAAAAACAAAAAATGCATAAATACCGCAATGAATGTTGTTGAACTGTCAAAATGAAACAAATTACGCAAAATTGTTTATGAAAATAAGTTACGCAATTAAAGTACCTACAGATTTATTTACTCTCTGTTCCCGCTACTGCAGCTTTCATAGTTTTTTCGGTATAATGAATCTGAAGTGGCAAGAAGAGAGAAACAGATTATTATCCATAAACTTAATAAAAATCGAGTTATTTATTCCACATTTATAAACTACTACTAGCTTTGAAACTTTCAAATACCTACAGCAAAAAAAATTTATTGCTTGCTAAAAGCAACCCAAAACATGTTTTTAAGGGAATAAAAAACATAAATTTAAAAATGCTTTTTCACTCCTCTTGCTCAAAAAGGCCGTCATTGTACAGTACCAGAGCGGGGAAAAAGTTGCATTTCTTGCTCTAGGGGAAAAAGTTTTTTTTTTTTAATTTTTGTCTTTTCCAACGAGCCTTGAAAAATGAAAAAGTCTTTATTCTTTTGTAGAATAATCATGAGTATGGACTAGACTTATTACTTGTTCACAAAAAAAAGAAGAACATTTAATTTTTGAAAATGGAACTAAATGCGGCTATCTTTTCGGTAGAATGCGAGCATTGCGTTGCGGCTACAGAAGAAATAAAAAAGGCATTGGCGCGAAATCTTTAAAAAAATTCTCAAATTTAATGCTTAAAACAATTTTATTTAATTTTTCGATTTCGATATTCGACATATTAATTAACCGAGTCGATCAAAATTGAAAAAAAAAATCGTTTGGCATAATCGTTTTCGCACATCAGTACAATAAAAAAAAAAAATGGTCGGCGATTTTTAACACAAATTGAGTAGTGGTAATGAATATTACGTGTTATTGGCCCTGTGTTCGTACATTACGTTAAGATCTGGGCATTTTCTAGTTGTGTATAATATTTTTAATAACATTTCTCACATTTTAAATCGTATCTACCTACATGTGTATGTGTGATATTTGTGAAAAGTTAAAATGTAAACTCGCACGATTGGCGCGAAACTTTGACTTTGGATATCAAAAACTTAATTACCACTACTTATTTAACTTGAACAATGGATGAACTCGTCAAATAATTAAATGATGTAGTATTCACTGCCCCTGTGGTGGAGTTTGGATGTTCGAAATCCCCAATTTTTATGTTTTTAGCGTCGACCTCGACTGTCATCAAAATGGCGATAATCGCATTTACAGATTTGAATTTTATAAAGGTAAATTAATATTGTATTGGATTATTTTATTTTCTCGCAATCGTAGTGAAAAGTAGAGTGTAACACACGGCGCTAAAACCCATTATAACTCGGTTTCTATTTACTCCCTCGCTAAAGCTCGGGAGTAAAACTACCTCGTTACAATGGGTTATTTTAGCCCCTCGTATAACAATCTACTATTTTTTTATCGAGATACTTTTTTTTCTTATTTAAAGAACTTATACGTTATTTATCTCAAAAAAAGTTGCCAACCCTAACCCCACCACTAACCGAACGTAGCTACCAAAGTCGCAAACGGAAGTTAAGCTTACAATTAATAAAAAAATACCTATCATTACATTAGTTTCGCTACAAAGGACGCTCAAAGGGGAATAATAATAATAGATCCCAAGACGCGCGCCTACAGAACCCCAGTGAATGGGAACGGCCGGCACCCTATTTATCAAAACCGGACCAGTAATTTAGACGCAGCGACTTGTGACTTGAGTGAAGGGAACATCCATCCAAAGTCCTTGCTTAGAAAATCCCGCTCGCTGCTCTTTATTCATTTGGTACTATCACGTATCAGTATGCAGCTACTCTTTATTTGGGTAACTTACCTACTTATTACAAATGGTGACTAGTCACCCGGCTCAGCTACATTATCACGGCACGGCCATAATATCACGGCTCGGCCACATTATCACGGCTCGGGCACAATATCACGACTCGGTCCCAATATCACGGCTCGGCCACATTATCACGGCTCGGCCACATTATCACGATTCGGCCGCAATATCATAGCTAGGCCACATTATCACGGCTCGGGCACAATATCACGGCTCGATCACATTATCACGACTCGGTCCCAATATCACGGCTCGGCCACATTCACGGCACGGCCATAATATCACGGCTCGGCCACATTATCACGGCTCGGGCACAATATCACGGCTCGGCCACATTATCATGATTCGGCCGCAATATCATAGCTAGGCCACATTATCACGGCTCGGGCACAATATCACGGCTCGATCACATTATCACGACTCGGTCCCAATATCAAGGCTCGGCCACATTCACGGCACGGCCATAATATCACGGCTCGGCCACATTATCACGGCTCGGGCACAATATCACGGCTCGGCCACATTATCACGGCTCGGCCACATTATCACGATTCGGCCGCAATATCATAGCTGCTAGGCCACATTATCACGGCTCGGGCACATTACCACGGCTCGGGCACAATATCACGGCTCGGCCGCATTATCACGGCTCGGCCGCATTATCACGGCTCGGCCGCATTATCACGGCTAAGGCACAATATCACGGCTCGGCCACATTATCACGGCTCTGTCATACATCTTCACGCCTCGCCTAGGTAGCCGCGGCCCTCAAACAAAGGTTTTGAGATTCAGTTCCGCAGCGCACGCATTAAGGCTTGTGCAGACCAGCGCGAGACGCGACGCGACACAAAGGCAACGCTCGTCGTGCGACTAGCGGTGCCTTTGTGTCGCGTCGCGTGTCGCGCTTGTCTGCACAAGCCTTTATCCAAACGGTTAATAGATAAGTACCTAAATACGTGCGCTCGAACAGCGAACGCTGCGGAACTGAATCTCAAACCCTAGCCTAGAGGTGAGCTGTACATTTATACCTACACAAATGTCACGTAGGTAAGCATATAATGTAATCAACTAAGTAGGTAACTAGGTTCTTAGGTATAGGTACTTAACTTACCTACTCCTATGCTTAGGCTCAGAAAGAATACAGAATGGGTTTCTGTTTGTGCGCTAGAAAAACACACTATTCGAATTTATACAATAACTCGTAGAGAATTTCGCTCACTTTTTATTAGTTTATTATTTTTGTTTTGCGTAGACTCGGAGATCATAACAAAAAATCCACGACTTTAGGGTCAATGACACAATTTTGAACTCTATTCCTTTAATATTTGACGTATAGTAAACAAACATTTACGTTTTCATTCATAATTGTGTTCTCCCCACCTTTCCATGAATGAACCAAACTAATTTCTTTCTATTCTGTTTTATTAGATACCCATAAAGTTGGCACTACCTTGTTTTTACGACAACTTTTTTTTATCATCTGAGTCGTTTCATCTTGTAATTACGTGATTTTAAATGCATAAAAATTGTATAGTTCCACGTTTGTATAAACAGCAAAATATTTTTTAGAAAAGAAGATAATAAAATAAAAACAAACAAAAGTCAGAGTTTTGTAATCTCCCGCCATTACAAATCTAGAGCGAAGTTATCCGAAGTTTGAATCTGCCGCCTTGACTCACTGGTTTAGAAAGAGATAGAACTACTTTCGTTACACGTTCCAGGGATCACAAACAATTTTGCACGAGTAGTCGAACATCTGCTGTGCAATCATTATTACATTATATTGTTATGTATTCCTATGAAAATAATGATAAGTGTGGGTTATAAAATGTATGATACAAAAAATAAATTTTTGACGAAGAAATATGTTAAGACATTTTATGAAACTGAACTTTAAAATAAAATAAAAAATGTTTTTAAGTGTTCTGACAACAGGCACAGACATAAGCGGAGTACCTATTATTATTTATGCTATACATTTTAACACTAACTTTTTAAAATATTTAATTATGTATTAATAGTGTATTTGAATGAGTTTCATGTATTTAAAAAGATATTTGATTAGTTTTAGGCTTATGTCGCCGTTTAATGTCGTTTTCTATGACCATGTAATCCTAACATTAATTTTATACTTCGTTTAAGAATACAAAGTGATAAACTGAAAAGCTACGGATCACTTTACATTCAGTGACTTAATAGACATGAAAATATGAATTTAGCTAAAAGGTTTGTGAAGTCTGAGATAAACTCCGTTTTGTGTTTGTTATGTTGGCCACCCTGACGCAATTTTACGCGCACATGCGCAGAACGACAGGTGGTCGCCGACTCGAACCAGCCGTCCCGACCGAACCTATCGACTTCTCATCCTCATCATCAGCCGCTTTCGTGCTCTAGCAAGAACGATGTGCAGTGCTTTGTGTTGAAGTGCTCGTGGTGACATGGCGTCCCTTTTTTAAAGATCGTGGAAGGTGTTAATACCTTCAAAATATCGTTTATTTACAATGAATGTGAACTATGATCGTGTTTGTAGACTGTGCTTGTCATCTCGAGGCGAATTACTGCCGATTTTTCCTACCACCAGTTCGGATGACTCGGAACCTCCCGTCCTCGCTTTGAAAATCAAGGATTGTGTGTCCGTTCAGGTACGTAATGTGTAAAATAAGTGATACAGTGAAGTTTCGAGTGAAAGTAGACCCTCGGCATACGTGAGAACTCGTCATCCGCCTCGGTTCGAGCAATGACAGGCAGCGCGTTTAGGTGGAGATGTCGTAAGATCGTCCACCATTTTGTAATGTACCACGGCTATCGCTCGGCTCGTGGCCGCGTCGCGTCGCATTCCGTGCAGCCGGCGAGGAATGGCGCATATCATGAGGGTCGGGTTGGCATTATTCCCGGGGGTCATATCGGGAGGGGGCTGCGTATCGCTAGGTTTGGGTCGCGTTGGCTTGGCCGTCGGGCGTATTGATTTATCGGACGAGACCAGCCTGCAGCTCGTCCCTCGGACGGGTCGAGCGTCGGTGTTGGCGTGAGTGCGCTATACTTGTGTGCGTATATCGAGCGCTAACCCTCGAGGGGCTCGCTGGCTGCCACTCGACTCGCTTCTACTTATTCGGTCGAGGAGTAGCCGCTCCGCTCGTCGGCGCTCGGCTATACCTACGCCTACCTACTTAGTTTCTCCTCGCCGTAGCTATCTATACACGAGGCGCGGTTTCGCCTCGTTCGTTCTGATGAAACGACCGCGTCGTGGAGAGCGCCTATTTGCCCACCGTACGATGATTACGTATGATTGTTTTTTCAGATAAACGAAAATGACGACCTGCCCACTAATGTCTGCAGGAAATGCATGGACAATGTCAATAACTGGCATGTTTTTAAAAATGTATGTGAAAGGACACAAAACAAACTACAGTCTCTAAAAGATGGCAGCCAACTAGAAGAGGTGGGTTTATCTTTCTGGGTATTTGAGCTTGGAACTGTCAGTTAGCATTATGTGATTCTGTTGTTTATATGGTGGAAATATGTATTTTCAGGTGAAAATAAAAAGTGAACCACTTTCTGATGGGGCTTATGATGATGGAGTGGTCATTGATGGCTCATATCCTGTCATTGAGGTATGTATGAGTCAGTGAAGTAGTTGGTATGGTATGCTGTTATCTAGTAGAGTTATGCTGTACAAGTTTATGAGCACTTCTGGTCAGGTCAACATGTAGGTACTAAGACATTGCTACACATTGGTGTCAAGGACATGTGAACTGTAGTCAAGTAAATTACACACAGGGAACTTGTGTGAAGTGATAATGTGCCAGCTATGAATGCTGTGTGTTTATGATAAGTCCAAAATGAAATTTTAACCGTTATTGTGTATGTTTTCCTTGTATGGCTCAGTTTATGGGACTGATTACTTGTTGCTCATTGTTCAGTGAGGTTTTACTAGAGTTGTCCTCTTGTTCCACACTTACATTTAATAAATAAGCAACCTTCACTCATCATTATGACATTCAGGTTTTTATGTAATATTAAAACATTGTTTTACATTGCAGTGTGTTAAGTCCATACTTTGCACACAAGTCCCTGACTTTTCTTACATTCACTTTGATGTAATCGAAAACTATGTACTTAATTTGGTCTTATTCCTTTGTTTTTACCTAACATACCTACTTACTAGAATTCACTAATTTAAAATTAGTAACATTAAGCAATTTTTTTTATTTACATAATTTAATTATCTTGTATAATATTTCAGAATGCTGGCTTTTCAAACAAAGTGCAACCTGAAGGTCCCCCAATCTTGGCTTCATTGGGGCTCACACCAAGAAGTGATAAGGTAGAGATTACATGCCCAATATAGTTAGTTTATCATTGAATGTAACAAGCGCTTGTTTTGTATTACATACTCCCATTTAATATGACACTTCAACATTCCAAACTTTAGTTTTTTATATAGATTTTAATACACTGTTGTTTTATGTTTTTAAATCTTAGTGATTTGACATGCAATGTTGTGGCCAATTTAATGTTTGAAGAATACCCGTGGGAGAATAGTTCAATTGAATTAATTTCATCCACAGAAATGTGTGGACCCGCGTATGGATTGGCATCGGGTCCATGCAATTTTGGACATGGTACAAGACAATGAGGTGATTGACTCTCTGCAGACAAAGGAAGAGTGTGACGTTTTGCAACATTCTGATCATGACTCAGACACAGAAGCCGAACTCCAACCAGAAATTGATGATGATTATGTTGATTGCAAAAGCGGTTACATATGCAAAAATAAAAAAGTTATGTCAAAAGTTCCTAAACTATCAACTTCTGTAAATAATGCCAGAGTCAAAGAAGCTTTCAAACTCAGAAAACGTAAATCTGAAGTTCGTAAACATTGTTCACGACCTAAAAATGCGTGGCAGTTGTTATTTACCGATGACCTACTAGAATTAATTGTTGCTTCTACTAATGAAAATATTGTGACAAATGGGAAAAGGTTCATGGAGTCAACCAATGTCAGCGAAATTAAAACGCTTATCGGTATTCTGTATCTGCACGGCATAATGCGGCCGACGCATCAGAAATGTAGTGACCTTTGGAACAGTGAATGTGGTGTTCCTTGCGTCAGAAATGTCATGAAATACGAAAGGTTCAAATACCTGCTTCAAAACATGAGCTTCGATAAAGAGGACGACGATAGCATTATACAGTTCGACATAATGAAGCGTATGCGTAAAGTATTCGAAATCTTCGCCATGAATTGCAGAACATCTCACGAGATCGAGAATGCCGCGGTTATTGATGAGATCATCGTGCCAGTTTACGGACCTTGCCCATTTCGATACGATATTGATAAGAAGCCGCTGAAGCGGGGCATAAAAATGGTTTTGCTGGTTGATTCATCCACATTCTATATGAGCAATTTAGATGTCATTACTGATCCTTATTTTGGCGCCGAAGAGATTACGAAAAAGTTGGTTCAGCATTTAGCTGGAACTGGCAGATCTATTGTTATGGACAGTTGGTTTACATCTTCCTCGTTGATGGATAGCCTTAGAAATGAGTACCAGTTGTATTCAATCGCAGCTTTGAACCCAAACAGTGATATGATTCCGCCACTGTTCCTATCTCAATACAGGAAATGTCGAACATTCATGTCTGGATTTATTGATCATGAAGTATCACTGACATCCTATGTCAATACTGAGGGGAAATCAGTAAATGTATTGACTAATGAGCCTAGATATTACAGGAAAGGTCACATAAATCACACTACAGTTGTATCAGTGTATAAGAAGAATCAGTCTGCCGTAGAAGTTGTGGATGTTCTCATGAATTACTACACCACAATGCAACACACAAATGATTGGACGTTATCGTTATTTTTTACATTATTGAATATTGCCTCTGTAAATGCTCAAGTGTTGTGGTGCTCTCAAAACTCGAATGTTACGCAGCGTCGCTTATTTATAAAAGATTTAGCTTTAAGTTTACTAGAACCAGATGAAGAAAGAATGTTAATTTCTCCGATAAACGATTTAGAAGAAAGGAAAAACAAATTTTCTCTTGTACGCAATAATGAACAACCATATTACAAGAATAGGAGAAGGTGTAAGATATGTGTGAAAACAACGAAACGCGATAGGAGAACGAGACAGTTTTGTGTAAAGTGTGGCACATTTATTTGTAAAGAGCATGCTGTTAGTATTTGCACTTTATGTGCACATTAAAATATATATTTATAATGTCAAAATAGATTTAAGAACATAATTATTCAAATTCAATTGTTAATTTAAATTTTCCGTTAAGTCTATGTAAATCATATTATGTATTATATTTAATAATATTAGAAGTAGCTTCCGCCAGCGGCTTCGCCCACTTGATATCTTTATAAATTATAGCCTATGTTACTCAGTGATAATATAACTGGTGAAAGAACTTTTAAAATCGGTCCAGTAGTTTTGAGTTTATTCATTACAAACAAACATACAAAAAATCTAATCTTTTCTCTTTATAATATTCATTTAGATAAATAGATTTAAGTATATAATTATTCATACTATTGTTAATGCTTATTTTTCCATTAAGTCTATGTAAAAATGTAAACCATAGTTTAATAATATCATAACTTATATCAAAAGAAATATAAACATATTATGATTCCTTTATAAGATGTCTTGTTAATGTTTTGTTCTATTGTAAATAGATAAATATTTTTCTTATAATAAAATGGTTTAGTAGCTTTTACAATGGTTCTGCACAATACATTAAAAACTTTATTAATTTTGTTGAAAACTTGAGAGTTTTGCTCAGTGTTTAGAATAATTCGAAGTTGGAAGTGTCATATTAAATGTTACGAATAACATTGAATTCATAGTTTTAAAATATTATTTTATTCATCATATTATTGTTGAATTTTATCATCAATTACAGGGTGCGGAGAGTGAAAATAATGAAGAAGACGAGGAAGAAATGAACGAGCCCGCCCAAAATTTCCCGAAAATGCCCCACATGCCCGAGGTGTCTATCACGGTCATGAGACCTACTGGTGAAACCCTGCACGCTCGCCAAGGTATTCACCAACTGGCCTCCAAACTGTGCCTCGTCTGCGGCCGCTCGTACAGGTACTCCCACAATGCACGCAGACATGAACTTACGTCTCACAGCTTCGACAGATATACAAACAAAATTACTCCTAAAAAAACCCTCAATCATCTACAACCCAAACTCAGACCGAACCCATTCAACCCCAAAGCACGGATGATGCCGAATCCTATTAGTCATAAGATGCAGTTCTTGAACAAGAACATGCCAACAAAAATAATGCCCATAAACAAAATTATAACGCCACAGAAACCCATTCCAATAAAAACGTCAAAGACACAAAATAATTTGCCTTATCCTCTTCGCATTAAAGCACTCAAAGATTTACAAATTAAGAAAAAGGAGCCACAGATTCTCAAGACTTTGTTAACCTCTAAACCTGAAGTTCTGGTTTCCGAACCAGAAATTTTAAATTCTGGTCCTGAAAGTCCAGAAACATTAATATCTGAGCCTGAAATTGCGTCTTTTCAAGTCGAAGCTATTCTTACGGAGCCCGATGCCGACGCATACGATGATCCACAGCAAGGCGACGAAGAAGTTGATGAAGAAATGCAGAATAATCAAAGTCAAAACTATGACACAGTCGATATGGACTCTGAGAATGAAATAGAGATTGCTCGTCAGCACGGCATTGAACACGAAGGTGATGAAAATGCTGATGGGGAAGAGAATATCGACCATGATGACGATAATAACATGGAAGGCGCTCAGAGCGATAACGAGAAAGACGTGAATGACGATACAGCTGAAAGTCAAGAGAACATGGAAGAAGAAGATAGTGTTGATATTAAACCTGAAGACCAAATGAAGGACGACGAAGGCCAAGAGGAAAGAGAACACGAAGAATTAGAAATTAATCACAACGAAAACGAGGAAGAAGACGATGAAGACCTTCCAATATCAATAGCGCCCGTCGTCGAAATAAGTGAGGGATTGCAAGCCAATTCGTTTAACAGCGAAGTCAATGAAGAAGACGAGGAACTCGATGAAACTGCCGATACTAATGAAACCATCGAAGATGAGGAGCAGGTTAAAGAACTTGACCCTGACAAAACATATGTTACGAAAACCCAAAGAGACTTCATCCAGAAATATCGCGACATCATTCAGCAAATCAACACGAAGCGTTGTTTATGTTGCGATCGAGAACATCCGCGTAGAAAAGCTGTTATACAACACTTGCAGAAAAATGGACATAAAGTACCAAAACACACTTGTTACAATTGTGTCATCACATTCGGACATATTGGCGCTCTACTCAGTCATATGAGGTCGAATTCTTGCACTAATTTGTGGAAGATTATTTACAATGAAAATGGCATTACTGACGACTTAGTTCTCGAAGATGAGCCAAAAGAGGTCAAGGTTGCATACAAAGATATTTTCAATGCCAGGTCATATGCTTGCAAGCTCTGCCCAGCTAAATTCCAACTGAAACAGTTTATTATGAAGCATGTTTTGGATACTCACGAGGATGGACAGTCTAGGGTACCGCTCTGTTGTGTCCACTGCCGTTCTCGTTTCAAAGATAAAAGCTTACTAAAGAAACACATTCGTAAAGGTGATTGTACAGTTTATATTGCTTGCGATTTGTGCTCAGAAAAGTTCGGGAACATGCAGGATTTCAACGACCATGCGCTAGCAATCCACGCTGGCAGTTTCGACCAGTCAGATAACCAGAGCAAATGTGTTGACGGTCGACCAACAGACTGTCCTTTGTGCGGAAAGAAAAACAGCAGCTATCCGAATTTAGTGAAACATTTGAAAATTATACATGCGGAGGAGAAACCTCACTACTGCCAGCATTGCGACGCTAAATACGAACAAGCTGCTGAATTGAATAAACACATTTACATGGAGCATTCCGACAGAACATTAGGCATGGCGCCCGCTGAACCGGATATGTCCATAGTTAAGGAAGAAGCAGAAGAGTACCATTACTCTTGTACGGAATGTAATGCCATATTCGAAACTGTTGATGCGTGGACTGATCACCAAGTCGCCGAACATAACCAAGTAGCCCACCACTGCGACCAGTGTGAAAAGAAATTCCTTCGTCCTTCAGAGTTGGCAGAGCACAAGAACACTCACTTGAGGGTTAAATTCTATCCTTGCAGTGTATGTCCTAACTCTTACAGCACTCCACAAAAACTGTCTGAGCATGTGCAACAGTCTCATCCAGGAATCGGCGCAGTCGCGGCAACTGAGTCGGAATTCTTCTGCGATATCTGTATCAGAGCATTCAAAAGTCGCCAAGCTTACTCAAATCATATGCGTATTCACGCCAAAGTACCTACTACCAACAGGAAACCAGTTCCAGGTAAAGAGGGATTCGCACCTCAAATTATCGGGAAACCCATCAAACAATATCCTATGGTTCAACCTGGTTTTGTGTCATTTAAACCTAATTACAACATCCCTAACGCTCCATATTCATGTGACATTTGTGGTAAAGGGTTCATGCACAAGAAGAATATATGGAAACACAAGAAAGTGTTGCATGCCGATATTTTAGTCGATAGACATGACAGTGAAGAGAACACCATGCAAGCTTCCACAGAAGAGGAGGAATTCAATCCTGATGAGAATGGTGCCGTTCTCTCAACGCCACAATTTAATAGTTTTAACTTTATGAACCTCCCGAACAATGCTCAACAAACGCCACCAGATACGATGCCTTATGCGTGTGATTTATGCAGCAAACGGTTCCCGCTTAGGACCAGTTTATGGAAACATAAGCGCGCTAAACATGGAATCGTAAACCCTAGCGCAAGTAGCAGCAACGATACATCCACGCCGTCCGCTAGTACAGAAGGCAGTAGTAGATCTAGCTGCACTATATGTAGAATCACATTTTCAGATAAAAAATCTTATTATCGTCATCGAAAGAATGTTCACAAATCTACCGTTCAAATGTGCAAAATTTGTGGCAAACCGCTAAGTTCAACTTTAGAATTATACGAGCACTTGAAAGCTGCTCATGCAAGGGAATTACTGGGTTATAACGCTAACCAAGGCTCCAGTAAATCACAAGATATATCGCAAGAGATGGAACCCGATTATGAAAATGATCAGGAGTCTCTCGACCCCAGCGTCGATTACCAAGCGCGCTACCCGTGCGATACTTGTGGCAAACAATTTGTGGGTTTGCTAGCGTTGCAGAACCACCAGTGCATAAATCAGGCACCATCACAACCACAGACGTTTGACTGCGAGATTTGTCACAAGAGCTACACTTCAATATCTGCGCTAAAAAGCCATCGTGGGTGGCATTTACGTTCACCCGATGGAAAAGCAGCTGCCAACAATTCTGGCCTATGGATGCCTCAGCACAAAGTGACTAGCAAGATAAGCAAACATGAGGTTATTGACCCGTCACAACTTGCTAAGGTCACACATACCCCCACTCCCCCTCCTGTCACTGCTACCGTAGCGAAAAGAAGACTCCCGCCAGAGGTCGAAGTGACCGTCGTAAATCCAAACAAGAAACTGCGCTCAGACGACTCAGTCGACATGGATATGCAAAGTACTGGTGCAATCGAGGATAGGTACTGTACGATTTGTGACAAGGAATTTACAAAACGCGCGGCGTATCAGCGCCATATGGACGAGGTACATCAACCGAACTCTGTATTTTGCCCAGTCTGTGATAAGAGTTTTACAAGGAAATCCACGTTGCTCATTCACATGAAGAAACACTACGAGAGCGGTGAGGGCAGTTCCTCAGCTACAGGTCAAGGGGACGATGATTATTCCTGTGATTTGTGTGGCGCTCAGTATGACAATGATCAGGCGTTGAGGGCGCACCGAGCGCGGCACCATGGAGAAGATGAAGAGTCGGCAGAGGAGAGTGACGACGGAAATGTTCCTATTGCTCCTCCCGGTGAGTTCACATGTGCGCAATGCGGCGATGGCGTGGCGACACCAAGAGACCTCATCGCTCATCGCACAATGCACGCTACTCCCACCAAATTCTTCTGTAACATATGCAAAGTGTACTTCGCTCGGGCGCTCGACCTCTCGTCGCACACTCGGGCGCGACACGCTGACAACGAAAAGGTATTCTTCCCGTGTGCCATGTGTGACAGGTTTTACATGAACAAGAAGAGTTTACAGCGGCACATCGAGATGGCTCACTGATCTTCGGCTGATCCGAGCAGTGACTCCTGACTAATATAATAATTCAAAGTGAAGGAAAGCGATACGCGTTTCTACTACTCGTAATTTTAATTACTTATTTCTTTCGTGGTGTCAAAAGTGACTTGATGCCGACGGCTTTACATTGTACATACATTTGTTCTATACAAACTCACGAATGGTACAGCTCGGCTGTACTGAAATGATATTGTTTTCTTATCATTATGATGATGTCATTCCTTGACTTTTGATTTTAAATGAGAATCAAGTTTTTATTTTTCATTGTTTGTTCTCGTAAAGCCTTTGCTCACGAATTGTGTTATTTATTATTACTATTCTGTCCATAGTGATATGAAGACTGTTACAGATTCAATTTGATGTAATGGTTTATGTGGACTCACTTGGACACAATGTCTATAGAAATGTAAGTACTTATCATGATTTACTAAATAAATTATGATAATTAAGTAAGTAAATAATGATAGCAAACTATTCTATTTTTGAATATTGGAATCACGGGCCAAAATTGTGAAACATAGTCAAAATCAGTCAACCAGTGTTTACTTGTGTGTAAGAATTTGTTTCTTATATTGTATGATTATTTTTAAAATCGACAAATATAATATGGTCTTAGGCGTTTTTCTTTAAATTACGTTTAGTTTCTTAACTTGTAAATATTAAGTAGTTATTTTAATTGTAATTTTGGGATTCAATGAGTTATTGATTTGGTATAAAAATGGTAAGGTCATTTGTGTTTCACTAAAATGTACTGATTATTTTTAGTAATTTTTAATATATATTCTATGTGAACCACTAAGGGCATATCTCCTCATCTATGGTAACAAAAATAATTTTGTAAAACTAATAGGTGATTAAAGGCCTAAACATCTGGAAATATAATTAATAATACTTATGTAAAATATACAATTAAGATTTATCTAAGATTTTGGATACTGTTAATATTATCTTTATACTTTTACAACAAATTGTTCTGTTTTCGCTGTCAATCAGTGCCAAAATGTATCTTCTTCCGTTCTCTGTAACACAACTGAATATATCAAGAATACTAAATAGATATAAAATGTTCCTGTAAATTAAAAGTGTATATTCTTGAAATTGTACACTGTAAATATATAAACTTCTTGATAATAATACTTAATATGGAATTAACTATGTTTTTTATTAGTAGTACAATAGTATTGACAGGCTTACCATAGTGTCGAAGTCGTAACCTTTTCACCGCCCGCTGTAATATATTATAATAGTGAGGTTTCAGAAAACGTTTGGTTTGTCAGCCTTAAAACTCCAGAAACAATAATTATAATTAGGTATTATGTAAATTGGAGCAAAACAAATCGATGACTTGAATTTAATTCATGGGCATCCTCTTATTGGGTCATAGTACCCATCATTATGAACAACTTTCACTATGGGACCAACCATAAAATCGCGAAAAAAAATCGCCTGTTCCCTACATTTTGACGAACGATGTAAAAATAAATGTAGGGAACAGCTGTTTTTTTTTAGCGATTTTATGGTTGGTCCCATAGTGAAAGTTGTTCATAATGATGGGTACTATGACCCCATAAGAGGATGCCCATGAATTAAATTTCACCCTGTATACAAAGGTATTTTGGTAAATAAAACACACTTCAACACATTTATTGAGCAATGTACAAATTAAGTGATATGAACTGTAAAGAACTTCCTGGATTGTGAGCGATTTTATATCAAAGTAATAATTTGTTGATAAAATAGTCAATTGTCGATCACTGGTTGAGACGCCGTAAATATAAACATCGTTACTGCAGTAGAAATGTATTTATTTATCTAAAAGCGACACTACACATGAAGTATTTAAAACAAAGATTTGCATAACTTCGTTATTACAAAATAAACTTTATTCCAACGGTATTTGGCTATTAATTTAGGTGGCTGGTACCTACTGTTTTGTCTGCAAAATCTATTGTAAGAAGAGTGCCTGTGTTATGTGTATACATTCATTGGGGTTCTGATGAAGCAGAAAACCTTAAAACAGGAGACTTGAAAATCAATTAATCATTAAATTATGTATGTTGACTAGTGGTTAGCTGAGAATTCATTGGTTAATCTAATTAACCAATTTTAAATGTTGAGTCATAGACCTAAGCCACAAGCTCCTAACCTACTCCAACTACTTTATTTTATACATTATCTACATTACATTTGATTTAAATCAATAGTTTTTATTAAATTATTATTTTATGTCTAATTTCTTTTTATGATAAAAAAAAAACATACGCACACAAAACATTGAATGTTCACTTTTTATTTAAAATCAAATTCTCAAGTTTATCATAAATATCCCAATAAATTAATTTAATTATTGTGCTCGTATTAGGATTATATTAGCTACCAGAAACTAATTTTACATACTGCATATATATTTTTGTATTGACGGCGTCTGAATGTGTTAAAATTATCCATAGATGAGGTTCAATTTTGTCATCTTTGTGGTTTGATAATAAAGTGACTTAATGATTATTATTTTGACTTTAATTTAAAATTTACCCTGATTTCTGTAAAATATAAACTATTTTTCTGAACCTACCTGGTTTGAAGAGGTTGTATGGGGTTGTTCTCGAAATAACACACAGTATAGATTGCACAAAACATTTTAATATAAACTTAAAAAGTCGTACAACAATATGAAAAATTATTATTGACTAATTATATTAGCGGACATGGAGAGCCGCATTTACTATATTATGCAAATATTATATTATCTTTAACACTTCCATCGAATATATCTTACAAAAGAAAGAAAAATAAAAAGTATCTTTATAATAAAAAATCTCATTACGCTAAGTTGTATTATTATTAAACTTACATTATAGATTTTATCTACAAAATACTGTAGCATTTCGATCAGTTTCTCAATCGACAATCATACCGATATTATTACATTATTACGTAATAATTTAATCATAGGGTGTTAATAAAGTACATGTTAAGGTCGAACTCATACAACTAGGCTTAATTCTAAATCAAAATATAAAAATAGTAAAAAATAGTTGTACATATCAGTTTAGGTACAAGATTGTGAGTGTTGTGCATGGAACCCGGGCGAGCAGTGCGGCACTGTCACAGCACTAGCAAGCCTACCGTGCACCTACACCACTACTGACCTCCATTGAAAAACTGAACGGAGCGCCAAGTGAAATATAAAAAAGATAAATAACACATAGTATTTATTTTTATGAATTTGCATGCACCCGTTATCTTAATGAAATTGAGAAATATTTTTTCTATCATTTATCCATATTCATGTCTTTTATAACAATATAAGTATACCATACACGCTATGGCCGGGCGCCGCGACGCGGTCGTCCGGCAAATGTACACAAGGACTAATATCTTCTTAAAAAAATACTGTTAGATTGAAACGTAGCTAAACCTATAATATATTATTTATAGTATTATAATAATTATTATTATAAGGGTACAATCGTACGAGTGATGATTACACTATGTGAGATCTCCGACGCCTTCGGGCGGCCCGCCGCCGTCCGACCACGTCCCACCGGATATGCAAACATTTATTACAACATACGAGTACAATACATAGGTACTAGTACACTATAATAGTAAGTATGAATTATCAATTTCAATATTAAAAATACGTAATTTCTCTATTGGCCTCGTTTCCACGTGAAAAATTAGACGATTATCGCGTACGAATATATATTATGTATACATATTTAAATATCAGTATTTCTCTTAGATCGGAGGACGTATGTATACAGGCTCGCTCTAGAAGGTACGTCGTCGTAAGCGCACGCGGCCGTTCGGCCTCTCGCTCCCTTACACCCTACGAATATATCGATATCGAACGAAGACATTCAAAAACTTGACTCAGCATTAAATATTACGAAAATAAATCGCCGGCGAGTCGCGCGGCAGATTATTGCTCCTATCGATAAATTTACACATCGACGTAACGAACGAGAATACAAAAAGTTATGGAAAATCGTACGGATATCACAAGCGGCGGGCGGCGCGGGACGCCCCCGCAGAAAATAAAAAAATAAATCGCGGCGCGCGTCTCTCTCGTAAAAAAGTAAAGACTCTATGAGCGGGTCGCGCGGTGCGGCTAGCGCGCATGCGCGGCTCAGTTGGCGAGCAGCAGGTGCGCCGGCGCCGGCGGGTAGGGGGGCGCGGACGACGGGGCGGGCTCGCGCCGCGCCACGAAGTACGCCGCGGGGTCCGAGGCGGGCGACAGCGCGCGCGCCGCCATCTGCTGCTGCATCGCGCGCTGCTTGATGTAGTTGCTGAACTCGGTGGGCGACATGCGGTTCGCACGTTTGCTGCTCGTCTTCAGCTTCGTGCTTCCGAACTTTGTCTGCGCGAAAGTCGCAGTGGTGAAGGTGAGAGGCTGCGCGCGGAAAGGCGGCGCTGGAGAGAAAGCGGCAGGCGCGGGGGGCGAAGGCGCTGCGGCAGGCTCCACAGGCCGGAAGCACTGCGCCTCAGGGTTGAACGCACGGGTCACCTGGAACAATACCATCAGAGATTATAATCAACATCATTAGCCATCTATTGTAGCCGGCTGCTGGCCATCAATCCAGCCAGCGTTATCTGGGAGAGGCTTCTTATCTGCATTTCTGCATCTGCAATGCTACTACTGCACCTTTGTCGTTATGTGTAAATTACCCAACACGGTGTAGGCTACACAGACTACACTCATATTTATCTTATTAGTAGTTAAGTATTTACAACATCTATTTAAAATATTTAACTAGGTACACACACCAGTAACTTGCGATGTTTAATGCATGTTGTAACTGAGTACCACATTGATAAACTGTAATTAATGGCTTTTGGATATCTACAACGTTAATACGCAGATGTAGCCAATTTTTAATAAATTAATTGATATGTGGCATAAATTAATGGCATTTTAGACCTTACGCGATAACTCGGGTGGCGGTTTTTTCGACATTATCATAAGGTTTTAGCACGTTAATTAACGTATCAAACTACTTTGGGTAGGTACATTAGCGTTTCTATGCGCACACGGCGAGTAAGGAACACAAAGTACCTTAGCGGCTGCTACCCCCATTTTGAACATAAGTTTTGGAGCCGAACCACATTAAAGTAGCTAAGTAGGTACTCTTACTATTTTCAACGCTAACGTTAAGGCGCAGATTGGCGCAGTTGTTAAAATTAACGCAGGTATTAATTACAGCAGGAACATAAAATAAACTCTTCCTACCCTCTAACTGGGCAAACTATCTACAGTTAACTTATTGAAACTAGTATCGCTTCTAATGCGTCTTGAACTGATGACCGACCAGTCATTGGCTTTGGCTAGTTGGATGGATTTCTCGTCATCTGCCGGTCGCTAGGGCCAACTAGGATAGCTGTCTCACGTGAAGGTAGCCATAGGTACACACGGCTACACATCAAGCTATACATTTCCAGTACAAGCTGACCTCAAATTGTACGGAAATCTTACACAATCGAGATCAGCATAAAATGTATAGCTTGATGTGTAGCCGTGTGTCCTAGGTACACATTGTAGTAAGGCCAAAATACGCATGCTGTCGCCTCGATAGACGTGTAATGAACTATTTATCATTGATAACTGGGTTGCGCCATACACCACCTGACGTGCTTTATTGCCAAAACACATAGGTAGCCAGACAACATAAATTTATTCGACTATTGTCTTCAGACGTAATAAATGTTATAAATTGATGTTTCCACTCTGATTTCACACGCACACCATTTGCTAATAGGTACGCACCTGACCTTTTTATTACTCGACTGCCCCAAAACGAGGATAATTTTTTTCGAGATTATATATATATATATATGTCTGTCTATTTCTTTGGCACGCTCTGTATCCTAAACTGCTTGATCTGATGGATTTTAACATATGAGATGTCGTTAGATTCGTCTCAGTGGGAGTGGCATAGGGCATAGGCTATATAATATTTATGTACCTACTTAATGCGTCTGCAAATACAAAAAAAGAGACGGAATGGTTTAAAAAAAATACAACAATATTGGTATCAAATAAAAGCTAGTAATGAGTCAATTCCAAGTATTCACCTATACATAAATATAAAACTATAAAGCTTGAAATAAAAAAATACCTGACTGCAAAAACACTTCCCTAGAATAGGGACCTATCTATAGAATTTTGAAATATGGTGTAACTTTTCAAAATTCTATTAATGTTCTTATAATTAATCTAGTTCTAAATTCTATATAATTCTATGCTTGTTTTTCTATTTTCAGTTAGGCATGTGTTTTTGCAGTCGGGTTTTTAGTTTTTTAAATAATTTTCTTTATTGTGTAGGACATCATCATCAATAACATCAGATTATGAACTTCGATGATACAAAGGAAGTACTTATTCCAAGTAACTATCGCCATAGTAATATGGCATCAGTTTTCTTTACCTACATCTGTATTAATTTGCTGGTTTAGCCTATTATCGGGTTTGAATGTGGTCCTTACCTCTCTATCGGTCCTCTCATCGGCAGCTCGCTCGTCACTACTGAAGAGCACCTTCACCGCGCCCTTTTCTCCGATGCGGTATGATACTTCTCCTGAAACACGAGAGAAAATCTCGTCTTTATTTCGTTCGCCATCCAATCTCGGCACTCAACTTCGTGAAATTGTGTCAGGAATTACATTACTTTTGATCTCGATCTTTTTTCAAGATTCATTTCGAGATATCGGTTTCGCATTGAGCACAGAGCGCTTACATGTTTTTACAAAGCTATGCCAAAGCGTTTTCGAGTGTAAAAGATATCTAGTTACACCCTGATTTGTTCTAACTCTTTGATTTGTTTCTAGAACAAAGCTATAGGAACAAGACTTGACGGCCTGTATCTAGTTCAGTGTGAAAATTACGTTCTAGTTGCAAGTGACGTACCTATTACAATCATTATTTATCGTTCTCGGAGCATTTGTCTGTTTGTCGACCTCGTCTATTTTGCGCATTATGCAACGCACCATCACCTATAAACATTGTTAAAGCGCTACGAATTCGTCATTTCAACGCTTATCTAATTTCATTGTATGTTTATGAAGATTCCACGCTTTTGCGTTATCATTAAACACAAATTCGTGCGTTTATGACTCAAAAGGAGTATGTAAAGAGCATAGCACTAGCAGGTGGCGTTCTACAGTTCCTGGCCTCATGGGAAGGAGGCGTGAGTTTATATATGTATGTATGTAAACACAAATGAAAGCCAGTTAGAATTCCGGGTCGACTGTTGGTAATTATTGGTTATTACTGCTATTACCTACTACACCGTTTATTCTGTAACCATTATCTATACTTAGTGACGTACGTAAACAGATCAGTTATCGCCACGGCGCCGGCGACATAGGTAATTAAAACTACAATGGGAAATTAAGGTAATTTTATCTCGACAACGGACAAAGTATGATGATAATACTTGGTCTACATAGATTGTGTGACGTCACATATTTGGCAAACGACTGAGCCAAGCGGAACGACGCTGGGATAGCGTCAGAACTTCAGTGGTTGTGACGTTTGTCAAAATTTTCCCACAGCAAAACTAGGAACAATTTACTGGGGAATAGTTCAAACTTTTCACTGCGGAATTCTATTTGGGTCGGGGTGTTTTTGATTTGTATTGTAGCAGAAACAAAGTTTCTTAGACTTTTGAATTGAATAAACTGCTATGACTGTAAGAATGCCTGCCTACGGGCAACACATAATTTTTTTTCATTTGTCTATTCCATTAGATTAGTTGTTAAGCTAGTATAAAATATAGGTAGGTACAAGAAGTGTTAATCCTCACCTGGATCGACCCAGACGGCGAGGTCCCGCGGTAGATGTTCAAGAACATCCCGGACTGGCACTCCGGATTCTCTCGCCGCTCGCTCCAGCACGGGGTCCAATGGGCCCCCAGTCTTCAGACACCGGAAGGCAGACCCTCTGCATGGCCGGTCGGGGTACCAGTGACCCCTGAACTTATCTTTCAATGCCTTCTCCAACTCCTCGCCGAAGATGTTAACACGCCGTCTTGGAAGCTTGTTGTACAGGTACGATATGACAAAATTTAGGGCGACTTGCACTTCAATATGCATTTTTGGTGTCACTGTGGATAAAAGAAAAAAATATTATTAGCTTTGAAATCATCATTTCACGTATGAAAATTAAAACAACCGTTTTAAACCTCGCTGTATTTCAGTTGTAGGTATCTTTTGGAGGTTAAATAGAGCTAACGTTTACCTAACTTCGGACGTTCAAGATGACCTCTGCTTATGGCCGTGACAATGAGACTAAACGGTCCGTAGCAACACAAATAAATACCCAGTTTAAAATACATTTCCTTACTCAACAGTTTTATTGCAACTAAACTCACAAATCGATCTTATTATACGACGTAATCGAAACAAATCAATGAAATTGAATCGATTCGCTACTCAGAATAGTCGTTCCTCGGTGTTTTGCAGATCTAATATTTAAATGGCGATTATTTTGAAGACGATTCTGCGTATAAATCGATTTTTATTGTATAGTAGAGGACCTAGTTTTAACGAGCCAATTGCGGTTTTGTTTGCAGTTACTTTAAATTAGGGTAAGCAAATGTGGCCTAGATTTCAGAAATACGTTTGTTGATTTATTTAAGTTGAGATAAGACAAAAATACGTAGTTGTCGTCGCCAAACGAGTGTAGTTACGGTGGTTTGTTGTGATATCCGGTCGTCGATCTTCGGTCTGGATGTTGGCTAACGTTTCCGCACTGAATTAACTTTGGCCTTCCAACGTGTCGCGACTCGTGAGCGAATAGTGTTGTAACTACACTTACGACATTATACTAATCTACAGCGACGATTTCCTTTTAAGATACGCACGTTCAGATTTTTAGTTTGATTGTACCGAAAGTTAGAGCGATCGGAACGAATATAAGATAAACAATAATTAATGACAAAGATTATCATTTCAAATGTTAGTTCTTCCTGTCATGACGCGAAATATCAAAGTTTTTTTAGATAACATCGTGTTAGTTGACAGTATTTGTTAAGACACCTTCTAAAAATATTATATTTTCTTGTAACACACGAGATTGAGTTGTTAATATTTATGATAAATCAGTTTATCTACTCCAAAAGACGTAAATGTCAATACGTGAGATATATAAGAATTCGTAAAATATTGTAACTCATGAAAATATTTTCTAAGATGGCTCAAGATTTTTTATGTTTAAGGCCGCGTACTAACTAAAGGCAGGCATGCAATCGTCGCGCGTGTACGCGATCAACGCACTCTTATAGATAAATAGATAGAATATTCTTTATTATGCACACCAAAAAAATTACAGACATTAATTTAGAAATTTTACATTCACCCACGCGACTATGTCATATTCACATAAGGCCGCGTTCTAACTAAAAGTATCGGTCGCGCAAATACGCGAACGTCGCGTATGAACGCGACGTTCGCGTATTTGCGCGACCGATACTTTTTACCAAAAAGTGTCATATGAATGACACTTTTTGGTCGGAAAACATTCAATTCGCGCGATCAATCAATTCACATTTGTACGTCAAAATTCATAGAAATAAACTATCGCGTCGATCGCGTACTCGCGTGACGATCGCTTTTGGTTAGGACGCGGGGATAAGTACGCTTCGAAAAAGTCAGTAGCATTCTTAACTTGTTGCATGCGTAACTTGTAATTGAAAAGAATGATAGACTAGGTACAACTACTACAGCTGATAATTTTATTATTAGCCATCCGTTTAAAAAAAAACCTGTGAAAGAAAATAGCATAGTTTATGTAGGAGTACAATAGTAAGGGACATCCCGTGCTCATTATTGCGTGACAAGTCACGTGCAGGAACGGCCGTGACTGTCGCCTTGGTTTTTTCCTACAACCAACTATACTTTAGAGAACTATCACCAGAAATATATCTTTCTATTTTTGTTGGTTAGGTATGCTTTTTCCTTGTGATTTATTTTCGTACAATACAGGTTAAATGGGCTGTTTTGTAGCTTACGTAGCGCTCGCACGATAAGGAATATAAACGACAACAAATGCGTTGTACCGACATATCTACCTATGTCGGAAAAAAATCATGGTACAGTACGACACAACTTAGATGTAGCATCGGCAAAATTCGTAAAACCGATCACCATCCGAACTGAATGCGCCTTCACAATCACCAATCTTTATTACTACTTTAGGTGAAAATTATCATTACGCAATCGCAATAACTTGTAAAGTCATATAACCAAATACGTTCGTAAAATTGAAATGAATGAACGCAAATTTTCAAATTCATGCTACATCTAAGTTGTGTCGTACTGTAATTTTATGAAAAAATAATACTTAATACCGAAACGTAGTTACAGTTAAATTCGTTTATTAAAATAAAACCCACTTGCCATTACAAAGACAATTTTCTTCAAAAAGAAAAACCCAAAGTCATAATCAGACGTATCTACAGATTCATTATGATGAACTACGCAATCTTTAACTGACACGCCAATAAATGGATATAGAATCTAGAACCGAACCGATAGTTAACCTTGAAACATCAATTTTAGATTGATAGATAAGTTCGACAGGTCTGTATGTGCTATCTGTACTCGTTATAGTTTTATGGCACAAGGCAGACGCGCATGATGCCATCACAGAATATATATATACTTATTAATAGATGAGGTGTGGTCTGGTCACCCTATTTTAATGGGCATGGTCGTGACTGATTAATAACCTCCTTAGCGTCAGCTTTAATTATAAACAGTAAGGGAGGGTTGCCATTATTATCAATAATTGTAAACGGATTGACGATGGCACTAGGTACCATAATTTTGATGAAGCTCATCTTCTTATCCTTACCCATAAAGTGGCCTCGTTAACTTATCTGCTACAATATGACTCCAGGGAACATGCCTCGACTATTTTTTAATGCCCTTGGGAATCATCGCATTTCCGAAAACAAACGAATGCTAATTTCCATGTCCATCAATTACCTATTAGATTTATCGTGTATAATAATTAATAATTGAATTCAGAACTAAGTAATTTATTGTTGTTTTGTTTTGATCTCCGTGTGAACTATATAGAGCTGTAAAACTATTTTCGTGCTTGTGATTTTAGCAGCTTTCCTCCCATTTTTTAAATAAATTACATTAAGTTAAAAGAGTATTAACAACTCTTTATACTTCCAAGTCGATTGAGAGCGTCCGGTCTGCACCAAGTGCAAAGGGCTGATAGAAATCCGACAACTGACACGAGGTTTGCCGAGGGACATTAAGAACATCGTTGTATTGTACACCATTTTTGGTTTATACAGAAACAAAACACAAACGAATCTTCCCAAATACCTGAAACATTTTTCCACAAACAAAATTCTCATCCCGTCTTGTAAACTCACTTCCGAATTTATAACAGCAAACTTGCTTCGAAATATACAATGCTATTGCAACTATCTCCTCCATGTTTATTACATCCTACGTTTATCTAGTGGATAGGTACTATTTCGTAGTTTAGCCGACAGCTGGAAAGTTCTAGACGGTTCTAGTATATATTTCAGACTAGAAATGTCGCTAGATATTTCATTCGTACGTGATTGTGGTACATGAGATGGTGTGAACGATCATTGTACGATGCAGTCCGTATATTTATTATTTAGTTGTGAATTTTATTATAAAAATATAAATATAGATATTGTTGCTCAAGGCTCACAGAGAGAAGGCCTATGTTCCAGCAGTGAATTTTATTAAATTTATTACATATACAATTAAAATATAATAAAAATAAAAGATAAATAGATATACAACGTGTAACATTAAATGCGCAAAACCTCAGACACCCCAACAGATTTTTAATTCAATTGACCATCAGAGAGAAAAAATCATTTAAAAAATTGTAAAGGTTTTATGTGCTGTTTTAGTTCGTAAGTTTCGTATTTGCATTGAAAATCTATTATTTATTATTCAAAGCTATTATTATCCCGCGTATGAGAAAATTTAAATTGTTCGACAACAATTTGTGTTTGTTTACCTCTTTTGGCGGGTTTGCGCATGTGATGGCTTGACCTATTAATAAATAGACACGGCAACGTTTTTAATGAAGATTTTTTGAAAAATGTGACCTATTTTAAAAAGTGGTTTAATTGATTCTGCTCGTTATTCTGATCAAACTATTTTCAGGTTTTGCGCATTTAACGTTACACGTTGTATAAACATTATAGGCTTTTTATGCTTATGCTAAATATATTGTTGGGCTTTCTGAGACTGCCAGATACAGTCTCAATTTCGGCATAGAGGGCCATAAAAGTTTAATTACCGAAGCTAGCATAGATATATTAGTTTAATTATGAACTATCGTGATCGTCGTAAGTATCTAAATCACTCGTGCTTACATTGAGTTATAGACAGAGATAATATGTTGTATTCAACTTGAAGAGATCTATTTTATTTAAAAAACCCGATTGTATTGTTGTACGTAATTTATTTATGAATATTAAATTCTTATAGCTCAAAATGGTGTCAACTATTACCCCATAAGGCTTCCAAACAACCAGTATATCCTAATATATTATTAATAAAACGGTTAAGGGGCCTCTGCGAGTAGGCTTCGGCCCCTCGTACGCCTTCCAAAGGTCCGGGATCCCAAGGTCTCGAGATATGTAAAAGACGTATTAAATAAATGAGCAATATTTGTAATCACGTTTCGAAAAAAGCTGTAACGATTTCGATGAAAGTTGCGTATACATAGGGGTTTACGGGGGCGAAAAATCGATCTAGCTAGGTCTCATATCTGAGAAAATACGTTTTCTCTATTTTCACAGCTTCGGGAATTTGATACGACGTTGGTATACTTGGACGATATGTTTATCTATTTTCACCTGAGCAGAGTTCGATCGACCAGGTACTTATAGAGTACTAGCGGACGTCACGCGGTTTCACCCGCGTAGTTCCCGTTCCCGTGGGAGTACGGGGATAAAATATAGCCTATGTTACTCGCTGATAATGTAGCTATCCATTGCTGAAAAAATTTTTCAAATCGGTCCAGTAGTTTTTAAGTTTATTAGTTAAATAACTGCCTCGTTGGTCTAACTGCCTCGTTGGTCTAGTGGTAGCAAGCGCTACTGCTGAGCATGAGGTCCTGGGTTCGATTCCCGGGTCGGGCAAAGTGTTATTGGGTTTTTCTATCTGAAATTTCTCAGTAGCAGCTCGGAGTCTGGATTGTGTGCCCGGTTGATGGCAATAGGCTCGCCCCCTATTACATGGGACTTAAACATAACTGGCGAAATGTGGGTGTACCTGCTACAGGGACACCTCTGCCCAACCCTTCGGGGAAACAAGGCGTGATGTTATGTTATGTTAGTTAAATAAAAAAAAGCCTTTTATTTCATGCATTAGAAAGAAGACAAGATTAAGATTAACAATCATTTTTAACATTTTGTTTTTAAATTATTATTTTCTACAAGTATTATGTACGTAATACAAAGTAGTTTTTGTTATCATTCCATAATTGTTTATTAGTGTTTTCATAACATCTTTTTTTTATGGTTTCCTATTGTAATTTAAATTTGTTACATACAAAAATACAAATCTTTCCTCTTTATAATATTAGTATGGATACGTATAAAACCAAGACAGTCTTGTATGAATATGAAGAAGAAAAATATTAGATTTGATACAAAATCAACGAATCTACCATTATTTATGTTTCTTTCTTTATATACCTACACACGTATATTTACAGCTATACGTTTCGCTCGATGAAGATACATAGCCCGAGGACATAATAATAATATCGTGGAGATAGATTGGGAAAACATGGTCGCTGCAAAAAAAATATTTTTCCCCTTTGAGATCAATCGGCGATAGGTACGCTTCGGAGGAAAACACAAATATTTATCTAACCGACGAAGTTTGTTGAAGACGATGAAATATATTTAAGTAACTTCATTGCTTATTTAAGGCTTTCAACATCTATAACATTTTACTATTTTCTAATCACGCAAAGCTTGCCTACAAGTTTAAAATCAATACTCTTTTGCGAAGTTAGTTTATTTTTAACTGAACTTAAATGTCGTGACCCGATCGTGAAGGCAGCAACACAGTTCTGTTTGATTAATTCAGTAGTTTAGGAACATTTTACGAGTTGTTTTTGCAAGAGGCTTTCACCAAAACATCGAAGTTTCTACTACATATAAGTGTGAACTCAAAACTCAAACTCAAAGTAATTATTTCAAATAAACCAAAAATAGTCACTTTTGAATTGTCAAGGGGGTGGGTCGGTCAGAAAGATGAAGCTAGTTGCCCATTCCAAAGCGTAGTAGGTACCTATGGAGAAGAACAGGTAAGAAACTTCTCTATATCCATCCTGGATTTTCCTCAATTTCCCTCTATATTAGGCGGAAGTCACATTGTAGGTATTGAACTACTCTCGCGATGTAATCAGTAGCTTTAGATAAGGCGCAAACAGATGGTCTCGCCGGAATAAACGAAATGGACCCAAAACCCTTTGAAGGATTTTTTAGTTTCAAGTACGAATGACATTTGTCGAGTAAACTTTCGGAAAGAAACGATTCAACATTACCTTCTGAAAGGAGTTGAGATATTCTATATTTGCTTAGGCCGTTACCGTCTTCTCAATATACATAATGCCTTCAAGCGACTTTTGAAAAGATATAAAAAGATCGTAAAATGTCTACGACACGTAAACTTGCCGGGACCAATTTCGGTTTTGAATGCCAATCAATATTATCTTGTGAATCGATGTTTGTTCGAATTTGACTGGCTTATTCAAATAGGTATATTTTGTTTTTAAACAAAACATTATTCAAAATTAACTTCCGAAGACGTTATTTTAATTTATTCACAGGGATTGGAATATGCAAATACGATGTAATAGTAATTTCTTATGCACATAAATAAGAAATTCCTAAAATTACCTACTTCCTACTTTGTATTAAGAGGCCTGCGAACACGGCTAGTAACTGCAAATCGAGATGATTGCAAAATTCAATTCCAAGCACGTTGTGCTAGTGTGAGGCCTGTCGGAGCGATATGATATACACCTACAGTGACACATTGACAATTATTGCTTGATGCGATAGCACTACTAGCTTTCGCAAATTTATGATAAATTTGGATGTGTTCCGTAATACCAAAAATGATGAATGAAAACTTTATATTTTATTAAAAAAAAAACGATAATTTGTAACATGATAATATAAGCTATGCTTCTGCAGAAACAATATTATAAATATTGTTGTTTATAATACAGAAAAAACAATATGAAGACATGTCATTTACGCTGTAAAAATGTGGGAAATTAGATTCGTTTAAACTTCATTTTAGAAAAGCTTTTTGGAAAAAAAAGATGTAGGAGCCTAGATAAACACTGTCTAAATCCGAATAACAACATAATATGGTGGAAATATGCCCAAATTGCAATTGATTTAGGTATTACGTTTGTATGGACAATTCATGCGTCGCTGCGTTCTTAAGGTAGCAGTATTATAAAAGAATAATACCGTAATGATGTTCATTTCATTATCTACAATTATTATGAACGTAAATACCAGGAATTAAAAAAAATATTATTATCTAGAAGCCATGTGATTTAAAAAAAAATAAGTGTATTTTATACCTAACCTACTTGCGTAGTTACGTGTGTCACTTTTCAGTTTGTAAATTTTTCTGTACAACCTTTGGGATTCCATTCTGTAGTGTTGTGCATGAAACTTAAATAATTATAAAAAAGAAGTCTGCTCCGCTTTAGCCGGTCGCTCTTTGTAAATGCAATATAGAAAAAAAATCCAGTAAATCTATATTTAAAAAAAAAAAATTTACTGTATAATAAATCACGTTCTCATAACCACAATCGAGATAATATGTGACAGACTATTATACAAATTTAACAAACCATCAAACTGCAGAAACTCTAATTACGTCCCAACACAGATAGCATAAGTTTAATAACGTCCCAACTCTGACGGCATATAACTACAAAATCACCAACATCACGGATACGACAGAAACAATAATTCAGTACAAATATCTAGGTTACGTACTACCAACATAATGTAGAGGAATGAGGCTTCCAGGCACATTTTCCAGCTAAATGGTTCCCACCATTATATCTCAAACAAAGCCACCCTTGTCACAAGGAAGGTCATGATGAGAAATGGCGGCCTACGACTGTGGTACAAGTGTGAGTGAACAGCGATTTATGAAATTATTTTGTTTTGTGAAAATCGGACTTGTGAATTTTGAATTGAATTTTGTGGTAGGCTGTGTTAGTTTCTGTAATATTTAAAGTAATGTGTTAGCTGCTAAGTGAACTTAACTATGAATACTTAGTAGGTACCTAAACTGCAATAGAGTTTTGCTAGTCGAGTTCAACGCACATAGGGTTTAGTAATGATTTTTTTTTGCCTATTTAACTAAAGTATAGTTTTAAATAAAATAAAATGCTACATTCGTAACAACATAACATTTCCATCAATGTTGTTGGAGGAAATCGCTTTGGAATCTTGCGCTTGCGTTAATGTATGGTACTTTTTCAAAAGCTCGTGACTGTACCCATGTGTGTCATTTAAATATAAGCATAATTATTTATTATCCAAAATGACATCCACAATTGAAAAAATACTCCATTATGTACCGGCTGTTAAATGTTTTCAGTGTAGAAACTATTGAATCCTTTTAAATTATATTAAAAAAAAAAATGTAAAACTCAAACCGTTATCGCTTGTACCTCAGAACAGCAATATAGCGGGTTCCCAAGCCACGGCAGTTTGCCTAAACATGTGAGCCGTGAAGTATGAAGGTCGGGGTAATTAATTTACCTAAGATTAATCACGTAGGTGCTGCTGATTTGCGATTAAAACCTCCATAAAGGCTTTAGGAAGCGTCAGTGCCTTGGATCAAAGGGCCATATTGATGGGGTCGGGATCAACCTTTATAGAGTTGAGGTATGGTACTGATATTGTAGGTTAGGGGGATTTGTATTATGTAATCTATATTAATACTAGCTGACCCGGCAAACGTTGTTTTGCCATATAAATTATTTATGTTTGGGGTGGGGTCACCCTTATCACTTAGGGGTATGAAAAATAGATTACGACCGATTCTCAGACCTACCGAATATACTTATAAAATTTCATAAAAATCGATCAAGCCGTTTCGGAGGAGTATGGCAACTAACACTGTGACACGAGAATTTTATAATTATAAATATAAAAGATAATAAAGCTGCAGGGTTTGTTTGTTTGGACGCGCAAATCTCTGGAACTGCTAGTCTGATTTGAAAAAATATTTTTGCATTTGATAGCTCAATTCTTGAAGAAGGATTTTTAAACATCACGCTACGACCCTAAGGAGCCGAGCGAGGCGGATGAAACCGCGAGGTACACAGGTATCATGTTATGTTTTATAGAAAAAATGTGTGGGTGTTTTACTTTTTTGCAGAATCAATTTGTTATAAGGGACTCGCTCTCAAGAGACTAGTATTACCGACATCAGTCCAGTATGAGTAAGTAAAATCTAGTACCAACAAAATTTTAACTGTCATAGCCCTTTGTAAACTATCGGCGCGATGTAACTTGCACGTAAACCTTTTAAGAATACTTAGTACTTACTTAATAATTTTAAAAATCTGGCGAAATGAGTAGGTCTGCCTAACCATTCGAGGATTTCAGGCGTGATGTTATGTAATGTTATTTAAAATCAAGCCTTATGTAATCAATAGAACTTTCATCTATTTCCCCTCTTCAAAATCACGAGCAAATACCCCTAGTCCCCACTTCCGTGGTACGGTTACTACGGTTCACCTACTTACCTACATACGCCGTTAACCAAAACTTTAACCATTATCGACACAAGGTTAATCGTTTTATACGTTTTACTGGTTGCTAACCCTTTAGGTAGCTAGGCATAACTAGGATTTGTGACTAGATCTAGCGATAAAAACCGTTATTTATAAACGTTGCTTAAAGTTAGGAAACGTATAGGTACTTAAACGTCCAAAATTTATGGTTAAACAGACGTTTATCATTATTTTACTTTAAGCTACTTTTATAAATAAACCCCATTAAGTTTAATGACATGGACGTTCGTCTTTTTGTAAGTTGTTTTGCGACTAAACTGCTGAAGAAATTTTGATAAAACTCGGTAGAGAGGGAACTTGAATCCCGGAAAAGATCTTGGGTGATTTCCATAGTGGTAAATGAACATGTTTCATACATAGCTACATGAACAATGCTAGTCCTACCTAACTTAGCCACTCATAAAAATAATTATAAGGAAGCTTCCGTGCCTCAAAATACAATACTTAAAACCATAATAAACCTGTCACATGAGAATGGAGTACTTAAAATCAAATTGTTATAAGTAGGTCAAGATTCCGGAAGTAGATTATTTAGCTGCAAGTTTCTTACTGGAATTAACATACTATTTCGAATGACCGACTTGTAAAGGCTGGCAGGGGTTCAATTGTACGCTCACCCCTTTTAGACGGTACTGTGGTTAAAGATTCCGAATATGTGTCCCTTTGGTGTTTTGCTGTCCATGTTAAGGATGGAAGGCGATTAATATACCGTCGTAATCACGTCAGCCAGAATACCTCTATTGCTGGACATACTGGATGGACTTTTCCCTATGCATTGCCATAAAGATGCAGAGAGGAACACTCCTCAATCCACGGCCTACAAGAAAATTTCTTAAGGCGACGATAACCGACTTTTAATAATTTTATACTGAAGATCACGTCTAAACAAGTAGTGTTAATGATTTGGAAAAATATATGTTAAATAAGAGTATTTTCTTAAAAACTTAATATATGAATATTTTAGATTATGTTTATATTTTATAGTGAAATTCATTTGTAAAGTTAAAACAACTGATAATATTATATACCTATATATATTTTTCTAAAACCTACACCATTTTAAAGATAATTTAAATATTAATCTTTTAGTATACGTGTTTCATTAAAATACCTTTTGTTTTATGTATAATAAATTAATAATGCGCCTAATTTGGGACAGCGCTCCTTGATGGGCGAGTCCTATTTACCGGCTGGATATACGACGCGTTGCGTGAGCTCAGTACAAAACACGCAAGCTAACCACTCAAGGTCACTGTCATATATCTGCGTCTTAAGTTTAAGTGTTGCAGAAACTCTTGTCTAAGATGGCAACAAAGCTATCTATTGACTATTTAAAACCCCCAATACACTAAATTCAAATATTTATAGTCCCAGACATCCATTAATAAAACAAACGAAGACCAAATTCAGAAATAGGTTAAACTTCCAACTACCCGCTCTGAAAACTCTCAAAAATAGATGACTGCTCTATTCAGAAGCTCACAAATATAACTCGAATGTAGCAGTTAAATTAAACCGTTACGTAAATAAACGGTTAAAATCAGAATGCAAAACGAACCGTTTCGCATATCTACGTAGTGCCGTTAAAAGGTAATGTATTTGACGTGATAGCGGAGTGTCACGCTATCTGCCATTAGATAGTTTGAACACAATAACACACGATGTTTAGCTGTTTTAGTTAATTTACGAGGTGTGACTTTAAGTTTTATGTCACGTTGGTAGTTCTGACATTTTAATTCAAGTTTTGGGTGGTTTTTGCGTGGCGTTTTTGACTGTTTATGAAATCAAGACAGATCAACTCTTCAAACTATTGAGTCTTTCATTGAAGAAAGTTATTCTTTGTGGGTAATTGCAATTTTTATAGGTTCCAACCAAAACTATGAAAGGAATCCAAAATAATAAACCTCTATAATATAGTCTCTTTAGTTCATCAAGATGTGAAAATGAATATTCAACTTATAAAGTGCGCCCCTATCTACATGTAAAGGAAGTAATACCACAATAAGATTATAATATTATCGCCCTAAAAGTTTGTTACGAACCCATCCCTCCCCTACTTCTAAACTTGCCAGTTTTGCATAATCCTCGCGATAATGGAATCAAAATTTCCACTTCACATCTCCCTTTACAATCCAATATGGGGGTTTACATAAGCAGGCCAGTTTCGAGTCTGCTCTCGATACTATTAGGCACTACAATCGATCCCTACCAACGAAACCGAGCGTTTGAGGACATACGGCCTTAAGTTCACCCGTCCTATTTATATCGGTAACCCGGTATCGATCTGTCGCCCCACTAGCCGACAACCCTCTATTCTCACACACACGATTTTATCACTTAACTCCAAAGTTACAAAGTCCAAATTCCTACGTAAGCTAACTTACATGGGTTTTAAATAGCCGCGGCGAACTTCTGTTGATTCGAGTATTATTCTTGGTGCGGTTTGGTTTTGTTTTTCTTGTTTTCGCTCGGGAAATTGTGGACGTGAGAATTATGTGGTGACGTAAATAGAATAAATACGTCACCGTGGAAATACGATTTTATTTTGTCTTGGTTCACTACGTGCGATTCACTATGGTTTGTAGTTAGTTTTGTAATACTTGATCGTGTTGCCATGTAGGAGTAGTGTATTGTAAAAACATGGATCGAATTGAGAGCTATAGAGATGGATTTCTATAAGAATTACGTATTTTAAGAAATCTTTTCCTAACTCTTGAGAAAATTCTTCTATTCATCATAAATATTCAATAAAACTCCTTATATTTTATAATTTTGGGCCAATATAAATAATATTAAACCGAACTCCATCGAACTGGAAGCCATTACGTGGGCGCTTAATAATTTCCATTCTATTGAAAATTGAGGAATTATCTCGCAAAAAAAATGTTCGTAGAAGCCCGGCCTTATTCTGAACGAATTCTTCGATTCATCCAACCGTTTCTTTATCGGAAAGAGATTTAGGTTAGCCTAAGTATGGATACGAAGCTCTACAAATTCGCATTTAAAGAGATTATTTTCTGCTTTATTAGTCCGTGTTCGGCAGTTCGGGTCATTAAACAAAGGACAAAAAGATGTAACATTGAACGTGGTAGTAGAGGGTTAGTTATAGTTAGGTTATCGGTAATTTCTTACGGTCTGATGCACCTTATTAAATGTTACAAAGATTTGTGGTAGGTTCGACATAAATCTTCAATTATAATAAAACTGTTAGGCTCTGTTTTTGGACGATTACGCCACCCTAATATAAAATGTTAGTCTTTTTGCCTAACTTTTTGTAGGCTATGAATAACCTTAACTCGATTCTATTGAGTTTAACCTAGTAGAAAATCACTTCAAATAAATAAAGATAAAAATAATTCTTGGTCCTTCATTACCATTAAATAAAGGCAGACGATACAGTCAGTTACTATCAGTCTTGCCCATAAAATTCAGTTATCCTCGGCTAGATACAAAATAATACTATTTACACGAGACGCTGCGCCGGAGCACCTATTATTGTTATCTGCAGAAAGTGTTGCGATCATTTACAGAACGTGCTGAATAATGCTGTGGACAAAGTGTAAGCGGTAGCGGGAGCGAATTTTGAATAGTTGACAAAGCTGCGTCTCAAAAGGAATAGTGGTCACGCCTTGTTTTGACGAAGGGTTGGGCAGAGGTGTGCCTGTAGCAGGTACACGCACATTTCGCCAGTTATGTTTAAGTCCCATGTAATAGGGGGCGAGCCTATTGCCATCAACCAGGCACAAATCCAGACTCCGGGCTGCTACTGAGAAATTCCACTTTGCCCGACCCGGGAATCGAACCCAGGACCTCATACTCAGCAGTAGCGCTTGCGACTACTAGACCAACGAGGCAGGAATTTAGAAAACTAACATAATATTTATTTTAATAATTGAGAACTGTACTGTGTGTGAGGCAGTATCACAAACTATTTATTTAGTTGTATTCGTCAAATAGTGCTAGCGAAAAAACTTCTGCTATTGAAATAACATGAACTGTCATGATTAGGTATCAACATGGTTCCTCAGATGTTGACAAAGTTCGTCCCTATTTATTACCAGAAAAAGGTTTTACCAAAGCAAACGACCTTAACCTTGAAACTACACAAAAAATATCGACTCCATTATCTCAACTCCTCCCCGCTACCGCTTATCATTTGTACCACTCCAAAACAAATGGCTTGCATTCATCTACGTTACACTGCTCTCTCTCGTAATAGCCTGATATATTGTAACAGCTTAATAATCTTTCGCCACCTTCCTACGCGGACATCTATCGGTATTGCCCAGCATTTCCCAGCACAATGCTGGGATACCTTCAATATCTCCAGTACAAGACAAAGTAAGTTTAATGGTCGTCCGATCGGTGATTTTTCTCTGAAAAGCTTTTAAAGCTGAGAAGTAAATTGATTGTAAAAATGTTGGCTCTTATTGTGGATAAATGGAGCTAAGTTATGACCGGTTTGATCAACCGTGAAGGAGTGTCTTTCTTAGAATGGTGGCGTTTTATGGATGGGATGAATCGATGTAGTATATGGTTATGTTTAGAGCTTAAAAGGTGGAGGATTTGGTATTTTTTTTTAACTTTTTGTGACACAAACTGTTGCTAGATGAAAAAATAAATATGAACGCAACCTCCTGTCATGTTGACGAACGCGAAGTTCTAATTCTACCGAAGTGTCAAAATTAAGTTTGTATTTTGAATGTCTCCAGTCTTCTTTAAAAACACGCTTTGCAATGATAGCTCTGCTTTATTTTTTCTCTTTACTTAATCTAGACAATTATCAATACACACATAAGTTTTCATCATGTAACTGGTAATTATAGAATTCTGTAAAAAATCTGCTCATGTTATCTACCCGAGCGGTATCGTTATGTACGAGTACTTATAATTATTTATGTTCAAATCTATTCTGTAGCAATATTGTGAATTTTATTTGCTGTAATATGGGTTTTACCAGAATTAAATGACTCCGAGTCCGATGGCACATTTTGTTGACCTAAAACGGGGGAAGAGCAACACCTGTCGGTTCACAATTCCAGAGCCCGAAAAGAGCAACACAACTAATAAGTTGGCAATTAAGTATCAATGTTTTTATTCACATTAAATGAATAGTACTGTAGCGATTACACCGCCACATACGAACTACGCATCATAGACATGACGTCACACAAATCCTGCATCGCGCAGTTAGAGTTTACCGAGCGATCGACATACATACAAGATTTCAACTTCAAACCGATGGGCAGTTGCTCGCCAGACACAATACCCGTCTGGTCGGAGGATCCTTTCTTTTCTATGGTGGATGAGTGAACTTTACACCCTGTTCCTCATAACCCTAAAGTACCTACCTACCTAAGTAAAACGAAGACGAGTTAGATGTTATTGAACTTTCACGCTATCTATTGCTTCCAAGATTTAGCGGCCACATAAAAGGCAACGGCCATCAATATCCATCGTTTGTGGAGGAAAATAGCCCATAATATACTGTAAGATTGTAAATACGTCAATAGAATTTATTTCACGATACGGGTCCCTCGTGTATCCTTCGATTATCTTCGTGGTATAAAACGTAATGATATCTCAATGCGAAAAGTAGGGAAAGAAAAAACAATTTAGATGTTTATATAGCCGATATAAATACTTTTATGGCTAATAAATGTACATAGAAAACAGTTTTTTGTTTGATCTTGACTGAACTGGATAACATTAATCTGTAAATTATTATATCTATGTTTTTTCAGGCGTCCGAAAGCAGCTAGGATTGTTTATGTTTTACATAATCTTCTTAGCAGTGATAACCTAGTGGTGTGACCGTCGGACTGCCAAGTCATAGGTCTCGAGTTCGAACCCAAGGCACGCACCTCTGACTTTGCGGATTCATGTGCGTATTGTATAATTATCACTTGCTTCAAAAACGATGAAGGAAAACATCGTGAGGAAACCGGCATGCCTGAGAGATATTTCTCGACGATAAAATCTTATTTTTATCGTGCAATCAATCTGCCTAGCCTTTTCCCAACTATGTTGGGGTCGGCTTTCAGCTGAATATCAGTATTTTACATGCAGCGACTGCCTATCACACCTCCACAACTCAGTAACTGGGTAATACGATACCCCTTGGTAAGACTGGTTGTCAGACTTTCGGGCTTCTGACGACCCGTAACGACTGTCAAAGAGCGAATGACAGCCGGGACCAACGGCTTAACGTGCTTTCCGAGGCACGGAGGAGTCTCGGTATGTACCTAAAGATGGTTACCCATCCACAGACAAACCGCGGCAAGCGTAGCCTAACCTGATCGACCCGTGCGGCTGTTATTACTTAGCCACGAGCTCCTACTTATTTTTATTGTGCAACGTTTCTTTATAACACACTTAAATTCATTTTTATGTGAACCTGCCGAAATATAATTCGACAGAAACGCTTTCGATCTTCAGCAAACATTCCAAACATAAAACTTTTAAATGGAAATCATGTTTATAAGGGTCCCTTGACACGAATTCGTGTTACGTTTTACATATAAAAGGACCTAACTCATGTAAAGTGTTTGCGCTGTTCATTGTGTAGTTAGTCCCGTAGTCGCCGTTATTATTTACATAATATGTATTGTCTAGGAGTGTCGTAAGTACAATAGGAGTTGATGTTTGAACTCATATACCTAAGTAGGGTAAACTTCATTTTATTGGAAGGACGCCAGTAAATTGATTTAAGTTTGCTAGTAGTATTAAACTGAACACGATCAGCACATCTAAACTGAGTTCAATAGTTTGTCAGCGTCAATACGGTAGTTGCCTAGGTAAAAAAAGAAATTCTATTGAGTCCGTCTTTCAGATAATAAAAAAATATTGGACACGTATTTTTTGCTTTGTCATATTAATCAAAAATAACTTTGAAAACACGCATTAAAGTTGGGAAGTGGGGGCTCGCTACGTCACAACGCACTATTAAATCTAGCAAGGCGTGACGTCATACCACATTTTAACTCAATGTATCGCCGTATTCTTTTGATTACGTCAAAAAATAAAAAATACTTAATATTTTTTAATGATATACATGACAGACACAAAAAAATTTTGGATGTGATGATTGCGTTTAGTTTCATCGGTGAAATTCGCCCTGCGTATGGATAAATAGTAAAATATATTTGCTTATACCACAGATTAATACAGATGGTTCACTCCACAAAATTATTTTAGTAAAAAGCGACTCTTGCTACGACACAATAAAGTGCAATTCAGGTCGCACAGCGCTAATTACCTACTATTAAGCCCACGTTCGCACAGACGTAAAAATATCGTGGCGGGATTTTATCGCGATTTTCAACTCTCGGTGTTAAGCCGAGCGTTGAGAATTCAACAGAGTGCAAAGTAATCCCGCTGCGATATTTTTACGTCCGTTCGAACCTGGGCTTATCAAGAAGTAGCCTCTCTTTCCATCGCATAACTCATAAATTATCTGACTACGTCACGTTCACTGAATTGCATACCAAAAATGCGGAGTGCGCCTTCTGTACTATTCTGTGGCTATACATAGCACTTGCTAAAACAAGTTTGTATTGGATTATAGGATTAGATTGTTCCTTCTTATCGCAGTATATCAAAGGCTATAAATATTCAGTTGAAAAGGCTTCAATTGAAGGTTATATCAAAATAACGTCATAGGAATTAATCTAATACTAAAACTGAAATTAAAACCGTTGAAACCTATCATACAAAACATACATACACACATAGACTGCTAAATACATAACCCTTCTTTTTGGCTTCGCCGTAGTCGGGTAAAAATGTCGTTCCAATAATAGAGTGATGAATTAATATTGGTATATACATATTTCACTTTCGGAGTATTTTAATTGATATTGCAATTATGAATAAATATTAAGTCCTTTGAGACAAGTAATAAAATTGAAAAAAAAATGCATGAAAGTAATTCCAATTACTTATCCGATAGTTTATCAAGTATTAATTAAATGACACCTTTATTCCACACTTTGTTCGCACTTGCATTTATATAACATTAATTAATTTATCACCTTTCAAATATACGATAACTCACACGCTTTTAAACATCATAAAATTAATATAATGTCTATACTAAAATTAGCTTGTTTGTATGTTTGCATGTAGGGGTAATCTCTGGAACTACAAGTCGGATTTGAAAAAATCTCTTTGCATTGGATAGCCCGATTCTTGAGGAAGGTCATAGGCTCGCGGACGAATCAGTAGAAGCTAGTCCTTTATATAAGCAGATAATGTATTTTAATCCTTCTCCATACAAAAGCTTTAACCCTGAAATTCGCTACATAAGACCTAAATAGCCTAACCTACCCTACATGAAATCTAAATGTTATATCTAAGTACTGAATAAATCCTGAATGCCTAGTTCATGAATATTCAACCACACTAATTACAATTCTGGTTGAAAACGAGGATAACACGAGTTTCGGTTGATAAACACTCTACGAAAGGATTTGTCCTTCGATTCGTGATCACGTATAAACCACCATTGTTTATTGTGTTAATTTCAAGGAGATATTAAAAGTTTTGGGAGGTTTTTTAATTCGAAGGTCGGCTTGAAGCCTTCATGAAAACGTTAGCCCTGAAATGTTGAAGGTGAGACTGAAATGTTTATATTTTGTAAATCTATTGAAGTGTGGAAATGTCTTTGTATTAATAGACAAGATTTTTATAATTTTTGTAATCTCGAGAGATCTATTGCGGTTGTCTGCTGTAAGTTCTGCAATATTGTTATCTACAGGTATTGCTGGAGTGGTTATGCTTATAATATATAATTATATATTCCTCGACCATTAGAAATACTTCTACCTGTACATGTTTAAAATATCAAACTGTGTAGAAAATTCTACAAGAAAACTTCAAACCAAAACCTTAAACGTAAGATTTAACTCAATTACAAAAGCTATTATCGCAACAACGCATCCTGAATTACAATAATAGACTTTACCTCAATTAAATCAAGGTTAGTAATGGTTTGTCGTAATCATGGCCGATTTTTATCTGTGACAATCATCGTTGATTTGTAGTCACAGCTGATTGTGGGACACCTATGTATTATTTATGAGGGAGCGTTGCGAGTTAGTATTGAATCAGGTTAGTGACTAAAATATAACCTTGTACCTATTGTCAATGGAAGGTTCTAATGATTAGTCTCATTGTGTTTGGAAGAAAAATGAGCTGTCTAGTACCTAATCAGAGCACCTTTCTAGACGTTGAAACTGGATTTGCTGTCCCATTTTCAGGAAAACATCTCCTAGATAATAAAAGGTTTAAGGTACTCCACAAGGGATACTTATTATCTTTTTGACCTTCCTAAGTATCCTTACCAAGTTTTTCACTAAGTCATCCATAAGCCATCTTCATATTGGCTATGACAAGAGTTTTCAGAACATAAAAATGCTTAAGTACGACCCATATATCCGTCTCTATCTGTCAGACCCACTTTTGATTTTATCGTTAAAATCCTAACTCCTATCTAGATTTTCTGGTTCTATTTGGGCTTAAGTTCTTCAAGGCTTTGTAGTGTGACTGACGTCTGTTTTTTCGACCTTCAGAAAATAGCTTTTGGAGAAAAACTTTTGTTCAACTTAAATTCAAGGAGGTTGACACTCCAATTGTTTGTGCATTGTGATAAATGGTTATAGCTGTTAAATTGTTTGTTTTAATTTTAATTCTATTTTAGTTTTGCGTATTTAGATGAAGCTTTGTTAAATTACGGTTTTGTTTACTGTTTGCTTAAAATTAGACGTGAGATTGTGATTTATACCTATTTTAAATGATTTTACAAAAGATCTTGATACGATTTATGATTCAAATTATTTTACCAAAACGAACGTTTTCATATCGTTGAAGTTCATTCCTTTCTAAAGGTTTATGCACATACGTCAGTCACGTCAACGTCAAGTCGCCGATTAGTCACGTCAATATCACGGACGTGTGAGTCAGTCAGTTAGTCATAGCAACGCCTGTTTCGTTCGTAACAATACAAATTTTGACTTGCCGGTGACGCGACGTTGACTGAGACGCGCCGATAGTGACGCGACTGATGTATGTAGCCAACGTCCTACAACTTCTACGTAAGAACATTTTTTGACGTGACTGATCGGCGATTTGACGTTGACTTGACTGACGTGTATGCATGGACCCATACAGGTAATGCATTAATTTTCTAATCAAATAAACGTAAAATTAAACTGTAACAAACCTAGCAATCTCTGTAATAATTTTCCGCATACTTGTTTTCATCCGTTTCTTTACAATTTTGAAACAAAGATTAATACATTTCTAGTCCTTTCTCGCTCCGGACGGAGTTCATATTTCAATCCTTCATGATTACCTACCGACGTTCATCTGGTCTTTAAACAGTGACCTTGAGAACGATCGACAAAATTTAAGGGGGTGTTCTACCCATCAAAAATAAACAACTTTAACTATGAGAGCAAACGAATTCGCAAAAAAAAAATTGACTTGGCCATTTATGGGTAGGTACCATCGGGGTAACGCATATCTAAATCCCGTGCCTATGACCCTTTTTTTCGTAGGTAAGCGATACAATAGCGGCCGAGCGCTGCAAGCAAGAACAGTCCTTACAGTGTACAGATATGCGTTTCATCGATAGTACATACCCGATTGAACCATTTTGTATAAGAACGTCGATTTTTGTTTGCGAATATTAAAAGTTGTGTTTTAATTTGATGGGTAGAAATCCATCAAACATAAACAACTTTTACTAAGTGACCAATCGAATTCGAAAAATAAAAATCGACCTTCTTAAGGGTACATAACCAATTGGACCATTTTGTATTTAAGAAGGTTGATTTTTTGGTCAAAAAAGTTGTTTATATTTGATGGTAGAACACCCCCTTAAATTTTGTCGATTGTTCTGAAAGTCACCCTGTATAAATATTTATAGGTATATACAGATTACAGTTAAAGTTTATTGACTGCAGTGCGGTGGTGAATAGTAATAGGTACATAATATATCTATTCTATACAGTTGTAGTTCGATTTATGTATTAGCAATGCAAATTTTCTGGGCTCGAATGTTTTAATTCTACTTATTTTGTATTTGTATTTAAGTGTTTTTAATGGAAAATAATAAAGCTTCCGAAAAACGAATTAACTTCCGCCGATCTGTGGTTGACTGTAATACTAACTAAGCTGTATTAAAATGAATTACCGAAAAATTATTACAAAATTAATCGACAAAAAATGTTGTATTTAATAAACAAACATGAGCTTATTCAAATTACAATTGTACGAAAAATAATCTGTACTTTCAAATAATAAACTAAATTTCCGAAAAAAAATACTAAGTTTCCGAAAACGTATGTTCTGCTAAAATAATACGTTCATTCATGTTTTTGTTTACGTTTTGCTTTGAAAGGTAGGTTAGGTTAGGTTAGAACTGTGACCACACAACGCACGAGTCGAGCGAGCGGTGCCGCGGCAGCGGCCGGCGAGTCCGTTTCGGCACAAGAGAATGTAAAACACCACATTCCCAAAATATTAAATTCTCTTGTACCTAAACGGACCCGATCTTTGTTTGCGCCACAGTTTATAAAATGTGTAAGGTTAATTCTAAATTTATAATAGGTGAGTTACGATAAAAATGACTAACTGTAGTTTTCGGTAAAACGCAATTTAAGTTGGTGGAAAAATATTACATCAGCAAATACAGTATTGATTTTTCAGAATTTTCAGTATTTTATTCGGTCGTTCCTTTATTTGTATTCGCTTAAAAGTTAAAAGTTGTCGGAAAATTAGTCCTATATAAAGCAGTACGTACCTCTAAGAAGATTCAGTTACATGGCAAAAACGATTTGTAATACTTTTCCAATTTTTTGCGTTTAATTTATGACATTGAAAACATATTTATGTTAGCCCATCAAGATTACTCCCCGTCATTTTGTTATCAACCTATAAAAATAAAAACCATCAAATACGAGTACATTTACAATAATCTTTACAACGTATGCAATTACCGAATATCGTCATAACCTGCAGCGTGGGTACAGGAAACGATCCGTTATCGGCAACGTGACGCTGCCGTACTATCAGTTACTAGTAACCATGCAAATTTTTTAGTTAGGTGCAGACTGTCACAAATTTCGGGATAAATGGTGATAGTCAAGTAGGTTATCTTGTTTACGACACGTTTGGTTCTGATACTGAGCCCGTATCACCTGTTTAACGAGTCATGGTGACTTTGTGTCGTGTTTGACAATTAAGTAAATACTTCTTCGTTAAGGCGGTTTTAAAAAAAAACCTAACAAGTCACGGGGACTGCTGACAAAAGTGAAAACTTAAAAATAGTATTAGCGCCATCTATGTTCTAGCACTATAGCGCAAGGTGACGTTAATCCATAAGTTTACCACCTACCAAATTCACTTCACAATCGCTCAATGCGCCTAAAGAAGTTTTCACATTTTTTTTTTTTTTCTAAAATTTTGATTTAAAGTAGGGTTTTGGTAAGGTAGAAGACAGATGCCAATATGACCCTAAGATTCTATGTTCTTTCTAGCTATGCCATCATGTCGTATACAGCATGTAGGTATTAGAAAAGTGTGGTCAAATTTAAGGATGCAGTACAGACAATCAAACTGATTTGTTTTTTCCATGGGATGAATATCAAAATCGCGAAAAAAATATCAACCATCACAATCACATTTGGGTTGAGTAGGTATTGAAGTTTTATATGGGACAGTTCTAGACAAGGTGGAAACAGAAATGATTCTAAAAGGTATCACGTTTATTAAAAAAGTAGCTAGGGTATAATTTACAAATAAACCAAACACTGCAATTAAAAAGACCGTAGCGACATCAAATTAGTTAACTAAATGTGGTCCAGTAAAATGTATATTTAACTCTTGTTGAAATTAAAATATAAAATCTTTTCTTTTATTTCTAAGCTTGTTCAGAAAATACAATGAAACTTTTCATCGGAAAGAAATTACGTTCATAATTAAAATTAATTACCTAATTATGGAAATTAGCGGTTGGTGTATGTTCACAACGGTTGATCTATTCACGGACCTTTTTAATTCCCAGTATCCGGAATTTTTAAAAGATCCGAAAATTTCACAAAAATCCCGGGATTCTCTCGATAAATAAACATGTTAACTAAAAAAAAAGGAGATTTCTAAATTGGCTTTGTTTAAGAAAATGAAAGATTTTCTAAGAAATTGCTCGACAGTAATTACATGGGCAATTTAATCAATATTTCCCACGTGGAGGCCTTGAAAGTTTATATTTAGCAGTTAATGTATTCTCACATTCGTGCTCGAACACGTGTATGTAAAATTTTAATTAATTATTAAGTTATCAGTATGTAATTAATGTTTGGATAGGTTTAATATTTCCTTTGAAATTTTCAGAAGGAAAATGTGGTTTCAGATGTTTTAATTATGTAATGGAATTGAAATTCACGTGAAATGGTTCCTTCTTCAAAAATATTTCATAATTGAATCGTACTTAGTACCTAGTAAAAACGTCAACATTACAATAGACATTAGTTATCGAAAATATTTAAAAAAAGTGACATTAAAAAATTTGCTAAGAATGTAGGTAGGTACCTACTTATATTAAATTGCTATAGCTCTGAAACTGCATGACCACGTATACATTATTCATGATTCGATGTCTTGAATTTATTCCCACCCAACTTTTGACTGCAAGTATAAACAAGCTAATTGTGATCCTCTCCAATAACCAACCTCAATTATAAACAGTCTGAGTAACAAGAACAATGAAGTAAAAAAAAAAAATTGATATTTCGTACTAAAATATAAAAGCTCAGAAGTTAAGTCGGATTTTTTATACACCGTATTTTCGGGACTTACGTAAAGACTCTTGAGTTAACCTACATCACTAGAGTGCTTGTTCTCAGACAAAGGTCCTTCCCTAAGGGAGCTACAAAACCTAATCTTTGACCTAAAACAAGTTTTAAATTCGTTTCGAGAACTACATGGAAAACTTTACTTTTGAATCCTTGAACCTTATTATCGCCCATGGGCGGCATAAAAACTTTGACACCAGTACCCTAATAGCGTAATACACGATCAATCACAATTTGTTTCGATTTGAAACAGATTGCTAATCCATTGCTGCATAAGTTGGAAAAAAAATCTGCTCAATAACGTAAATAACGCAATGAATGTTGCTGGACTGTCAAAATGAAACAAATTAACATAATCGTTTACGAAAATAAGTTACACAATTAGGGTACAGGTTAGTCACTAAACACACGAAAAAGAAAAAAAAAATATCTATACATCGCCGAAATCGACGTTGAGTTAGAAAGATCGCCTAAAACAAGATATTCCTGCAACCTAAATGCGTAATACACGATCAATCGCAATCTGTTTAATTTTGACAGTTCAACAACATTCATTGCATTATTTACGTCGTTGAGCAGATAAATTTTTCGAACACAAGAAGTAATGGATTAGCAATATCCTTCAAAATGATTCAGATTATGATTGATCGTGTGTTACGTAATTTGGATACTGGTAGGTATCTACGGTTTGAAGGAAATGGACAATTTGACATAGAAAACTATGTATGCAGCCTTTGATAATTAATACGCCAAAATACAACGCTTTTCTCACGGTTCTGAAGTAGGTAATCACAGTGTGTTGAACTATTATTTATTTATTTATTAACCAAATAATAAAATTACCTATCTTCTTGGTATAATGATCTTCCTAATACACCAATAATGGTTACAAAAAAGACGGTTACTTAGCCATAATATTCTTTTAAAAATAAATCACACTTATATAATACAGCACATATTATCGCATATGACGCAGTTCACGCATGAGACTAGCATAAAATTGTCACTAGGTAAGAAAGCTGACGTCAAATATATACAAAGTATGTACATAAAGATACATAAAATACGTACATAGTTACCCAAACATTGTGACGCCAAATTTCTACGTCATGAAGGAATTTGCATATCAAGGCTTAGCCGTAATAATGCCCACTAATATATTATTCTGTCCAAACTTTATTCAACGTTATTTTAGACTCAAATAAATTAAGTTGTTTGTGTTTTGAATTTGTTATTTTAATTCAGTTTCATGATTAAAATAGACTGAATATTTGACTGAAAGTTTTCTAGTACCAAATCCTTTTTGAGACGTAATGATTGCTTTCTTCCAATAAAGTTATTCGTAAATTATTTTGTTCCAAAATAATTTAGAAATAAATCAACAACTCTGATTGCTTCCAATATTCTAATGTGGCAAAGAGGATTATCAAATAAGGCTTTCAGCAATTTTGCAATTCCAATGAGGTGAAACAAATCAAACTTTTAGCTTTTAATCCTTACGAAAGATAGGTCTGAAAACGTGAAAGTAAAACTCATTTCTGCAGTGGTAAATAAACCATTAAGAACATTTAATGAAAAACGTTAAATTAACACGTAGTCTGAATCTATACTCTTCCTAATGTTTTCAACAGTCTCTTGAGAAAAATATTGGAAATAATATTAAATTGTTTAATATTGTTTATTTTAAATTTTTTCTATCCCTAACTGGCCATAATTTATCAACATCACGTATGCCATTATAGGCGTTATTATATTCACGTAAATACGATAATGGCATGTGTCATTACGGCAGATGGATCGCGTGTGGGCTGTCTCTATAATGTTTCAGCTGTTTTTGTGTGACGTATTCATCTACGTCAATATTATGTAATATAATGCTTTTCATGGTCATCTTTTTGATAGATAATATTAACACACTGTGATTTTTCGAGCCACTAGGTAAGTACGTCACTTACCTAGTGGTTGGAAAATTTACAAACCTATTAAATACAAATCCAATAATATCACAGCTGTCTAACTTCAAGAAGCTAGAGGTGAACCTACATCAGAGGACCCACCATTTATCAGTTATTTTTTTAAACCAATGCAATAAGTAAGTTGCGAGTTCAATTCAAATTCATTTATTAATTTTGTGAACATAGGGTAAAAAATTATACAGATGTTACAAATAAATATCGGTCCATACTACGTCCCGCCAGAAGGCATACAAAATTGTTTAGGTAGATAGATAATCAAATGTCACATTAACAAAATGAAAATAAAAATCACAATTTCACGCCAAACACTAATAGTTACTAATAATAATATAATGTCAATAAATTAAGACGGCACATAAACAAATAGGTAGTCACATTCTCGTCTAAAACAATAAAAAAATGCATTAAAAAAAAACATTTCTTAATTTTGTAAATAACATAACATAAATATAACATAACATCACGCCTTGTTTCTCCGAAGGGTTGGGCAGAGATGTACCTGTGGTAGGTACACCCACATTTCACCAGTTATGTTTAAGTCCTATGTAATAGGGGGCGAGCCTATTGCCATCAACCGGGCACAAATCCAGACTCCGGGCTGCTACTGAGAAATTCCGGATAGAAAAACCCAATAACACTTTGCCCGACCCGGGAATCGAACCCAGGACCTCATGCTCAGCAGTAGCGCTTGCGACCACTAGACCAACAAGACAGTCAAAATTTTGTAAATATAGATGTTATATTAGGAGATGTTGGTGGTTAGTAGTAAATAATCAAGCACTAATATAAATAAAATGCTAAGTACTGGGAGTTATTATTTTCTACTCCATACATCCCTTTTTCCCGATCCAGATATCGAACACCCTACATGCAGGAATCGCACTTGCTAGTTAACAAGATCAGCGAGGCAGTTTTGGACTTAATCCCAGATAATGACTGTGATTAGAAGTAGTAGGTCTGCTTACATCCTTTTTAATTAGTGCTGCCGTGAATATAGCCTCCTAGATACCGTTTATTTTCAATTTTTAACCGACTTCCAAAAAGGAGGAGGTTATATGTTCGACGCGTGTTTTTTTTTTTTTTTTTTTTTTCTTTTTTATGTATGTCCACCGATTTCTCCGTCATTTGTGGACCGATTTTGAAAATTCTTTTTTTGTTTGAAAGGGTATGCTCCCAAATTGGTCCCATATAAATTTTATTAACTTTGCTTGGGTAGTTTTTGAGTTAGCTACAAAATACGTATTTTTTTCCCACTTAGTATGTAGATGATATGATAAGTTCCTGTCACTGGTAGCAGGTAGTGGTATTTGAATGTGTGTGGGGTAGGTACCACAACTAAAAAGTGAAAAATAAAAACTTTTTACAAAAAAAAACAACCGACTTCCAAAAAAAAACACTACAAAGTGAAAAATAACTTTAATTTCGGAAGTCGGTGGCAAAAAACGAAAACACAAAACCCAAGACACCGACTTCCGAAATTAAAGTTATTTTTCACTTTGTAGTGTTTTTTTTAGTGCTTTGCGTTCAAAGATATTGAGATAATAAACTTAGTAATTCAGTTAAATATTTATAAGCAGTACCTACATTATAGTACTGAGATAAAACGATGTCTAGGTAACCTTGGATCAGTTAGATCAGACGTTTAATAATTAATATTATTTTTGGTGGGATATAGAGTAAAACCATTTACGGAATAACAATTTAGGTTTTTTTTTTTGTAAATTATTGCTTTTGGCTTTTGTTTTTTACTAATGGCGGAGGCATAATGTGTCCCAGCAGTGGGAACATTATAGGCTGATTATTCTTATGCTTATAGCTTTTAGTATCTAAAGGAATATTTTAGTTTATTTATTTTCTGAATGCTTAACGTTTACGTTTGTCAATTTTAACAATATTTGCATTACATATTATAATGTTAGCATATTGCGCTGTAGGTATTGTTCACTCGGATCATTCGGATATGCACTTACACAAAACTATGTAACTTAGGAATAGGTAAAGAATACAATCTTATTTAGTATCTGTTTATAATGTTTCAAAAAACTTTCAGTGCACAATATTCCCAGCCCCAAAGACTCTCTCTTTATGCTAAGCTCTTTATGTTAACTTTTTTTTACATAAAAAACAACCGACTTCAAAAAAACACGGAAGTCGGTGGTAATTTGGCAATATACAAAAGTCAAAACCAATGCCAGCGACTTCGAAAACTTAAATTATTTTTCACTTCGTTGTTCCTTTTTTTTAAACCGATTGCTTTTTTTTGGAACAAGTTTTTTGTCAAGGACAAACGAAACCAACAAACTTCCCAGCACATTCGATCACCAATTAGAGTTCAGTAAAATATAAAAAAATAATGTCAGTAAAATTGTCAGTCAACGCATACAACTAAACAAAACACACGTTGTTCATCTGGAAGCGGAAACAAACTGTTAGCGCTCACGTGAGAACCGTAGTACTAGCAATAGAGACGATTCCATTCAAGGTCACTATAATATACGCATTGTCTCATACATGCAGGTTACAATGCAGTTATGTCATTATTTGTGAAGTTTCCTGGTCACTGGAACCTTCTGGAATGTTCTGTCAAGGTCCATTCCCGGGAATGTGCTGACAAGGTCTACTGCCGTCCTTATACTGTGGCTATACACAAATGAGGCTGTGTTTAATGAAACGAAGTTTATGCTTGCACTGACTGGACGGGTCCACTTAAATCTGTGTAGTTCTTTCCTCAAAAGATCAAACCAAAATTATGTCTGGACTTTAAAAAAGACTATGACCTCTAAGTTTGTTTCGGCCTTTCTTCTCGAAGTAGTCGGATAGAAAACGCAAACCTCATCTTGTTTTTAAAATATGAATGACGTGTCAAAAATAAAATATTTTAATTATGTTATGTAGCAATACATAGAAAGTTAAATGTACTACTACACACATACACGCACACTATATTCTACTGCTACTAGGTATACTGTGGAATGTAGATGATCGGTATCTTGGTGATAGAGGGTCTGGATACCCATTGATTTAAACCCCATTATTTCCCCCTATTTTTGCTTATTCAAAAAAATATTAACGTTAACTTATTAACGTAAAGTTTGATCACATGGGTCGTGAGAACCATAATAGAGACGGTTCAAGGTCATCATAATATACGCATTTAATGCATTGTCTCATACATGCAAGTTACAATGCGGTTATGTGTTTATTTCTAGAGAAATAAAGCGGTACCCTATCGCTTCCTGGTCTCTTAAATTTTCTGTTATATTCTGGAATTATTGTCAAGGTACAATTTAAGTGGGAATGAGTGGGTCATGGGTGTGTCGTGTGTAGAGAGGGCTCTATACAACGTGTAACGTTAAATGCGCAAAACCTCAGACACCCCAACAGATTTTTAATTCAATTGATCTATTTCAGAGAAAAAAGAAAATTATTAAAAAGAATTGTAAATGTTTTATTTGCTGTTTTAGTTCGTAAAATTCGTATTTGCTGCGAAATAAAAGCTATTATTATCCCGCGTATGAGAAAATTTAAATTGTGTTTGTGTTTGTTTACCTATTATGGCGGGTTTGCGCAAGTGATGGCTTGACATATTAATAAATAGACACGGCAACGCTTTTAATGAAGATTTTTGAAAAATGTGACCTATATAAAAAATGGTTCAATTGATTCTGCTTGTATTCTGATCAAACTATTTTCAGGTTTTGCGCATTTAACGTTACACGTTGTATATGTTTTGGTTTCAGAAAGTAATAAGGCTAAAAACATTTGCATGTTTAGCATTGTAAAGTTTAGGATTAGTGTAATTGTGTCTGATGCTGGATGTGGTATGGACATACTCAAGTAAATATGGCAAAATAATTATTAAATCTCATATCAAAACACGCGGTGAATTATATTTAGCGAAATTATATAACAGCAATATTTCATGTTAACCACATGAATGATTGATTACACCTTATCACAAACTTTTAGACAAAGATAAAGTACATATTTATGTAGGTAGGTATATAGATAGTAGCTAGGTGTACCTACGTATTTGAAACAGACACAGAGCTATAATATTCACAGCCGACGACATTGATTGATTGATGTAAAATCAATGATCGGATGTAGGGCACAGTATTTTACCTATCTGACCGATTTATCGCGCGTTTAACATGGAATAATCGATTAGAATACCTGCAAATAGGTTTGATTAATCTTTGTCAAATGATTGGTTAGAAGATGACTTTTCAGAAAAAATTAAAACATACTTTATCAATTGACTAGTTTCTGCACGCGACTTTTTCCGCGTGAAATTTCTTATATCCTAAGTATGACACTCGTAGCTTTCTATTAGTGAAAGAATTTTCAGAATCCGATCAGTAGTTCCGAAGATTTCACCTCTATAAACAAACTCACAAATACCTCTTTATAATATTAGCATAGATTGGTTGAGCTTTCTCACTATTCATACAAGTAGGTACCTATATATAAACTTGAAAAAGAGCTTTTTGCAGCAATAAAATTAATCAGCATTTCTTTAATTTTCTTTAGATACTAGAGCAAAAGTTAACCTATAACCCGAAAAAGCCGTTACAGCCATTAACTAAAGAACAAAAGAAAACTTTAATGTTACGAGAAAAGGCCATTTGATTGAACAAAAGAAAAAAAGAATCAAAGAATCGCACATTTGATCAATTAATACCGGCTATGAAAGGAAAAAAAAAACTTTATTGGCTAAAATTCTCATTAATTCTGTTAGATTTAAATATTTAATTCCAGGGGCTCAATTTGTAAGTGTATTAATATGCGGAGCCGATGTCAAAAATAGAGCAAATGAAGGGTGCATATTTTATTACCGGATGCTTTCTACTTTATTTTTATGAACATTTAATCTTATTAAGGCAACGTATCAGTATTTACTATCATAACACACATAACACGTAACATAATATCACCTCTGTTTACCCCAAAGGGTAAGGCAGAGGTACAGATCTGCCCATAGAACTTACTGTCATTAAGGTATTATTTAACTTTGTCGTAGTCTGGATTTGTGCCCGATTGATGGCAATAGGCTCGCCCCCTATTACATGGGACTTAAACATAACTGGCGAAATGTGGGTGTACTTAGGGACACCTCTGCCTAACCCTTCGGGGAATACAGGGGTGATGTGATATTATGTGTAATATCTGTAATTTACATAATAAAGAGTATTATTCTATTCTATTATTTGTTGGTTCTTAAACATAATTTAATTCATAACTTTTGCCTGAAAAGGTACTTTACTGACATAATTATGTAAGCGCACCTCAATCTATTTTAAGTGCCCCATAAAAAAGCATTTAAATTATCTTGTCACACACACATAAGCAGCCTTGTTTTACATACTCACACTATTCCATTCTCTCTCTGACAGCGGACACGGCGACGTAAATTATGCCTACACAATACATTGCCGGTTCAAACTGACAATGGTAACAGAAACTATGGACCGAAGCAACCATGTCAAGGCGTTTCCCTATTAAAGTTTTGACACGGAGGAGACATGAATGGCTGATAGATTGACCTAAATAAAAGTGGGTGTTATATTTAAATGTGTCATCAGACAGATTATTATGATTACTTTTTATTATGCCCTTTTATAATTTCTAACTTTCACGTCACAGCATGAAGATAATGCAGGGAAGTAAGTACAGTCAGCGTCAAATAGTTAGTGACACTCAGGGTATTCAAATAAATAGACGCAACCAAAAAGTCAATAATATCGGTACAAACTAAGTTTTCTTATTGTTTTCAACAATATAGTCGCTCAAAAGGTCGAGATGTTTAAAATGTCATATAGATCGGTTCAGTCAAACCGCCATAAATATGGTTACAGTCATCCCGCCAATGGTATCCAAGCATTACCTATAAAGTATTCAAAAATATGGAACACATTAGAAAAATAAACTTTACTGCTTTTCACAAAATCAAAGGGATAGAAACTTCTGCTGTCCTTTTCATTTTAAGCATGACGTCAATGACGCAATTTCTATGTAGCGGTGCACACATTCGATTCGCTCGTACGGTTTTGTCTCCAGAAGTCCAGGTCGCCTTGGCCATTTGAATACCCTGAGTGTCACTAACTACGAGTATTTGACGCTGACTGTACTTAAAATGTATGAAAATAATATGAAGACGCTTTAAAATTTCCGTCCACGATGACGTTATAACATGCGCGTATTTCCATACATTTGACGGACGTGACCGTCGACGATAATATCGTCGCGTTATATATTATAAAAGCGCGCATTGTGTTTGAAATTAGATACTTTTAATGATGATTAAAACGAAATGAAAAAGTTTTTTAAGGACAAGCTTTTATTAAAATCCTGCCAGTCACCATTATGGTTATGTTTTGTTGGCAAAATTTAGCTAACATAGATACTAAAAGATGCCGTTAAAGAGTTATCTCGTGTGTAGTGATGATCTGAATGTAGTATTAAATCATCTATATCACATAAATCTAAAATCATAGGAACGGAATGTGTTCACAAAGTTTCATCTTGATCGGTTTAATCAAATGCTAGTAAAAAATTCGATTAAAAGATTTGATCGTCGACAGCAGTGAAGCTAAATAAAAACTTGTGTAAAATTCCCGTCGAGTTGTCACGAATTTTTGAATAATCTGACTCACAAAAATAGACAACTTTGAGATAAGCCTGTCAACCATCGATCAATTTATCACTGACGCATAATTTTTGGGTGTGAAAAACCACTCCGTGATGGTTATTGATGGCGCTAGATAAAAAACTGCCGTTGCACTGACGAGATTCATATTGTATAAAGTGTAGATGGCCTCTTAAACCTTTAAAAATGTGTATAGAAATCGGAACTAACTTTAGTTTTAAGCCACGAATCAACTTAACGTGCCTCTGTTCCGTCATTTGAAACGTCATTTATTTTGGTATCCGAACTATAGTGTAATTAAAACACGACAGCACGACTGTACGCGTAATGATTTCAATTAGTCCTTGTACGGGATCATTTTTATTCGCGTAGAGTTGAAAATCCAGTGCGCGATAAAAAACCGTCGCGTCAAAAAATCATCGGTGCGTACCTGGGCTTACAGGCAGCATCTGTAACTCATCACGTGCTCACACTATAAATATAATTGCGTATTTCATGACTATCTTGTTATGATAATTTGCATGTTCACACTACTTTTAAACTGTCCTATAGTATAGATCCTGATAGAAACGAGAGTTACTACATATTGTTAGATTGTGGTTACACTTCTCGTATTCAATTTTCCTACTACTACAAACAAAGATGGCCTGACTAAGAATATGTCTGGACTTTAAAAGAGACTGTGACCTCTGAGTTCGTTTCAGTTTTTCTTCTCAGAGTAGTCAGATAGGAAACACCGAACTAATCTAGTTTTAAAACATAATTCAATTTTGACGTCAAAAAGTGCTTTTTGGACCAATTTACAGAAACAAAGTGTCATTTATCATTTATAGCTTTCAAACGTAATATAAATTCTGCACGATTTCTGCAATATTCAAATATGGAAGCCAAGCTAGCTACACTAAATTTTCAACTATGTAGTTTTAAGTTTTATTATATTAGCGACCCGCCCCTCCATCGTACGGGTTTACAACTTAACAAAACATCGAGATTACTTTATTAAGTGTTAGTTTAATATTATTGTGTGATACACATAAACCTTCCGGAATTGATTCTCTAAATGGTAGTGAAAACCGCATCAAAATCTATTGTGTTGTTTAGAAGAACAACCCGGTCACACATAGGTCACATACAGACACGAAAAGTGACTTTAATTTATAATATGTATAGATTATGTGACTTAACAGTCTTAGCTCAGATTTCAGGACTATAATTTCATAAGACTTCGCTTTGTCAGGGTTATTTATTAGTTACTATTTCATGGTGTGACGGCATCCTAATGTTTACTCATCGTGAACTATCATTTTGTGACTGTTAGCACTCTTGAGTTTTTTGTTATGAAATCTAGAGTTTTTAAAGATAGGCGCTATCTTAACAGATATTTTCTTGAATCATACGATCATATATTCATCGTTAAAGACATATGTAAGTAGATGCGCAATTCGAAAATAGATCTTCACCTAACGTCCAACTGTTTCGATTCTTGATAGAGTATCGGAAGGAAAGTTTTTTCAAAGAAACTACCAAGGAAAGCTCATTCGCAGACAACCAATAAATGTGCGTGTTTCGACCTCATTTTTAAACAAAAACTAATAAAAACAAACTACACTACTATACTGACATGGTAAGCCGAAGCACGGTTTAGTAATGTGGGACACTGACGTCAAACTTTTCGCATTAGGAACTTCAGTAGGTCTCGGTCGACTCTCTACGGTGTTGACGCGGAAATGACACTTAAGTTGCGAAGCGAAAGGATCAATTTCCCATAAAAACACCACGGGAATGACGTAAGAGCTATTGAAATTAACCCTGTCTACACCGCATGCATTGTATCAGATGTGACGCAAACTGTTCAGTCAACATTTTTCATGTATTTCGACCGTAGCAATTAACATTGTCGGATCTACATTTTTGCGATTTTTTTTGTTGCTTCAAATCTTTGCGGGAACATTTTATAATTTATTCTAAGACCTTTAATGCAATAAATTTAAAAATCGCAAAAATGTAGATCCGACAATGTTAATTGCTACAGTCGATTTGTTTGGTATTTGGGTCGATGAAAAGAGTCGTAAGTACAGTAAAAGATACGACCTTTTTACACGACTGCCCAAAAAAGGAGTGTAATGTTTTTTAGTACTGTACAGAAAAAACAGAAATTTGTCAGGTTCGACGAACTTTTCTAAGATAAACGAGATTGTAGCCCTATATTGTTACACTATCTTATCTGAATGTCTACCTTTACATTTGGGCCCAGTTTTGAAACATCAAACATATGTTGTGGAAGTATCTACATAAACAAAAATTCTCCACAACTTCGAAACGCCTCCAGCATTACATGTACCCACACGACGTTTTTAAATGAGCAAATTCCTGCGTAATATTCCCTGGGTTGTGTAGGTAATTTATTCCAAAACTCCAGAACATGTTTTGGGAAATTTCTCAGCCACCCAGTTTGTGGGGGTGGCTGGATTATGGTGATTACCGTTAATGACTGTACTTAGGTTATTGATTTACCAGTTAAGCGTCATCGTGGTATTAAGGGATCGATTAAACCTTTCTGTTTTACTGTAGTTTTAAGTCGGACTAAAATAGCTCAGTGAGTAATCCGTCTTTATTAGCTACACGCGATTTTTTTGTTCTATACTTACAAGTTAGAATTTTGAAATCATTAATTAATGTGCTCAAAGTAACCGACCATAGTTCTTGAAGTTTCGTATTTGATACCTGTCTCAGACTTGATGTTTTCAATAAAATATTCGTATTTCAAACTATAAATTGAGCTTTAGTTATTTATACCTGTCTAGAAGTCACCGCAGACTAAAATATAATTTTAGTTAATTAACTATCTGGGCTAACTATTAATAATTGTTGTCCTTTTCTGTCAATTTAGACTTGGCTCCAATAAATTAAGTCATCGATGACATTTAAACATTTATTGACTTTGATATTAATTTGAAATAGTTTAATTAACTGCCAGTGTGGATTAGAATGGATTAATAACTTAGTTTAACTGTCAAGGAATAATTTACCGACAGCGGTTACGATTTGTTGCCATTTAGATTTGATGTTGTTAACACTAAAAACAAACAACAGTAATTTGCTTTATCACAGCGGAAAAATAATTTTAATTACCTACTGCTTACCTATTATTACCTAAATATTTCCATACTGGAAACTAGGTTAGGTTACTAAGATACGACTTTTCACAAGGATAAGTACCGAGATCATCTCACAGTTATTATACTTGTGCCAGGTTGTTCGAGATTTTATGAGCCTTTAATATGCAAGAAGCGTATATTGGATGTAGGTTGAATTTTAAACATCCTGCAGTTACGATAGTTTGACCAAATTTTATAATACCTTTACAGTAAATGGACCGTAACTATAACTACAATGTGTGATGTATTTTTGCGAATATGAATCGCGCCGCCATATGAAATAAACACAACAAAAGGTGTAAATATTTATATTATATAGAATAATCTAAATAATCCGACAAAAACCCTAGAGACTTCGAAAAAAATTTCTCTACTAAATCGCGACCCAAAATCCCGTATCTAATGTTATATTCATTAGGCAGCCGAAATCCACGAAAACGGAATATTCCGGTTTTGACATATTGTCGTAAAACATGGATACATATGGTGTACGGTATCTTTAGGGATAAAAGCATCGTAAGTCCGTGGATCGTCCATCTATAATGATTAATGCTACCCATCCATCCCACATAGACCCGGGGGAGGGAAAGAAAAACTTGATTGATGAAGAAGCGAGGGTTAGTGGGTTTCCAACTATTTCCTCGTTCCAAATGTGGATATTTCAGTATGTGGGTTATTGGGCTTATTTATTTGTTGAGGAGGTGACGCGATTTACGCGATCAATAGCATGATGTAGCGATTTCTGAGATGACCTAGTAAGGGATAGGGGGGATAAAGTGTTGGTATATATTTTTATGAAGATACTTCGGTTGGTTTACCATTTCGGAATAGAATCGCTATTTGCCTTCTATGACTGAGAGTAGTAAGCTACTGTAGCTGTAACTGAAGTTATCAAGTGGAAAGCTGACTGTGATAAACACATGTTTTATAATATCGTGTGTCTACTGACATACACACCCTACACCCACCTGCTTACCTACAAAAATAAATACGTGAACCTCACTAAACAGAGGACGGCAAGATAAATACAGCTGGCGACGTATTTACACGAAAGTTTAGGGTTATTTAAAATTATCCGATACTTTGGCCTTTCCAGTCTGTGCCCACATACTTGTAGGTCAACCCTCCCGCGACCACAAGCTGAAAGGCTTCGAAATGTCGGAGAAATTTAAATTATAAACACGAAGTAGGAACATATACTATTTACGTGAGTTACTCGTTTATACTTCAGCGAATTTATGTTAATTTTAAATTTGAGTTACGGTATGATTGCTTTATTTAGGGCATTTAAAAGTTTGTCTGTTTGTTGTATGTTAATTTATGTAGTTTACTACTAATATCACACTGTATAGCGGGTTTAATAGAAGCCCTATTTTAGTAAGTATCCCATCACAACCGTTTGCCCTAACAGTAAAGACGGAGGCCTATGTCTAGCGTGTTATTAATGATTATGACATTTTAGCATGCCTATGTCATATTGTAAATACATAGCAGGCAGTTTTTGCCGCAGCAGAGAAACCTCTGCAGAAAACTGCTCTGTTCGGCGATGTTGTTTATCTCGAAACAGTTTTTCAAACTAATGAATGGAAACATTTTTTACATAGAAACAAATTGACGTCATAACTAGGACGCGCTGAGAGCACAATAAGGTCTTGATCTTCACAATAGTGTTGCTCATATCTGTGTTGTTGTTGTTGACAACAAAAGACCTGTTGTTACGAAACATTCTTCAGTTAACGACAACTTTGAAGTCTTTTCGTGAAATGACAAGTTACTGATGGCTGGAAGATCACTGGATAGATCGTATGATATGGTTGTTCTAGAGTGATGGGTCTAAAGACAACGGATTGATGTTTAAGGTCAAAAATTTATAATTTTTCAAGGTTAAATATTGAACATATGAAATATTTGGTCCAGTGTTTTTGGCAGATTGCGTATGAGATTAGAATGCGAACGTTCTTTAAATTTACTAGAGTTGCCCCTATGGCCAAATATTGGTGATGACATATTTAAGTAGTTTCTCGTTGTCAACACAAAAATTCGCCCACGATATGAAAGTGGGTGTTCTATTCTTTAGAAATGAGGTTACAAAGGATTACATAATTAAATCCGATTATAACCTTTCACCCTTCTAAAACCCGCATTTTAGGGATAGCTGATTAATTAAAGTAGATACGGCTAGACCCCTGCTTATCCCAAAAGGGTAGAGGTAAGATACATGGTTCAATCTACTGTAATAAGCTGGAAATGACGCTTATGGATTTTATATGGAACCTGAAGAAGATTAGGCATCAACTACTACGCATCCAACTGATGGCTAGATTAGGTGTAGCTTAACTTCGTCAATCGCGATCTGTATCTTTCTTGTCATTACATTAATAGAAGTACAAAGCAACTGCATAGTGATGAACGTACTGTAAGTATACCTACTTAATTACTTATTATTTTTAATAAACTTCTCATTATTATTTAGATCCCGACTGTTTGTTTTATAATTTTGTTACGTAATTTAATTCAATACTACCTACAAATAGCATGTATAATTATTTTACCAGAAATAATTTCCACAATAACTTCCTAATTAAGTAAAACCATTAAAATCTAACTAAAACAAACTCACAAGTTCTCCAAGGTTACCGTGAAAATAGATTACGCTATTCCGATCGCAAAGTGAGCCAAAAAACTTCGGTAACCTAAAAGCAATTAACTAAATAAAGACTAATAACGTCCTATTTACTTATACGAACTGTTAGAAGCCTTATAAAAGTATTATCCCTTCTAATGAGTCGGCGAAAATAGGGCCGTGATTAACTAGATTAGTGAGGTAACACGCTTTTGGATGAATACCTGATTCATTTGTTTGAGACAGCCCTATTCAAACGCTTTGAATGTGTTTTAAAAGCGTTGCAGCCTGAATACTGAAGTTTAGAAGCTCATTTTAATGATAAACACAAATTTTTGCATTTATTTAAGTCCTATTTAAATAGAGTGTTTATATTTGAATTTACATAAAATTGAAAAACGAATAGGTAGATACTATTCAACCTCCAAAATATGATTATGTAGGTACCTACATTACATTATGTAAATGTTATATCCATAATTACTGATGATCGCACTATTAACAAGAGCATCAATGACGAAACAACAATAACGACAAGCTCCACTTCGCTTGACCACACAATAGGTAGTGGCCCTGACATTGACGAGGTCAACACAGCATTGTATACTGAAGAAGACAATTCAGCCGTACTGCCTATAAAAATTCTAACACTGCACAAGCGACGACACGTCATTACGTCACAAGGCCATGAAAATTATACAATAGTAGTAATTAATTATGGACCGTATGTGATCACAATAAAACATGTAATATATGAAACATAAGACCTTCATTACTTAGAGGTCAGAATAAGGTCGGATCTGATTAGTACGGAGACTTTAAGTATGCAAAGTGCGTTATGAAAAAGTGTTTCTTGTCTAAGTTGGGGAGGGGGAATTATAGACTTGAAGCTAGTCTAGAGGGAAGTCGGGTTGTGGAGGAGTAGGCCCTCTCAACCTTGAGGGGACTATTTAACTACTTGACTGGGAATTGTTTCCGATAGCTCTGAGGTCTCTGTTTATTTATAGAGACGAGTTGCTGCAGTGTTTGTGGGATATGCTGTAGTCCATGTACAGGCGTAGTAAACCATTTTAGATACAATTTGTATAAAAACATTCATACAGTCCATGAAACTTTTTACAATGTATTGCTTTGATTTAATTCACGCCTTATTTTTTGCAAAACATGCTACTATTTGCTATTGTTGCGATCGAATTGTACAACTGTTAAAGAAAATCATTGATGACGTCACACGCACGTGAACCGCACAATGTCACGGTGTCCATTCATCGTCACGGCAGGGTTGCCAACGAAATTAAAATGACAATGTCAGTAATGTGATATTGATATTTGATGCGTTATAGATGGTGCTTCGTGAAGTATGCAAACAAGTGGAGTAGTAATTTGAAGTGATGGATTTTAGCTAGTTGGGATGTTTGCCAAATTAATGCGATAAACAGATGCAAAATATCAATAGTGTGTTTGACATAGGGAACGATATAATCAGTAATGAAGCCATTTAGATTCTATGAAATTATTTTCAACGTTTTTTCTAAGTTGTCTCATTCCGAAATTACTCAACGCTTTTAGTAGAGACTACTCCTCAAACAAAAAGTAAATACATCTTTCAATCATTTGTAGATATTTTCAATATGCGGCTAATGGCAGCCCTGCATTTGGCACGCACTCATCGGCAGCGGTGCGTGGCATGATTTTATTTTTTCCCACGAGCGCGGCCGCGATGAAGATTGCTGCACCGGAAAGCCAAGGTGTACACTGTCGAGAAAAACTTTAGCCATTCACCGCCCATGTAATCATGGCCGAATCTGTAAAATTAAGTTCGCAAAAGTACCATAATAATTGTTTATTTCTTGTTGAGAATCTTCTGAATTAATTTTAAATGGATTCTGATTTATGTACGTAATAAAATCGCGATTATTATTTAAATTAATTTGTTTGATCCGTTCAAGGTAAATTAAATCATATTTTTAACGTGCATCTGTTTTTGACGTTTAAAGTGGATTCTCTGTAGCTGTAATAGAAAATTTTGAATAAAGAATTAGAAGAAAATGTATCAACTAGGTATCAATAATTATTAATGAACGTGTGGCGTTCTGTAGTTTCTGTTAACCCCCATGGGAATAAAATCAACCATTAAGATTTTCCTACTCTATCGAACCATGCTGAAACTCATCACACTTACTAACTCACAACTCTCACGAATAGGATTTAATTTAGAATTTTGCTACGAAAGGGTTGTGAAATATCATATACACCCTGTATATTGTAATTTTATTTTTTATTTATATGATCTTTCACACCGACCGGCCTAATGGCAGTTCTAAAAAAAAAACAAAAAAAAATATCCCAAGTTGTAAGTACCTAAGATTTTTAGCAAACTTTTTTACCTTATTTCACATTCTTCTTCACCACAACCACAAATGAATGAATTCCATCGATTATTTGTTGTTGCAATATTGTACGCTGACTATACCGACAGAGAAGCAGTAAATAATGTGACTAGAAATTGCACAGATTTATTTATCGAATCTTAAGTGCTACTTGTGATATTAATTTTTTTTGTATTTTTTTAGAACGGGAACGGAAAGGTCTAATAAATGCTATTTCAAGGTTATCCATTATTTACCGGACACCCTGTATAGGTACTAAAACTACTAACCTAACCTAACTATTACTGATATATGTACCTACGTAAGTAGGTTACCTACGTACTTACCTAAGTACGTAGGTACCATCAGTAACTTAGTATGACTTTTCAAAGTTGATATAAATTCCAGATTGATTTATGAAAATTGAATTTTGCTAGACGAAAGCAATAAATATTGAAAGTTGAACATTTTATTAAACGTAATCAATTATTCTGAAACTTGAAAAATAAGTCAGAACATGTATTAATTATGACTTGTTGTTGCAGTTGTAGCGAGAATCGATATTTATAATTGATTATAGGCGATAATATTAATAGTATTGTTCTTAATATTACTTAGAACTATTTATGCACAGGTTTATAATTCAGAGAAGGTTTTTTTTGTAAAAAAGCTATGGGATTCCCGTAGGTGTGTCTAAAAATCTTTTATTATTGTGGATTACACCATCATCATCTACATAGCATTTTTCCAACTATGTTGGGGTCGGCTTCCAGTCTAACCGGATGCAGCTGAATACCAGTATTTTACATGGAGCGACTGCCTATCTGACCTCCTCGACCCAGAAAGAAATCAATTTAAGATTTTGAACAAATATAAATTTGCAATCTATACTAATATTATAAAGAGGCACAGTTTGTATGTTTGGATTTTGGAGGAAATCTCCGAAACTGCTCATCCAATTTCAAAAATTCTTTCACTGATAGAAAGTTATACTATTGCTGAGTAATAATATAATTATTGTATAATTATCACTTGTTCAAAAAACGGTGAAGGAAAACATCGTTGAGAAACCTAAAAGATATTTCTCGACGACATGTGAAGCCAAGTCAGAGGCCCATGAGCGGCATAAAAATAAGCGAGTAATATAGAATATATTTTATGGTATAGTTGGCTACGCGGACGGAGTCACGTGCACAAGCTAGTTGAAAATAAATTGGTAATTAAATCTCGCGATACATGACAAAGATTTTTGATTAATTGATACTGACATTTAAGTAGTATGGTACCAAATATATGCATGTGCTTCCAAAGACCTATTTAACTAATTATGCGAATCTAGTCATCCAATGTGTTGACAGACGACTGGTTTAGCGGATGGAGAGCGGCTGTCGCTCATCATCCAATATCCTTGTTAGCCGGTGACATCTGACTACAGCTGACAATGTTTGGACGCTACATTTTACGAGTTCTTTGCTCTGTGGCGTAATGGCCGTAATTGAACAATACCACAGTATAAATAACGAACAGTATTATGTCTTCATAGAAAATGGCTGAAACGACGCGCTTCGAAATCTCAGTGTATATCAGTACGCAACAGTCTCGAGTGTGCGGCAGTTACGCACGGACGTGGAAGGTTTATTTACCGAGCGGCCGTAGGTAATTATTTCAAGTTCACGGCCGAGATATAATACTGCTACCTATTATACTGTGACAATACTACACTTATACTTACATACTAAAGAGTATTCTATCTATCGACAGTTATGGGATGAAAATATCTTCCGTATTTTTTTATACGACATAAAAGGAAGTTTTGGTTTTGCCCCGTATGTTTGTCTGTCTTTTTCAGTAACGGTACTTTCTGGAAAGTAGTAATTACACAAGATATCACGGAAATGAATATGTGAGTACATTTGATAATCGAGATCGTTTAAAACTGCGTGTATGAAGGTAACTTAAGCAAAAGGAGATATGTGAGGATCGTAGCAGGTGGCGTTCTGTATTTTATGCTCATGGGAAGAAAGCGTGAGTTTATGTATATATGCACTTAAAAGTGTTTAATAGAAGGATAGTTGAAGACCTTGGCAATGAATGTTGTTGTTGTAATAAAATTCGCATGATGGTAATGTGCGGCGTTATATAGTAGGGCTAATAGATAAAAGAGGACGATTAATATACACTATCATGTTGATATTAAAAGATATTAATAAAAGTATCAAGTGTGATACGTGCTTAATTGTTGTTACGTGTGTATATATTTACTATAAATGCTTAATAGCAATAATATATTGTAAAATCTATCTGAAAAGGGCAGTAGCATTACTAATAGGTATTCCCGTTTGTTTTTATAAAAGCGATTACAAATGTTTTTCAATCGTTTATTATCATTTATAATCAATCTCTAGAACATTTTATAAAAAATTTGAAAGAACAATAACTTCTTAAAAATTTCCAAAAAATCCTTTTACTTCACACGAAAACCATTTTTTCGAAACAACAGACTCTTTTTTGTTTTGATTTAATTAACAATTTCTAAACTTAAATAAATGTATTAAATAACGAGTTGGATTGTTTTATGAGCAAAACATTGAAAGACGATGTTGGTAAAAAAAAAAAATATGGCATAAAATAATTTTCCTTTTTAACTAGTTTTTTTGAATAGGGCTTTAAGAATTTTCTTTTACTCAGGAGATAAAGTAAAGATTTTCAAACTCTTTAACAGATTCTTCACTAACTAACATAACAAGTAATTATTAAGTTGCAGAAATAATGAAAGTAGAAAGAATCATAATTGTTTGCTTATCAAAAGATGAAGTCATTTTGTAGGTACTTAAAAAAAACAACAAAAAATATACCTACTGATCTACACGGCCGGTTAATTGGCAGAAATACAAAAAAAATAATGCGTTTATTGCTAAATAACGATTTTTGAATTATTTTAGCAGTCAATTTTCATTTCTATACAGTCTGCCTTGCTAAAACAATAAGCTTAAATTTTTATGGAAAGGCAGTAAGCCTATATACAATTATTCTCTTTTCAAAAATTGCAACACGCGATCTTTTCTAACTTGTACAGAGTCACAAGCACAACTCAAACGTCACAGTCTATCAGTGTTTGCGTTCAAACCATCTGTCTCAATAACAGTTAGCAATCGATTTTACACTGCAAATGAGCTGGAAAACAAACTCCTGGATTGTGTACTGACGTCACAATTGTTTGTACGCGTAAACAACACCTGGCTGGTGTATTTATAAAAGCTCTTTAGTGTTTGGGAAAATAGACTTACATTTGTTTTTTTTTAATTCGATTTTAACCTGTCTAGACTGCTTATTAGTTGATTTTGTAACCAGTATCCTAATTGCGTAACTAATTTTCTTAAACAATTTTGCCTAATTTGTTTCATTTTGACAGTTCAACAACATTCATGGCGTTATTTACGTTGTTGAGCAGATTTTTTTCCAACTTATGAAGCAATGGATTAGCAATCTGTTTCAAATCAAAACAAATTATGATCGTGTTGTATTACGCAATTAGGGTACAGGTTAATTTTCTTTGGGGTTATGATTAGTTAGCTCTTTCTTTTTCATTTCGTGTGGTTAATGACTAACCTGGTGTCAGAGTTTTTATGCCGCCCATGGGCCTCTGACTTGGCTTCACATGATGCCGTCGAGAAATATCTCGCAGGCATGGTCTCCTCATGATGTTTTTATTCACCGTTTTTGAAGCAAGTGATAATTATACAATACGCACATGAATCCGAAAAGTCAGAGGTGCATGTTTTGGGTTCGAACTCGAGACTTATGGCTTGGCAGTCCGATGGTCACACCCTAGGCTATCACTGGTACTAACTAAACATGATCAAAATTCTAGGCTTATCAAAATATGTAGAAAAACCTGAAAATTGTTTTACGTAACAATTTTTCAAACATCGAAATTATAATGTTGTTATATATCTATTAGTATGCTACAATAATTGTTGAAAAATTGTACCTACACTAAATAAAAATACTAATGTGCTTTTAATGAGTCCAAAATTACGTTGATTCTAGTTTAAATTAAATGTAACCCTTCCGTGCTTATGTGGTTTTAATTTGACCTAATAATTATACCTACGACCTAAAAATATAAAGCTAATAAAACTATAGGTATATCGTTGGAGTCATTAATGTTTATTTTGTTGGTCTATAAAACTTCAATATAGGTTTTATACGAGAAAGAATATACAAACTAAAATATAAATCGGAAGAGCTTACTCTGACGAAATATTGAACGTTTGTATGGAATTTTGAACGTCTGCCAGTATCAAATGGGAATAAAAGCGAATGTGTTATAGTTTTGGCATAAAAATTTTGTTGTGACCTAAATAGAAATAGGTGAACACTTTCTAGCTATAATGATAATAAATTATAGTAAAATATACCTACGTAAGTTGAAATTATTCGATTCGTAAAATGTTGACCTAACAACCTATATTAACGTAGCCAAGAGATCGTTGTTTCATCGTGAGTTTCGTGAGATTACCGTTTATTTACTCCAATTCAGAATAGGTAAGCGAATTATCTTTCAACCTTATTTTTAGAAAAATAGAAATCATGAGAACTAGCGCAGCGTTAAGAGACCAAAAAGTACCTCTCTCTGTACTTACACTTTGAAGTTAAATAATTTTTTTTTAATAAAAAAACCCAAATGTGTATAAAAATAACATACATTAATAAAACCTCACCATATACCATCTAGTAGACACCTCAAATGTTTGACCCTAATTTGCTCCTCCTCCTCTTGCGTCGCAAGATAACCTGAATATCATTAATTACACCAAAGTAAATATAAATCTATTAATACCTACGCTTCGCTCTAACCGTGAGATGGAGCTAAAATATTTGCAGACACAACTTGTTTGTATGGAAAATAGACCTATTAATAGATTTTAAGGACAAATTGCCGCTATTAACATAAAACTGATTGTTATGGTGTTTTTTTCCTATTACCTTGTCTTTTCAATGAGGTTTTAACTAGTCATTAAGAAAAATATTACTTACGGCACGTGTTTTTTTACTAGATTTCACGCTCGTGTAATTTTTGAAGCTAGAAGAGAGCCAGGTATTAATTTGATTTGCATTCGACATGGTAGCAAAACAGTTTTCCTATCAGCTGTTTTAATATTGATATTTGGGAAATATGGCTATCGATGATCGACGCAGAGTTTTCCTTCCATTTTATCAAGATAATATTTGCGCTTAGTATTCTGACTGTCTTTTTCGAAATGAAGCGCAAAGTTATATTACAGAGCACTTTAAACCTTTATGTGAATATCTATTCTCACAAATATATTTACGAAAGCTTCCTAAAGCTCCCAAGTATTTAAGGGTTAAGTACCTTTAATACACACTATAGGAGGTGAACGTAGAATAGGGAAAGTAAATGGCTTAGTTAAACAACTTTTATTAGCGGCTGCGACTTAATATCACGCGCAGTGCCTACATAATATGGATTAATGATCAACCCTTCAAGCGGAGTTGAATTATAGCCATATGTGAGTTCGTGAAAGTGATTTCGTTGAAACTGGAATACGTATATATTTTTTAATTTAATGTTTGAATATTTGCAAAATAGGAGTTATGTTATTTCAAATGGGTCGTGTTTCACATTTGTATTTCGAAATCGTCGTCGTCGTGTTCGATTTATTTGTATATGTTCTTATTTCGTTTTTATTTTTAGGGTTTATCAGTGGAAACTTGTGTGAAATGGCCTTCAATTTCATATTGTTTAAATAACTGTATAAGTTAGCTGTAAGTTTCCCGAATAGAATAAAATAAAAACAAATAAATAAAAATCTATCACATTTACATTCACCCATCGATTTAGACATTTTTTTTAACTATATGTACCACATTTGTAACTTCTGCCGCTATTATGTGACCACATTTGTAACTTCTGTCGCTATTCTGTGATGGTAATCATTAGGCATATACCGTGTATTGGTTTGGCATTTTAACACAGATTGTTATGTAAATCGGCTAATTCCAAGCTTATCTCTTCATCAATCTTTCGTTAGTCGCCATTTGTTCTCGTGACAGCAAACAACGAGGCAATTAGTTTTCGTAAGATGACAGTTTAAAATGCCAGCTTGTTAATTTCAAGTCATAATTACTGATATTTGAAACTATGGATCTTTTTGAAAATAATATTGCTGAGTAGTGAGTGTCATGTTTATTTATGTTTTACGATGACGATGATACTCATTCTCTCTAGGCTTGATTTGAAATATCTCGTGTCATTTTTCGTAGAATTAGAATATAATATAAATTAATATATACTTCTACAAATAACAAGTCTTCTCGTAGGTATGTTTTATCATTTACCCACAAGATCAAATACGAGATACGTAACAAATATTTGACGTAACTAAATTGGATATTTAACGTTGTAATATTCACAATTCAATCCCAGATTACAATGAAATCGTTTGATAGTATAAATAGAAGACGAGGCTCGAAATAGTTTCACCATTTTAGTCAAATATCGACCACATTTCGGCGCAAGACATTTTTTATTGAGTCTATGCTCCGCTGTTCGAAATTTAAAGCGAATTAAGGTGAGTAAACATTTTCAATGATAAAATCTCTTTCGAAATATATATAGGAGCATAAATCAGAATAAAAGCAGAAAATATTATGCTGAATTTGTACGCACTATCTTCTAAACTTAAAATAATGTTCTCGTAAATCAAAAAGAAAATACACTAACGCAGAACTTTTAAACTCTTACGTCATTGAAAGATGGTCTCGTGATGCTTTATGCCTTGATTTTGGCAATCTCATATCTCTCGTATTATGTCAGACTTGGCTGATTCTCACTCTCCAAGTATTAATTATTTAGTTCTAAGTGCTTTCAACTACTCGAAACGAAATTAATTTCATAAAGCGTAATTTATGTTTGAAGTTCAGTAGATAATACTGTCGTTTCAAATTAATTACTTTTTCATTTTAAAAGGGTCCCGAGTAATGGCTCGGTTTCGTGATATTTATGCCTAATTTGAAGTACCTACCTGAGTTAATGAATATTTATGTGGCTGAGGAAAATTGGATAATTTCGGAATAGTAGATACCCATTAGATATTTATAAAGATTCATCGATCAAAGAACTCTCGATAATGATAAAAAAAAACCTAATCGTAACTTCATTGAGCAAATAGTCGTATTGCGTGTTAATCTCTCCATCTAGAACGTGTATATTAGAGGCACTTCCACCAACTATATTTTGGTCACGTAATATTTCGTAACGATCTAGAAACAATTTCTTATGATCGTCACAGAAAAATACAGGCACGAGTACCTTTATAATCTGCCTAAAAGGTTACTTTTGAAACAGGCTGGCTGAACATATTTATGTTCAATTACAGAACAGTCTCGTAACGTATTACTTTCGCTACGGCATGGAGGTAAATAAATTGTGTGCCAGAAAAGGAACGTTGGAAGGAAAACAAAAAACTCTGTAAGGAAAAGGCCTCCAATAAGGTTATTGCGTGACCTACGGAGGTAAAACGAAGGTGGTATAAATTAGGCCAGCTGTCATAGAAACAACATGTCATCGGGAGGGTTAACCTAACCTTGTCTCTTCAAGGTCTCCGTACGAACGGAAAAACAAAAATCTCAATTATAAATACACAAAAAGTTGGTTCAACAAAACTAATTAATATCTTCGGTGGAGTGATAAAAGTTTTTCAATTATTTTCAACAAACATTTATTAGAATAACTCGATTGTACAAGTTTCGCGTTGCTGTAACCCTGTTATTAAGTTGGGGTTACATCAGAAATTTAAATTAGGTGCGTCTACTGAATTATCCTTCATGAATTCGGATCGTCATTGTAGTGGCAAAATCTCGAATCTCGGCCGTGTCCCCAATATTTTTAGATAAATTTTTTCTCCCGCATCACTTTCGGTCTAACGACATCATTATGTAGATTTTGGTATATATATCTATCGTTATCATGCCCATCAAATGCAAAGGTCGCTTATTCATTGAATTTGAAAATGAAAACCCGTCTGGGGGCTGCGGCCGATCTTTATTCCTCGGAATCCTGTTAGTGACAACTCTAGCAGATAATTTTCAGCTGAATACGCATAGATCTATTTTTAGTTGAGATGAAAGCGGTTACAATAACGAACTATTATTCTCTCTATTCTTAAGGTTGAGACTTTGAGAGAGATCGAATCTAAAATACGAAAATTATTTATAGTTTCGGTTTGATATTGTTCTGATGTCAATAGAAATTTAAATAATAAAATGTAACACTTTCGTATAATGTGTTAACTAGAGTGAATTTGGCACTAAATTTAAAAAGCAGCACGAGTAGCATGACAACCATAGAAACGGGTTTTCTACGGGTTTTGTCGACGGAAGAATAGACAAAATGATAGACCCGACAAAACCCGTTTCTATTGTGGTCATGCGTGCTGGATAGTCATTCAATTACATGAAACATGAGCTTAAATTGCTCCAGTCAGTGACCTAAAATAAGTCTGGTTACAATAAAAGCGAAAATTAAATCAACAGTTCCTTTAAAACTACTGATAAAGGAAGAAAAAACCGAATTATGTGACGCGATGTTCGTATCGAATGTGCCTTTCACGGTAAATCGGTTACGTCCGAGAGGTTCAAGTTAAAATCTTATAGCGAATTAATTTACTTACACGTGTTTTGGTAATTAACTGTTAGTACTCATACGAAGTACCTACTCGCGACGGAAAAGCGATAATGAATAAGAGTTTTGGTGAAATTATACGAAAAGTTTTTTTTTTGTTTAACAAAGAAAATGTGTCATTTTCCGGAATAAAAAGCCAGCTAATTCACGGAATATATTGCTTTATTTATCGTTACATAAGCGAATACATAGATTCCCAATCAATCTGCCTAGTCTTGAGGTCGGCTTCCAGTCTAACCGGATGCAGCTGAATACCAGTATTTTACATGGAGCAACTGCCTATCTGACCTCCACAACCCAGTAACTGGGTAATACGATACCTCTTGGTAAGACTGGTTGTCAGACTTTCGGATTTCTGACGACCCGTAACGACTGTCAAAGATCCATGAATGACAGCCAAGACCAACGGCTCGTACTATCCAAGGCACGGAGGAGTCTCGGTATGTAAAGATGGTCACCCATCCACAGACCAACCCCGGCAAGCGTAGCTTAACCTGTGGCTGTTATTACTTAGCCACGACCTCCCCGAATACATAGATTCCCATTACAGTTTAATATAGCTCGCGAAATGGGGTGTACTATACAGATATCTCTGCCAAAAATGTTGCATTGTTTAATATCAAAATATAGCAAGTCATTCGATAGACTAAAGTTCTTCAGTTAAATTCATTTCAATTATAATTTCCCTTAAATAATTCCCAACTACACTTATATTATATCTAAGGCACAATCTGAATTAATAACTCATCAGCAACTATGTAGCAGATCTCAACGAGCGATTAAAATAATCACATTCCCAAATTTGGCCGCTACCAAGTGGCCAATCGATCTGGCAGCCCCTTTAAAGATGCTATCTGGCGTTTTTACTGGCATTTTGGCGTTGCCATCGGTCCGATGATGCCAGATGATTCGTGACGACACCTTGACATTAATACTACAGCGTTGCTAGTTCAATGAGGTGATGTATCTGTATGATATGTAGTGGAACAGAGTTTGAACTCGTGTCTGGTTCGTTTGAAGCGAAAACAAAGATTCTATAAATAAACGAAAAATTTACTTTTATCAGTGACTTTTTTTTTTCCAATTAAATCTAATATGCTGCATTGTTTAAGATGTAAAGTTCGACTGGAGTACCTACGAAGGTACTTTTTTTCTTATGTTTTGACAGCTAAAAATGAAGTCATAATTCATAAGCCCTAGGTCTCATAAATCAACTTTAAACGACATAATTTACGAGGAATTGTTCGTCATAATTATTTTGAGATATTATCACTGTTAGATTCATTTCTATTTTTATTATTGATAGAAAAGGTTTGAGGCGTTTTAGGCAATACTCTACTCTACTCTCTCTGTCTCTTATGGTTGTGGCTACACAGATGTTTGTGACTTTGAAGTGTAAATAAAGAAAACTATTAATTATTATACTTATTTTCTCCTTCAGTCCTAGCAGTTTTGATTTCGTGCCGCTTCAGGAAATCAGATAAATAAACAGCTGTTTATGTTTAAGAACCACGCAAAAGTTAATATTATAGTTAAGTATTTATTTAAATCAAGGTTATGTTTAACATTAAAATTAATAATTTAGTTATTTTGCGGAATTATGCTTGGTTGCTTATATGGTATAAGGAATTGTATGTTTCCGCTTTGTCTTAAACAATTGAAAACAATTCTGATACAGTTTATAATTTATAATTAAAACGTTCAAACAAATTAAAGATATCATTTTTAAAGATTTTATTAATGTTAGAGAAAAGTTTATAAAAATTTAGCAATTCGTTAATTAGTCACGCAAGTAAAACTATTAAAACGACTTTTCGTTTAATCGCCAAACAATTAACATTTTATTCTCAAAGAACCTTGCCAGAACCATTACGTCAAAAATCACCTAATGATGCCTAAGGGCTTGTTGCTATGTTTTCTGTTACCAACTGTTGACAATTTTTGACCAATCACGTGCCTCCGTTTTCAGAATGTTATTAAACACTGCAGCTTGATTGGTCGCTTGTTACATAACGTAATGACGTATTTAGTGTTGTTCCATTACAACAGCTTTATTTACTTTTCAGTTACGACTTTAATTTTCTTTCTTTTTGAGTTGGTTTTTTCTTTATTCGTCATAACAACAATATAATTGGCTTTATCTCTTCGAACGGAGAAATATAATGCGTACAATACCTACGTTTTCGTGTATTTTTTTCTTCTTTTACGTAAAAGAATTTTCCAATATGAGGGTTTTCAGAAAACTCTTTTTATTACTTTCATGGATTTATTACAAAAGAGGTGCCCACTTATATTTTGTAATATGAAATATACGTAGGTACTGAACGTAATAATAATGATAGTGAATTTTCAAATGACTTATAGCTACACTTTTCTTAAATAAAACTGAAAGTTGAAAACGCAACTAGGGGACTGAAAATTTATGTTTCATAAACAGAAAATAGACTTCAAAATATACTTTTATAATTCATGAGTGCCTTAACCTGTATCCTAAGCTGTAATTTTCATACACAACTCTCGGGAACGGAGCAAAATATTTACATAAAATGAATATGTATATTTTCGATATTATTTTTGCGCACGCGTTGACGGAAACCGATAAGAATTCAATAGCGAACGTTATGAGATTGGGTAAAAGCAATTTGTTTAACGTAAACTATACAGTCCATAAAATTTGCGAACCAATAATAAAGTAGATAGTATATATACACGTTTACTTGGGTCTGATGACGTCAGAGAGTAGGTAATATTTTTTCTATTTGGTATTTTGCGTTTTATGCACAAATGCAGTACCTACGCATTTAACATTCAAGTTTAGTTGTTTTCCTAGCTAGTTTTATTACAAACCTAGTACGGTGTTTTAGTTTCACTGAGTTTATAATTTCACTGTGTTTTGTTTATTCGTTTTAATTATTAATTTGCACTTTTGCAAGCAGAGATATTGAGAACGAAAACTTATGTGGATTTTTAAGTGGTAAGGTTCAGTAATTAAGAAAATGAAATTGAATTTACATAAAAAATAAAATAAGTATTGTTCAGTTTTCAGTATTTTATCGTTTCTTTGACTCTATGTAGCGTTTGCAAGTAAACTAAATTTTAGAAACAGCGCATTACATTTTCTGATGTTCACCAAGTTTTGAACTATTAAAATTAATAACATCGTCGACTTTGTTCTTTTATTAGTCAGAACTGTTATGATGTAATGAACACAAACATTCGCACATCGCTTGAATGAATCCCTGTCTGAACATTTGCCAGATCGCATATCAAGCGGTCAGAATTAGTGCCCACTGTGTAGGTCATGATCACTTTCAAGATCACATCACTAACACCTGGCCCTACTTGTAACCCAAACTCCGATTTAACACCACTTTACATGTAAAAAAATCCACCTTCAATTGGTGCACTAAACCGCTCTAATAAGCATTCTACTTACATCAGCACGGCTGTTGTCACACAACAACAAGAAAAAACGTAATTCTCGTCAACAACTGCACCACAACCTTGGTATTAACAACGTTATCGCATTACTTATTCTAAGCACGTGCCCACCACCGTAGAGCCGTGAAAATGATTCGTTTTCCTCCCGAACTCACCGCGTGATAACAGATAACATTGCATACGATCTAAACAATCGATCAAAACATCAACGTAAACCGTGCTTCGAACTTATACGCGGACGCAAACAAACGCGGCCTTGAACGCTAAGCAGATCGCCTGAAATACTCGGCGCGTGGAAATAGCCGCGGTGAAAATACGAGCACGTGACGCTTACGTACCTCGCGAACTGTCGTATGGAGAAAATCGATGGTGCTTGCCACTCGGCGACCGGCGGCGGACTGAGCCACTGTGTCAGCGGAACGCGCCCCACCCGAGCCTCCGCCCGCCTGACTTGCTATCACAGTTTACTATAAAAAAAAATACTTTCACCGTTTTCGCACTTTACAAAAATACGGATGCAACACTTAAAATATTTTAATCAGGCGGCGTCTGTGAGCTTGTGTTTGTTCGCGATCATCCGCGGCGTCGGGTCGCGGCCGGCGCGTGCTTACAGCTCGGAGTGGGGCGGTGGACTGATCGAGGCAGCCAGCGAGCCGTCGAGGTGCCTCCCTGCCCCCGCCGTGACGTCGGCTACAGCCCGCGATGGTGGAAATTAGCAGCTTCCCGAGCGAGGGTCGTCGGATGTAGGTCACGGGGACTGGGCCTGCACTTGCCCACTCTACCGCGCTGATACACTTGACAAGTTTAAGGACATAACTAGTCGTGATTAGGCGCCCGATGCATACTTACAATACTGTAAGAGTTACTTGTAATACTTGCTACATTTACTACGGTTTCTCGTAGCACGGCTGTCGTAGGCGCGTTCGGACGCACTTTTGTGCCGATACAAAGTTCTTAAAGGAAAAATATCTATTGTACTCTTCCGTAGATAGGGAAGGGACACATTTCCTTATTGAGAGATGAAAATTGGAAAAGTTTTGGGTCAGATTTTTTTCCTATTAACTTTTGTTGTTATCGTAACGTAAATCGAATAACAGCGTTAAGTTTTTTCAAATGTTTTACGATATTTTCTGGAAATATGTCGCCAACATAGTTCTACGAACCTGCGAATTAAGAATACAGATTTCAAATTCTGAAATGTTTCTCTGTAAGTAGTATATTTTGTAACTACTTATATAGGTACATAATTGATTTACACAAGTAGCACGAACTTCCGTAAAGTGGCGCCGAAGCGTTAATCAAATTGTGTGGGTGTCTGCTGATCTGCGGCCGTCGTGATTGTTCGTTAACTGAATAAGGACTAATGGCCAAGGGAGTCACGAACACGAGATTGCTCCGCCATAGAACAGGGACATTTACATATTCTTACTGTTTCATAGTGAGTGCGGTTCGTTTGTGAAAACGCTTTGATTTATGAGGCTGTTTACGCATAATGATGAATTTGTATTCCTGTTTCTGTAGGTTTGTTGATGTGCTGTTTTGCAGTGTCACGTAATTTTGTATACATAATACATACCCACGATTTCACAAATAAATCAAGTAAAAACTGAACTCAAAAATTTTTCAGGTACTAGGAAGTGGTGAAGGGGAACTGTCTTATGTAATTTTGACGTTCGAAAAGTGCTGATTCTCAGCCTAGTTTGAATAAATGACATTTGAATTTGTTCACTGTAGCGTCTGTCAGTTTATGCAGAATAAAAACTAGAATACTTTGTACAATATGAACAGTGACGGTTCTGATCAATATTGCAATGGACGGGATTATGCATCAAGCGCTCTTGTTAAAAAAATACCTATTAGCAGTTCCTGGAGTCTGCTTTATTAAAAGTGGGATAAAGATGAGAGACAGCAGTTATAGCTTACTGGTGTGACCGTCGGACTGCCAACTCATAGGTCTCGTGTTAGAACCCAAGGCACGCACCTCTGACTTTTCGGATCCATATGCGTATTGTATAATTATCACTTGCTTTGAAAACGGTGACGGAAAACATCGTGGGAAAACCGGCCTGAGAGATATTTCTCGACGGCATGTGAAGCGAAGTCAGAGGCCCATGGACAGCTTTAAAACTCTGACACCAGGTTAGTCACTAACTACACGAAAAATATAGAAGCGTTTTTGAATTTACTCGATGTGCACACCTATGGTTTCTAAAGATTGTCAATCTCTGAATGTAACTTTCCATAAACGCAACAGTAACTAATTTCCATGACGTAAATTGTATGTTATAGGTACATACGAAACTTCCAGCGTTGTAAGTATTTATTTATTTATTAATCAAGAACAATTTATGTTGTGTTAATTAATTATTATGTATGTAATGTATCAACATTACATACATAATAATTAATTTAATATACATTCTAAAAGTAAACATGCAGCAATAATAATAATAAAAAATAAAAATAAAACACGTTTACAAAAAAAATAATCAATAATAATAATAAATAGTATTTTTAACTTTAAAACAGAAAATTTTAATATTAATATTAAATTTCAGTTCGTCCAATGAGTACAAGTTTATATCTAACAGAAATGCTTTGAGCTTAGCCATAAAAGAGCTAGTGTTTAACAAAATTTTGTGTAAGCAATACCTACTCTTAATTATCACAGGAATGTGAATTTAAGTTAAAATAATTTAAATTGCCAACTTTTTCAGTAAAATCTTGCTCAACCTAACGCTAACTAGGAAAAGTTAGGTCAATTACGAACATCACCGGACCTAGAAAATTTTAATGATATTAACGTTAGCTTTACGGTACTTTTTAACGGTCTTTTTATATTTATTTTTATGAAACATTGAATGTGGGCAAACTCTATTTAAAGTTGGAAAATATCTCTACTTAGTTTTTTTACCCTTGTTATACACGTAATTAAATACCTACACATCAAAAATATGTAATCATCATTTATCAACGTCTAAATCTATACATATTATAAAATAACGTCGCTTTTCGTGTCTGTCTGTGTGTACCGCGTTGTTCTTCTAAAAACGGAATGGATTTTGATGTGGTTTTAACCATCATGTAGAGAATTTGTTCCGGATCTGTTTATGTGTATATTAAAATTACAGAATATAATAATGAAGAAATTTTTTTTTTTTTTTTTGTCAATTTGTAAAAACCTTGCGAAGCAGGGACGGCTTGCTAGTACGAAATGAATTAAGCCCAAAATGACGGCTTATTCCGAATGGATCCCACAATCCGATCCCATTTTCTGGGATTCGTTAGGAATAGGGATAAAATTGGTATTTTTTTCCTCGTTGTTAAACGATAGATGGAAATGAAAATTAAGAGTACCTACAGAATATCGAATTATATATAGTAAACTAAATGGGAATAAAATATAAGTAAAATAAAAATAATTACTACTTTTACACCATTCTAAAAGTGAGGCCACACGATGCGTTGCCGGGATCATATTTTCGTACTGGGATCGATTCGGAACAAAATGTTAATTTCATCCACATTCCTAACGAATCCCAGAACGTGGGATCGGATTGTGGGATCCGATTGGAATAAGACAAAATGACTTGCTGAATTAATATGCCATTATCAACCAACTTGACAGATGCATTGATGGATGCAGTACCTATACTAGGTACCTATGTTGTTTTATTAAGCTGGGTCTCCGGCGCGTGTTTTTATACAAAAACATCTCAACAAAAACATATTTTGTGTATGCAAACACGATATTTTGTATGAAAGCAAATGTTTATGTGTAAGGTTTTTTGTGTAATGTTTCGATAAAACACGCGCTGCTACTCAATCTATCATTGTGGGTGGTATTTGAAGACGACCACTGAACTGTTTTTGAAGTGAAAACTTCTTTAGGCGCGTTGGGCATTTTTGAGATGGGACTAAACCATTGATTTCGGGACACTGTAACGACACCAGCTTTTGACCATTAAAAAGACATCAACGCGTTGATTACCGCGGTGCCGATTTTTTTTCAAGTTTTCACTTCGGTCGGCACTCCCGGAGAGCCACTGTTTTTTTTCTCTCTATCTTGAATAAACAGCAGAATATATAAATCTAGTTTTTATTGTATATTTGCTGAATCATTGCGAAATTTCCACCACAATACTATGCCTAAACAATGATAATTCATTTTACCTTGCAAACAACAGTTTTATATCTATTGTGTTAAAAATGTCAGTTGGCATAAATGATTAGTATAATTATATCTGTGTCGCAACCTGTGACATTTCAAAGTTACGTGGAATTATGCCATATTTATGTGAATTATGTGAGCCTTATTATGCCTGTGTTTATTTAAAGTTCAAGCTCTTGGCCCGGTTTGGAAAATAGAAAAGACAAATAATGTTTTGTTTAATAGGTACGTCGGTTGTGTTGTCAAGACATTGTAAGTACACACGGCTACACATCAAGCTATACATTTCCAGTATAAGCTGACCTCGCATTGTACGGAAATCCTATGTATTGCGAGATCAGCATAAACTGTGATGTGTAGCCGTGTGTACAAGAATGTTAAAAGTGGGGCCTATTTGGTGGTTGGGTTACTGTAGGAGTTTAAACATTGGTAACTGCGCTATCCTTTAACAGAAGTGCTCATCTTATTAGTAGTTCAGCAGTTTCAATATCATCAGGATTGTGCCGGAATATAGCTGTTCATCATGGACGTGGTACGACAGCGACTTCCCTAACATCAACTCTGTCATTAGAAGACAACCGCCACGCAACCATTAATGCGTCGCTCTGCTACAGCAACAGTCACCAACCAGTGCCACTCTTATCCGACCTTTTGTGGTGATTCCAGTAAAGTCGTAACAAAACTAGATGCCGCCATAGGCATACGCATAGGATTAACTTTGAGTCCTTTATCTTAGTCAAATAATTTCATAGGTAGAGAGAAGTAATTATTCTTTAAAAGGCAAACTTAACTTAGAATTGTGTTTTCTAACAGTAAACCTTTGACCGATGCAAAGTTAAGTTATCATAGAGTTTGATTCTAACATAACATAACATCACGCCTTGTTTCCCCGAAGGGTTTGGCGGAGGTGTCCCTATAGCAGGTACACCCACATTTTGCCAGTTATGTTTAAGTCCCATATAAAAGGGGGCGAGCCTATTGCCATCAACCGGGCACAAATCCAGATTCCGGGCTGCTACTGAGAAATTTCATTCATGATTTGAGAAATTTGATTCTATTATTATTATTATAAGCCTGTGTTGTCCCAAAGCAGGGCAAAGGCCTCCCTTCCCTCTTCCACTTTTCCCGGTCTACTGCGATTGCGGGCCAATCCTTTAAGAAGGAGTCCAGCTCATCCCTCCATCTCTTTCTGGGCCTAACGCGTAGTCGTTTCCTGCTATTTGGGATTTGGTTTCAGTTTGATTCTCAAATAACAATTTCTATAAACGTAGTATATTAAATTAGCTTCAATTCTTTAGAATGGAAAGGCAGAGTTGTGATAGTGAGTGCTGATTAAAAGTCAACAGAACAGAGCCTTAAATTGATGCCAATATTTTATCTTAGTTTTGAATAATGCGTAGCATCGAAGGGTTTTCATACTTAAGGAAATTTTTGTAGTTTTCTCAGCATGCACAAACCATGGGGAAATACGTTTTCTATAACATTGAATTCATAAAAGCAGTTTGCTTTTACAACGCATTTCAATATTCAGTGCTTCATTTAAAACAAAAATCGAAGGTCTTAATGAAATCAGGAAAATTAAATATCTGGTAAGAATTATAAGAAAAACACACAGACGAGCATTTTGAGCTCATATTTAATAAGTAAATATTATGTCAGCTATTTTTCAAGGATATTCAATTGTTGTTATTCAAATCAACAAAATACTGATGTTTCCGGAAACTGAAAATATTATTTTGAGCATTTGCTAACGTTATGTTCAAATAAATACCTACTTAACTAGATAATGTTTTGTCAATACGTTAGTGGAATAAAATTGGCAGACATTAAACAAATTCCACTACTTTTATAAGATACCTATTATGCTGTAATTTAAGCATTAGAAAGAAAAAAAGCTGCCAAGTGCGAGTCGGACTCGCACACGAAGGGTTTCTTACCACCGTAGAATATTTAACACTAGCTTCCGCCCCCATGATATCTCTATACCTACATTAAAGCTTATATGTTACTCAGTGATAATATAGCATTCTACTGGTGAAAGATTTTTTTCATTCCTCTTGCTCTAGGGGAAAAAGTGATTTTTGTCTGTAACCAACAAGCCTACAAAAACGAAAACGTCTTTATGCTTATGTAAAACTAGTTTTTTACTACCGCTTACCGGGATATAAGTTTCCTTAAAAATTCAGATTGAACAAATTGTTAATTTTTAAAAATAAAATAAACTATTTAATATTGTATTGGATTATTTTGTTTACTCGCAATCATAGTGAAAAGTAGAGTGTAACACACGGCGCTAAAACCCATTATAACTCGGTTTCTATTTACTCCCATCGCTAAAGCTCGGGAGTAAAACTACTATTTACATCCATCCAGTAGTTTTTGAGTTTGAAAATGTCAAGTGTCTACCTAGTACTTTTCAAAAGATACAGCCCTGTGACGGACGGACGGACAACGAAGCCTTAGTAATAGGGTCCCGTTTGGTATTGGATACGGAACCCTAAAAGTAAGAATAGTTTGAAAATATTCCTAGAAAAATGTGTTCAACATTTTCAACAAAAAAACACAGGGAACTACGTATATATTCAATCCTCTCACTACACTGTTAAAACTCTTTGCTAATGAATTTTCTGGAAAACATCAGCTTTTCAGACATTTTTCATTTAGAAAATTTGTCACACAGTGCAAAACTTTCAGTGCATTAGTGTTTATATGAACTTGCATTATGGTCATGTGAAGTCTTCTCTTGAAGTTTAATTTAAAAGTTTTTGATACGTACCTATCCACACAGGGGTTCACTGACCGGTAAACTGTTATTTTTGTTGCTGTCACATTGACGGCTGTGTCTTTTTTAAGTAGTTCATTCCTTTGCTTTTGTACATACCACAGTCTTAAAATGTTCATAGATGTGGACTTACAGAATAGATACCTAAATGTTGCACATTTTATTTTTTGTATAATGTAACTTCACCAATAAGGCCCTCGAATGAGCAGCCTGCACTGCCACCCCGTCTCGCCGTACATACCTAAGGCGCGGTACGGCGGTCCCGGTCAAACTATAGTAGTCTGTAGTTTCTGCCTACCGTCATGGGAAAAAAGCGTGAGTTTATGCATAATATATTGTTTGTATCTAGTCTAGCTGTTGGTTCATAAAATCACTTCAAGTTTCAATGATAGTTTATTTAATTCAATCAAGAATCATTAGTCATTTCTCACAGTAACATTACCATTCGTTCCACCTGCTGAAGATCCTGCTGAAGACCTGGACATGAGTTGCCTTGAGTAACCTGGAAGTCGTTAAACAGACTCCGGACTCCGTTTGGTCGAAGCAAGGAGAATATATTCAGGTGGAGATTCATAGTCGACTCCGCTTTGGAGTGTAAATGTGGTGCTGATCCATAAACAATGGGACACTTAATGTCGTGTCCTGCTTATCCTGTCAGCTGCACGTTACAGAAACTGATGGACGCTAGTGATGGCACCAAACATGTAGCTGAATTCTGGACTGAGTTCATTGGCACACTAAGCAGAAGACTTAATTAAACATATTGTTTTTATAAGTCATGCCAGTCACTGTTAAAATCGAACAAACCTGAAAAATAAGATACTGCTAAGTCCTCCAGATTCATCAATAACATCTATCTCTCAATATCTAAACAAACTCTCCCGATAAAGATAATTTTTACTTCACAAAACTGATAATAATAGATAAAAACAGCTATAGGTATTTTTGTCTCCAAAGATACAGAGATTTTTGTAAAGAAGTCTATCCATACCCTCCATATTAATATTATTACAAACGCGTAAGTATAACTCTGTCCGTCTGTTACTTTTCACGTCTTAACGGATGAACGGATTTTGATGAGATTTGGCTAAGTTAAGACATAGGTTACGTTTTATCTCGGTACGTACTACCGATGGGATAATTTCCGACCTCCACGCGGACAAAACCGCAGGCAAAAGCTAGTACGGAAATATAGGAGTAATTTTAAGTTCAGATATTTTATGAAGAGACACGAAAGTAATTTGAGAACAAAGGAGTTTGGTGCCAAAGGTCAGCCTTCTTTTGTTTTGAAGCTGTGAAGACAAAAAAGAAACGAATTTTGTTGAAAATATGGGCCCGTTCATACTTACCACAACCACACCACATCGCAGCGACAAAATGTGGGCAAGCAGTGATTACGTGTGAATAGTGTCGCTGCTACTTCTTGCAGTTGCCTTGTGGTTGCGTTGTCGCTAGTAGTTGCGATGTGGTTACGTTGTGGCTAGTGTTTGCAGACAGATAGATCGTTGTGACTACGACATGGCCTTGATGTGGTTGGTATCGCCCGCACGGTTGATTTTGACGGTCAAATGTGGTCCGTGTGAATAAACTATTCCTTTATTTATTCACATAAGCACCCGACCACGTGTTGTCGTTGTTGTGTGACACATACAGACAGTTGTAATGGAGGTTTCAGGTTCTGAAGTTTGAAGAAATTCTACCAGAGTAGATAGATAAATTTGACGTGGTTTTGGTTTGTGGTCGGGGTGGGTCAGGTTAATAGAAAAGGCTTCCGTTGATGGTTAAGCTTTATATTATATACCATAAATTTTTCAACATAACGTGCCCATGTCCTAACAAGCAAGTCTTTTGCAAGCCCTGTCATAACTGTGAGGCTGCTACGTTTGTGACAGTCCGTCACAGAGGTCTGCTAGGACTGAGGAATTCGCACACCGTCACTATAACATTTTTTAACCACTTTAAAAAAAGAAGGAGGTTCTCAATTCGACAGTATTTTTTTTTAATATTTGTTATCTCAGAACTTTCGACTGGGTAAACCGATTTTGATGATTCTTTTTTGATTCGGCAAAAAATCAACAGATCAAAACCAAAGACCGACTTCCGAAATTAAAGTAATTTTTCACTTTGTAGTGTTTTTTTGGAAGTCGGTTGTTTATTTTTTTGTAAAAAGTTTTTATTTAGTGATACCAACCCTTAAACACTCAGCATTTCATTGGTGTCCTAGATTGAGCTACCATTCCTCTCCATAGAAAACTACATTTTGGAATGAGCAAAGCAATATTATATCTTGTTGACTATCATGATATAAAAAAAAATACTTTGACAGTTTACCAATCAAAAGGAAAATAAAATTGCTGTAATCACCACGCTTATCAGCAGTTGGTGGTTATGTTATCCATATGACGTATAACCGGCACGGTTATGGTATTTTTAGCTGGGAACTTTTTAGTATTACACAATACAAAATATGCTAGGTACTACATATTTATGTTGAATTATCAGCGAGAAAGTATACCAGAATCTATATCTTTATAAAATACTAAAAAGATACCAGCATATCGACACACGACCATTCTGATATTCGATACATTATTTCAGTGCGGTCGAGAATCGATTCTCGATACATTTCGTCTGAGGACCGTCTCGAGAATTCTGGGCCAAGAAGATACTTGAAATGCTCTTACCATAATGCCGTTTTCACTGTCACACAACTGTGAACATCTAAACAATATCCAATAACTATTGTCTATGCTTAGTTTAACGTGTACTTAGTACTTATGCTTGTTCTACGTATCTGGAGCATAGAGAATTGTGGTCTATTGATGTTTACTTAGTCTCTTGTTGAAAGAGCTTAGAAAGATATTATTATTCATGCGTTTCTGAGTATTGCATTAAATGGCTTTGCTAAGTAAATAGTCTCTCTACTTAGAAGTTGCGCTCCAAGCTCGAAGTCAGCTAAGAGAGGTTCCTTTGTACGCAAATAGTATATCCAATAATGTTGCTACCACTTACACAAACCACTTATAACTTCATCAGTAATCTTTGGAAGTTTCCAGGAGGAACAAAAGTAAACATGCAGTTTTTGACTATTTTCGTGACTGACTGACAGACGAAGAAAGAAACTTGAAATTCGGAAGTTTATTTCTTTGTAAGGTTCACGAAGAATGGTATTTTCGAAAAACAACTCCTAGTATGCCTAGAGCAGACTTTCCACAAAAATTTACATAAGGTGTAAATTTTTGTGGAAAATCGACTCTTTATTTAGATTATTTCTAAAACCCTGAATGTCAATACCCGAAGAGCTCGTCGTGGCTCAGTAATAACAGCCGCACGGGTCCATTCATTAGGTTAAGGTACGCTTGCCGGGGTTGGTCCGTGGATAGGTGACCATCTTTAGACTCCTCCGTACCTCGGAAAGCACGTTAAGCCGTTGGTCTAGGCTGTCATTCGTGGATCCTTGACTACGGGTCGTCAGAAGCCCGAAGGTCTGACAACCAGTCTTATCAAGGGGTATCGTATTACCCAGTTACTGGGTTGTGGAGGTCAGATAGGTAGTCGCTTCATGTAAAATACTGGTATTCAGCTGCATCCGGTTAGACTGGAAGCCGACCCCAACATAGTTGGGAAAAGGCTAGGCAGATTGATTGATTTCTGAAACCCTGAAAAGGCAAGCAAATAATAAAAAGGTATTGATTTTGAATGCATTCCACTGCCATTTCAAATGTCCTCTGAAAGTAATACCTACCTAATACTTCGAATTGCAAAGAACTAATGAAACGCGGCTGCATTACCGGTTATATGTCAAAGCGAATCAGAGTCGCAGCTATGTGCAACTTCAAATTACTAAAGCACATTTCATGTTTGTATTTCCATCTATCTATCGCATCGGTCATCTGAAGCCCATTGTTTGTCGTGTTACCTTCACAGATACCAAACTAATTGAAAGATCACCAGTTCACAGTCCATTCAAAAGGCTTTTCGTATTTACTGATCTGTAATTAACCAGCCCATACGTCAACGTCATAATGATAATTAATGAATATAATTAATGAAAATTAATGGGATCAACTAAATTATGTTAATTAATTAATTTATAATTGCACAGTGCGTTGATGCAGTAAATAAGATGGTTGGCCGTTAAACAGCATTGCGGTGTTCAGGTTTGAAGTATATGGATGCCTGTGAAAGTATGAGCACATGGAATATTTCTTTGTCTTTTAGATCGGCTACACGATTATGAAGACCTAGAGAAGGAAAGGAGGGTTGGCAGTCCGCTGCACTATGTTGGCCCGCAGATTCACACAATGTACACATAAAGAACTGACCTCGCATTGTACGGAAATCCTATACAATGCGAGATCAGCATAAACTGGATTTGTATAGCTTGATGTGTAGCCGTGTGTACCACAGATGTAAAACTGTTACGTTTCAGAGCCTTCTGTCAGTCTTTTTACACGTTCAGCCTGTGGATCAAATATACGCGGCGGGCTTACAACGCCCTGCGTGTTCAGTACAACGACGCTCTGAGGGCAGTGTTGAGAGAACCCAGGTACTGCAGTGCTTCCGCAATGTTTGCGGAGGCATCCATCGATGACTTTCTTGCCATTTTTTTATTTTCATTTATTTTATAATTTAAATTTGTGTTAAGGATTGTTTCATTAAATTTGTGTGTGATCTTATTTACTTGAAATGAATATTGATTCTTCCTAATGATTTCTAGAGGTAAAATTTGCAAAAACGTATATCACAAATTTAAATGTGATAATTATATAATGTAATTTTATTAGATTTTTTAATGATATTATTTTTAATTTCTATTTACCGCATTTATTTTAAATCATGCTACTACTCATATTTTACGTAATTGTTGTGCCCGACAGGGTCCATGTGAACTTTATTATTATTATTAAGACCTTGTAAACACATGTGATATGCAATAAAGATTTGAATTTGAATTTGAAGAACAGCATCGATGATGAGCAGGGTCCGTGGTAGCACCAACACTGTCCTCAGAACGTTAGAGTGCTACAGATCGACAGTTCTTTTACTGTGTACTGGGCAGGTGTACACCTGCACAGAAATAGGAAGTAGGATTATTGTGTAACTTGTCATGTTTACTAACAAATTACTAACACCTATTAATTGTATTTTTTGTGTACTACTAACAACCCTTACTAACGCTTGCTTTATAGAAAATATGGACTGTATTGTACGTCTGAAATAAAAATATTAAATTTTAACATTGCCAACAAGTCGGCAAATCCCTTGTTGTAAATGACTCTAGACGATTTACCTAAACATTTTCTATCAGAGCTATACGCCTGCACCCTAATTGCGTAACACACAATTAGTCACAGCCTGAATGATTTGAAGGTTATTGCTAATCCATTGCTTGATATGTTCGAAAAATTTGTGAATTGAATGTTGATGAAGTGTCAAAATGAAAGCCATTACTACTGTAAGTGTGTTACACAATTATCCCGCTGCTTGCCAATCATTTATGATTATTATTTTTAACCGTCTTCCAAAAAGGAGGAGGTTATATGTTCGTAGCGTATGTTTTTTTTTATGTATGTCCACCGATTTCTCAGTCAATTGTTGACCAATTTTGGAAATTCTTTTTTGTTTGAAAGGGTATGCTCTCGAGGTGGTCCGATAAAAATTTTATGAACTTTGCTTGAATAGTTTTTGAGTTGGCTTCAATAATTTCTTTTTTTTTTCCCACTTAGTGGATGATATGATAAGTTGCTGTCACTGTTATTTACATAGCAGGTAGTGGTATTCGAATTTGTGTGGGGTACCACAGCTAAAAAGAAAAAATATAAAAAAATCCAAAAAAAAAACAACCGATTTCCAAAAAAAACACTACAATGTGAAAAATAAACTTTAATTTCGGAAGTCGATGGCAAAAAACGAAAATTCTAAACCAAAGACACCGCATTCTGTCTAATATCCAAAGACAAGAATTCTAAAAGCTAGGAAATATGTATGGATCAGAATGGTGTGGTCATATTTAAGGGTACAGTGGTACAGAGCACATACCATGAAACTGAAAAACTTCTCCATTGGATCAACATCGTATTCGTGAAAAAATTATCAGGCGTCTCATTCATTTGGATCAAGTAGGTAATGAAGTTTTGTACACATTTTTCGCGTTTATTTAGTTGATAAAGACGAAGTTCCATTCTAGTATTCTTCTTTTTCTTTTTCGTGTGGTTAGTGACTAACCCGGTGACAGAGTTTTTATTCCGCCCATGGGCCTCTGACTTGGCTTCACATGCCGTCGAGAAATGTCTCAGGCATGCCGGTTTCCTCACGATGTTTCCCTTCACCGTTTTTGAAGCAAGTGATAATTATACAAAACTACTACTACAGGTATTATTAGCACAGTATTTATATTTTGTTAATGTCCCTCGGGAATCATCGTATTTCCGAATACAAACGAATGCTAATTTCCATGTCCATCAATTATTAGATTTATCGTGTTTAATAATTGAATTCAAAACTAAGTACTTTATTGTTGTTTTGATTTCCGTGTGAACTATATAGAGATGTAAAACTATTTTCCTATCCGTCGTGCCTGCAACTTTAGCAGCTTTACTCCCATTTTTTAAATAAATTACATTACTTAAGTTAAAAGAGTATTAATAACTCTTTATACTTACAAGTCGATTGAGAGCGTCTGGTCTGCACCAAGTGCAAAGGGCAACTGATAGAAATCCGATGACTGACTAAACACGAAGTTTTCCAAGGGACATTAAGAAAATAGAAATACTGTACAATAGTTTTCTTATTCGAGTGATTTCATGTATAACAAGAAATAAGCACATATCTTGTTTCAGAGTTGTCTTTCACGGAGTTTCACGCGTGTCTTCTCGGGATTTTTCCTTTTTCGAAACTTTCGTGATCATTAAGGAAATCTCGGAGTTGTGTAGTAATTTGATTTATTCTGGGACAAGGACGTACTTAACTCTGTGTTATTTAAGTGTTACCCTCGTATTTACAAACGTTAATTAATACAACTCTCTAAGTTCAATTTACTCCATTGTAAAACTATTTCGTGAAATCATTACAGTTGAGGTCAATTCTAACTTAAGGAGTTGTATTGTCCGTGGATTTTCTTGCCCGTTCTTCTCCACGGGTACCTATTACTCTTTGAAATGGCAACTAGCTTTATATTTTTGACTGACCGGCTCCTTGACAATTCAAAAGTGCCTGTAAATGGTTTAATTGAAATAAATGCTTAAAGTTTGAGTTTGAATTGATAATTTTAATGATTTTAACGTGCCTGAGGATGGACGGCGGCGCCGAGGTCGGCCCAGGAAGAGGTGGCGAGACGACCTAGACGCATACCGCAAGGGATAGATGGACCTCCATCTATCCCTTGAAATGCCCTGGAAAAGGATGCATGGAAGGATTTGGGGGAGGCCTTTGCTCAGCAGCGGGACAGAGTAGGCTAAAGAAAAAAAAATGATTAAACTCTGTAATTTACATATTTTGATCAACATACAACCTGCCACAGAACTGTAAGTCACAAAAACCTAAAAAAAACAGTGGCAGTGCCGGAGTGCCGACAGAAGTGAAAACTTGAAAAAAAATCGGCACTGCGGTTATCAACGCGTTGATGTTTTTTACTCCACGGTGTCGGTAAATTGCGTTACAGTGTCACGAAATCAATGGTTTAGTCCCATCTCAATAACGCCAAAAAATTTTTTTTCGCGGCCCCCTTAATGAGATTTCTTAAGAGAATCCAATATTTTTTGTTCTTACTACTAGCGACCAAAGACTGAAGCTTATTGGTCGATATTTTTTACTGATGTTAGCTGAAGATTTTGCATCACACTTTTGACGTCACGACCACGCGTCAGCGTTGCGAATTTTATGTTAAAGTCAACGAGTCACAAAAACTGCACTACTGTTTTTATAACTTTTACTTCTAACTGTTTTTATAAATGTTATCACTTAATTTGGAAGAATTATGTGGTTGTGGGCCATAACCTGATATATTTATTAAATAAAGCAAGTGAAAATAATTGGTAACGTTCATTTATTTGAGAGATTATTACCACAGACTGCAGAGTTTTTAGTAGCGTTACTAGTGAAGTACATTTAGTAATATTTTATGGTAGTGATGTAACCAATGATGGGTGTATTTAATGGGTGTCTCTATGTAGTATAAATTCAAATATTAACATAATCTTATTTAAAATTATAACACAAAATCTAATCTAATCTAATTTATTCAATGTAATTTAATTTATTTTTTGTAATCATTTTAGCTTTTAATAATTTATTTTCATCTAAACCATGTATTACTTGTTTTAATTAATTAATTATGTTATTATCTGCGCATAATGTAGTGCATCCTGTGCTTTTCTATAAGTAATGAGGCGCTTAGACTTAAGTTTGCAATGTACTAATTATAAGTAATAGTGTACTCATTGTTGAAGAGCCTAATAATAAATAAATAAATAAATGATGAAGAAGAAAGGTCTTAAAATAACTACAACATATGGTTTCCTAGGAAAACATCATCATCATAAAAATCTGTAATTTTCACCAGGATTTGACATGGTGTCAAAAAACGCTCTGTATTTGGATAGCCGATAAGTGTGACCGTTCACCGCTGGCTCTCTCAAATCAATAGTAACTGTGTGCTTTTCTGAGTTTTGGAAAAACTACAGTTTCATCCTCAGATTTTTTATTATTTCTATCAAAATAATCCCACCTTTTTGGGTACCTTTTTTATGGCTGGGAAATTATTAAATAACTTCTTCCGCTCTGGACGGAGCGCGAGGGCTTGTCAGACTCTAACTGACTAAAACCCACCCGTGTTCCTTCAGTTGCCATGTTGCCGGGGGCCACGATATCCCTTTCGGACTGCCTTGCAACCTCGGCAGGCATCGGCCCTAGCGGACCCCGTCCCTTTTGCTGACATCTCTTTGAGGCGCGCGTTGAACACAACGGGCCGTTGACCCGGGCCTGGTCCTTATCGGACGGCGAGGTACCCATTGCTCACCGTCCGCAAGCCCACGCCTACGGTGGCCGGAAATCGGCCGTTGATTCCCGACGCCCAGGGCAACTCCTGCGGTGGTTAGGGGCGTGAGGGTGCGAAATTTGCCTCTCCCTCACGCGTTCCGCCTCCTCCTTCGCGAGAATTACTGCTTCGCAGAAGGAAGTGACGGTCTCCATGCCTTCTCGCTCCGTATCATGGCCTGAACCAGGGCCGGACGAGAGAGATCACCGCCACCGATCGCCTCCACGAGGATACGGCGATGCTCCGGCCAAGCCGGGCAGACCTCCACCGTATGGTCCACCGTGTCCTCCGGGCGATCCACACAATGGTGACACCCGGGCGTTTTCTCCCGCCTTATCCGAAACAGGAACCTCCCGAAGCAACGGTGTCCGGTGAGGACCTGCGTCAGGCGGAAGGTGAGGACGCCGTCGCACTCTCTAGCCACTCCTCAAAGAGGGGATTTATCGCCGCAATTGTGGCGTGCCCAGCACTGGGTTGCGACAATCGCATTCTCCATGGGGTTCCGTACCTCAAAAGGAAAAAACGAAACCGTTATAGGATCACATCGTCAGTCTGTCACGTCCCCTTTTCTCTAGAGCGCGTGGAGGTATCAAGTTGAAATTAATATATCAAATACGTACGTCTAGGGTCCCTTGAAGCTGTTTTTTTTGCGGTTAAAACCTTACATTTACTGTTGGAGAATTGATCGTGACGTATATTGATGTATGGGAGACATGTTTTTTAACTACAATGTTAAGTTTGTTCTTGGGATAAATTCATCCCAACTACGCAACCCTTCTTTGTGCGTGGTCTGATATGCACTTGGTTGGTTTTTATACCTACATACCTATATTTTACCAAACTTTTTAGCTTTATAACAGAACTTCAAAAGCCGTCTTCAATTCTTCACATTGCATCTTATCATTTCAAATCTTTTGAGACAGGTGCGCTTAAGTTTAAGACGAGCCATTCTCATACAATAGGTGGATTATTTCGCGAGAAGATTAGTACCTATTCTATTCAACCAAGTTAAGTCACGGAAATTAATTGTTAAGCAAATTGACTAACAACTTAAATTGTCAGTATATTCAAATTACAACTGTCATTCTTTAACAGTTGTATGAAATGGCTATAACACGGCAAATTGACGTAGGGTCTCAATTTGCTTAACAAATAATTAGCCTGACTGTACAACATTTTCCATAAATACCCGCATTGTGCTAAGATTTTAAGGTTAACGACCACTAACACGTGAAATATATTAATGTTTTCATATAAATGTAAATAAAGAAAACCAAAGGGATTACCTTTATTAATGGCTGGTCCCGAATCAATCTTGTTTTTGGAACAATCCAAGAGAACATTTTTAAGGAATATTGATTCAAGTTATGAAGATGAATTGATGCCTATTTATTTTTTATCTCTTTAGATCTAGTTAGTATATTGCATCACATTTTAAATTAAAAAAAAAAATATTTTCTTTAAGTAAGCTGTACTGGTACAGCGTCTTAATATTTGTTTTCTGCACCGGTCGACGTCATTACGTCGGCGCCGGCTGTCGCTGAAAACTAGCGCTGGGGCTCTGTCTTGCATAGGGTCGTAGCATAATGCTGAGCGATAGCCGATTTGCGTGGATGTGACGCATGCTTGCCCCAACTTTTTCTCATTTTTGTAATCAATTTTTTTTTGCGATTTTTCTTTCTTTCTTTCCTTAAAATGTTACAATAAAATTCCTCCCCACATACTTCAACTGATTTCACATGCTGACATTCAAATTTTGTATAAAACGCACACTATGCAGGCAGGCATATTATAAGTTGGGGGATTACATCGCTGATAAAAATTCTTGGCTCAATCAATGCTGGTCCTGCTCCACAACCACAACTAATTGATTAACATTTGAAAATACTGATGGAGCTGCTGAAGATTGTAAGACTATCTTTGCATTGTATAAACTCAATCTCCTTTGTATTACATAATTGCATAGCACAGGTGTGAGCACTATGTACTAAAGAGCTACCATTTACCGGGTAATATGTCTTTCATTGACTTGAATGTGCCCTGGCTGCTGTGAGTATGTCATGCTCACTCAGATGTCACGCTGATGGTGGCGCGTGTGTTGGATCATTAAGCTCCCTTCAAAATGGTTGAGCTGAATGGTGCTAATCCATGCGTCATGTTCGTGAACGGGCGCCGTCAGTTGGGACTGGTCATCTCTTGGCTGCCATGCCTTTTTTTAAATTTATTTTAATTGTTCTTTGTTTTATCTTTTTATTACGGACGCTATCGCTTAGTCTAACGAGCAACTCTTTCTACATTGTTCTCACATGTATACCTCCAACATTAATGATGTAACCAATATTTAGTTTTATAGGAGTGTCCGTGGAGTTTCTTGCTCATTCTTCTCCTTTGGAATGGGCAACTAGCTTCATCAATTTGATTTAGTTCTGACTGACCGATTCCTTGACAGTTAAAAAGTGCCTGTTAATGGTTTAAGAGCGTTTATTCTGAAAGTGGGCAACTTCGCGAATAGATGTCAAATATTCCGCTGTTAGTTCCTGAGTTAGCCACATTTCTTAATTCCATACAGTAATATTGCCAAATTAATCAAAACAGGGAAATATTTGACAGCTATTTGCGACGTTGCCAACTATAAGGATAAACCCTCTTAATTGAAATAAATGCTTTGAGTTTGAGTGTGCCTTTTATGGAAGTGTTTTAATCAATATTATTTTATCCCTAAAACCTCTGACAATTCCACCTTCTGGAAATATTGCAATAAATAACGCGGAAGTCGAAATATTTTGTTGTTGTCAGCCCATCTTTTTACTCAACTGCCCAAGAAGGAGGGTAATGTTTTTCGAGAGTATGTATGTATGTATGTCTATTCGTTTGGCATGCTCTGTAGCCTAAACGCCGGTGTCGTTAGATTCGTCTTAATTGTGGTAGTGACGTACATGCACAAACCCATAACTTGAAATATGGTGTAATTTTTTATTGTCGCCTGCAATACCTTACAAAAAACAAATTACGTACGTATTTTTCTGTTCCTTTCTTCTTGTCTGTTTATATGTGTGTGCATAAATGGTTAAATAATAAATAATAAATAATACAGTGCATATTGTTCTCTTTACAGTTATTTTTTTTACAGACGGTTTTTGAAGTGAAAACTTCTTTAGGCGCGTTGGGCATTTTTGAGATGGGAAAAACAATAAAACAACCTACTTCCAAAAAACACTATAAAGTGAAAAATAACGAAAATTCAAAACCAAAGACACCGACTTCCGAAATTAAAGTTATTTTTCACTCTGTAGTGTTTTTGGAAGTCGGTTGTTTTTTTTTTTTGTAAAAAGTTATTATTGGTAGTTCTTGAGTTAGCTTTAATAATACGTATTTAAATCCGTTTGTTAATGTCGATGATGTTATAATACTTCCTGTAACTGTTGTTTACATAGCAAGTAGTGGTATAAGAATTTGTCTGGAGTAGGTATGACAGCTAAAAAGTGAAAAAAAAACAAAACAACCAACTTTTTATAAAGCGAATACTTAATAACTTTAATTTCAGAAGTGGGTTGTCAATTTTTTTTTTAAAGTTTAAAAAAAAATTGTTTTACTATGGTGGAGCCACCTGCTACGAGTACGTTCTGTAGAACCAGAATGTAAAACAGCCGCTCAGTCAAATCCATTATTTCTTTGAAGCGTCAAACTAAGCTCCCAACTCGTTCAAATTTGCATTCACTATTCCTCGCTCTGAAGACATAGAAGTGAAGTTTCTCTGCTTTAACTTTCAGTGAGAAATAAACTTTCGAATAATCGAAACCGCCAACAGACTGGCTTAGTAATTATGGAGAGAATTGTGGAAAGATAATTGTCTGAACACTCGTTTTTTAAACTGAATTCATTATAATATAATGGCTGATTTATTTAGAATTGAAATGATTTGTACAACATAAATAACAACTTATTAATAAATAAAAATAACAAAATAGTATCGTAACTTAACTAAAACTATTAACATACTAAAATGTGGCGTCGAAAAATTCGTGCGCATCACTGTTAACAGGTAATGTATCCAGGCAGCATTACCAAGTTGAATGGCAATGTTTAGCCTCTGTCCAAGGTAAAAGCCAGCCCTTGAGTCACAGAAGGTGTCAACCAGCCGTTTGAAGATTTCCTTAAAGAGAAAATGAGCACTCGGACCTCACAACCCTCGGGTTTCAACTCTTAAACGGCTCGAAAATATAATTACCAATAAGGTTATTATACTTACGCTTAGGTTTTTCGCAGCCACGTAAAATATTGGTGGTTCATTATTTGTAGCCCAGGATTAGGCGACTTACTCTTTTTTAGAGGTTGAGAGAAGTGGTAGCAGCATTCATGTCCTTATTTCAACATGCTATCTACAAACTGCCAACCCTGAAGAATGGCATGATTACTGCCATAAACTCTACTACTTAATTGATATTTAGTAAACATAATTATGTCCACTTAATCAATCGCAGTTTACTGGACATAAACCTTTTCCAAAATACACCACAACACCCTGTTTTTCACAGTATTCAGATCCCGCCGCTTCCTTCATCAGATTTCAAGCTGCTATAATAAAAACACACATGTTTTGTCACAAATACACTAAGCAGTTACACAAACCCCTCTCTTGCAACAAATCACAGTATTATTAACAGTTTCATATAAAAATATCCCCTTATTGTTAGTTATATAAACAGCCATTACCCCAATTTCTTTACCTACCACTGGGGTGTTAGTCTAAAATTAAATCAAAACACACATTAATACACCCACAAAGATTCCCCGGGGATATTTTAGGGTAAAATTGCCAAACACCATGGCAAATGTATACAGGGGAAGCCGTAAGCCTCAGCCGCTTAACTTTGGCAAATAAGATTTTTTTGGCAGTTTCGTTTTGGTAAATATTTGTGAAGCGGCATTTTTTATTTATTTTATCGGATTTTTTTTTGTTGGTAATTTGTTTGAAAGGTATTTGTTTATCTGATGATGTGGATTTATTTGGTTCAATTTATTTAAATCGTGTGGGAAAGTTGGTGGAGCGTTACTTCGACTCTTTTTCTTCGTTGTTTTTTTTAGTCTTGTAATTTTCACAAGGAACTGAAACAATATTTTATGATGAAACGAAAAATAGGTTAAAATGATCAAACTCATAATAGAAGCACATAGAAGTCTTGCAAAATGTGCTGATCATTTTTCACAAATGATTACTTAGACCTTGCATTCAGTTGCGAAATGATTACACAATATTTTTCAATCACTTTGATAACCATTTTATAAAACTGAGGGTTTGGGTTGGCCCTTTGTAACTTGTATATTTTAACTAAACTCAGGGTCGTTTTCATACGAAAACTTCCCTTCAGACCCTATATGGGGAGGAAACGACATCAAAGTTAGTTTGGGGGCTTTTTACCATAATTGACAAGGCTATTTTTATAGCCGTCACTCCCTTCCTTAGGGGTGGAAAACTACCTCTATTACCAATAATTACCTTCAGAAATGAAAGCAAAATTATGCAGTAGCTGCTTGTTCATATCCGTTGGTATTTTACATGGGTTAATTGGATGAATTGATTTCTATTTCATTAATAGTTATTATGTTGTGTTTGTTTACTGCACTTGTGAGTTTCTATTTTTACCGATTCCTTTCAAAGAATATGCAACATCTAAGGCCGTAGTTATAAAAGGCGCTCGAGGCGCGCGTCTGTACGCTGCATTTTGGGCGCTCAATAAAATTTAATGAATTTCTATGTAAGGAATTACATGACACGCGCCCTTGGATGGCAGCGCTTGATATAATTCGTTACCTACATAGAAATTCATGAAATTTAATTGAGCGCCCAAAACGCAGATAACTAGAGCCTTAACGTGGCTAGGGCAGCTGCTTAGATGATCAAAACAATCTATCATTGCTTAAACGAAAACTCTCTTGGGATGGAAAATCGATCCCTATAACCACTCTAGACATTGTACTCAGTAAAACGAGAGAAAAATCCGAATGCTAGAGATTTCTAGTACTTATGTTTACATCAAGGAATTCCTAAAGTTAATTGAATGCACTTACTTTTCAGTTCCACAAAAACAACTTACCTGCTAGTCAAAACAAACCTTGCAGCCAAGCTGCGTGTCATTGCAAAAAAAAAACCACGAATACATTTTTTACTTAATATTAGGCTTTTCCAATGTCATCTAAAAATACCGCTATAACCGAGTTGTGGGCTGCAAGATATTGATTTTACATTGTTAGGGCATGGGGTAGGTACCAGCCTTCAGGAGTTGATAAATTGGTGTGCCATGACCATGCAAATCAGTGTCGGCCGCTGTTCCCAACGGGGGTGACTAATTATAGTAGGTATGATATACCTATAGTATGACATAGGTACAGGGTGTAAGGTGTAAGGACATTTTCAGGTCCGTTTATTTCTATAATAAAAATATGAGTGTGTAGGTAATAGGCATGATGCCTGGGTCAAAAAAAGACATTCTATTTCGTCCGTCAGCCAGATAATAAAAAAATATTAGACACGTATTTTTGCTTTATCATATTAATAAAAAAATGACTTAGATAAAACACATTAAAGTTGGGGAGTGGGGGTCGCCACGTCACAAGTAAGTATAAAATCTACATACAAGTGACGTCACGGCACATTTTAACTCAATGTATCGCCGTAATCTTTTGACAACGTAAAAAAAGAAAAAAATATGTGTCCAATATTTTTTAGTAATCTGCAAAACGGACAAAAATATTTTTTTAGTCATCATCCCTATTATGAATATCGTCATACTTACTGCCAAACACTTACCTTTACATATATAAACTCACGCCTTCCTCCGATAGGGGTAGGTAGAAACTACAGAACGTCACCTGCTACGATCCTTAAATACTCCTTTTGCTTCGTTTACGTTCATACATCTGGTCTGGTCTGCTAGAATACTACTAGATACTGTATATGTGCATAATTGCCGAAGCAAGATTGACTGCAAAAATTCTTGCAGTTAGGATGAAATTATTATGAACATAAAATTGTTTAGTTAAAAATTATTATTAGAATGAAAATCAGCCACCTTTATAGATTTTTTTATGGTGTCCTGCAGATCAACCTAGGAGGTTGTTGGCTGCTTAACCGGACTTTCCTGTGACTGCCTCAATAAATTAAGGCCTCCAGCCAGGGCATATAACTTAGAAACTAAGCAACTACACGCTAAGGGTACCCCCTGTGGGGTACGGACCTCGGCTTAGGGCGTCGCTGTGGGAGGACAGCAAGGGACAGGCTGGATCGGATTTATCACCTTAATCATGTAACACCTTTTATATAAGTACAGTACAACTATGTTCTTAATGTCCCTCGGTAAACTTCGTGTTTTGTCAGTCGTCGGATTTCTATCAGTTGCCCTTTGCACTCGGTGCAGACCGGACGCTCTCAATCGACTTGGAAGTATATAGAGTTGTTAATTTATTTTAAAAATGGTAGGAAAGCAGCTAAAGTCGCAGGCACGACAGATAGGAAAATAGTTTTACAGCTCTATATACTCGTAGTTCACACGAAAATCAAAACAAAACAATAGTAAAGTACTTAGTTCTGAATTCAAATTACAAGATAAATCTAATAATTGATGGACATGGAAATTAGCATTCGTTTGTATTCGGAAATGCGATGATTCCCGAGGGACATTAAGAAAATAGAAATACTGTACCTGGTCGACTGAGCTCTGCTCGGGTGAAAATTGAGAAAACGAATTTTCCCAGATAAGAGACAAAGATATATCGATTTTTCGCCCCCGTAAACCCCTATAATGCAACTTTTATCGAAGTCGATAGAGCGTTTTCGAGAACGTGATTACAAATACATTTACATGTATACAAATACAAACACTGCTTATTTAATAGTGTAGGCAATAGGATATGCATCGCCCTGTTTTGTGTATCGGTAGCACTTTTTACAATGGCCTACAAACATTGTTTACGTTTCTTTTGTGCGTAATATGCTGATTCATTGGACTTTAAAGGTGTAGGTACTCGATTTTGTTGCAAGTAAAGGTATTTTGTGATACTTCAAACTCATAGAATTATTTTCAATTAAACTATTTACAGGCACTTTTGAATTGTCAAGGAGTCGGTCAGTTAGAAACATGAAGCTATTTGCTCATTCCAAAGCGTAGTAGGTTCCTATGGAGAATAACGGGTAATTTACAATACATTTAAGTATTGACATTATATATATAATTTTGACATTTTAATTATTTTGACATAGATTTTTGATATTTTACATATAATATCACACCTTGTTTCCCCGAAGGGATGGGCAGAGGTGTCCCTGTAGCAGGTAAACCCACATTTCGCCAGGTATGTTTAAGTCCCATGTAATAGGGGGCGAGCCTATTGCCATCAAGCGGGCACAAATCCAGACTCCGAGCTGCTACTGAGAAATTCCAGATAGAAAAACCCAATAACACTGCCCGACCCGGGAATCGAACCCAGGATCTCATGCTCAGCAGTAGCGCTTGCGACCACTAGACCAACGAGGCAGTAAAAAAATAAATATTATATATATATAAAAATGTCAAATTCAAATGATTTATTTCAATTAGACACATAAAAGGCACTTTTAAACGTCAACATTTACAAAAATAGAATTGATTCTAGTTGCTAGTTCTAGTAATAAAACTCCATGGACACTTTTAAATCAAAAATATGTTTGTATTGCCCAAATAATATTCGCTTCTGATTTTCCTAACAAATAGGTACCGAAATACCTTTTTCCCTTGCAATAATAATAGAAATAGAAGTCTCTTCATTATGGGTACTTGACTTTCAAAACAATCTTATTGTTGTAAACATAAATTTTCACAAAACAAAGTATTAAGGAAAGGTTACTGCAAAATATTTATTACCACGATTGAAAAGGGTTATTAATATCTAATAACCTTTTACTCTAACACGTGCTATATTAAAAACTTCCAATAAGGCTTTGTGACCTTTTAGTACCTACCTTTGATACTCGAGATTAAACCTGTAGCAACCCCCCCCCTACCCCTTCATATATTATTCAATACACACTACCTTTTGTTTTCTCCGCCATTTTTCTCGGAAAACAATTTTACGGATAGTTGATCTGTGTGTGTGATGCTGTGATGTAATAGAATTGGATCCGAGTTTGACGATTTTGGCAATTTTGCGTTGAAACTCTTTTTTTTTTCACGGTAAAGGAAGTTTATTTACATAGTTTTCCTTTTTGGAATAAAGGATTGGAAAATATGAGAAATATCCTATAAGGGTTCGTAACATTTTACCCGATTACGACGAAGCAAAAAGGAGGGGTATGATTTTGGCCGGTATGTATGTATGTTCATCTGTTACCTCATATCGTTTACCGCAAATAAACGTTTTTTCTTTCTTTCTTTCTTTCATACCACGAAGGTAGAGGAGGTCGTAGAGTACATCAGGATGAAGACCAAGTTCACTTTGAGCGTCGAGAAGTTGGAGTCGCGCCATAAGATAAACTTTAAATTTTTTGTGGTTGGGTTCCGACTCATCACCTGGAGACTGAAGGAGGAATTTTGGCCGACGGGTGTCGTGTACCGGCCGTTTTCGCGGAAGGCTACATGACACCACGACTCAGCGCAATACGTCGCCGACCCAACGTAGTAACTAGATTTTATAGAGATGTTTTTTATATGATGTATTAGTTTATTATTTTAAGATTATTTTACGTTTTTTGTCTATGTACCTACCTTAGTTGCTTGAAAATAAAGCAATTATTATTATAACTTCTAAATTACCGATCATAATTTGACAAATGAGGTATCAATGGATGCGTCTTGATTGTCTGCTGGTTATAGGCTATGTGACGTCACATTAAATGCAATATGGCACCCTCTAGAGGACATTAAATAAGTCATGAATTTTTTTTCTTTGTGCTTTTTTGGGTATCAAATGTGTATATATCATATTGTCTAAGTATATAAATATGTTAAAAACAAGCAAAAGTGAGACTGTGCTACGTACGGCGAGGCTGTAAAATTAATACCTAGTACAATATATAATAATAATACCTATTATAATATTTATATACAATAAAACCCAAACAATTTGTTTTTAAAGCTGCTCTGCAAATACTTTATCACGAAATTATAACCCCAAAATAATTTTAATAAAAAGTAATGCGGACGAATTTTATGATGCCCTATGACTACTTCCCCCCCTTTTTATATACTTGTACATATTATTGTTATTATTTTATGTCTGTTAAAAAGTGAGTTAGAAAACTAAAACCCGGCTACTGAAAAATCACGCTCTAAAAAGTATGAAACAAGAAAATATTTAACGTCAAGGTAAAGCCGTGGTCGCATGCCATTATAATTTTGTAGTACAGGCATGCATGCGACCACGGCTTTACTTTGACCATTTTTGTACCTATGTCTTGATTTCTGTCTGAAATATTTTCTTGTTTCATACTTTTTAGAGCGTGATTTTTCAGTAGTCGGGTTTTAGTTTTTTACAAACTTGAGCTATTTATTGTAGATCAATATGAAGCTTGAACAAAATCTTTAAGTTAACCTCGTTTAGCGTTTGCACCGTAAATATCACCGCTATTTTACAAGCCATCAAAAAGAAAAAAAAAATCAACCCAACACCTGGATTCTTTAACAAAAAATACCTTTGTCCACATTCACAACACCGTTCCGCACAATATTTTTGTTACCTACTCTGTTTGCGGTGTGTTGTAAAAAATGTTATAAATCAGTTTTCCCTAGGAATTGAATAACACAATGGGTATGTAGGTATGGGATTCAATTCGAACTCCCCTCCATATTAATTATTTTGTTTTGATGTACGGATCCCACACGTTGTTTACCTGTAGTCATTAATTCTTACGTTTTTTATGGTACTTACTTTTGTTTTGTCTTTTTATCTCTCAGTACTAAATAGCGATTCCAGTTCTTTTATCGAATGCCTTTAAACGAGCAATTCTTGTACATATATAATCTGAATCTCGGAAACGGCTCCAACGATTTCCATGAAATTTAGTATGCAGGGGGTTTCGGGGGCGATAAATCAATCTAGCTAGGTTATATTTTTAGAAAACGTCTTAAGAAAAAACCAGATCATCAAGATATTTTAAATAATAAAAGCAGTGGTGAGGAAATAATTTACACAAAATAAAGCGCCTGTCTGGGTTCGAACCTACAACTCATAAGTCGCGGCTCTTACCACTGGACCACCACTGCTCTTCCACGCTTTTCCTTACTGTGAAAATAATTGATTGACAGTCCCTACATCTGCAAATTAAGTGCATAATTTAATTATAGTCATGGCAATCATTTGGTTTATACTTACCAGTACCACAATCATAATTAAGGTAGAGGAAATAGCGGTTTTCTCATTTTATTACCGTCGATAAACATGGCTTTCTTACGTAAACTATAACCGGTAACAATCGACTGAAATTACATAAGAAGTTCAGTGTAACAACTGAAAAAAGGCAATGATCACGACGGTTTTGAGTTTCGTAAGGCGTTCAAGATGTGTAATAAATCAGTGTTGTGCGTTTTATGCCCAGCTAATCTATATCTATCGGTACATATTATAAATTGAAGTCACTTTTCGTGTATGTCTGTGTGAGTCCGTTGTTGTTCCAAACTGCGCAATAGATTTTGGTATTCAACATCATTAAAACTGATTTCACAGCTGTCCGGGAGACCCGTACGGGTAGCGCCCACAGTGCTCTGAAACGAGGGAGTTAGTGCGATACGGTTGCTAGCGTTGTACGGGCTCTACCCGGAGCGGGTCGCGTACGGATCAATCCGTGTCGCTGTGAAACAATGTTCTAGCACCTCACGTGTGTCTCCGTTCCGGGAGCCCGCACGGGCGGCTCACACGGGTTTCCTGAACAGCTGTGAAACCAGTCTTAGATAATTTATTCTGGAAGGTTTATGTGTATCATCATCATCGGCCTATAGATGTTCCCACTGCTGGGACACAGGCCTCCTCTCTGTGAGAGGGAGTGGGCCGTAATCCACCACGCGGGTCCAGTGCGGGTTGGAAGATGTCACATGTCTTCGAATTTTCGGTTCTAGGACATGCCGGTTTCCTTACGATGTTTTCCTTCACCGTTTTGAGAGCAGTGGTGATGAAATAACTTACACAAAGATAGCGCCTGTCTGGGTACGAACCTACGACTTACAACTCGTAAGTCGCGGCCGTTACCACTGGGCCACCACTGCTCTGTGTATAATTTAACGTAAATATAATAAATTAATCTTCACGTTCTGTCAAATCTTAAAACCGTGCGAAGCAGGGCGGGTTGTTAGTGATGAATGAGTGAAGGTTTCGATATTGTTTCATTTTGTGGAATTATCATAAGTATAAACGGAATAAACGGTTTTTTTTTTGGGTAGCCACTATTTAATAACCGCACTCGGCTCGCGTGGTAGATTACAGCCCACTCCCTCTCACAGAGAGGAGGCCTGTGTCCCAGCAGTGGGAACATTATAGGCGGATAATGCTATTTATCATTTATAAATAAAAAAAATATGAATTTAACCGGAACATATGTGTCGCTTAACTTCAAACTCGGATGAATCCACTCTACCTTCTTAGGAGATATTTAAAAAAAGTGATAATAATCTTAATTCCATGATTTATAAGTCAGTATTTTTTTATTATGGCAACAGTTTTGAAGAAAACGATCCTGCTTAGTAAATTCAGTTTTAAAACCAGTAATTCTTTCAAAAATTTTATATTTAGGTTGGATTTACCTTCATTTGATATAATGGAATGCAATTTATCTATCTTTGAAAAAACTCAGTGAGGATTTTTAGAATTTTGATTAAATAGATCTGGATTTATCGGTGCTACTGTCGCAGAGTTTAGGTCGAATGACAGCCATGTTGGGCCATGTTGAACAAACGCAATTCGCTGATTGGCTCTGATGGACAGAACTACATTTGAAAAACTTGATATCAAACTTGATACTTGATATGAGATCTATCTGACTTTCATAAAATATTATGATTTTGACGGTTTATTTTTCAAGAACCATGCGGATTTCTACACGAATGACAAAATTGTTAAAAAAAAATTTTTTTACCTTTTCTTTTGATACCAAAATCTTAAAAATTCTCAGAATTCGATTTATCCGAGTTTGAAGTTAAGCGTACCAGAAGGTGGAAAAATAGGATAAAAATAATTGACCGGTACTATATTATTATGTCACCAATTCACCATACATGGTATGGAGAGAGATTCCCAGGATTCAATGTAGCGTAGGCCATTTGTCAAGCTCGTTGCCAAATTCTGGAATGACTACAGAAAAATTGAAAAAAATAAAAAAAATATTAATGTATTTAAATATAGTAAAATGTGTTTTTGTTCCAATAAAAATTTTAATTTAATTTAATTTTACTATTTAAATTATAAAATGTAAATGTAGATTGTTATCGAGACGCCTAGAAGAACGTAGCGTAGTACCTACAGTAGAACCGATTGTCTGACTGTTGTTTACAAAGCACTTGGGCGTAACAAAATGAATGCATCGCAAGGACAGAGATGCATTTCCTACTTCCCAATGCGGATTCCGTATGAAAAACTGTGTTAAAAAAAACTAAGGGCCTCGAAGTCAATGATGCGAATAATGGGTAGGTAGTGTCAGAAGTAATCGTTTCCCGAATTAAAAGACTGCCATCTTTTTATTGCAGTTGTTCTATGTCTTAGAGCCCTTGGGCCTTGTGTTTGTGCCCTTTGTTGCAGCAAAATGTGTTTTAGAGTTGTCTTGTTAGTTTTTATTGGTTACTAGCTGACCCAGCAAACTTCGTTCCGCCTAACAGTCAATAAATGTGCATGTTTAGAATTTTAACATTTCTACCCTACCTACCCTACCTGCCCTACCTACCCTACCTGCCCTACCTGCCCTACCACAACCTCACACAAAATGTATGAGAACGTGAATTTTCTTCATATTTTTTTTTTCGTTACTTTTTCCGTATTTTCTCACCGTTCAAACCTTCCCTGGACTACGACAAACATTTCAAAACCAAAATCAGCTAAATCGGCCCAGCCGTTCTCGAGTTTTAGTGAGACTAACGAACAGCAATTGATTTTTATATATATAGATTAGTTCGGTATAGGAGCTTGTGGCTAAGTAATAACAGCCGCACGGGTCGATCGATCTTTACATACCAAGTTCCTCCGTGCCTCAGAAAGCACGTTAAGCCGTTGGTCCCGGCTGTCATTTGTAGATCTTTGACAGTCGTTACGGGTAGTTAGAAGCCCAAAAAGTCTGACAACCAGTCTTACCAAGGGGTATCGTAATACCTAGTAACTAGATTGTGGAGGTCAGATAGGTAATCGCTCCATGTAAAATACTGGTATTCAGCTGCATCCGGTTAGACTGGAAGCCGACCCCAACATAAGTCATAAGTCATTTATTCATTTGTTTAACATAGGTGTACAATAGTAATGGTATATAAAGATAAAGAGTTCGCTATGTTATACCAGAGGGCGTACAAATGTTTGTATTTGAGTAATTATTGAAATAAATAAGCCTGAAAAATAAAAATAAACAATTATAAAATATCACACATTTCATAATACAAATTAATTAATAATAAATAGTAACAGAATCAATGTCAATATAAAAAAATAAAATAAAAATATAAATGTCAGCACAGTGCATGACAACACACAGACTGAAAACAAATAATAAGGCTATGTCATTAAACAATACTAAAGTTAATATAAAAAAAAAACTGATGTCAATAATACTAATGTCAATAAATAAAATTTATATCAAGGATCACAATAGTTGGGAAAAGGCTAGGTAGATGATTAGTTTGGTATAGCTCGTTTTTCTTAGAGATTTGTAAGTTTGCGACCGATTTTTCATTTTATACTAAACAGAAATAATCCTACAGGAAACTACTGTCTTTGAGATGAGTTTACGGTTTCTTAGAGATCTGAAATGGTATTTAGTGTTGTCTGTTGACTCTACTTAGTGAGTGTCAAATTAACAACTTTTTCCGCGTCCTTTCAACTTCTGATTTCAAGTTACGCAGACCATAGAACTTGTTGAAGTGAAAACTTCTTTAGGCGCGTTGGGCATTTTTGAGAAGGGAAAATACAATTGAACACGCGACACCGTTACCGACACCTCATTTTGGTAAACGCGATTGTGCTCTTTATTTATAAATAATGTTACGGATCAATGTTCTATGGAAGTATTTTTACTTTAAAGGTTTTGGAAGCTTTATTTTTGTAAACGCGATTGTGCTCTTTATTTCACACTGTCACTGTCCTCCCATACCTAGTAACACTGTTATTTGAAAGTATTGTAAAAGCCAATTATTTTTAAAAGAGTAACCGTGGAGTTTCTTGCCGGCTCTTCTCCATAGGAAACGACCAATTGGAACCGTGCACCTAACTTCTGACGTTTCATAAGTGCCCATGTAAGTTTATGTGAAAAAATATATTTTGAATTTGAATTTGAATTTAGATAAGGTTACGGACCAATGTTCTATACAAGTATATTTCTTCCACCAAGGCGATCTTGTTCAAGTTTTCACTTCTGTCGGCACTCCCGGAGTGCCATTGTTTTTTTTTTCTTTTATTTATTGATTAATTCTGTTTTGATTACTTGGGTAGTAATTCAAAGTATTGCACACACAATGTGGCTAGGTAATAAAACCAATATAATTTTACGTCGCACATAGTTTAGATAATTTAGCAACCTCGGTTATTTTTATCGCAGCTATTCTTGCTTCTGATAAAATAATCTCCGGTATTGATATCGCGAGATCCCGATAAGGATATGAAGAAACAGTCTTAAGAATTGATAACATGACGAAATATAATAATAATTTCGCTGTCCCCGGCGAATAAAATGGTAATGTGCTATTACGATAGTTTTAACTTTATTGCATATTCGATATTTAGGGGTCCGATTACAATCTGTCAATTTTTTTATTCATTTTCTACGGTTATTTCAGAAGTTACGAGATTTTAAGGTGTATTGTAGTGAATGTATGTATGTATGTTCATAAGATTTTCACAAAAAAACTGTTTTTTATTTTTCCTGTAAAATTTGGTTTTTACGATTACGATTTTATTCGCCGGGGACAGCGATTTGATGTTGAGAGAAATTACATAATTATAATTCTCGTAGATTCCTGACTTGATTTCCGTACATCTTTTTTCGGGTGACCACTAAAAATCAGCGCTGTGCTGTGGGTCCTCCATAGCACAGCATCATGCTGAGTGGAAGCCTTCTTGTCACAGTCATGTCGTGCAGCTGCCGACTAATTTCTGTTTTATGCTCGTGATTTATTATGTACGTTTTGTTGTTGTCTGATTACTCTTGTCTTTTATGTATGCACGTGTTTTTGTGACAAATAAACCTATTTTTCTTTCTTTCTTTCTTTTAGATTACCGTTGGTATCTATTACAATATATTTAAAGACTCGCCCTTGCTTTGCATGGGTGCAATCTTCTAATATGGCGACTCGTTGAAACATCGAGACTTCTGTATCAAATATTAATGAAGATTAGTTCATATTAATTCATTAATTCAGTCCGGAAGGTTTATGTGTATTAACAAATAAATCTTCCGGATAAAATTCTCTAAGAAGTGGTTCAGAAGAACAACGCGGTTACACAGTTAAATAGGAAAAGAGACTTTAATTTATCATAATTATGTAGATATAGATGGAAATTCTGTTTTATCCAATTGGTCTTAAAACGCTCAGAAAAATCAAAATCATTCAGTCTTAAGTTTTTTAACGTTAAATTATTGAGTAGTGATAGCCTAGTGGTGTGACCGTCAGACTGCAGTCATAGGTCTCGAGTTCGAACCCAAGGCAACGCAGCTCTGACTTTTCAGATTCATGTGCGTATTGTATGATTATCACTTGCTTTAAAAATGGTGAAGGAAAACATCGTGAGGAAACCGGCATGCCTTTTTTTTTGAGTAGGATATTTTTGCAAATAACTTCTCCCGCTCTGGGTGGAGCGGGAGGGCGTGTCAGACTCTTACTGACTAAAACCCACCCGTGTTCCTTCGGTTGCCCTGTTGCCGGGGGCCAGGATGTCCTTTTCGGCCCTTATTCGCAGTCCTGGCAGGCATTAGCCCTAGCGGACCCCGTCAATTCTGCTGACATCTCTTTGAGGCGCGCGTGGAACACAACGCGCCGTCGACCCGGGCCTGGTCGTAATCGGACGGCCTGAGAGATATTTATCGACGGCATGTGTACCCATGGGCGGCTTTAAAACTCTGACATCAGGTTAGACCTTGATTTATTATTATTAGCGAAATTGTAGTTGTCTAATGATACTTCGAACAGTTCCTCCAAACCACTGCTGTAGTATAATTTCAGCGTGTTTAGATGGCGAACATGCCTCGTTCTCTAGAAGACCCATTAGTTTATTCAACCACGTTCTATTCAAATAAATCTCGTTTTCCTCAACCTTTCCCTTCCATTTTAATTATTTTGTTTAGTGGATCTAATTAAAATCTCATTACGCAAAGCTTCCCCCATTACTGTCAATTAATGCAATTCTGTAGGTATCAAAGTAATTACCCTTGAAGTATGGCCGATAAGATCTCGTTTTGTAGAAGATAATAAACTTTTATAAAAACACTTTTGGCATTTTGATGTTTAATCAAAGTTTGAGGGTATTTTTGAAGGGTGAAGGCTAAAACGACCTTGTTTATCTATAGATAGATTATTTTATATATAGGTACTGTCCTTGAAATTGATGTTTTTATACCTACACCTACGCATAGTCATCATACTTTATGACAGTAATTTATCAGAATACGTAAGTGGTCTTTTGTTTTTCCTATCCATTTCCCGCATTAATGTAAGTTGGAGCTTCTAAAACATTAAAGCTATTATTGCCATTACCTTGGCCAGGCAAGTAAATAACAAAGGAACAAAATGATCAGAGAATTCAAACGCTTTCGGTCATATATTATTAATGTTATCTAACATAGGGAGCTGAAGACAAGGCCAGGCAATTATCCTCGCAATTAATAATTCTGCTGAATTACGCTAAAGCCCCCTATCTGGCTTTAATTAAGTTGAATAAAATAAGGATTTTCCTTGCGTAGTAACTACAGACCGAATGTGTAAGTGATGAAAATGGGATGATGCTGATGGATCTCTAATTATGTGAATTTCGTAGAATGGTTTACCGATGAGTAATTAAGTGTACCTTGAAAGAGGACAGCTTTAACCTTTTGTTTTGTCTGGTTTTACTTTATTTATGGTTTGTGTTTGGTAGCGCGGTAATGTGTTTTTAGTAAGTACTTATTAATATGTTTTTGAATTAAGTAGATAACACGTGTTTTGTTCGATATGGTGGTAGAGGGAAGACCGTATCACTTCCGTACCTGCTAATAAGGAATTTCGTTTAGAAGATACATAATTTCGTCTGTACTCATAACAAATCAGCATCCTAATTCAATTACAATCGGTTTCATTTTGACAGTTTGTTAACATTCATTGCGTTATTAAAGTTGTCGAGCAGACAAATTTTGCGAACATATTAAGCAATGGTCTAGCAATATCCTTCAAAATTATTCAGATTATGATTAATCGTGTGTTACGCAATTAAGGCAATCGCGGTGATTATGAATATTTATCGTTTGGCCATTTTTCGTAGGGACACCCATGTGAAAAACAGATAATGAAAATAAAAGAATGAAAAACCCATTTAACAATTTATCTACAAAAATTTGAATTTATAAAAGATACCAAAATTAAAATTCAGTTTAACGTCAGTGATAAAAGGTTCAAGCTTTTCTATCGCAGTAATTACAACGAACCATTTCTCTAAATTAAACCAAATCTGTGAAACAGATTTAATGGCCTCTAGGCCCTTTTTGTGGCCATGTTAAATAGGTAGATGAGATTCTGTCGTTGGCTATGTATATACTAACGTTTTTTGTAGTCAAAATTAACCTTTGCCGTCTACTTACAAGTCTTTCATATACAGGTTGACTTTGAAAACAATCGACAAAATTTAAGGCGTGTTCTACCTATCAATTATAAACAACTTTTACTTTGGGACCAATCGAATGGGACAAAGTTGTTCCCATTCGATTGGTCCCATTGTAAAGTTATTTGGATAAGGTGGAGACGACAGTACTACATTAAATTAAACTGGTTATATTTAATGACGCTCCCTGTCTGGATCTAAATTCTATCAAATAAGTATAGCCCGTAGTTTAGTCACTATTACTTTGATTGGTAAAATCCATAGTTGGCCCATTTCTACAATCTAGATTGTTGGAAAAAATCACTTTCCTAATTAATGAAATTAAAATAGTGATTTTAAATAGTTGCTAAATACGCCTATGCATTATAGTATTACCAATGTTTTCATTTACTGTCGTATTTTCATCTCTTCACTGTCGAGAAGAGTTTTACACCATTTTTAGGGTTCATACCTCAAAAGGAAATAGTGAGTACTAGTACTATATACCTTATAGGATCACTCGTGTGTCTGTCTGTCTGCCTGTCACAGCCAATTTTCTCTCAATGTAATGGACCGATTGAGTTGAAATTTGGTACACATATCAATTTCTGTGACCCAAACACGGACATGTAACCAAAATAAATGAATTTTGATCATGGGGTTTTCAATTTGCTTTTTTTATAACTATAGGGGGCAAATTGAAAAATAAAAACATAGTTATAAACTGTACTGTGTGACATATCAAATGAAAGGGCTTATTGTGAGGATATCGATTTTATTTCTTTATAATTTTAAAATAAATACTTTTAAAGATATTAAAGAAAATAGATGAAAATTGACTATTCCCCGCTTATCTCCGAACCTACTGAGCCTTAAATAAAAAAAAAAAACGGAATTTTTTCTGTACTTATAGATTACAGAAAAACCTATAAGAAATCTATGGTCTTAAAATAACATGGTAAATCTCCCATTATAATGCGTACAAACTTACATTTGCAGTTGTAATGTATGGGAGAACATGTTTTTCAACTACAATGTTAAGTTTGTCCTGGGGATAAATTCATTGCAACTATGGAACCCTTCATTGTGCGTGGTTCGATACGCTCTTGCCCGGTTTTTTACAGTGGGTTTTCTATGGGTTTTAATCAAGTATATTATGAAATTTAGGGACAACCAAAGAATACGGAAAACTTCTTTCAATAACTCCAAGCGGTGTTGCTTGGGGGAGGCGAAGCCAATAATGTCCAACAGCTTCGATGATTATATCGAGGTTCGTGGTTTCGACCGCAGCGACAGTTTAACACTCTTTTTTGTTCCTATAAATAATACTAGCTTTTGTCCGCGACTTTGTCCGAGTGAAATTTCTTGGTGTAACATAAAATGCATCTTATGACACTCAGCAATAATATAGCTTTAAATTAGTGAAATCATTTTCTAAATCGGATCAGTAGTTCCGAAGATTACCCCAACATACAAAATCACAAATTTTACCTCTTTACAATATTAGAATAGATAAATTGATATTTATCAAAAAGAAAATGCTTGCCGGCAGAGAACCAAAGTTATCGAAATAGCTCACAGAATAAGCAAGCTGAAGTGGCAATGGGCCGGACATATTAGCCGTAGAACCGATGACCGTTGAGGTACACGTGTTCTTGAGTGAAGACCGCGAATCGGCAAACGTAAGGTAGGACGCCCTCAGGCTAGGTGGAGCGACTATCTTCGCAGGGTGGCTGGTAGCAGCTGGATGAGATCTGCCGAGAATCGAGCTGAATGGCGTGCAATTGGAGAGGCCTTTATCCAGCTGTGGACTGCTGTAGGCTGATAATGATGACGGAAAAGAAAATATATAGGTACATCTAAGGGTAAGTTAGAGCACCCGCTAAATCAGTAGTGGCCCAGTGGTAACGGTTGGAACCCAGGCAGGCGCTTTACTTTGTGTAAATAATTTCATCGCCTGATCTCAAAACGGTGAAGAACCAACATGTCTTAGAACCAAAAATTGGAAGACATGTGACATCTACCAACCCGCACTGGGCCCGTGTGTTAGATTACAGTCCACTCCCTTTCGAAGAGAGGAGGCCTGTGTCCCAGCAGTGGGAAAAATTATAGACTGATTATGCTAGTTACCTTCCTACTTGCACATTATTTGTGGTGAAGCCAAATAATTCTTTAAATAACGTTGTATGTAATTATGTTTATTATTTACACACGCGTATTTACATTATTTAAAAACTATCAGACTTAAAATAATAGGTAATATGTACGAGTATATAAAAAAGGGGGGGGGGGCGGGGAAATAATCATAGGGCATTCGTCCGTATCGCTGTCAATAGGAAAAGTGCCCAAAAGGCTGGCAGCATTGCCACGTTGTATGGCAATGCTGATTCTTTGACCAAAGAATAGGCCAGTCGACCAGCCGTTTGGCGATGTCTTGAAAAACAAGGTGGGCACTCGGACCCCATCGCCCTAGTGTTTCCACCCCAAACGGCTCAAACATATTAAGTCCCAATAAGATTGGAGTATTTGCGCCGTTTGAGGTTTTCCGCACCTGCAACAGCAGCCCCAGCACAGCCCGCCCCAACGTTGTATGTTGTATGTATCTTTTATTTCTAATATTTGACAAAAAAAGTAGCTTGAAAATTAAAATGAAATCAACAGAAATGTTTTAATGAATATACCTAATTACCCGGCCAGACAAAGAGGTCAGTTAAGCCTAGACACGTGCCGACCCACCGACTTTTTTACTTTTTAATTGTGTAATAAAGGCATTATGTAGGTAATATAGTTTATTTCAATTGTATTTCGTTTCCATTGTGTAATGTTACGCAGTTTTAACAAAATTATACGAAGCAGTTAGTTCAGTCGACAGTGTTTTAAACGTTTAGGGATTTATAGGTTATCTTATGTTAATTCACATAATATCTCATCATCATCTAGCCTAGCCTTTTCCAACTATGTTGGGGTCGGTTTCCAGTCTAACCGGATGCAGCGGAACACCAGTATTTTTCATGGAGCGACTGCCTATCTGACCTCCATAACCCAGTTACCGGATAACACGATACCCCTTGGTAAGACTGGTTGTCAGACTTTCAGGCCTCTGACTACCTGTAACGACTGTCAAGGATCTACTATTAGGATCTACGTTTTTTTTTTCTCAGTTAGTTTTAATGATGGTCTGGAAGTTCGAGTAATTTATGCGGCCTACCCAAATGTCCTTTTCTTGGTATTATTCGTCGAGTTGAGCTCCTTAAGTTCTGAGTTGAGCTCCACGATTACTGACAAATGCTTGCACTGACTGGACAGATCCACTCAAATCTGTGTGGTTCTTTCCTCAAAAGACCATTTCAGACACTAATCTACATGGTCCTCATATGGCCTGACCAAGATTATGTCTGGACTTTAAAAGAGACTGCGATTTCTGAGTTTGTTTCGGCCTTTCTTCTCAGAGAAGTTAGATAGGAAACGCCGAACTCATCTAGCTTATTTTGTTTTTTTTTAAATATGACGTTTAAAAGTGATTCCGATATCCTATTTACAGAATAAACAATTTCATTTTATTTCATTTCTACAAATGACAGCCAATGGTCCCCATTGGCTCGTGCTTTCCGAGGCACGGAGGGGTCTCGGTCCGAACTCCGAATGGATCGTCACCCACGCACGGAGCGACCTCGGCAAGCGTTGCTTAACCTTGAAGATCGACCCTCGCGGCTGTTATTATTTAGCCAGGAGCCACGCATAGCTATCTCAGGAATAATATATTTCTCTAAATGCCTTAGGTATACCAATTCAACTACATTATACAATTACAATTTAAGCAATTTTTTTAACTTTATAAATGTATATTTATTTTAAAATTCCAGACAATTTAAATGATACAGAAAAGTATAAACATAACAACATCATATACTAACTAAAAATATTCACAAACTAAAATGTAGCATCGATAAATTCATCCGCATCGCTGTGGACTGGTAATGTACTCAAGAGACTGGCGGCATTCCTCTGGCCAAGGTAAAAACCAGCCCTTGGGCCCCGGGAAGTGTCAAATAGCCGTTTTGAGATGTCACGAAAGAGGCCATGGGTACTCTGATCACACACAGCATAAATTAATTTAAAGTAATGGTTGGAGTATTATCAAAGCTAGCAAGATCTCGATGAGCATAATGGGGATGGTATCTATAGACCTACAGATCATTGTAGATCGTTTTAAACTTCATGCTAGGATCTAGGTAGTAAGTACCAGTCTATTGAGAGGAAACACGTATATCTCGTGAGGTTGTCGACATGTGGGATGTGGATACAGCAATCATTATGCCGATAGTCGTGACGGCCAATGGCATAATAGCCAAGAGCATCGACCAACACCTGAAGAGGCTCTCATTAGACAGCTGGATCAAGTCCTTGATCCAGAAAGTGGTACTTCTGGACAGGGCGCGTATCGTTAGGAGGTTTCTCTCTCAGGAGCCCTGACCACCGGTAGCTTGGACCCTGTTCCCGATATCGAGAAGGCACGAGCATTGATCACCACGCTTGCTCAAGACGGGTTGGCGACTTCAGACTTATATTTTAATAATAAGTCCAGGTTTCCTCATGTTGTTTTTCCTTCACCGATGTCAGTAAATGTGCAAGATAAACTCAGAAAGAACATATATATGAATTGAAAAGTCACATTGGTACTTGGCCGGATTCGAACCGACAACCTCGAGCATGAGAGGCGAGGCTTTAACCAATGGGCCATCACGAAATGAACGGAAACACTTACCTACATTCATTTAATTAGGATGTGTGTGATACACAACAAGCCTATCTATCTACTCTATTTCATCGATTCTTCTAAAATAGCAACCTACACGTGTCGACGGCTCTTCTCTGAACTCAACTTTAAAAGGCGTAGTTTCTCAACCAAACTTTGAACTATAAATATTTTCATCTCGCTACGTTACCAAGGCTGTAAATGTTTCAAATTTTCCCATAGCTTGTTGTTCATTATATGGTTCTGTTTGATGTGAGTTCGGCTATTTCTTATCAATGCGTTGTTCTTGTGCAATAATGTTGACTTTATCGCTACCTTTATATAACGGTACCTACCGTGGTTGTTGCTAACTTTGTTATGAGGGCCTGGTTGGCCAACGAACATGCACACACTCACACATACACTGACACCTCACCACACATACAAGTAAACGCGCATTTCGCACCCACACTCATTTTTACGTCACGAGTTCACGACATTCACGTTGACACGATCTCTCTGTACTGCTCCACGTTTAAGGACTGACTCCCAAAATACAAGCCCTGGCTTAGTTTGAGTATCAGTTTCAGTACCTAAAGCAAAAATAAATTAATCTGTACCTGTCTGTGTATCAAATTCTTGTGAATGTTCTCATTTGTGAAATAAACTTTTTACTTTTTACCTGTAAAAATCTGAGTATTTTCCGTTTCAGTACAGTACGACACAACTTAGATGTAGCATAAATTTTAAAAATTGCATTCATTCATTTAAATTTTTTGAATGTATATGGTTATGTGACTTTACAAGATATTGCGTTTGCGTAAAGTTCATTTTCACCTAAAGCAGTAATAAAGATTGGTGATTTTGAAGGCGCACTCAGTTCGGAAGGTGATCGGTTTTACAAATTTTGCCGATGCTACATCTATGTTGTGTCGTACTGTACCGGTATTTTAAATGTTATCATTATTCTTTGGTGCACGCCACGACGCTGTTTCGTGATTAATCAACTTCTTAATAAAAAATGTTTATAACTCTTGTCAAAATTAAGACTTTATATTATCAAAATGTAATTGACACATTATAACTCATTAATTTCTGCTTTACTAAACTTGTGTTTTTTATATGTTTATGAATTATTTATTTATTTAAACTTTTCACACTCAAAAAGGTACAAAGGCGGACTTAATGCCCTAAGGCATTCTCTACCAGTCAACCAAGGGTGGTGAAGAGATTCGAGATTAATCATGCATTACTTAAGCACTTACATAGGTATCCCACATTTATTAACCTTTGAGACCGTTAACTCATAAAACGTATACCTCAGATGTCAGGCATAACTCTCATAGAGCAAAAAGTCGCAAAGGTAAACAAAAACTTTTAAACCTAGGGACAGGACTAATAGGTTGGGCTTTAAACTTGGCTACTTTGCGTCGAACACTAACGAGGGTCATCAACGGGACACATTTTGGCTAAAATACCGTCTAATACAATAAAACTTCACTAAACAGGGCCCAATAAGTCTTGAAGAGCGAAAAACAAAATTTTCAACGTTGCACGTTGCCAGCTTAACAATGAATATTTTACATCTGTCTCTCTCAAAGGAACGTTATTTCTCAGTTGAAATGAGTTTAGAAATTAATACCTCGAGTCATTTGTTTTAATTAACTCATGAATATGAATGGAAATTACGCAGATGACATAGCTAAGGTGTCGTAATTTAGTTTGTGTAAATTTTGTTGGTACGTTCATATTTGCGAATGATTTGGTAATAAATTACAGCGTGACGTCGGATTCGCGTTTGGAATTCCACCATTATCGTGTTTCGAATGTTCCTGGCTGTTATTGCAGGCGGAAATTCGAGGATTATTTTCTCATATAAGCTGAATTGAATAATAACTTCCATATACATAAACCAAACTAGAGTATTTTTAATCAAAGAGATTCCAAGGTCGACTTAAAAATTTTAGTTCGAACTAGTTTTTGAATTTTCTAAGAAACGTTGTTAAGTTTATCCCTGTCTGATAACAGATTAGTTCGTATCAAAAACTTTAATCCAGCCTAGTTTAATCATGTTTTAGCCCTTCAAAGATTTATATAAACTGAGACTTGGTTACAAAATGGACGTGCAAAGTGATTTTTTGGCATTAAAACATAAGCTGCCTTCCATTTAAGATGCAATGAAAAATATAATCTGAAAAACTTAAATTGCCTCGCTACCAAGTAAGAAGGTTTTTCTTGTTGCTGAAATAGCCAGACCACCTACTTAGTCATTTTGTTTACATGATTAATGTAAATAAATACCTACTTAATCATTTTGTTTACATGATTAATGTTTACTATGTTAACATTTATTATACACAAACATATTTACAACTAACTACTATATATATTATGTACAAGTATGTAAAGGAAAAAGTTAAAAATAAAGATAAGAGCTCATTGGGCGTGAAAAAAGTGCCCAAAAGGCTGGCAGCATTGCCACGTAGGATGGCGATGCTGATTCTTTGGCCTAAGAATTGGCCAGCCCTCTGGTCACGTAAAGAGTCGACCAACCGCTTGGCGATGTCCCGGAATACTCAGTGAGCACTCGGACCCCATGGCCCTAGTGTTTCAACCCCAAACGGCTCAAAAATATAGCTACCTACCAGTAAGGTTGCTATATTTGCGGCGTTTGAGGTTTTCTGCACCTGCAGCAGCCGCCCCGGCACAGCCCGTAGTGCTAGGAAGATGGGATGGCGCAAGGGTGTCGACACAGGTTGCATCCCACACCAAAGGCCTACCCAACTTCCAAGGCATTATGGTCATTCCGTTTGGCCTCTTTCCATCGTCGCGTGCCAAGCCATTGGGTAACTTAGTACTATGTAACTAGGTACCATGTTGGGGTAAGTTTGGCGCTGGGATAAAACCATACATATCAAATTCCCGGCTAATTTGCAATATTTTTGAATTCTGACAACTATTGTATTTTGCGTCAGTTTATTTTGCTCTGACTTCTAGTTACAGCATTAAAAATATTGCCAAATTAGCCGGAAATTTGATACCCCAATACACTATAGGAAGGTACTAATTATTTGTTTACAAAACTGTAAAAACAAGAGTCAAAAGAGATGACAAATGGGCGAAAATAACCTACCACCGATTGGGTCCCATTAAGACGCAGATATATGACAGTGACCTTGAATGGTTAGCTTGCGTGCTCTGTACTGAGCTCACGCAACGCGTCGTACGTCCAGCCAGTAATAGGACTCGCCCATCAAGGAGCGCTGTCCCAAATTAGACGCATTAATAATTTATTACACGTAAAACAAAAGGTATTTTAATAAAATACGTATACATATACTAATTATCTTTAATTGGTGAAGTTTTCAGAAAAATACGCTTGATAGATTTTGCGTCATTCTCAGTTTTTTATCCGCATTAGACATGGCTAGTTAGTTTAGATTAGGTTTAAAGATTAAGATATTTATTCTCAAAAAGGACAAAGTCATGTCATGTCTTACATGAGAACAATGCTTATAAATGATAAAATATATAAAGTTCGTCACAGACGTCACGGTAGTAATCAGTATGATAAACCCATCCAATGCATTCAGCTTTTAGGAAGGGTAATTGAGTTTTGAATGCATTGAATGAGTGTAACTTTGTTGCATAATTGTACTCCTTCAAAAGCCATCAGTAGGGACTGGTCATCTCTTAGCTGCCACGGTTTATTTTAATTTTTGAATTGTTTTTGTATTTTTATTACGGACGCTTTTAATGTGCACGTCTTTCTACATTGTTCTCACATGTTTAATTTCAACACGAATGATGTAACCAATATTTTGTAACAATATTTTGATTTAAAAGAGTGTCTATGGAGTTTCTTGTCCGTTCTTCTCCATAGGTACCTACTACGCTTTGGAATGGGCAACTAGCTTCATTTTTCTGACTGACCGACCGCTTGACTATTCAAAAGTACCTGTAATTGGTTTATTTGAAATAAATGCTTTGAGTTTGAGTTTGAAAGTTAATATTTTTTTTTGCAAAATTAGTTCTCATCTTCCGTTTCAGATTAAATAGGAAACTGTAAATGCAACTATTAAATCTTAAAATACCTAATAGGTACCTTTCATCCAATATTATCGGTGAAAGTCGAGTGTCAAGAAGAGTCACATTCACATACTTACCTAACTAAGATATAGGAAAATAAGAGGACTACAATAATAATGGACGTTAAACACAACGCACAATACGTACCAATTAACTGAGAACTATTGTTTATCTAAAATCTTCAAAGCCGTTTAGAAACAGAAAGTGAACCAAACGTGTGAGTTAGTTTAATTAATATTCCTAATGAGCGTAACTAGAAAGGACTACAAAAACCCTAAAAAGACGTGAACCCCAAACACGTTAAACCAATTATAGGACTTAAACTTCGGGAATACGGACGAGAATTCCTTGAAAATAATTGGTTCTTGTTGAAACAGTTGTGCTCGGGTTTGTTCCAAGTTTGCTTTCGGACCAATGATTTCCAAATCTAGTTTGTATGTTTAGGACTTAAGATATTCGTCTAGTTTCCTCAAGTTTTACTTGTACTGCGTCATAGTTTGGTATGTCTTGTTTACTGGCGGCAGTAAAATCAACCTTTGCTGGGCAGTGTCCCTAAGGGTCCTAGAGTGAATTAGGGTATCAATAATGTTGTTTCATGTACTTTGAGGGAGATTACTTGAATATCAGGTGGCAAGTTTTGCAGTTTGAGAATCGGAGTATCGTAACTAAGATGTTTGACGTTGTACGTTGTAACCGTGTTTTGGTGTTAAACAGAACGCATTACATAAGAGGTTTTTGGAAACTTAGCCCACGTTCGCACGGTCGTAATAAAATCGCGGCGATTTTTTTTTCATGCACTTGATTCTCAACGCTCGGCTTAACACCGAGAGTTGAAAATCCAGTGCGCGATAAAATCCCGCCGCGAATTTATTACGTTCGTGCGAACGTCGGCTTATTTCTTTTTTTTTCGTGTAGTTAGTGACTAACCTAATGTCAGAATTTTTATGGCTTCTCATGCCATCAAGAAATATCTCTCAGGCATGCCGGTTTCCTCACGATGTTTTCCTTCCCCGTTTTTTTGGAATATAATCCTTTTAAATGCGAATACAGGGCAATTTCATCGAAGACACTATTACACATTATACGCTGTACACGTTCTTAGTATAATAGGATTATATAATAGTCATAACCAACACGTAGAGAGAGAGAGAGAGAAGTTATTTCAGCATCATCAATATATTGAGGTAGCACAAGACACTTGTTTTACAGGCGATACGTAATAACACACAGCTGTTACAACATTCAATAATTGAGATACCCTCCCTAGGTACCTGTTTTATCGTATTGTATTAGTTTAGGTTAAGACGCTGACAAGAGCTAAAGCGCGGTCGGAAAAGAAAGAGAAGCGCGATGATACAACGTTTGTAATTTATTGCAAAATATGAAGTAATTATCTATTTACTCAAAAATTTGTTGAAATCGTAAATAAAAAACAACCCAAGTTCTGCATTCAAAAAACGTTCTTGTTATTAATTAAATACCAATGTATGTTGATATTTAATACAGATATTTTGGGTTGAAACTCAAGGTAAAAGGCCTCCTTCTTTTCGTGTGGTTAGTGACTAACCTGGTGTCAGAGTTTTAAAGCCGCCCATGGGCCTCTGACTTGGCTTCACATGCTGTCGAGAAATATCACTCAGGCATGTCAGTTTCCTCACGATGTTTTCCTTCACCGTTTTGAAGCAAGTGATAATAATACAATACGCACATAAATCCGAAAAGTCAGAGGTGCTTGCCTTGGGTTCGAACTCGAGACCTATGACTTGGCAGTCCGATGGTCACACCACTAGGCTATCACTGCTATAGGTAAAAGGTTAGTTTACCGTTAATTTGTAACGAGATTTTTTTTTCAAAACTTGTTTCAGTAACAACCAAATTCTGAGAAATTTGTTCAAGATTAACATTATAGTTTTTCCGCTACCACAAACTATACTATTACTATAATTTTTTTTTAAGACACATACTGCCTACTTACCACATTTGCCTCTTGTCAGCGCTTTAACACTACCTAAATCTGCAGACCTAGATTGGCAACATAGGCTTAGATATAACATAGGCATCAGGTATTCAAGCCATCCCTTTTGTTCAAGACCAAAGTAAATAAATACGTAGCCTAGCCAAGGGCGAAGTTGATGAAATATTTTGTAGCAAAAGCAGGGTATGCGTACGTTTTACGAAAACAGGTAGGTATTAATAAATATTTACACGAGACGAGAGTTAAATATTTTGGGTACGTTTGTTTAGCATAAAAGGATTCTGTTATACGTATCTACCGAAAATCGCACCAGTATCTAAAAACTTCGACGTTGTGAAAGAGTTATGAATTTTGGAGTAATTTATGTGGTTTTGGTCTCCAGTAAGAAGAGATAGAACAGTTCCGCAGGAGAACCAAGGTAACCGACATAGCCCGAAGAATTGCCAAACTTAAGTGGCAATGGGCAGGGTACATTGCTCGCAGAACGGATGGCCTATGGGGCCGAAAGGTTCTGGAGTGGCGATCGCGTACCGGAAGACATAGCGTTGGAAGGCCTCCCATAAGATTGACCGATGACCTAAAGAAGGAATCCGCTGGATGCGGGAAGCACAGAATCGGTCAAAGTGGTGATGCTTGGGGAAAGCCTCTGCCCAGCAGTGGACGTTTTTCGGCTAAAATGATGAAGAAGAGATATTATTGACCTAATGATAATATTGAATACTAAGTATACAACTGGTAGTTTATGTCTTCCCCTATAGGAAGAAGAGGTGAGTTTATGTATGTATGTATTTAAACAACTCATTGTTCTACCATTTTCGGTACAGGTACTTCAGTTTCTTGTGATCTTAAAAACGGAAATCATCAAGGATGTTTCATACTTATACGAAGCCTTTTGAAGCCAAATTCCGTATCTAAAAATGAAATATGTACGAAACTCGCTTTGATAACAAAAATACGTTTTATATTTTCGTTCTTTCATTTGATTTTATTCTGTATCTAATAAGCATATGGAATCCGATATAACATAAAGGTGAGGTTCATGAATTATAAATTTCTTGGGTCTAAACGAGCTGTATTGATTACTTCAGTGGTAAAAGCTACATGAATAAGGTAGAAATGGAGTGCAAATGTTCGTAAGATTGCTGCATGCGTGACAAAGACATAAGTACCAACTAGGAGCTGAATCAACACCTTGTGCTATTTTGCCGGACCAGTCATGGAAAAAATATTTTGCAAGACTGCAAACTTATCCATATGTACTATTGGTGTGTAGTTTGCTGTAATAACCTGCAGAAATCGTTATTATCTTGCGATTTTCAGTGAACGTAAGTATCAAGTAATCTTGGTACGTTGTACTTATGCGTGACGAATGTGTGAGCACTCCATTTATTCATATTCTATGCATACAAAGTACACGTGTCTGTGTGAATGTTGTAAGCTTAAATATTTGATAAAACATTGGTCAATGACCATAATATTCACTGTCAAGGCTGTACGAAATTTCAAATTAATCTTTTTTTTGATTTGGACATAAATCCATCAACTTCCGAACAAAACATGGTATTTTTATGTTTTTCGTAAGTTTAGGTACAATGTTTGGTGATAAATGTGTTGTTAATGGTACTGGGGCAGCATCGAACTACGCATCAAAGACCTGACGTCACACAAATCCTGCATCGCGCAAGCAGAGTTTACCGCGCAATCAGAATATTTATAACTTTCCGATATCAATCGTTGGGTAACTGCCTACCAGTCACGACACTTTTCTGGTTGGACGATCCTTCCTTTTCTATAGAGGATGAGTGAACTTTACGCCCTGATCCTCATACCTCTAGTCCTTTAGGTATGTATGTAAGTTTAATTTCTTCAGTAATAAAAATAAAAAAAATATTGCAGACCACATGATTCATAAAAACACAATAAAAAACTTTTTACAAAAAAAAAACCTACCAACTTCCAAAAAAAACACTACAAAGTGAAAAATAACTTTAATTTCGGAAGTCGGTGTCTTGGGTTTTGTGTTTTCGTTTTTTGCCACCGACTTCCGAAATTAAAGTTATTTTTCACTTTGTAGTGTTTTTTTTGGAAGTCGGTAGTTTTTTTTTTTGTAAAAAGTTTTTATTTTTCACTTTTTAGTTGTGGTACCTACCCCACACTCATTCGAATACCACTACCTACTACCAGTGTCAGGAACTTATCATATCATCTACATAGTAAGTGATAAAAAAAATACGTATTTTGTAGCTTACTCAAAAACTACCAAAGCAAAGTTAATAAAATTTATATGGGACCAATTTGGGAGCATACCCTTTCAAACAAAAAAAGAATTTTCAAAATCGGTCCACAAATGACGGAGAAATCGGTGGACATACATAAAAAAAAAAAAAAAAAAAAAAAAAAAAAAAAAAAAAACAAATATACGCGTCGAACATATAACCTCCTCCTTTTTGGAAGTCGGTTAAAAATACCAAACGACAAAAAAAAAAAAAAAAAACATTTACTCGGCTATTGTAGCCACCGTTTGTAGGTCTCGGTAGCATACATCCTGTCACCAAGCTCCTTAAAACTATACTGTTTCTACACGTACCAACCCTGGACATGAATGATGCAATTCTGCTCCTCTGAATGGCATTGAACGCGTTCAGCCTTGACTCTGTCCAGTGATCCATTGTTTCAGATACCTTTTCAGAGGCTACAAGAAGCTTTTACTGTTCAGCACTTACATTTATTTCTTAACACCAACAGCATTATACATTCAACAATTGGATTAAAGATAATAATAATAATTAGGTAAGGTATTATTGCTAATATACACAAATTATATATAGGTGTCCATAACATTTAAGGAATAACAACATTGGACAAAAACTGCTCATAAACTAAAAGAAAGATTTAAAAATTTAAACTAGCTTCAATAAATAAAATACGACTGAATACAAATTAATTAAGGGGATGAACACAACATAACACACATAATTCTTATTCAAATACATAATTCCACTTTAAAGATAATTCATGAAACTAAATGATAGGTGATGTCAAGTATTTTTTTCCGAATATCACCCAAGGAGTCATGAAATATGTCCAGGTTTGAATCTAAGTTTTTGTTGAGCATATTGTAATGGTTAAGAGTTCTTACTAGCGGACCATGGGCATCGATATTAATGCGACAGAATGGAGGAGAAAATGTGTTAGTTAGGACAGCGCGGGGTCTATTACGTGGAACTGTGATGGGAACCTCTGCTAGGAGGTGACTACAATCAATTTTTCCGTTAACAATTTTACGCATAAATGAAATACTAAGCATTACTCGACGGTCACGGAGAATAATGCATTACCCTACTTACATAAATTCACGCCTTCTTCCCATGGGGGTAGGCAGAAACTACAGAACGAAACCTGCTACGATCCTTATATACTCCTTTTGCTTCGTTTACGTTCATACATCTGGTCATACACGAACGCTGGTTGCGAGTACTACACACCAGACCTTTCTGAAGAACATCACCAATAAGGCCCACTTTCGTTATAATCTCAAGTTAATCTACCTTTCACTTCATAAGCTGTTAAAAATATCCCCAAGGAATAACATGGGTATTTTTTCCTACAGCTCTAAATTAATTGGGAACTATTTTCGACTTTGATATTATACACCGTGAAATTTGAATCACAGTTTTGCTAGAACAAACTTTATTCAGACTATGGTCTACTACCATTCTACAGAATCCAATAAAAAAAAAACATAATTGGTTTTTGAAAAAACACAAAAAGACAAAGTTTAAAATGTCAAGATCATCTACTGCTTACTAAATTTCGTTTATGGAGGTACATTTCCCTGTAGACAATGCTGTGTCCCGTGCGTGGTGTCTGTGTTGTAGGGAGTAACGATAATCTTGACATTTTAAACTTTGTTTTTTTTGTGTTTTTTCAAAAACCAATTAAGGTTTTTTTTTATTGGATGCTGTAGAATGGTAGTAGACCATGGTCTGAACAACGTTTGTTCTAGCAAAACTGTGATTCAAATTTCACGGTGTATAATAATAATTATTCTCGTTGTGGATCACCGATAAAAGTAATCGTGTTCCTTCAAATTGATATCCTGACCTTTCCGAGATTAAGTTCCGCCCACAAGAATGTGTCCGAAAGACGACGTATATCAGTAATATCAGTATTGGTCTTGGTTGACATTTATGAAATGTTATTTCAAGAAGATTATCAGTGAAGTGGAGCTTTTGGTCACAGTATAAATATGAACAGTATGGAAACTAGTCCTATTTGTTGAAATAATTATTTACGCTCCATTTTTAAAAAGATCGCAGCGACCACTCGTCTCGAAACGGCACCCGCATCTGACAGCACCGCGACAATCGCTTGGGGTCTTGTCAATGCTCGCGTTTGTGTGAGTGAGCCGTTTCGAACGTTTACTATTTCGTAGTTTCTGTACTGTCCATTTTTATACTGTGTCTTGGTTCAGTGATTTTCGGGGTAGTTTTATTATTCTTCACTTTGCTGGTCAATGTCTCAGAAAGTACGTTAAACCATTGGCAGTAGTTGTAGTCAGAAGCCTGGTATATACGGAACTGGGTTGTAGAGGTCAGATGGGCAGTCTCTCCTTGTAAAATACTGGTATTCAGCTGCATCTGATTGGACTTGAAACCGACCCTAAGATAGTTGGGAAAAGACTAGGCAGATAATGACCTAGCTGGTTCAAGCCAAACATATGAATATTTGTAAGTTTCTAACTGACTACGGACCAAAGACGGGAAAGAAAAAAGAAAATACATCTATTTACCGCGTCGTTAGTTGTACTGAATGGGTTTTGGGGTCAATCCTAAATCCTCTTTATTGGCTAAAACGTCCTCAGTGGTTCTTCTCAGTTTATGGAAAGGGCAAATGATCTCTAATAGAAGCCCAGTTTCTTCTGAACTGGACCTTGTCTAGATATTACAATTATTATTTTATGTGATTTAAATACTTATAAATTATATTTTTAAATATTAGAACACAGAAAATATAAAAACATTTAAAAATATAAAACATAGTAGCCCACCGGTATTGGGAACAGGGTCCAAGCTACGAGCTAGGGCTCCAGAGAGAGGAACCTCCTGACAATGCGAGCCGTGTCCAGGAGTACCGCTTTCTGAATCAAGCCCTTGATCCAGCTACCCAACGAGAGCCTCCTTAGGTGTTGGTCGAGGCTTACAATTATTATTATCAATTCAATAAATTCCGAGACGTTATCTTGGAAAATTTACTTTTTCCTATATATTGAGTTTCTCTAATTCGGTGTTTAACCATGCTAAATAATTAAGGTTAATTAATGTTTATTAATAAACATCCGTACATGTTAACGGATAATTAATTATGATTGATTTTGCTAATACTACTGTACTCCCACTCAATATCAATGAATTCGGTATTATGATATTATCCTACTAATATTATAAATATGAAAGTTTGTATGTTTGTGTGTTTGTTACTCAATCACACAAAAACGGTTGAACAGGTTTGGATGAAATTTGGCACACAGTTTATAACCTGTATTAACACATAAGATACTTTTTATCCCGGTAGTACGTTTCCGTGGTAGAAATTTCCGACCTCCACGAAGGCGAAGCCGCCGGCGAAAGCTGGTAAGATATATATTGGTAAGACTGCCTGTTTGGTCACAAGTGCTACTACTGAGCATGAGGTCCTGGATTTGATTCCCTGGTCGGGCAAAGTGTTATTGTTTTTTTTTTTTTTAGTTATGGCCTCTCGTAGTTGACCTCTGAGATCATGACTACTTAACCGGGCTTTCCTGTAGGTGCCTTAAGCTACTACACTTAAAACCTCCAGCCAGGAGTTATTCAACTATGCTAATTAAAACTAGGTGAACGCTCGCTAAGGACACCCCCTGTGGGGTACGAACCTCGGCTTAGGGCGTCAACCGGAGGGAGGACATCAAGGATGGGACGGGCTGGATCAAAGTTTTGATCATGATTATTAGTCGGGGAATTTAAAGCTACGTGCTCAGCTGCAACAATTGCTGGCACCTCGTTATCGAGCAAGGGTCGGGGGGGAGTATCATTTACTCGGGGACGCGGTCGCGACCGCAAAGGACCACAGCGGCGAGGTCGGAATGACGGGAGGCGTCTGTTTTTGTACACTGTGCTGGTTTCCCTACTGCTCTCCTGGAGGAGGGTAATGGGGTGGTCAGGGTCGGTAAGGATCTGGATTTGTGCCCGGTTGATGGTAATAGGGTCACCTCCTATTACATGGGACTTAAACATAACTTGCGAAATGTGGATGTACTATAGGTTTAGGTACACCTCTGCCTAACCCATCAGGGAATATAGGGGTGAGATGTTTATGTTATGTATTGGTAAGATAATCTTAAACTTATAATATATACGCTCATGGAAGTCTAAAATAACACAAGAATAAGGTTTATCAGTTTCGTAACCAAAATATTCTTTAATAATTAATCCAAAGACATTTTTAGTAACGTAAATATTAATATTATTTATACGAAAGCGAGCTGGAGCTGTTTTATGAAGGAGCCAATTATTTTGTTTCAATCTTAAAGAAAACAAAAACTAATAAAGTTTTTAAATTAATTATTCGGTTTCGTAACAATAAATGGGTACTTCATTTACGTAATCCCCGAATAGCTCATTGTTTTTGAAAGAAATGAAGCTTTTGAGAAAGGAATTGAGACCAAAATCGGGACTCATTAACTTTTTTTTTTTTTTTTTTTTTTTTTTTTTTGGGTGGGAAATTATCAAATAACTTCTCCCGCTCTGGGTGGAGAGGGCGTGTCAGACTCTTACTGACTAAAACCCACCCGTGTTCCTTCCTATGCCATGTTGCCGGGGGCCACGATGTCCCTATCGGTTTTCTTCGAACCCCCGGCATTGGCATTGGCCCTAGCGGACCCCGTCAATTCTGCTGACATCTCTTTCAGGCGCGCGTGGAACACAACGCGCCGTCGACCCGGGCTTGGTCCTTATCGGACGGCGAGCTACCCATTGCTCACCGTCCGCAAGCCCGCGCCTACGGTGGCCGGAAATCTTCCTGCGATTCCCGACGCCCAGGGCGTCTCCTGCTGCGGCGGTTAGGGGCGCGAGGGCGCGAAATTTGCCTCTCCCTCACGCGCTCCGTCTCCTCCTTCGCGAGCATTACTGCTTCGCAGAAAGAGGTGACGGCCTCCCATTTCCTCTCGCTCCGTAGCATGGCCCGAATCAGGGCCGGACGCGAGAGATCACCGCCGCCGATCGCATCCACGAGGACACGGCGATGCCCTGCCCAAGCCGGGCAGACCTCCACCGTATGCTCCACCGTGTCCTCCGGGCGATCCACACAGTGACGACACCCGGGCGTTTCCTCCCGCTTTATCCTGAACAGGTACCTCCCGAAACAGCCGTGTCCGGTAAGTACCTGCGTCAGGCGGAAGGTGAGGGGGACTTATTACCTGCCTTACATAATTTTAAGGTGGTGTCAGAAGGAACTTATTAATTCCAAGATTTCGAAAATTACTTTCCAAAATTAATGAAACAAACTCCTGCCATCGGAAACGTACAGGAAAAAGTAATTAATAATCAAGGAGACCGATTACAACACGAAGATAGCACCTTACCTACATACAAACTCCGGAGATTTTGATCTTGATAATTAAACCGACCAAATTGAAGACGCTGCCTAGGTCAACTAAACTGAGATAAGTTCTGTACATCTAACTTTGGTAAGATAAACTTCTGTCAGATCATTCGCGGTGTCTTGTTAAAAGGAACTTTCGTTGTTTTTTCGTTGTTTTAATTAATAAAACATTTTCAATATAAAATCAAATAAACCGAATAACGGCAGGTATTATCGATTTGATGAATCGTTGGAATCGATATGATGACTTGGCAACACTCGGTGAGCGCGGGGATTCTAATCTTGACAGCAGGTTTGTGCTGACGTGTGCTGGCTGTATTTTGCGGGATAACATTGCTTGGGCAACAAAATAATTATAAAATATATTGACCTTAGTTTTACTACACGTTGGATCTCAGACTAAATTTTAAATAAATACTTTTTACAAAAAAAAAACAACCGACTTCAAAAAAAAATACTACAAAGTGAAAAATAACTTTAATTTCGGAAGTCGGTGTCTTTGGTTTTGAATTTTCGTTCTTTGTCACCGACTTCCGAAATTAAAGTTATTTTTCACTTTGTAGTGTTTTTTTTTGAAGTCGGTTGTTTTTTTTTTGTAAAAAGTTTTTATTTTTCACTTTTTAGTTGTGGTACCTACCCCACACAAATTCGAAAACCACTACCTGCTATGTAAGTGGGAAAAAATACGTATAATTGAAGCTAACTCAAAAACTACCCAAGCAAAGTTAATAAAATTTATATGGAACCACCTCTGAAGTATGATCTACCAAATAAAAAAAGAATCATCAAAATCTATTCATAATTGGCGGAGTAATCGCGTAACAAACATACAAAAAAAAAACATACAGACGAATTGAGAACCTCCTCCTTTTGGAAGTCGGTTAAAAAGACATAGCGTTGTCAACAGTGACGTGAAGCCGGTTTCGTAAACATGTGTGCACTTCGTCAGGTGTAATTTAATTGTAGTGTCATTGTAAATGTGTGCGTGTGGGCGGGCATGTATGCACGGAGCGAGGTGTAGTTTCGGCATGCTTCACTGTATTGTTCGCAGCGCTCTATCTTGATTTTTTATTTGGCCTGGGCGTTGGATATCTAAATTGCCTGGATTATCGCATAAATGTAGGTAGGTACCTACATATAAAGTACTGGGAATTAGTGTTCGTTCAAAACGGTTGGTTAGTTCTACCTGTGGTCGGTTTAGCTTGAATGGAACCCTAATTTAATGACACTAATTTGGTACCAACCGCATATCAATGTGGTTTAGGAAATTAGGAACAATTTAGTTTCACGCAGAACCTATTTTCAGAAAATTGTGGTTACGTTATACCTGTAGGTAGATACAGGTATAACATGGTAGGAAGATGGTGATGATGTGGATATAGTAATTAGTTATGTAGACAGCTCCTGGTAAAGAAGTGACTAAAAGGAATACAGTGATATTTTTTTATACAACATGAAAAAAAAGCCCTATCTGATACGTGAGGATGTTGTTAGGTATTGTACTGAGAGTTTATTTATGTGGTAATTATCAGGAAAAAAGAAAAAGAAAATACGTCACATTTTTTTTCAATGGGGAATTTTCCCGGTTTACTCCACGCGGCGCGGGCGGCCGTCGTTTAGCGATAGGGTTGTTTTTACTACCTATTAGCCTTCACAATGAAAAACTATACAAAAATAATTGTTGAATCAATATTATTATTCTGACTATCTATGTATATTAGATTCGTCTTAGAATACCTAGATACATATTCGTGTCGTTATCGTAGTCGTACCAAATACAATATTTTCCCCTTGACTGTCAGACGAATAATATTTTGACAGATGGAATAGTTTGACATTTGTCACTGCTGCTATGAACGTTTCGATGAACGCAGTTACGATGTGAGGTAATGATTTTTTAAATTCAATTATTTCTTAATCTATCGAATATTGGAGGATTTTAAATACTGCTAATAATACAAATTTTTCCAAGGAATTTAACTTTTAATTTGTACCTCGGTACAAGTTTTGGCCTAAAAAAAAATTTTATGTTAAGATTTTTTATTACTTTTAAGTAATGTTCTTGCAGTACTTATGTGCCCCTTTCGGATCGTACAGGTTTTTTTAAATATATTGTACCTATATGCTGTCCGTCATATTAATTTAAAAGGACAATGAGATTAAATCCTAAAGTTAAACTACACAAACACCAAAAATACCTTTAGTTAAATATTATTAATGTCCAATTCGTGCCAACCTATATCGGCTAACCCCTGTTCGCATTATTCCGAAACCCTAAATCAATAGTATTCAGCATCGCCTAATAAATTACCAAAGGATTACGCGGGTTCTCCAGACCCTGATATTGGCACACAGTGTTATCATTACCAATTTATACCACGTACGAATCAAAGTCATACGGAACATCGAAATCGGAAACTCTCTCAAAGGGCAAAGGTCAAAGTACTGAGAAAATCTCACAATTAGGACGAGGCCGAAAAAGGCAGGAAATGAAGCGTTGAACGTTCTGATCGAACGCATGTTGACGGATCACCACGCGTTTTATGGTTCCCTAAGGCTACACCCGTCTGTCTGTATGTCTGCCAGTCAGTGTGTCATAGGACTGTTACTTTTAAATCATGTTTTTTTTTTATTTTTTTTATTTACTCTTCAAAGTAACAAACGTCTGTGTAGCCCTGGCTCTTGTACTAGGAGTTCCTGTATCACAAGAGCCAGTTGGTATAACCCGTGCGCGATAAGTTGGGACCTGGAGGCCTACCACAAGCTCATAAAGCAGTATTATTTTAATATAACTTCAGTGTGGGAAAGAGATGAAGCTCTACAGGACGTATAGCTCCATCTCTTTCTCCCACTGAAGTAATATTAAAATAATAATAATTGCCCCTGCTTGGAATTCGACGTCACCGCGCTCAGGTCCCAACTTATCGCGCACCGGTTATATATATCCTGTTAATTTTTACTTGTTGCTATGGCCTCAATTGTGGTAAGTACCTAAATAGTAAAAGGTACAGTACCGACCAAAAGTCCATGAGCAATCTCACAAAGCAATAGACTGACGCTTCGGTTTGACTTACGACCTTCTTCTATAAGTTGTTACAATACTGTAGACACGCACATTACACACACACACTCACTTTCTCTGCAACCAATGACTAGTTCAATAATCATCATTCGTTTTTAGTTTCATTCGTCTTGTTCACATAAATATTAAAGTTTAGCAGGTAGACCACAAAAAACTAAGTAAATTATTTCGATTTCTGTGGGGTAGATGCAGTTTGTTACGAGTATTTAATTAATAGAACTTTTTTGGTTCGTGGATAATATTGGTGACGAGTATTTAGCGCAGTGTTGTGGTTATTATTATCAAAAAGCAGGCATAAAATATATTGAAGAGATCAGATCAGATCAGAGAATATTATTGCGCTGCGTAAAAGTGAAGTGAATATCTAATGAAACCGGACTAAGTGTGAGTGTTATCATTTATATATTTCATATTTTACTAAACATAAATCTTAATCAAGGGTATTGTTGATAGAACAGAGGTATTGTTGAGACAGAAGATGCCTTTAAAGTTTTAAATTCACTGTGAGGTTTAATTCGATTAGTGAATAATAAATAATAAGGTATTATGTGTAATAAAAACAATGTTTTTCTTTGTTCTAGAGAAATACTGTGAGGGTTAAGAGATATGAGGAAGGGGCTTATTATCGAGTAGCAGCGACGTCAAATGGTGAATGAAACAAATGGTTTCATACCAACGAGATATTTTGCTGAATTATTAAAAACACGTCATTATGAACCGTTCGCCGTGCACTCTGAAGGCTTGCATCACTGATGACCAGCTAGAAAACCGTTTTTGACCTCAAAATATTGACCGTACCAACTTAATAAACAACAGATTCGTTATTGCATGAATTTATGGTAACGAATTTTTTAAGCACGTTTCAATAGGGTGTTTGTCGTATTTCTTGCAGATATACCGAAATTGTTTAATATTATTTTAGTAATAGTATTATTTTAGGATTAAAATTTGAGGTTTAGTTTCAATCTTCTTTTCGTAAAGAAAATGAATACTTAAGCTTTAACCTCAATAACAACCAATATTTACTAAAGTCAAATAAAATGTAAAATAATTAATACAAATAAAATATAAACAAACTGCCCATATTTAACCTTAAAATTACCTATTCTGTAAGTAGTTTTTTACATTTTAAGTAGTCTAATATTCTTATTTATTACTTAATTACTTCGACCATGATCAAAGCTTAATGTTTATGGTGAAAAAATCCATAAAAAATTTAAAATATTTCATAATTTAAATATGTCAAAATAATACAAACTGCTTCTAGTTTCTTGACATCTATTTCACATCTTATTCAGCTGAAGTAGTAATGATAAATAATTGTAGCAGTGTGTTAACTTATGTAAAATAAATATAACGAATAAACATATTTTTTTAATTTTGTTATCATATATCACGCATTTTTTATTCTAAAACCTTTATTGCAATAACAACATAAAAAAGCAGCAATATTTAAAAAATATTATTATCGAAAACAAAAATAATAATATTTGCAAAAAACCGCACTGTGTTTTACGAGATTAGAACCTGAGGCAGTTTGAATTCCATACCAACGCTTAACGCTTTCTGCTATCTGCACTTGTTAAGTTACTATCGAATTTTAGCAATGCCATTAACTGGTCAAGTTCACGCGCATAGTGCGTGTGTGCTAGCATGTTTAAAGCGACGGAAATATATTGTTGTTTCGTGTAGAACAAAACTGCGTTATCTGTGGTGTGTGTATCGTGTTGCTTACACATACAAATGTACGAGCTATACCGCGTGTTCACAGCAATATGACTCTTAGCGTGCTCATGCACTTTTGAGCGCTTACTGTACAATATAATCGTTTTGATGGTATGGAACCCTTAGGCCCTTTCCTCACTGGTCGGTACGTCAGCGGTGTGGGATTAGTATAGTCGGTACCGAAAGTTTACCGAGCGCCTATATTTGAGTGAGCGTTTCCTGATTGGCTCGGTATACGCGGGAGCGGGACGGGATCATTTCTGTTTACCGTGTCTCGGTAGAAACATCCAGTGCGGTACCCGCTCACGCGTTTTTAGCATGCTCGGTATACTCGGTACCGAAAGCTTACCGAGCGCCTATATTTCAATGAATTAAGACCAGGCACTCCAAACGCAATTTCCACGCAAACTCCGCCACCATGCACCCCACCACTCCATTATGTGCTAAACGCTAACACATCAGTGATAAAGTTGAACATCGCGTGCGCTCTTTGGTCGTGTTTAAGCACGGAACTAAATGTCGTAAGTCTCAATTCTTATTTCGTTTATAACTAAAGTAATAATTGATCTAGAGAAAAAACTATCTTATTTTTGCTTAATAAACTATATTTTCTTACTGTCAATAATTATTTTAACAATAAAAGCCGGGTAATCTTGTTTTTGTTTCAAATAATCTTTAAAAAAGACATGATTTTCAAATAAAAAATGAACCGAGCGAATATGTTCCAATTACGTAACTGTCTTAAATTTGGAAAGAAAAAGATCCAATAGGTAAATCATATCATATACTAAAGTTCCATTTTGATTGTATGCGTAACTTTTTCAGAATACTAATCCAAATTAACATACAATTTAGGGAGTCTCCTCTTAAGCGGTACAAATTATACCGAAAACATAACGTCAGGTCCGTAAATGAAAGCAGTGCGGTATCGTTTAGGTATACCGAGCAAACTATACCGAAACGATACCGCACCGACCAATGAGGAAACGGCCTTAGTGCGTGAGTCTCGAATTTGGCCGGTTTTATAAAGCGTGTGTACAAACGCCAGCACATCAAGCTACCCGAAACTGTCAAATTTTCCCAATCAACTTTGAACCTTATACTTCAACGATAAAGTTGAAAGTCTATTAAATAAATTTGACAGATTGTAGTAGCTTGATGTGCTGGTTTCTGTACCTACACGTCTAATAAATTCCGGTAACTCGAAACGCACGTAAGCAATCACTCGATCAATCGTGCGCTGAAAAACGTCTCGTATGTCTGTTGTTATAACGGGATGAATAAGAAAGAAGGTTGAACTCCAATTCACAGAAGAAACAATAATTTTCCGTATCGTAAACGAAAAAGGAAAATCACGCACGACTAATGAATGTGGTAACAAAAAGAGAAGATCGGAAAATAGTGGTACATTTATTTTATTCGCTAACGATCATGTTAGGAATAATATTGCGTGGGAAGAACATGTAATTGTCGAGAATAAGTGGATTAAGAATCTCTGAAAATATCCACATTTTTGCAGAGAAAAATCATCGTGGAAATACTCAATTTCGTTGTTGAAATCTTCCTAGTTAAATATAAAAGGTCAATTTCTGTATTACTTAGTATTCTCAGAACGTGTTGCCGAGTCGTTAATATTCTCATTTTCTTTGTGCTTCGTTTACGATGAAATCTGTTTCTTATCTTTTCAAGCATGTCGTAACTAAAAGATAAAAGACAACATTTTGGATACAGTTTTTACATGTTTGATTAGAGCGGGTCGTAGCTGTGCTTTGTTTCAAATTGAGAGGAGTAACTTTAGCGCTTTGTATACGTCCTTATTATCATAACATAACGCCTGTAATACCCAAAGGGTAAGGCAGAGGCAGTACCTGTGGTACCTGTACCCACATTTCGCCAGTTATGTTTAAGTCCCATGTAATAGGGGGCGAGCCTATTGCTATCAACGGGGCAATAATCCTGATTCCTGGCTGCTACTGAGAAGTTTATGATGAAAAAACTCAATAACACTTTGCCCGTACTGGGAAGCGAACCCAGGTCCTCATGCTAACACTAGACCAAGGCGGCAGTCTTCCTGAGTTATTTACTTCAATATTTTGTCGCCAGGAATTCACCTGGAAGCTGTGAAGGAAAGCGCGCAATATCTAAATATACTACACCGACTGAGGTCCTTAGCGGTCGTTGACTTACAACTTACCTAAAAGCTACCTGGATTTTGTATCTAAGGCCTCTTAAACTGGTAGGTACATCACACTAACAAAAGCGTAGGTAAAAGTACCCAAACTAATAATTAATTAATTCACCAGAAGTTTAACAACAAATTCAAACCAGTAATTACGTGGTCCCACAAAATCCAAACAACAATACATTATATTTCCCGAATTTAAGTCGGAAACTTATCCGTGATTCGAGCCCAGTTTCTCTTCGTAATAGAAATTATAAATCAGTTTTGTTTTCCATACCTAGAACACAAAGCGCATTGTATTAACTTGTGGTTTGAACAGGAGTTCCCGACCATGTTCATGAATTTAAGTGGATTAAATTCTAAGTTGGTGGAGGAGTCCAAGTGTTTATAGTTTGTGAAATCTTTGGAAATTATTCCGGTGTTGCTAAGAGTTTGTAGGTACTTAAGGTATTGTCGAGTTGTTGAGTTGTAAATGACAATGTCCTTTGTGCACACCGCAGAACCGTTTTGTTTTGTCAAGTTTAGTTACAAATTGGTTATATTACTATGGGAAGAATATTATGGTAGGTAAACATGAGCTAATACAATAGTTAGAAGGCACCTGTCCCACAGCCGGAAATTAAGACGTAGATATATGCCAGTGAGTGGTTAGCTTGCATGTTCTGTACTGAGCTCACGCATCGCGTCGTACGTCCAGCCAGTAATAGGACTATCCCATCAAGGAGCGCTGTCCCAAATTAGACACATTATTAATTTATTATACATAAAAGAAAAGGTATTTTAATAAAACACGTATACTATAAGATCAATAATTAAATTATCTTTAAAATGATAAAGGTTTCAGAAAAATACGATTGATGGATTTTGGGTGATTTTAAATTTTTTATCTGCGTTAGACATAACTTTACAAATTAATTTGAATATGTAATATAAACGTAATGTAAAATATTCAAATAATAAGTTATTAATAAAATGCTCTAATTTAACATATATTTTTTGACGTGTTAACGTCTTATAAATCGATGAACGTCGGCTGCGCGAGAGCGCGGAACAAGCGATAGAGAGGCGCGATCGGCCTAAGCGTTCGGCTTGTGACGTTATCACGTAAAATTATCGTCCGTAAACCGACTTTACAGACAACCAATTTTTTTAATCACTAACACTACTCTTTTAGACGTGATATTTAGTAGAAAAAAGTCGGTTATCGTCGCCTCGAAGTGAGTGGAGCTGACTACTAAAAACGAGTTGCCGAGCAACGAGCAATGAGTGCGCGAGAGTTCTGCCCACCAAGCGAGCGTCGCTGAGCGAGTATCCTCTTTGATAGCTGTTATAGCTGCGACAAACGAGCACTCGCGTGTGAACAGTCAATGATCAACTATTAATATATTTATCTCTTTTACTTACACGGGACCTACAATCTTTTGTACGTTTCTTGAGAGAGAAAACCGTTGATAGACGTCCTTGTCAGGACACTTGGTGGGATAGGTGCCGAATGAAGGAACGTCAAACAGAATGGTAACGTTTTGTCATCATATCATGAATTAACAGTTTGGCAGATTTGAGAAGAGAAAACAGCCAAAACGAGAAGTAGTTTAGGATGGTAACTTGGTTTCAAGAATATATTTTGAGAGTCACAGTAAACAAAGTCGCTCCACAATTATTTTACCTCAGATTTTGCATCAATGTTAAAATTATGGTGATCTTTATTCTTGTTACTAAGGTTGCTGTTGGGTTACAGCTACTGACAAATCTGTCACAATCACAGTGATCTTTATACTCATTACGAGAAGGTTGCTGTTGGGTTGCTGCCACTGACAAGTCTGTCACAATCACTGTGATCTTTATTTTCGTTACAATAAGGTTGCTGTTCGGTTGGTGCTGTCAGAGGTAAAATAACAGTGAATAAACTGTAGGACTAATATTATAAGAAGAAATCCAGATTGTGATCTAAAGTAAAATAACTAAGTACACCGATTTAAAAAAAGAATCGCATACAGATGAAGACTTTTCCTTTCATGTGACATAACATACACTTTCGATCGATTAATCTCGGAACCGATTCGGTTTGTTCGTTATCAGGAGGTTCACAAGGCCATTGCAGACCGCCACGACAATGATAGATGGTCCACACTTGATGAATTGCAGGCGACGTATTCGGGAATCGAGATTAATCCGATATCGAAACGATAAAAGAGTTTGAACGTGTGGAGTATGTTTGAGCTATGAAGATTGAAGGTGCGAACAAAAACGTGTCGGTTTTTAGGGTTCCGTAGTAAACAAGGAACCCTTATAGTTTCGTCATGTTCGTCTGTCTGTCTGTCCGCGGTTTAGCTCCAAGACTCTTAGTACTAGAAAGCTGTAATTTGGCATGGGTATATTAAATAAGCATATTAAATAAGCCGATCAAGAGGTAAAAAAAAATTTTTTCGTGTACCTCCCCTACACGTGAAATGGCGATGTTTTTTTTCTGTCCCATTGATATCATTGGAAAGACCTTTTAAAAACATTGTGAGTATGTCAAAACCATTTTTGGATTCAGGAATCCGTTTGCGAAATATTAAGCTTTAAAGTGCTAATTTTTGTTAAAGTGCTTCCCCCCCTACCAGCTTAATGGTTAATTTTGGATGTTTGGAAAAAATCACAGCAGTGGTTTATAAAACGAAATTTAAAGGAAAACTATCACGGCTTAGTAAGCTCTACAAGTTAACGAGTAATAATCGACCAACTTATATTTGCAGTTGCAAAAACTAGTTTTCCCATACATTCCGTATGGGAGAACATGTTTTTCAACTACAAAGTTAAGTTTGTTTTTGGGATAAATTCATCCCAACTGCGGAAAACGGAACCCTTCATTGTGCGTGGTCCGACACGCACTTGGCCGGTTTTTTTAATTTTGGACACGATAATCAAACAGCCCAGAGTAGACTTTTAATTCATACACAGTCTGAATCATCAGGTATAGTTTAGATTGCTTATTTCGTTCCTGTCATTCTTTTGCCAATAAATGAAAATAAAATATACACACATAAACTATTGCCTGTAATCCTCTCAAAACAGATTCCTAGAATGAATCCAATATAACTTTTTCATCCATACCATCCACTTTTTGCTTGGTACTTTCAACAAGGTTAATTTCACGATACTCGTCGAATTATCGTTTCCCAGAATAAGACTTCTGTCGGAGACTGTCCGACAAAAAACAAATTGATCGGAGATGAGCTCCGACTTTTTATCGTTTATCTTGAAAAGTGTGTCGAGATTGTCTCGAGATTGATGCGTTCATTCTACCATTCACTCTTTTAATAGATTTTAAGTGATCATTTGATTTAAAGAAAAACATCAGACAAGGCCATTCCAAAATAACTTTAATAACTGGTTTTGGGAATCATTTTGTACGAAAAGGTAAAATTTTATACTTGTTATTGTTTTACCTACATAATTTTACTGTTGAAAACAACACTATTGCATATGTTGAGCATAGTAAAAACCCTGCTGTTTATGTATTAGCGGATACAGATGACTCTGTACATGTTATATTAAAAAAACAGGAAACAGTGATAGCGTAGTGGTGTGACCGTCGGACTGCCAAGTCATAGGTCTCGAGTTCGAACCTAAGGCACGCACCTCTGACTTTTCGGATTCAAAACACCGTGAGGAAACCGGCATGCCTGAGAGATATTTCTCGACGGCATGTGTCGTCAAGTCAAGTCTGAGGCCCATGGGCGGCTTTAAAACTTTGACACCAGGTTAGTCACTAACCACACGTAAAGAAGAAGAATAATGTTATATTATGTGAAAATGAGGAAGATGATTTGGAAAACCCTAGTGGCTTAAATTTTCTGGGTAATGTAATTTATCAGTTCAACAAGCAAAATTCTAAATCCCACTATTTTATTCTATCTCTAAACACGAAAACGGTCATATTTTACTTGTGCCTAATGAACCTACAGATATTCTAATTCTCCATAGTTATGAAGTAAATCATTTGTGAATTCAAACGTAAATCATATTCTAGAGATAACATGAAGGCTGTAAATATCCCAACTTTAGACATTTTGAAGACTTTGTATCTCATTTTTGAACAAATTTAAGCGTTTCAGGCATTGGGTTTATTTTGCTGTAATATTTCTTGTATACATGTGTCACAGTCTTAGCGTTTTAAGTAGAGTAGGTTCCTATAATTCTTGGATTTTCATTTTGACCTACTATTAGCTTTAGCACCCTCGAAAACTATGAAAACGACAGTCATGGCGAAAAATTTTAAAATTTTCGCAACCGCTATTTTGGATTTTCATTTTGACCAAATTCACACTTTCTCTCGTTAAAGAACTTCGTTACAAAACTCCGTTCCAAAAAACCGAACATCCCGTATTCATCCAATTTCAACATAATTTATTATCACGTAAACACAAATCACACAGTTCTATGTGAGACAGCAGAATTTTATTTTGCCAATCACTTCCACTCCCTTGGATCCACATCTCATCATTTTCTTCACGATTGAAAGGAAGGCTACACACAACACACCATCTTATATAGGGACTGCACTAGTTAAGCCTGCGGCTTCGCTTGCTTTTACGTTGAGTGGAAAAGTAGGACCTATTTTTTGCCCTGCGTCTATTTTCATTCTTGTGTGACTATTCAGCGTTCTTTGCCTGTAAATCAGAAGTTTATCTTGTAAATCTTGTACGACATTTCAGTTGGCATTGTAAAAGGATTCTTAATGTGGTATAATTAAGATTCAATATGCTTGGCTAATTACATACCACTGCTGAAAATTTAGTAGCTCTACAACACCTGGCTCCCCAAGCCCCAAATGTAAGCTAATGCTGGGTTTTTTTTTCGTTAATCTAGCTGAGTTAATAACACTCACTTATATTTATTATAATCACAATCAGCCTATAATGTCCACGCACAATGGTCCACCTTTTTTTTTTTTTTTTTTTTTTTGGGTGGGAAATTATCAAATAACTTCTCCCGCTCTGGGTGGAGCGGGAGGGCGTGTCAGACTCTTACTGACTAAAACCCACCCGTGTTCCTTCGGTTGCCCTGTTGCCGGGGGCCACGATTTCCCTATCGGTTTTCTTCGAACCCCCGGCGGGCATTGGCCCTAACGGACCCCGTCAATTCTGCTGACATCTCTTTGAGGCGCGCGTGGAACACAACGCGCCGTCGACCCGGGCTTGGTCCTTATCGGACGGCGAGCTACCCATTGCTCACCGTCCGCAAGCCCGCACCTACGGTGGCCGGAAATCGGCTCGCGATTCCCGCCCCGGGCGTCTCCTCCTGCGGCGGTTAGGGGCGTGAGGGCGCGAAATTTGCCTCTCCCTCACGCGTTCCGCCTCCTCCTTCGCGAGCATTACCGCTTCGCAGAAGGAGGTGACGGCCTGCCATTTCCTCTCGCTCCGTACCATGGCCTGAACCAGGGCCGGACGCGAGAGATCACCGCCGCCGATCGCCTCCACGAGGACACGGCGTTGCTCCGCCCAAGCCGGGCAGACCTCCACCGTATGCTCCACCGTGTCCTCAGGCCGATCCACACAATGGTGACACCCGGGTGTTTCCTCCCGCCTTATCCTGAACAGGTACCTCCCGAAGCACCCGTGTCCGGTGAGGACCTGCGTCAGGCGGAACAATGGTCCACCTTACGGACTAAGTGCGGAAACCAAACCCTATAACATAGAACATAGAACAGCCTATAATGTTCCCACTGCTAGGACACAAGCCTCCTCTCTTTGAGATGGGAGGGTTGGTAGATGTCACATGTCTTCGAATTTTAGGTTCTAGCACATGCTGGTTTCCTCACGATGTTTTCTTCTCCATTTTGAGAGCAGTAGTGATGAAATCATTTACACAAAGTAAAGCGCCTGCCTGGGTCCGAATCAACAACCTACAACTCGTAAGTTGGGCCATCACTGCTCACTTATATGATCGTATTAAATCTTCGGACTCGATTTGTGTATAATATCTACTTTAGTTATCTGAAGTTTTCCTAGCTAAACAGCTCCAACAGACAGACTCCGGGTTCAAAAATATACAGAGAAAAAGAATACCACTGATTGGTATGTTTTCTAAGAAATATCTTCGCTCCATTTCCTTAAAGGATATTAAGAAAATTATTTTCTATTTCAGCTCACCTTATATACCGTGGAAAGTGCTAACAATTTACATAAATTAGGAAACTCTTCACCTTCTAAACTGAAATTCAGATAGCGTCAGAAGTTAAATTTATTACATTTTCTTAGAAATACTGCGTTGATTTTGGGTTATTTAGTGGTGTCGGGAGCGGAGTGAGCAAAACATAATTTAATTTTGATATTAATTATTAGTAAGTTAAGTCCCGAGATGTGTAATGTGTCGCTTGCGTACTTTAGTGTCAAAATGTAGGAAACGAAGTGTCACGTGTTGCGTGGGGGACTTGTTATTTTACGAGTCTTAAGGCTCTTTCAAACAGGCGCGACACAAAGACACTGCTCGTCGCGCAACGCGTCTTTGTGTCGCGTCGCGTGTCGCGGTGGTCTGCACGAGCCTTTATTTAGTCATTAGTTGTCAGTGAAGGGTTAAGTTACTCATGGAGAGTGCATTTGTCGCAACCCAGCACTGGGCACGCCACTATTGCGACGATTAGACCCCTCTTCTTTGAGGAGTGGCTAGAGAGGCGCCACGGCGTCCTCATCTTCCGCCTGACGCAGGTCCTCACCGGACAGGGCTGTTTCGGGAGGTTCCTGTTTAAGATAAAGTGGGAGGAAACGCCCGGGTGTCAGGACACGGTGGAGCATACGGTGGAGGTCTGCCCAGCTTGGGCACTGTCGTGTCCTCATGGAGGCGATCGGCGGCGGTGATCTCTCGCGTCCGGCCCTGATAAAGGCCATGGTACGGAGCGAGAGGAAATGGGAGGCCGTCACCTCCTTCTGCGAAGCGGTAATGCTTGCGAAGGAGGAGGCGGAACGCGTGTGGGAGAGGCAAATTTCGCGCCCTCACGCAAGAAGAGACACTCTGGGCGTCGGGAATCGCAGGCCGATTTCCGGCCACCGTAGGCGCGGGCTTGCGGACGGTGAGCAATGGGTAGCTCGCCGTCCGATTAGGACCAGGCCCGGGTTGATGGCGCGTTGTGTTCCACGCGCGCCTCAAAGAGATGTCAGCAGAATTGACGGGGTCCGCTAGGGCCGATGCCTGCCGGGGTTGCGAAGAAAACCTAAAGGGAGATCGTGGCCCCCGGCAACATGACAACTGAAGGAACATGAGTGGGTTTTAGTCAGTAAGAGTCTGACACGCCCTCCCGCTCCGCCCAGAGCGGGAGAAATTATTTGATAATTTCCCACCAAAAAAAAAGGGTTAAGTTACTATAATGTCTATGGGAAGAAGCGGCTGCGCCCGCCGTATTATCTATGGATTCAAGAAAATAAATGAAGATTCAGTAACACGTTATTCTTTCACTATATTAATAACTTGCTTTCCTAAAAGTCCAATAACGAGGAGCTCGTGGCTAAGTAACAACAGCCACACGGGTTGATCAGGTTAACTACACTTGCCGGGGTTGCTCTGTGGATGGGTGATCATCTTTATATACCGAGAATTAAAGCATGTTAATCTTTTGGATCTTTGACAGTCGTTACGGGTTGTCAAAAGCCCGAAAGTCTGACAACCAGTCTTACCAAGGGATATCGGTCCAATAACGCTTCACTTTTCAATTTAGGTATTCCAACGCTCTCACTAACATTGCGTTTCTGAATGGCGACACAAACATTATCTTTGTATTAATTAATTAACACGAATGTTACCTAAACTTAGTCGACCATCCTATTATTAATTAATTTATTATAATAACCGCGAAAGTTTGCGAGGATGGATGGATGGATGTTTGTTACTCTTTCACGCAAAAACTACTGAACGGATTTGAATGAATTTGGCACACAGATACTTTATAACCTGGATTAAAACCAAGAATACTTTTCATCCCGATATTCTCACGGGACCAATACTTATGCGGGTGAAACCACGGGGCGCTGCTAGTTCTAAATAAAAAAGTCCGCCATATAGTTAGCAACACATTGTAACCCAGTGCCCTATTTAATGAAACCGACAAGCAACAATCCAACAATCTGACAATTTTGTAAGATTGTTTTCATAGTATTCTGTTTTATTGAACAGTGCCTGTTGTGAAAATGTGACAATTAGGTACAATGCGACAACGTTCTTTTGGCACGTGGCCAAAATCGGAACTAACGCCCCATCTGTCCGTCCTTACAATTATTTCTGTCACAATTTCACAAATTTTTACCAATAACCCCTATTTTTTCTTTTTTTTTGTGGGAATTGATTCAATGACTTCTCCCGCTCTGGGCGGAGCGGGAGGGCGTGTCAGACTCTTACTGACTAAAACCCACCCGTGTTCTTTCAGTTGCCTGTATGTTGCCAGGGGCCACGGTATCCCTTTTGGACTTTCCCGCGACTTCGGCAGTCATCGGCCCCAGCGGACTCCATCATTTGTGCTGACATCTCTTTGAGGCGCGCGTGGAACACAACGCGCCGTCGACCTGGGCCTGGTCCTTAACGGACGGCGAGCTACCCATTGCTCACCGTCCGCAAGCCCGTGCCTACAGTGGTCGGGAATCGGCCTGGGATTCCTGACACCCAGGGCGTCTCTTGCGGCGGCTAGGGGCGTGAGGGCACGAAATTTGCCTCTATCTCACGCGTTCTGCCTCCTCCTTCGCGAGCATTACTGTTTCGCAGAAGGAGATGACGGCTTCCCATGCCCTCTCGCTCCGTACCGTGCCTGGACCAGGGCCGGACGCGAGATCACCGCCACCGCCACCGCCTCCACGAGGACACGGCGGTGCCCCCCAAGCCGGGCAGACTTCCACCGTATGCTCCACCGTGTCCTCCGGGCGATCCATACAATGGTCACATTACCAATAACCCCTGTCTTTGTCATTCAGGCGCAAACCTTGTAACACTCTATATAATTTTTAGGGTTCCGTAGCCAAATGGCAAAAAACGGAACCCTTATGGATTCGTCATGTCTGTCTGTCTGTCCGTCCGTATGTCACAGCCACTTTTTTCCGAAACTATAAGAACTTTGCTGTTGAAACTTGGTAAGAAGATGTATTCTGTGAACCGCATTAAGATTTTTACACAAAAATAGAAAAAAAACAATAAATTTTGGATGTTCCCCATACTTAGAACTGAAACTCAAAAAAATGTTTTCATCAAACCCTTACGTATCTATGGATAGTTCTTCAAAAATGATATTGAGGTTTCTAATATAATTTTTTTCTAAACTGAATAGTTTGCGCAAGAGACACTTCCAAAGTGGTAAAATGTGTCCCCCCCTGTAACTTCTAAAATAAGAGAATGATAAAACAAAAAAATATATATGATGTACATTACCATGTCTTGGTTAAACTTCCACCAAAAATTGGTTTAAACGAGATCTAGTAAGTAGTTTTTTTTTAATACGTCATAAATCGTAAACAACTTACCTTTCATTCAATGTTACTTACTGCTACGGAACCCTTCATGGGCGAGTCCGACGCGAACTTGGCCGCTTTTTTGATAAATATGTCACACTGTTAGTTACATTAAATAGGGTCCCAATGTTACAGGTGTCTTATGAAAATGGTAACCACTTTGTATCAGAGGGCTGTTAGCTTGTAGCCTTCAGTGTGTAGTGTTCTTAGACTCAAGCAGTTTCCTTTACGGGAAAAATATGTCGGAACGCGTTTTAAGTGCTAAGACGTTAAAAGCACTTTTTCAAGTTTATTCTTCAACCAAAATTAGCACTTATGTACTAGGTATTACGGAAGTTTATAGATATTTACAGTGTTAAACATATTTATGCGCATTATAGTACTGTTTATAGAACATAGCAACGCCTGAAATACATACATATTTAATTCTCGCACGCACTCAACTTCTGCCCAATTTTGAAACGTATTCCTCAGAGTTTTTGGCACATTTTCCCTTGATATGAATATAATGGTGAATATATGAGCGGACTATAGTGGTTCAATATCAGTCTGGAGATTGACAGTCTTATTACATCAGATGTCATAAAATGCTCTCAATGCTTGTAAATATTTATGTGGATATGTTTATTTAAATGGTAATACCTTATCTCCCAAAATATAAATAGGTTAATAGAATCGGCACTCTTTCTTGAACATAATATAGTTCATATAGATGTTTAAAATAAATTATTTCACAAAAAAAAAATATATATATATTATTAATTATTTTTTTATGAGGAAAACAAAATTATTTTAAAGTTAAGCGACGGAAGATAAAACTAAAATGAAAAGTTACAAAAAAAATTGGTAGGAAAAATGGGAAAAATGTTTGATTCCTTAATTAATCGCTTTACATAGTTTTAAATCATCCAATAAAAAATTTAACTCATCTTCTCATTTTCTATAAAGCTACGTTTTCATAGAAAAGCGGTGGCCGCCACATAACGGCCGTATTGACGACGGCTGTCATGAAAATGATGGCCGCGAGATTTGACTTTATTACGATGTGAAAAACTGTTCTCTAGGAAAAATCTGCCTAGCCTTTTCCCAGGTATCTTGGAGTCAGCTTCCAGCCTAACCGGATGCAGCTGAATACCAGTATTTTACATGGAATGACTGCCTATCTGACCTTCACAATCCAGTTACTCGATAGCACGATACCCCTTGGTAAAGAATTTTTAGGCTTCTGACTACCCGTAACGACTGTCAAAGATTTACGAATGGCAGCCGGGACCAACGGCTTTACGTGCTCCGTTCTCTAGGTAAATTCATAATTACCGTTTTAGTGACGTCATTCGCCGGTAAATTGCGGACCCTATGTGGCGGCCACCGCTGTTCTAGGAAACAGTAGCTTTATCAAACACTGATATTAAGATACCTACAAACAAAAACATATGAAAAAAACATTTTTATTCCGGGAGTGCCGACAGAAGTGAAAACTTGAAAAAAAATCGGCACCGCGGTAATCAACGCTTTGATGTCTTTTACTCCACGGTGTCAGTAAATTCCGTTACAGTGTCGCGAAATCAATGGTTTAGTCCCATCTCAAAAATGCCCAACGCGCTTAAAGAAGTTTTCACTACAAAAAAACGAGCAAATTTTAGAGTAGGTAGTCGCATATGAAGTGTAACATCTGACATGGTAATAAGCAACATTAAAAAGGGGCGGGTCTCGTCAAGGTTGTTTCTGATAGCCAACTATAACACCGCGCGCGCTCGTTGGTTAAATAAAATAAATCGTGATTCCCCGGCTTCCTGTTACACACTTCCGTTCCTTTTCACGAAATCACCCCCACAGATTGCAGGAAAGCGAGAGTAAAGATGTCAAAAAATGTATCAAGCTTGCATTTTTTTCACGATTTAAACAAATAAGGAAAACCCCCCCACGGGTCTCAAATGCTATCTTCAACCCTCTACAGTTGCGTTAAGCTGAAACAATCATTTCTCCACCGAATCCATCAGAGTAAGCCAGTGATCCTGAATTAGAACTCTTTGGTATTAACGGATTCTGAAGGGGGTGGAAAAGGGGAGGGAGGGGGTGCCGATGGTTCAAGAAATGAGGGGATGTGGAATTGAGTACTTGAAGAATTGGTAGGTGTTGGTAAGTTTGTGGTAATTTATTTTTATGGGAGCTAGAGTGGAATGATGGCGGTGGATTTAGGTCTATGGAAGATTTAAGTGCTTCATACTGAAAAATAAATTGATTGGTTTACTGGCTTTATAAAAGACTAATGCCCGGTTTTACCGACACTAAGTGACATCTAAATAAATCCCTAATAAAACTGCAACACTAGGCTCAGCGCTGAGAGTTGAAAATCCAACAGTGCAGTTTTATGTAAGGATTAATTAATTTATTTTTTAAACGTTGCCCCACACTAGGAATTTCTTCTGCATTGTGGGTGCGTTTACAAACATTTAAAACTCACATACAAAAATAGCCAGACCCGGAACAACTACTTGTAGGACATTTATACACTTAGTTGGTTATTTAAACATTTAGTTGTTAGTGAAAACGGGCATTAGGCACTTTAATAAAACTATTTCGTCAACATAGTATCAGTTTTTATTGATTATAATACTTATAGCACCCTACTAACTAACAGTATTATTTTAGGATGGGTATTGTTTAGATGCCTACGATTTTCCTTTGAATTTCTTTTGAAAATTGACACAAAGAGTTTAAGTATAAGAAAGCATCATTTGTCATATGAGTAAAGGTCAAATAATAAGAAATTTTTCGCATCAAAGTTGTTATGACTCGTGACCTTATTTATATTCGTCTCTAAAAACATGAAATACGACTTCACTCTAAAGAGATTTATGGCTATCTATGACGTGTCCCTGTTGTTGAAACAAACAGATACAGTCAAGAGCACTTATATATATGTCGCAATAAGATGGTTGAAGCCGTAATATAACACATAACATAACATCACGCCTGTAATCCCCGAAGGGTTAGGCAGAGGTGTACCTATAGTACACCCACATTTCGCCAGTTATGTTTTAAGTCCCATGTAATAGGGGGCGAGCCTATTGCCATCAACCGGGCACAAATCCAGACTCCGGGCTGCTACTGAGATATTCCAGATGGAAAAACCAGATAACCGCCGTAATATAGTTATATGAAAACGGTTTATAAATGTCTTATTAGGAATATAACTATGATACGAGCACGGTGTAGTAATATTACTATTAGGGCACTCCGATCAAATAGGTTAGGTTAGAATTGTGACCAACTAATTACGCGCGAGCCGAGCGAGCGTAGCGAGCGGTGCCGCGGCAGCGGCCGGCGAGCGCTATGTCGAAATTGGTCGTAGTAACAAAATAAGGGCACTCCGACAGTTATGATCCAATTATGGACTGCCCTAATAGTTATATTACTAGATCGTACTCGTATCATAGTTATATTCTTAGTAAGGCAAATATGAACCGCTTTCATATAAACTATATTACGGTATATAGCTATATCCCTAGGGATATAACTCTATCACGGCTGTAGCGGTTACACCGTCACATACAAACTACGCATCATATACATTACGTCACACAAATCCTGCATCGCGCAGTTAGAGTTTACCGAGCGATCGACATACTCGTACATACAAGATTTCAACTTCAAACCGATGGGCAGTTGCCCACCAGACACAACACCCGTCTGGTCGGAGGATCCTCCCTTTTCTATGGTGGATGAGTGAACTTTACACCCTGTTCCTCATACTCCTAAATTGGTGACCCCGAGTATGAAAGTCAACGCAGCCTTCGTGCAATTACTTAGGCGTGACGTCATCATTATCATCACTCCCGCAAACTTTCGTGAGGCGAGTCACACAGCCAGCCAGCACCCACGGCTTCAACCGGTATCCTGACCACCAGCATGCAGCGAACGCGCATTCCTGGTCATCACCCTCAGCCTCATCACCCCGACTCACTGGGGAATCAACGTAATCGGCACCCGGTTTCGACTCACTGGAACCACAGCTGGCACTGTGTGAAGCATCGCAAGATTCAGCCCACTATCGACCTCTGGTCTCCGGAGGGGAGTGATGTAGCGGTTACACCGCTACATACAAACTACGCATCATATACATGACGTCACACAAATCCTGCATCGCGCAGTTAGAGTTTACCGAGCGATCGACAAACATACAAGATTTCAACTTCAAACCGATGGGCAGTTGCCCACCTGACACAACACCCGTCTGGTCGGAGGATCCTCCCTTTTCTATGGTAGATAAGTGAGCTTTACACCCTGTTCCTCATACTCCTAAACGGCTATAACCATCTTACTGCGACATATACACGTAGCAACTTTAAAAAGTAATTTCCTCCTATGGTACATATCGACTGTAATTTTGTGTTGTTACAAACATAGTATTTGGGAAGCCTTTTTTATTATGGAACTAGTTGACTCGATAGACGCTGTCCTGTGCAAATTAAAATAATAGATAAATACAAAATTCCCATAAAAATGCATTTTCAGTTTTCCCAAATTTTCATATTTACCCGGCAACTTTTCAAATTTTTCTTTCCGTGAATACCTGAATCGGAATTTTATGAACATTTAAAAAAAAATGCCTAATTGGTGGATTGGTGTATTCTGAAGTAATGCGCTTACTAACTAACAACATTTCATTTTCAGAAGATAGACAGAGGTCTTTTCTAAAAGTTGGAATCGTTTTTTCACAACAATATCTATCGCTTTTGAATTTTGCTAAGTGTATACATATTAGTGCTTGTGACTGTACTAAGACAAGCTCAAGGTACGTACCTACCTGCCTACCCTGGTTTGTAACGCCTGGATGAAATAATCATCACTCGCGCATTTGTCTGACGGAAGCTACTGTCAGACAAATGCGCGACTCTTAGATGTACGAAGGCTGTTTTTATTAAGAAAGTTTGTTTTAAAAAAAGCTTATTTTTAATTCTTATACAATAGGACGCATAGGGCGCGTAAGGGTTGGTCTGTGGATGGGTGACCATCTTAACATACCAAGACTCCTCCGTGCCACGGAAAGCACGCTAAGCCGTTGGTCCCGGCTGTCATTCGTGGATCTTTGACAGTCGTTACGGGTCGTCAGAAGCCCGAAAGTCTGACAACCAGTCTTACTAAGGGATATTCACCAGTTATTGGGTTGTGGAGGTCAGATAGGCAGTCGCTCCATATAAAATACGGTATTCAGCTGCATCCGGTTAGACTGGAAGCCGACCCCAACATAGTTGGGAAAAGGCTAGGCAGACTGATACAATAGGTCGCATGTTATTATAAAATACTGAATCTTAGCCAGAAAACTTAAAATAATAAAAGAAAGAACACGAAAATCCGATGAGTGGTTCTCCAGTTATAAGCGTACAAACGGATAGAGACACGTTGCTCTTTGTACGAGTATATTGCAAGGAAGAACTTCTTTTCAACCGACTTCATTGACATTACTTTTCTATGTGAAGCCTTTATACCTTGCGTACCTAATTAGTAGGGGCCTATGTACCGGTGTACATAATATTCGTAGGCCTCTCCTACATGCAGTTGACTACGTTAGAAATGATACCTATACTCCGTTGGTTTAGGAAGTTAAATAAAAGTAAACAAAAAATCTACGTGAGGAGAGAGCTGTCAGGTTAACCGACAAAACATAATACCTGTCAATTCACTTGTCATTGTACATCACAGTTGTACTCTTCAATTTAGCAACGTTATAAATCGTTGACGTTTAGAGAACCTAGCTGTCATAATGGGCTTCTTACAATAGACAGAGATTACAAAATATTACAATATTATTATAAATCTAACTGAAAAGTGGTGCTCAAGCGGTTACATTTATGAATGATACAAGTATAAAATACATTACTGAATAAAAAAGGAAACTATCGTAAAAATCGAAAATAAATATTTTATTCGGGATTTATTTACTTTTAAACAATAAAAAACCTAGGCCATCAGTTAAAAGGTTAAAAAACCTTTAAAGCTATTTTAAATACCATCTGTTAGCCCTAACTAAGTAGATTTAATTACCTACCAGCCGGCCCAACTGTAATTAAATAAAAACAATATCTTTCATGAAAAAAGGCTCACATATTCCCAGTACGTAGGTTCTCCAAATACCTACCTTTTTTCTATGGTCCAGGACGAAAATTAATATTTTAAACGCGTAGGTCCCTGGATTTGAAACGGCGCCTACCAAGGAAGGAAAGGCTCACAAATATTAACGTCTATAAATCCAAAAGATTTTACATAGTTACGAGGAAAAATGTTTTACTGAAGTCTTCAAAAGTATCGGATTATTATTTAAAAGCTTTGCGGAACGTATTTTGTCGTTTTGCGGAAATTGGAGCTGTTGAAACTGAACGAGGGGAAGGTATTAGAATAAGTGGCTTTGGTAAATGATGACATGAACACTATTCTAAGATTTATCTTTGAAAATCTTAAATTTGAGTAAACCAGCTTGAAAAATATATATCCTACTTTCTACTATTATAATTTAATTATTAAATACTATATTATATTTATATTTTATTTTATAATATTATAATGTGAATTTTTTTGAGGATGGATGGATGGATGTTTGTTACTCTTTCACGGAAAAACTACTGAATGGGTTTGGATGAAATTTTGCACACAGATAGTTTATAAGCTGCATTAACACATAGAATACATTTTATCCCGATATTCCGACGGGATCGAGTCTTATGTGGGTGAAACCGCGGGGCGCAGCTAGTAAGTCATTTATTTTGGACCAAACACATTATATACATTTTCTTAAACACACCAAACTACATAACAATAAAATTTATCGGCGGGATTAGCGTTCATCTTAGTACATTTGGTACAAATACGCAGATACAGATAATAAAAAATGGATAATAATAATAATGAAGAGAGGCAAGGACAAAAAACTAGAGCTGATAAAAAGTTTTGCCAATAATGGCTCCCATTAATCAAAAGTACAATAAAGAAACTCTTTACAACTTAGCAGTCATTAAATAAAAGCAGATGAACATGATCCAGGAAAGGTCAGAGGTAAAACCACTTCTGATAAACAAAAATATGGTGATAGCATTGTTTAAAGAAAATGCTTCGGAATATTCTCTTGACATTATCCTAACTGTCTTCTAATCTTACCAGACACTATTACATTTAGGCAGTAACAAAAATAAAATCTTTACATTGAAGAAAACACGAAATACCCATTCAAATAAAAAAGAACGCATTAATAATATTCCTGCTGGGAATAATAAACATTAATTTGGACTACAGTGACGTAATATGCAGGTAATGAAATGGCTCACACACACGTCACAGTTATTAATCATCTAATTTTAATTTGTTCGTTTAGTGCGAGCCGACTGATTGAAAGCCTGAAGTACATACGTATATACTAAGTACAGCTCAGAGAGAAATTAATGTACGTACATTTTTCATAAATATTTGGAAAATGTAATGCCGTCAACTATCTTTCTGGTTATGAAGTAAATTACAATTATTTTATTAATTATTTTGTATTAATGTTTACCTACCTGAGCAGAGAGGCAATTACACTAATTAAGTAACACACATAAAAAACAGTGGCACTTCGGGAGTGCTGACAGAAGTGAAAACTGGAACAATTTTATTGTGCAGGAAATACTTTTCTTTTTTTAAGTCTGTAAAAAAAGGGAAATGTCAATCATACTGTTGTCATGTCTCAATGTTTGAAATGTCATTAATCCCAAAGAAAATGTATCGCGCGTTGATGTCTTTTTAATTGTCAAAAGCTGGTGTCGGTAACAGTGTCGCGAGTTAAATTTTTTTTCCCATCTCAAAAATGCCCAACGTGCCTAAATAAGTTTTCACTACAAAAAATGACAATTAATCGCAATGGTTTTCATTTTGACAGTTCACCCACGTTCATTGCGTTACTTACGTTGTTGAGCAGACGAATTTTTCAAACCTATGAAGCAATGGATTAGCAATATCCTTCAAAACTCTCGGATAGTGACTGAAAGTATGTTACGCAATCAGGGTGCGGAATGTATTTGCAGATAATTAATTTTCATAAAAATTATTTTTTACAATTTAATTATAAATAGTTTCATTCTCTCCATAGGATGGAGAGAATGAACTTTTTTATCAAACCACCAACCACGGATTCGGAATATGGCATATCTACAAACTTTTTTTGGGTTGGAAATTATCAAATAACTTCTCCCGCTCTGGGCGGAGCGGGAGGGCGTGTCAGACTCTTACTGACTAAAACCAACCCGTGTTCCTTCAGTTGCCTGTATGTTGCCAGGGGCCATGCTATCCCTTTCGGACTTTCCCGCAACCTCGGCAGGCATCGGCCCTAGCGGACCCCTTCAGTTGTGCTGACATCTATTTGAGGCGCGCATGAATCACACCACTAGGCGCGTAGCTTCCTTTGGGAACTGGGAATAAAAAACCGTGTGATAGGTATGTCAACACCTGAAATATGTACATGCCTACAAATACTACACATACATATACATACAAACAGTCCCCAGCGTTTTTGCCGTTACGTCCGCGAGTACGTTTTTCTTCAGGCGACACGGAAAATGAAATTCCCTTCCTTTTATCTTGCTGCATGAATAAATACTTGTATGTGGGTGATATGTGATATTACATTGAAAATGTCCTAGTGTGTTTATGACTTCTTTGACTTTTATTTTAAAGGCTAAAAGAAAAAGTCGTTAATATAGAGCTTTAACTCTACAGCCCATTTAGATGTATATATGCTTACAAGAGAAAAAACTAAAGGGCCATTTTCTAGCCGGTCCTGGTTCTTTAGCTTGCTAGAGCGTTAGAGGAAATTTGTAGAAGTACAAGAAAGCTTTAGCTTTAAGAAGCTAAAGTTTTCTTGTACTCTTAAACATTTTTTAGGGTTCCGTTGCCAAATGGCAAAAAACGCAACCCTTATAGATTCGTCATGTCAGTCTGTCTGTCCGTCTGTCTGTCTATCCGTCAGTATGTCACAGCCACTTTTTTCCGAAACTATAAGAGTTATGCTGTTGAAACTTGGTAAGTAGATGTATTCTGTGAACCGCATTAAGATTTTCACACAAAAATAGAAAAAAAAACAAATAATTTTGGGGTTCCCCATACTTAGAACAGAAACACAAAAAAAAAAATTAATCAAACCCATACGTGTGGGGTATCTATGGATAGACAGGTCTTTAAAAATGATATTGAGGTTTCTAAAATAATTTTTTTCTTAACTGAATAGTTTGCGCGAGGGACACTTCCAAAGTGGTAAAATGTGTGTGTCCCCCCCCTGTAACTTCTAAAAAAAGAGAATGATAAAACTATAAAAAATATATAATGTACATTACCATGTAAACTTCCACCGAAAATTGGTTTGAACGAGATCTAGCAAGTAGTTTTTTTTTAATACGTTATAAATCGTAAACCGCAATTTACCTTTCATTCAATGTTACTTGCTGCTACAGAACCCTTCATGGGCGAGTCCGACTCGCACTTGGCCGCTTTTTTTTATATTTCGGACCCTGGCTATTTACTAGAAAAAAATACACTGTAAAGTACCTATACTTCATTTGAAATAAGATTAGGCATTTAAATAAACCCTTTTTATAGTCCGTTCAACCGATTTTGACTTCTATTGCGTTGCTGGCATGACAAATAGCAGCTGCAGTAAACAGTTGGTATTGTAACCACTTTTTTGCTTTTTAGTGGTAAGAGGAACAGGGTGTAAAGTTCACTCATCCACCATAGAAAAGGGAGGATCCTCCGACCAGACGGGTGTTGTGTCTGGCGGGCAACTGCCCATCGGTTGAAAGTTGAAATCTTGTATGTATGTCGATCGCTCGGTAAACTCTAACTGCTCGATGCAGGATTTGTGTGACGTCATGTCTTTGATGCGTAGTTTGTATGTGGCGGTGTAACCGCTACATCACTCCCCTCCGGAGACCGGAGGTCGATAGTGGGCTGAATCTTGCGATGCTTCACACAGTGCCAGCTGTGGTTCCAGTGAGTCGGAACCGGGTGCCGCATAGTTCGCGGTGAGTCGGAACTTTCTGTGGTGATTGCGGCGATTGTGGTGATTGCGTTGATTCCCCAGTGAGTCGGGGTGATGAGGCTGCTTGCGTTGGTTCCCCAGTGAGTCGGGGTGATGAGGCTGAGGGTGATGACCAGGAATGCGCGTTCGCTGCATGCTGGTGGTCAGGATACCCGTTGAAGCCGTGGGTGCTGGCTGGCTGTGTGACTCGCCTCACGAAAGCTTGCGGGAGTGATGATGATGATGACGTCACGCCGAAGTAATTGCACGAAGGCTGCGTTGACGTTCATACTCGGGGTCACCAATTTAGTGGTATGAGGAACAGGGTGTAAAGTTCACTCATCCACCATAGAAAAGGGAGGATCCTCCGACCAGACGGGTGTTGTGTCTGGCGGGCAACTGCCCATCGGTTGAAAGTTGAAATCTTGTATGTATGTCGATCGCTCGGTAAACTCTAACTGCGCGATGCAGGATTTGTGTGACGTCATGTCTTTGATGCGTAGTTTGTATGTGGCGGTGTAACCGCTACAGCTTTTAATGCCATCCTTATACCTACGGTATAGAAGTCAAAATCGGTTGAACGGACTGTAAAAAAGGTTTGTTTAAATGTCTAAGCTTATTTTAGATCTTAAGTTTAGATCGTTTGAATGAAAATAATTGGACGTTTTATTATTCTGAATACGTTTAACGTGATTGCAGAGTTTCTTGGGGGAAGGCTAACGTCCAGACTGAAATGATGATAATGAACATGCCTGTAAATAACGATGATGAAGTTCAAAACTCGAATGAACACATCCAAGTCGAATTTCGGTTACTGTATCAAATGTTTGGCACTCAACGCATCCTCAAAACGAAATGCCTCCAAAGACAAGTGGCCCTATCTATCAACGCTTCCAGAACATTAAATTCGTTAGATTTTATGACGTGAATGTGAGAGTTTCTTTACGACATTTCCTTCATCATTGAAACCAGTGATAAATTGTATTTTACGCCCCCTGTTCCTTTTTGTTCATTGCCTTTCAAAGTAACCACATGAAATGTAAGGGAAGCTTCAGAAACGTTTTCACTATGCTATCAAAAAACATCGTGCTTGCTAAGAGGACACTGTTGGCGATAGCATGTGCTGTTTGGCCGGTTAATTCTAGGCCTGACTGAGTTGTTACGGATAAAACTAGACAATCTATCTCATTCAAAAATCTGTCATTTTCCGATGAGTGTCTCAAAGTCATGAATTTCTACTATTGGCAAACTATTATTGGCAAAGACAAAGTCAAATCGTTTATTTCAAATAGGCCCATAAAATACACTTATGAACGTCAAAAATTAACAAAATAGATTTGATTTTAGTTGGTCCAAAAGGTAGTTTCGTATGGAGAAGAATGGGCAAGAAACTCCACCGTTACTCTTTTTTAAAATGTTTTACACTATTTTGTATACATTAATTATATCATTATATGTGAAGATAACGCACCTAGAATAAAATTACTACATCGTAATATCATAATAAAACAAATAAAAATAATTAAAAATTAAGCAAATACAGATAAATTAATTATGTGATAAAATACGTGCTGGTCACATATTTACAAACATTGTAGTAGACGATTTTCCAAAAAGTTGGTGTGTGGTTTTAATCAATTTTGTTCATTAGTTGTGAGAAAGGGAAACAGAATTTAAACAAAATTATTTGTGATTTGAAAAGTCAAATTCTTTGTCTCTTGTACATTGTCTTGTGCAAAAGGATTTTTCAAATAAATTAAGAATTTGAGAAGAGCAGTTTTCCAAAAATTGACGCGAGACTGACGTTTGATCGTTTCGTTAGTAAAAACTACTTTTGATTAAAAAAAAATAAAAAATATCATCAACATCATTTATGGTCTACTAATACATAGGGGAACTACTTTTTTCAACTTCCATACAAAATATAGCAGAAAAATAACCATTTTTAGGGTTCCGTAGTAAACAAGGAACCCTTATAGTTTCGTCATGTCCGTCTGTCTGTCTGTCTATCCGCGGTCTAGCTCCGAGACTCTTAGTACTAGAAAGCTGTAATTTGGCATAGGTTATAGTACATATTAATTACGCCGACAAAGTGGTAAAACAAAATTATGTAAAACATTTTTTTAGGGTACCTCCCATACACGTAAAGTAGTGACGTTTTTTTTTATCCCATGATGTGGGGTATCATTGAAAAAGGTCCTTCAAAAACATTGTAAGTTTGGGAAAACCATTTTTGGATTCAGGGATCGGTTTGCGAAATATAGCTTAGATAGCTTAAATATAGCTATAAAGTGCAAATTTTTCTTAGTCAAGTGCCCCCCCTGTCAGCTAAATGGTTGGTTTTGGATGTGTGAAAAAATCACAGTAGTGGTTTATATAACGAAATTAAAAGAAAAACTATCACAGCTAAGTAGGCTTTACAAGTTAACGAGTAATAATCGACCAACTTAACTTTGCAGTTGCAAAAACATGTTTTCTCATACATTTCGTATGGGAGAACATGTTTATCAACTACAAAGTTAAGTTTATTTTTGGGATAAATTCATCCCAACTACAGAACCCTTCATTGTGCGTGGTCTGACACGCACTTGGCCAGTTTTTTTTAAAACCCTGTCAGTAATGTATTTTTCCTATTATTTGGCAAACCATATCTAGAAATTTAAAAATCACACATTAGTCTTCAGCTATCCTTGAAATAAAATCAAAATTTGTAACGTGCCAGTCCAGCTCCTCAGCGACTCGCAGCTTGTGTGCCATGCGTAGATGACGCGCATGCGTGTTGTTGATCTGTCAGAATGGCAGATGCTTATTATGAATGGCTTGTTTTTGAATGACGTTAGATTTTTCCTCGTGTATGATTTACTTTACAAAAAGTGTTTTGAATTATAAGTGGTGATAGTATTATTTGAGGAACAATCTCCTTTACAATTTTTATTTTATGATTGTACTATATCTTCAACTAGCTTTTGCCCGCGGCTTCGCCCGCGTGGATGTCGCAAAATATCCCACAGGAACATGCTACCGGAATTCAGAGTATCCTATGTTCTAAGCCAGATTATGGCCTATCTTTATGCCTTTCATCTAAATACGTTCAGCCGTTACGGTATTAAAAGGTAACAGGCAAATAATAAATCTGTACCTACTCAAAATGCAAAATTGAAACCGTTAAAGGATAACTTCGTTGTCTATCAAGACCCTTTTTCTCAGAAACGCCTGGAGGCATCAAGTTAAAATAGATATCAAAAACTTAGATCTACGGTCCCTTGGAGCTGTAAAGAAAATCAAACTTCCAAGTCAATGCAATAAAAAAATACGGCCATTAAATTATACCGCATATTTATATTGACACTCGCAAATAAAACAAAGCCTATATGGTACTTCCAGTTGTCCTAGCAGCATAAGTTTGGCGAGAAAACTTTCATTACCTATATATCACCTCCTTTAGGATTATTTTTGAGACAAAAAGAAGCCTATGTCCTACCCTAGGATGCTGTTTATCCCCTTGGCAAATTTGATCGAAATCGAATTCGAATTTGGAATTTGATTGTGGTTTAGGCGTGAAAAGTTAACATACAGACAGACATTCTTGTACTCAAACCTCAGTTGGCTCGATATAGTTTTTGGAAAAGTTTTTGTGAAAATTGGCAATTTTTAAGAAATCTGTGAATGCAGATCAACATGTTTGAAAAAGTTAAGGACAGTCTCGTTAGGCCTTTCCTCTTCGGTTGGTACGGTACCGATTCTGTACCGTTTCGGTACTGCTTGTGTCCTTACTGGTCGGTAAACCGAAACGATACTGCACGCGCGCACTGCTTTCATTTAGAATTCCAAATTCAAATTAATTCTATTGGTTGGCGAGCCCATGACCAAAAATTTTGCCTCATCGTTTTAAATGTGTCAAAAAAAAACTTATTACAACGGTTCGGTAATAACCGAACTGTTTTATAGCAATCCGTTTGATTTTCAGAATGTAGTTGAACGATAGATTTTAGATACCAAAAACACAATTTTCAGAAACCAGTAGCGTCACACGTACCAAGGAGACCTTATGGTAAAAAACCTCCTTTCCTGCTTTTGAAAAATTAAAAATGAGGCAAAAATAAAACCTATAGCATCCCGTTTGAAAATCTTGTTTTATACCATTCCCCCTCTAAAAAGCTTATTTTATTCACTGAAAACAGTGAATAAAAAGCACTTTTAATCACTATTTTCGTGTTTGAATTTAGAACACCAATATATTCGACCTCGATCTCAATGCTATACAACCTCCTTGCGATTAATTTAACCTTCCTTTTTTGGAACGAAGTTCTTTAACGCGGCTTGTAAACTTTCGGAAATCGTCACGCTAAAAAGTGTTAATATTTGTGACTGTCTTCTTCTAATTCAAAGAGAAAGAGAGAGAGAACGCTGGCAGAAAAAACAAAAGAAAAGAGTACACTGCATGCTGCAGTGTTGTGGAATAAAATTGTACACATCGATCCGAGTACACTGCATGCCGGAGAAAGAGAAAGAAAGTGTGAATTTGGTCAAAATGAAAATCCAAGATGGCGGCCTGATTCAAATTTTTCATCATGGGTATCGTTTTCATGGTTTTCAAGGGTGCAAAAGCCGATAGTGAGGTCAAAATGAAAATCTAAGATGGTGGCTCTGAATGTTTTAAAATTTTTCATCATGGGTGTCGTTTTCATAGTTTTAGAGGGTGCTACTGCCGATATGAGGTCAAAATGTAAATGCAAGATGGCGACTGCAAAAATTTTGTTTTTCTTTTAAATCATATGTGAGAAAGAACTTCGTTTCTGACGGGGGTCCCACGACCGCACACGTTTTTTTTCATTAAATGTCTAGTTTTGTTTAAATCTTTATTTTTCTCGTAGTCATGGTATAATAGTAGTTTATGAAACTGTTGCATAATGAGGGGTATTAAAACCTAGTTTTAATACCTAGTTATGTGCAGTTTCATACACTACTTTATCTACTCTCTATTTTTTTTTATTGAACACAATACTAAATAAAAGATCAAAGTTAAAGATCAAGAATAAATTTGACAAATCCCACGAAATTCAGTACAACAAAACAAATGAATGTCGTCTGCACCAGCACATCACCGCACAAATGCGCTACTACAGCGGGTGCTGCTGTCCTCCGTTTAAACGTTCCAATGCAAAAGTTGATGGAAACTCCTTGGTGATATTAACTTCTTGGAATAGCCCTGTATCGTAATAGAAAAAAAGTTGGTTTTATAGCATTATTTTGTTAGCGAATTTTTTTTTATAATATGATTCTATTTTTAAATTTCGGTATTGTGTTCATAAAGTGTGTCAATATAAACTCGTTTTGAATTTTATAATTCGAATATTACGCTATGAGAGTAGATAAAGTATAGTATGCAACTCTTGAATAAAACGGATTTATACAGAGGGCCATGAATCACTCACGTCGCTCAGGATTCTAACACTTGAATCACTCGCTATGCTCGATCACGAGCATAGCGAGAGATTGAATCATCAATCATCATGAATCACTCCCTACGGTCGTGATTCAATCGTTAATATCCTTCACTTGCTCGTAATTCATCTATGGCCCTCGCTTTAAATCCGTCCTTTATTCACTAATTGCATAATATAGGTGAAGATTGGTCAGTTGATGCGAATGTTGGCAACGTCGCAAATAGCTGTCAAAAATATTAAAATTGTTAGGTAAATATCCCTGTTTTGATTACTGTATGGAAATATGAAATATAGCTAATTAATTAATTAACTATATTTGGCTCCGTGAAGTCCAAACCCCGCTGCCCCCATCTGTTTCATGTGGCGGCCTTTATTTGGGGCGGCGGTTGTGTCGGCCGCTATGTGGAGGCCATCTTTTGGCGGCCGTTATCTAGCGGCCGTTATGTGGCGGCCGCAATTTGGCGGCCGCAAAGTGGCGGCCGTAGTGTGGCGGTTGCAATGTGGCGGCCGCTATGAGGCGGCCGATGTGTTGCGGCCATTATATGGCGGCCGTTATGTGGCGTCCGTTATTTGGCGGCCGTTATCTAGCGGCCGTTAGTGGCGGCTGTTACGTGGCGGCCGTCATGTGGCGGCCGTTATTTGGCGGCCGTTATCTAGCGGCCGTTATGTGGTGGCCGCAATTTGGTGGCCGTTAGTTGGCAGCCGTAATGTGGCGGTCGCAATGTGGCGGCCGCTATGTGGCGGCCGCTATGTGGCGGCCGCTTTGTTGCGGCCGATATGTGGCGGCCGCTATGAGGTGGCCGTTGTGTTGCGGCCATTATATAGCGGCCGTTATGTGGTGGCCGCAATTTGGCGGCTGTAAAGTGGCGGCCGTAATGTGGCGGTCGCAATGTGGCGGCCGCTATGAGGCGGCCGTTATGTGGCAGCAGTTATGTGGCGGCCGTAATGTGGCGGTCGCAATGTGGCGTCCGCTTTGTTGCGGCCGTTATGAGGTGGCCGTTATATAGCGGCCGTTATATGACGGCCGTTATGTGGTGGCCGCAATTTGGCGGCTGTAAAGTGGCGGCCGTAATGTGGCGGTCGCAATGTGGCGGCCGCTATGAGGCGGCCGTTGTGTTGCGGCCGTTATGTGGCAGCAGTTATGTGGCGGCCGTAATGTGGCGGTCGCAATGTGGCGTCCGCTTTGTTGCGGCCGTTATGTGGCGGCCGTTATGTAGCAGCCGCAATGTGGCGGCCGTAAAGTGGCGGCCGTAATGTGACGGTTGCAATGTGGCGGCCGCAATGAGGCGGCCGTTGTATTGCGGCCGTTATGTGGCGGCCTTTGTGTGGAGGCCATAAAGTGGCGGCCGTAATGTGGCGGTCACCATGTGGCGGCCGCTATGTGGCGTCCGCTTTGTTGCGGCCGTTATATAGCGACCGTTATATGACGGCCGTTATGTGGCGGCCATTATTTGGCGGCCGTAATGTGGCGGCCGTTATGTTGCGGCCGTTATGTTGCGGCCGTTATATGGCGGCCGTTATGTGGCGGCCGTTATTTGGCGGCCGTTATCTAGCGGCCGTTATGTGGTGGCCGCAATTTGGTGGGCGTTAGTTGGCAGCCGTAATGTGGCGGTCGCAATGTGGCGGCCGCTATGAGGTGGCCGTTGTTTTGCGGCCATTATATAGCGGCCGTTATATAGCGGCCGTTGTGTTGTGGCCGTTATATAGCGGCCGTTATATGACGGCCGTTATGTGGCGGCCGTTATTTGGCGGCCGTAATGTGGCGGCCGTTATGTTGCGGTCGTTATATGACGGCCGTTATGTGGCGGCCGTTATGTGGCGGCCGTTATTTGGCAGCCGTAATGTGGCGGCCGTTATGTAGCGGCCGTTATTTGGCGGCCGTTATCTAGCGGCCGTTATGTGGTGGCTGCAATTTGGTGGCCGTTAGTTAGCAGCCGTAATGTGGCGGTCGCAATGTGGCAGCCGTTATGTGGCGGCCGCAATTTGGCGGCCGTAAAGTGGCGACCGTAATGTGGCGGTCGCAATGTGGCAGCCGCTATGAGGCGGCCGTTGTGTTGCGGCCGTTATGTGGCGGCAGTTATATGGCGGCCGTTATGTGACGGCCTTTATGTGGCGGCCGTAAAGTGGCGGCCGTAAAGTGGAGGCCGTAATGTGGCGGTCACAATGTGGCGGCCGCTATGTGGCGTCCGCTTTGTTGCGGCCGTTATGTGGCGGCCGTTATGTGGCTGCCGTTATGTGGCTGCCGCAATTTGGCGGCCGTTATGTGGCTGCCGCAATTTGGCGGCCGTATAGTGGCAGCCGTAATGTGGCGGTTGCAATGTGGTGGTCGCTATGACGCGGCCGTTATGTTGCGGCCGTTATATGGCGGCCGTTATCGAGCGGCCGTTATGTGGCGGCCGTTAAGTGGCGGCCTTTATGTAGCGGCCGTAATGTGGCGGTCACAATGTGGTTGCCGCTATGTGGCGGCCGCTTTGTTGCGGCCGTTATGTGGCGGCCGCTATGTAGCGGCTGTTATATGGGGGCCGTTATTTGGCAGCCATTATCTAGCGGCCACTACGTGGCGATCATCATGTGGCGGCCGTTATGTGGCGGCCGCTATGTGGCGGCGGTTATGTTCTTCTGACTATTCTTTTCAAAATCTGTGAATGCAGATCAAAATGTTTCAAAAAGTTAAGGACAGTCTTATTGCTCCATCTCAAAATCCACCCATAGGTGCTTAGATCCCACCATCTGCCATAATCTCAAAAAACACACATATACATTATTTAGTTTTACAATTTGCGGTAAACATTAAATTAGCAATATTTTGCTCATCCCCCATAACAAATAGCACGATAATAATTTTTGAAAAGTCTATTGTGACGTTTCCATTATTGATTATTTACTTATACCAATTTTCAAGTTAACCAAGCCACACAGTTAAATCCTCCCCTGTAAAAATTAATACCCCTTTTCACCCGGTTAGGGGTAGATTTAAAAAAACTCCTTTTATACGTTTTTATTTATTTTCAATCTTAAGTATAAATACTGAGTTTCGAGTGAAAATGATTACTAACTTTGATTACCTCCCAATCCTCCTTTAGGGGGTAGTTTAGAAAAACAAAAAATGGCAAAGTTTATAATTTACATAGATTACATATATTCGTGCCAAGTTTCAAGTTTATTAACTCAAGGAATAAGATTTTTCATACAAACAAAATTCTCCCTTTTCACCCCCTTTAAGGTCGAATTTCCAAAAATCCGTTCTTAGCGGACGTCTACTAACTATGAACTGCCTCCCTACCAAGTTTTATCTTTATACGTCAAGCGGTTTTCGAGGTTTCGTGATGAATGAGTGAATGAGTGAGTGAGTGAGTGAGTGACCTTTCGCTTTTATATATTCTTCAATACGTAAATCAAAGGAATGGTTTAGCACCACGAAAACTGTATTTTTATACTTACACAGACTTAATGTTTCAATTATTTCAAGCTTTCTTACAATTACATAAGTTATTAACGAAAAAGGGTTCTTTTTCCTGCACGGAGCCTTAAGTAATAATTACACTACATTCACCCCCAAAGTATCTCCCATTTGCTACAAAAAACACTAAGCCTTTATCAGCTTAAGCCATCTGCAAAAAAACTGAAGCGATATCGATACCGCACTATTACGGGGCGTTCACATTGAATGCACGGTAATCTGAATCCACAGTTCCGGATACAACCCTAATACGCGCAGTAAATCAGCCGGATCGTGCGGATGTAACGAAAGTTATGGTGCCTCCATAAATTCTGTGTATTGACTATGGTTTGACCCATATCTACGATCGTGTGTTTTAGTTGTGGTCAGCTTTTGTTAGTGTTGTGTGGTAGTATTTCCTTCCGATATTGGGTGGGGATTTTTGTACCTATATTGGAACGCCAAATGTGAAGTTGTTTTAGTTGTCTGTTTGTCTGTCCATTTCTGACAGGTTACCCATTAACGTTTTTTTTTCCTCTAATCGTTAGCGTCTCATTACCCAGTAAAGCTCTGCCCATATTCTTCCGCATTCATCTTTTTTAGGGTTCCGTACCTCAAAAGGAAAAACGGAACCCTTAAATGATCACTTCGTTGTCCGTCCGTCCGTCTGTCTGCCTATCAAGACTCTTTTTCTCAAGAGCGCGTGGAGGTATCAAGTTGAATTTAATTTCAAATCCGTAGGTCCCTTGGAGCTCTAAAAAAATCAAGCTTCTAAGTCAACGCAATAAAAAAATACGGCCATCTTATGCGACAAATTTTGATACTAGCAAATAAATTATCATCTATAAAGCTACTTCCCGTTGACCTAGAATCATGAAATTTGGCAAGAAGCAAGGTCTCACAGCACAAGTAAAGGAAAAAGTCCGAAATTTTTTATATTGTAGTTTTATCATAAATATATAAAATATTTTTTTGGGATTACAAACTTACATTTGCAGTTGGAGAATTAACCGTGGCGTATGTTGATGAATGGGAGAAAAAATGTAGAACTACAAAGTTAAGTTTGTTCTTGAGATAAATTCATCCCAAGTATGGAAACCTTCATTGTGCGTGGTCCGACATGCACTTGGCCGGTTTTTTTTATTAACCCTCTCCGTTCTATCAGATATATAGTCTCGCTATCGTCTCGCGACCTGCCTTGGTGGCAGTGTTAGTGTCATTTCAAAGAAGTCAAAATTTCTACCAAAGTGTCCTACATCGTTCATCACACTGCGTAAGTCGTAAATACAAAGGAAAGGAAGCCATAGTCTACTAGATAGACATTATGCTAGCATCCTGCCACACTATTTATGGCAAACGTGTTTTCTTGCCCCCATTAACATTGCTTAGATTGCTCGCTCTTAGGAAAGTTCTCTTGTGACATTTCGTAGACCTAGAACAACATTAATATTACTGGTAGTCTAATTGCGTAACAGACTCCTAATGACAGCAACTTCCATTTTGAAAATTTAAACTCTATCCGTTGTGCTATAAGTTTCAAAATACGTGTTCACGATAAAGAATTCAACTCAATGGTTATTGTTAAACTGTCAAAACTAAAGCGATTGTCATTAGGAGTTTACCGTGTTACGTAATGAGACTGGTGCTTTAAAACTTATTTAATTGTCATCTCTAGTTTGTAAAATTTATTTATTGTATCGCGAAATTAACAAAGAAAATTTAATAATAACACAATCTTCTCTATTGTTTGTACACGTAAAAGGATATTGAATACCTCGCCCCGGCGAGGAAAATTCTGTATTCATTGCCTATGTTATATTATTTAAGGGAAATAGGGTCAGAGGCGAAGAAAAATAAAAGATATCTTTAGCTTCGGATAACGCCCAGTGGATACTAAAGTGGCATATCTTCGGAAAATTCGTTTCCTTTTTCACGACGTATAAAATGACATTGATTATAGTTGAAACTGAATGCCCGAGTTGTAAATCAGTGATGAGTTTAATGTCTGCCAATCGTTACTGGGCCCCTGGTAATAGACTAAGGGCGAAATTCACCAATAAAACTGAACGCGGTCAGCACATAAACCACGTTTAAGAGCTGTCAATGTCATAATTTTATTTGGGACATTGACAATGACAGTTCTTGAACTCGGTTTAGATGTGCTGGTTGCGTTCAGTGTTATTTGCCAAATTCGCACTTAGTTTGAGTTTCATCGATGAAACTGAACGCCATCGGTACTTTCTATACCACAACAATGTTGACATTGACAGCTCTTGAACGCGGTTTAGATGTGCTAATCGCGTTCAGTTTAATTTGTGAAATTCGGACGTTCACTGGGACGTTACATGGGCTGGTGATGATGATGATGATGATGATGAGTTACTAAGTCGAAACCATATTCTTATAGTTGTAGTAGGCATCTAATAGTACAACACAATTTGGACATCAAGGCCAAGTTGTGGTATGTTAGAGTAATCTGACAGTAACTAAGTTTATAAAGATTATAGAGAACGTATTGATTTCTGATTCTGAACTGTAATTTATAGTCAAGAAACGCGATGTTAAGACATGTGTCATTTTCAATTTGGCAAGCGGTATCAGGGTTGTTGAACCTTTTTGCATGAGCTTCAGCAATTTGCGTCTAACATTGAAGGCACGAAACTTTTGATGACAACCTTATAGTTTCGGATATTAATAAAGCCTATAAAGTTTTAAACGACATTGTTTGTTTGAAATGATAATGTGAATTCATGTTATTATAATTATGTTCACGTCTGTTTGTATGTTCGTGTGAACAAACACGCAATTTAGGGTTGAGTTTCTATTCATAAATGAGGGAAACCGATGTTTTAGTAAAATTTTGGGAAATGTTAATTTAGTTCAGTATTTTTAGGGCTCCGTACCTCAAAGGAAACAATGAAACCCTTATAGGATCACTTCGTTGTCCATCTGTTTGTCTGTCTGTCAGTATGTCAAGAAGCTTTTTCTCAGGTACGTGTGGAGGTATCAAGTTGAAATTAATATCAAATCCGTAAGTCTAATACGGTCCCTTGGAGTTCAAAAAAAATCAAGCTTCTAAGTCGATAAGTTATATGTGTGTGTGTGTGTGTGTGGTTTTATCAGCGGAGACTTGTAATTGGCTTTCAGACTAATGTACTGTCTTTGATCTGTTTGTTTTAGCTGTAAGTCTCCCATGTTATTTAAATAAATAAGTCAACGCAATAAAAAATACGGCCATTTACTTATGCGACATATTTTGCTACTCGCAAATAAATCGTGAAATTTGGCAGGAAGCAAGGTTTTACAGCAAATGTGAAGTAAAAAGTCCGAAAATCGTTAATTTGTAGTTTTATCACATCCATTTTTTTGTGATTACAAAGTTGTATTTGCAGTTGGAGAATTGACCGTGGCGTATATTACTGTATGGGAGAAAATGTTTTTCAACTACAATGTTAAGTTTGTTATTGGGATAAAGTCTTCCCAATTACGGAACCCTTAATGAACGTGGTCCAACACGCAATTGGCCGATTTAGATTTTTTTGGTATTTCACTACATTTGCATTTGGAAAATTTGCCGTGACGTATATCGGTAAGGGAGACTATTTTTCAACTCCAAAGTTAAGTTTGTTCCTGGTATAAATTCATCCCAACTACGGAACCCTTCATTGTGCGTGCTCCAACACGCACTTGGCTGGTTTTTAATTTTATAAATCTTAATGACACTGCTAAAAATGTTTGGGATCCCAACAGGCCAATCAAGGGTTATTCACAATGTACACCCTGCAAAAAGCAATTTGAAAAAAAAAGGGTTTTTTTTCCTCCCTACAGGGGACGAATACAGGAAAGAAATTTAACCAGTGCGAAAACTTAAACACGTGACTCATCGTTGTGAACAACTTTTACTAAGGGTCCAAACATGAAATCGTGGAAAAAAAAATAGCTGTTCCCTACATTTTGTCGAGTTATGCGAACATAAATGTAGGGAACAGCTGATTTTTTTTTCCACTGCTCATTGCGACATCATGCGACATCAATCTATCCAGCTCACTATTTACTCATAATTAAATTTATTGACGAAAACGTACAAAATTACACTCTGTCAAGTCTTTGAATTGTCTCTGTTTACACATTAATAAATAAACTGGTATGTCTGTTTATTTATATAGAACGTATCGTGATATTTGGAAATGAAATAACAACAGACAGTGAAATTGAAATTGTTGGGTGATATGATAAATATTGGCTTTGTTTGCTAGTTGTAACGACTTGCCTGCGGTTACGAGGTAGATGTAACATATAGTACTTACGAGTGTTTTCTATGCTAATTTGGAATTGACGGAAGCTATAGTGAGAGTGAATCACAAAACAGCGAATTTATTATTAGGTTTCCTCATTATTGAGCACGCCACAATTGCGGCGATAAGTCCCTCTTTGAGGAGTGGCTAGAGAGGCGCCACGGCGTCCTCACCTTCCGCCTGACGCAGGTCCTCACCAGACACGGTTGTTTTGGGAGGTTCCTGTTCCGAATAAGGCGGGAGGAAACGCCCGGGTGTCACCATTGTGTGGATCACCCGGAGGACACGGTGGAGCATACGGTGGAGGTCTGCCCGCCTTGGGCGGAGCACCGCTGTGTCCTCGTGGAAGCGATCAGTGGCGATAATCTCTCGCGTCCGACCCTGTTCCAGGCCATGGTACGGAGCGAGAGGGCATGGGTAGCCGTCACCTCCTTCTGCAAAGCAGTAAAGCTCGTGAAGGAAGAGGCGGAACGCATAAGGGAGTGGCAAACTTTGCACCCTCACGCCCCTAGCAGCCGCAGGAGACGCTTTAGGCGTCGGGAATCCCAGGCCGATTCCCGGTCACCGTAGGCGCGGGCTTACGGACGGTGAGCAATGGGCAGCTCGCCGTCCAATAAGCACCAGGCCCAGGTCAACGGCAAGTTGTGTTCCACGCGCGCCTCAAAGAGATGTCAGCACAACTGATGTGGTCCGCTAGGGCCTATGTCTGCCAGGGTCGCGGGAAAGTCCGAAAGGGATTACGTGGCCCCTGGCAACATACAGGCAACTGAAAGAACACGGGTGAGTTTTAGTCAGTAAGAGTCTGACACGCCCTCCCGCTCCGCCCAGAGCGAGAGAAGTTATTTGATAATTACCAAACGAAAAAAATAAATAAAAAAATATAAATTTCTTAATGCGACGTCTTCATCACACAATCAATATAAAAACAAACATCGCATTCCGTCATCGCCTTTCCAATCTATAGTCGAAGAAATCGACAGCCAAATTCTATATCCATCTTTTTCAAGTGAATTTTTGCTTTTCGTTAATAGAACTTTTACTTCCAGATGAAAGCCAGTAGGTATTAGTGCACAGCAGTGCATAGTTTACCAATAAATACTGAAAATAAAAAATGTTGTCCACTAAGGTAACGTAGTCGTGATTGAGTTAGAAACATGACAAATTGCAAAGAATCTGCGTAGAAGCACAGATGCATACATATGGTTCAGTCCGTATTTTAGGCATGAAGCTACAAGTACGCGGTGAGCTCGATTTTTTAGGCCAATTTAGTGAGTGTAACGTAGTCAGAAGATCTAAGAGTTACGTGATAGAAAGAGAGGCAACTTCTAGGTGAATATAACTGCAGGTAATTTATTAGCGCTGTGCGACCTGAATTGCACTTAATTGTGTCGTAGCAAAAGTCGTTTTTTATTTCAATGATTTTGCGGATTAATCTGTGGTAGAAGTTAATAGCCAAAATACACACGTTCTTAGTCCTATGTAATACTTACATGTATATATGTATATATCCTAAAAGGCTTACTTACATAAGTAACATTTTGATGACAATCTGTTTAAGTAGGTAAATTCGTGTCTACATCGTAAAAATAGATTTACACAGCTAGGCTTTTAAAGTAATCCTTTAAGGCTTTTAGTTTTCGATGAGAGCCATATAAGCGTGTTATCGAATAATCTTGCTGTCTTGATATATAAGCTTTTGTTTTATTCAGTATTTAAAATAGAACGAAAATGTTTACTGTTTGAAAAACTTATTTTTAAGGTCAAATGTTTATAATGTTTTTGGAGCTTTTTACACATACCATTGTGGCGGCATCTACATCGCTAAATACGAACTACGCATCAAAATCCTGACGTCACACAAAATCTTGACGTCACATAAATCCTGCATCGCGCAATTAAAGTTTACCGCGCGAACGACATAATAAACATGACTATCCTTCATTAATCGTTGGGCAGTTGCTCGACAGATACGAACCCCGTTTGGTCGGAGTTTCTTCCCTTTTCTATAGAGGATTTTGAACTTTACACCTCTTTCCCCAAGGGTTAGACAGAGGTATACCTACAGTTCAGAGGTGTCATAGTTCACCCACATTTCGCCAGTTATGTTTAAGTCCCATGCAACGGGGGCGAGCCTAGCAAACCAATAGCGTATAAATCTAACATAATTCAAAATCCGTTGCGCAGTTTAGAGGAACAATGCGGACAGACACAAAAAGCGACTTCAATTTACAATATGTATATGTCACAGTAAGATGGTTATAGTTATATCCCTAGGAATATAGCTATATACCGTAATATAGTTATATGAAAGCAGTTCATAATTGTCTTACTATGAATATAACTATGATACGAGTACTATCTAGTAATATAACTATTACTCTGACCAAATAGGTTATTTCGACAGTCATGTTTAAGTCCCATGCAACGGGGGCGAGCCTAAAGCCATCAACGGAGCATAAATCCAGACTCGGGGCCGCAACTAAGAAATTCCTGATGGAAAAACCAGATAAGAATAACGAAACCTAACATATAACGAAACCTAAGATATAAATCTAACATAATTTATAGAATTTTTTGTAGCTTATTAAATCAGCGATTTATAAACATCTTCTAGTTGCTGGGTGTCGGTAATTGCTTACCTTAAGTAAGTTCGTTTGCTGCCCTAGATATAAAAGCAAATTTTGATGCTCTAATGCTCTCTAACTTGTATTGGAAAATAAAACAATATGTATATGTCGCAGTAAGATGGTTATAGCCGTGATATGGTTATATGATATGGTATGGTTACATCCCTAGGGAAATAGCTATATACCGTAATATAGTTATATGAAAGCGGTTTAGTACTATCTTACTAGGAACATAACTGTGATACGAGCACGATCTAGTAATATAACTATTAAGGCACACCGATCAAATAGGTTAGGCTAGAACTGACCGATCCGGACCGCCCGGTCTGAGCATAACTGTGACTGTGTGTTTGTACGTCGAAATTGGTCGCAGTAATAAAATTATGGCACTCTGATAGTTATGAACCGCTTTCATATACCTATATTTCGGTATAAAGCTATATCCCTAGGGCTATAACTATATCACGGTTATAACCATCTTAATACGACATATACATATATAGATCTAGAAGACGAAAACGACTAGAATAAATTCTATTATTTTGTAAATTTTGACGTTCAAAAGTGCCATACATGTGCCTATTTGAAATAAATGATTTGACTTTGACTTTCAAAACCACTATTTATTCTTTTGTTTTCCAATGCTGTAATATTTACAAGGATACAAAAAGAACAAACGAGATGCTTCTGGAGACCAACGCTAAAGCACACTTGGTTCATCAACCGCAAAATTACAATTACTGACAGAGGAAGGTACTCGTATATAGAAGCTGAACAAAATGTATTTGATCCTTGTAATTACGGTCCCAGGAATCGATACCAATATAGCAAAGTCATAACTCGATAGTAATTAAGGAGAGGTCGATATTTACCGCCTACGCCCGTATGTGAACCGATAGAGTCATATTCTTTCATCAAAATAAGGGTTGGACTCCAATAGAGACGAAGCTTTTATTACAGTCTTTTATTTTATTTAGAAGTCACTGTTCCTTTCTTCTAAGTAGGTCTTGGGGTCACGAATGTTTCGATTCCTTAGAGACTGAACGAGACTTTTCAAATTTTTCCCTATGGCAATTCGCACCGATGTCAACAATTCTGGCAATTTATTTAAGTTTTCATGCACTACATTAAGGCTCTTACACACAGTGCCAACGGTCCGTGCTGTCGGCACTGTGTGTAGTAACCTTTACAGAATATAATCTTAAGGCGTTGTACAGTGCCTGTCAAGATCGCGGGAAAGTCCGAAAGGGTTACCGTGGCCCCTGGCAACACACAGGCAATTGAAGGAACACGGCTGGGTTTTAGTCAGTATGAGTCTGTCACGCCCTCCCGCTCCGCCCAGAACAGGAGAAGTTATTTGATAATTTCGTACACAAAAAAAAAGGCTATTTACAGTACAGTACATAGTGCTATATTTTCAAATTAATCAACTGTCAAACTGAGCACCAACTGTTGGCCGTTGTAATTAATTAAACTAAATAATCCAGTAAAATCATTTGCTCCTGAAACTTCTTGGTATGTGCTGGAGACGGCCTCCGTAAATTCTTTGAAGAAAAATACTATCTTTAATAAAATTGACAGGACAACCGACCGGTGATAGGTGACAGGCGGCAATCGGACAATTCGCCAATTTCACATACATTTTCTGCTATAGTAAACAGTAGCTGTCCTGAAAATGTTACAATTTTATATTTTTTGGACAAATATGTCGCATTGTTAGTGCCCTGTTTGTCAGCAGAGTAGTACCTACTCACAGGATATTTCAAAACATGAAACAATATACCCATTTACCAATATGCTTTACACATACACGTGTAACTGTAAACCAATGTGTTCAATACCTAACTCCGTCACTATTATCAGAGGAAGCTGCAAGCTGTAATTAATGAACAGCAGAGCTTAGCCACTAATTAAATTGCAAGCAAATAGCTGAGCATAATACGAACTACCGGACTAAGTAATTATAATTATAGCTCTTGTGTGTTTGCGACGTTGTATGTATCAACTAGTGTGTTATTAGGAGACTATGGGTAGGTAAGGGTAGATTGAATTTAGTTTGGCTTAGGTACGTAACAGCTTCCACGAATAATATTCATCTTAAGCGGCGAGGTTTGGTCTCCTCAGCTTGTAACCTTACTGCGTGACAACTCATGACTAAGTGCTCAAATACATGAAAACGCGTCGACTGCTGCAGTTGCCTCTGCCGTCGACGCGTCAATCGCTGCAGTTGCCTCTGCCGTTGGCAACGTGGCGCTAGTGTATTTGAACACGTTAGTAATAAACTCGAGTGGTACGTTGCAGTCGACGCGTCGACGACTGTCGCTGACGCGTGTTGACTGCTGCAGTTGTTTCTGCCATTGGCAACGTGCTGCTCATGTAGGCATATAAGCACTAGGATGGAGACAAACTCAAGCAGAGTTAAGTTTTCGTTATAGCTTAGATTCAGTTGGAATTTCGTGAACTGTTTAAAGATTCATTGCAAAGTTACACTAGTTTCCTTTATTCTTAAACTTTTGAGTTTCTGATTGTCTGTATATAAAAGACCTTTTTTTCTCCAGCACACACAAAACCATCTAAGAGTGGTATTATTCTGCAGATCAGATTTGCATACCATCACTTAACTCTATTTTTACCTATTCTAAATATTGACCAATTCATGGTATTAAAACACACATAGACAGCCGGAATCGCGAATACTACACCCTTTCCGGGTGTTAGGCCCGGATTCCACCAAAGCGGAGATGTGCGAAGATGTCCGAAGCGGAGACGAGAAGAAATGTTTCTCAGCTAGGGTGTATCCGTCGAAGTTGTGCGTCAATTCTTGTTTCCGCTGCGCGCCGTCGTCGTCAGCTTGCAAGGTACAGCTCACATCTCCGCTTTGTACCGCCGCCCAGCTCTTGGTGAAGGACAGCTCACATCTACTTCGATCGCGCCATACAACTCTGATACATCTCCGCTCAGTGGTCTCCACTAAAGCTGAGTAGAGACGAGATGTGTGAATAACAAAATTCTATTGCTGGAAACACATCTCCTCTCCTCTCGTCTTGTCTCCGCTTTAGTGGAGTCTGGGCCATAAACGTTTGCTTTACTCCAACAAAATAATCAAAAAACAAATGAACATTGAACATCCCAAAGAATATTATAAGGTTAAGCACACTCCACACAGACAAAAGAAACCGTAACTACCCGACACACCGCCCGAATAAGCCCCAATTACCGTATTTTCCCGATGTCGTAATACCCTGTTAGCTACCTCAGCACGTTAATAGTGGTCATATGTTACCAATATGGGTGATTTGGGTGAATTTGGTGCGCAAGCGTCGTGATAAACTGTGACCCGAATGTGTGAGATCTTGATGATGAATGGCGACCGTTCTTTTTGGTGATTACAGGGTTATTGTTTTGTGTGTATAGGCTATTATGTTTTAGGTATGTACAAAGATGATATTATAAAGGTACGTATATGTGCGGTATGTAGGGTTAGTAAGTTGATCTAACCCTTGATTACCTAATTAAAACTCGATACAAATCTGTCCTTCTCTAATATTTGTCAGAAAATCAATCAGCCTTTTCTAATCCGGGGGGGATAGATTACGTAACTATTGTGAGCTCAAACTTACCTTAATTCCTTGTAATTTTCGTTGTTTGTTGTCAGATAGGTATACGATTGCTTGTATCGTGAGCGTTGTTAAGTGACTCTTTAATTAAGGCTGACGCAGATTTGGGTGTGCCGCAACGCATTTCAAAAATCCTATATAAATCACTTTCGTAAATTTTGTATTAACAATCGTTCGCTACAGGTGGACCGCACCGCGCTTTTTAACCGACTTTCCAAAAAAGAGGAGGTTCTATATTCGTTAGCATGTATGTTCTTTTTTATGTATGTTCATCGATATTTTCGTTAATTGTGAACCGATTTTTCATTTGTTAGAAGAAGCTTGCGCGGTAGTCCCATATAAATTGTATTCACTTTGCTTGGGTAGTTGTTGAGTTAGCTTCAATAATACCTACGTATTGTTCCCATTTAGTCTAAGTGGATGATGTTATAATAACGTCCTGACACTGTTATTTACATAGCAGGTAGTGGTATTCGAATTTGTGTGGGGTAGGTACCACAACCAAACAGTTTTTTTATGACCATGCGTTGCGTTACGGCCGGATTCAGTTTGATATACATAATTATTTAAAATAGTCCTCACGTTTTGTACCTTCATAAACATTAATCTTATCTCTTAACTTCAGCTTCCACCTTCTTCATCAGACTTACGAAAAATATAAACAAGATTTAAATGATCATAAAGCCACATAGTAGTGCTAACTAATTACGTAGTGAGTGGTCACAGGGCTGCCATCCAATCTAAAAACTAACGGATCTTGAGCTGTCTGCACAAACTCTCGAGTCTTCTAGTCGCGATGATTTGTTGCATTTTGTACTTGGTTGTACAGCCCTTGATATTTTGCAAAAACTACTTTCATGACATTTTTTAGAGGAGCTCGTGGCTAAGTAATAACAGCCGCACAGGTCGATTCAACAGGTTAAGTTACGCTTGACGAGGTTGGTCCGTGGATGGGTGATCATCTTTACATACTGAGACTCCTCCGTGCCTCGGAAAGTACGTTAAGCCGTTAGTCCTGGCTGTCATTCCTGGATCTTAGTTGTTACAGGTCGTCACAAGCCCGAAAGTCTGACAACCAGTCTTACCATAGGGTATCGTATTACCCAGTTACTGGGTTGTGGAGGTCAGATAGGCACTCGTTCCATGTAAAATACTGGTATTCAGCAGCATTCGGTTAGACTGGATGCCGACCGGACCCCAACATAGTTGGGAAAAGGCTTTATGGTAGATTTTTTATGACTTTCATGACTGGTGTAAAATACTTGATTGAAGTTATAACACCGATTCTCGTTATTTTACAATTTCTCCATTTGGTATTTGATATATTGGTCTTTTGTTTATCATCAATCACAAATCTATTAATCACCATTTTCATTCATCAGTCTCATTCATCATTCTCATTCATTCGTCATTCATTCATCATTCATTAATTTCTCATTCTTTCTCATTTATTTTTTTTTTTCTTTTCTGAAGTAACAGACTTTAGGAATGGCGAAGTTTTCAAGAAGCTTCAATCAAGAGAGTCCAGGCATGAAGCCCTTCCTCTAGTCGACCACTAACTGAAATTATATAAGTAGATACATCTTGCTATGAAATCTTACTGTTGAATTAGTATTTTTTCCCGCCTTACCATCTCGTTCAATAATGTCTATGATATAATCTGTGTAAAACTATGCTCTGTCTGAAATAGACAACAAATTCTCTACTTATCTATAATGTATGGTATCAACGAGTGTTTCATTTTATTCTATTTCCACTATAAAATAATAATATTGATTAAATATCAAAGTTAACACTTACCTATTCGAGTATATTCGAGTGGGTTCCCTATCCATTTGCATAAAATTTTAAGACCTAATATAACTTAGCATAATTTTGTTTGGCATAATTATTTTTTCGCATAATATAAGTACGCATAACAGCTTACGCATAATTTTTTTACGCATAATTTCTCTAATCATTATAATGATTAAGCATAACATTCTAAAGCATAACTTTATGAAGCATAACATTCACAAGCATACGTTTTTTTCGCTGTAAGAAACATGCAAACAAGCATATACCATGCAGCAAGCATGCAACATGTAAACAACCATACAACAGGCATGCAGTATGCAAGCAAGCATGCAGCATGCAAGCAGGCATTCTTTCTGTCACGGCTCCGGCGCTGCGGGCCTCCGGCGGCCCCACGCGTGCTAATCGTCGCAGACGGCTTTCGCTCACCACCGCACCTTCAGCTTTCGCGCGGTGGTTCGCTCCCAACCGCCTCCTCCTCAGCCCGCGGGCCGCCTCGCCCCTACACGCCTACGCGATTTTAAATTACACTCTAGGGGTAGGGCAGACAAGACTACGTGGAGTCGGTTTTGCAGCGATTCGATTCTGTCACTAACTTTTGTAGCACAGCATAATGATTTTTTAAGACAATACTTTAATTATTTATTTTATTTTATTTTATAAATGATTTGCATGAAAATCCAAAATAAATACGTAAAAATAACTCAAATTTGTTTCCCTTATTTCTATTAATTGTATGCCTAAATATTATTATGCTAATAGTCATTAGGCCTACTAACGTTATGCGAATCAAATTTATGCCAAAACAAATTAGTCTTTAAGATGATTATGCCAACATAAAATGTATGCCAAAAAAAATTACGCCGAAGTATTATTATGCCAAAACAAATTGTGCCAAAATCGTTATGCCGAAGTATATTAGGACAAAGAACATTATGCGAAAAGAAGGGATCGAGTGACGTATGTTTGTAACTGGTACAACTATTATTTATATTAACTAATATTATTACTCATCTGGCTAACAACAAACGCACTACAATTTACATATGCACGACTTGCCTACTTCACACTATATTGATACCAATTCTTATATAATTATTATGTTTATGACGTGAATGACGTCAGACGTGCGACTGCGCAGCTAAAATAATCACTTCATTAGCAAACAGTTGATTTTTGTTCCAATTCAAACTGTTTCGCACAATTTATGTGCTTCAAACAATATGTTGAATTACAAAGACTTGTTTGTTTTGCAAAACCTTGTTATTTGAACGTGTGTCGCTGACGTAATAAGGTTTCGCTTCCTACGTATGTTATTAAACTGATTGATTTTTGTGATAGTTGTGAATTGTGAAAAACAGAAAAATTTACTTGAACGAGACTAAAATTTATTTCAGCTTCAGACCTGCATTACACTTTCATTTATTAAGGACGCAGTGAGACCTCATACGGTCATCTAAAGACCACTGAAGTATGACAGCAGAATTTAATATATCCCGGCTCTTAACGTCTACTGATAAACGTGGGTATCCCAGTGACCGATCTTTAGTGATCTTGTTCCATTCTCTTACCATGACATTAACCCTTAAAAATACAATAGACGTGAATATTTTCAGTAACCTGTTCCACTCAGCTATTTCTAAAGGGCCATAAAAGACCCTGAAAGAAATTGACACGTATTTCACCTCTTAACGAGGCATCCTCAGGATGACGATTGACTTGTCGCGAACCCGAACACGGCGTGTTGCCACACTAAGCGCAGATCACAAAGACCGCAAGGTCATGCCTGAATTAATTAACTATACTAGGACACCATGGCGGCGCAACCATGGTCGCGCTGTCAAAAATGTATGGTTGGTTGAACAACCAAGCGGACACACCAGGTGAGGTACCTTCCGTAGAGCAACTGGTTGCGCCGCCACTGGTGTCCTAGTGAGATAGGGCCCTACATATTCCTATATAGGAACCAATAGAATCTAAACTCCTATTGCTTAATATTGGCACATTTCTCCGCTCCACTGCCTCGCTCCGCTCCAGTGGACAGGCAGCCTTACTCACCTCTTACAATACATATACACATAGATGGAATTATTACCTAATCTGTACCTACGTAATATACTCAACAAATGCAAGTAGTATTTGGTTGAAACAGTGTTTATATTCGGACCCAAGTGGAACATACTACCAACCGTATCTCTTAGAAGCTAGATATAGTAGGTATCACAGGGTTGGTGCACTGTTAACTTGTCTATAAAGCGCTCAGCAGCACTGAGATACTTTACCAGTGTTAGTCTTTACCTGAGATGTATTGCCTGATTGGTATTAATAATGGAATCAGTGGACTTCTTTTTAATCCTTATGTGTCTTGAACAAAATGTTGACCAAAAAAAATGGTGACATGGTCTGGCATGCAAAATGTTCTTTATTTTATTGGCAAATCAGCTACAATGTGGAACGGTAACAGTTTATTGCAATTTTTGACAAAAAGCCAATATGTAACTTCTAAATACAGTCACAGCCAAAATATATTCGTCATATGAAAGGCTATTTTTGGCTGCACATTGTATGATAGAATCTGCTTTACGTTTTGCGTCGTTAAGTCAATACGGCAAGCGTATTACCTATGGAATGACATTCAATCGTCTTCATTTCATGTCAGACCGAATTAAAAGGTGTCACTGACAGACTGACAATTAAATTTGAAAAAATCACAGCTCAATAAAAAGCTTTTAGGTTCATTGTCACCTCGACATTGGTCAAATGTGTATTGTATTTCGATCCATATTAACAAGTTATGAAATACAGTTTTCTAATAGTCTGTTCAGTCCCGTAGACTCACGATTATCTGTCCTGACTTAAAAAAAGGAAAAAAAAACTGACAAAGGTATAAAAGATTTGCAACGGCTCTCTACTAAACAAACTCTATATCAACAACACGGCAACCAAACTATACTAACAACCTCCAACTGCACTAAATCCTACGCGATTTTACGATGAACTGTGAAAATAAAACTAAATAATAATGACAAACGTCCACAAAACGAGCTACGAATCTAATACCGATATATTATTCGTGAGCTTTCGTCCGAATACTGACGTTACGTACGTTGAGCACTGAGTTACAACCCCAGAGGGGGTGAAATCTACTCCGTAACTTATATATTATTCAACCTTTCCTCAGGTACGAATGTTCATTAGTGCTAAAATAAATTCGTTGTGATCTTTTCATGTTCAGTGACCTTTTTGTTTAATAGAATAATGCTTATTTGAGAGATTATTTATAAAAAGTTTTGGTGACCAACGGATTGGGTAGACTTTGGCGAGAGCAGTGGACAATCCTTTTTAGAGTAGCACTGGCTTTTTAAAATTTTGTTTTGTCTTTGTATTTTTGATGCAGATTTTAAACAACGTGGAATATATATCCTATATATTCCACGCCAATATATAGGATAAGTTTTTATCCAGTGCGCAAACTTAAACACGTGACTTTACTCATCGTTATGAACAACTTTTCTATGGGACTAAACCTGAAATCACGAAAAAAAAAATCTGCTGTTCCCTACATTTTGACGAGTTATGCGAAATGAAATGAAATGAAATTGTTTATTCTGTAAATAGGATATCGAAATCACTTTTACAAGTCATTTAAAAAAAATAAAAAAAAATAAGCTAGATGAGTTCGGCGTTTCCTATCTGACTACTCTGAGAAGAAAGGCCGAAATAAACTCAGAGGTCGCAGTCTCTTTTAAAGTCCAGACATAATCTTGGTCAGGCCATATGAGGACCATGTAGATAAGTGTTTGAAAAGGTCTTTTGAGGAAAGAACCACACAGATTTGAGTGGACCTGTCCAGTCAGTGCAAGCATTTGTCAGTAATCATGGAGCTCAACTCAGAACTTAAGGAGCTCAACTCGACGAACAATACCAAAGAAAGGACATTTGGGTAGGCCGCATAAACTACTCAAACTGCCAGACCATCACTAAAACTAGCAGAGAAATAAAAACAATATCCACATAGTCCTCACATTCACAATAGTTAAAATAATATAATACTTTACAAAGTAATCATGTCATTTTGAACATAATTTTCAACAATGTGTTTATAAAACTGTGAACTTAAATATAGGGAATAGCTGTTTTTTTTCACGATTTCAGGTTTGGTCCCATAGTAAAAGTTGTTCATAATGATGAGCAAAGTCACGTGTTAAAGTTTGCGCACTGGATAAATACTTACCCTGTATACATCATGTGACCTGTAATGTAAGTGATGACTTAAAATAAAATGATGAACCAAGAGTTTCAAGAGTTTCCGAAGCTTACATTTTTTTTTAATCCTTACTAAAACTGTAATCAATTAATGACGTAGTCCTTAATAATATAACCATCAATAACTTAACCTAAAAAAATAAGAGGCACATTGGTAAAAACCATAAACCATTGGCCAATCGTTTTATTCGTGCACCCTGTGGGTCAGCTGTACTCAGCGGACACTCAATGCCCTTCGTGTACAATATAATAACGCTTTTAGGATGTTGGTGGGGATGCCGAGTTACTGTAGTGCGTCCGGCATGTTTATGGAGGCTCAGATTGATAGCTTTCATGCCAGCATGAGAAAGAGAGCGGCCTCCATATCGCACCGTATCCGAGCAAGCTCCAACAGCATTTTGAAAGTAATAGCGGACTGGTTAGACGGTCCTTTTCTTAGACACTGGATCGCACTCCATGTGTCATTTTGATGTCGTTTGTTTTATTTTTAACCGACTTCCAAAAGAAGGAGGTTCTCAATTCGTCTGTATGTTTTTTTTTTGTATGTTTGTTACTCGATTACTCCGCCAATTATAAATAGATTTTGATGATTCTTTTTTTGTTTGGTAGATCATACTTCAGAGGTGGTCCCATATAAATTTTATTAACTTTGCTTGGGTAGTTTTTGAGTTAGCTTCAATTATACGTATTTTTTCCCACTTAGTATGTAGATGATATGATAACTTCTTGTCACTGTTATTTATATAGCAGGTAGTGGTATTCGAATTTGTGTGGGGTAGGTACCACAACTAAAAAGTGAAAAATAAAAACTTTTTACAAAAAAAAAACAACCGACTTCAAAAAAAAAACACTACAAAGTGAAAAATAACTTTAATTTCGGAAGTCGGTGACAAAGAACGAAAATTCAAAACCAAAGACACCGACTTCCGAAATTAAAGTTATTTTTCACTTTGTAGTGTTTTTTTTTTGAAGTCGGTTGTTTTTTTTTTGTAAAAAGTTTTTTGGTTTACTAACATAAGTACTTACTGATACAAATATGGATTATTCTGTAATGGATAGGCTGAAATAAAGTTATTATATTATTGGTAAAGATTACAATGAAAGCAACACACACACACACTTATAACATCACGCCTGTAATCCTCGAAAGGTTAGGTAGAGGTGTACAAAATTCAAAATTCAAATTCAAAAGTCATTTATTCAAACTAGGCTGAGAATCAGCACTTTTCGAACGTCAAAATTATATAAGACAGTCCCCCAAAAACGCCCACCCTTCACCACTTCCTAGTGCCTTTAGCTGGGAAGAAGAAGTGTCGCAACAAACTCCCCAGCAGCACAGTTGTCTGTTCAAGTACCTAATAGTACCTACACCCACATTTCGCCAGTTATGTTTGAAAGCAAACACTTGCAATATATTGCAATATTGTACTATGTTCTAACATCTCTATATATCCCTGTCATGTTACGAGCACTAAGTTTATAATCCCAGAGTACAGATACTATACTATATTATACGAGTTGCTACCTGCGGTTGCGCGCCTTTGAGACGTCAGACTTGAGTTAAATGCAGGATATAGCGATAGCTTTAGAGATTCTCTAATGGTTGAAGTCCGTTTGAATTATTTCAGACAAGCTGCACTCCGCGGTTTCACCCGCATAAGTTTCGATCTCATGGGAATATCAGGATGAAAAGTTTCCTATGTCCTAACCCAGATCATGGTCTACTAATGTGCCAAATTTCATCCAAATCTGTTCAGCCGTTTTAACGTGAAAGCGTGACAAAAAAACCAACTCACATTCACATTGTAATATTTTATTAATTAAGTCAACTGTAGATTTTATACCTACAAAGTGTAGTTGAAATAACTGAAAACCCGAAAAAGGATCATTGAACTCATCATTATTAACAACTTTTACGATGGGACCAATGTAGAATACCGAAAAAAAATCAGCGCTTCCTTACATTTTGTAGAGTTATGTGAACATAATATATGAAACAGCTGTTTCGATTTTAGGGGTCCAATTTGTTAAAACGCTTGTGTCAAATAATACCAAAATATTGTAAATCTGGTTTATTTTCAGAAATGATGTTGATATGTTACATTAGGTATTTTATATATGTTAAAAGTAATTCAGTTGGTAACATTTTTGTTAATTGAGTACAATTTTATAATCTATGAAAAAGAGGATTATTTCCTGTGTGGAATTTTTTCATGTTACCCTCATTCCTGGGTTGTCATTCTTTGATTTGTATCGAGTCGGAATAACCAACAATCTGGTTGGCGCATTCATGTTGAATGGTTGAACTATTTCCTGTGTTATTAAAGTTAAGCAGAAGTGTGATTGTACTCTAGTTGCAATGAAGTAAACTAATTATTCGTTATACGTGTACTTATTTTAACCTGTGATCTAACAAATTGTAAGAGTTGTTCCTGATGGTCAGCTCCGTGACCCCTTTTCGGGTACTTCAATTATATACAGCGATAGCTGTTGCCCGCAAAATTGCTCGCATCCTAGCCAAACACCGAATATCGTCCGCCTGTAACCCAATTATTGGAAAATTCTGACATCTCACAACCTGTGCTGTCCGAGAGATTTCGATGTGTTGATAAATTGTCCAATTGATCATTCATGGACTTACTACAGTTTGCCTTGAGTGCATCCCACTCTAGCTTCAAAATATGCAGAGCTATACCATTAACAAATTCTAACATTACAGATGAATGAGCAACACGAACTATAGAGTCAAAAGCAGCAAATTGTAAGTGTTGCTTATAAATCCCAGTATAATTACTAAACACGGTTCTACAAATAAATGTTGTATTTGCATGGATCAGGTTAATACCAGTTTATCTGTTGCTAAATACAGTTAATATTAAACTGTGTTGATGAAACTTATTGTTTGCTATGTTATACTAGCAATCTGTTTGAATAAACTTACATGACAGCATATGCTGAATGTAAAAAAATAAAAATTATACTTATATAAGGCGTGTGCGCGATGAGATTTCCCATCGAATACGAACTACCATACAAACGTTCATCGGGTTCATCTCCTGTTTAACCCCTTTCGGGGGTGAAGTTTTACTGAATGTTTGCTCACTTTCGTTATAAAAGAAAAGAAGGCTGTGCATCTATCAGTGAATGACAGCATTTAAAATAAGTAGTGGATAGAACAAAATTTATTGGTCAATTAAAATATTCAGTGTTGAACTAAGTTCTTCCAATGATGTATATATACAACTGTACAATATTGTACTTATCCCCATGTTTGGCTGAAATCAACCCAGCCATTTGATAGTACCTTGTAGTTACTACCCGTTTATTTCGAATTGGCCGTAACCTCACCCCGCGCTACCCCGCACCGCTACCTTCTTAACCACATTTTTAATTTATTAATAGGTACTACTTACATGACTAGATCCCAATCTGTTTTAAATTCTTTCAATAATTACGGTTACAAATTGTTACAATTTAAAAATAAAAATAAATTATTTTTTGTCAACGTTCGAAGTAGTTGTGCCGTCGTTTTTAAAGCTCGATGACGGCCACCAGTACCCTGCAAAAAAACAAAGGACAGTGTATAGGTATATCGCAGCCATCTGGTTAAATTAACCAGCTAATTGGACGCCTAGGCCGTTCATTAAACGCTGGTGTTGCCGCATCCAATTAAATTGCTGAAGGACAACTAGCCAAGTCGTTAAGCGCAACGTTTAACCGGATGGCTGAATGTCGTGTAGTCATTTAGTTAAACTGGGTGAAATAGATTAGGTTAAAACCAATCGCGCGCGAGCCGAGCGAGCAAAGCGAGCGGTGCCGTGGCAGCGGCCGGCGAGCGCTATTTCTAAGTTGCTCGCAGATTTTTTTTTACCATTTGAATCACTTGGCTGAGTCTTGGTCAGTCATCTTCATAGGGCTGACTTTTAATACGCCAAGTTTTTAAACCTAGGCATTCAATTGGACGCCAGCGTTTAATGAACGGCCTAGGCGTTCCATTAGCTGGCTTATTTAACCAGATGGCTGCGAAATATATACTTTTCTAAAACTATTCTATTCTAAAAATACTTCCTTTTACAAACCATATCACAATTTTCGTCGTCTAGACTTCATATAGAAATATCCCTAACCTCCTTGGGATGTCCGTAAGAGAGGATTAAGGGATCGTGTCAGGGGAATGGATATCAGCTGTATCTACACTGATAGCATGCTTTTACGACAATCTGTTTTCTCCTACATTTTGTTGAACTATGTAGCTATAATGTGATCGATGCTTGCAAAAGATATCGTGAAATAAAAAAGGGATAGGGTCAGACAGTCTTTATCCATGTCTTTTCAAAGAATTAATTATTTTGCAAGAAAATACACCGCTATCATATCCCTTAGCGGTGTATTTTCTTGCAAAATAATTAATTCTTCGAAAAGACATGGATAAAGACTGTCTGAACCAATAATTAAATAGTAACTATACTTGGACTTTAAATAGGAGCTCGTGGCTAAGTAATAACAGCCGCTCGGGTCGATTCATCCGGTTAAGCTACACTTGCCAGGGTTGGTCTGTGGATGGGTGACCATCTTTACATACAAAGACTCCTCCGTGCCTCGGAAAGCACGTTAAGCCTTTGATCCCGGCTGTCGTTCGTGGATCTTTGACAGTCGTTACGGGTCGTCAGAAGCCCGAAAGTCTAACAATCAATCTTACCAAGGGGTATCGTATTACCTAGTAACTAGGTTGTGGAGGTCAGATAGGCAGTCGCTCCGTATAAAATACTGGTAGTCAGCTGCATCCGGTTAGACTGGAAACTGACCCCAATATAGTTGGGAAAAGCCTAGGCAGATTTTGATTAGATTTAGATTTTATCAATAACTGGTATCTCTCCAACTGTCAAGTTACTAAATAAGATTAAAATTCCAAGTATAGACTACCGAATCATGTAGGTAATCGGGGTAACGCATATCTAACCACTTTGAAAACAAAATCCCGTGCACACGACCCTTTGTTTTCGTAGGTAAGTGATACTATAGCGACCGAGCGCTGCAAGCAAGAATAGTCCTTACAGTGTACAGATATGCGTTTCTTCGATTACGTTGGTACCAATCACTCCGAATAATAGTAAACTCACGGCTTTTTATTCCCGTGTAGGTAGGCAGAAACAACGTCATTCGCGCTAAGATTCTTACATGACATATTCCATTTGCTTCTTACTATAAATTGTTTCATTATTATCTGCAACAAAAACAAATGCAATAAATAAAGAAACAAATTCATAAAACGAACATTGACGGAGCTTCAAGTAAAACATAAGTTGTGCAGTTGAATGCACTCACTACTGCAGTTGCAGAGTGCATCGACGTTGCCACTGAACTTGGCTACGTCACGGCTTTTGCTTTTCATGGAACCGTGACACAAAAAGTATGTAGAAGTCTCATTTTATTATGTAACAAATAGCTAGTAAAGTACCCGTGGATTGAACTATTACGGCAAACGAAGGGTTATTTATTTTAGAATGTACTCGTAAGAGTGTTCACTATAATTAGTTCTTGCTGGATTAGTCTTGACTCAAACATAATCTTAGGACATGACGTTTTTTTTTACGACATAGGGTTTTCAGTATTAATCAGTATAATAGTTATGCAACTGTTGTATAATAAGGGGTATTAAAATACGAGTGTTTTAATACCTAATTATGTACAGTTGCATACAAGATTTTATCTACACCCATGATATGAATCCTCTATAAAAGGTTCTGAAACCATAGGGTATCGTACAATATTGTTTTCTTGACTTTTCTGGTAATAATAAGGTTGGAAATATCCTTTGCTGCATTAGAAATATCTGGTGATGTGTTATCAAAGCTTGTATCACTTACTTTTGTAAACAACAAAGTAATTTTTTGCAATACTAATATCGAACAAAAATGGCGGGATACGACGTGAATTCGAATAACCTAAAAGTTTTTTTTTTTAATTATGGCGCTATTGTAGTGAAACGCGCGTGCATGACAATGTTCTTTTTTTGAAATTCGAGTTACACAATGAAATTTAGTACAACATTTTAACACTTGTTTGGATGATATTATGGCTACTATGACACTGGCTGTTTTAATGTTGGCCATGAGCTAACTGTTTCGGAAACTTCTATAGAGGATTTATAGCATAGGTGTAGATAAATTATAATTTTCTTGTGTTTCTCTAAAACTATTTGCTTCTTTTAGCTATTTTGAACTTCTTTATCTTTCTGTGTGTTACCTTACCATGCAACGCTAGACGAATGTACTTACTTAATCTTTTGTGGTTATGCATATCTTTTTACTAATTTTGTTTCTGTTACAGTAAGAATATGCAGAGGTGGATCGTTCAGGCTAGATTATAAAGGTACGTGTCCAATTTTTATGCTTCGTGATCACGGCTCTATGTGCAAGCAAATTTTGCACTTAAATAACTTCGTTTTAAGGGATATATTAAAAACTAGCTTCCGCCAGCGGCTTCGTCTGCGTGACATCTTTATAAATTACAGCTTGTACTACTCAGTGATAATATAGCATTCTACTGGTGAAAGAATTTTTTAAATCGGTGCAGTAGTTTTTGAGTTTATTCATTACAAACAGACAAAAAAACTTACAAAAAATCTAATCTTTTCTCTTTATAATATTAGTGTAGATAACAAATTATTCAGTCAGTCTCGGGTAATTATTGTCTGTAGTAAAAATTTATCAATTTTTCAAACAAAAACAACCGCAATGAAATCAGTTTTTCCGTTTCAGAGGAATGATGATCATAAAACAGACCGACAGACGAAGGCATCAAGCATACCTACTTAATTAAAACACTCCACTTTTTAAAAAGGGCGATTCAATCACCCAATCACTTCTTTAAAACGCCCACCAACCTCCTTTGTGCTTAAAACAAAACCATTTCTTTATTGCAATTTAAAGTGGAGATAGATCTCTCAGACTCACTTCAATGTGAACCACGTTCTATAAATAAATTGTTTTGTCTCTTATTAGGCTTAATTGGAATGTGTCCTGTAACTTAGTTTAACCCAAACTTAATTACTTATATAGAGGTAAAACATTGAGTAATTTCAGCAACTGTTGCTGTTTTAAACACGTACCTAGCCTTTGAGTAAGAAAACTATTGTTAAAAAAACCGGCCAAGTGCGTGTCGGACTACGCACAATGAAGGGTTCCGTAGTTGAGATGAATTTATTTATCCCAAGAACAAACTTAACATTGTAGTTGAAAAACATGTTCTCCCATACATTCCAAATGCAAATCGTCGCTCGGCATCCAATACCGCGAATGTGACACTTTTACGTTTTTTTTTAATTGTAGGATCACTTATTTGAACGTATTGAATGAAATAAAACAAAAATCTGATTTTCGTAAAAAAATCACATTCGCGGTATTAATATAATAATAATCTAAATCTAATACCTTTAAACGAACAATTCTTGTATATATGTATATTTAATCTGAATCTCGGAAACGGCTCCAAGAATTTTTATTAAATTTAGTATGCAGGGTTTCGGGAGCGATAAATCGATCTAGCTAGGTTTCATTTTTAGAAAACGTTGTTAAAAAAAAATGGTCATCCAGATATTTTTCTTTATTCAAGTAACAAGGACTCATTGTGTTAGTAAAGTTATGAACTATGTTAACTTATTTTACCAGGTCACTTAGAAAGTTTTGCGACTAACAGTTTTTGTCTATAGTATACTGGCTGGTTTTGTCATGTCAATTAAAACTATGACTATTTATTACAAAAAAACATAACATTCCAAATTCGAAATTCCCTCCACATTTTTTACGAGCAAAATCAAAATACTCTGTCTTACTGAAAACTGGATTTACAACGAGAACATTTTCGCGCGGTGATTTTGTACGATTTCAAATGTCGACCAAAACCAGAAGAATAGTTTGAAAGACTTCGAATGGTGTTCATAGAAAAAAGCCTTTCTAAAGCGCTGTTTTCCGCTGGTTCAACGAATTTATGGGTGGTCTCGTAATTTTGGCGGACAAAGAAAGAAGTGGCCGCCCTATGACGGTTGTTACATAACAAAACGTGCTGGCTGTGAAAAATTTAATTCAAGAGAATAGGCGAATTACATATGAAGAGGTTCAGCATATACTGCCGATTGGATCGGGAAGTGTGCATGAAATTCTACACAGGCATCTTCGGTTATGGAAGATAGTTTCACGCTGGTACCGTAAAATCTAACACAGGCTCAGAAGGAGGTTCGGGTAGAATGGTGACGAGACATGATAGCAAAATTTGTAGCAGGCTCGTCTCGGCGCGTTTAAGATATCATTACGGGTGATGAATCTTGAATTTACCAATATGATCCAGAAATGAAGCGTCAGTCGACCGTGTGGCTGTTTCAAAATAAACCAACGCCTACCAAAGTGAAGCGAGCCAGAAGTGCAGGCAACATTTTGATCACAAGGTTTTTTTTTGCCGGTTTATCTGGTGTCAGTACCCTGACGAGATCAAAGGAGTATCAATGCTGAATGGTATGTTACCAAATGTTTGCCAGAAGTTTTTACTACTGCAAGCAGCAAGCGACCGAACACTGGCCTCCGTGGACTACTGCTTCACCACGACAATGCGCTGGCTCACTCGGCACTCAAAACAAGGGACTTTCTGGACAGCACACCAGTCAAATTTATAGGTCATCCTCCTTACAGTCCCGATTCGGCTCCGTGCGACTTTTTCTTGTTCCCCAAAATAAAAAATCAACTCAAAGGAAAACAGTTTTCATCACCTGAAGATGCACTGGCTGCATTTGAGAAGGAGATTGGAGAGGTGTCTGATGCGAACTAGAAAATGTGTTATGAAAATTGGTTTAGACGTATAAAACTGTGTATAAACGCCAATGGAGAGTTCTTTGAAAAGATATAATAAAAAAATATATAACCTGTAGTATATTTTTTTCTAGTATCACAAAACTTTCTGAGTGCCCCACGTAATCTAGTTTAAATTTATTTCACCCCATGAGAGATGGCACTTTAGTGATTGATGTACATGCAATCCAGCCTGCTAGCGATCTTTTTTCAGGATATTGTTGGAGCTGGCCCGCACTCTGCGCACCAGGGATGCACACCTCATTCGCATCGTTGCGTAAAAGCAATTAATATGTACGTCCGCGAACATTCCCGATGCGCTACAAAAACGGGGCAGCCCCACCAACACCCTGAAAGCGTTATTGTATTGGACACGAAAGGCGTTGCACGACCTTTGGGTATATCTAGCCCACTGGTTGCACGTGTAAAACGTTGTACAATAAGCTCGAAACAGAGAAATTTTGACTTTTTAAGTGAGCAGCGTGCAAACCTGCGAGCCAGCATGTTTGCCCTTACCGACAACGCCCTTCGTTGATAAATGATAAATGATTTTATTTCTGTAAGTAGGTTTGTACAAACACTTTTACACGTCAATCATATTTTAAAACTAGATGAGGTCGGCGTTTCCTATCTGACTACTCTGAGAAGAAAGGCCGAAACAAACTCAGAGGTTCCCGCTCAATATCAAGTCCGTCATTGAGGTCAGGGGTCAATTTATGACCAAGATATTTAAACGTAAATACTCTTTGTAGTGGAGTCCCATTGAGTAATACAGGTGGTACATAACCCGGTCTACCCCCAGCCTCAAAGACCGAACTTCGACTCCGAAGATCTCCGACTTATTGGAGTTATACATAAACCCATTTGTTTTGGCATACTGCTCACATTTGGCGACCTATTATTTTCTGAGACTATAGATTGACGCGCTCAGAAGCACCATATCATCTGCATAGCTAATATTATTTACACAAATACCATCTATATAGCAACCCACTCTGGTGCTGCTGAGCTCGCCAATCCTGCCTCACCCGCATTCCAACCTGTATGGCCTGGAAAAAGTTCGAGCCCATCATACACTATTGATCTGGTTACCATACAACTATTTAAAGATGTTTATAAGCTCCGTTGGCAACCCATCCTTCTCCATCTTTCTCCACAATACGTCATAAGCAATCAGATCAGAAGCCTTGAACAAATCGAGGAAGCTAGCATTAGTCGGCTTCCCACGCTGTGTATAGTAAGTATGTGATAGTATGCTCAAGACACAACACTGCACTTTCTGTTGACAAACCACGCCGAAACCCGAATTGGTTTTCTTCATGAAAACCAATTCTTTATTTACAGTTTTATTTATTTGTGTATTAAGCAGACGGTCAAACACTTTTGATATTTTGATATTATAGTAGCTAGAGAGATGGGCCTATTGGCTGCCGAGCGACAAAATGTAAGTTTGTACGCACAATATTGAGAGATTTACCATGTTATTTTAAGACCATGGACTTCTTATAGGTTTTCCTGTAATCTATGAGTAAAGAGCCACACTATGTATTTTTTTCAAAATTTTTGGTCCAGTGGTTTCGGAGATAAGGGGGGGGGAATGGTCAATTTTCATTGATTTTATTAAATATCTTTAAAAGTATTTATTTTAAAATTATATAAAAAATATATTTAAGATCCTCGCAACAAGTCCTTTCATTTGATATGTCACGCGATACTGTTAACAAAACTTTTTTTTTTAATTTTCTTGTTTGCGCCCCAAAAGTGACCCTTATATTCAAAATTAATTTATTTACGTTACTTATTCGTGTTTGGGTCACAGAAATACATATGCGTACCAAATTTCAACTTAATCGGTCCATTAGATTCGGAGTAAATTGGCTGTGACAGACGGACAGACAGACAGACAGACAGACAGACAGACAGACCGACAGACAGACAGACAGACACACGAGTGATCCTATAAGGGTTCCGTTTTTTCCTTTTGAGGTACGGAACCCTAAAAATGTTTGCTTTGGCTCCTTTTAGTATAAAAAAAATTAAATAATAAAGCCTCCATGGACTTCGATAAACTATTAACAAAAAAGTATTATCTATGTAAGACCGCAAGCAATGACTACTACTTTTATTTTAAATTTTCCACAATTTGATTTACCTTTGTGATTTTTCTCGTGTATAGCTATTCCAAATTGATCGTTTGACTGACGAATTTGAACCTCTGATCAAAGAGACCAGGTTTGAGTTAAACCCAGTTCTTAGTAAAAACTCTAAACATAATTTTGCATCGCACAACATTTATAACTTCTTTAACATATAAAAATGTTAACTTCATCTGCAAGTTGTTCCAGCACTGACTCGTTCAATTTGCTGGGAGTAACAAACTATAGTTTGTAATTTTCAAAGCTCTTCGTTCATTTTAGTTCAGTCACAGGTAGACGATAAGTTAGGTCATGGGTACTTATTTAAACTGATAACAGAGCAGTTGTTTTAACTTGTATAGTAATTTTAACTAAATTGCAAGGAGCTTGGTACTGAAACCGAGCACGTTTGAAGTCTGTTTCGGTGAACCCAGTTTTGAACCAATGTTGGTCTACTTAGTGCCAATATTGGACAACTATAATTTCAAGCTTGTTGGTATCATTGTAATTATGGTATTTTCTCCACACACATCTGAAATTATATTGAAATTACCAACTTTAATTCCTTATTTACAGTGAAATATACTTACTTTAATACATTATAGATACAAGCTAACAGTAAAAATGCATATTGATCAATTATTGCCTAAAAATATATATTATAACAAGAACCGATCAGATTGGTGGCAAAAAAAACTGTCTTACGATGTAGCTACTTAGTAGGGTGAAAAAAAAAACTATGGTGGATATAACTATGAGGCTATTCAAACTCAAATATATTTTAGGAGCATAAGGAACAGGGTGTAAAGTTCACTCATCCTCTATTAAAAAGGGAGGATCCTCCGACTAGACGGGTGTCGTGTCTGGCGAGCAACTGCCCAACGGTTGAAGTCGGAAAGTTGTATATATGTCGCTCGCGCGGTAAACTCTATTTGCGCGATGCAGGATTTTGTGTAAGGTCAGGATTTTGTGTGACGTCGGGTCTTTGATGTGTAGTTCACATGTGGCGATTTAGATGTCGCTACAATATCAACCTGTCTATTCCTAGGATATCGATATGTATCCTCATCAGTAAACTACTTATATCTGTTCTTCTTCTTTCGTCTTTAATTTTATTGAAGTGAAGACTTCTGGCGCGTTGGGCATTTTTGAGATGGGACTAAACCATTGATTTCGCGACACCATGACGACACCTCATTTTTGTAAACGCGATTGTGCTCTTTAATTATATTACATTATGGATCAATGTTCTATGCACGTATTTTTACTTTAAAGGTTTTGTAAACGCGATTGTGCTCTTTATTTATATAACGTTACAGATCAATATTCTATGCAGGTATTTTTACTTTAAAGGTTTTGGAAGTTTTTTTTTTTTTGTCAATGCGATTGTGCTCTTTATTTAGATAAGGTTACGCACCAATGTTTTATACAAATATGTTTCTTCCACCAACTGATCTTGTTGAAGTTTTCACTTCTGTTGGCACTCCCGGAGTACCACTGTTTTTTTTTTAGGTTTTACTTTGTTTGTATGTGTTCCATGTTTCAAATACCGTGGCAAATAAACGTTGTTCTTTCTTTTTCTTTATTTTCTTTATAATGTTAAGCTGAAAATTTTAAACTTTTTCTTCGTAAAGTGCATTTAAATAAGCAGCTCAGAAACTGCACTAATTGGCGAGGGTCTCCAGTTCCTTTAACAGCTGCACTGTAACCTACATCCTTGTTTTACGAGAGAAGTTAATAAACATGGAAGTTTTACTGGATTATCTTAATAATCTATTAAGATATTGGTGCCGATTCCCTTGTTCACAAACTAAACTAAATTTAAGTTCAGTGCATCTTTTCTTTCTATTTCATTAATAAAAGGATAGAAGACACATTTTAGTTTAGTCCTGTCAAAATCATCACCACTGCTCTCAAAACGGCGAAGGTAAACGTCGTGAGGAAACCGGAAACCGGCATGTCTTAGAACCAAAAATTCTTAGACATATGACATCTATTAACCCGCACTACGTCCTCGTGGTGGGTTATAGCCCATTTAATCAAAGAGAGGAGGCCTGTGTCCCAGCAGTTGGAACATTTAAGCTGGTAATGGATACGATAAACATATGACTATCAATCATAAACTGATTATGAACGAGATGCATGATGATTTCGATACAATAATTATTTAGTGGAAAAATGTATTAGCAAAATTATTTAATGTTCAGCTTTAATTGATTTGCATACAGATCTAAGCCATCATTAGTTTTTCACAAGGTTTTCAAACGCTTTGATTTTTTAACCGACTTCCAAAAAGGAGGAGGTTATATGTTCGACGCGTATGTTTGTTTTTTTTTTTTTTTTTTTTTTTTTTTTTTATGTATGTCCACCGATTTCTCCGTTGTTTGTGGACCGATTTTGAAAATTCTTTTTTTGTTTGAAAGGGTATGCTCCCAAATTGGTCTCATATAAATTTTATTAACTTTGCTTGGGTATTTTTTGAGTTAGCTACAAAATACGTATTTTTTTCCCACTTAGTATGTAGATGATATGATAAGTTCCTGTCACTGGTAGCAGGTAGTGGTATTCGAATGTGTGTGGGGTAGGTACCACAACTAAAAAGTGAAAAATAAAAAACTTTTTACAAAAAAAAACAACCGACTTCCAAAAAAAAACACTACAAAGTGAAAAATAACTTAATTTCGGAAGTCGGTGGCAAAAAACGAAAACAAAAAACCCAAGACACCGACTTCCGAAATTAAGTTATTTTTCACTTTGTAGTGTTTTTTTTTGGAAGTCGGTTGTTTTTTTTTGTAAAAAGTTTTTAATAGTTACTGCCTAATTTTGTTTGAAAAACTGACGAAGTTAGTGACGACGTGAAGTGAGTGTGAATTTTGTGTGAGTGTAAGGTTTCAATGACGTGTTCAAAGAAATTATATAGATACCGAAAATTACCTACCTACCTACTTAGATTTGACTTAAACAGATATTAGATATCAGTAGATATCTCCATTCATCTCTGACGTAAAAGTTGTATTGGTGGTCGTATTGAAACACCAACGTTGGTTCAAGCATTGGCCATCAGGGAGCACATATATTAGACTCGTCTTTTGTTAAATTTTATATGGAAATTGTATCTACAAGCGTAATTTACAAGAATACGCTTTTGCTTTGTGAAAATATTTCAACTTTGACGAATGGAATTGTAAAGACAAATGAATAAAAGTTTTTGTAAAATATTAAAATAAGTTTGAAAGGTATATGGATCATAAACGGAGCTCACTTAAATACATTTAAAATTCCCTTATTTTATTAATAAACTTATCAATTATACTTTTTAAACATTAGAATATAAAAAATATTAAAACATTTAAAAATATAAAAATTGTAGCCCACCGGTATCTCCCATAGGGTCCAAGCTACCGGCGGTCAGGGCTCCAGAGAGAGGAACCTCCTAACAATGCGAGCAGTGTCCAGGAGTACCGCTTTCTGAATCAAGTCCTTGATCCAGCTGCCCAACGAGAGCCTCCTCAAGTGTTGGTCGAGGCTCTTGGCTATTCATTCATTTAAAATATTATTACGATCAACTGGGAAAGTACTTTTCATTGGCATGGAATGGGGCTTTCGTCAAGTTTTCGTCAACCATTTCATGAAACTTGAAGGAAGCTTTCCCAGACCAATTTTTTTTGGTGGTAAATTTTCAAATAACTTCTCCCGCTCTGGGCAGAGCGGGAGGGCGGGCATCTCTTACTGACTAAAACTCACCCGTGTTCCTTCAGTTGCCTGTATGTTGCCAGAGGCCACGGTAACCCTTTCGGACAAACCCGCAACCCCCGCAGGCCTCGACCCTAGCGGACCCCTTCTGTTGTGCTGACATCTCTTTGAGGCGCGCGTGGAAAACAACGCGCCGTTGACCCGGGCTTGGTCCTTATCGGACGGCGAGCTACCCATTGCTCACCATCCGCAAGCCCGCGCCTACGGTGGCCGGGAATCGGCCTGCGATTCCGGCGGTTAGCGGTGTGAGGGTGCAAAATTTGCCTCTTCCTCACGCGTTCCGCCTCTTCCTTTGCGAGAATTACTGCTTCGCAGAAGAAGGTGACGGCCTCCCATGCCCTCTCGCTCCGTACCATGGCCTGGACTAGGGCCGGACGCGAGATATCACCGCCACTGATCGCCTCCACGAGGACACGGCGATGCTCCGCCCAAGCCGGGCAGACCTCCACCGTATGCTCCACCGTGTCCTCCGGGTGATCCACACAATGGTGACACCCTGGCGTTTCCTCACGCCTTATCCTGAACAGGAACCTCCCGAAACAACCGTGTCCGGTGAGGACCTTTGCCAGGCGGAAGGTGAGGACGCCGTGGCGCCTCTCTAGCCACTCCTCAAAGAGGGAACTTATCACTGCAATTGTGGCGTGCCCAAGAATGGACAGCCTCATCATCTGCCTAGTCTTTTCCCAACTATGTTGGGGTTGGCTTCCAGTCTAACCGGATGCAGCCAAATACCAGTATTTTACATGGAGCGACTGCCTATCTGACCTCCACAACCTAGTTACTAGGTAACACGATACCCCTTGGTAAGACTGGTTGTCAGACTTTTTTGGGCTTCTAACTACCCGTAACGACTGTCAATGGCTCAACGTGCTTTCCAAGGCACGGAGGGATCTTGGTATGTAAAGATGGTCACCCATCCACAGACAAACTGCGGCAAGCGTAGCTTAACCTGATCGATCGAGAATGGACAGCCTATTCTGCAAAAACCTGACCGTGAAAACTTAGGTGAAGTGAGCTTAAAGTGATCATCATTCCATCAGAAGATGAGAGATTTTTAAAGAATCGATCGTCTGGAAGCCATCAATTTTAATCTAAATGTTTTAGAAATTGGAGCCTAAAATATTTTTAGGTATAATTACGCAACTTCAACACGAGGCAAGTCTGACCAGTACCAGCTTGAATGGTAGTGGCAATGTAGGTATTTGATTTAGATCTATGTGAAAAAGATTTCTATTGTTATTTGCTTTAGTAAAAGAGAAGGTGTGTAACCATTCTCTTAGCACCTTTTATTGTTGTTTATTTATTCGATAAAACCGTTGTCATAGTTCTACCAAAACTCTTAATCACATACATGGGGAGTGTATAAATGTGAATAATTATTTTTATTACGGCGACGAAGGGAGAGAGGGGAGATATTTTCATAAAGGGCGGAAACATAAGCAGTTATTACTCGGGATTTGGGTGATCATGGCCCGCAACGACCACTTTTGGTCGGTGTGTTATGTTGGTATCATTTCCCCTTTGACGTCATCATAGGTCGGTTGCTTTCGTAATTTTTCAGAGTGATTAAATCTCATTTTGCTGGAAATGTTTGTCCTTTCCAGTACATTTTATAATCAAAAAATATTTCAGCATTTTAAATTGGTCAGCTAGAGGAGCAAAATCAAAAATCTTCGTGAACCTACGTAAGTATACAGACAAACTATGTTCTTAACGTCCCTCGGTAAACCTCATGTTTTGTCAGTCGTCGGATTTCTATCAGTTGCCCTTTGCACTTGGTGCAGACCGGACGCTCTCAATCGACTTGGAAGTATATAGAGTTGTTAATAAAAAAATAAAAAAAAAATTAAAAATGGGAGGAAAGCCGCTAAAGTCGCAGGCGCGACAGATAGGAAAATAGTTTTACAGCTTTATATAGTTCACATGGAAATGAAAACAAAACAACAATAAAGTACTTAGTTCTGAATTCAAATTATTATACACGATAAATTTAATAATTGATGGACATGGAAATTAGCAGTCGTTTGTATTCGGAAATCCGATGATACCCGAGGGACATAAAGAAAATCGAAATACTGTACTTTTGTATAATAAAACTGCAAAAAACAGTTTTGGCTTGATTTAAGAAATTAATCCAAAAATTTAAGATCTTTAGTAGAGCAAACTACAATAACAATGAGGTGAAGATGTTTGTATATTCTTTTGGCAACATTCCACCTAAATTTCACTTAAAATTCCCCTTCAAAAATCAACCGAAACATCTCTGCCACCCTGAAAATATTCAACGAGAACGGACAGCATTCACTTCTAAATCAAATCAAATGTAAAGGATGGTCACAAAACTAACTTAGTATGTATCTAAGCATAGTTTACATAACCTTGTATAACAATGTCCGATGCGGGCTCAATGCACTTAGAGTCCCTTTACATTATTACGTAACGTTGGCGTAAAAAAAAATGTATGGGCGTTTGAGAACTGAGCAAACATATTTTTTGACCGGGAAGCTCTTGGCCTGCATCTCACCTGTTGGTAAGTGAATGATCAGGCAGAAGGTGGAAGCGAGCTTCACCCGGAATCCTCAACCACAGAGGAACTGGCTCTTACCTCTAACTGCCGTACCACAACAATGCTGTTAACATTGTTGTTATGGCGACAGACATAGATAAGATGGTGGTAGCTAGCCAGGCGGACTTAGAACAAGCCCTACCACCGACCAAACCGAGCAGATTTATTTAAATGGATGGTTTAATATATATCACAGATTCAAAATTACGCATGACAAATAAATTATGGTTGGAGCGCAGCGGTAGGAGTCAATAACCTTTTCCTGGACTATTAGGTATGTAATCCAAGTACTGCCCGGTAGCACGGATTACCAGATAAATCACTCCATACAAAAATTTCAATACCTGCTGTTATAAAAGCCTACACCTTCGAGTCGGTAGACGTTGCGAACGAAAATGTACCTAAAAGAGTGTCCGTGGATTTTCTTGCCCGTTCTTCTCCATAGGTACCTACTACGCTTTGGAATGGGCAACTAGCTTCATATTTCTGACTGACCGACTCCTTGACAGTTCAAAAGTGCCTGAAAATGGTTTAATTGTAATAAATGCTTTGATTTTAAGCAGTCAAAGGTTGGAAATTATGACAGCAGTCGACCTATTTTGTACAAAATTCGCCGTGAAACTTAGATGAAGTGAACAGCACCATGTCTAAGCCCAGGTTGAAGAATTATAAAAAAGGTTTCATAGACGGTTCACAATTATAGCAATCTAAGTACTGGTCAAAAGGTATGTCCAAGCGCGGTCGTGTCGGATGCTGTCGCCTCCCGGTCCCCGGTGCCGGGTCGCTCGTTGACGACGACTTTCGTTGGATTTGGATGTATGTGTGTGAAAATATTCCCGGGCCAGCAGTGGATAATGAGTTGAACAGTCCAGCCAGGTTAATTGATTGGTTGGTGAAAGCATGAGGTTTATGTTGAATGACAGCTCACTTCAAGTTCACTTTACCTAAGTTTTCAAGGTGAGATTTTTTACAGAAAACATTAGCTGGTATCGCCATTGTGACTGTTTTCCGCAGTGGCTGGCTTCTGTTCTCAGATAACATTATCGCGTTAGCCTACCTAACTTTAGTAAGAAAACTTTGCCAAACTTTTTCGTTGCTCGAGGAATTGCTAAGAAGATTCTGACTCAGTATTTATGTTTAGTCAACCAATGTGCACAGTTCTTTAGTCATAGGTCGCTGGCCCTCGGGTAAAGCACTCTTACGTCAGTGCATAGAGATTTGCTTTGTTACAAAAATGTACCTTTGTATCTTAACGTGAGATATACAGGGTTACTGGTTATACGTCGGCAATCCGTTATAGGGATGTAGGAGAGGTCATTTACAACCAAATGACGCCTTTTGACTCCTATGCAAAATGTCAAAAAAATTCGAGATTTTATACCTTTATTTCATAAATTTTAAAATATAAAATGGTAAATTACTCGAAAATGGTTGACTTTGGCATAGGGGTCATCAGGGGTAATTTGGATGCAAATGACCTTTCCTACATCCCCATAACGGATTGTCGACGTATAACCAATAACCCTGTATATACAAGTAACTTAGAAGTAGAATGTATGTGTGAGTTTAGTTAGTGTGAGAAATATTTTAATGGAATTTTCTTTCTTAAACTTTCGGTGATGTCATCGTAATGTATTGTTCTTTAACTTCGCTAATTTAATTAATATAATATAACATCACGCCTGTAATCCCCGCAGGGTCAGAAAGAGGTGTACCAATAGTAAGTACACCCACATTTCGCCAGTTATGTTTAAGTCCCATGTAATAGGGGGCGAGCCAATTGCCATCAACCCGGCACAAATCCAGACTCCGGGCTGCTACTGAGAAATTCCAGATGGAAAAACTCAATAACACTTTGCCCGACCCGGGAATCGAACCCAGGACCTCAGCAGTAGCGCTTGCGACCACTAGACCAACGAGCCAGTTTAATTAATATCTTGTCGGTAATGTTTGGAAGGTAAGGCCTGACGCCATCCATGAGAATAAGAATCATCAAATCGACAAAATAAACTGAAACACAAGGCTTACAAGTATAAAAACAGTCCCATCGTCATTAAATTCCGAATTATTTAAGGTTTTTCATATAGCTACGTGAAACGGTTCTTTCATACCTAATAATAACTGTTAATAATTAATACCTAACTAGCAGCGCCTCGCGGTTTTACCCGTACAAGTATCGATCCCGTGGGAATATCGGGATTAAAAGTATATTTTTGTTAATCCAGGTTATAAACATTCTGTGTGCCAAATTTTATCCAAATCCGTTCAGTAGTTTTTGCGTGAAAGAGTAACAAACATCCATCCATCCTCACAAACATTCACATTTATAATATTACTAGCTTTTGCCCGCGGCTTTGCCCGCATGGATGTCGGAAAATATCCCATAGGAACGTGCTACCGGGATTCTGAGTATCCTATGTCCTAACCCAGGCCATGGCCTATTCATATGCCTTTCATCTAAATCCGTTCAGCTGTTATGGTATGAAAAGTAACAGGCAGATAATATATCTATTTTTGGGTTCCGTACCTCAAAGTGAAAAATTATAAACCCATTTTTTTTGGGTGGAAAATTATCTAATAACTTCTCCCGCTCTGGGCGGAGCAGAAGGGCGTGTCAGAGTCTTACTGATTAAAACTCACCCGTGTTCCTTCAGTTGCCTGTATGTTGCCAGTAACCCTTTCGGACAAACCCGCAACCCCGGCAGGCATCGGCCCTAGCGGACCCCTTCAGTTGTGTTGACGTATCTTTGAGGCGCGCGTGAAACACAACGCGCCGTCGACCCGGGCCTGGTCCTTATCGGACGGCGAGCTACTCATTGCTCACCGTCCGCAAGCCCGCGCCTGCGGTGGCCGGGAATCGGCCTGCGTTTCCCGACGCCAAGGGCGTCTCCTGTGGCGGTTAGGAGCGTGAGGGCGCGAAATTTGCCTCTTCCTCACGCGTTTCGCCTATTCCTTCGCGAGCATTACTGCTTCGCAGAAGGAGGTGACGGCCTCCCATGCCCTCTCGCTCCATACCATGGCCTGGACCAGGGCCGGATGCGAGAGATCACCGCCGCCGATCGCCTCCACAAGGACACGGTGATGCTCTGCCCAAGCTAGGCAGACCTCCACCGTATGCTTCATCATGTCCTCCAGGTAATCCACACAATGGTGACATCCGGGCGTTTCCTCCCGCCTTATCCGGAACAGGAACCTCCCGAAACAACCGTGTCTGGTGAGCACCTCTCTAGTCACTCTTCAAAGAGCGGACTTATCGCCGCAATTGTGGCGTGCCGAAAATTTTAACCCTTAAAGGATAACTTCGTTGTCTGTCAAAATCCTTTTTCTCAAGTTGAAATAGATTTCAAAAACTTAGATCGACGGTCTCTTGGAGCTGTTACGAAAATCAAACTTCCAAGTCAACACAATAAAAAAATACGGCCATTTATGCCGCATATAGACAATGCCGCAATGTAGACATACACACACGCACACACACAAACTCTAACAAACATACACTCAGACACACTACCAACCATTTGCAATTGTACCACGTTGACAATTATTTACTATGTGTTTCTTTACAATGGGGGACCTGGAGTTCTAAAATACAGGTCTGGACTTAGTTTAGACTTCAGATCTTCCACAAATTATAAAACTTTATCAAAATATCTGTCAACTTATAATCTATATGAATGTAATTTGTGGAGATAAATAAACATAATTTTTATTTATTTTTTATTTATATTTTGACACTAGCAAATAAACCAGTCTATTTGGTACTTCTCGTTGGCCCAGAAGCAAAATTTTGTATGCAGAGCAGTGGTGGCCCAGTGGGACCGGCCCCGACTTACGTGTAGGTCGTGAGTTCAAACCCCGACAGGCGCTTTACTTTGTATAAATTATTTCATCACCATTGTTCTCAAAACGGTGAAGGAAAACATCGTGAGGCTACCAGCGTATCCTAATAGAACCAAAAATTCGAAGATATGTGACCTCCCCAACCTGCACTGTGCCCGCGTGATGGATTACGGCCCACTCCCTCTCACAGGGAGGAGACCTGTGTCCCAGCAGTGGGAACATTATAGGCTTATTATGTATTAAATTTCAAAATCGAGACTATTACGTAATTAACATCCCAAAAAACCATAAAAACGACACCCATATTTATATTTATACATTTCAACCCCATCGCACCCCAACAGAGGATGATGGTATTTCACGTCCACCACGTGGATTTTAAAGTCGTTGTTTTTTTAATCTGCGACCCGATAAACCATACAAACGATACCCATATTGATTTACATACTTTGTCACCCCATTTCCCTTTTTTAGGGGTTAAATTCTGAAAAAATCTGAAACACTCAGGAGTACTCCTGTGATGTTTCGAATAAAATAGTCAAACTAATCGTGTTTCCCCATAAAAACTTTCGCCCTCCATTATATCTCTTTAGGGGTGAATTTTGAAAAATACTTTTTTAGTGCACCTCATAAGGAACCTACGTGCCAAATTTGGAATCTCTAGACCCAGCGGTTTGGGCTGTGCGTTGATATGTCAGTCAGTCAGTCAATCAGTTTCTTCTTTTATATATTTAGATTAGTAGGATTATAAATATTATATTAAACTTTCACATTTATAACATTATTAGTAGGATTACTATATTATTTAATTGATTGTTAAATTATATTAAATATTAATAATATTACATTTTAAAATATAATATGTAGTAGGATTAGTAGGATAGGATAACTGATTAATAGGTACCTAGTGCCAGAACTATTTTGGTGCTAAGTTAATCTGCTGAAAATACAGCAATTTTTCCGCGAAAAGCTCCGGGTAGGTGGTACTTGTCTGGCTCTAGTTTCCAACGACCATTTTATCTTGTTGTATATTCAAAACTATTAGCTGGAGGAAAAGCTTATCACAAAGATTACCTATTCCATTTTAAGCTTAGGTTTTTTTAAACCTAAATCAAGATTTAGTACAAAATGTTTTTGGTAGATTTTACAAAAGGCTACAGACTCACTACGATATCAGATTGTATACTCATGATGGGAATTGACTAATAAATCGTGATACAGTGTTTTTGAAAACAACAAAGACTCATAAAACCTTATTATCATAAAAAAAATTTAATTCGAAAATTCTCTCTGAACGACAGACATTTTTCTTCACGACGTATCTAAGTATCAATCCGTCTTTTCTAATTTAAGAACAAAAATACACTTTTGAGTAAAGTCCCTGAATCCCCAGTATCGGTCACATCTCGGTCCCACCCCGTACCACTTAGTTTGGGGTGAACAAACGTTTAACTGACCTATAACGGAGCTGTACCGTTGACGTAGGACCCCACTATCGCTGCATCTACTATACACTGAATGCAACTCACATTTCAAAGCTTTATGTTGTATTTTTCTGATGGAAGGTCGACGTTCGGGGCATTATCACAGATTAGTACAGATAGTTCACTCCGGAAAATTATTTAAATAAAAAGCGACTCTTGTTACGACATAATAAAGTGCAATTCAGGTCGCACAGCGCTAATTACCTACAGTCATATTCACCTAGAAGTTGCCTCTCTTTATAACGCTTAACTTCTAGATTTTCTGACAACGCTTCGCCCACTGAATTCGACAAGTCGAGCCCGCCGCGTGCCTACTTGTAGCTTCATACCTTAAATGTGGACTGAACCATCTGTATTCATCTGTGGTATTATTCCGTTTAAACAGAGAGCGTTTTTATTTCGAACCACATAAACTTAAGGTAACCGTAATCCTTAAGTTAGTAGTAAACCTTATGTAACGATCGCAATGGATTTTATAGGTTTTTGATTAGCACATTATCTCCATTATGAATTGCCTTAAGAGCGTTTATTCTGAAAGTGGACAACGTCGCAAATAGATGTCAAATATTTTGCTGTTTTGATTAATTTGGCAATGTTACTTGTATGGAAATGAGAAATGTGGCTAACTAGCGAACTAGAACATTAATAAATAATTGCAATTATAACACTGAATTTGATGTTGTAACCGTTTTAGGTGTAAAAAAGGGATGTGGAAAATTTCCAAATACTTTTTTTACATTTAAAACTAAATATTCGGTGTTACGATAATAATTATTGCATTTCATAATCAATATTTTAGTTCCCTAGTTAGCCATATTTCTTAATACCATTCAGTAATATTGCCAAATTAATCAAAACAGGTAAATATTTGACAGCTATTTACGACGTTGCCAACTTTTAGGATAAGCCTTCTTAAAAAAGTCAGCTAGGTACTATTTTCTTAACTAGATAGATACCTACTCGTCAAACGTGGGAGTAGTATAGTACTCACGTATACCTTGTTAAAACGGAAAATATACAAAAAAATATAAGTGAAGTATCTTTCGACACGACCGTTCCAGGTAACAAGCAGTGTTTGTATGTGGCTCAACAAAAAGCGAGGGTAGAATACAAAGAGGGCACATTCCAAAAAAGAGGTCGCACTCTATGTAGGTACGTACCTACGGCTTTTACCCGAAAAACCTCTTTGTTAACGTGTGAACAAAAATTTTTCACCGCATATTTTTCCTACGCAACGGGAACCTTTGAATTTGTCAGTTATAATTTTACAAGTTTTTTTATAGTGACGTTCCTTTCTGTTTCAAAAGACTGTTGACATCTGTACTCAATTGTACTTGTAGTTATTCGAGATTGTTTTATATTTATAGCGTGACTGTACTTACATTGAAGAAATTCATGAATAAATTATTATTCAAGTATACGAACAAAAAAGAATATCTACTTACTAGGTATATGACTTGTAAACGTATGAATTATGTTGGGGTCGGCTGCCAAATGATAAAGAAGAAGATATTGGTGTTATCATCATCATCATGGTCTGCCAAGTTTTTCCCAACTATGTTGGGGTTGGCTTCCAGTCTAACCAGATGCAGTTGAATATTAGTATTTTATATGGAGTGACTGTGATCTGACCTCCACAACCCAGTTCCTGGGTAAAACGTATTTATATAGGTATTATTTATATCGAAAAAATTACTGCTCAAACCTTTATTATTAAAACTCGGGCATTTAGTAACCCTTTATAATATTTTTTTATTCTTGAAAGCCTGTGAAGGAATTCGAATCTACAATTACAAATAACACAAATCTATAGTCTAATTATTAACAACAACAAAAATATTCTAATAGGTAATCACAAGAAAGAAAGAAAGAAAGAAAAATAAGTTTATTTGTCACAGAAACACGTGCATACATAAAAGACAAGAGTAAACGAAAACAACAAAAACTACATAATAAATCACGAGCTTATAACATAAATTTGTCGGCAGCTGCACGACATGACTGTGAAAAGAAGGCTTCCACTCAGCATGATGCAGTGCTATGGGGGACCCACAGAATAGCGCTGATTTTCAGTGGTCACCCGAAAAAGAAAAGACAATGTACGGAAATCAAGTAATTAAATAGGTAGGTAACAAAATAAAATAAACACTGCTTAGAATAAAAGACAACTGTACAACGAAATGTAAGAATAAATATGATTAAATAACATAAAAAATTATCCGCAGGCATCACCGTACGAGTACGACATAAATAATGTAGATACCTAACTATAACACATTCTTACTACACGAGGATTAGAAGTGTTTTGTCTCGCTCCCACCCTCACCTTAGCGTAGCCTGCGCGCGCGCTCACATGTACTCACAACGATTTGGTTTGACTTTTGTTCTTCACTAGCAGTCTTGATCTCTGTAACTATGACGACTAATAGTGAAGTGTGGAAGAAGACAAACATGTTGTTGCTAAAAATGTTTAAATTTTCCGCCGGACTTCTGTGGTGGCGCGGACTCTAACCTGCTTTTGACTTTTTAACCGACTTCAAAAAAAGGATGAGGTTCTCAGATCGTCGGATTTTTTTTTAATGCATGTTCCCCGATTACTCGAAGATGGATGGACCGATTTGAAAAAAAAATTTTGATAATAATAATAATATTTTTTTTTTACTATTTTCTTTTATTTCATTTAAATACCTATAAATTATATTTTTAAATATTAGAATAAAGAGAATATAAAAACATTTAAAAATATAAAAAAAAATATTATATTTCCTTTATTTCATTTATAAACATATGATTTACATTTTTAAATATTCTTATAAAATGATTAAAAAAAACATTTAAAAATATAAAAAATATAAAATATTATTATTATTAAGAGATTTTTTTCTCTCCGTTTTATATTTATAGTATTTTTACCGATTTCTTTGATTTTTACCTATTAAAAATGACACAAAGTTGTGAAATGTGAGACCAAAATGACCCCAGAGGAAACCAAAATGGGCAACAAAACCAAAAGATTCACCACTCTGATCTAAGAAGTAAAAGTATAGACGGAGAAGAATGCAATGCTGACGCGAAGTCGGGTACGACGATTAATACAAAACACACACTCAACATCTTCAGGTTCGTCGCTCAGCTTCGCCTCGCAGTTGCCGGATCCTGCTCCAGACGTGAGTCCAGTGATACCGGCCGCTGCAGTTGCGTCGAGCTCGAGCGACGAATACTTCTCGCCGCCGACGACACCACCACCAGTACGTCGGCGCGGAAGAGGCCGACCACCGGCCAGCTTAGGACTCCGAGGCCCACCGGCCTCTGATAGGGTCCCCGCTCCCGGTAGAAGTGTGCAGCGCATGAAGTGGACACAAATTGTCAATGAAAATGTCATGCGCGCATACTTTGGGGCTACAGAGGGGGGAACTAACCTGACTGCGTACCGTGGTCGGATGATCTCTCTGTTTCAGGTGCTTGAACCAGCTAACAACGTGTCGGCGCAACGACTGTCGGATCAGGTGCGGGTCATCCAGCGTAACCATATGCTGGATGACGCCGTACTTGATCGACTACGCCTCGAATCACGGAATAACCATATTACACCTGCTTCGCCACTGGTCGCGGTGCAATTGCAAAATTTACCCTGTTCTTCACCGCGACCCAACCGCGTTGGTGAAGAGGATGATGACGGGGTTATATCCGTGAGTTCCCAATGCAATGCACGATTGAGGAGCGCTTTGGTGGATGCTTTTCGGGAGTACCGTTCTATTCCGCCTGGACTTAGACCACAATTACCTCGTTTGCCCATGTCGAAGTCAAAGTCAAATAATTTATTTCAATTAGGCACAAAAAGGCACTTTTGAACGTCAAAAACAAAAAATAGAATTGATTCTAGTCGCCCCTTCCAAAGGGTAGTTTTCGTATGGAGAAGAATGGGCAAGAAACACCACCGTTACTCTTTTAAAATGTTTTACAATATTTTGTATACATTAATTATATAATTATATGTGAAAACGATGCACCTGGAATAAGATTACTATACCACAATAGGTAAAAATAAAAATGAAGCAATGATAGAAAAAATAATTATGTAATGGATACATGGTGTTCACATATTTACAAGCATTGTAAAACCTATACGATATTTCCAAAAAAAATACAAGTGATACTAATTCGTCAGTGTGTGAGTTCAAGTAATCACAGAATGTAAAAAAAATGTTGTAATATTTAATTACACAATTAAATTAGCAACCAATTTGATTTTGTCTAGACTCAAAATTGTCCTATGGAGCTAGACCAGCATGCTTCCAAGCATTCTTATCTAGGATATAATCCTCTAATTTGTAATATGCATGTTTACAAAGAGTACTTTTAATATGCGTTTTAAATTTTCTTTCAGTTAATTGCAATATATCACAAGGTATTTTGTTGTAACATTTAACACAGTACCCCATAAAAGATGTTTGTACTTTGGATAATCTGAAAAATGGTTGATCTATTTTATCTTTATTTCTAGTATTAAAATTATGTCTATCACTTATTTTCTTAAAAAGATGCAGATTTTTCCTTCCGTACATAATATTTTCATAGATGAATTGGCAAGGTACCGTCATAATATTAATCTTTTTAAATAGTTCCCTGAGAGATTCGCGACGACATAGATTATAAATGGCTCTGACAGCCCTCTTTTGTAAAATAAAGATGGATTCAATGTCAGCAGCCCGACCCCACAGTAAAATGCCATATGACATAATACTGTGAAAGTAGCTAAAATAGACCAAACGCGCGGTTTCTACATCTGTTAACTGTCTTATCTTTCTAACAGCATAAGCGGCCGAGCTTAGCCGCCCCGCAAGAGATGTTATATGAGGTCCCCATTGTAATTTCTCGTCTAGCGTGATTCCCAGGAAAACTGTTTGATGAATAAATTCTAGTTTTTCTCCATTCAATATGATGTCACATTCGCTACTTCTAACATTCGGTAATTTAAATCTAATGCATTTGGTTTTTTTCTCATTAAGTACCAAATTATTTACCGTAAACCAATCTTGGACCTGAAGAATAGAGTTATTCACGTCGTCAAGATTTTGTGACCGTCGGTCTATTTTAAAGATCAATGATGTGTCATCTGCAAATAACACCATCTTCGGTTGATTTTGAAGTAATTGGGGTAAATCGTTTATGTAAACTAAAATGAGGAATGGACCCAATATCGAACCTTGAGGAACACCCATTGCCATTTCAGACCCCAATGAGTTTACGCCGTTTACTTGAACTTTAATCTTTCTATCTTTCAGGTATGATCTTAGTAAATCAAGAGCTGTATTCCTAATGCCATAGTGTTTTAGTTTCAGCAGAAGTGTTTCATGGTTTACGCAATCGAACGCCTTCGAGAGGTCGCAAAAGATTCAAATGGCATCTTGTGCTTCTTCCCAGGCATTAAAAATGTTCTTTATTAGGGTGACACCGGCGTCAGTGGTACAACGCCCTTTGGTGAAACCGTACTGTTGTTCATGAAAGATGGAATTTTTATTAAAGTGACGATTTACAGACTTTTACAGACATTCCCCATAGATCTTCTGTTGATTTAATTTTAAGATCTTTAAAAGCTTTTATAACAGCCTGGAGGTTTGTATGCTGAAACCTAAACTCTAAAGGGCATGCATTTACATTATTTCTAAGTAAGGCGGCAGAAAGCGCGGGTGATGAATTTAACATGCACAAGAAAAACAAGGCGCTGGTGTGTACTCTAGACTCGCTTCTGTCAAACTGTTTTGACGGCAGCAAAGACCTCGCCGATACCCACTCGATCTTGTACTGTGCAGCTGTGGCGGCATGTCGTGTAGCTCAAGTTAAATTTGCCAACAGTGACAGAGCTCCACGACCAAAACCAGCTGTGCCAGCTTGGCAGTGCAGGATTGAGCGTCGTATCGGTGAGGCTAGAGTACTCATCGGCAAGCTAATCTGCTTCAGGGAGGGCAATACTCGCCCTAGAGTGATGCGCTTTGTGAAGCGGGCGTTCTCGGGAACTGAAATTAGCTCTCGAGATTATTTGACCCGCGTCACAGAGCGTATCGACTTCCTGAAGCAGAAGATCTGTGCATGGGCAAATCGCATTCGACGGTACAGGCGGAGAGTGGAGCGGTACACTCAGAATCGCACATTCCAGAGCGATGAAAGGTGGGTTTACAGGGCTTGGGAGCGACCGGACAAAAGTGTGATTGACACGCGCCTACCGGATGATGACGCCATGTGATCGTTCTGGCGAAGCATATGGTCGGCGCCTATCAATCACACCGAAGGAGACTGGACTAGGAAGGTCGAACGAGCTTGCGAACAAATACCGGAAATGGGGGCACTCACCATCAGCCCCCAAGAAGTAGCTCGTGCAGTCCGTCCGTTACCTAACTGGAAATTACCAGGGCTGGACGGGCTGCACAATTTTTGGATAAAATGGTTCCAAAGGTCGCACGCCCGTTTGGCATCCCAGTTCCAGTCAGCTTTAGAGACAGGGTCGCTGCCCCAGTTCCTAACGACAGGAATAACCCACCTGCTTCATAAATCAGGTAGTACTGCGGAATCCAAAAATTATAGACCGATCACTTGTCTACCGACGGTCTATAAAGTTTTTACGTCCATTTTGAGAGCTAAAATTAACCAACATATAGACACCAACTCCATCATGTCTCCCTCTCAAAATGGATGTAGGAACGGGTCCCGCGGTACTAAGGAGCTACTCCTCATCGATATGGCCATTAGCCAGCAGGTTCGTCGTTCCCGAAGGGATCTGTCGACATGTTGGATAGATTATAAGAAGGCCTACGACTCGGTGCCACATACATGACTCATGAAGGTGCTGGAGTTGTATAAAGTAGATGCAACTTCCTGATGTCATGTATGGGGCAATGGAGGACGGTGTTTCGCTATCCAGGATGTCGACATATCCTGAGGAATAGCGAACCGATAAGGATCGATTGAGGTATATTCCAGGGTGACAGTTTGAGTCCACTTTGGTTCTGCCTAGCCTTGAATCCTCTAAGCACACTGCTGGAGGATTCAGGGCTGGGTTATCAATTGAGAAGAGGTGGTCTGGTTATGTCTCACCTCCTTTACATGGATGACTTAAAACTCTTTGCCCCCAACAATTTGCAACTGCTGGAGCTACTGAAGGTAACCGAAACTTTCAGTAGTGCCATCAGGATGGAATTTGGTGTGGATAAATGTGCGGTCACGCATGTAAAACGAGGGGAGATTGTGGAATCCGTGGGAACCCACCTCTCGGATTCCATACACCTAAGATCCCTCTCCTCAATCGAAACCTACAAGTATTTGGGTATGTCGGAAGCGTTAGGGATCAACGCTGCAACATGAAGCAATCGCTGAAGGAGCGCTTCTTTAACCGCCAGAATAAAGTATTAAATAGTCTTTTATCAGGCGGAAACAAGATGCGCGCCTTCAACGGTTGGGTCATGCCAGTTTTAATGTACTCTTTCGGCATACTCAAATGGACTCAGACGGAACTTGACGCCCTGGATAGGAGGGTCCGCACACTGCTGACCGCAAATCGGATGCATCACCCACGTTCATCGGTGATGAGACCGTGGTATATCCCACGGAAGTGCGGAGGTCGAGGTTTCCTAAATGCTAAGACCCTGCACAACCGTGAGGTATGCAGTCTCAGGGAATACTTCCTAGAAACCGACGTGGGGATGCACCGAGATGTAGTCTCAGTGGACAAGGGCCTCACCCCACTATCCTTGGCTAACGAGAACTGGCGCAAACCTATAGTGTTAGATACTAATGACCGCAGGGAGGTATGGCAGAGCAAAGAGCTTCACGGGCGCTTTTACCGGGCCTTACATGGGCCCGATGTAGACCTGTTAGCGTCCGTATCCTGGTTGCGATTCGGTGACCTCTTTGGGGAAACCGAAGGTTTTGTTTTTGCGATTATGGACGAAGTTATGATGATGAACAACTACCGAAAATATATTGTAAAGGACGGCACAGTTGACATCTGTCGGGCATGCCACGGTCCCGGAGAATCAATCCGACACATTATTTCTGGCTGTTCTCGTTTGGCTAACGGAGACTACTTGCATAGGCTCAACCTTGTAGCCAGGATTATCCACCAGCAACTTGCTCTGAAATACAGTCTTGTGGAATCGGAAGTACCGTACTATAGATATGTGCCCGACCCAGTCCTCGAAAATGGCAATATCACGTTGTATTGGGATCGATCTATCATCACTGACAGGACTATTGTTGCCAATAAGCCCGACATAGTGGTGATAGATCGATTAGAGCGTCGCACAATGATTATTGATATAGCGGTCCCGCATGACGAGAACCTCGTGAAAGCTGAAAAAGATAAACAGATTAAGTATCTTGACCTGGCTCACGAGGTTGTCGACTTGTGGGATGTGGATACAGCAATCATTGTGCCGATAGTCGTGACGGCCAATGGCATAATAGCCAAGAGCCTCGACCAACACCTGAGGAGGCTCTCGTTAGACAGCTGGATCAAGGGCTTGATCCAGAAAGCGGTACTCCTGGACACGGCGCATATTGTTAGGAGGTTCCTCTCTCAAGCCCCGGTGGCTTGGACCCTGTCTTTTTTCGTCAGAGATCTGACGTTTGACGTCTCTATCGGTGTAGCTCGCTGTCCAAATAAATTCAAATAAAAATAGTAAATAAAAGTCAAAGTGCATTAGAATCAGTTTAATAGTGATCATAGTGGCAATCAGCATAACATACACTGTAGTGAGTGATAAGTAGTGCGTTTAAGGGTCGTATAATCACAAAAATATTTATCCAAAATTTACGAAATTATAGTTAGTTACCCGCTAGTAAAACAATTTATTCGGTAACGTCGCTTTGACAACAGAGCCATCTGTCCTAGTAGCAGCAAACGACCTATCGACCCGTGACGGGAATCGTACTGCCGCCATCTAGCGAACATCCCCGATACCATCTGCCAAGCTAGTCTACAGGACGCATAACCATGCCGGGCATCAAATGTGGAGGTTGCGGTCGCTTCATATCTACGTTAGAGGGCGCTAGGTGTGGCAAGTGCCAGGTGCAGTATCACAGAGTGTGCGTGGGCGTCCCTACGAAGGCCAGCATAGCACCTAACTGGCGTTGTCCAGACTGTAAAAAGAATATTGCTCGGGATAACAGGGCCGAAACTCCTGTCAGGGGTCCCACTCAAAGCCCCCCCGCTAATAACACAGAGATTCCAAATTTATGTACACCTAAAAGTCCTGAGGCAAGTTCTAGATATGAACTCACGCAGACTATCAGCCCTGTTAATGCAGCCTCGACTCCCCCGCCGCCTGAAATTTCAATTGCCGACGTCACCACTCGGGAATTACTGCCTGTAGCTGCAATCGACCTGCGGGTGGTCATGGAAGAGCTGAGGATGGTGCGTGCAGAGATCCAGGTATTTAGGAAGGAGATGGAGGTTGAAATGGCGGAGCTCAAAACCACCTTAAATAACTGCAGCACACGCATCGACGGTCTGGAGGCCAGGGTGGACGCGCTGGAGCAGCGAGCTACTTCGAGCTCCACGAACTCCGCAAACGTGGACAAGATTGTGGAGGAACTGAGGAGAGAGATTAATAACAGGGACCAGGATCTTCTTGCTAACGACATAGAGGTGACTAATTTGCCGGAGGGAAAGGTGGAAAACCCAGCTCACATAATTAAGGTCATTGGCCACAAACTGGGAGTCAACCTTGACGATCGCGATATCGTTAGTGCGGAACGTGTTGGTGGAAGGCAGCTCAACGCGACAAGCTCAGCAGGACCGACTGAATCTCGTCCGCGGCCGATCGTCGTGCGCCTTGCCCGTCGGGACCTGCGCGACCAGCTTCTGGCAAGCGCGCGAGTGCGACGTGGAGCGACCACTGCAGACCTCGACATGCCCGCTCCAGCGCAGCGGTTCTTCCTCAACGAGCGGCTGACGAAAGCCAACCGTCTGTTGTTTCGTAGGGCGTGGGATGCAGCCAGTGTCCTTGACTGGAAGTTTGTGTGGACCAAGCAGGGCCGCATCCTCGCCAGGAAGATGCCAGGAGACAAGGCGCAGAGGATCCGCACTGAGGAGGACTTATCCCGTGTCTTCGGTACTGCAAATGACACTGCTTAATTGTTATTGTGTCTACCTACATGTGAATAGTTTTATTTTTAATGCTGGGGGAAATGTGCGTCGCAACCATTTTCATAGTGTGCTCAGCCATGGACCGGATGTAAGTGGAACTTATGTGCCCACATTTTACTATTTTGCTGTCATACTATATTTACTTATATTATATGTACAAAGTTTATTTATACCTAATCTATTTAATCCTAATTATGCACAAAGTCTATTTACACCTAGTCTATTTACACCTAGTCTATTTAATCATAAATATGAACAAGAAGTATTCTTTATCACAGTATTTTTCTCAATCATAATTACATATTCGTACTATAGTGCCCAACTGAACCTCCACACAACACCTACATACATTCACTCGTACCATTTCATCATACTTCCATATATAATACCTGCAGCTATTGACACTGATGGCTCCCAGTAAATATATTAAGTTTGGTCTACTAAATGCGGGCTCTCTAGGGACAAATCAGGATGAGTTCTTGATTGCCATGGGCAACCACTCTGTGGACATCATGGCTATAAATGAGACATGGTTACGCAAGGGGGAAGAGGACCGCGCTCCTAGTGTACCTGGGTACAAATTTAGGCACGTTCCGCGACCTGTGACTACCCGAGGTGGGCGTGGCGGAGGAGTTGCTTTTTACATAAAGAATGGCATTAACGCGCGTGTAAGAGCTCATCCTGAACACCCTGATGTGGAGCAGCTCTGGCTGGGCCTGACTATAAATAAAAAAAAGGTTCTAATTGGGACTGCATACCGCCCGCCTTGGCAGGACTTGGAGCTTTTCCTTGACGCTATAACTGCCAGTATTAGTGCATTAGCCCCATATGATAATCTTGTGATGTTGGGTGACCTAAATGTTAATCTGTTGGATGCAAACAGCTCAAAATCAAAGCAACTTACGGACTTTTTTAATTACTTGAACCTTGCTCAACTAGTTCAATTAGCGACACACTTTGTGGGTAACAGTAGTTCGCTCATCGATATCGTATGCACAGATGCTACAACGCGAAATGTTGAGGTGAGCCATATCAGTGAGCTCGGCCACCACTCTTTCATTACATGCGAAACTGTTTTTAAGAAGCCCAAGGTTAAACCTAGGGTGGTTGAGTTTCGCTCCTTTTCAGACATCATGCCAGATCACTTCCATAGTGATTTGAACATGATACCATGGTCTACTATAGGAGATATGAGTGATGTTGATGCCATGGTACATACTTTTAGCTTATACATGCTCCAGCTTTTCGATCTCCACGCTCCTATCAAGAAAAAGACCTTCTATAAGCGGCCTACGCCTTGGATCACAGACGTAATTCGTCTGATGTTCAAGCTGCGAGATGAGGCTAGGGACAGATGCCGTACAACTGGAGAACCACATCATAAGCAGTACTATCTGGATCTTAAACATGAAGCCACCGCCGCATTAATGAGGGAAAAGACAGCATATTTCACGAAAAACATTAATGATCAAAGTAAGGATCCCAAACTATTGTGGCGTAATTTGAAGTCAGATGTGCTTCCAGACCATAAAGAAAAGCTACTGCCAAGTCATTTCGATAATCCAGATAGTATCAATGCGGCCTTTTTGGATGTTCCAGGGAATTGTGATGATAACGTCTCGCAAATGTCCTACTTCTGTTCTCGCCAACACAGTCCAGCCATGTTCTCGCTCACTACAACCAACCAGGAGACAATTCTGAAGATAGTTAGGAGTCTACAATCAAATGCTCAGGGTGTTGATGGTATCAGTTTGAAAATGTTAACACTCACAATGCCAACCACCCTGCGAGTCATCACTGATATCATCAACAGGTCAATAGAGTCGCGCACTTTCCCTAGTCTCTGGCAGCGCGCAATTGTTCGCCCTATCCCTAAAATTAGTGACCCAGCTAATTTGAAAGACCTCAGGCCAATTAGTTTACTGCCCTGCCTATCAAAGATTCTGGAGCGTGTAGTGTATCTACAGGTAATTGAATACTTGGAAGATAATAACATTCTCCCTGAACTTCAGTCAGGTTTCCGTAAAGGAAGAGGCACTGCAACGGCTCTGATAGATGTGGTGGGCAATATCCTGGAGGCACGTGATGGGGGGGAGGGTTCGATCCTGGTCCTGCTGGATTTCTCTCGGGCTTTCGACGCTATTAATACCAATCTACTGCTGTCCAAACTAAAATATTATGGCTTTGATTGTGGCGCTGTGGATTGGTTTAATAGCTATCTAACTGGTAGGTCACAGTATGTGCAGATCCATAAGGAAGACGGATCAACTGTGTCTTCCTCCCCACTCCAGGTGTCTAGGGGAGTCCCGCAGGGATCGATTCTGGGCCCTTTGCTGTACATCCTCTATAGTGCTGATGTTATCGGATCCTTTTTAAACTGCAAGTATCATATATATGCTGATGATATCCAGTTGTACATATCTTTCAAAGGGGATGATACAGCGTTGGCAGTGCAAAAGGTGAATGAGGACCTGCATAGAGTGGTGACCTGGTCTGAGGAAAACTCTTTGGTCCTGAACCCGCTGAAGTCCAAGTTCATGGTGCTGGGTACAAGGAAACAAGTTGCTGCAATACTGTCTGCCAAACCTGAGATTTTAATTAAAGGGGAGAAAATTGAGCGAGTGGAACAGGCATGTAGCCTGGGTCTAATCCTAGATCCAGAGCTGCGTTTCGAGGCTCATTTAAAAAATGTACTCAGAAATTGTTTTTATAGGCTGAAGGTATTATATAGTATACGAAATTTTCTTAGCGTACCACTGAGAAAACAACTGACTGACAGTCTGATCCTATCTAAGCTAAATTACTGTGACACTGTCTATGGGCCCTGCTTGCTTGCTAGGACAGATAGGTTAATTCAGCGAATTCAGAATGCCTGTATTCGTTTCTGCGTACATGTTCCTCGCAGGCATCATGTGACACCATACATAAACCAACTCAAGACACTAAAAATGGCTGCCAGGCGAAAGCTTCATTTAGCAAGTTTAATGTTTGGCATTGTAACAACCCATAAGCCGCACTATTTATTTGAAAAACTCACTTGGCGACAAGCACGTTACAAGTATGGTCTTCGTTCTGTGGTTGGCCCACTAAACATGCAGCGACATAAAACCGCAGCATTCAGAGGTAGCTTCAGGTTTGCAGCCACGCGCTGCTGGAACGATCTTCCACCGCCAATGCGAGGCCTAAAAACAATACAGTCTTTTAAATTTCAACTTAAGAAGTTATTGTTACATGTACAACTTTCTAAACAATAAGTTTTTAACTCTCATAAACAGTAATTTTTCCTTTCTTTCTTTGCTCACCTCATGGGTCATGGCCTGCAGTATTTGGTTTTTGGATCTCCAGCAGCGCTGCAGCATGGCTTTCGGTCCCCTGTTTGCTGGGACTGATGGTAGCGTTCCCTCTGTCCACTCTCATCCTATGTTGACAACCTATTTATGGAATTACATTTTGATCTCATTACTTGTCCATGTTATTGCTTAATATTTAATTGAATAATCATCTATTTACAATCAAATTTCAAATTAAATTCCAATTATCGTATTATTTACTTAATCTGTGTTGTTCTATCTTGTATTTCTATTTGTGACTCGGACTTTCATAACTTTCTGTTTGTTTTTGAAGCAGCATATCTCTTTTAAAAGTGTTTGGTGTGTCGGGTCACCCTCCAGTTTTCCAGGGTATTGTCTTTATTGGGTCCGTCTCATCTCACATTCACTCACAAACGCATAAAGAACTTTTGCATAATAATAAACACATTACATCATTGGCCATTTTGTAATTTCTTACATCACAATTGGGTGAACGTCAAATAGACCGCGTCGAAATGTTGCCACTATATAAAACGTAATACGTTTTTTTTGAGGATGATATTCTCGTAACATAGAAATAAAGTATGTCCATTTCTTTTTTTTTTTTTTTACATTTATTTAGTATATTGCATCACACTATATTAAAAATATATGTATATTTTTCTTTAAGTACGCTGCACTTATACAGCGTCATATTTGTTTGCTGCACCGGTTGACGTCATTACGTCGGCGCCGGCTGTCGCTGAAAACCAGCGCTGGGGCTCTGTCTTGCATAGGGTCGTAGCATAATGCTGAGCGATAGCCGATTTGCGTGGATGTGACGCATGCTTCCCCCAACCTTATTTCATTTTTATATTCTAAACAATACTTTTCTGCGTCATGTTTACCGCAAATAAACGTTTTTTCTTTCTTTCTTTCTTTCTGTTCCCGACACCGGTGGGCTACTATTTTTTTATATTTTTTAATGTTTTTTTAATCATTTTATAAGAATATTTAAAAATGTAAATTATATGTTAATAAATGAAATAAAGATAATAATAATAATGTCACCTCCGATATAACAACAATACAGAAAATAAGAAAATGAAAATGAGATGTTGACTAGATCGGCCGCACGCCTAGCACGCCCACCACCTCTGGACTCGCCGCTCAGGTCCGCCTTGTCGCCGCCGGTACCCAGCCCACCTGTGAGCGCTGTGACGACACCGGCCGCGGTAGTTGCGTCGAGCTCGAACGACGAGTATTTCTCTCCGCCCACGACACCACCACCTGCTCGTCGAGGGGGAGGACGCCGGCCGCCGGTCGGCTTAGGACCTCGAGGCCCACCGGCCTCTAATAGGGTCCCAGCTCCCGGCGGAAGTGTACAGCGCATGAGATGGACACGATCCATTAACGAAAACGTCATGCGCTCATACTATGGGGCTACAGAGGGGGGAAATAATCTGACCGCGTACCGTGTTCGGATGCTCTCTCTTTTTCAGGCGCTTGAACCAGCTAGCAACGTTTCAGCACAACGACTGTCGAATCAGGTGCGGGCATTCAGCGTAATCATATGTTGGATGACACTGTACTTGATCGCCTGCGAAGTGAAATGCGAAGTAGCCATGTCATCGCCCCCATGTCGCAGAGTGTTATAGCACCATCACAGGACACTACAAGTCAAGCTGACGAAAGGATTGATGACAGGGCTACAAACGTAAGTACCCATTGCAATGAGGAATTGAGGAGTGCTTTGGAGGATGCGATTCAGGAATATCGGTTCATGTCGCCCGAACTTAGACCACGTTTACCTCGTTTGCCCATGCATAACAAAAATAGGGCGCTGATGGCTGTTCTGGATTCACAGTTGTCAAACTATTTTGATGACTGCGAAGACCTCACTGATACTCATTCAATTCTGTACTGCGCAGCTGTAGCGGAATGTCGTGGAGCTCACGTCAAATTTGCTAATGACTCTAGAGCTACACGACCGAAACCAGCCGTACCAGCTTGGCAGTGCAGAATTGAGCGTCGTATTGGTGGGGCCAGAGCGCTCATCGGCAAACTAATCTGCTTCAGGGAGGGCAATACTCGCCCTAGAGTGATACGCTTTGTTAGGCGAGCGTTCTTAGGGACTGATATCCACCCTCAAGAATATATAGCCCGTGTCACAGAGCGCATCGACTTCCTGAAGCAGAAAGTGTATGCATGTGCGAACCGTATTCGTAGGTATAAGCGGCGAGTAGAACGATACACTCAGAATCGCACCTTCCAGAGCGATGAAAGGTGGGTTTATAGGGCTTAGGAGCGACCGAACTAAGGTGTGGCTGACACGCATCTACCGGATGATGATGCCATGTGCTCTTTCTGGCACAGCATCTGGTCGGTGCCTGTCAGTCACACCGAAGGTGATTGGACTCGGGAAGTCGAGCGAGCCTGCGATCCAATACCAGAAATGGGGGCTATTACCATCTGCCCCCAAGATGTAGCTCGTGCAGTCCGTACGTTGCCTAAATGGAAGTCTCCAGGGCCGGATGGGCTGCACAACTTTTAGATCAAATGGTTTTTAAGATCGCACGCTCGCTTGGCGGCTCAGTACCAGACAGCTTTGGAGTCTGGGTCGCTACCCCAGTTCCTAATGACAGGAGTTACCCACCTGCTTCATAAATCTGGTAGCACCGCGGAACCCAAAAATTATAGGCCGATCACGTGTTTACAGATGGTCTATAAAGTTCTTACATCCATTTTGAGAGCTAAAATTAACAGACATAATATTGTCACCAACTCCATCATGTCTGCCTTTCAAAATGGATGTAGGAACGGGTCCCGCGGTACTAAGGAGCTACTCCTCATTGATATGGCCATTAGCCAACAGGTTCGCCGTTCCCGAAAGGATCTGTCGATATGCTGGATAGATCATAAGAAGGCCTACGACTCGGTGCCACATACATGGCTCATGCGGGGCTGGAGTTGTATAAAGTAGAAACAACTCTGCGCACCTTCCTGATGTCGTGTATGGGGCAATGGAGGACGGCCCTTCACTATCCAGGATGTCGAAATATCCGGAGGAACAGCGAGCCGATAAGGATTGAGCGAGGTATATTTCAGGGCGACAGTTTGAGTACGCTCTGGTTCTGCTTAGCCCTGAATCCTCTAAGCACACTGCTGGAGGATTCAGGTCTTGGCTATCGGTTGAGGAGAGGTGGTCAGGTATCTCACCTCCTCTACATGGATGACCTAAAACTCTTTGCCCCCAACAATTTGCAACTGATGGAGCTACTGAAAGTAACTGAAACTTTCAGTAGCGCCATCAGGATGGAATTTGGTGTGGGCAAATGTGCGGTCATGCATGTAAAGCGAGGGGAGATTGTGGAATCCGTGGGAACCCAACTCTCGGATTCCATAAACCTTAGAGCCCTCTCCACATCCGAAACCTATAAGTATTTGGGTATGTCGGAAGCGTTGGGCATCAATGTTACTGACATGAAGCAATCGTTGAAGGAGCGTTTCTTTGGCCGTCTGAAGAAAGTATTTAAAGTCTTCTATCAGGCGGAAACAAGGTGCGCGCTTTCAACGGTTGGGTCATGCTGGTTTTGATGTACTCTTTCGGCATACTCAAATGGACTCAGACCGAACTAGACGCCTTGGATAGGAGGGTCCGTACACTACTGACTGCATATCGAATGCATCACCCACGATCATCGGTAATGAGACTGTATATCCCGCGAAAATGTGGAGGTCGAGGCTTTTTAAACGCTAAGACACTCCACAATCGCGAGATATGCAGTCTCAGGGAATATTTCCTAGAAACCGATGTGGGGATGCATCGAGATGTGGTTGCGGAGGACAAGGGCCTTACCCCGTTCTCCTTGGCTAAAGAGAACTGGCGCAAGCCTGTAGTGCGTAGTTCCGTACTACAGGTATGTGCCCGACCCAGTTCTCGAAAACGGAAATATCACATTGTACTGGGATCGATCCATCATCACTGACAGGACTATTGTTGCCAATAAGCCTGATATAGTGGTGGTGGATCGAGGAGAGCGGCGTGCAATGATTATTGACATAACGGTCCCGCATGACGAGAACCTCGTGAAAGCCGAGAAAGATAAACAAATAAAGTATCTTGACTTGGCTCGCGAGGTTGTTGACATGTGGGATGTGGACTCAGCAATCATTGTGCCGATAGTCGTATCAGCCAATGGCTTAATTTCCAGGAGCCTCGACCAACACCTAAGGAGGCTCTCGTTGGGCAGCTGGATTAAAGGCTTGATTCAGAAAGCGGTACTCCTGGACACGGCTCGTATTGTTAGGAGGTTCCTTTCTCTGGAGCCCTGACTACCGGTAGCTTGGACCCTGTTCCCGATACCGGTGGGGATACTATTTTTATATTTTTAAATGTTTTATATAATTTTATTCTAATATTTAAAAATGTAATTTATATGTAAATAATGAAATAAAGGAAATAAAACTTTATTCATATAAAAAGATAATAATAATAACCCCACCGCCGTATCTCTACGTTGACGTCGTGGTGGGGCTTGCGCGCTCCGAACTCTGGGTCTGTGCCGGTAAAGTTTACTTTGCCGAAACAGGTCTAGGGTGAGGAGCCAGACCAAGAGATATACAAAAACCCGCAGGGCAGCATGTGGCGAGCTGTTGGGCAGTAGCGACCCCACGGACCCTATCTTCCGGGAGAAGTTTGTTCCTCACCTCTGGCTTGCCTTTATTGGCCGGCTAGAGTGAACACCGACGAGGAACAGAGCTCCCACCTCATTCTTGCCTTTATTGGCTGGCTTGAGTGGAGATTCGCAAGAGCAAACATGCTCGGAGGAAGGAAGTATTCCAATAAGATGCTGGTAGGGATCTTGACCGTACTTCCGGGATTGTCCTGATAGCCGTGGAATACCTCTTCACTCCTCATAAGCACCTCAGGACATGTTGCCCCCTTGTCGCTTCAACACTCTGTGCTAGCGACCATTTTCGGGGGCCCATTATTGAGTGTGCAAGTCACCCCCTGCCATTTTATCCGTGTACATATAAACATTGATCAGGCAGGGGCCATAGTCCGTCCATAGTTCCAGGTGACCAGTCCACTTTAGCCACCCAAACCCATAGTCAAAATATATTTGTTTCCATATCCTGCAATAGTCCTACACCAACCGGGGGTTGTCCTTGGGTGCCCTTGCGTAGTGCTAACAGGGATAGTCGTCGGTTGGTGCCTCAATACTTAAAAATGTCTAAGGGGCTTCTGCGAGTTGGCTTCGGCCCCTCGTACGCCTTCCAAAGGTCCGGGACCCCAGGGTCCCGAGATATGTTAAAGACTTTTAAAAATAATAATAATGTTTTTTTATCCTTTTTATTTTAAGAAATATTTAAAAATGTAATCGAATAAGAATTAAAATGAATAAACGAATAATAATAACTTCTTTATTTGTATAGAATGCAGGTGTTACAATAATGGTGTTAGTTTCAGATATTATTCCCAGTACATTCTGCCTGTTGGCATACAAAAATATAGTGGTTAACTTACAGATAATTTAGAAACTAGGTACTTAAATTCACAATGAGATCATGAACCGGCTAAATCTAAAATTATTTACATAATAATTTTGCAAATTAATTTGTGTGTTGTTAAAGTTTGTTCTTTTAAGTTGATCCTATTGTCATTTGGTCACGCACGGTCTGTTGATGGGGTTTTGGAGAAATCGAGAGAACTCTTCAAATATAAGGCACATCTATGGCGATTTGGGTATTTTTGATGAGCAGTTGACATTAGGCTATTGTAACTTAGATAAATTACAAACCAACCCACTAAAAACTGTTTTTTTTTAATTTTTATAAAAATTACAACCGACTTCCAAACTACAAAGTGAAAAATAACTTTAATTTCGGAAGTCGGTGTCAAAAAACTAAAATACTGATCCAAAGACACTGACTTCCGAAATTAAAGTTATTTTTCACTTTGTAGTTTGGAAGTTGGTTGTATTTTTAGGAAAAAAGTTTTTTCCACTTTGCATCTTACTTGAAACTTTTGGTCCAACAAGATTACAAGACCAATAAGGTGGTATATCTTCAGTATTCGGCAACTTTATTTTAAAAAAAATCGAAGAATAATATTGACATTCTAGATGACGTTCTATATGCAAATGAGTTTTCATGCTGTCAATTTCGACGTTAAACATGCTGATAAAATAAATATCAAAATACCTTTTAATATAGAATAATTATTTTAAACAAAAATGGAACCAAGTGACGCTAAAATAAAGAGCAGGGTAGCCATGGACCCGTCTTCAATTTCTACGGGCCCGGGGGGAAAGTCTGTGGTTGGTTTTGGAAAAAAGTCTCTTAGTCGAATGAAAGTCCGGAAAAAATCTTTTGGCTTCTCTAGTATTACCGGCGTAGGAGGACAAGTCCGAAAACGGAGTTCACAGGTTAGCTTATTCATTATTACCCTAAAAAATTAAACACCAGCCTGTTCTATTGCCAGGAGCAGATCCAACCCTCGAAAAAGTTTGCGGTCACATTGGATAAGGAAGGAGCCGCTCACGATTGATACATTTAAATATCAAAACCATATTGCTATAAGTCCATACAGGATAAGTTTTTATCCAGTGCGCAAACTTTAACACATGACTCTACTCATCATTATGAACAACTTTTACTATGGGACTAAACCAGAAATCGCGAAAAAAAATAAGCTGTTCCCTACATTTTGACGAGTTATGCGAACATAAATGCCCAGTCTCCTTTGAAAGTTATATGCTCGCACACAATGTGTGTGTCCTGAGTAAATCAGCCTATCGACCTCAATTAGGGTTGTGGGCATGCCCACTATGCCCACAACTGTGGAACCGCGCTTGTCTACTGCAGGGCTAAGGACTCTTCTCATACAGAGAAAGCAATGCTGCTCAGTGCTCGTGGCATTAATCTCCATTGCACGCTTGCTCAAGGCAGATTGGCGATTTCACGCCGGTAGCACACCTCCGCTGCGAATCCATAGCAGCGAAACTGCAGTAGTTCAATTCAACTGGCTTACTGGCTACTGCGGTTTTGCTGCTATGGTTTTGCAGCGGAGGTGTGCTACTGGCGTCAGACATACTGCTGCCCGTGGCTTGGCCCACGTGGGCCCTAATTATTTTTCTAAAATAAAAGTAGCCCAAGAGCCTACGTTACTCTTATAACATCAGCTATCTGCTAGTGAAAGTCCCAGACTCCCAGTCCCAGATTCCAGATGATTATCTTTTTGTATACATACCTGAAATGTATACATATTTGATTTATTTATCTGGTGTTTGTGATTTAATTATGTTTTCATTATAGTCCAAGATCCCAAGGCTGCCAGACGTCACTTATTTTCTGTTGAACAAAATGTGTAAGATTGAGTAGAGTTAGGATGTACTATGATCATATGCCTACTTGCTAGCTAAGCCAGACGGCCATTTTCTAGGACTCAGGTAATCAAGGTACGTGCAGCAATGTTTTTGAGGGCTTTATTTAAAGCGTCTGTAAAGTAATATTGCTGACGGGAAGTGTCTCGGAGTATTGATGACTGATTTTTAACGATATTGTGTTACATATCCGTACAAATCAGCTTGGCTGTCACAATTTAAGTGAGGTGAGTAGCGTTTTTACGTAGCTATCGGCTACGATCATAGTATATCCTTACACAACTCAATCTTACACATTTTGTTCATCAGAAAATAAGTGAAGTATGGCGGTCCTGGGACCTTGCTGTATTAGTACAGGCACAAATGATACACTTTTTTTCTGTAATGTAAGTTTTTTACTTGTAAATTAGTTTTTGTGTACACACGGCTACACATTTCCAGTTATGCTGATCTCGCATTGTATAGTATTTCGTACAATGCGAGGTCAGCTTATACTGGAAATGTATAGCTTGATGTATAGCCGTGTGTACCTTACATGTATTTTTGCCGAAATAAATTAATTAATTTATTTTTCCAGATTGGAATAGAATTTAAACGGCCCCAACTGTTGTATCTGAACACATACCAATTGGCACCGCTTTACAAGTTTCATGTGGCTAGGGTTACGAAGGCCATCGATTCTATACTAGATTCGCACTATGAGGATACCAGGTATAGTTCTGCGGTAAGTACGTCATGAAAAAAGGTCATGTGCTAGTCGGACTCGCAAACGAAGGGTAACACCGTAAAATATTAAAAACAAACTTTTGTTTTCTTTAATTTGTAGGGCCTTTCCTTTAATTCTTAACTTCTTTTTATTATTTGTTGTTATAATAATATCTAACAAACCCCACGCTCAGCAGTCGCGCTTGCGACCACGACCCCAACGGGCAGTAAAAAAAAACACTTCGAACAAAATATGTTTATAGAATTTATTCACTCATTTTAACTACGTACCTATTAATGCTGTCCCCAGGAATCTCCAGTCAAAACAATGTTGATAGCTGACGAAGTAATGCGAACTGTCAAGGATATGAACTTCGATCGCTACCGAATCATTTCCATTGTTACTATGGCTCAGAAGAGATCTCAATGCTACAATAATGCCGTCGCGTTTCTCTGGGATGAGGAGTTGGATAGCATGGTGGATATTCATAGGGAGGACAATACATCGTTCATTCAAGTCACTGTTTTTGGAGTCTACCTTGACTAGGTAATAGTCTTTCTTGCTGCAGGTGACATCACCTCCTCGTCTTCCTTGACTCCTAGTAGATTTTAGAGACATCTATTGTGTTCTTTTTCATTACTATTGATATCATAAAGCATCTCCTTGATTGTTTCTTAGCTCCTAGCACATTTTAGAGATGTCTATTGTGTTATTTTTCGTATTCATTGGCATAATAATAGTAAAATAAATAGATATAATTTTGGAATAACGCCATTCATTTTCCGTATATTTTTACTAGATTTTTTTTCTGGAAATACCGTAAAGATTGCTTGGCTGAGGCTTTTATTGAGTGGATATGTTAAGCCTTCAAACAAATGTTCCAGACATCGCTTTGACACAATTAGCTCAAATCAACTGGAGATTATCTTACGCTTCCCTTCGTAGAAATGTGCTTTCTTGAATCAAAGGCGATGATCATAAAAAGCGTGTGGTCGGGGGAGACCCCCATCAGATTTTTTTTTGTTTTTTGTATGGCATCTCGTAGTTGACCTCTGTGATCATGACTACTTAACCGGGCTTTCCTAAGCTACTACACTTAAAACCTCCAGTCAGGGATTATTCAACTATGCTAATTAAAACTAGGTGAACGCTCGCTAAGGGCACCCTCTGTGGGGTACGAACCTCGGCTTAGGGCGTCAACCGGAGGGAGGACATCAAGGATGGGACGAGCTGGATCAAAGTTTTGATCATGATTATTAGTCGGGGAATTTAAAGCTACGTGCTCAGCTGCAACAACTGCTGGCACCTCGTTATCGAGCAAGGGTCGGGGGGGAGTATCGTTTACTCGGGGACGCGGTCGCGATCGCAAAGGACTTCGGCGGCGAGGTTGGAATGACACCCTCGTCAGAAACGAAAGTTCTTTTTCACGTATGATTTGAAACAAAATTTTTGCAGCCGTCATCCTTTTTTTTTTTGGGTGGGAAATTATCAAATAACTTCTCCCGCTCTGGGCGGAGCGGGAGGGCGTGTTAGACTCTTACTGACTAAAACCCACCCGTGTTCCTTCGGTTGCCCTGTTGCCGGGGGCCATGATGTCCCTTTTTGCTCTTATTCGCAGCCCCGGCAGGCATTGGCCCTAGCGGACTCCGTCAATTCTGCTGACATCTCTTTGAGGCGCGCGTGGAACACAACGCGCCGTCGACCCGGGCCTGGTCCTTATCGGACGGCGAGCTACCCATTGCTCACCGCCCGCAAGCCCGCGCCGATGGTGGCCAGAAATCGGCTCGGGATTTACATTTTGACCTCTTATCGACTTTAGCACCTTCGAAAACTATGAAAACGACAACCATGACGAAAATCTTGAAAATTTTCTCAGTCACCATCTTGGATTACATTTTGACCTCACTATCGGCTTTAGCACCCTCGAAAACCATGAAAACGATACCAATCACGAACAACTATGAAAATTTTCAGAGCCACCTTGGGATTGCAATCCGAAAAAACGGATCCGGTAATCCGGCAGATCCGGCGTCATTATACGTTTACCGGATCCGGTAATAGAAATTTTTTGCAAAATAATCGCGCTGTTGCATGAGTTTGTACTTTAAATGCATGCGTGCGAGTCGTTCGACGCTGAGCCGCCCCACGTGCTTAGTATTATTCAACTCCTCGCTCGGGTCACAAATGTGTGTTTTGTTTGTTTGTCGCTGCATGATTATTTGCTGACTACAAAGCCAGTACAGAAGCTGACAGGACCTTTTCGGCCGCAGGCTATATTTTTAGCTCTATTAGAAGTCGATTGGCAGATGGCACAATTAATACTATTTGTTTCCTATGATCCTTTTTTCAAAACCAAAAGTTATTTTTAACCGACTTCAAAAAAAGGAGGTTACTCAATTCGACCGTAAATATATATTTTTTTAAATATGTTTTCGCTGAAAACTTCGTCGTTTATGAACCGATTTTGATTATTCTTTTTTTGTTGGAAAGGAGATATGTCAAGAATGGTACCATGATAAGGAAATCAGGATCTAATGAGGGCATTCCAGAGAAATCGAGGGAACTCTTCAAATATTATAGGCAAACCTGTAGCGATTTGGGTATTTTTTATAGTACTTTGAGCAGTTGCTCTTGGAAAGTACCATTTAGTTAAGTGGAACTGATGATGAATACCACAAATAGCCACCGGAACTAATCAATAATAATATTTCACGGGTTGCGATTCGATTACTTTAATATGGTTGCAATGGAATTTATGCTCGTCACAATGCATATGGAGAAGTGGAGCTGATGGTAAAGTCAAAGTCAAAGTCAAATAATTTATTTCAATTAGGCACAAAAAGGCACTTTTGAATGTCAAAAACAAAAAATAGAATTGATTCTAGTCGCCCGGGTCCAAAGGGTAGTTTTCGTATGGAGAAGAATGGGCAAAATACAACAACAACAATATTACAATAAATAATATTACAATATTACAATAATAATAATATTATAATATTACAATATTTTGTATACATTAATTATATAATTATATGTGAAAACGATGCACCTGGAATAAGATTACTATACCACAATAGGTAAAAATAAAAATGAAGCAATGATAGAAAAAACTATTATGTAATGGATACATGGTGTTCCTATACGATATTCCTAAAAAAATTACAAGTGATACTAATTCGTCAGTGTGTGAGTTCAAGTAATCACAGAATGTAAAAAAAATGTTGTAATATTTAATTACACAATTAAATTAGCAACCAATTTGATTTTGTCTAGACTCAAAATTGTCCTATGGAGCTAGACCAGCATGCTTCCAAGCATTCTTATCTAGGATATAATCCTCTAATTTGTAATATGCTTGCTTGCTTATGCTTTTAAAGTACCAGGAGAACTCCTCGACGATGAACGTCCCTGCATGATGAGCAGTTGGCATTAGGCTAATGTAACTTAGATAAATTACAAATTGACCCACTAAAAAGCTAGAAATAAAAACTTTAATGCAAATAACGAAAATACAAAACCAAAGACACCGATTTCCGAAATTTAAGTATTTTTTCACTTTGTAGTGGTTTTTTGCAAGTCCAGTGACAGGAACTTATCATATCATCTACATACTTAGTGAGAAAAAATACGTATTATTGTAGCTAACTCAAAAAACACCCAAGCAAAGTTAATAAAATTTATATGGGACCAATTTCAGAGCATACCGTTTCAAACAAAAAAATAATTTTCAAAATCGGTACACAAATGACGGCGAAATCGAAAAAAAAAGCATACGCTACGAATATATAACCTCCTCCTTTTTGGAAGTCGGTTAAAAAGAATAAACAATCTATTTATTACACTTACTCGATTATCAGTCCATTTTGGAACGAAAAGCAAAAATTATCCTGATTTTATCAATCCGGCCGGATCGATGAAAATCCAACCGGATCCGGCCGGATTGAAAATGACGCCGGATTGCAATCCTTTCGGCCGCCATCTTGGATTTTCACTTCGACCCCACTATCGGCTTTAACACCCTCGAAAACCATGAAAACTATACCCATGACGAAAAATTTTAAAGTTTTTGCATCCGCCATCTTGGATTTTGACCTCACTATCGGCTTTTGCACCCTTGAAAACCATGAAAACGATACCAATGATAAAAAAAAAAAAAAAATTCGGAGCCGCCATCTTGGATTTTCATTTTGTCCAAATTCACACTTTCTCTCTATCTCGCGGCATGCAGTGTACTCGGGCCGATGTGTACAATTTTATCCTACGACACTAATCACTTTACTCTTTTTTGTTTTTTCTGCCGGCGTTCTTTCTCTCTTTCTTTCTTTCTTTTTGAATTAGAAGAAGACAGTCGCCCTGACGATTTCTGAAAGTTTACAAGCCGCGTTAAATAATTTCGTTCCAAAAACAGTTCTTAGATATGTAGGTATTCTCAATCTAGCTCAGTAAAAATTGTACCTAGAAGTAAGGTTTCATCAACTGCTCCAAAAAATAAATAAGTTATAAAATCTCCGACACTTTCCGCTGGGTTAATCTTTGTGTCTGTAAATATATAAGTTTCAACGATTGTATCCACTTGAGCTGCATGTACGGGAAAATATATAAGCAGCATTTGATACTTAAGAATCTGAACAACAATTGGCCAATTGTAATACTCCAGGATAGTTGCTATCTACCAGACAAACTAAAAACGGATTACATAATTTTTAATAAAAATCCGTCTGATTAACAGAAACTTTGCCGGAGGCAGAGAAACAGGTTCTTCATCTACGATTTTTATCAATGGTAATATCTTATTTTTTCTCTCTAATACTATTTCCGTCTATTTACGTGTTAATAGAAATAGGTTGAAAGTAAGTGGGCGTCGTCTGTCAGTGGCGGAGTTATCGTGGATCTCTTGTACTCTGCGGTATCGAGGACGCCACATTCAACGGGTGGTGAGCACTCGCCTTTAATGAATCTTTCTGTGTAAATACTAGTAAAAGTACCTTGGCATTCATTCGGGATCGGAGTAAAAGTGTCCTAGTAGTAAAGATGGCTCCATCTCAGAATACCAGATTCTCAATATACCAGATTCTCAAAACATTAGATTCTTAAAATACCAGATTCTCAATATACCAAAATGTTTACTAGAATAATATAAAAAAACCTAGCTAATTATTGCGTTCAGCAAATAGATTGCATATATTGCACATCCATACTTCCTTACATATCCATAATATCCCGACTTACGAGTTTCAAGACGTGGGTAACCCAACTATTCGTGCAATTTGTTCAACTTGTTTCCACACTATGAGACTGGTGCACTGGGCGAGTGATATAGCCCACTCTCTCTTACAGAAAGAAGCAGAAGTACACAAACGTTTGGGTCACCATGATATGGCACATCCGGTTGGCAAAATCGAATATACATACCTATGTAACTCGGGAAAAAGCCACTCAGCTTAACTCTGTGCCAAGTCAACCTGAACATGAATCAGCGAGGATAGATGGCGAACGGAGTTTACTGATCGGCACGAGCCGAATGAAAGTTGAATATGTGTAGTAATTGCTACAGATCGGCTTTCTTGTTCAACGAATACTGCCAAATGGAATATGCCGACTCGAACATGTAGTGGAAACATTACAGGCAAATAGATTTATTTATTCAGTGGAGTTGGTATTCATTTGTACAGTGATTACTATGGAAATCTAGCCCCGTAAGGGTATCGCTAAAAGGGTTAGTTGGGACATGTGTCATTTAGATAACCATTAGGTAAACGGCAAGAGGAAAATCAGGCTTAACACATAACATAACATCACGCCTTGTTTCCCCGAAGGGTTGGGCAGAGGTGTCCCTGTAGCAGGTACACCCACATTTCGCCAGTTATGTTTAAGAGTTGTTTCGAGTTCAACTTTGTTAATATTTATGTCCGGGAAAAAGCAAAATTCGAATATTTCAGGAAATTAAAAAGAACTTTTTATAAGAAAAAAATATGAAATGAAACTGCCTGACTTTCGGGCCTTAGTGGCCCGAAAGTCAGGTAGTTTCATTCCTAGACTCATTAACGTTGGAAAATTGACCTAAATACCAGTGCGCACTTATAATCCTTTGGCAAAATGAAACAGGGCACATTGAAAAACGGTACAAAACAAAACAAAGAATCCACTATTGATCTCCTTTCCACCACACATGTTAGCAAAAAATCCCAAGATTTCCATAAATTACGAATGAAATAAATATCCCTACAGATTGTAACTCAACGGCACACAGCAAAAGAAAGACTTAAGTGTAAGGACCCGATCACACATACCCATCCACACCACAACGACAACACGTGGATGGACAGGCTCTAATTTGTATGAAAATGAATGGTCTATTGACACGGACCACATTTGGCTGTATTCAACCGTGTGTGCGATGCCGACCACATCAAGGCCACAACGCAACCACCAGCGATACCGCGCACTAGCGGCCTGCCGCGTCACAAACAACGCAAATGCAAGAAGCTATAGACAACATTCACATGTAACCACTGCATACCCACATTTTGTCGTTGCGATGCAGTGTGGTTGTGTTACGTGTGATCGGGCCCTAACACCGATTCAATTCAACATGGCGGCAACTCTATTTCAATTTGGTTCCTTTTAAAATTCCTACCTTCGTTCTCGAGAATTCGCTATTTATTTTTAAATGTCACAGGAGTTTTTGCTGGACTTAATAAAAAGCTTTCTTCAACAATAGCTTTTATAGGATTTTAGAGGAATTTTATTTTCGGTAGTTTATTAAAAATTTAATTACTGCGGAAGGTTTTGAATGTCAGGATCGTGTCTGAGTTGTATTTAAAAGCGTGACCTTCCATTCCTATCAAAATGATATGATTACTTTGTAAAGTATTATAATATTTTATTTATTGTGAATGTGAAGACTACGTAGATATTTGAGTAGTTTATGCGGCCTACCCAAATGTTCTTTCTTTGGTATTGTTCGTCGAGTTGAGCTCCTTTAGTTTTGAGTTAAGGTCCACGATTACTGACAAATGCTTGGACTGTCCAAATCTGTGTGGTTCTTTCCTCAAAAGACCATTTCAGACACTATCTACATGGTCCTCATATGGCCTGACCAACATTATGTCTGGACTTTAAAAGAGACTGCCCTGACCTTTGAGTTTGTTTCTGCCTTTATTCTCAGATTAGTCAGCAGATAGGAAACGGCGAAGTCACCTAGCTTATTTTTAATATTTATTAATACGACGTGTAAAAGTGGTTCTGATATCCTATTTACGGAATATACAATTTAATTAAATTTATCAATGCTTTTTTTTTGGGTGGGTAATTATCAAATAACTTCTCTCGCTCTGTGCGGAGCGGAAGGGCGTGTCAGACTCTTACTGACTAAAACCCACACGTGTTCCTTCAGTTGCCTGTATATTGCCAGGGGGGCTACGGTATCCCTTTCGGACTTTCCTGCGACCCCAGCAGGCATCGTCCCTAGCGGACCCCGTTAGTTGTGCAAACATCTCATTGAGGCGCGCGTGGAACACAACGCGCCATCGACCCGGGCCTTATCGGACGGCGAGCTACCCATTGCTACTATCCGCAAGCCCGCGCCTATGGTGGCCGGGAATCGGCCTGGGATGCCCGATGCCCAGGGCGTCTCCTACGGCAGCTAGGGGTGTGAGGGTGCGAAATTTGCTTATTCCTCACGCGTTCCGCCTCCTCCTTCGCGAGCATTACTGCTTCGCAGAAGGATGTGACGGCTTCCCATGTCCTGTCGTACCGCCACTGATCGCCTCCACGAGGACACGGCGGTGCCCCACCCAAGCCAGGCAGACCTTCACCGTATGCTCTACCGTATTCTCCGGGCGATCACACAATTTATCAATGTTTGGCGGTAGATTTTGCACTGATCTAGCATTTATTTTGACGAGCGTTTAGTTCATTCGATCTATGGTTAACTGTATCTATACTATATAATTATATAATTTGTGGAAGCTTATAAGTAAATGGCAACTGTAAGCGCTATTGTACATAACTTACTTTTATAAATATTAGAATGTAACCTTTCTGAAAAATAAATAAACGAAGGAGGGTATGTGTCCCTTTGCATTATTATCCGCCATATTTTAACTACTGTATGCCCACTGTGAGTAGTGTTGGTTATTGCGTTTCTAAACGTGTTCACTGCTTGACCGCCACCGATGAATTCTGCTCAGCTCTGGCTGGTCCGAGCGTTATATTGTAGACTTTGTCGAGTGCAGCTAGGCGGCGATGGCATCCTGATTAGTCAACTCGCAACGTATTTCCAAAAGTAAGAAATATGACTAACTAGTTTCACAGAATATTAATAATGAATTGAAATTATAACACTGAATTTGATGTTGTAACAATTTTAGGTATAAAAAAGGCATTTGGAAAGTTTCCAAATAATTTTTATACATCTAAAACTAAATATTCGGTATTACGATATTAATTAGGTATTGCATTTCATAATCAATATTTTAATTCCCTAGTTAGTCATAATTCTATACAGTAATATTACTAAATTAATCAAAACGGGTAAATATTTGACAGCTATTTACGACGTTGCCAACTTTTAGGATAAACCCTCTTAACTCTATTAGTACCTATTGAAACTAAGCTTGACAAGCAATGGTGCCAACATGACGGCAAGGGATAAGTTATAACAAGGTACCTAGGTAGTACACGCTCCGCAAGTGGGCACGTCAAGACTTGACTAATTAGCCTATATTTACGTATCGTCTTGTCTCTTTTTCACTCCCGATAATTATGACATGCCGTCTTACTTACACCAGTCATCTAATAGTATAATAATGTACCGTTTTTGAAGATTGAATGTGGGTAGATTGTGTGTGATTGATATAGATTGCGTGGTTTTTTTTTTTAAATAATTCTTGAGTATAGTTCTCGATGTTTTTGGTTGGTATATTGGCGTGTGCTAGCTGACATATGGCCTATAATTTATCATTTGAATTATGTTTTGTGTTGCTTAATGTAAGTAATTTTGTATACTATTGTATAGAATCATTCTCTAACTTGAACAGACAGCTGTGCTGCTGGGGAGTTTGTTGCGCCACTTCTTCTTCCCAGCTAAAGGCACTAGGAAGTGGTGAAGGGTGGGCATTTTTGGGGGACTGTCTTATGTAATTTTAACGTTCGAAAAGTGCAGATTCTCAGCCTAGTTCAATTTTTTTTTCGTATCATAATTATATAAAATCTTTTTACTTATAATATCATTGTCTTAAACAGAAAACATTTTCAAGCTTTTAGTACCTAATTTGTATCTTTATAGTTACATTTATTACTATATTAATCCTACTCAACATACTAACTTCACTAAAACCGACGCGCGATAATTATTTCAGTTGGTATAATTTATATTCCCTAACTTTTCAAAAAACGTGGCCCACATTCTAAATTTTCAGCTCGAAACTAAAATATAGACGCAATTTTCGAGCTCGCACGGACAGTGTGCGGTCAAGCGCATCGCTTTCTATGTACAGTGGGCTGCATCAATTGGGTACCATAGTTGTATTAAAATTTTAATACAACCGTGGTACCCAATTGATGCAGCCCACCGTACCTACCTATGACAATAATGGGAGGCATTAATTGCTCCCGTTTCCAAGAATTGCTGAACGACTGATCAGTGTTACTGACTAGTTTCTAGTAATTCATGATTGCGAGCGCAATACAGATCGTTGTGGAAAGCCTTCGTCCGAATGAACGTCAAACGGCTGAAATGACGATGATATTAATATTTTTGTCATAGGTATATGTATATCTTCCCTTATATTTAAATCAATATTTATTCCACAATTTTCATTATTGCACCTACCACCGTCTCTGTATCACCCTAAGGTTATCTGGTAGAAATTGCCTATGGCATTAAGTCCGCCTTAAAGTATTAATTATATAAGGTGACTGGTAATTAGTGATCGATACTTAAACACGTGACTTTACTCATCATTATGAAGAACTTTTACAATGGGACCAAACCTGAAATCGCGAAAAAATATATCATTCAGTCGTCAAAATGTAGGGAATAGCTGATATTTTTTCCGCGATTTCAGTTTTGGACCCATAGTAAGGCTGCCTGTCCACTGAAGCGGAGCGAGGCAGCGGAACGGAGAAATGTGCCAATATTAACCAATAGAATCTTAACTCCGGTTCAGAGCTCCGCTTCTGTTTGTTAATATTGGCACATTTCTCCGCTCCGCTGCCTCGCTCCGCTCCAGTGGACAGGCTGCCAAAAAGTTGTTCATAATGATGAGTAAAATCACATATTTAAGTATTGGTCACTAATTACTAGTCGCCCTATGTAAATATACCTACGTAAAACAAGAAACGTGTAATAATTGTTCCATATGTATCTCTTCAATGTTCCACAATTTTTACAGTCACTATTTCAATTCCAACTTTACGAGTTTAAAACAAAAATAGATACATGCAGAATTGCAGATACATTTTATTTCAAACTGCTTAGTAATACGTTTTCACTTTACGCCACATTTTTACATCAGCAATATTTTATACCAACGAGTGCCATTATGGTTGTTATAAAATTTATATTACCTCTCAGGTGATTGGTCGTATGAAAATATCGTTAAGACTATGGATATGCAATGGCACGTTTGGCTTTTTAACTTTTTAACGTTTGCTGACTGAGCTAGGACGATTGTATCGGTGAAATTTTAGATTAAAAACAAACATGTTACTCGTTTGATAGTTTTGTAGAAGTGTAATGAGAAGGAGGAATATAAAAGTTTAGTGACTTTTGTGCATTGAACTTGGGGTTGCACAAAAGGACACGACTTTCCAAAGAAATAGTTAAGGCCGCGCGCACTTTGGATGCGTTTTCGTACGAATCTCACCCGTGCGTACACGTACGAACACGCACGAATGATCTCGACCTTCCAAGTACAAAGGGAGCGCGCAGACTGGGTGCGACTTAGCCGTACGTTTACGTACGTTCGTTTTTTTCGTGCGTTCAATGCGATATCACCGGAACACTGTCTATTTGACGGAGAAAAACGTATCTAGCATGCATACGTATGCGTGTATGTGTACTCAATTCGTACGGCCATTGTCATAGGTGTACGCACGAGTTAAATTCACACGAAAACGCATCCAAAGTGCGGCCTTAAGGTATGGCCTTAGAAAGAAAGAAAAAGTATCTATTGGGGTTTGCAAGTAGAACACAGGCTAAGTATTAAATATAGAAAAATAAAAGGAATAAAAACTATACGTAGGTAATAGAGTGCGGGCCACGAAAGTAGGCCGGCAGAAAATTGGGACCTAAATTATTTTTAACACGTTCAGTGCCTTGAGCCGCATATGGGATGCCAGGAGCCTTCGCAGAGGGCTTATTTTAAATGTAGGTTTTTCTTAGCGAATACAGCATTATAAACCGTGAAAATAAACTCAGATGATTTTAACAAGATTTATTAGTTGGTTTGAAAATCCAAGCAATTTTTATAATTTTTTTATTTAATGTTCACGGTTACAAATATTCACAAAAAAAATTAGAAGGTTGGAAACTACGTATAGCGACAAGACCACCTGAAAACACTATTTTACTTCGTTTTACAGAGTTTTATAACACGGTTTTAAAGCTATTGCCTTTGACCGTCCGCGATGGTTGACTTTAGCGCAAACGGAATGCCGGTAACCCTCCCGGAGGGTTCACTTCCAATATGTATGGCGGCATGGCGTATGAGTTCTATGAAAAGTGAGTGGAGTCGAAAGTGTTTATGCAATGTGATGCAATGACATAGACACTAGCGCCACGTTAAATAAACTTCAGTGGTGGCGTGGACTCTCGCCGTGTTAAATGAACTTCAGTGGTGCCGTGGACTCTACAACTACTAAGTACTAAGTTTCTGTCTACTCTCATTTGAAAAGTTCGTACTCGTAATAATCTTCCCACATGACTTATTTTCTTTAGTAAATAAAGAACATTTCTATCTACCTGTTCCCAGAAACTCTTATGAAAGTAAATATTGTATTACAATCTCGCGTTCCAATACCCGTCGATAAATTGAACATGGTTCGAAGAACTTTCATTTACGGAAACGTTCTAGGTACTTAGATCAGAAGTACGAAGGTACTCATGGAAAATCGATGAAACTCCAGGTAATTTCTCCTTACAATCTTTATTACATTACCCTTAGGGCAATACTACACTAGCAGATTTAACGTCGATCAATCGCGTCTTTCTGTGTCAACGGATTTGTGATATTATACCGAGTCGATCGGTCATCATCGCTTTTAGGGAAAAGGTTGGTCTAGGATTGATCGATCTTTTTGTGGACTAGATCAATCATCGATTGACCAGAACACTACGTAACTGAGACATTGACTATCCAATGAAATCATTCAACGGTGGTTCGTTTTCAACCAATTTACCAATAAATCGACGGAAGACGAACTTGCATAGCTATTTACAATCATTCGATACGCTTACCGAATCCAAAATCAGGTTCTCAAATCCAAAACCGGAAAATTTTGACAGATTACATCAAATAGACGACTTATTTGTTGTTGGGGCAAGGTGCTTAAATCAGGTTATCAAAATGTGACATTTTCGTCACTATAGGCTGCCGAATAGTTATAAATAGTTATGCAGCTACATGTGTTTTTCGATACTCCATCAAGGATCACCCTTACGCTACTAACCTAACCAAACAACACTGACCAAAGACATCGATGTGACGTCGATCGCTATTGTGTATCAGCATCCTTATATAAAGACGATCTTAGATATCTAACTACTGCTCACTGGGCCACCACTGATCACTGGGCCACCACTGATCACTGGGCCACCACTGATCACTGGGCCACCACTGATCACTGGGCCACCACTGATCACTGGGCCACTACTGCTCACTGGGCCACCACTACTCACTGGGCCATCACTGCCCACTGAGCCACCACTACTCACTCGGCCACTACTGCTCACTGAGCCACCATTGCTCTCTGAATACTACTACTACCCATAATTTGTACTTATTGCCTGCACTAGCCGCACATTTTATCAAAACGCCGTCAACCTTTCCATCTTAAGTTAAAACACAATTAATACACAAATTCGTTCAACAGTCTAACTTAAAGTGAATCACGCGATTCTAAAAACGACAAACAATTCAGTTTCATCAAAGCTCCAATATTTTCCTTTGTAAATTTCTCGCGTCAATAACGAAAGTAAAACTAATAAAACGGTTTGGCTGCAGTATGTCGGATATCGCTACCTACGGATCGTTTGCATACGAAATATTGAAACTGAAACAACACTGACTAGACTGAATAAACTGAATAAATAATCCAACCTTAATAACAAATACGTTTTGATTAAAAACTTTATTGTTTACAGTTGGAGTTTAATTTATTTAGTTGTTGAAAAATAACATTGGTTTTAGCTATTTATTATTGCTCACATTCCAGAATTCAATATTTCTCTGTCCGCTGCGCCGTTGGTCCTACGCCTGATCTCGCTCCAGTCGTGTCGGATTGCCATCACATCGGACTATGAGAGTGAGGAAAAGGATAGTGCACCTGTGCACTATAAAGCCGGCTCTCCACCGAAAGAAAATTGCCAGCTTTTGTGTTGTCAACACCTGCTAATATCTCCCGCGTCGATGGTTGGTCTCCGCTGAGATTGGTCAGCATACCCGGAATTGGTCGATCGTAATTCGTTCTGGAGGTGGTATATCCTTCTTTGTAGAGGTTATCACAATCTTTGTTACTTTTCACTTAGTATCACATGAGAAACACTTATTCGATAAATAATTATTTTAAAAAAAAACGTTTACACCATCATGACGCAGAAAATAGGGCCATATTAAAACTGAGTAGAAAATATAATCAACAAAATAACGAGATTGTTACTACTAACTCTAGAAAAATGTGTCCTTACATTTTCACAATCATTAAAAATAATAATCGTCTTGCCAGTCTGGAGTACATACTCTTACTACGTAATTGGCAATCCTAAATGATTGTATCTAGAGTCTAAGCACAGTATAAATATGAACAGTACAGTAACTACGTAGTAAACGTTCGAAACGGCACACTCACCCCAGTGACCCGGCACTCCAAGTGATTATCACGGTGCTGCCGACAGCACCGCGATAATAACTTGGGGTTTTCAAAAAAATCGCGGCGACCACTCGTCTTGACACGGCACCCGCAACTGATTGTGGGTGCCGTGTGGGTCCCGCGAGGGTAGGTTATTATTTCAACAGATAGACTTAGTTTCCATACTGTCGATATTTATACTGTGGTCTAACTAAGGCACCTGTCCCACCGCCGGCGATTCTACAACAAAAAATTAACTGGCGAGCAACGAGCAGCGAGTGCGCTGCGGCCACGACCGATTACTCGTTGGTATGCGTATGTACCCAGCGTGAGTCTCTCAGCGAGTGTTCTGCCCGCGAAGCGAGTGTCGCTGAGCGATTACTCTCTTTGATAGCTCTTGTCGCTGCGACAAACGAATACTCGCTGGCGGTCTGAACAGTCAGCAATCATAAATATATCCCTTTTACTTACACGGGATCTACAATCTTTTACATGTTTCTTGAGCGAGGAAATTGTTGATAGCTCGTCGCTTCCTCGTCGGCGCGGTGGGACAGGTGTCTCAAGAAATAAGTACTACCTATTTGGAATCAATTGTTGAGAAAGAAATGATGTTTTGTACAATCTCCGGTCTGTCTATTGAAGTGTATTCGAATATGAAACGTGTGTGTAGCGTTTTCTGATATACAGATTCTATTAACTTCAAAAACATTGTTTTAAGTAGAAATCCCTTGGATTTACTTAGTAATTCACCATAAAGAGGTAAACTTTCCAAAATACAAAGCTGGCTTGATTTGGGGATTTATTCCAGAAAACCCCACCGACAAATTCTGGAAAAAAAATAACAATCCCCACTGGTAGTAGGGATTTGTCGGTGGGTACCTATTTCTGGAATAGGCCAATTTGGGTCGGTTTCCAGTAGGAATACGACCTTATGCTTGTGGCTAGGTAATAACAGCCGCACGGGTCGATCGATCAGGTTAAGCTACGCTTGCCACGGATGGTTGGTAGATGGGTATCTTTACATACCAAGATCCCTCCGTGCCTCGGAAAGCACGTTAAGCTGTTGGTTCCGGCTGTTGGTGGGGTATCGTGTTATCCAGTAACTGGGTTGTGGAGGTCAGATAGGCAATCGCTTCATGTAAAATACTGGTATTTAGCTGCATCCGGTTAGACCACCATCATCATCCATCATCCATCCATCCCATCATCCATTTCATCACCATTCCATCATCTGCCTAGGCAGTTGGTGAGATTCCAGTAACATGAGTAAAAATAAATAAGTACCTACTGTATCTATTTATGTACCAAATTCTTGAGAATACTCTCATTAATTTGTGACACTAAGTTTTTACTGTCTTCTTTTACTTACTTTTATAATGACATTTTGTGCTGTCATGGCACAAAATCATGCGTGTGATGGGCAACGTTACGTCTTAAAATATTAGGCATGTGTGTTAATAAATGATGGTTGAATTGTTGACGTTATTTTGACTATGTTAGAACGTTTATCTAATAACCCTATACTATTAAACGAGCAATATTTGCATACGTATATATATATATTTGTAATCACGTTCTCGAAAACGGCTCCAACGATTTCGATGAAAGTTGCAATATAGGGGTTTACGGGGGCGAAAAATCGATCTAGCTAGGTCTCATATCTAGGAAAAATCGTTTTCTCCGTATTTTCACCCAAGCAGAGCTCGGTCGCCCAAGGTTTAGAACAATATGATTACCTTAGAATCATGACATGGTAGCATGGAATAAGTAAGTAGGTACCTACTATCATGTGGCAGCATGGAATTAGTATGTGCTATAGGTACATGGGATTAGTATGGACTATTCTATACTATTAAATAAGCATTCTCTATTTTCACCAGAGCAGAGCTCGGTCGCCCAAGTACTAGAAATTATCTCATAACAAAATAAAGATTAATTAAGTATCAAAGTATGAAATGTCGAAAAAGGTTAGCAAGACGTGGCAAGTTCAATGTTAGCAGCCGACCTGAATTAAAAACTAAATGGCGGCAGTCACGAATACTTGATTGGAAGGTCAAAGATGATACTATAGTAGTAAGCAGTTGACAGTGTCAGTTGAAGTGTATGAAATAACCTACAAAAACTTTTTAGCAAACGATTTGTTTGTTTAGTTACTCAAGATTAGAAAAACTTAAAGTACAATAGACGTGGATATATTTAGTAACCTGTTCCGCTTAGCTATTTCTAGCCACAAAAAAGAAAAAAAAAAAAAAAAAGTTTTTAAGGTTTATTTATTTTTGTATTTGAGGTTCTATTAACCTTTCAAATATTTTGGACAACACTATCGTTAGTGCTATGGGCCTATATTTAGACATACGATTATTATCTGAAATATCACCTTTTCTATTTTTAACCAGTGGCACTACTACCGACTTCATAAAATCTTTAGGTAAGAAAGCATGAAGTATTGAACACTCTAAAATAATGAATGCAACTCTTTTTGTGAACCTTAAATAATTCCAATTTTGAGAACCTAAAAAAAAAACTTAATAGCCAAGTAATTGCGACCAACTTGGATGCAGCGCTCACCGGCTGGTTGGACACAGTTCTGACCTAACCTAACCCGTTTTATCGGGGTACCCATTGCTTATTTACTGAAACCAACTGTGAAAAAAGGCCACAAAGTTAAAAGGAGGCTGATTTATATAATAAAACCGGTCAAGTGCGTGTCGGACCACGTGCAATGAAGGGTTAATAGTTGAGATGAATTTATTCCAAAAACAAACTTAACATTGTAGTTGAAAAACATGTTTTACTGTGGGGACGGGCTGCAGACATCGAGTCTATTTTTATTCTGCAGAAAAGAGCGATCAGAGCCATATATTATCTCCGCAGGCGCGATTCTCTAAGGAAACTGTTTAAGGATATTAACATCATGACGGTACCTTGTCAATATATCTATGAAAACATCATGTACGTAAGAAAGAATTTACATCTTTTTAGCAAAAGAGGTGATAGACATAATTATAGTACAAGAAATAGGGACCTATTAGTTCAACCAGGTTTCAGACTGGCTAAAGTAGATTCATCTTTCATGGGATACTGTTTAAAATGTTACAATATAATTCCTCCCCACATACTTCAACTGAATGAGACGAAATTCAAATCTTGTATAAAACGCACACTATGCAGGCAGGCATATTATACGTTGGGGGATTACATCGCCGATAAAAATGCTTGGCTCAATGCTGGTCCTGCTCCACAACTAATTGATTAACATTTGCAAATACTGTTGGAGCTGCTGAAGATTGTAAGACTATCTTTTCATTGTATAAACTCAATCTCCATTATATTATATAATTGCATAGCACAGGGTGTGAGCACTATGTACTAAAGAGTTACCATTTACCGGGTAATATGTCTTGCATTGACTTGAATGTGCCCTGGCGGCTGTGAGTATGACATGCTCACTCAAATGTTTCGCTGATGGTGGCGCGTGTGTTGGATCATTTAGCTCCCTTCAAAATGGTTGAGCTGAATGGTGCTAATCCATGCGTCATGTTCGTGAACGGGCGCCGTCAGTTGGGACTGGTCATCTCTTAGCTGCCAGGGCTTATTTTTATGTTATTTTATTTTTTTGAATTGTTCTTTGTTTTATCTTTTTATTACGGACGCTTCTAACGTGCACGTCTTTCTACATTGTACTCACATGTACATTTTTCAACATGAATGATGTAACCAATATTTTGTAACAATTTTTTATTTAAAAGAGTGTCCGTGGAGTTTCTTGCCCGTTCTTCTCCATAGGTACCTACTACGCTTTGGAATGGGCAACTAGCTTCATACCTATTTCTGACTGACCGATTCTTTGACAATTCAAAAGTGCCTGTAAATGGTTTAATTGAAATAAATGCTTTGAGTTTGAGTTTGAGTTTGTTCTCCCATAAATCAATAAACGTCACGGCTCACGATCAATTCTCCAACTGAAAATGAAAGTTAGTAACCGCAAAAAAAAACGGTAAAACTACCTACAAATTAAACTATTTTCGGACTTTTTCCTTTACATGTGCTGTGAGACCTTGCTTCCTGCCAAATTTCATGATTCTAGGTCAACGGGAAGTACCCTGAGGTATTGATTTATTTGCGAGTATCAAAATATGTCACATTAATGGCCGTATTTTTTTATTACCTTGACTTGGAAGCTTGATTCTTATAGAGCTACAAGGGACTATTATTAATCATTTTATTTCATACTATAATTTTAAAGTGACAAAAATAAAAATAAAAAAATACAGAGAAAAATAATAATTATTGTGTTACTAAAATCTTGTCAACACCCATCACAATATGCATCCATTTGTTCTGGATAGGGCAATCCGCACGAGAAACAACCATCTGCAGGATACTGTTGTTACTACCTCGCACGCGCTGTAACAAGGAGGCTACTTTCTTCCGGATAACCGCACGAAAGCCGTCCGTTCGCGCCTCCGCAAATATTCCGGATGCACTACAATAGCGAGGCAGCCGCATCAGCATCCTGAAGACGTTACGCATACGATAATAATTTCAACTTGATACTTCCACGCGTTCCTCAGAAAAAGGGTCTTGACAGACTGACAGACAGACTGACTAACAACGAACTGATCCTATAAGGGTTCCGTTTTTTCCTTTTGAGGTACGGAACGTGTGCATCATTAGAAGCTCAAAAAGTATTTAGATTTTGATTAATCAAAAAAAAAAACCGACATTAGACACATTAGAAGGGTCAATACCTAAGTTTTAGAGGATCAGTAAAATATTTCCTACTCTAAATACCAGCTATATTATTGTCTATTCTATTTTTTAAACTGCGTGCCTATTGTCAGGCTTAATACAGGTCGCAAGATTTAATTTATTGATAGGCGATGTCATTATTCGGGGTGACCGCAGGTAAATTGGAAAGGTATTATCCTCTGTGGTAGTTTTTAGTTCTATTGTTATTATTTGTGTCGCAATCGCTTCTCATAGCCAGTCCAATCCTTCTTGAGAAAGGGTTTAAATCTTTTGTACTTAATGGATTTTTGGAGTTTACGATACAATAAATTTTCTATTATTCCTATGAATTACCGTATCGAAAAAAAAAATCCGGAATCCTGTCCTTTCGTTATTTGAAGTAACCAGTAAAATCAAAGTCAAATAATTTATTTCAAATAGGCACATTAAAGGTACTCTTGTACGTCAAAATATTCAAAAAAATAAAATTGATTGTAGTCGCCCCTTCCAAAAGGTAGTTTTCGTATGGAGAAAAATGGGAAAGAAACTCAACCGTTACTCTTTTAAAATGTTTTACAATGTTTTGTTTACATTAAATTATAAAATTATTTGTGAAGACAATGCACCTAGAATAAAATTACTATGCTACAAAAGGTATAAAGAATAAAAAAAAAGGATTGTGTGGTTTTATGAAACCACAGTAAAATAAACTTTTAAGCGAACTATAGGCGCCGCCATATTGGCCTTGGCTGCTCTGACGAGCGCCTTTCACTTTATCCCTACTCCGCGGCCGACCGTCACGCGACATGCAACACACAGACGAAAAAGTTTGAGACGATGTAATAAAAGTTTCACTTTAAAAATTAAGCAATGACAGATAAATTAATTATGTGATGGATACATGGTGCTTACATATTTACAAACATTGTAAAAGTATACGAATTTCCTAAAATTTTAACAAGTTATAACGCATAGCATACTTAACGAATCTACAAAAAATTTGTTCGTTGTTGCTTATTTCGATGTATCATGATCATCGTCAGCTTATAGCGGTTCATTTCCTTATACCTAGTAGTTGCCTAGTAAAGCTACGGTTCCCTATTAGAGCGGTGGCCGCCACATAACGGCCACAGTTACGGCCGCCATGAAAATAATGGCACCGTGGTTGACTCTAAGGTGTCATGAAACACTCAAGGAAAATACACCAACTTACATTCATAAATCTACATAATGACATTACTTAAATAATGTTGAAACTTACTTGCAATTTTTTATTGACATGACATCATTATTATTTATCGCTATTTTTATGCAAATTATTATTTTAAATGAATAGAATTGTATTTAATTTTAATTTTATTAATTGCATTGTAATTTTAATTATAAATAAGTAAATTCATTTATTTCAGGCAAATAACACACATGAAAAAAAATAAAAATGATATGCAACGTGCCGTTACAATGGCGACATTAATTTAACACACGGGTAGTAGGGCTAGTGGCCAGTAATCATAAAAATATAACAAGAAAAAATAATTCGTTAATTGAAAAATTAATATTTTCAAACGCTCGCCGACATAGGGCTCTCCCTTTCCTTCAATTCGCTCGTTATTCGTTTTATTTTTATTGATGCGATGTTATGATCGTGATCCCGGTAAATGACCTCTGCGCTACAGTTGTTCAGTTGTAGAGTTGTAAAATTTTCTAAAATAGGATCTTGGTGCAACCTGCACCAAGATCCTATTTTAGAAAATTTTAAATAAATCAATAAATATTAACGTTAAATGAAATTAAAATATTTTCATAAAAAGAAAACACTAATCCGTATACGTGTGTTAAATTAATATCACCATTAAAACGCCACGCTGTATATATATTATAAAATTATTATTAGTATTTCTATGTTTTTGATAATTACTAAATGTGTACTGCATGCTTCAAGTATAACCAAGATGTAAAATTTAAATATTTGCACGGCTGAAATGCCGAATATAGTGTAACCCATAGATCTTAAGAACTTATGTTAGTTACATATATTCTTGCAAATAAATATATCATTCATTCATAAATAATGTTTCAGTGACGTCATTAGCCGATAAATCATGTGGCGACCACCGCAGTCTTAACAAACAGATTATAAGGTACAGCGTTCATTTCTCACAAAGCTACAACTATCAGCTAAATTCTGAACTTCTGATTAAGGCCACCCTTGAGACATTCTCAATTACAGACAACACTGTATACCATTTTTATTTTCTCTCAAACTATTCCTAGAGAAAGCTCTATCACACCATATAACAGATGTGTAAGGATTAGACAACCCAGTCTGAATACACCAACGGTACGCACAATCACACATCATGCTACATACTCCAGTATCAGCTGACCTCTCATTGTATTAAAAGCCGATACAATACGTAGTCAGTGTATACTGGAATTATGTACAGCTTGGTGTGTAGTCGTGTGTACCCAGACACATTTCACATCTACCATCGTATGGAACAGCCAGTTTTATTTGTTCACAAAATTGGAATACGAGACGCTGGAATTGATAGGTAGTAGGTACACATGAAGATACGTGTTACAAGTCTGTAGCTGATAAGATTGTTTCCAAACATACGATAAAAATAAATAAGAGTTTTGGTTTAGTGATAGTGGGTATGTTATGTATGTTGTCATTTAGGTTGCGGATTTGACTGAGTGAGAATTGAATATGAATTTGAATATATAAAATATAAATTCTTATATATAACTGACGAAGGGCGTTCCTGTTAACCTGCAATAGTATAGTAAAAAAAAAAATGTTAATTGTATCAGGCGTGACCTTGCAGAAATACATTATAAAATACAATAGACGTGGATATATTTAGTAACCTGTTCAGCTTAGCTATTCCAAAAGAGCCATAAAAACCCTGAAAGAAATCAACACGTGTTAGGATGACGATTAACTTGTCGCGAACCCGAACACGGCGTGTTGCCACACCGAGCACTGGACGCGTCCAGCATTTGGTGTACTTTCATAGTTTTTATGGCTCTTTAGGAATAGATAAGCAGAACAGGCACCACTAAATATATCCACGTCTATTGTCTTTTATTTTTTATAGTAAAATATTCACAAAAATATATTAAATTGATACGTAAAAGAAACACTCTGTACACGTGTGCACTTGTATTTCAAAGTGAAAAGACAAGTTCGAAAAATGCGCGTATACAGTGTTTCTTTTACGTAAGTATATAAGTATATATTTTTTAACCGACTTCCAAAAAGGAGGAGGTTATATGTTCGTTGTGTATATTTGTTTGTTAGTTTTTTTTTTTTAATGTATGTCCACCGATTTCTCCGTCATTTGTGGACCGATTTTAAAAATTCTGTTTTTGTTTGAAAGGGTATGTTCTCAAATTGGTCTCATATAAATTTTAATAATTTTGCTTGGGCAGTTTTTGAGTTAGCTACAAAATACGTATTTTTTTCCCACTTACTATGTAGGTAGATGATATGATAAGTTCCTGTCACTGGTAGCAGGTAGTGGTATTCAAATGTGTGTGGGGTAGGTAGGTACCACAACTAAAAAGTGAAAAATAAAAACTTAAAAAAAAAAAAAAAAAAACAACCAACTTCCAAAAAAAAAAAACACTACAAACTGAAAAATTACTTTAATTTCGGAAGTCGGTGTCTTGGGTTTTGTATTTTCGTTTTTGTCACCGACTTCCGAAATTTTATTTTTCAGTTTGTAGTGTGTTTTTTTGGAAGTCGGTTGTTTTTTTTTGTAAAAAGTTTTTTTTTATGCATTTATTTTTATTTTTTTATGCTGATTTATTTTTTAATGCATATTAGGACGCTATACTATTGCAGGTTAGCGGGAACGCCCTTTGTTAGTTAACATACTGTATGTAAATTTAGTAATATAGTGAGATTAGATTGATTGATGCGTTAAATAGATTCTCGTTATGTAAGATGATTTTTGTTTTCATTCACCTAACTAGCCTTGTCCCAATTATGTTGGGATTGGCTTCCAGTCTTACCGGTGCAGCTGAACACCAGTGTTTTACATGAAGCGACTGCCTATCTGACCTCCACAACCCAGTTACTGGGTAGCACGATACCCCTTGGTAAGATTGTTCATTACCTATCTATTAAAAACATCTTCTTTAAAGTGCTGAGCGTCTATAGTCAGATTTAGATACGTTTTTTTTTTTAAATCCTTTATTTTCAACAATAACATCATATTACCAAACTATAAAGGCTTTGTCAATAATATTTTTTAGAACTTTTACCGGTTAAAATCCATTCCAATTTATAATACGTTTATCTCCCCTTTGTTCTAAATCAGGGTACAGAAATTCACTATCAATAATTCCAGACACTTAATAAATCTCGAAGCCCGAACAATTTCAAATTAATCAATTCACGAAGTGGTTTCGCGGTGAAAATTTATTAATGACTATTGGATTCCTGAAATAATCTAAGGCCCTAACACAAACGCGCGAAGCAAACGTAACTTAAACGTAAATTCGAACGATTTTTTAATCGAAAATACAACTATTCTATTGCATTTTGGTTTAAATTTATGCAGCAAGCACTATAAGTACCTACCTATCACTCATTAATGAACTCAGCCTATCGCAATGCACTGCTGGACATAGGCCTCTCCCAGACTGCGCCACAACACCCTGTCCTTCGCCGTACGCATCCAGTCTGTCTCAGCCATCTTCTTAAGGTGCTAGATGTTAAATGGACCGACAACTTTAAATCCTAAATTCCTTTTACGCTGATGTCGGTCGCGTACGTCGGTCGCATACGTCGGTCGCGTACGTCGGTCACGTACATCGGTCGCGCGTGCGTATATATATTGTGTTCTATATAGCACCATACTGCGACGCTGTGACGTCAGCAGCGCGTACGTACGTACGTTGCGTAGGTACGCGACCGACATCAGCGTAAGAGGAATTCAGGCCTAAGAAGGTATCACGTATAAATAAAGCTTTAAAAATAAATAAATATGTTGCCCGCGACTTCCTCTGCGATCCAGGATGAAAAGTAGCCTACTTACTTGCTACACCCCACGGTTTCACCCACATAAGTTTCAATCCCGTGGGAATGTCGGGATAAAAAGTATTGTATGTCCTAACCTAGGTCATGGTCTACTTATGTGCCAAATTTCATCCGAATTCGTTCAGCCGTTTTAGCGTGATAGCATAACAAACAAATAAACGAACTCACTTTCTAACTTATTATATTAGTAAGGATTACGTTGTGCGAAAAGAGTATTTCCAATTTTAAAATCGGTCGATTTACGTATCGTTTACTCCGCGCGGTCATGCTAGGCCCACCGAAACAACTTGATGAGTAGATGGATGTGAAAGGTCAGGGGTCGTCGTTTTCATTAGCCGATAGGGAACGATTGCGGTATACTGAGAACCTGCACCGTACGTTGAGCAGTTGCTGTGAGAAAGTGGCACTAAACAGACGTACTTACCATATATTGATCAACAATTAATGTTGTGTGGAGCAATTTTAACTGTTTATGAGTTACTGAATGCCCTTAAAAATCCATCGACAGTAATCTGTTGTAAACCACGAAATCTTCGATATATACAGAAACATGATCGATTGCTTTTCAATCCTTTTTAATTATTGATAGTAGGATGGTGTGTGTGAGTTTCCGCACGATTTTTACCGACCGATAAATTTCGTTGGTCGCTACGCCCGCTACGGGAATTCCCCGCAGGCGGTGTGCCGACCGCGTTATCGACTTGCATTAGTCATTACTTCGCCTTAAGGCAAACACAGTGCCGTCGGCACAGATCGCCGGCTTTTGCCGAGCGGCACTCCTTTGGTTGGCAGCTCTTTTGTGCGGCATTGCCGCCGGCACTGTGTGTAGGAGCTTTTACCCCGGGAGACCCGGGGTACATGCTGTATATCGACCGAGTTATCGACTTATGAAAATGAGCCATTAGATACCGATGATAACAAACTTTGATTTACAGTCTTCCTGGAACTGAAGCAACCCAATTAAAGTTGGAACTCGATTCAAATTACAAACTACCGCTGCGTTCGACCTAAATAAATATTTTGATGAAGTTTGTTACTTAATAAAACAACAACTTGATGAACAAGATTGAATTTTTAAATTGACTGAAGCCTTTTAGCTCTTTTTTTTAAATAGCTTTCTTAACAAAACTTTAGTACACTTAAGTGCTATTTACTTTTTTTCAAGTACTTAAGTGTAAGCAAGACAAGTAGTAAATAACCTAAGTTCGGTAAATTAGAACTACGTGGAGCTACGTACACTAATAGCTTTTTGGGTCTAAATGTTGCCAATCTAAAAGAATTTATTAGGAGTTGACTCAAAAAGGGGCCTATTAAAGAGACGCCATTTAAAAATAATCACTGAAGGAATGTTTGGTAAAGTATAGTACCCTTAAGAAATGTAGAATTGAAAATACACGTAATAGCTCTTAAAATAAAGTTTATTTTCTATTAAACCCGCAGTCTATTTTCTCTTCGTAAACGAACAAAGAAAGTGCTTATAGAAATTTAAACTGAAGCTTAAGAATCGGCTAAATAAAGGACTTTGTTATAACGTAACCGGTAATTAAGATGCCGCCTGTTTCTAATCTTTTCATTTTAATAAAAAGAAAAAAGGTGGATTGGATTTAGGTCATTAAAATTTGTTTGTGAAAATCTGAGGAAAACGGAATAACCCGAAATACTGAGACTTTAAAAATAGCTTCAATTATTTAGTTGAAATTAACCCCCTTAGCCACTGACGTACATCTAAGAGACGTAGACACACATTAAAAACCATTATAACTTTTCTTGTCGTTCGGATTTAGACTGTTATATAAATATAAATAAAAGTTTATAGGGCATTGAAGGAGAGGCCATTTTTGTAACAGTTAATCATTTAAACTTTTTGTTATAAAAAATAATATACTTGTCTAATATTACTTTTCCCTTATTTAAAGATACTTCAAATATTAAACTAACCTAATAAATGCACAAAATAAAATAATTGTATCATAATACAATAACCAATTATGGGTCTTAAATAAAAACAGGTCTCATAGACGTACGTCAGTGTTAATGCCAGTAAAAACACGTCAGTGGTTAAGTTTAAACATACGAAAAGCATTCATTAAAATAATATTTTTCGATTATGACGGAAGAATCATTTTTAGGGTTCCGTAGTAAACAAGGAACCCTTATAGTTTCGTCATGTCCGTCTGTCTGTCTGTCTGTCTGTCTGTACGCGGTCTAGCTCCGAGACCCTTAGTACTAGAAAGTTGTAATTTGGCATAGGTATATTAATTACGCCGACAAAGTGGTAAAACAAAATTATGAAAAACATTTTTTTTTGGGTACCTCTCCTACACGTAAAGTGGTGACGTTTCTTTTTTTTTTAACCCATGGTGTGGGGTATTATTGGAAAGGTCCTTTAAAAACATTGAGTTTGTGAAAACCATTTTTGAATTCAAGTATCCGTTTGCGAAATATTAAGCTTTAAAGTGCTAATTTTTGTTACAGTCAAGTGTCCCCCCCCCTGCCAGCTAAATGGTTGGTTTTGGATGTGTGAAAAAAATCACAGCAGTAGTTTATATAACGAAATTAAAAGGAAAACTATCACAGCTAAGTAGGCTCTACAAGTTAACGAGTAATAATCGACCAACTTAACTTTGCAGTTACAAAAACATGTTTTCCCATACATTCCGTATGGGAGAACATATTTTTCAACTACAAAGTTAAGTTTGTTTTTGGGATAAATTCATACCAACTACGGAACCCTTCATTGTGCGTGGTCCGACACGCACTTGGCCGGTTTTTTTTAAATTTAATCTCACTCGTCTAATATTTAATGGACTATGACCCAGATTCATACTTAGCATCTACACTAATAATAAAACTCACGTTTTCATAAACTTCCCTCACGAATGGGTCAGTGACAGCTCGGCCCGAATCCACTCAACCCGAATAATAACACTAGATACTACGTCATCAAAACACCAAAAAAAAGTGGTGTGTACTGTCCTCATGAAAAGTATCGACCTCTTAAAATATTGTATATTTTTTTAATTTATTCACAAATAAGAGTGTTATAATAAAACGTTATTCCAACAGAACATTTTCTCCAAGAGCTGGCTTTTTTAGTAGAACTTCTACAAACTGTGAGCACATACAATTTACCGCCGTGTACGTGAAAGATATTGTAAAAGTTAATAAACGTGTTGAATCGATATTTTATTCTGTTACATACTCTTTAGAAAGCAATCCATTCAGAAACTAATATTACTTGACTGGTTTCCATAACAGTTGCAACAGGGCTGCACCTGTTCGTATTGCTTGATTCTGCATTATATTGCTTGAAGTCAGAATTGTAAGGAAACTTGCATACAAGTAGGAACTCAAGGGAGTAAGTAAATTGGCTACATTCTATTGGATACACACTAGAGTTGAATTGAACTATGACTCTAGAATAGGTACTATTTAGACATAACTATTGACTAATTAATTGATTGGAGCTTGATCTTGCGGAAATCCATTAAAAAATACAATAGACAGCTTGTTGCTATACTGAGCGCTGCTCGCAGAGACCAGCGCTCGGTGTGGCAACACGCACGTGTTCGGGTTCACGACAAGTCAATCGTCATCCTAAGGATGCCTCTTTGAGAGGTGAAACACGTGTCGATTTCTTACAGGGTTTTTCATGGCTCTTTAGAAATAGTTAAGCGGAACTGGTTACTAAATACATCTATTGTATTTTATAACTGTTGACTGTTGGATATAATTTTGATTGATTGAGTGAAAAATGTAGTTTGGCCTAATGTCATTACACTGAAGTAGGTAAATCTGAGAAGCTTTTAATACCTATTTACTTTGTAAAGTATTATATTAATTTTATTATTGTGACTGTGAAGATTATAAGGGTCACTATTTTTTTCTTAGTTACTTTTAATCATGGTCTCGCAGTTTGAGTAATTTATGCGGCCTACCCAAATGGCCTTTCTTTGGTATTGTTCGCCAAATCGTTGAGCTCCTTAAGTTCTGAGTTGAGCTGCACCATTATTGACAAATACGTGCACTGACAGAACAAGTCCACTCAATCTGTGGTTCTTTTCTCAAAGACCATTTCAGACACCAAATGTCATGCTCTTCACATGATCTGAACAAGATTATTGAAATATGATTGACGTGTAAAAGTGTTTGTACAAACCTACAAGAAATAAAATGATTTATCATTCTGATGAAAATGCAACAATACAAAATATTTACAAGGAAGTAAACATCTCTATGTTCATAGGTAAATTACATAACAAAATCACTGAAGCTACTAAGATGAAATGTCATGATACAACGCCCTAGAATATCTTATGTGCTGATAACATGAAAGTATGAACGTAAATAAAGAAGTATATAAGCTTGGAAGTAATCTGTAGTAGTTTTATGCGACGGGTCAAGATGTCTTCGCAGCACTTATCTTTAATACAAGTAAAGCCATATCGGCTGGACGATCATAACATAGAGTAGTGTATGAAGACAGAGAATTCATAAATATTTTCAATTTGATTAAAATATTTTTTTGCTGAAAAATAATAATTGATAAACTATTTGTTTTGGGAACTTCAACAATGCTAAATGTTACATGAATTAATCTCAAAATATTTAATGTTTTTCAATTTTATATTATAAGTCTGCATATCTTCTAATATTATGTGACCCATTTAAAAAGTCCGAGCTAGCGTCTCATTTTTTATTCAAACCACAAAGTACGTAGACTATATGCAATTTCCTTTTTTATATCCATTTGGTAAGATTTAGAGTGCCCGTCTTGTATCTTCAAAGCTTTCAAGAGGACAATTTATTTTCATTGATTATGGAGGATCAAAATTGGTTTGCAAATGAGAATCATTTTCTTTTGATTAGAAAAAGTCTGGTAAACATTTTTCATGTTAAAAAATACTTAGAAATTGTAATTACAAGTCACACAAGATTTTCCTTTCATTTTTATGCCACTCCAAAGGCACTGTGATAATATTGTATCAAAATGAAATCTATTATTTTTCGATATTAAATTTCATTATTCGATACACGCAACGATTCTTTTCTATAAAAATTCCAATATGTTTAACTTTAAATGAAAATTGACGCATGTAGGTAAGTGTTATTACTGCCTCGCTGGTCTAGTGGTCGCAAGCGCTAATGCTGAGCATGAGGTCCTGGGTTCGATTCCTGGGTCGGGCAAAGTGTTATTGGGTTTTTCTATCTGGAATTTCTCAGTACCAGCCCGGAGTCTGGATTTGTGCCCGGTTGATGGCAATAGGCTCGCCCCCTATTACATGGGACTTAAGCATAACTGGCGAAATGTGGGTGTATCTACTACAGGTACACCTCTGCCCAACCCTTCGGGGAAACAAGGCGTGATGTTATGTTATATTATGCTATTACGAAAATTAATTGTTATGCAGTTTCGTAAGATGTTCAGATTTTAAGTGAATGTCAATTTACTGAAACATATTGATCAATTCGATTGTACTCTTTATTTTGATGGTAAAAAAATAGGTTATTAGGTATAAAAAGTTTTGTGGGTAAATAAGAGTGTAGATTCATTACTTCCATTACTTCTTTTATTGGTTGCCTTAATTTTTTAAATTGAATGTTGAAACAGATAAAGTCAAAAATATAGAGCTAGCTTTGAAAACCATATAACCAAAAAAAATCTCCTTTACTAAAATGAAAAAGCTCCTTGCCCAACTTGGGTCTACAGGACACAAGACCACAAGACTAATAAGCCAATTCTCCAGATAAAACCTAAACAAATAAAGAACACATACAAAATTCATTAGTCTATGTCCCCGTAAAGGGCGACTTGGCAGAAAAATCTCCGATGAGCTGAAAACTACATTCGAACTGGAACCACTCGTTTTTTCCTCCGACCCAACTAATGGATTTCCGAGCGAACAGAGAAAACAAGAATATATAAAACAGAGTGCAGAACCGATGTCTCAAATGATTTGTATTGGAATAGAAAGCTGGCATTCGCTGGGAATTTTTAATTTGCTCTATTATGTTCTCTGTGTACTTGTGTATTCAAAGGAAACCCGTGATTGGATTAGAATTTATTTATTGGCAGAATATTCTGTTGAGGAAAAATGTAAAGTAATGAAGTGTGAATAATTTTAATTATAAACAGCTTGATCGGAATAAAAATAAAAACTTGTTCTAAATTTATTTCAGTCTTTCTTTTAACGGGGTTATAACATAACATTTAAAAAAGATAATACTAACTACGTTACTTTACCATAACATGTGGTCATAGGTCTCGAGTTCGACCACATCTGACTTTTCGGATTAATGTACGTATTGAAAAATTATCACTTGCTTCAAAAACGGTAAAGGAAAACATCGTGAGGAAACTGGCACGCCTGAAAGATATTTCTCGACGGCATGTGAAGCTAAGTCAGAAGCCCATGCCATGTTTGTCCCTTTAAAACTCTGACTCCAGGTTAGTCACTAACCACACGAAAAAGAAGAATTGCAAATCAACATACCTACCCCACACACATGTTATCTTAATTACATTAATATTTTAACAACCCATCCAGAACTTTCTAAATCAAACAAACAAACGAATCTGATCGCCTAAATATGTAAACACAATTTATTGGCTCTAAAATCAACAAACATTGGATGCAATAAATGAACACGATGTAAATCTCCCTTGTGAATGCTGTGTTCTGATTGGAGAATCGGCTTTGCCTTTGTAAATCTTATTTACTTGATGTTATTGCATTTTGATCTATTGATGTCCTTTTAGAGAGGTTTGTCAAACAATAGCGAAGGATGGATTGTTTGGTTTAGTTGATAACTCGACAAGGGAACAATGAGTATCCTTAGGGGAAACTAGCGACCTTAAACATTACACAAACCACAAGTTACATTCATGTTTGAAAGGGCTAAAGCATCGCTGAATTTCAAGATTGTGTCTTACTATTTAGGAATTCTTGGGAATACTTTGGTTTGATCCATATACCTGTATAACATGTCCCGGAATTAATGCACACCACCAAAAACCCAATTTGAATATTATGTTATAATCATAATACGTGCACTGAATTTTTACTAGGTACCTATTATTATTTATAAAACTTTGTTTATTTAGTAACGAGCTGCGCCCCGTGGTTTCACCCGCAGAAGTCTCGATCCCGTGGGAATATCGGGATAAAAAGTATCCTATGTGTTAATCCAGGTTATAAACTATCTGTGTACTAAATTTCATCCAAATCTGTTCATCCGTTTGAGCGTGAAGAAGAGACAAACCTACACACACACACACTCACAAACTTTCGCCTTTATAATATTAGTGTGATAATACTGAGTGTAGGGCAAAATAGGCCTGTGTACATTTTTTTTTGTATGTCTTGTAGATTATTAAAAAATATTGAACACGTATCTTTTCTTTTTTGACGTAATAAAAAGATTACGGCGATACATTGAGTTAAAATGTGGCATGACATCACGCCTTGCTAGATTTAATACTGAGTTGTGACGTAGCGAGCCCCCACTCCCCAACTTTAATGAGTGTTTTCTAAGTTATTTTTGACTAATATGATAAAGCAAAAAATACGTGTCTAAATTTTTTTTATTAGCTGAAAGACGGACTAAATAGAATTTCTTTTTTTTACCTGGGCAACTACCGTATTGTGGTCACATTACAAATTTACGCACGCGTACAGTCACACACATATATAAGGGTGTAGGCGTCGGTAGTAGATACTTCGGCTATTTTCGTTTGTTTTGACTGTACAGCGTGCCTGTAGGTAATGTACTTAGTTTTAATTAATTTTGGGATAAAAATGTACCTTTATTAAAACTGGCAGAACTCGATTTAGTCAATGATTCTGAACTAACTATACATTAATAACAAAGGCAAAAATCCGTTATCGCTCGTCAACGCCGTTGCTAAAACAATCACCCGAAATTTTCCTAATTCAGATTCAACATGTTTGCTAAATGCATTTAGCAAACATGGTGAATTAGGATCATCTGCATAGTCTGTTCTCAACCATGTTTGGGTCTGCTTCCAGTCTAAGCGGATGCAGCTGAATACCATGGAAAATGTATTCCTGATCCTAATAAAGCAGTGGTGGCCCAGTGGTAACGACCGCGACTTACGAGTTGTAGGTCGTAGGTCGAACCCAGACAGGCGCTTTACTTTGTGTAAATTATTTCATCACCACTGCTCTCAAAACGGTGAAGGGAAACATCGTGAGGAAACCGGCAGGTCCTAGAACCGAAAATTCGAAGACATGTGACATCTACCAACCCGTACTTGGCCCGCGTGGTGGATTACGGCCCCCTCCCTCTCAAAGAGAGGAGGCCGCAGTCCCAGCAGTGGGAATATTATAGGCTGATGATGATGATGATGATGATCCTAATAATACGCAAGAAATAAGTATTCGTTATTTATTATTTTGTGCTATCAGCACATTAAGCTACTGCCCATTCTGTAGGCATAATGCTTTGTATGCCTTTAGCACCCCACAGGAAGGGAGGTGGGAGCGTCAACAATGGGTCGATTTTAAATAATTGATAGTCCTCTGCACTATTCGACTAGCTAGTCGAACTATATATTGCTGTTTCATCTATACTTAATCACATACATACACATGTATGTGTCTCATGTGTGTCACTTACATATGTATTGCTATCGATTTTAGCTTGCAGGCTGCAATAGCGCGTTGATAAATTCACAGACCATGGCATGCTAAGACAAACCCCAGAGGCTGTAATAAACTTGCACAATTATGTTTATAATAAACTAGCTGACCTTAAAGACGTTGTTCTGTCCAAACAATAATTCATACAAAAAGGACTTTCAGTTTTTCTTGAATTTTAAATTTTTCCGTGAAACTTTTCAATTTTTTCTTTTCATTAAAACCGGATTCGAACTATTACAAACATTTTAATACAAAAAATAGCCGCTTACCAACGAACAGTATTTTATTTTTAGTTATTTATTTAGATAGATCTCCTTGATTAGACATACAGTTAAAGCTTAAATCTATTTATTTTTTGTAAGTATATTCGTGCAGTTCCTGGGGTCCTATGTCCAATCCCCAGATAAGGAAGATGATGGATTTCTTCCATTAGGTTATTCTCTAGCAGCCCGGAGTATTTTCGGAATGTAGGTGTGGTGGATACAGCTCTACCTAGCCAATCGAAAGACGGAGAACGGCGTGATAATATTTTGTTATGTTCAAAAACTTAAAAAAAAAGAAACAAATTACTTTATAAAAAACACTATTAAGTGAAAAATAACTTTAGTTACAGAACCAAAGACACCGACTTCCGAAATTAAGATTTATTCCGTTCTAATACCAACAACTAATACCACTGATATTTGTTTCAACTCATATTTATTTTCTATTCCGAACGGATAAGACTCTTTAAATAATTAAATTTAATGTGCGAACGAATACTAACAATTTGAATTTGGTACAGTCAGCTCAGTCAAAACTAATCAAATTAAATTTGTTTTCTAACATTTAAATGTGATCATCTTGGAAATTTTTGAAGTGAAAACTTCTTTGGGCGCGTTGGCATTTTTGAGATGGGAAAAAACAATTGAACTCGCGACACTGTTACCGTTACCGTTACCGACACCTCATTAAAAGTATTTCCTGCACAATAAAATTGTTCAAGTTTTCACTTCTGTCGGCACTCCCGGAGTGCCAATGTTTTTTTTTTTTACCTGCGATAAAGGGTGGGTTTGTTCTATTGTTCCAAAATTCGAAACAACTAATCAGAGTCAAGTGTGACTAGAATGTATAAAATATTTTATTGTCTTGCTGGCATATACGTAAGTCAATGGAATAAGGTCCTTTTTTATTTTGATGATCTCATAATTATTATTTATTTTGTGCTGTAACTCAGAAATTGTATCAAATACAAAAACAACTGTTATAAAAAATTCGTGGATCACAGGATCGAGGAGTTGGTCAGTTACGTAAACTGACCAACTCCTCGGTAGCTAAATCTCCGTTGGTCACTGTTTAGAAAAATTAAGGGTTTAGTTACTAATTGTTAAAATAAAATAAATTATTTACACGTCCTTTAGCTGATTACACTAAAAGTAGATTTTCGGTGATATTTTACAATTGTTAGATTATAAGTGAATTATTCATATTTGGAAGTTTTTGAAAAAAAATAAATGCTGATTCATTGCTATGTAGCTGATTTGATTAAACAAAAAGTTAATTTTATGTGATATTTTACAATTAAAACGTTTAAATATAATTACACACAAAGCATTTTTACTGACTGTACCTTATATCTTTGATCTTGTTTTGGTATGGTATCCTGCTGCCCTGCTGCGGCTGGAAAATAAATATGAGTTGAAACAAATACCAGTTGTATTAGTTGTTGGTATTAGAATGGAATAAATCGAAATAAATTTTTCACATTTTTGTGTTTTTTTTATTTTTGGAAGTCGGGTGTTTTTTTTTTTTGTAAAAAGTCTTTTTATTTTTCTTTTTCACTTTTTGTTTGTTTTTGCCAAGGTTTTGAGATGTTTTCCCTTTGATACACACCCACACCCATAGCTCGTATCAATAAGCTAGACCGTGGCCCCTGGCAATGCAGGCAACTGCAGGAACACGGGTGAGTTTTAGTCAGTAAGAGTCTGACACGCCCTCCCGCTCCACCTAGAGCGGGCAAAGTTATTTGATAATTTCCCACCCAAAAAAAAATGCCGTCACACTTACACATATTACCCATAGTCCATATCTTGAAAACTACTGAATTTTGATGAAACTTATACACCTATAAAATTTTGCATATTTGTTTGGAAGCTCTAATTATGTGAATATATTGCAGTTCCAATATAACATACATACGTGGCGAATTGATAACCTCCTTTTTTTTGAAGTCGGTAAAAAGTCATTCATTACGAGACAAGTTTATACAAATTCATTTCAAATGTCTCTTCATTGATAGTAATGGCTTTGAATCCATTATACGATATTTTTGGCCAGAATTGTATTTGATTTGACAGCTTTTTATTATTTTTGATACTTAGAACTGAAAAAGATAGGGTCTTTTATAAAGTTTCGAGTTTAACAAACTTCATAGTTTTGTTTAACAGTCCTTTAATGTTGATAACGTTTTCTTTTTAATCCTAGATAGCTAACATTCGTCAAAATGACGAGCATTTAATAAATATCTCCCTCTCACTTTCTAATGGTTTTACCTATGCACTCGCGGTTTCGTGCCAACTTAGTGACCACTGGAATACGTCGCGTAGTAGTAGCTTTTAGTCGGTAAGTACTTTTGTTTTTGAGATACCTACTGCATACTCGTTTCTTTGACGAATGGTTAGCTTATGCGTTACTTTTGAACCTGTACTTTGTGTTGATTTTTGCTTTGTTTTATTTTAGTTATATCGTTGATAGTGAAGAATGGCTGCAAGGTTGATCACAGATGTTGACATAGTTCGTGCGTTAGATGATGAAGATTATCACAACACAAAGATGTTGTTTGAAATAAAAGACGTATTGGGTTTGAACCATGAGGAACGCGCTGAAGGTCACAGTCAAAGTCTTGAGCAATCTGTTTCAGGAAGTCCTCTGATACCTGAAAATGCCTCAACAAGGAAAAGGAAAAGCTGCAGTTTGTGTTCCTATAAGAAAAGGCGCATGACAAAGAATCACTGCAATAGTTGCAGAGTTCCTATTTGTGGCGAACATACAGTCGACTTTTGCCCAACTTGTGCCAAAATAATCTAAGTCATTTCATACATACGGTTAATTTTAAGCCTTTTTTTTTAATAATGCCAAAAAATAATTAAGAAACTAAACAAAAGTTCCTAATTTAGTTATTGTAAGATTATAGTGCCTTATTGATCTCAAAAAAATATGTGCCATTTAAGATTTGTGATTTAGTACTTAAAAGTTAAATAAAAAATATTTTTGGTGATAATTATCTTTAATTTATATCCCATATTTCCCATAAATGCATTAAACCTGATTAAAATAACATACAATTTTAATAAAAAACATGTTGAAAAAATGGTCGTCAAAAAGTCGAATGGTTAGCTTATCATAGAAGTTCAGGAACGTTAGCTATCTAGGGTTAAATTAATTGAAGTACCTACGTTCTTTGTCTGTATTCTGTTTTTGGAAAATCGATTCCAGGTACGTTTAGCTTATTTTTTTTTAATTATTGTCAAAACGTTTTTATAATCAGGCTTTTGCTGAAAAACATTTCTGTTATCATTATTATTGCATTTTCAACATGCCACTCCAAAAATATGTCTGAAACATCTCAAAATAATGTTCAAATTTGAATGTCCCAGCAACAAAACAGAAACAATAACATCGTAATTATTATAATTAGCCTATTATGTTCCCACTGCTGGGACACAGGCCTCCACTTGGTGAGTCGGCCTTCATACGGGCCCAGAGCGGGTTGGTGGATGTCACATGTCTTCACCGTTTTGAGAGCAGTGGTGATGAAATAACTTACACAAAGTAAAGCGCCTGCCTGAGTTTGAACCCACGACCTATAACTCGTAAGTAGGGATTGTTACCACTGTGCCACCACTGCTCATCCTAATCCACATCGCACAAATTAAATAGTTGCACATTCAACATAGCCCGCGACACATCATCGGCAAACATCGGTCGGGCACAAAGAGCTGGCTTGTGACGTAATAACAGCCTCTGACGTCAGAGCTTGCGTACATGTGGGTCAATAGAACGGCAGCTCGGCCCGGGAAGCACCCGGCAGCTGAAAATAGGTCACCCAGCTAAAAATACGCACCTCTATTCAACAACCTCTCCACACTGGCCGTATTAAACCTTGAAAGATGTACCCAATACCCGTTCTATCTTAAATGCCCAAATACATCACCGTAATGGCGGCTGAACATAAACTTAGCCAATAAGGATGCTTTATTTCACGGCCCTCTTTCGAACAAAGGCTTCTTTTCCTCGACGTATTTGTAAATAATATTTCTACTGAAGCTGAAACCGAATAGATATGTTACCGCTTTGATATTAATACGTTTTCTAAATTGAATTCGGAAAGGTAATTTTTCCTGAATATGATATTTCGAATTTGGGTAAGCGGTTTTATGTATCGAAATAACATGTGGGTACCACAATACTTTAATGTAATTGATAAGTACACAGTAATGTAGGTAGGTAGGACAGTAATTGCTTTTTATATTAAAGTTTACCTTTTGGTAGCTTTAATCTATACATGTTAAGGTGAGGCCACATTAATCCGGTCCGCATCCCGTGCCCCAATAATCAGGCATTTTTTTCTCAATTCCGAAAAAGAAGCAGGGATTGGATTTGGTTACTAGGTTACGACAAAGTAACGTTTGGTTTGTATATAGGCACTACTGGCGCTTTGAACACAATTAATTTCAGTGGAATACTGAAATTAATTTTTGCTCAAAGCGCCTTGATGTTCCAAATGCAAATGCATTAGGTAGTAGCACGTGGCGAGTTTGATGTGGCCTAACATAAAGTGCCCCAAACCTTTACAACTCAGTGCTGTTGTACCCGCTATCATCCGTATATTTATTCAGCTCATAAGGACTAAACAAAACATAATACCATTAAGTAAAGGCACAAAGAACTAAGTAATTTTATGCCTTATCTAATATGATTATATCTAATTTCGTAGCTAGTTCTACTTATGAAGGAGGCACAAGATATATCGCGGAGCCTTAAGAGCAAAAAAGCCGTTTATTTTCTGAGTAAAAGAAAATAAATGATCAAGGAAAATGTAAGGAATAAAGGTACTTTGTGAGCCCAAAATATCGCGTTGTGTGGGAACATTAAATACCCAGTAAGCGTTTAATGGCTTTAGTGTTCAAGGTCACACTTCTACCTACTCAGGCTGTGTTGAAAAGAGAAATTTCACTATTTTAAGAACCCAATTTATCTTGTTTTCTCTTGTTGGGTGGAGCTAGACGATAGCAGCTTGTATTTTGGGTTGATAAGCAGGAATGGAAGGTATGTACTTAGTGACGCCGCTACCCAGGGTGTGCCGTACAATGTTTTTTTTCTTGGTTTTAATCTTGGTGATGGAATCTATAGTGCACGAACTTTATGAAGCATATTCCTGCACGAGTAGACTAGGTACAACCGCTATTTATCACAATTAGCTACTAATGCTGGGGCTATATTGTCGCGTTATCGCGAAATAAACTTTGTGCACTCTCTCTCGGACACTCGACGTCTCGCTGAGCAAAAGAAAGCGCGCGAAGTATAGTTTGCCATAACTCGACAGTGTAGCCCCAGAATTAGAATTATTGTTGTTCCACCCGTTTGCGCATACTCCTGCCGAAGCACATTTCAGTAGGTCAATTCCCATAATTAAAAACGTTAAAAAAATTAAATCTAGAGTGCGCACCACTGAACACGTGGAAAATTGTGGAACGAATTTTTTTAAATGCAATATCATGTAATGGCATAGACACTAGCGCCGTGCAGCATATTCCACTGAGGAAAGAACGTGTTAATTTACTCAATAAATTAAATAATTATCAAATAAAATTAGAAGACAGCAAAAAAATCTATGAAATTGATACACAGCGCTTACAGTCTGACATACAGTTACTCGAGGAAAGACTTAGTTCCCTTTATATTAAATATGTGGGTTCTCAGAACCAAATTAAAGAACATATTCTTGCTGCAAATGAGTTAGTTATGTGTCAGTGTACTTGTCAGGTTTCAAACCCTGATGCTGTCCAGCCTGAGGCAACGGAGGACCCGTCCCAGACTGAGAGTTTGAATCAAGGCTTTATTCTCAACCAAGATATATCTGATGTAATACAAGATCTATCTCAAGTGGTACAGCCTGAGATTGGTAGTTGTCCATCTTTTAGTAGTCATGATTGTTATCATTCAGTTATGTTCTCAGATAGTATAGGAAGAGGTTTAGGTAAATTAATTAGTAACAACCTGTGTTATTCTACTCAAAATTATTGTATGCCAGGGTCTACCTACAAAAGAATAATGGCATCAGTAACTGGAAATGTTTACAATCCTAAAACCAACATTACTGTATTTGTAGGTAATAGTTCTAAGGTCAAAAAAGAAGAAATCACTGACTGTGTAACTGAATTGTTAAAGTTAAATTGTAGTAAAATAATATTGTGTGCTTTCCCATATTTTGAAAAATTGACAAATAGACAAAACAATTATATTCATATGCTTAATAAGCATATGCAATTCTTAGTTAGTCATTATAGTGACAAGTTTGTATTTCTTGACACCAACAGTTTTGTTGAAACTTTAAAATCGACTAGGGATACTGTGTATCTGCCTGTTAGTTTTAGACACATAATAGCACGGCTATTAGCTTTTTATATAAACTCAGACATAAGTAGTATGTCGCAGTCTTGTATTATTAACACCACAGTGGTTAGTAATAATACTAATAATAAGGTGGTGAACCTGAATAAATGTAGCTCAAATGCTATAAATATTTATACAAATTGTACGAAGGAGGTTCCATCTCCCTCACTCACTATGAGCTCACTGCCTGGTGATGACACTGAAATCTTGGGGTCAACTCCGGATAGTAATTTAAACTAGTTTGTAAGACAACAGAAGGCACCAGTAAGAATATTCTTAAACCTAACAACAACAAGGTGTCTTCTTGCTCCAAAATTAATAATTATCAAAAAGGAGATCAGCAGAATGCCTTGAAATTATTTCATCAAAATATTCAAGGTATTTCTTCCAAATTATTAGAAATCGAAATGTTTTTAGAAAAAACAAAGTTTGACATTGTTTGTTTTACTGAACATTGGTTAAAAGATTACCAAATGCTAATTAATTATGAGAACTATAGTGTGGGCAGTTGTTTTAACCGTAAATCTATGCTGCGTGGAGGTTCTCTAATCTTGATAAAAAATTGTTTAAAATCTAAGCAACGTAATGACATAGTTGGTTTATCAGTTGAACATTGCATCGAACTGTCCTGTGTTGAGCTGGATAAGCATGTTGTAGTGTGCGTATACAGACCCCCTAATTATCAGAACTTTTCTTTATTTGAGTCAATAATGGAAGATGTCCTAGCGAAACTTGCATCCAGTAACAAAGCCGCAATTATTTGTGGTGATTTTAATATAAATATTCTGGAAAATAATTCAAATAGCAGTAGAATATTAAGCCTTTTTAAATCGTTCAATTTATCAAATGTTTTTACAGAACCAACTAGAGTAACTTCAACTTCTGCTACTTGTATCGATAATGTCTTCTGCGGTGGTGATTATTTAGATAAAGCCATCGTAAATTATTTACCGTCTGATCATAGTGGACAAACGGTAACTTTTAAATTTAGAACACCTATTCAAAAAGTGCAAATACAAATTAGACCAATAACAACTGGCAAATTAAATAGATTCAATAGTACCCTAAATAATAAGTTAAATGCTCTGGGCCCTAATATGGACGATGCAAATAAATTGTATGAGGATTTCTTTTCAGTAGTGCACACTGAATTCAATAAAACTTTTGAAAAGAGAACAAAAAATATTTGCCCTAATTTTATTTTTAGTGACTGGGCAACTAGAGGTATTAGGATAAGTAGGGAAAGACTGTTCGAGCTTTATGGCCTTAAGCCTTACATTAATACTGAAACTTTCAACAAGTATGTTGCTACATATTCCAAAATTTTTAGAAATACTTGCAAGATAGCTAAAGCTCTGTATATTAGCAACAAGATTAAATCAGCAGAAAATAAAATAAAAACAGTTTGGAAAGTTATAAATAATGAAACTAATAGGAAAAAAGTACGAAACACTGAGTACACATTGGAGACTTCACGTGGTGCCATAAGCTCTAACTTAGAAGTAGCGCAAGAGTTTGTACATTTCTTTACCAATATACCATCTAAAACGACGGAAGCTTTAAATTCTTCACCCGATGTCTCAATTGATTTATTAAGAGCGAACGTTCCAGGCTGCCCGGTTGAATTTCAATTTATAACCCAATGATAGTTATAAAAGCTTTTCGGCAAATCAAAATCAAATTGACCGAAGATTTATGGGGATTATCTATCAAAGTTTGTACATACATAATCGACACTATAGCACCGTACTTAGCTTTAATATTTAATTTGTGTGTGGATCAAGGAGTCTTCCCGGATTTAATGAAATACAGTAAAGTAATACCACTTTTTAAATCTGGGGACAGTAAAGACACTAACAATTATAGACCAGTATCTGTGCTGCCGGTATTCAGCAAGGTTTTCGAAAAGGTAATGCTCAATCAAATGCTTAATCATTTTAACGCCAACCAAATCTTGCACGATCAGCAATATGGTTTCACCAAAGGACGTTGTACAACTGACGCCGGTGTCACCTTATTAAAACACATATTTACAGCGTGGGAGGAGGCCCAAGATGCCATAGGAATCTTTTGTGACCTCTCCAAGGCATTTGACTGCGTGAGTCATGAAACCTTGCTCTTGAAACTTGAGCATTACGGACTAGGAAAACTTGCGCTCAATTTAGTAAAATCTTATTTAAATGATAGACAGCAGCAGGTTCAAGTAAATGGTGTCCATTCAATCGGTTTAAAAGTAAAAATGGGCGTTCCACAAGGCTCGATATTGGGTCCTTTCCTCTTTTTAGTATATATTAATGATCTACCCCATTTATTAAAAAACCAACCACAAATGGTGTTATTTGCTGACGACACTTCCTTAATTTTTAAGATAAATAGACGTGCATCAAATCTTGACGGAGTAAATAACGCCCTACTGCAGGTCCAAAATTGGTTCACTGCTAATAATTTAGTATTAAATGGGAAAAAAACTAAATGCATAAGATTTGCTTTACCAAATGTTAAAAGTAGTGATTGTGACATAGTATTGAATAAGGAGAAACTAGAATTTGTCGATAAAACTGTTTTCTTGGGGATCACGCTCGATTCAAGGCTGCAATGGGGTCCTCATTTAACATCTCTTGCAGGACGGCTAAGTTCAGCAGCATATGCTGTGAGAAAAATCCGTCAATTTACCGATGTAGATACCGCGAGGCTAGTCTATTTCAGTTACTTTCATAGTATCATGTCTTACGGTATTTTACTATGGGGACGGGCTGCAGATATCGAGTCTATTTTTATTCTGCAGAAGAGAGCCATCAGAGCAATATATGGCCTCCGCAGACGCGATTCTCTAAGGGAACTGTTTAAAGATATTAACATCATGACGGTACCTTGTCAATATATCTATGAAAACATCATGTACGTAAGGAAAAATCTAAGTCTTTTCAGTAAAAGAGGTGATAAACACAATTATGAGACTAGAAATAGGGACCAATTAGTTCAACCGGGTTTCAGACTGGCTAAAGTAGACTCATCCTTCATGGGGTGCTGTTTAAAATGTTATAATAAAATACCTTCCCACATACTCCAACTGAACGAAACGAAATTTAAATCATGTATAAAACGCACACTATGCTGCCAAGCATATTATAAGTTGGGGGATTACATCGCTGATAAAAATGCTTGGCTCAGCGCTGGTCCAGCTCCACAAGGGCGCATAAACTAATTGATTAGCATTCAAAAGTATTGTTGCAGCTGCTGAAGATTGTAAAACTATATTTCCTTTGTATAAATTCAATCTCTTTGTATTGTATAATTGCATATCACATGTGTGAGCACTGTGACCATGTTGTACATTCCATAAAGCTACCATTTACTGGGTACGTCTTTCATTGACTTGAATGTGCCCTGGCGGCTGAGAGTATGTCATGCTCACTCAAATGTCTCGCTGATGGTGGCGTGTGTGTTGGATCATTAAGTTCCCTTCAAAATGGTTGAGCTAAATGGTGCTGATCCATGCGTCATGTTCGTGAACGGGCGCCGTCAGTAGGGACTGGTCATCTCTTAGCTGCCACGGTTTATTTTAATTTATTTAAATTTTTGAATTGATATTATATTTTTATTACGGACGCTTTTAACGTGCACGTCTTTCTACATTGTTCTCACATGTATAAGTTCAACACGAATGATGTAACCAATATTTTGTAACAATATTTTGATTTAAAAGAGTGTCCGTGGAGTTTCTTGCCCGTTCTTCTCCATAGGTACCTACTACGCTTTGGAATGGGCAACTAGCATCATTTTTCTGACTGACCGACCCCTTGACAATTCAAAAGTACCTGTAATTGGTTTATTTGAAATAAATGCTTTGAGTTTGAGTGACAACTTTGAACTTCAGTGGTGACGCGGACTGTGCTCGCAATCTCATTTCAGCGATAATCAATGTCAGAAAACTTGTCAAACATGTAAGTAAAATGTAGGTCGTTTTGACAGATTGAGACTAGATTGAGAAAGTTTATAAAAAAAAATTGGGAATTGCCCCAAGAATTACCTAGTACTTAGTAGAAAGATGCATTTTGCTGATCACAGGCCTCCAAATATCCGATTCCCGACCACCGCAGGCGCGGGCTTGCGGACGGTGAGCAATGGGTAGCTCGCCGTCCGATAAGAACCAAGCCCGGGTCGACGGCGCGTTGTGGTCCACGCGCACCTCAAAGAGATGTCAGCACAACTGACGGGGTCCGCTAGGACCGATGCCTGCCAGGGTCACGGGAAAGTCCAAAAGGGATACCGTGGCCCATGGCAACATACAGGCAACTGAAGAAACATGGGTGGGTTTTAGTCTGACACGCCCTCGGAGCTCAGCCCAGACCGGGAGAAGTTATCTGATAATTTCCCACACAAGAAAAAAATAAGGCCTCCGAACATAGAAAACAAAGAAAAATCAAACAATCAAAAAATCAAACAAACGGATTAGTGCTCGTAGGTTATTGATAGAAACCCACTCACAACCCGTTGAAATTGGTTCATATTTCCTATAAAGTTCGCTAGAGAAATTCCTTTGTTTACTAGAACTACCAAACAAAGGCCGAAAATTCAGCTACCATCGCCCTATACACAAGAGGCAGTAACTAGTGACTCTGTCAATACACTGCAATGTATATATACAACATGCACTACGTAAGAACTATTACTGCTCTGATTAAACACATACCGACAGACCTACATATGAATATGCATGTGTGTTTGTATAGGCTATACGGACGTGATTCGCATGACCTAGGAATCCCGGCGTGACCTAAATCTGAAAGCTGACCTTAGTGCTCTATTTTTTCTGTGGATAATGCAGTTAAAGTGAAAAAGTATGATGGTTTCTGGCGTGATTCAATTACTACGTTGAGTCGGATTTTTATTTAAAACAAGGTTAGTTTTCTGCAGATTTTATTAACATTTCGAAGCATACATATACTGACTCCCTTTTATTATGTAGCAACCAATCATAGACAACCTATTGCCTGCCAGAAGTTTATTGCTAAATAAAGGGTTCTAAAAGTTTTTCCTATCATATGCATAGATTCAATTATAACCTAAAATTTATCACAGATAAATAATAAATAAATAAATGAAGATGCAAAGAGTAAGTAAGTGAAATAAAATATTAAACACAACTAAGTTTGGTTTCATCTTCTATATCTATATGTCGCAGTAAGATGGTGGAAGTCGCGATATAGTTATATCCCTAGGGATATAGCTATATATAACGTAATATAGTCATATGAAAACTGTTCATAACTTTCTTACTAGGAATAAAACTATGATACGAGAACGATCTAATAATATAACTATTAGTGCAGTCAGACCAAATAGGTTAGGTTAGAACTGTGACCAACTATGCTTCGTCGAAAATGGTCGCAATAACAAAATAGGTAATTAGGGCACTCCGACAATTATAAATCGCTTTCATATAACTATATTACGGTATACAGCTATATCCCTAGGGATATAACTATATTCACGGCTTTAACCATCTCACTGCGACATAATACATTATTATAAATTAAAGTCACTTTTTGCGTCCGTCTGTGTGACCGCGTTGTACTTCTAAACTATGCAACTAATTTTAATTCCGTTTCCTCCATCATTTAGATAATGTATTTCGAAAGGTTTATGTGTATAATACATTAATATTAAACTAACATATAATAAAGAAATCTCGATCAAGTCAAGTCGTAAAAACCATGCTAAGCTGGGGTGAGTCGACACAATAAAGATGCTTTCATGAAATGTAGTACATTATCTCACAGCTGGCTAGTACCTATACATCTTACAACTTAAGACAGTTATGTTTATTATTATACTCTGTAACGTTCATAATGTACTCCAACCAGCGTCCTGCGAAGCAACATTGTAATTAAGGACACAGTTTCCCAATAAACGTTAGTTTTCCCTTATCTTGTTGTTCACAAAGGTCGAACATTGTCACTGGAACTTACCAGAGGACTTTGTCTCTAGGTAGGTCAATTCCTTTGTGTGCTCTCGGCGCTTGCCCTAATAATTGGTCAAGTTTTGAATACGATAAGTAAGGACTAAGGAGTGATCATATTTTTGTTATATTGTATTGGCTTAGAAAGAAAGAAAACAAAGAAATACATGTAAAAAAAACTTGTATTGTTAGGTATCGTACTGAGAGTATATTTTATGTGGTTATTTTCAGCAAAAAATAAATAATAAAATGTCTCAATTTTTTCAATGGGGAATTTTACCGTGTTATTATTACATGGAGCGCGGGGGCCGTGTCGTTTAGCGAGTGTCTGTCTACAAGTCATAACTTATGACCCCAGTTGATATTTTTTATTAGTTTGGGGTAATTTTGGTATTAAAATGTAATTTTTAAATAGCATCAACTTTTTTATTTTCTATAATAATTAGAACTCCCTAGGAGGACATATACTGACCTTATTGGTGATGTTCTTCAGAAAGGCCAGGTGCGTAGTACTCGCAACCGGCGCGCGGCGTGCGTGTATGACCAGATGTATGAACGTAAACGAGGCAAAAGAAGTATGTAAGGATCGTAGCAAGTGGCTTTCTGTAGTTTCTGCCTACCCGCATGGGAAGAAGGCGTGAGTTTATGTATGTAATAATTAGAATTTTTATCACTTTTAGGTAATATTATTGCAGTGCCTTTTGGATCGGACAGGGTTTGTTTTACATATTGTATTATTATATCGTTTATTATCGTTATCGTTTAATATACATCGAAAAGGGTGGGTGGAACCAGGCTGCCAATGACGCAAAGAAAGAACACAAAAAAGAACAAGTTGGGGGAAAATATGCGTCACATCCACGCAAAACGGCCATCGCTCAGCATAATGCTGTGTTGTGCTTGATTTTCTAAATTCATCATCATCTGCCTAGCCTTTTCCCAACTATGTTGGGGTCGGCTTCCAGTCTAACCGGATGCAGCTGAATCAGACTTTTTGGGCTTCTAACCACCCGTAACGACTGTCAAAGATCTACAAATGACAGCCGGGACCAACGGCTTAACGTGCTTTCCGAGGCACGGAGGGGTCTTGGTATGTGAAGATGGTCACCCATCCACAGACCAACCGCGGCAAGCGTAGCTTAACCTGATCGATCGACCCGTGCAGCTGTTGTTACTTATTATTAGAAGTTTAAAGAATTGATATTGTAATGGTACCAAAAGTAGTGACAGCACTGAATGAAGGCTTCTAACGTTTACATGTTTTTTATGAATTTCTGTTAATATTGATTGCTAAATGTTTAGTGGTATGAGGAACAGGGTGTAAAGTTCACTCATCCACCATAGAAAAGGGAGGATCCTCCGACCAGATGGGTGTTGTGTCTGGCGGGCAACTGCCCAATGGTTTAAAGTTGAAATGTTGTATATATGTCGATCGCTCGGTAAACTCTAATTGTGCGATGCAGGATTTGTGTGACGTCATGTCTTTGATGCGTGGTTCATATGTGGCGGTGTAACCGCTACAAATGTAAGGAAACAGATGCCATACTACATTTTGTACGGGCTGTAATAATATCGTATCGCTGGAACAGTAATTTATCACATCGAAAAGATTGTTTTTAGGGTTCCGTTGCCAAATGGCAAAAAACGGAACCCTTATAGATTCGTCATGTCTGTCTGTCTGTCTGTCCGTCTGTCTGTCTGTCCATTCGTATGTCACAGCCACTTTTTTCCGAAACTATAAGAGCTATGCGGTTGAAACTTGGTAAGTAGATGTATTATGTGAACCGCATTAAGATTTTTACACAAAAATAGAAAAAAAATTGGGGTTCCCCATACTTAGAACTGAAACTAAAAAAAAAATTTTTCATCGAACCCATACGTGTGGGGTAAGTATCTGTGGATAGGTCTTTAAAAATGATATTGAGGTTTCCCCTCTAATTTTTTTCTAAACTGAATAGTTTGCGCGAGAGACACTTCCAAAGTGGTAAAATGTGTGTGTCCCCCCCTGTAACTTCTAAAATAAGAGAATGATAAAACTAAAAAAAATATATGATGTACATTACCATGTAAACTTCCACCGAAAATTGGTTTGAACGAGATCTAGCAAGTAGTTTTTTTGAATACGTCATAAATCGTAAACCGCAATTTACCTTTCATTCAATGTTACTTGCTGCCACGGAACCCTTCATGGACGAGTCCGACTCGCACTTGGCCGCTTTTTTACAATTTGTAAGCTGTCACAGGCGCCATCGTACAGTTACGCTGGTTTACCATTTATTATTACAGAACAAGCAGAAAATTCAGATAAAAAATTATATCAATGATTGTTATATCGTCAACTGTAGGTAAATAAACTGTAGAGTGTAGGCAATCATGATTTTAAATACTAAAAGGACCAAATAAAACGATGTCAGAAGGACCAAAACCTAAGAAATTATCCCTTACAATTAATAAAAGAAACGACTCTGATATCTAACGCATGAATAACTTTGTTTATCACGAAGCAAATAAGCTGAAGTTAGCTCTGTTAACAACAATTACAGTTAAGTGAGTTAAGCACTTACTTAATTATCCAGTGCACAATTCGCCCAAGTAATTACTAAGTTAAGTCAGCGGGTTCAAAGCAATACAATTATCTTCAAACACCTGAATATGAGTGATGGAGGATATCTGTTGGCAAATATGAGATGGCGCGCAGAGATGCGATTTTATTGTCGTGCGAAGTTTTTAAAAATGTAATTTTTGAAGTGAAAACTTCTTAAGGCGCGTTGGACATTTTTGAGATGGGATAATTGATTTCGCGACACTGTTACGAGACCAGCAATTGACTATTAAAAAGACATCAACGCGTTGATTACCGCGGTCCCGATTTTTTTTCAAGTTTTCACTTCTGTCGGCACTATTTTTTATTTTTTTGTTGCGTCACGGCTTCGTGTCGCTTAATCGTGTCGCTTAATTTAGTTACAATTAATTTCTGTGTATTCTACTTGATATCTTTGTAGTTTTTATTTAATATAAGTCAAAAGAAAAGTAAATGAAGCCTTTAATAATGATGTGCGTTTGGTATTTTCATCAAAGTAAAAATATGAAAAACGAAAGTTCTTTTTTTTGGTATATTCGATATCAAAAAGCACATTCGGTTTTCACAATTTTATATGCGGTCTCTCTTTGTTCGGTTCACAAAATAATAAATGATTCGTAAAAGTAACGCAGGTTTTATAAAAATAAAACTCTATTTACCCTGACCAGTCTACGGTAAATAGAGCAGTAACATTAAACCCTTGGTTTTATAACTTTTCAGCCTTGATTTTTCAGGGTTCCGTACTTGAAGGGTGCCAAACGGAACCCTATTATAAAGCTTCTGCTATCTCTCTGCCTGTTCGTCTGTCAGTGGGCTGTAATGTGCCCATGAACCGTCATCAACCAGTTGAAATTTTCCCAGATTGTGTATTTTTCTATTGCCGCTATAACAACAAATAAAATAGAGTAAAAAATTACAGGAGGTCCCCATACAAGAAATGTAAAAAAGCGGAAAAACAAGTAGTATTAAATATTGTACGGTGGTACGGAACCTTTCGTTTGCGAGTCCGACTCGTAACTGGCCGGTTTTTTTTTCAGCAAGTTACGAGTGCGCCAATTTATTTTAGGGCAGTTTTGCTGACGTTGAGTTATTGTATAACTTAACTTTTTCTATTATTTCGGTATTAAATCTGGTCAACATAAGTTAGCCAGGCACAGCACTCACTCATAAACCTTGAAACAAACCACACATTCGCGGATCATAGTACACACGACTACACATCAAGGTATACATTTCCAGTATGAGCTGACCTCGCATTGTACGGAAATCTTATACAATGCGAGATCACCATAAACTGAAAATGTATAGCTTGATGTGTAGCCGTGTGTACCAAAAAGTTCAACTGTAGGTATCTCAACAATTATTTAACAACTTAACTTTATTTCGGTTTCAAGAATTTTATGTCTCAAAAAGAACGTACATAGTTCACTTAAATATGAGAAACTAAACAAAATGTCTCAAGAGATAAACATGATTATTTTATTATTGTTGGTTGGCCAAATACAACTTTAACCTATTCTTAAAAATGATCACTGATGAAGAATCCCTTATTTCTTTCGGTAACTTATTATAAAGCTGCGCTCCATCAAACTGAATAGTTCTTGTTCCGTACAAAGTTCTAACTGAAGGCAATTCTATACTATCCCTATTCCTGGTGCAGTAGTGGAGAGTTTTGTGTTTGAAGGTGATTTGTGAGTGTATTTTGTTTGTTAAAATTTTCTTTATTCATATGCATTGTATGGTAAGTATATAATTTTTTAAGGTTAAATAGTTTAGTCTTAGCGTAAATTTCTTTCGTAGGTGTTAAGTAATTGTAATTAAAAAGTACTTTGATTGCTTTCCTTTATAAAAACGTTGCTTAAAGTTAAAAGACGTTTAGATAGATAAAACATTTATCCAGTGCACACAAAAGACTCACATAAGCACAATAAAATGATAACAAATTACGTGAATATTATATAAAAACAAGATGCCAATTAACAAAAAAGAAAAGACACGTATAGAAATGGAGTGACATTATGACATACTTCAAATCAACAAGGAGCGGTGTGCGTCTCATAGTTGCACCAAATGGGAGTCCAGCTCAGCATGTATCAGGCAAATATACCTGACGCAGATATTCTGCTGAAAAAATTTATCGATAAACAGTTGCTAATCATTAATTAACTTTACAATCGTCACTTACCTATTTCTCTTTAAACATGGAATAATCTGATAATAACAGATGGTTTAAGCATATTTCATGCACATTAAGCACAATCCAACAGCGTCAGTTAGCGTCGGCCATTGTGCTACACATAGCTACAGGGTGATGCATTTACATTCGAACCATAAATCATGTTATTACTTCGCTTGCTCCTGCGAACGGTTTCGCTTGCGTTGCCTTTGGGATTTAGATGTATCGCTTGGTTATTGCTGAGGTGTGTTTTGAGATGCTATGTAGCAAAATATTGAAACACAAGCCGTGCATCTGATGAGATTTTCAACTGTCAAAAATTATGAAATTCCATTAAAAATAATCCCCTATTAAAACCCTTTAAAAAAAAAAACGAGTGTGCCTTATAGTTGTCGCATATGCATATCGACGGTGTAGTATCAATATCTAACTACAGAACCATGATTTTACAGGAAGCGAAAAAACGTTTAATTTCTATAGTTTTTATGATTTGAATCAAAAAGTAACTTTTATTTAAAAAAATATGAGGAAACGCTTGAGATGGTGATAATGATTTCAATAAAATATTTCAGGTTGGGGATAAACGTATAAAGAAGATAAGCAATAAAGAGAATTCCAGCAAAATGTTAGTTATAAGATATTGATACTTCAATCGATATGTAACATCTGACATCTTTGACGTATTTATGACTCGTGCCCGGCGTCGCCCGGGTGTATTTTCGACTTTTCCGGTGGATTTTCCAAAATTTTCTTTCATGCAAACCTGGTCTAGACAATTACGAATACAAAAAAAAAAAAATCTGCCAAATCGGTCGAGCCATTCTCTAGTGATGATCTTTCATACATGCGGCAATAGATTTTTTGTACTCATTTTGAGTACATAACGAATGTCTTGTATGACTCTCGCTTTTTTTTTGCAAGTTCCAATTTTAATGAAACAAAGCGTATATTCCGCTCCAAATTAATCTCTGACTACCTGTGAAAACTACTTACATGAAAATCCGTTCAGTAGTTCCGGAGATGTGAGATCAGCTAACTCCAGTACCGCGCGCGCACATTGGTTTAATCAAATAGCGCGCGCTTCCCCAGCTTCCTAGTACACACTTTTATCCCTTTTCACGAAATCACTCCCATAAATTTTATTATTAAGTTTTGTGATTTTGATTGCAAGAAACCGAGCGGAAAGAATTCAAAAAAAAAAAAGAGAAAAAAAAATCTTCCTTAATTCGTTCGTTATACAAGAAAGTCTTGTGCTTCATTTCATGCTTCTAGAGATCCAGCGGTTTATGTAGGTGGTCCGTTGTCTCTCAGTAAATGAAGGAATTTAAGTTGTTTTATTAAGTATAGATAGAATGTTTCCTTACTTATCTTTTGTCTGTTGTTTTGTTTCCTGGCTTTGCCATAATTACTACTTCTGTTTACATTATAGGCCAGACTAGCTATTAACCGCGACTTCATCTGCGTGTATTTCGTATTTCATCATTTTTATACAAATATCAAGGATAAAACTGACTTATGTTCTTCTATAGGTCTCAGGCTGTCTATCTGTCAAATTTCATAGCGCTCGGTTAAGTGGTTAGGGGTGAAAAGTTAACAGACAGACTGACAGAGGTACTTTCGCAATTATAAAAGTAAATAACGTTGAGTACTGTTTGGGACTTGTTTGGGATTCGTTGATTAATGTTACCGCTGAATCTTGGTTTACCATAACTGAAGGCCAAGGGTAACCTGGTGAGTTTATAGACAAGGGACTAATCAGCATGCGGTGGACGAATTTAGATAGGTACCGTCAGTTCTGGGAGCCTATTCTAACACTTTCATTGTCGTCATGGCCGGAGGCGTATTTTTTATCGTGTTTTATATGACGTTATGCTCAAAGCCGGTTATTCCGATCAAGTCAAAACAGATAAACCGCCTATACCCGTGTAAATTTGCGTACATTACAAAGAAGCCACGTGATCCAGTGTCGTATTGCAATCACTTAAATTTTTCTAGTGCCTAGGCAATAACAAATTTAAATATATTTCGAGATCTCCCCCGCCGCCGCTCACATCGACGCGGCTCTGGACATTAGTTCACTATACCGCCACTCGTGTAGTGGCACGGTACTCACAGTAAGCGTCATAATACAACGTAATAAAATTGACTGTATTGAGATAACCAACATGTTATGCTATGTTTATTTATTTATTTATTTAATACTTCAAGCACACAAATGTACAGAGGCGGACTTAATGCCAAAGGCATTTTCTACCAGTCAACCTTTGGGTGATGCAGAGACAAACAGTGGTAGGTGCAATAGCGAGAATTGAGGAATAAATATTTATTTAAATATAAAGATATACATAAATATATATTTCCAATTATATATAAATATAAACAAAAATAAATACACATAAAATACTACTAAAGCAAATAAGACAAACAATGGGAAATCATTACCGCTGTGATGATACTGCCAGCTTCTTGCGAATGTGCTCGCGAACTTTGACTTTAAAAGATAATCTATGTTGTCCCTAGAACAGTGTGCAAGCGAAAGGTGCGCGCTGGTAGACTATTATCCATGCCATGCGTACTTGCCATTCTAATACCGGTTTGCGCTCATCACCTGTTAACAGAATGATAGATAGATACAATAGGACTTTTGAACTTGAACATATTGAAATTTTTGCATGTCCTCCCAGTAAGTTCAAAGGTCCTTATACTTAAGGAGCTCTTTTGATTTATGTGTAAAAATAGAGTTACTTAAAGATAAAGATAAACATGATAGTAATTGTTAATTAATTGTATATGTCGGAGACGGGTATGTGACTTTCGTTATTATCAGCGATATTTTAACTACTGTGGGCGTAGTGTGGGTAGTGTTGGTTAATGCGCAATAGAAAAACAGTTTGTAGTTTAGATCACATTATAATTTACTATCAAATGAATCACACTAGCTAAATTATACACATACTGGGTGCGACGGCGTTTAGTAAAATCACCAATTAACAAAATGATCACAAATTACAACTAACACAATAACTGAGCACCACGAATCGAGAACAGTTCCGTGACGTCTTGACTCCGATGCGACCAGAGGCTGAATACCCTTCTCGCCATGGCCTTAAAACTTCACGACTCTGTAGAAGCGCGCCTTTTTTGGTGTAGGTAGATCACTCTTGATGTCGCCAGTGGCGCGCTTGCGATTCGTTTCGTGTCCGTACTAATGACAAAATCCGACATATATTATATTCCACAGTTAATCTGTGAACAGCGTTGTGGGCTGCAATATTGTTCAAATGTTTTGTGTATTTCTTTTTCTATACTGTATATTGTAGCTGTTTGTTGTTATATAAAACATAGGTTAAAAGGCTTATTTGACATGAAAGTCCGCTTGTGAACAGTACCGGCTATCGACCGACCGTCATATTACAGGTACCTTGACTTGTTTTTTGCGGCAGTCCGACGTGGTATTATTTTGTATGAAAATTTGTAGTGCCATTTTGAGACTGTCAACTTCATCTCAGTGTCCGTGAAAGTGCTAATAAACATCAGCATGTATACAGGCAGAAAATACGAATTAAAAATGCCTAATACTAAGTGAATTTTCATGTAATGTCATATATATTCGGCTCTATTGATCTACCACAGCGACCAAACATTACATAAGAGCATTTGGTAAGCCTAATGACTTTTTTCGCAGGCTACCCACTGATTTTAGTACGCCTAACGTCACTGAGTACTTAAAAGCGTCATTATGTCCAGTCTCCTCGGATGGTGAATTAAGTAATTTAGGTGTATGTAAGGATAGATACGTAAACTGTGCTCGTAATTTCGTTTCCAAACATGTAAACAAAAATGAATTTTAGGAAAAACTACTCACTTTCACTCAAATTCAAAGCATTTATTTCAAATAAACTAATTACAGGTACTTTTGAATTGTCAAGGGGTCGGTCAGTCAGAAATATGAAGCTAGTTGCCCATTCCAAAGCGTACCTATAGGTACCTATGGAGAAGAACGGGCAAGAAACTCCACGGACACTCTTTTAAATCAAAATGTTATTGTAAAATATTGGTTACATCATTCATGTTGAAATTATGCATGTGAGAACAGCGTAGAAAGACGTGCATGTTAAAAGCGTCCGTAATAAAAATATAAAAACAATATAAAATTAATTTAAAAAACCGTGGCAGCTAAGAGATGACCAGTCCCTACTGATGGCGCCCGCTCACGAACATGACGCATGGATCACTTTAATTCCTACACATAAAGTTCAGTTTGCGATGCAACTTCAAACATTTTATGACTATTTCAATAGTAGTAGTCGACCTGAAACCAATTTAATTCCTACCAACTTAAAGTTCATATTCGTAGCAATAACATCAATTTGAAACAAGGATTTGAACAGACTTTAGTTCTAGTCGGCAGATTATCGTTAACCCACTTACGTGGCGTGAGGATGGTACTTAGTCCTTGTTAATGGACACGTTATACGATTTGCTGTTTGACGTCCATATTCCATGGAGATTCCGGAATGGTCTTTGTGTAGTGTTTTTTTTGTTTCATGTTATTTTTTTCATAGATCTTTGACAGTCATTACTGGTAGTCAGAAGCCCGAAAGTCTGACAACCAGTCTTACCAAGGTGTATCGTGATACCCAGAAACTGAGTTGTGAAACACTGGTATCAAGCCGCATCCGGTTAGACTGGATGCCAACCTCAACATAGTTGACATAGTTGGGAAAAGGCAAGGCAGATTTTTATTCTTTTCTTATTTTACAAAAGAGTGGTTTTATCATGATGTTTGCAAAACACTTGTTGCTAAGGGTAAAAATGTCTGGTCTGGAGGTCATCGACCGCCTTGTTTTGATTCAGAAAGCCTGGTACTTATTTCAGCATTGAAATAAATGCTTTACATAAGAAAATTTACGTGTTTACATAAGAAAATTGTAACCTCAACAACGTAATTTTTCCTTACTTTCAGAATTCCAGTTATTTCAAACAAAATATTACCAACGTCATACTTTGAAAGGAGTAAAATAAGTAATACTTCAAGAGAGGCGAGGGTCTGAGGGGGAAGAGGGAGGAGGGAGAGGGATTTAAAATAACCGGGCTATTTTAAATACTCTATTTTCCTACGTAATTTCACAACTGACTACTACCTTCCATTATAAATAAAACTGGAGTAACTTGAAAGAGTTCATTCTACGTAGTAATCGATTTCCGTTTCTGGCTAAGTTGTTATTTGTTGAAGTTTATAATTTTGTACACAACGACGTAAATCTATATTTATACTTGGATTCAGAGTCTACTACTTACTAGCCACTTGGAGGGGCTTCTGGCTAAGTAATAACAGCCGCACGGTTCGATCGATTAGGTTAAGCTACGCTTGCCGCGGTTGGTCTGTAGATGGGTGACCATCTTTACATACCAAGACATTTTGTGTGACTGAGTTTTGTTAGGTGTAAAGTAGCTTCATAAGTAAAGTCTCGTGTTAAACAGATAGTAGATGGTTAGTTGCGGGTTAGTTTAATGGTTCGTTTACGTCTTGCCACTTGCCATGAATTTTTTGGCTAAGCGCGGTAGCTTCAATCAGTTTTCTGACTGCTTTGACTACTCAAAGCAACAATGTTTCGCCATGGTTGCGACTGCTGTCGTATATGGCACATCGAACGGAATTAATTTCGAAAGCTATATGCTTGCAGTAAATATAGAGATTGGCTCCGAACGAAGTGCAGTTTTTTTTGGGTCATGGCAAATATCCTGTTTTTAGGGTTCCGTAGTAAACAAGGAACCCTCATAGATTTGTCATGTCCGTCTGTCTGTCTGTTTGTCTGTCTGTCTGTCCGCGGTCTAGCTCCGAGACCCTTAGTAAGTACTAGAAAGCTGTTATTTGGCATAGGTTTACATATTAATTACGCCAACAAAGTGGTAAAACAAAATTATGAAAAACATTTTTTTATGGTACCTCTCCTACACGTAAAGTGGTGATGTTTTTTTTTTTTTTAACCCTTAATGTGGGGTATCATTGGAAAGGTCCTTTAAAAACATTGTAAGTTTGTGAAAGCCATTTTTGGATCCAAGGATCCGTTTGCGGAATATTAAGCTTTAAAGTGCTAGTTTTTGTTAGAGTCAAGTGTGCCCCTGCCAGCTAAATGGTTGGTTTTGGATGTGTGTAAAAAATCACAGCAGTAGTTTATATAACAAAATTAAAAGGAAAACTATCACAGCTAAGTAGGCTGTACAAGTTAACGAGTAATAATTGACCAACTTAACTTTGCAGTTGTAAAAACATGTTTTCCCATACATTCCGTATGAGAGAACATATTTTTCAACTACAAAGTTAAGTTTGTTTTTGGGATAAATTCATCCCAACTACGGAACCCTTCATTGTGCGTGGTCCGATACGCCCTTGGCCGGTTTTTTATTAAATAACTTTTAGTGGTATATTAATAGTTGCAAAAACTTTGTGTTCGCAAGGTCTACTGTTCGCAGAACTACTAGTTCTTATAAGATGACCATTTTGAAGCTCTAAAATTAGATATTAAAGTTTCTTCTACATTATACTTAAACTTTAAAGTTAATACTTGTCGTCTACTATAACCTACTCTTAAATCCCAATTACTGTACAAAATAAACCTCCGCCTAAGCGTTTCTTGTGCCAGTTAACCCTCAGTTATATTAACAAAAGGCATTTTGCGGGATCGCAAGCTCTCTAAAGATCGTCTATTACCCCCCACCGGCGGTTGGAGGGTTAAGTTTGCTTGCGGTGTCTACCTGAAGCGTCCCTGTCGTCTTAAACTTGCTCCGAAGTCACTATTTAAGTCCACAATTTGTAGGGAAAGCACGAAGTATTCAGACTTTAACATTTTAGTTTTAAAAGGAGTTGTTTTAAACTGACAGACAGTCGAAACTAGCCAGTGTAGAATAAAGTCTTTTAAATGTCAGTTTCCTGTCTTGAAAAAAAAATCAGCTGTTCCCTAAATTTTGACGAGATATGCGAACATAAATGAAGGGAACAGCAGAATTTTTTTTGGCGATTTCAGCGTTGGTTCCATAGTGAAAGTTGTTATAATGATGAGTACAATGACCCCTTAAGAGATTTAGGGTAAACAAAACTAAGCTTGGTATACATAGTCCTCCAGACCGTATTTCGGACATGGCGGCCAATTTTAACGGAGATTAGCCTTCGGTGCGGGAGATAATAATAGTGCACACGTGTGTGCGCTGACACACGTGCACTCTCTCTATCCTCATAGTCCGATGGGACGGCAATCCGACACGACCGGAGAGAGATCAGGCGTAGGACCAACTAAAAATGGGCTTATTTGTGCGTATATTAAGTACCTACCTGTGTAGGTAAGTACACTTACTACGCTACTACATTTTCCTAAGACTGTCGAAAAATAATCCATTTAGTAATACATAGTTAAGTAGACGAGTCAAGTGATTCTTTAAATTGTTTAACTCATGGCCCAACTAACAACACACATACTTCGAAAGGTTTTAAACCGCGTTAAACAGGGTGGCAGGGACATCGACGCGAAAACTGAAACCATGGATTCAGTACATGATTCTGAACCCCCCTGCGTTGAAGTTTTTCGTCGGTTATTTTAAAAAAAATCTGCTATTTCATAGAAAAGTGCAATACCTACGCGGTCAAAATGTATGGAACAGCTGATTTTTTTTTTAATAACCCAGGTGTTCAGAATCATGTACTGAATCCATGGTTTCAGTTTTCGCGTCGATGTCCCTGCCACCCCGTATAAACTTGGTATAGCAAAACTACATAAATGTGGGTTTTATTACATTACTTACAACGTTTGCTGATTTATAGCTGGCTCTTGAACAAAAAACTTAACGTATTTTCTTTTATCACCTACATATATTAAGATTATTATTCATCACATAATGTATGAGCTTCCATACATTCATATTTTTTTGCTTGTTAGCACGTGTTATTGTTGGACTAAATGGATTTTTTTTTTACTTTATGCAGTGTGTTCCATTTTAAATGTAATACCTAGTCGTAATATTTTCTTGCTACGGGAATGAGAAATGTGTGCTATGAATCTTACCTAATTGGCAAACATTGAATGAACAACAAAATATAACATTACGCCAGTGTTCTCCGAAGAGTAAGGCAGAGGTGTACCTAGTATACCCACATTTCACACCACAAACAAACAAACTAACAAAACAACTAAACTATTGAATGAAATAAACCAAATATGAGGTAATCCCAATAGTAGTGTGAGCAGAATAACAAAGCGATTGATTTTTTATTTGTAAATAATGGAGTCTCTAAACATAATTTTATGTATGTGAGAGTTTTAAAGAAAATACAAAATGTTCAGTCTTAATCCTTTACAAACTTTAAACTTTTTTAACATTGTTGACTACAAAATTCATACCAAGATTCACATTAAGTTTTATTTTCCTCCTCTTAGTAAATCACTGTTATTTATTTCCCAGAACGGCCCGGAACTGCAGTCTTTACAACTTTTTTTCAAAAAACAAAGGCTACTGAAGAATCCGGCTTGGGATCTTGTTTACTCATACCTCCAAGGAAAATCTTCAAACAGGTCGTTTTTTACGGAGCTCTTGGCAATTGTTACATAATAATTACTTTGATAAAAATAATAAAGAGAAAAATTAAAAATATTTTGCAAGACTTTCGTAATATTTTCGGAGAATGTCTATTAAAAGTTACGTCGAACACCCCCTGGGGTACGGCGCGTCCACCAAAATGTCTGAAATGACACAGATAAGGTATAACTTACTGTACAATAGGTAAAATATATACGTACCCACAATACACTTTTAAACTCTTTTTGTAATGTGCCACATACCTACTTGTTTAAAAAAAACGTGTGGCACTCGGGGACTGCCGCGGTAAAGCTATTGCATAGCGTTGACAAATAGGAAGTATGGAGACTTCCTATTTGTCAACGCTACACTTGGGAACGTAATTTTTGTTTTATGTCATCATCCGTCATTACATGGTAGGCGGAGTGTGTTAGGTTTTATTTTCATTACGGAATTTCTTGATTCGGTCACCGCGCTCAAAGCCCGCGATAAAAGCTATGCAATAGCTTAAAAAAAATAGATAGTTATATAATTAAATAGAAAAACATGTTCTCCCATACAGAATGTATGGGAGAACATGTTTTTCAACTACAAAGTTAAGTTTGTTCTTGGGATAAATTCATCCCAACTACAGACCCTTCATTGTGCGTGGTTCGACACGCACTTGGCCGGTTTTTTACTTGTGCAGACTTAGCGTGGCAAGCTAGACTCTAATTGCCTATTTTACATTTTATCTCATAAGATGACAACACTTGTTTGATATAACAAGATGACTGATTAACTTACCGATTGACTAGATTTTCGCAAATTCGAATAACACTTTTGAGTGTTACAAAAACTATTTGTGAAAGCAGTGACGGCCAGAATATTTTTTCATAAATTGAAGCCTACGAATAATAAAAGTCATTGAAGGCAAATTTAGGAACGTATACAAATTGTCTATTCAACAAACTTATCAAAGACCGAACTCATCTTAAACTTGTGACATTTCATTGCGTGGGCAGAACTGTATACTTTTCACTTTAAATATTCCCAATAATATAACTTGATAATAAGAACCTATTTATAGCACATTACAATCTAATTTTGTATTTACATAGTAACGCCTTCTTATTACCTAACATTCAAGAAAGTAACTCAACAATTCGCTCGTTTTATGAAAAGTAAGAGCAGCCATTATTTTTTATCCTACAAATAAATTTAGCAGACCGAAAATGGCTAGAAATTCTTGCTCTTAAAAATTCTCTCAGTCGTCTAAAATGGGTAGTATTCCAGCCGCAATTGTGACGAATTCGTCCCAATTTCTCCGCCAAGTACATACGATTTCGTACATTGGGAATAACTCGGTCCTTTGATCCTTGACCCGAATTTGGCACACGGGAACTTGGGTCTTGGCACATGTGTGCCCTAAGTAAAAGATATCGTAGAGTAACGTGGGACGAGGTTTTTGTGCGGAACTACGGAATAGCAAATGTATTTGGAGTAAGTTATAGGGATGTTTGTTTACGTGCTTGTGTGGGAGTGAGTGAACTTTGAATGTGTGTTGTGTGTTGCTTATTTTGGGTAGTGTTTATTTAGGAAAGTTGACTAAGTATCAATATGTCACTGATTGTGTAGTTAAAGGTAACGCTAAAGTGACTCTTATTCTGCTAAATAAATCTGTCACAATACGTTACTTATTCTTGTAAAATAAACTAGCTGCGCCCCGCAGTTTCACCCGCATAAGTCTTGATTCCATAAAAACATCGGGATAAAAAGTATTCTATATCCTAATCCAGGTCATGGTCTATCCATGCGCCAAATGTCATCGAAATCCGTTCAGCCGTTTTAGCGAGAAAGCGTAACAAACAAACAAACTCATTTTCGCATTTAAGTAAGGATAAGCACATAAACGCTAAATTATATCCTACATAAACTCCCTACTATTTGACCTAAAATATATCCCTAATGCTTCTAAAATCACAAAGAATCATACACCATCTATTTTTCAAAGATATTCAGAAATCTTGACCTAAAATCTAAATAGCACCAATTGATTCTCGACCTGGAGGGTAGGATTACTTGGGTATTGGATATTATAAGGCTTTTCATCTTTACCCTAGATTCCTTTCAAGTTATAAATATCTACGTTTACTTTAAGTCATATATTTAATACTTAAAAGACATGCTCGAGAAACTCCTGTGACGTAAAATAATGACTGGGAAGACAATGAAAAACGATGTCTTTAATTTTGCTTTACATTCCATTGCGCGCTTCCATCAATCTTTTCAATGGCGGTGTTGCAGAAATAGAGCAATGGAGATTGTTTTACATCATGGATGGTGTTGTGATTCTTTATGACAACGTTTTTAATTAAAAAGGTTTTAAGTAGCTGTTGCTACTGCGTCGACAGGCAATGAAATATCAATTAAGAAAGATTATATCATGATAGAATTCAGTTCCTGGAAACTTGAATGCAGATCATTTTGTATTATATAGCTTTTGCCATAAACAATATGTTTTTGTATATTATTTATGGCAAAAGTACAATTTTAACAGGTTAAATCTCCGACACAAACATTTCCTCATTTCTCTTTCCAACCCCATCACCAGACCCTGTTCATCTATATCTATTACATATTCATTGAGACCAAACACGAAATTTGTGTTGTATAAGTTGGTAAGGGAGTTGGGTATCCTGCAAATTCCAGTTGATGCTGCAGCATCAGTTCAAGGTTACTATGTTCTTATAATATCACTGAAGTAACAGAATACCAAATTTCGAATCGATCAGACCATTCATTAGCTAGAAAAGAGCTGATAATCTTGAAACGGCTGGACTGATTTTGATAAAACATGTCTAAGAATCATCGCTAGAAAACCTGCTTTCAAATAAAAAATCGCATTCAAATCGGTTCACCCGTTTAACAGCTACGGTGCCTCAGACAGACACACAAACAGCGGTCAAACTTATAACACCTCTCTTTTTGCGTCAGGGATTTAAAAATAGACAGCCTTTATGTTGTAAATCGGTATGGTAAATGCATAAAATATGTAGATATTATGTAAAACAGGATAGCAATACCCCGAACTAGAAATACTTAGCTCAGTAAATAGATACGTCTGAAGAATTTTTTTACAGTTTTTAAAGGTCAGGTCAAAGATCGCCCACAATTTGTTATATATGCAAGATATACTTTTCAGTTGACAGGTTTATTTTATGCATAGGTACATTATAATAATAATAGCAGCCTATTATTGTCCCGCTGCAGGGCACAGGCCTCTTCTCATACAGAGAAGGCACGAACATTGATCACCACGCTTGCTCAAGACTGGTTGGCGATTTCAGATTTATATTCCAGGTCTAGGTCCAGGTTTCCTCATAGGAACATAGGATAGGTACATTAAACCGTTGAATTATTGACTAAAGAAAACGCAGTCCAATTTGTGATTTATTAATTCAATGGTTGTGACATGGGGCTTGTAATGCCTGCGTTAATAATACAATTTAATTTATATCCAGGCTTCAGATTTTTATATTCGATAAATACCCGAATGAAAACTACAATACATTGCACAAAAATATTTATCGACGCCATTTGTGGAGGTTGATGTTCAGTAGGGCACATCTTGGTACTGCATAAATAAAATACTCCCATGACCCCTCATGGATGCATTCTTTGAAATAGGTGATATTAGAGCTAATTTGCGACCATTTAAGGTTGAAATGTGGGAAATTTCCAAAAAATCTTAAAATGTTAGATATCTCCAAAACAATCCATTTTGGCCCCAAGTTATCGGAGTCTTTGCTCAAGTATATATCTCTTCATCTCTTCTAAAACAACCAAAGCTACCAACATCAAAACCAGTTCCCATATCAATTACAATCAGAATCTCCATCCAAAACGTAATCATAAAACTCCATGCAGAAAACAATAAAGGAAAGATCTTCAAGATTTGAATGAGACAATTGTAGCGAACGTTCACATCAAGAAAACTTTCATCTGCTCCACTTTTGTTCAGTGTTAACTGTTATTACGAAAGTTCACTTTAGGGCTGGTACTGTAGCTCGACGAAGCAATAAAAATGCTAATACAACTGGCCCCGGGGCTAACATTCTTACAAAGATCTGGGAACCCTCATGATTTGGTACGCTGCTGCACTGTGCAGTATATATTAAACAGGTCTGCGACGGAATGCATTCTGGAAATTGCTGTGACACTCGTCCCACTGCAGGGACTGGTGGAAATTGAATCAAAATAAACTTATTCCCCTCGGTCATAACCCAGTAAGTGCTGGGTTAAAGATTATGACGTCATAAGTTAGTTAAGCGGCAGTGTTGTCCGGTTAAGTCATTGACTGGAGGCTGTGTGATCTAAAACTGAAGACTTTTATCTTGCAAGAAGCTTGATAAAAATAAGATTATTAATATTAGTAATTTATAAAATAATAATATTGTGTTTCTTACTATTTATTTAAATGGCAAGCCAATTTCAAAAGACTTTTCTTCAAATAATAAGTTTTCTCCAATTTCAATCGCCTACGTTAATAACGTCGAAAGTTACAAGTATTATTATTTTTAACCGACTTCAAAAATTCGACCGTATATTTAGATGTCTTTTATGTGTGTTTGCGGATAAGTTCGTCATTTATGAACCGATTTTAATGATTCTTTTTTGTTGGAAAGGAAATATTTCAAGAGTGGTACCATGATGAGGAAACCAGGGTCTGATGATGACATCCAAGAGAAATCGAGAGAACTCTTCAAATATTATAGGCAAACCTATAGTGATTTGGGTATTTTTTATAGTAACTCGTGCAGTTGCTCTTAGAAAGCACCATTTGGTTAAGTGAAACTGATGATGAAGACCACAAATAGCCACCGAAACTACTCAATAATAAATATTTCACGGGTTGCGATTCGATTACTTTAATATGGTTGCAATACAATTTATGCTCGTCACAATGCATAATATGTAGAAATGGAGCTGATAGTGAAGTACCAGGAGAACTCCTCAACGATGAACGTCCCTGCATCGGGAAAAGCAATATTTTGTAAAAGGTGATGAGCAGTTGGCTAATGTAACTTAGTTAACGTTCTAAAAATATTTGGCTAAAAAGTATCATTAAGAAAACAAGAAATACGTCAAAAATATTGCATTACATTCGTAGAGAGAATGCTAATTAAATTCGTAGGCATCTTATTATTATTTTTTTGAAAAAACTGGGAGAGTATTCCTTATTGTAGATTATTTGCATTTATAATGCTTTCTAAGTAAGTATATATTTTAAGCAGCCCTACATCTCAATATATAAAGCTTTATTTAGTAAGCCGTCTTTATGAATCGCAGTACCAAGACTAACTTTGTCTATATGGGTCGGCACTCGGGAAGCAATTCCTTAGGGCAAAGTTCCCATACTGGCACAATTGAGATTTTCAGACAATCTTTGTCAGCATCTTTTGATGTCCCATTTCAACAAAATGATAGGTTACTTTACCGTAATATTATGTTGTCTTTAACCGCCTTTAAAAAGAGGACGTTCTCAATTTTGTTCTCAAATTTGTTTGTATTTATGTTCAGCAATATCTTCGCCAATTGTAAACGGATTTCGATAGTTCTCTTTGTTCCGAAAGAGTATTTTTCCGAGGTGGTCCAATATCAATTTGGTCAAGTTCTGACGAGTGGTTTTCAGTTTGGTGTATGTTGATGATTTTATAAAACTGCTTGTCACTGTTCTTTAAAATTACATACCGAGTTGTATAAAATAAAATCTTTTTTGACATCATAAATGAAATAAAAACTGCGTCTTATGTCCAGATTCTCAAGTGCGTTTGCTCAGAGTGGAGTCCTGGGCTCGACTCTCGGGTCTAACCAACTGTTTTACAGTTTTCTATAAAAATTACTTAGTAGCAGCCCAGTCTGGATTTGTGCCTAATGACAATAAGATGACCTATAACTGGCGGGATGTAACTAAAAGCCTCTGTCTAACCACAGAATAATACAGAATACACACTTTGCATTTTAGGTATGAAGTACTAGTACACGGCGGGCTCGACTTGTTGGGCCAATTCAGTGAGCGTGACGTAGTCAGAAGATATATGAGTTACGCGATACAAAGAGAGGCAACTTCTAGGTCAATACAACTGTAGGTAATTAGCACTGTGCGACCTGAATTGCACTTTATTGTGTCATAGCAAGAGACGCTTTTTATTTAAATGTTTTTGCGGAGTTAACCATCTGTACCAATCTGTGGCCTAACTCAGTTTTTACGTACCTACCGAATATAAAATGTAGTACTTGGGCGACTGAATTCTGCTCGGGTGAAAATAGAGAAAACGAATTTTTCCAGATATGAGACCTAGCTAGATCGATTTTTCGCCCCCGTTAACTCTTATATTGCAACTTTCATCGAAATCGTTAGAGCCGTTTTTGTTGAGAACGTGATTACAAATTTATATATATATATAATTATATATACAAATATTGCTCATTTAATAGTCAGAGGTATAATTTCCCTACTTTGTGTAAAATTCTTTTAGTTATGAAAAATGAAAAAAAAACCGCCTCATAACTAATTATCTTGAGTAAAACTTAATTTCTACTCGTAACCTACTTTTTGCTTAAGCTTAATGAGTTTTGAAAAACTTAGGGAATAATAAAAAAGGTCGAGCTGGTAGAGAGGCATAAACTTATTTTCTCTCGTAAGTTGTAAAATATTAGCTGAGAAAGGTACTTAAGTACTTGTATAAAACTCACACGTTGGTACGGTTAAAACTTAGGTAGGTAGGTAATTAAAATTATAAGTTAAAATTTTGGCTTCGTTGTACCTACTAACCATGGTACTAAACATTTCGGTTTGTTTATGTTAATTCTTCCTTTTCATAATCCTTCACTAGAGGCCTGCTAAACTTAACTATAAACTACCTCACTGTTGCTGCTGCTTGTGGCTAAGTAATAACAGCCGCACGAGTCGATCTATCAGGTTAAGCTACGCTTACCACGGTTGGTCCGTAGATGGGTGACTATCTTAACATACCAATACCCCTCCGTGCCTCGGAAAGCACGTTAAGCCGTTGGTTCCAGCTGACATTTGAAGATCTTCGACAGTTGTTACGGGTCGTTAGAAGCGCGAAAGTCTGACAACCAGTCTTACCAACGGGTATTGTATTACCCAGTAACTGGGTTGTGGACGTCTGATAGGCAGTCGCTCCATGTAAAATACTGGTATTCAGCCGCATCTGGTTAGACTGAAAGCCGACCCCAATATAGTTGGGAAAAAGCTAGGCAGGTGATTATTTATTTATTATAACAACACTTCAAACTATCATTACAGGTTGCCTTAATTTCCATACTTTCTTGTCATTAAATATAAACTAATATAAAGAAAAAACTAATATTCTTAAATAAATTCATAACAAACTAAACAAACATTACACCAAAATTTAAGATAATTAATTGACTCAGGCGTGACCTTGCGGAAATCCATTATAAAATACAATAGACGTATATATTTAGTAACTTGTTCCGCTTAGCTATTTCTAAAGAGCCATAAAAAACTCCTGAAAGAAATCGACACGTGTTTCACCTCTCAACGAGGCATCCTCAGGATGACGATGGACTTGTTGCGAACTCGAACACGGCGTGTTGCCACACCAAGCGCTGAGTGCAGTGAAATTTAATTTAATTATAACATAACACCCTATGACCCCAGAGGTCGCCAAAGTAAAGTCGTTCAGAGAACAAGAAAATAATAACCACCCACAATAATGACCTCACTGTACGATTCTCCCAGAAAGACTTCATAATTTTCTTTCTTTCCGAATAATCTTTATTTGGTAACTTCCTTTAGAAACCCTTCCGCCTATCTCTTTGAGTTTTTTAAAACAACATCAACTAATAAAGACCTAAGTTCAACTAAAGTGACCTTGCATTTTTTTTTAAATGGCGTCTTGCTGGTCAACCCAGGAAGTTCTCGGCTGTTTAACCGGTATTTCCTGTTACTGCCTCAATAAGTTAAGGCCTCCAGCCAGGGTATAAAACTTAGAAACTAAGCGACTACACGCTAAGTGGTACGGACCCCGACTTAGGGCGTCACTGGGGGAGGACAGCAAGGGACAGGCTAGATCGGATTAAACTGATCTTGATTTGATCCATTAATCTTAATACACATGAGTTACTCCCTCCACAATCATGTACTCATAAATCCATCTACGAAAAAACCCATCAATTGTACCTAATACGGAATTCCACACAATTAGATTTGCAATGATAGGAGCACGGTAACAAATTTACTTTTATACTCCAACGTTATTCAACTTTCCCGACCCTAAACCCTGCCTTGACCTATATTCACCCTAATTTAACCCCTCACCGATGTTTCGTCCACGTAAATATTCCTAGACGAAGACGGCTTACCTTGAAGCAATCAATTTTCAATCATAACTCAAGAAACATATAGTTCAATGTTGTATGCCGAATTTCCCGTGATATAACGGGTCATGAAGTACGCTAACGTTTTCAACAAACTATGATCCGGTTAGTACGATAAGCTTCTTAATAGTTTGTAATGCAGCAGAAAGGTTATGTTTTTAGTAACGGCTATAATAGCGTTTTGTTTAGTACCTATTATGTTATTCTACTATGCAAGAATATTTAATTACCTCTCTCAGAACGTGGGTGGCCAGTGGTTTAATAACATGCTTCCCTATCTTCCGTGGGTGTTTATTGAAGCATCTAAAAATGAACATACATAGGTCAAAAGCAGGAACAGCTGTTCTAAAACGTAATCGAAGAACCAATGTGAGCGTAAGTAATTCGTAGGCCAAGCATAGTTCTTACGAACTTAGAGCTTTGACTGTAAAGGTCTGCAGTACTATACTTGTTCTGAATCGGAATGACATGAAACAAGCCAAAAGTCTCATGATTGACGATACTGAAATACGTGTAAGTATGTCAACAGATGGTTGTGCTGTTGGGGAGTTTGCTGCGCCACTTCTTCTTCCCAGCTAAAGCACTAGGTCGTAGTAAAGGGCAAGCGTGGGGGACTGTCTTATATCATTTTGACCCCGTCGTGCGTCGGACATGCGGGAAGTATTGGGTCAAGGGTCGGCCAAGTGATGGGTGGCCCAGTGAGAGCAACGGTGGCCCAGTGGTAACGGCCGCGACTTACGAGTTGTAGGTCGTAGGTTCGAACCCAGACAGGCGCTTTACTTTGTGTAAATTATTTCATCACCACTGCTCTCAAAACGGTGAAGGAAAACATCGTGAGGAAACCGGCATGTACTAGAACCGAAAACTCGAAGACATGTGACATCTACCAACCCACACTGGGCCCGCGTGGTGGATTACTGCCCACTCCCTCTCACAGAGAGGAGGCCTGTGTCCCAGCAGTGGGAACATTATAGGCTGATGATGATGTGGGTGGACGACCTACAGAAGACCTCGGGGAAGACCTGGATAAGACTGGCACAGACCAGGAAAGCATAGGACACAAGTACAATTTTGACAATTAATATTTAATAAACTCCCGATACAAACATTTCCTCATTTCTCTTTCCTACTCCATCACCAGACCCTGTTCACCATCTATCTATTACCTATTCATTTAGACCATTCCGATGAGCCCAATCACGATACCTGTGCTGTAAGTTGGTAAGGGAGTTGAGTATCCTGCAAATTCCAGGTGATGCTGCAGCATCAGTGCAAGATTACTATGTTCTTTTAATATCATAGAAGTATCAGAATAACAAATTACTGTGTTGCCACACCAAGCGCTGAACGCAGAGACTCTCTGAGTCTAGCGCTTGGTGTGGCAATGGCTTGGTGTGGATGTAGCGCGCCACCTCGTTTGATAAAACAGTATCACTAATTATTGACATCTTGAATACAAACTAAAACAATTCTAAAATTCTTTTAAATATTCGATTTAATGTAGAGAGATAAAGATAATTTTATTTTGCAAATATGGGTAGCAGCAAATGATGACAAAAAAATAAGAGTTCAGCCATATTTTACCATGCAGGCATTCAAAAGATTTAAACATTCAACTTATAACTAAATAATGAAATACAATTTTAAAAATTACACAATTAACTAAGTACAAAAAATAATATATATACACTAGCTTAAAAATTCTTTCTCAGTTAGAAACTCCTTAATATTATAATAAAATACAGGACTAACTTTAAATGTAAAATAAATCGATCGTAACCATATCAAAAGTAACGCCATCTAGTGGTATAAGATGACAGTCACGTCCAACGTAAAAATGACTGTAATCATACATACCCACACAACACTATCTAACAGATTAATATACTTCAAAAATCAATATTCTATCTTATTTGAAATAAAATCTAACACTAGTCATCTTCTAAAATGGGATGACTTTTAACCACCCGAGCTGAAGGCTTGTATAACATTGAGCCTATTATAGTTTCTCATTAAAACCCTCAATAACAAAATAGATGCTCAAAAAACAACTTTTCAAAACATTCACATTCATTAAGAATATAAAACATGTCTACAGACAGGTGCTTACGAAGCAAAAACCTCGAGGCGTTCAGGGTTTAATAAAGTTATATTAAAGCCCAAATAGCGCGTTGAGGCCATAATAATTTATTATTATAGCAAAAACAATTTTGTTGTAAACAATTTCTTACATTATCAAGCAGTTTTGTTCAGCTTATGTTTTACACGAGGCTTTGTTTTTGGCTTTAGGGTAAACAGAAATGTTACATAACATAACATCACGCCAGTATTCCTCAAAGGGTTAGGCAGAGGTGTACTTAGTACACCAACATTTCGCCAGTAGAGTCCCATGTAATTGGGGGCGAGCCTATTGCCATTGTGTCCGGTTGGACACAAATCCAGATTCCGGGCTGCTACTGAGAAGTTCCAGATGCAAAAACACATTATCACTTTGCACGACCCGGGAATCGAACCCAGAACCTCATGCTCGTCAGTAGCGCTTGCGGCCTTATCACAAACGAGGCAATGTTGATTGCTCAAATTCTTATGATGTATAATGACTCTGTATGGTTGTCTCATATTGATGAATAAATAAATATTATTAGTATTATTTATACGTCTTTGACATTTCTCGGGACTCAGGGGTCCCGGACCTTTGGAAGGCGTACGAGGGGCCGAAGCCAACTCGCAGAGGCCCCTTAGACGTTTTTAGTGAAATGAGGTACCAACCGACGATTATCCCTGTTCGCACTATGCAAGTGCAGCCAAGGACAACCCCCGGTTGGTGTAGACTATTGTAAGATATGGAAACAAAGATATCGGACTATGGGTTTGGGTTGCTAAAGTGGACTGGTCACCTGGAACTATGGAAGGACTATGGCCCCTGCCTGATCTATGTTTTATATGCACACGGATAAAATGGCAGAGGGTGACTTGCACACTCAATAATGGGCCCCCAAAAACGGTCGCTAGCAGTATATAGTGTCGTAGTGACAAGGGGGCAACACGTCCTGAGGTGCTTATGAGGATTGGAGAGGTATTCCACGGCTATCAGGACAATCCCGGAAGTACGGTCAAGATCCTTACCAGCATCTTACTGGAATACTTCCTTCCTCCGAGCACGTTTGCTCTAGCGAATCTCCACTCAAGCCGGCCAATAAAAGCAAGAATGAGGTGGGAGCTCTGTTCCTCGTCAGTGTTCACTCCAGCCGGCCAATAAAGGCAAGCCCGAAGTGAGGAACAAGACTTCTCCCGGAAATAGGGTCCGTGGGGTCGCTACTGCCCAACAGCTCGCAGCATGCTGCCCTGCGGGTTTTTGTATCTCTCTTGGTCTGGTTCCTCATCCCAGACCCGTTCCGGCAAAGTAAACTCTACCAGCACAGGCCTAGAGTTCGGAGCGCGCAAGCCCCACCACGACGTCAACGTAGAGATACGGCGGTGAGGTTATTATTATTTGTTGGTATACATTTTTGTATCTCGACCTGTGTCGGTTTTTAGGATAACACGGGCCAAAGCCAAGTGCTACCCCTGAAAGAACTACTTAAACTAAGTGATAATTGATGATAATAAATGGCGTGGTGAATGTGGTGATAATATGTTTTGGCTTTGTGTTGCAGTGGTGAATAATGTCTGTGTGTGTGATATTTGTGCGTCATTGTCGTTCTGCAGGAATTTTCGGACAATTCTGCAAGTGTTCAGGATAGCAGCTATTATTATTAATTATATGTAACCCTATTTGATTTCGAGGCTTAAATAGGCCGTGATTGAAGAAATTAATTTTTGAAGTGTCGCGTAAATTATGTAAATGAATCACTTGAGAATGTTTTGAATTAGGTACTGTTATCGAAATCTTGTTTTCATTTTTGAAGCCGATTTTTATCAACTTAAGGGGACGATAACCGATTTTTAATGATTTTATACTGAAGATCACGTCTAAACGAGTAGTGTTAGTAATTTGAAAAAAATATATGTTAAATTAGAGCATTTTTTTTAATATAGGCATATTTTTGATTATGTTTATATTACATAGTGAAATTAATTTGTAAAGTTATGTCTAACGCGGATAAAAACTGAGAATGACGCAAAATCTATCAAGCGTATTTTTCTGAAAACTTCATCATTTTAAAGATAATTAAATTATTGATCTTTTAGTATACGTGTTTTATTAAAATACCTTTTTTTTACGTGTAATAAATTAATAATGCATCTAATTTGGGACAGCGCTCCTTGATGGGCGAGTCCTATTACTGGCTGGACGTACAACGCGTTGCGTGAGCTCAGTACAGAACACGGTCACTGTCAAGGTCACTGTCATATATCTGCGTCTTAATGGCAAGTAGATATTACTTACATTTCAATATGCTTATAACATTGATCTAGGAGCACGAATCTGTTAGACCATGGGCCTGTCTCATTCTTGTGAATTTCTTTCGAGTCAGGCAGGACATAGGTACCTATATAAGTGTAAATTTTCAGCCGTTGAAGCCTACAAAAAAGATAAAAACTCTGTAGCCCAGCAAATATCTTTTTAACCTATATTAATTTTCGTCTAGACTTTAGGATCAACATTTTTCAGCATTAAATATTCATAAGATTTTACCGAAAAATTAACAGATAGCAAACTACGTCTATTTTGTTTTAATAAATGTAGGTACCGTATTTAATTACTTAAAACAAAAAACTACTAACAAAGAATACTTAGGTAAGAAGCTTACCAAGATAACTATTATCTTATCAAAAAGCCTGAATTTCCCAGAGGAACTTTACACTCTTAACGAACATTAATTAAATATTATTATAACTACAACTGTCTCGATGGTCTAGTTGACGTAAGCACTACTATTAAGCATGATGTCCTAAATTCGATTCCCAGGTCGGGCATAGCGTTATTGAGGTTTTCCATTAGGAATCTTTCAGTAGAAAACTCAAACTAAAAGCATTTATTTCAATTAAACCATTTACAGGCACTTTTGAACTGTCAAGGAATCGGTCAGTCAGAAATATGAAGCTAGTTGTCCATTCCAAAGCGTAGTAAGTACCTATGGAGAAGAACCGGCAAGAAACTCCACGGACACTCTTTTAAATAAAACAAATTGGTTGTCTGTAAAGTCAGTTTACGGACGATAATTTTACGTGATAACGTCACAAGCTGAACGCTTAGGCCGATCGTGCCTCTCTATCGCTTGTTCCGCGCTCTCGCTTGCACGCTCGGCTCAGGCGGAACGTGACACTTTTTCGTGCGTGCAGCCGGCGTTCATTGATTTATAAAACGTTATCACGTCAAAATGTTACAAAATATTGGTTACATCATGTTGAAATTATACATGTGAGAACAATGTAGAAAGACGTGCATGTTAGAAGCGTCCATAATAAAAAGATAAAACAAAGAACAATTGATAAAATTAAAAATAAGCCATTGCAGCTAAGAGATGACAAGTCCCAACTGACAACGCCCGTTCACGAACATGACGCATGGATTAGCACCATTCAGCTCAACCAGCAGCCCGGAGTCTGGATTTGTGTCCGGTTAATGACAATTGGGTCGCCCCCATGGAACTTAAACATAACTGGCGAACTGTGGGTGTACTATGTGCACCTCTGGCTAACCCTTCGGAGAAACAGGTGTGTGTTATGTTATGTTATGTTACACCTTTTTTTTTTTTTTTTTGGGTGGGAAATTATCAAATAACTTCTCCCGCTCTGGGTGGAGCGGGAGGGCGTGTCAGACTCTTACTGACTAAAACCCACCCGTGTTCCTTCGGTTGCCCTGTTGCCGGGGGCCACGATTTCCCTATCGGTTTTCTTCGAACCCCCGGCAGGCATTGGCCCTAACGGACCCCGTCAATTCTGCTGACATCTCTTTGAGGCGCGCGTGGAACACAACGCGCCGTCGACCCGGGCTTGGTCCTTATCGGACGGCGAGCTACCCATTGCTCACCGTCCGCAAGCCCGCGCCTACGGTGGCCGGAAATCGGCTCGCGATTCCCGCCCCGGGCGTCTCCTCCTGCGGATGTTATGTTACACCTACAACATAATTCTCAAAGGAGACTGAAACGATTACATGCACTCTTGGGTCTGAATAGTAACGAGATGTAAATGGTATGAATTTATAGATTCATACATTAATGTATTGCAATGACTAGTTGCTATCCCACAATTCACATAGCGATCCATAGTTTCAACAATATCCAATCCACAAAGCGGCGGTAAAATCCATTATAACAATTTATTCCAAGTCAATCGTGTGGGCGATCTTCGGTGTCCAGTGTGAAAGCAAGGGTCGTACAAGGTAGGCAGGGTCAGAGTCCGTAAAAATCAAAGCAGTGATCGTTGAAAATGAAAAATAATTGGGAAAGCACTCAAAACACATCCGAAACCACGAAATAAGTGACAGTTGTCTAGTTCTAGTAGTAATGGGCGTTGTGACAACGAACCGTTTACAAAGACCGTTTTGTGATGATGAAACCGTTTTACGTCCTTCAAACAGTCTTCATTGCACAAACCAGTCTTCGAATTACTTGGTGCGATTTTTACATCTAAGAAAATACAGTCGGGTACAATGATTCAACTATCTATCACACTCGTAAAACAGTCCTTCCAATAAAAAGTGAACTCTTTCAAATGAAATACAGTCAGTAATGTATTACCAGTTGTCAATGCTGTCGTTCGTGACGCGAAAAACCGATTTCATACATTTCAAACCGTTGGTGGTTTTAACCGACTTCCAAAAGGAGGAGGTTCTCAATTCGTCTGTATGTTTTTTTTTTTTTTTTTTGTATGTTTGTTACGCGATTACTCCGCCAATTATGAATAGATTTTGATGATTCTTTTTTTGTTTGGTAGATCATACTTCAGAGGTGGTCCCATATAAATTTTATTAACTATGCTTGGGTAGTTTTTGAGTTAGCTTCAATTATACGTATTTTTTCCCACTTAGTATGTAGATGATATGATAACTTCTTGTCACTGTTATTTACATAGCAGGTAGTGTTATTCGAATTTGTGTGGGGTAGGTACCACAACTAAAAAGCGAAAAATAAAAACTTTTTACAAAAAAAAAACAACCGACTTCAAAAAAACACTACAAAGTGAAAAATAACTTTAATTTCGGAAGTCGGTGTCTTTGGTTTTGAATTTTCGTTCTTTGTCACCGACTTCCGAAATTAAAGTTATTTTTCACTTTGTAGTGTTTTTTTGAAGTCGGTTGTTTTTTTTTTGTAAAAAGTTTTAAGAAACTGCGCTCGACGAAAAGGCTATTCCATGTTGGATAAGTTTCGTCCTTTAATCGTTTTCTGCAACCGTTTTCGTCGTCGGGAAAACGGTTTTGGTCGCCAAAAATTCGAGAATGACCCACCACTAATGTGTCAAATTGTCAATGTCAGTCTGCCAGTGCAGAATATGTACTGCCAGTGATATAGACAAAAAAATAAAACTGATTTTAATCGATATGAAATTGATAATCATTATTTTGATTTTTCAGTAATTAATGATGTTTTATTTAAATTAAATGCACTATATTGTATAAAAGTATAAATAGTGCATTTAATTACTTTCATTTAATTATATCACCTAGTGCTACCTAGTGGGTAGGTTTTCTTTTTGTAGTTGTGTAATTGATTACTTTAATCGATAATCTCACGAAAACTATCTTTATCATATTTCTCCGCTTCCAGGCAAAGAATTGAGCTGATTTTTGATATTCAAGGATAAAAAAATATGACTAATTTTTAGATCATATCTCAACTTATTACATTTGGGCCTAACATTTTCCATCTCCTTTATTGCTCAACATGTTTCTATGACTAAGATACTTAAGTTAACATTTATAAACAATAGTTTTGTCTTCACTAAAGAACTGAATAAAAGCCTTATTTATCTCTACAAGGCCAATAAATCTATAAATAACAAGACCTTATTCAACAAACAAGTAGGTCAGTAAAAAACGAACACACAGAGTGATAATCAATATCCATCCCGCACCGACATAAAATTGTTTTCAGTTCGGCATTTGCAAAGTTTCGCGCGCACCAGATGTTATTTATTGGCAGAAACCACGAGGACGAGTGTACCAAAACTGTCGTAAAAGCAGGATTCATAACCCACATTTGTGTTGGTTATGTTGAACATAACTTGGGGGAATGTGGGTTATGTACTGTCACGTTTTCGTCTGGCGTCAGCTTCATTTCGTAATGAAGGGTTAAGAGGTCGTATTGTAAGTAGGGTCGTTCGATTTTAATTTGGTATAATGTTGAGATTTATACTCAAGTATTATAGTATACGAGTATGTCCATAAATCGTTGGATTTTTTTAAGAGTCACGTCACGTAAAATTAATGGAGAATGAGAGTAATGGTGGTCCGAAAGACTCTTTCATTATCATCATTCATAATTTCAGCCGAAAGACGTCTACTGCTGGACATAGGCCTCCGTCAAGTACCGCCACTTCGACCTGTTCTTTGCTTCCCGCATCCAGCGGATTCCTGCACCAGGTCATCAATCCACCTTGGAGGCCTTCCAATGCTACGTATTCCGGTACGCGGTCGCCGCTCCAGAACCTTTCGGCCCCATCGGCCATCTGTTCTGCTTGCAATGTGCCCTGCCTACTGCAATTTAAGTTCGGAAATTCTACGTAGGTTCCCTTGGTTCTCCTATAGATCTCTTCATTTCTGATTCAATAACGTAGGGAAACTCCTTATCATGTCAATAATTTTAATTAAGTAAGCAAAATCAAGAAACTTTCTTTCATGCCCTAAAGTGACCTTTCAGATTCTTCCCTGATTCTTGCATTTTACAAGAGACAAGAAATGAATAAATCCTACGTTTTCCCATCGATCCCAAAGTATAAAATCCGCCATTAGACTTGAAATAACGTTAAATGTAATGAAAGAATCCTCACAGCTTAGACATGACTGAACAAAACAAAAAAAGATTTGACACGAGTCTTATCCTCAAGCCGAGCAGTCCTTATTGGAAATTGCTTCAGTTGTCCCTTGTCAGAAAACTTGGAAGAAGGATTAAACTAAGTTCGGCTGCTGATTAGGATCGAAATCCGGGATACGTACCTGATGACAGCGTCCCTTAGATCCAAAACTTTTGTGTACATTCTTAAGACCTTTTATTATATTTGAGTTAGAAGATAAAGTGTGTGAAGGTTTCGAGTTGCAAATATAAATTGAGAAAGTGTCTTCTATAGGAAAGCACAGATTACAGATGCATCGGGCAGCATTGCATCGCATCCTTATATATAAAAGCGGTCTGCCTGTGGTTCACGGTGGTTCATACAAAATGTACGAAAGCGATGTATAGGAGGATATTGCGTGTCAGTGCGGCGAGCCTTAAGGTGCGTCAGCCTTTAGACGACACTAAAATGTGGAGAACGGGTGAAGTTACGTGACATTTTTAGTGGTGTTAGAAAAGGTAATTTCAGGTGGACGTATGCCAGAAGATCTAAGGAAGTGCTAGCACGCGGTCCATTTCTCCTCGTTAATGTTTTTGTAGCCAAGAACTAGGGACCATTTCCAGACAGTCTTGTTCAACTTTATGTGGGTCTTTATAACTTGTGTAGGTTTTGTGTAATCTCTAGAGTTAAATTGTTAGATCCCAAAACCAGAACGTAACATAAAATGTTTTTAAGTTCTCCCCCGGGTAGGATTTAGTTGGCAGTTAAGCTATACATTTCGCCAAAAATTTCATAAGATCAAGAGCCCCTTATGTCGAAATAACACAACGTTTTGGGAAACATTTCTTCTTTAACCCGTCATACTTTCATATTCAAGTCTTCCAAGAATCGCGAGAATTCTTCATCCACGTGCAAATAATTTAAGAAGCCCGGGGATAATCTTAGCCGAGCAATAATTCAGGTACGTGTTTCAAGGCACCTTTAATTTCGTTTTCCTGACTGTTAATTTAAGCAATATATTAAATATTATCAACAAAACAACGCACCATTAGTCAGAAGAAATTGGTTCATAAATATTAAGCAGCGCTAAAGAAGCATTTGGTTTTATGCAAAGTGGACCGAAATAATCCTCAAGAATTTTTCATTGTAGATTTTATTTATTGGTTGTTGGTGACTCCGTTAATTTGTTTTTGTAGTCAATTATTTGTTTAAATAAAGCCTTAAAGATAGTCTTGTTGATGTAATAGCTGGTCTTAAAATTTGATTATTTTGTTTAGTTATTTTGCTTGCTATCTGGAGGTCTACTTATTTCAGCTTAAGAAGTACATTGCTCTTTGTTCTATTTACTTGTATTTTCGGAAATAAACCGAGTCTTGTCCACATTAATATTCTAGTAGTGATTCTGATTTTTATGTCCATATTGAGTTTTATATAGTGTCAACGCACTTTGGACTAAAAACAAAAGACGAAAGACTGCTTATTTGACATATATTTTTGTTATTTTCTAGATACTTATCGTATAAGGATAGTTACAGTTTGGGCGTCTTTTCGGCACAGAAAGGCGTGAACGCACGAACGAATAAAATATGGTGAACATGAACATCGAACACGGAACATTTGGTTCATACGTGTGGACGCAAACATAACAAAGGCATAACAAAGCGAACACGAATACAGTAAGTTGTGTTTACGCTCAACTGCCCCGCTCTCTTTAGTAGCTATGGATTCAGCCTCCGAACACCGTCCACACAGAACAACGAAATTGGATCACCACGATCGTTTTTGACGAGCACAGTGTTTGATGTTCGTGTTCACCATGTTCTTGTTTGTTCGTGCGTACACGCTTTAGCAGTATAAGTTTAGGCACGCACGTAAGCGAAAGCGCGTATACAAGCATGGTCGCACGACGTGTGTCCAATATTTGTGGCGGCTCGCCCGTTTTCGAGCTTATAAACCCTTTTTCGCTCGTACGTTTTTATTGTGTCATGGCATGTGGCGCCCTTGTACAGTCGACATACGAAAACCTTAGAATACGAAAAAATATGAATAATACGACGAAAATGCAACGTCAATAAGGCAAAAGGTGCGTCCAGACAGTGCGAACATGCGCCGCAGATGCATTTATTTATATGTCTGATTCTTCAACCTGAGGCCGTCACATGCCTGGCTAACCATTCGAAACAGTTCGATGCACATGCCTCGCACAATCTGGACGCACCTTTACGTTGACAAGTAACAAGTGTAATGTGAAAAGTCCGAATAGATTAATGTTTTTGTAAGGTCATCGTAAGAGCGACCAAAAAAAACGGCGTAAATACGCTTTATATCTGTAATAAGTGTAATTTCAGGCTCAGGGTATTATGACAACCTAATTAATAAAGTTCTTAGTTATGAGACATACACTAAGTGGTCCATAAAGGTAAAAGTGTTATTACAAGTCTTGTTGACTTTGCTTTCTTATGTTATTGGGGTCGTAGACACTATTAGTAAACCTATAAAATATGACTACTCGTTGACATACTTCTAAATTGTACGTTTTCATGTTATATTTTTTCTATCTTTCATATCAATACCATTAGGTTGTCGGCTGAAAACAATATCTATTTATTTTTATGGTGTCAGGATCTAAAAAATGCTCACGAAGAAGGAGGCAGAACGCGTGAGGGAGAGGCAAATTTCGCGCCCTCACGTCCCTAACCGCCGCAGAAGGAGACGCCCTGGGCGTCGGGAATCGCAGGCCGATTTCCGGCCACCGTAGGCGTGGGCTTGCGGACGGTGAGCAATGGGTAGCTCGCCGTCCGATAAGGACCAGGCCCGGGTCGACGACGCGTTGTGTTCCACGCGTGCCTCAAAGAGATGTCAGCACAATTGACGGGGTCCGCTAGGGCCGATGCCTGCCGGGTTTGCGAAGAAAACCGAAAGGGAGATCGTGGCCCCGGCAACAGGGCAACTGAAGGAACACGGGTGGATTTTAGTCAGTTAGAGTCTGACACGCCCTCCCGTTCCGCCCAGAGCGGGAGAAGTTATTTGATAATATCCCATACAAAAATAATAAAGGATCTTGTACAGGTGTCACAACTTTTGTGCAAGTAATATTTTCTGAGTCGTCAAAATTTGTATTTTATATGTGAATGGATATGATTTCAGTGGACTCTGGAGTGGTTCTCTGGGTGATCATAATGGCATTACATTTCTAGTTTGGCATCTGCACTCTAATTGCATAACACACGATCAATTAACCAATGAACCAGTGTTATAATTACTATGAACAATATTGTCAAACTTTTTTTAGGAGGCTTTTGGCTACTTTTGTTTTGTGTGTATTTTGTCTAGTTTTTTTTTAATGTGCGTTTTGTTTGTGCAGAATAAACAAGTTTTCTTTCTTTTTTTTCTACATCTGAATCATTTTGAAGGATATTGTTAATCCATTGCTTCAACAACGTAAATAACGCAATGAATGTTGTTGAACTGTCAAAATTAAACAGCGCTGTTTTTAATAAGACATTAAAAGATCTTGTAATGATGAAGAATTAATATAAACTTTTATGGCTTAAACTTAGCAATAATTAGCATCTTTAACATTAGTAACAGACATGATACGCCCCTCTTATCGTTAATATCTCATACTAACTTATGAACATTAATTTCTGCTATCAGACTCCTTCAACTTATATTACAAGTCATCAACATTAGTCTCTCCGAAACTTTTCTCAGTCGATAGTATTAGATAAACTTCTGATCAACATTAGTATCGTCCTTTAAGTCTAGACTTGATGGCAAAAGATATAATTACAAAATAAAGTAATATATTCAGAAGTTCCACTTTTAAACCTACAATTCCCGGGACACACGAGGCTAGTTTTTTAAAGCTAGGATAGCTTGAACCTTTGTATTCTATCCTGGCTTGCCGTCCTGGCTTGGCTCAAGCTAGTGCTGGTTACACGATGCTAGTGAGCTGGTTGGGTACTATCTTCACCGGCCACCGAGGATAGAAGACAAGCCAGGATCGTAAAATCGGTGGCGGGAGGCGCTACTTGCTCAAAAAAAGAACCCCATCATAGTAAACTATCCTGGCTTGAGGTGCTAGCTTAATAACCTAGAAATGTAGTTAGTTCTGAATACATGAAACCAGAGTTACTAGCTTGCTAGCTTACTATTATCTAACTTCAAAAACTAGCCTCTTGTATCCCAGATATAAGGCTGCCTGTCCACTGGAGCGGAGCAAGGCAGCGGAGCGTAGAAATGTGCCAATATTATCCAATAAAATCTAAGCTCCGCTTCAGAGCTCCGCTCATATTGACTAATTTTGGCACATTTCTCCGCTCCACTACCTCACTCCGCTCCAGTGGACAGGTAGCCTAAAGCGTTTTAAGCTGAATATTAAATCACCACGGTTTGCAGCACAATAAACACTCTGAATTTGCAAAATTATTGGTCTTGTCCTACCTGAAAAAGGGTGGTTGTATTTTTTTTTCGGTATGGTGTCTCACAGCTGGTTTTGAGAAACCGTCGCTGTTTAACCGGTCAATCCTGTGGCTGCCTCAAGCTACTACACTCAAAGCCTCCAGCCAGGGCACATATGTAAACTAAGCTAAAAAGCTTAGGATGAACGCACGCTAAGGGCACCCCCTGCGGGGTTCGAGCCTCGGCTTAGGGCGTTATCCGGGGGGAGGACATCAAAAGAAGGGACGGGCTGGATCAAAGGGTTTTGATCATTATTATTATTAAACAGGGAATTTAAAGCTACGTGCACAGCTGCAACAACTGCTGGCACCTCGTTTTCGAGCAAGGGTCGGGGGGGAGTATCATTTACTCGGGGGCGCGACGGTTGGGATCGCAAAGGACCTCGGCGGCGAGGTCGGAATGACGGGAGGCGTCTGTGTTTGTACACTGTGCTTGTTTCCCTATTGCTCTCCTGGAGGAGGGTTATGGGGTCATCGGGGTCTACTAGGATATGCCTTGGGCGGCGAACGTGACTTATTCTACTCGGGACATAACTGGCGGCCTCGACAACCAGAGGGTTGCGATGTTTGGCCGCGGACTCAAAGAAACGCTTGGAAAGGCGTTTTAGAAATTGGTGGATTGTGGGAATCTTTAGGTCGAGGTGGAGAGCCTCGTTCCTAACGAACCATGGGAAACCTGTCGCCCTACGAAGGAATCTATTCTGGACTGTTTGCATCCTATGGATATGACGGGGTTTTGCATGAGCAAAGACGGCACCCGCATAGGTCATGATCGGTCGAATGCACGCCGTGTAAACGCGCAATTTGCACCAAAGTGGCAATTTGCTACGTGCATTCAACAAGAAAAAGAGTCTACAGAGAGCGAAAGCGGCTCGCGAACGAACCATCTTTATGTGCTCTGCGAAGGTCAAATGATGATCTAGAACGACACCGAGATATTTGGCTCGCTTCTCCCAAGGGATCGGCTTGCCGAACATGGTGATCGGTCGGGGGAGGGGGTATCTGAGCCTTTTACGCAGTTTCGTAAAGAGAACCGGTTGGCTTTTATCTGGGTTCACTTCTATCTGCCACTTTGTAAACCATGCGGCCAGTCTGTCGACTGCGCGTTGGAGAGTGAGTCGAATAGAGTCGGGGGATCTAGATTTGCAGTAGATGGCAGTGTCGTCTGCGAACAGACCCAACTGCGAACTACGGCAACCTTTAGGGATGTCGCGAGTGTATAGCGTGAATATGAGGGGGGACACCACAGAGCCCTGAGGGACACCTGCGCGAATGGGGTGGATAACGCTCCTTCGATGCGATAGCGGAAGACGCGGTTCGATAAAAAGACTCGTAAGATGAGCACGAGACGATCTGGCACACCGAGTTGGTACAGCTTGTATATTAAGTTGTGCCAGACTTTATCGAATGCTTTCGCTACGTCGAAGAATACTGCACCGGTCATAGAACCGTGCTGGAAGCCAGCGCTTATGAATTCTACGATACGGTGGGCCTGATGCACGCTAGAGTGCTCAGTTCGAAAGCCGAACTGTTCGTTGGGGATGAGGCCCTTGGTCTCGGCGAAGTCTCTGAGACACTTATAAATAAGCCTCTCATAGATTTTTCCGAGAACCTTGAGCAAACTAATGGGACAGTAACTGGTGGGCTCGGTTTGGGGCTTGTCGGGCTTAGGGATACCGATGACGGTGGCTTCTTTCCACGACTCGGGGAAGATATTGTTGCTTAAGGCACCATTGAAGATGGTGGTCAAAAGCATTATTAGGTGGGCGGGGAATAGTTGGATCACCCTATTGGTGATACCATCTGAACCGGGGGCTTTACGGGCTTTAAGACCTTTGATGATGTCGTGCACCTCGTCCGGGAGGACGGGGGGCAGCGGTCAGTCAGGGTCATCGACGGGAGGGAGGGAGGCTCTACGTTCGACTTCCGCGTCGACCTTTGACAGGTGAGCTTGGTCTACTGGTAGGGAACTGGGAGTGCATTGGGCCTCGAGGCTGTCTGCGAGGCATTCAGCCTTTTCGGCATCGTCGAATGCAATGGTTTTATCGGGACGGGTCAGAGGGGGCATGCCGGAGGATTGGGGAGCCCTGAGTTTCCTCTGGAGCTCCCAGAAGGCCTGATGGTTTGGCTCTAGTTCGCTGAGTAACTTTCCCTAGCTCGCGTCCCGCAGCTCCGCTACACGTTTCTTTACAGATCTCTGTAAATAGCGCATATGGGCTTTGTTGGCGTTACAGGGAAAGTTATCGTACGCACGTATGGCCGCGTTCTTCTCAGTCAGTAATAATAATAATATAATCTTTATTTCGGACTACACATACAAGTACACACAATCCATATAGTGTTAGAAACAATGACTTAAAAACTATGTTAGTAAACTTTTACAAACTAAAACAACTATAACTGACGTGGCCCAACACACGTTGGCACGTGCCTCCGTACCCAGTGCCTTATAAAGGGACTGTCCATTTTTTCTAATAATGTTTTTAGGATGCTGTTGGAACTTCCACACAACCTACCCATTATTGACGCTGTTCTTTTCCTCATAATACCATGAAAATCGTCAACACGGGCTTCCGCGAACATCTGCGAAGCGCTGCAGAAGCGCGGAAGCCCCATCAACATCCTAAATCCATTATTATATTGTACGCGAAGGACGTTGTAGGCTCTCTGAGTATATTTCACCCACAAGCTGCACGTGTAGAAGGTTTGGCAGTATGCCTTGAATGAATTAAATGCACGCACATCGTCCGGCAAGCGCCAGCGACGGTCGTCCCTTGAACATTCGTTCAGGACGGTTTGAACGTGATCAGTGAGTGAGTCGATCACGGCCGTGGTGTCGGCAACAGAGTCAAAGAGATCGGGGATAGAGTCTAGCTGAGGGGACGTGTTGGATTTCAGCTGTGTGCTTACTTTCTTCCAGTCCGTGATCCTCTTAGAGATAGGGGGGGCGTTCGGGTCGGGGAGACCTATGCGGGGGTATAGTCTTTTTTTTTTTCCTCCTGTGGCAACACTACAGCTAACAGCTGATTTGAATTTGCTCTTGTAATTTTAATCTTAATTATTAAATTACTTTGTTTTTAAGGCCTATTTCCAATTACTCATCAAGTAAATAGGTTAATAGTGTGTATTTTGTATTAGATTCACATAATGTGTGCAAAATAAGTGTAAATATTTCAATCTGAATCGGTGACAGTTACCGGCACAAGTGAATTTTGCATTGTCATCTTGTTATCAGGTACATTTCTTTATATTTTACTTGCTATTCGTTTGTTTACGTACTATAATTTCACCAGCAGTTATATAGTTCACTTTTAGTAAGGCTGCTTATTGATGCCAATGACCTTTAAACGTAAACGTAACCTTAGTTTGGTTTGGTGACAGAACTTCTTTATTTACATCTAAATTTCATTTTTTCTTTATAAACTAGTCATCTCTTAACTCCTACTGCCACAACTATCTTCTCTCTTCCAATTTCTTGTCGCTTCCTTATTAAAGTTATAATCATGATTATGACTCGCAGCGCCCGTGCTCGCCTCGAAGAGTCTAAACTCAATCAGGCTTTGAGCGAATTAAAGGCTTCAAAGGAGTCCTGTGACCAACTAAATAAGGAAATAGATGACAATGAAAGGGTGCTCTTTGGTGCCCATGAAAAGAATAGGAAGTTGAAAATTGAAATGGCTCAGATATATACTCAATACACTGATGCCATAGAAGAACGGGACAGACTTCAACTTGTTGTGGACGGGTTCAGCCAGTGTAGCATAGAGTATGAACAAGCTCTTAGTCACAAACATTTATTAAAACAACAGCTACATGAGGCTCAAAGTCAAATAACAGAACTTCAGACTACAAATCATAACATCACCACCTCGCTGAATCAAAGTCTGTTCAATGAGTTGATGCCTGTTGCCCCGTCAATGGTTTCTGCCATAAACCCCTCTTACACTATAGATTTAACAGGTGATGAGGATTCAAAGTCATGTCATTCAGTGAGGGTAGTCACCAGTAAAAACAAACTTAAAAAACCGGCCAAGTGCGTGTCGAACTACGCACAATGAAGGGTTCCGTAGTTGAGATGAATTTATTTATCCCAAGAACAAACTTAACATTGTAGTTGAAAAACATGTTTTCCCATACATTCCAACTGCAAATCGTCGCTCGGCATATAATACCGCGAATGTGACATTTTTTACGTTTTTGTTTTAATTGCAGGATCACTTATTTGAACGTGTAGAATGAAATAAAACAAATCTGATTTTCGTAAAAAATTTCACATTCGCGGTATTAATATAATAATAATCTAACTAATCTAATCTAATCTAAATCTAATACCTTTAAACCAGCAATTCTTGTATATACCTATGTATATGTAATCTGAATCTCGGAAACGGCTCCAAGAATTTTTATTAAATTTAGTATGCAGGGGGGTTTCAGGAGCGATAAATCGATCTAGCTAGGTTTCATTTTTAGAAAACGTCGTTAAAAAAAAAATTATCATCCAGATATTTTTCTTTATTCAAGTAACAAGGACTCATTGCGTTAGTAAACTTATGAACTATGTTAACTTATTTTACGAGGTCACTTAGAAAGTTTTGCGACTAACAGTTTTTGTCTATAGAATATTGGCTGGTTTTGATGTCAATTAAAACGATGACTACTTATTACAAAAAAACATAACATTCCAAATTCGAAATTCCCTCCACATTTTTTTACGAGCAAAATCAAAATACTCTGTCTTACTGAAAACTGGATTTATAACGAGAACATTTTCGCGCGATGATTTTGTACGATTTCAAATGTCGACTAAAACCAGAAGAATCGTTTGAAAGACTTCGAATTGTGTTCATAGAAAAAAGCCCTTCTAAAGCGACTGTTTTTCGCTGGTTCAACGAATTTATGGGTGGTCTAGTAATTTTGGCAGACAAAGAAAGAAGTGGCCGCCCTATGACGGTTGTTACATAACAAAAAGTGCTGGCTGTGAAAAATTTAATTCAAGAGAATAGGCGAATTACATATGAAGAGGTTCAGCATACACTGTGAAATTTGAATCACAGTTTTGCTAGAACAAACGTTGTTCAGACCATGGTCTACTACCATTCTACAGCATCCAATAAAAAAAAAAACTATACCTAATTAGTTTTTGAAAAAACACAAAAAAAGCAAAGTTTAAAATGTCAAGATATATAGATGTATACTGCCGATTGGATCGGGAAGTGTGCATGAAATTCTACACAGGCATCTTCGGTTATGAAAGATAGTTTCACGCTGGTACCGTAAAATCTAACGCAGGGTCAGAAGGAGGTTCGGGTAGAATGGTGCCGAGACATGATAGCAAAATTGGTAGCAGGCTCGTCTCGGCGCGTTTAAGATATCATTACGGATGATGAATCTTGGATTTTTTAATATGATCCAGAAATGAAGCGTCAGTCGACCGTGTGGCTGTTGAACCAAAATGAACCAACGCCTACCAAAGTGAAGCGAGCCAGAAGTGCAGGCAAAATGTTGACCGCAAGTTTTTTTTTTTTTCTACCAGGTTATCTGGTGTCAGTACCCTGACGAGATCAAAGAAGCATCAATGCTGAATGGTATGTTACCAAATGTTTGCCAGAAGTTTTTACTACTGCAAGCAGCAAGCGACCGAACACTGGCCTCCGTGGGCTACTGCTTCACCACGACAACGCGCTGGCTCACTCGGCGCTCAAAATAAGGGACTTTCTGGACAGCACACCAGTCAAATTTATAGGTCATCCTCCTTACAGTCCCGATTTGGCTCCGTGCGACTTTTTCTTGTTCCTCAAAATAAAAATCAACTCAAAGGAAAACAGTTTTCATCACCTGAAGATGCACTGGGTGCATTGGAGAAGGAGATTGGAGAGGTGTCTGATGCGGACTGGAAAATGTGTTATGAAAATTTGTTTAGACGTATAAAACTGTGTATAGACGCCAATGGAGAGTTCTTTCAAAAGATATAATAAAAAAAATTATAACCTGTAGTATATTTTTTTCCAGTATCACAAAACTTTCTGAGTGCCCCACGTAATCTAGTTTAAATTTATTTCACCTCATGGGAGATGGCACTGCAGTGATTGATGTACATGCAATCCAGACTGCTAGCGATATTGTTGGAGCTGGCCCGTACTCTGCGTACCAGGGATGCACACCTCATTCGCATCGTTACGTAAAAGCAATTAATATGTGCGTCCGCGAATATTCCCGATGCGCTACAAAAACGGGGCAGCCCCACCAATACCCTGACAGCGTTGTTGTATTGGACACGAAGGGCGTTGCATGACCTTTGGGTATATCTAGCCCACAGGCTGCACGTGTAAAACGTTGTACAATAAGCTCGAAACAGAGTAATTTTGGCTTTTTAAGTGAGCAGCGTGCAAACCTGCTAGCCAGCACGTTTGCCCTTACCGACAACGCCCTTCGCTCCCGCACAATATCGAGTCCGTCATTGAGGTCAGGGGTCAATATATGACCAAGATATTTAAACGTAAATACTCTTTGTAGTGGAGTCCCATTGAGTAATACAGGTGGTACATAACCCGGTCTGCCCCCAGCCTCAACGACCATGATCTCCGACCTATTGGAGTTATACATCAAACCATGTGTTTTGGCATACTGCTCACATTTGGCGACCAATTACTTTCTGAGACCACAGATTGACGCGCTCAGAAGCACCATATCATCTGCATAGCTAATATTATTTACACAAATACCATCTATATAGCAACCCACTCTGGTGCTGCTGAGCTCGCCAATTCTGCCTCACCCCGCATTCCAACCTGTATGGCTTGGAAAAAGTTCCAGCCCATCGTACAATTGATCTGGTTACCATACCACTATTTAAAGATGTTTGCTCCGTTGGTAACCTATCCTTCTCCATCTTTCTCCACAATACGTCATAAGCAACCAGATCAGAAACCTTGAATAAATCGATGAACCTAGCATAAATCGGCGTCCCACGCTGTGTATAGTAAGTATGTGATAGTATGCTTAAGGCACAACACTGCACTTTCTGTTGACAAACCACGCCGAAACCCGAATTGGTTGTCATGAACATTTACAGTTTTATTTATTTGTGTATTAAGCAGACGATCAAACACTTTTGATATTTTGATATTATAGTAGCTAGAGAGATGGGCCTTTTGGATGCCGAGCGACGAAATGTAAGTTTTTACGCACAATATTGAGAGATTTACCATGTTATTTTAAGACCATAGACTTCTTATAGGTTTTCCTGTAATCTATGAGTAAAGAACCATACTATGTATTTTTTTCAAAATTTTTGGTCCAGTAGTTTCGGAGATAAGGGGGGGGGAATGGTCAATTTTCATTGAATTTATTAAATATCTTTAAAAGCAGTTATTTTAAAATTATATAAAAAATATATTTAAGATCCTCGCAACAAGCCCTTTCATTTGATATGTCACACGGTACTGTTAGCAAAACTTTTTTTTTTAATTTTCTTGTTTGCGCCCCAAAATTGACACCTATATTCAAAATTAAATTATTTACGTTACACATTCGTGTTTGGGTCACAGAAATACACATGTGTACCAAATTTCAACTTAATCAGTCCATTAGATTCGGAGTAAATTGGCTGTGACAGACGGACAGACAGACAGACAGACAGACAGACAGACAGACAGACAGACAGACAGACAGACACACGAGTGATCCTATAAGGGTTCCGTTTTTTCCTTTTGAGGTACGGAACCCTAAAAATACATTAAAATTAATAAATACATTGTTAAAACACAAAAAATGATTAAAAGACAAAAGTTCTTTATTAAAAATGTTAAACTTAATAGAGAAAGGCTAAATTTACTAAAACAATTAGATATGTATTCTTTTAATTTGGAACAAAGTACTAGGAAATACAACATTGACACAGAGTACTTGCAATCTGAACTTCACCATTTACAGGAGAAACTTAGTTCAATGACTAACAAATATAATACCTCTGAACATCTAATGAGGGAATATGTGCTGGCAATGAATGAGCTGGTAAACTCACAAACAAACAACTGTGAGCAGTGTCAAACTCCATCCAAAGTATTTACACCGGACCATTCATTGACAACATGCAATACCACCTTACCGCAGCCCTGTGTTGATTTGACATTTCCTGCTATCAATAGTTCAATTATATTAACTAAACAAATTGTAAAAAATGATGTAGTATTATTTTGTGATGAGATTGGAAAGGACTTAGGCCACTTGTTGACAGATGAATATCCAGGACACTCCATAATAAATTACTGTATGCCTGGTTGTTCTTTATTTGACATCATGAAAGAAATTATTAAATGTAACTTTAACCAGGGCACTACATTATTAATTTTTATGGGTAATAGGGGAAATGTGAACAAAGGAGAATTGCTCCAATATTATAGAACATTGTGTAATCTAAGTTTAAGAAAAATTGTGTTGTTTACATTCCCATATAGTAACAGTTTGCCACAGGAAGAAAATAGCTTAAGATTCGAATTAAATATGACATTGTATAATTGGACATTCAATAATAATCTGTTCCATCTAGTTGACACTAACAATTATGTTGGTAATAATTTGAATTTGACAAGAGATAGATATAATACTGTTATGTACTATCTTTCTAACTATTGCAAAGGACAGATAGCTGTGTCGCTATCATATTTTTTTTCTATTTCAGCCAAAAATTTGGCTAAACAACTTGCTTCTTTTGAGCAATGCAACGACATTTTGAATAATTCTGCCAATAATTTGGCAACAACTAATGACATTAATTATCATTTAAATTAGAAATTAGGACAATAGAGGAAACCTCTTGCTTAATAAATAAAGAAATTTTAAATACTGGTTTAAATAATCAAAATGTTAAAAAAAGTTCTTCTTTGATATCTCACCCAGCAAATTGTAGTAATCTAAATAAATGTAATAATAATACTCTAAAAATTGTTCATCAAAATATACAGGGTGTGATAGGTAAGGAATTAGAATTGGAGCTGTTCATGAACTGTAGTAATATTGATATCCTATGTGTAACTGAACACTGGTTGAAAGTCCACCAGTTCATGTTCAGCTTTAACAACCACCGGGTTGCCAGCTCATTCAGCAGAGTTAATATGATACGTGGTGGCTCTCTAATAATTGTTCGTAACAATATGAAATTTAAAGAACGTAAGGATATTGTGAGCCTCTCTGTTGAGCGAGTTATTGAAATAGCTTGCATTGAGCTTGAGCAGTTCATTGTAATGAGCGTGTACAGGCCCCCATGTGCTTCATATGATATTTTTGAAAAATATATGGAAGAAGTATTATTAAAGACTTGTAACAGTAATAAAACAGTTTTAGTCTGTGGAGACTTCAACATTAATATACTGGAAAAATCTGCTGTAGTAAATAAATTTATAACTTTATTAAAGTCATATAATTTGTACAATACATTCTTTGAGCCGACTAGAATAACTGCCACTAGTGCTACCTGTATTGACAACATTTTTACAAACTTAAGACCTTCCAGCCATTTCATTATAAATGAGTTAGACTCTGATCACTGTGGCCAGTTAGTCACTTTCCCTCAGAAAACAGTCAGAGCTCAAAAAAAACTTGTAAGTTTTGTTCCTATAAATAAAAGTCGCTTAGGACAATTTAAAAATAATTTAATGGAAAAACTACCGGGTTTGCCTTATCATAACGACCCGGATCAAGCTTACACTTTACTATTTAACCTCATCAATTGTGAGTTTAGTAAGATTTTCACCTCAAAAACATTGTCTGTTTGTGACCGCGTTCTATTTAGTGACTGGGCAACTCCAGGTATTTACAAAAGTAGGCAGAGGTTATTTGAATTGTATCATGAAAAAACATGTAACCATGATGAAACTTTTAAAGAATTTGTTAGGAAATATTCTAAAACTTTTAAAAGAGCCTGTTCCTCAGCAAAAGCCATAAACATTAAAAATAAAATAAAATCTTCTGGAAATAAAATTAAAACAACTTGGAATATAATTAATTCAGAAACGGGAAGAACGACAGTACGGAATCGTGACTTCCATCTAAAAATCAATGATGTAGATATTAAGGCAGACGTGGAGGTGGCAACTGAGTTTGAAAATTTCTTCACTAACATTCCCATTTTAACAACCAAAACTCTGTCATCGTCGTCCTCCACTTCTGCTTACTCAATACTTAAAGAATGTGTACCAGAATGTGACAAACTTTTTGAATTCACAATTATTACTGCTAAAGACATTATAGAATCTTTTAAAAATCTTGATGTAAAAAAAACTGCTGACCTTTGGGGATTATCAGTACATACCGTGTCCTCAATAATTGATGTAATTTCACCCTTTTTAGCAATCGTTTTTAATTCTTGTATTGCATCTGGTGTATTTCCTGATCTGATGAAACTTAGCAAAGTGATTCCACTGTTCAAATCTGGCAGCACAACTGATCCCACAAATTTTCGGCCTATTTCGATATTACCTACATTGAGCAAAATCTTTGAAAAATTAATTTTAAAACAAATGTTAGGACATTTCAATGCACATAATTTACTTCATCTGAAACAGTTTGGTTTTACTAAGGGTCGTTCAACTACAGATGCGGGCGTGGAATTACTGAAGAACATATTCGAGGCCTGGGAGGAGTCGCAAGATGCTCTTGGCATTTTCTGCGACTTGTCCAAGGCCTTCGATTGCGTACATCATGATACTCTCATCAGGAAACTGTACCACTATGGTATGAGGGACAAGGCTCTTGACCTTCTGACTTCTTATCTGAACAACAGAATTCAGAGGGTCGATGTTAATGGCAAGAGATCTGCAGGATCTGCGGTCACCATGGGCGTTCCGCAGGGTTCAATTCTTGGTCCTTTCTTGTTTTTAATTTATATAAACGACTTACCTTATCACATAAGGGATAATCACAAGATCGTATTATTCGCAGATGATACTTCCCTCATTTTTAAAATCAAACGTCAGTTAGTCAACTTTGAACAAGTTAATGATGCACTCTCTAAAGTTGTGCACTGGTTTAATGTAAATAATCTTCTCCTGAACGAAAAAAAGACTAAACTCATTAAATTTTCAATGCCAAATGTCAGGCAGCTATCTACCAATGTCCAGGTTAATGGAACAGAGTTGGACCCTGTTGAGTCGACAGTTTTTCTTGGAATCACTATTGACGGTAAATTACAATGGGGCCCACACATAGAAAAATTGTCAGGAAGGCTAAGTTCGGCCGCCTATGCTGTTAAAAAAATTAGACAGATAACTGACGTAGAAACAGCCAGAATTGTTTATTTTAGTTATTTTCATAGTCTTATGTCATATGGGATTCTTCTCTGGGGAACCTGTGCGGACATTAATACTATCTTTGTTCTACAGAAAAGGGCTGTTCGAGCCATTTACAACCTAGGTCCAAGAGATTCCCTTAGAGAAAAATTCAAAGAAATAAATATTCTGACTGTAGCCTCACAATATATTTTTGAAAACCTATTGTATGTGCACAAAAATATATCCAATTTTAAGAAAATGTCCGATATTCATAGTTTAAATACCAGGAATAAACACAATCTTGCTGTACATCGTACACGTCTCCACAAAGTAGGCAACTCATTCATGGGTCAATGTATACGCTTTTACAACAAACTCCCCATTGACATTCGAAACTTACCCATTAAACGGTTTAAAATCTGTATTAAAACCAAACTTTGTAAAAAAGGGTACTATACAATTTCAGATTATTTAGAAGATAGAAAAGCTTGGGTTTGAACTGCTCGCTCTGCTAAGCCTTGTGATAAAACCATAAAATTAGACTTTTTAATTATTATGTAAAATCAACATATACCAGTTTTATAAACACATTGACATTGTTGAAAATTATATTCAAAATTACATGATTACTTTGTAAAGTATTATATTATTTTAACTATTGTGAATGTGAGGATTATGTGGATATTGTTTTTATTTCTCTGCTAGTTTTAGTGATGGTCTGGCAGTTTGAGTAGTTTATGCGGCCTACCCAAATGTCCTTTCTTTGGTATTGTTCGTCGAGTTGAGCTCCTTGAGTTCTGAGTTGAGCTCCACGATTACTGACAAATGCTTGCACTGACTGGACAGGTCCACTCAAATCTGTGTGGTTCTTTCCTCAAAAGACCTTTTCAGACACTTATCTACATGGTCCTCATATGGCCTGACCAAGATTATGTCTGGACTTTAAAAGAGACTGCGACCTCTGAGTTTGTTTCGGCCTTTCTTCTCAGAGTAGTCAGATAGGAAACGCCGAACTCATCTAGCTTATTTTTAATTTTTTTTTATATGACGTGTAAAAGTGATTTCGATATCCTATTTACAGAATAAACAATTTCATTTCATTTCATTTCATTTCATTTCATTTCATTTCATTTCATGACTACCGGGCGGTGATCAGAGTCGAGCTCTTGTACCGTTTCTATTGACTCTAACTTTAGATTGACGTTCTTAAGGAGCGCCATGTCTAAGACATCGGGGGTATGATTTGGATTCATGAGAGAGAAATGAGTGGGAGTCATCGGAGCGATGACGTCAAAAGTCAGGGAGTTTGAGAGGTCGAACAGGTGTTGACCTCTGGGGTTGGTTACCGAACTATTCCAAGAGGGATGTTTGGCATTTAGATCGCCCGCTATGATGAGCGAGTTACTCATAGCGAGTAAAATCGAAAGATCGTTTGAGAGGTGTTGTTTGTGCCCCGGGGCGTTATCGGGGGGATTATAGACCGATACGAGAGTGATCGGCTCGTGACCTGACATACCTAAGCGACAGGCGGAAACTTCTAATACCGAGAGGGGAGGAGGGTCTAGTGGGATGCAATGACCGTAAGAGGGCACCAGGGCAGGGAAAGACTGCTGGTGGTGGAGATAGTTCCACGGACTAGGCCTCTGAGGGCTTAGTCGTTGGGGCATAAGGGCGGAGGGGATCCTGTAAGAGGATGAGGAGGGAGTTTCCCTTTGCTGGCGAGCGCCGGAGCGCTTCCCCAGTTTGGGAGAAGAAGCCTTAGGGGCTTTAGAGCAACCCCGGTATTTAGCCGGGTGGCCCTCTTTGCCGCATAAAACGCAGCTGGGAGGTACAGTACAGAGGGTACGGTCTTTGGGGCGGGAGCAGTCGGAAGTGCTATGCTCGCCCAGGCACTTTACGCACCTGGGTGTATGTGTAGGGGCAATTCCTCTGTGAATGGCCGTATAGCTGGCAGCGGTGGCATTATCCGACAATGCCACTCTTTAGTGGTTTTTCGATTTCGAACCCTGTGAGATGGCATAGGGAGCGAATTTGAAAGATCGGGTGGTGGCCCTCAACGGGCGGGCATATGACTTGTACCATATCGTAGAGGTCACCGCCTCTAGAGCGGTGCATACGATGGACTTCATCTACTGGGACGTTTTGCGACTGAAGGTCGGCAAGAATATCGGACGGGAGGATCTCCCTGGGAATGCGTTTTATGACTACGCGAACTTGTTTTTCTTCCGGGAGGGAGTAAGTGTGGTATGGCTACGGTAGCGCGAGCGCGTGAATTTACCGGGGCGGATTTTAAGGTAACTGTGGATGAAGAAGAGTCAGAGTCCTCTACCGCGGCGACCTTACTGGCCTGCGCGGAGCTCTGCTTCCTGTTCTTCCTCTTTCTCCCCTTTCCTTGGACGGCTACGAAGCCATCGTCGGAGGGGGAGGAAGAGGCAGCGGACCTTACCTCGTCTTCTTCCGAGTTATGAGAGTACGGGGTGGCGGGGCGCTTTGAAGAAGCGGGGGCGGGGAGGGGGGCGTCGGTGTCCATTGACACCGACGGAGGGGGGGAGGGGGATCTGGGTGACTCTACATTGGGAGGGGTATCTAAAGCATCGCTGAAAGTAGCGATGCTGGAATCAGGGTGACTTTTAATCTAGTCTAAGACCTCGGCGACCTGGTCTCCGAAATGACCTTTGAGGGAAGGCTCCTTCTCGAAGCATAAGTCAATCAGCTTGACGAGCAGCTTGACTACATTTTCAAAATTTGGCTGTCTAGCCATTTTGGGGGTGGGGGGGGGGACTTGCCTAAATATCCTATCTCCCCGGTGGGATGCCGGGGATGTGTAACAATCCCTCCCTGTCGGGTAAGACAGGGAGGATGAGTGCCTACCGATAGGCACTCATCCTCCCTGTCTTACCCGACAGGGAGGATGAGTGCCTATCGGTGAGCCCTAAGCTTGCTTTGGCCCGTTGCCTATCTTAATGTGCAACGGGGTCCTATCAGTCTAGTGCGCCGGGTGTAGACACACCCGATCGACACAGGGTGTGTAGCTGGGGAAGGAAAACTGTCTCCACGTGTTGACTAGGAGATCCCCCAAGGCCAAACACTGGGACCCGGCCAATTCACTGCCTCACCCTGAGGGGGATCGGCGGGTGTGTTGGGGCAACACACCACTCGGCTTCGTTGGCACCGTATGGTAGCCACCGAGTGACCACGAAACTGTGGTTTTACCCGGAAGGGGCCAAAAAACCTCGACGAACGTTTTTGGACTACTTTCCGGAAATGACGCTATTCATTGTGTCTTGAAAAAGACAGACAATTAATAGTAGAAGATAGTCGGGTGATTATGGAGGAGGCGTCTCAGGAGCACCTGAGCCGCAATCTGGAACTCTGGACACAGCAGCGCAGCACGACCGTCCGCGACCGATGCCAAACGTAGAGTAGTGGTTGTATTGATCATTATGAACAACTTATATTAACGGACAAACCTTGAAAACGCGAAAAAAATCAGCTATGTCCTACATTTTGCCGGGTTATGCGCTGTTAGCCTTTAAGTAATTGTTGAACTTACAAATGTATATCGAGTACTTTTAAAAGCAATGAAATGTGTAAACAATTGTAGGCCAACCTATTAATAAATAAATAAGTTGCAGAGACATCGACGCGAAAACTGTTACCATGGATTCAGTACATGATTCTAAAACCCGTCGCGTTGAAAATTTTCGTCGGTTTCGTGTTTCATAGAACTATGTAATATCTACCTACGCGGTCAAAATGTATGGAACAGCTGATTTTTTTTTTTAATAATCGGCGAATAATTTCACGAGGGTTCAGAATCATGTACTGAATCCATGGTAACAGTTTTGTTTAAGTTCGTTTTTCAATTACACCTTGTATTTCTAAAGTGACTGTGATTTTCCATAAACACTACTTATGTAAAACGAATTGGAGATCGCTGTATATTGTTTTGAGCACTTAAGAAAGAGCTTTCTGCGAAGTTTCTTGAGAAAAGGCACATTTTCTCACGATTAGTGAATCTTCTTTTTCTTTCTACATACTGTTGCCTATATATTATTCAGTCATACATTAGCCTACGGTTTTATAGGCTCTGTTGTTTTTGTCTTTATAATTTATAAGACGAAGTGAAAACATCTTTCATGGCGGAGTGTAGTGAAGTCAAAGATTTATGCTTGCGCTCGGGAAATAATGTTTAAAGAATCAATAATAACAGTGTTTTGCAAAGCTATTCTCATATTTTGTTCAGAATACAATAGGAAACGGTTGATTTAAGACAGCAACATAGTATCGATAAATATTTTTTGTTCGACATTTCCGGGCTTTATATTATGGTTTTGCTATGTTATTTACATTCGTTTCCTATGAGATTCTATTGTTAGAAATGGCTATCGGTTCTATTTACAAGAAAGTAGGGAAATGTGACCATAATACTAATATTTTGCTTCCATTTTTTAATGCATAAGGCATTTGGCAGCCCCGGATCTAGATTTTTTTTGAGGCGGGGCAGAAATTGCCATCTGCCGCCCCCCGCCAATATTTTATGGGGATGTGCTAGGAAATGAAAATTTTCTCAAAATGAAAATTTTGGTAGCAACATATTAATCAAATTGTATCGATCGATAATGCGCCAATTCAACAGGGGCGCTGTTGTAAAAAAGAAAAAAATTGAAAGATTATAAATGTGCTGCGCGTCTCAATTATTGCAAAGTTGCGGTGTGCTGGGTGGTGCACTTGTCTGCTCCGCTTGAATTTGTCGTCCCCTGAAGTTGGCGCCCGGGGCACGGGCTTGCCCTCCCCTAGATCCGGGGCTGGCACCTGGTGGTGGTGATGGGAACCACTGACGGTATGCGTAGTACCAAACGTGAGGCTCTCAACGAGTGTTCTGCCCGCCAAGCGAGCGTCGCTGAACGAGTTGCAACTCTCTTTGACAGCTCTTATCGCTGCAACAAATGAGACTCTTCTCCGGCGACGTGAGCAGTCAGCGATCAACTATTAATATATATCTCTTATATTTAGCTATAGCTAATCGCTTCCTCGTCGGAGGGGGGACAGGTGCCTAAACCTAATGCCAAAGAAAAGGACTGTCGACTGAGCTAACTGTTTGTGTTAATTCGTTTAAAACTGCGTAATATTACACAATAGAAGCGAAATACAATTTTAATAAACTATATCACATATTTAATGCCTTTGTTAAACAATTAATAAAGTAAAAAAGTCGGTATGAGGCACGTGTCTAGGCTTAACTGACCTCTTTGTCTGGCCGAGTAATCAAAACTAATAATAAAGAGAAAAGATTTGATTTATGTATGTTTGTTTGTAACGGATAAACTCAAAAACTACTGGACCGATTTTTAAAATCTTTCACTATTAGAATACACATATCATTATCACTGAGTAACATTGACTATAATTTATAAGGTCCTAGCGACCCGCTCCTGTTTCGCACGGTTGTTACAACTTGACAAAACATCGAGATTTCTTAGTTTTATGTAACTTTGATACTAACGTTTTATACACACAAACCTTCCGAAATAAATTCTCTAAATGACGGTGAAAACTTCATCAAAATCTGTTTCGTAGTTTAGAAGAACAACGCGGACATATAGACAAACACGAAAAGTGACTTTAATTTATACGTATAGATCACGCGGGCGAAGCCGCTGGCGGAAGCTAGTTGGGTATATTTATATTTAACATTAAACATTATTTATTTGTCAACTGGGACAGGTGTCTACTGCAAACAAGAACTTAGATTTTGTATAGTTGAATAAAATTAGCTTCAAGTTTTATCTATAATAAAAAACATTCTCCCCTTAGTCCCCCTTAAAAAAATTATCTAAAAGTAAGTAAGCACACAACGAACACAACGGTTTTACTTAAGAAAAAAACCGTTGTTCGTTCAATTCACGTAGTTTTTTTTTTAAACCTAATGATATTATTACTAAAAAATTTTTTTTTTAAAACCTGTGAAACCGAGAGTCACTTGTTTATCCCATTATTCTGATCTTTCTTTTTTTGTACTGCACAATTCCTGGGGACGTTCTGATTACGGAGATATTGAAGGTCAAACGAATACAATTTTTAAATGTTATAACTTAATTTTAAATTCTCCCACCATTCCTGTACACTCAGTTGCATGCACTCTTAAGCACAATGAACAGTTGAACACGTGCGTTACTTAGCGCAGTACCGTAAAATCGTTTCCCAGCAATTGTTTTCGCACAAAGTTACTTAGTTTAGAATGTGTAGGCGACGACTTCGTGGAGGGCTCTTTTACTATACCCTTTCTCTATACCCACACGTGGAACCCGAGATAAAGTTTACTTAAAAATAGAAAGGTAGATATTTGGAGTCGAAAATCGTTCATTTCACGAATTCAACGAAGATTTCAAGGCAATTAAATCTCTTAATCATGGATTCACTTTATAGCTCAACTTTTCAAATATTCAGTCAGTATTTATTACCGTAATTAAACTGCCAAATTACGGAACATTAAATACTGGAGTTGGTAAAAGATTAGCGTTATGATGGCCTGTCATTGTCCGGGAGTCGAATGCGGAATTAAAATTAAAATAGAAACATAATGAAGATATATTTGGAAGGAAAATTAAATTCTAAAAATACATATACTCTGAAACTGAAGGCATCCATTAGAATCCCATTCGTACAAAAGAAGATAATTTTCCTTCACTTGAAGTCATTGAATAATTATCACTTGCTTCAAAAACGGTAAAGGAAAACATCGTGAAGAAACCGGCATGCCTAAGAGATATTTCTCGACGGCATGTTTAGCCAAGTCAGAGGCCCATGGGTGGCTTTAAAACTCTGACACCAGGTTAGTCACTAACCACACAAAAAAGAAAGAAATACTGATAAAGGCTTTAAACTAATTATGACTATGAGAAACAAAAACCAATTTTGCTATGGAAGAGTCAGACAAAACCCTACTCTGCAGCCAACAGGTTAAGAGAGGACTAAAGCAAAATTGTCAATCATAAAGATTTTTGATAAAATTGAGAAGACTAAGGTATAAAATAAAAATAATATGACTTACTACATGATATTTCCTAAATTTTTGTAGAACAGAAACATAAAATAATAAAAAATTTCCTTAATAGAAAAACACCTCGAAGTTACCTCAAATTTTCACGATTTTAAATTTTTGTACTTAATATGCTAATGACTAATTAAAAAAAATTAAAATTATATAAAATTGTGCGGAAATTTTGTAAAATTCCTTTTATTTTTGCTTCTAACACTTACGACGTTCTTATTTCGTGGAAGAAGTCATCTTCCGTCGGACGTTGAAGCGACTTCAAGCATAGCTTTGTTTCACAAATCAGTTCTATACATAAGCAATAATTAAAAGTATGTAATAAGTTTGTCATGCCATTACACCCCAGCAGCACAGCTGTTTGTTCAGTTAGAAGAATATTTTTGCCAATTTGGGAATCCAACCCAGGACTCCCACGCTCAGAAGTCGTGCTTGTGACCAAAAGACCTATGTCTCGATGGTTCAAGTACCAAGCACCTAGCTGTGTGACTTCAACATAAATGAGTAACAACTCACTCACACACATAAATTACACATGTAAATTAGTTACACGTGGAGAAGCCGAAATCAAATTACATATGTCGCATGAAATACAGTGTTGCCGTCTGAAGTACTTCATACAGTTAGTCGGTGCGCTATGACGGAGTCTAAGGACCGGAGGCCGAGGGCGCGAGAAACAACAGGAGCGCCAGTCACCCTTCAGCCCTAGGAACTGTCACACGTTCATGAGACGCGTGCGCACATTATTCATCCAGTTTTTATTATTTTATCTCCATTAATGAACAAGACTAATTAGGACAATAGTTGTTAATTGTGATTTGTGTAACTCTATAAACTAAGTGAAGATAAACTAAGTGTAAGAAGCTGTTATCATCTTTTAATTGCCCGAGATCCACAAACAGCCCACAACAATGTCTGAGTATGGAGGCACGACCCCTCCCCTATGCACTGTGCCGACATCAGAAGCGGGATCATCTCGGGTAACTAGAAATACGAGAGATGTCACTGATGAAGATATGAAATGGAGATTACTATTAGAAATGCAAAACAAGCAAATGGAAAGTCTGATTCAAACATTGAAGAGCCCAAATGTGAGTAATAGTTTAAACTTGCCTGAATTTAACCCCGAAAAACAAGATTCAGATGCTTTGTCTTGGTGTTCCACTACGGAATTATGTTTTGGTGATAACCCAATAAAAGGTAGTCAGCTTATTGTGGTGGTCAGTAAGGCCTTAAAGGGATCCGCATCTAACTGGTTATCACAAATATCCTACCCAGGAATAACATGGACTGAATTTAAGGAATTATTTAAAGCGAGATATGTGAACACCGAAACTATAGCGGCCACGCTCATAAATCTAAACAACAACAAACCGAGCGATAACGAAAGCTTAGCTGCATACTCAAGCCGTTTGGTGACGTCATTAATGAATAGTTGGAAGAATGCAACTTTAGAACAAGTGGCTTTGTCGACTGTACTCACACACGTATCGCAGTTTGATACTCGTGTACAAAGGCTTGCTTTTACAACCGAAATCACTTCACGACAGAAATTACAACAAGAGTTGCAAGCATTATCCTATTTGAAACGAAAAGTTAACAGAGAGCAAGATTCAACCAATGTACCTGAAAAACGTCAGAGGACACAGCCAAGTTTTTTGAAATGTTTTCACTGCGGAAAATCCGGACATAAACAAGCTGAATGCCGTGCAAAGAGAGAAACCAACAAAAGAATCAACCTAAAATCTACAAAGTCGGATCATAAACATCCATCATCATCCAGCCCTATAGTCTGCTACAAATGTGGCGAGGCAGGTCACATTTCCACCCGGTGCCCCAGCGCCAGCGGCGGAGGCGCAGTTGCCCGCGGCGGCAGCAGCAGCGGTGCTACTCGGAGCGAGCGGCGAGTCGACGTGTGTGTAGTCGAACCGCCTGCGGGAATGCTGAAGCATAATGGTAAGGGTTTTATGTTTCACTATGATTCAGGTGCTGAGTGTTCGTTGATTAAAGAAAGCATTGCTACTAAGTTCAGTGGTAAACGAATAAACGAAGTTGTTTATTTAAAAGGCATTGGGCCAACGAGAGCAGTCAGCACCCTACAGATTTTATGTAAAATAGAAATAAATGACTATGTAATGGAAATTTTGTTACATGTTTTGCCTGACGTTAATATGCGAAGCGATATCATGATAGGTCGTGAGATTTTGAGTAACGGTTTCTGTGTGACCATGAGTGCAACGGAGTTTGTTTTATCGAAAGATATTGTTGTAAATACATGCAGTGTACCTGAAGTTAAGGTACCTAATCGTGATTTTAATCGTATAGACACCGACATTCCACCGGACAGTAAACCCGATCTAGTGAACATTTTAGAGACTTATTCTGATTATTTCATTGATGGTTTTCCCATCACCCGTGTCAATACAGGCGAATTAGAAATTAGATTGATAGATCCGAGTCGCACAGTGCAGCGACGACCGTATAGGTTATCACAGGACCAACGAAAAATCATGCGTGAGCGGGTTGATGAACTATTACATGCAGAAATAATCAGACCCAGTAATTTGCCGTTTGCTAGTCCCGCGCTTTTGGTAAAGAAACATGACGGGTCCGATCGCATGTGTATAGATTATAGGGAGTTAAACAATAATACTATTGCAAATCGCTACCCGTTGCCATTAATATCTGATCAGGTCTCAAGGCTTCATGGAGCTAATTATTTCACAAAGTTAGATTGCGCAAGCGGCTTTCATTTAATTCCAGTTCAGAAAGAGTCAATCGAGCGTACTGCATTTATAACGCCAGATGGGCAGTACGAGTATCTTACTATGCCATTCGGTTTACGTAATGCCATATCTGTTTTTCAACGGGCGATTATTAATGCTCTAGGCGACCTCGCACATTCATATGCAGTAGTATACGTAGATGATATTCTAATCCTATCAGAAACCATAGAACAAGGGCTAGAGAGGCTCCATACTGTCCTAGACGTGCTGACAAAAGCAGGATTTTCACTGAATCTGAAGAAGTGTTCCTTTCTTAAAACACAAATCGAGTTCCTAGGTTATGAAGTAAAAGCTGGTCAAATTCAACCAAACCGACGAAAAATTGAAGCTTTAACTACTTTACCTCCACCACATACAACAACGAAACTGAGACAGTTTATAGGCCTGGCGTCATACTTTCGCCAGTTCATACCTGGGTTTTCGCGACTAATGGCACCCCTCCATAAAATGACATCACAAAAATCCACACTTGTCTGGAAACCGTATCACGAAGAAATTCGTCAAAAAATTATCTCTATACTGACTAAAGAACCTGTCCTCATGATCTTCGATCCTCAGTACCCAGTCGAATTGCCGTCGTCAATGCAATTAAGCATTTCCGTCAATACTTACACGGTAAGAAGTTTACAGTAGTAACAGACTGTAATTCTCTTAAGTGCTCCCTTAAAAAGGTTGATTTAACGCCAAGGGTTCACAGATGGTGGGCTTATCTTCAATCATTTGACTTCGACGTAAAATACACCACTGGCAAGTGTATGGCTCATGCCGATTTCTTTTCACGAAATCCACTTAGAAATCCACTTGACTCGGTCCCACGTCAATCAGAAATTATTAAAGTAGAGCAAAAACGTGTAGACTTAGCAGAGCTTTCAAATAACTGGCTTTACGCAGAACAGCAACGTGATTCAGAAATTTTAAAAATCTTATCTGATTTAAACAATTCTCAGTTGGATGAAAATTTAACTAGTTCATACGAAGTCCGATCTAAAATTTTACACCGTAAAATTCAGAGAAAGGGGCGGACAAAATGTCTTCCAATTGTACCCAGGGCTTTGAAATGGTCAGTGGTAAATAATATTCATGAATCTTTAATTCACCTTGGATATGATAAAACTTTAGAAAAATTGTACGATTATTACTGGTTCGATGGGATGGCTCGTTTTGTAAAAAAATTCATTGAAAATTGCGTGACATGCAAAGTTGCAAAACCTAATTCGGGTAAAGTTCAAGCACAACTTCATCCAATTCCAAAAGTACCGATTCCCTGGCATACCATTCATATAGACGCGACGGGGAAGCTAAGCGGAAAGAATGATAAGAAAGAGTACGTTTTTGTTTTAATTGACGCATTCACAAAGTTTATTCTATTATTCCATACTACTAAGATTGACAGTAAAAGTAGTATCAGGGCGGTTAAAGACAGCGTAGCCCTTTTTGGTTCTCCAACGCGAATTATAGCAGACCAAGGACGTTGTTTCGCGAGTAAGGAATTTAAAGAGTTTTGTGAAAGTAAAAACATCGAGCTTCATCTTATCGCTACGGGATCATCGCGCGCAAACGGACAAGTAGAGCGTGTGATGGGTGTGTTAAAACCTATGCTGACAGCAATAGAGACTAACAAAGATCGGTCATGGCAAGATTCTCTAGGAAAAATTCAGCTAGCTATTAACTGTACTGTCAATCGCATTACTAAATCTAGTCCCTTAGAACTTATGATCGGCAAAGTAACGCGTCCATTATCCCTGATGGCAGATGATCAGGAGACTGTGGTTGATATTTCCGAGGTTAGGGATGAAGCCGCGAATAGGATAAAATGTACTGCTGAATACGAAAAGCAAAGATTCGATTCTACTAAGGCAAAACTTAACAAATTTTCCATAGGTGATTTTGTTCTGATTGAAAATGAGGAACGTAATCAGACTAAGCTAGATTCAAAATTTAAAGGTCCTTTTAGAATAATTGAAACTCTACCAGGAGACCGTTATAAATTAATGGCATTAAATTCAAAACGAACATACAAGTATGCTCATGACAGAATCAGAAAAATGCCGGATAACCAAAGTGTCATTGAAGAGATGAATGAAGATAACGCGGATACCGAGCGCGAGTCCGGGACCCCCGGGGTCCGTCCAGAGTTCACGACCGAATTGGCCACGGCAGAGGTCACGCAGTAGCCGTAGTCCGTTAGAAGTCGGCATGTCTCACTGTGTGGGTACACCGTGGATACGCGGAATGCTGGTGACTCTGGCTGGGGGTCGGGTCATGTTTATGACCGTAGAGTTATGTGACGACTCGGTGTTCCTGTGCGCAGGTTCACGTAAGCAATGGTTATTGCTGGGCTATGTGTAGCCGTCTGGAAGTGAACTGGTTTTGTTATATTTGGACCCGCTCTGGTTTGTTTAACTTGTTTAAATTGTATGATAATACAACTTGAAATCGTTGTATTATGTTATCGAATTCTGTGACACTATGGTGATTCCTAATATGGAAATGTTGAAATTGAGTTTGAGTTAGAGTCTGAAAAACTAAAGATTATTCTTGTCAAATCAAGAAGCCAAGTACCTTACTTGTGGTCAGGATTGCCGAGCGTGAAAGTGATGTACTGTGCTCTGTGAAATATTGTTTCAGGATGAACACACGAGGTCGTGTGTCTCACAGGATGGCCGTGTCGCATGAAATACAGTGTTGCCGTCTGAAGTACTTCATACAGTTAGTCGGTGCGCTATGACGGAGTCTAAGGACCGGAGGCCGAGGGCGCGAGAAACAACAGGAGCGCCAGTCACCCTTCAGCCCTAGGAACTGTCACACGTTCATGAGACGCGTGCGCACATTATTCATCCAGTTTTTATTATTTTATCTCCATTAATGAACAAGACTAATTAGGACAATAGTTGTTAATTGTGATTTGTGTAACTCTATAAACTAAGTGAAGATAAACTAAGTGTAAGAAGCTGTTATCATCTTTTAATTGCCCGAGATCCACAAACAGCCCACAACAATGTCTGAGTATGGAGGCACGACCCCTCCCCTATGCACTGTGCCGACACATATATAAAAACTAGCTGCGCCCCGCGGTTTCACCCGCATAAATCTCAATCTCGTGAGAATATCGAGATCAAGAGTATCCTATGTCCTAACCCAGGGCATGGTCTACCCGTGTGCCAAATTTCATCCAAATCTGTTCAGCCGGTTTGGCGTGAAAGCGTAACAAACAAACAAACTCACTTTCGCATTTTTTTGTCAGGATAAAAGGATACAAGCAACACGAACTCCTCTCTATTCTAAAAACAGAACGTATAATTTGTGTACACGTGTTGTGCTAATTAATTAACGTAATTAAATTGAGTAGGGTGAGAGTTTTCGATTTTCGGGTGAATGTTTAAAACTTAATAACGTTATTATCATTAAAATAATCATAATGATGTTAACAGGCGACAAGGTTTTCCTTTTAATGTAAACTCAGTACATTATCGATTGACGCTTTATAATGTGTTACGATGGCACATATTGATAATACTATTAACTTGCTAGGTATAATAATTATGAGCATTACAGACGTATTACTAAGTATATGAACGATACCGAAGCTATGCTGAAAGTTACTAGATTGTGAGGCAAAACTTATTAAATATACTTGGGTTTAATAGCACTTCCCTGCTGATTTTAGCACTGTATTAGCAAAAAAACAAAATGGTGGTCAATACCTAAAATGTCGTAGATTTATTGGAATAGAGAAGTTAGGTTCTTAAAAGACCAAGCCAAAATATTGCATTTGAAATGGAACTTAATTTGAATAGATATTGTAAGTTGTAACCACGCGTAGCGCGCTACGGTCGTAGCACTGCCCGCTACGAAGCGCTACGCTGGGTCTACACGCCTCGTCAAAATTTTATCAAACCACAAGTTGACTAGATTTCTAAAATAATCTCAGTATTCATTGTGTCAGGAAGCTGTATAACCAAATAGTTTATGGGCATCATAAAAGTTCTCACAAAGAGCAACAGTGGTTCTTTTCGCGTGATGAGGATTTTTGGAGTAGGTAGGAGATTAAAGATTCCTGTTAAGCTTTTGGTTGAGATCCCATACTACCTCAGCTCAAATACGCTTTTTATCTCGCTCGCACCATACTTTGCGGACTGAGTGAGAGCAAGACGGAATGGGGTGCTGGCGGCTCCAAGGCGCCAATAGTTTAGGTAATTGCTTTTTTCGGCGTAAATAACGGTAATCGAAAAAAAAAAACATGGTCTCTGCTTTATAGTTAGTTCAGTTGTTATGAAAAATTTCATGATCTAATTTTAAGTATTTTTGAATAATAATAATATAGTAAAGCCTCTTTTATTCCTTAATTAAAAAATAAACAAAGTATAACAAAAAAAACGTAAATAGTAAATAAAATTGAGGAAATTAATTAAGGACCCCTCTTTGGGTAAAGGCCTCCTCCCTTTCTTGCCACTCTCTTCTATCCTGTGCTACTGCAGGCCAATTCTGGCCCGCTACCTTTTCTATTTCGTCGACCCATCTTTCTCGGGGGCGTCCCTGTCGCCGTTTTCCTTTTGGGCCTGCCCACATGGTGGTTCTTTTACTCCATTTTGTGTCTTCGGAGCGAGCTACGTGCCCCGCCCATTTTTGAATACCAGTGGTTTATTATAACTTTGAAAAAAAAATCTATTGCAAAATTTTTATGGAATCCTGTTTTCAACAAACATAGTACGCAACATTGATCCTCAACTTTAACAAATATTTATTTCAAAATTAATGCTGCAGTATTTTTGATATAGCGGCGGATCATGCTAAGCAATTTGAGGTAGTAAAGGTCCTTAAAATGTTATGGTGACATGTATATAATCCCATGGTACTTCTTTGAACATGCTAAGTCAACTTTGAAATCGAATACCACTTCCAACACAATAATTACCACTTCCAAGCTGAAAATCAATAAACCCAGTAAACTCTAAACATTAATATGTTGAAACGGTGAAATAAAACACAAGCAACATGTTGATAATTAACTAGTGATGCAACGATATAACTGAAACAAAGGAAATATGTACTAACAATCAATTAATCTGCCTGACCTTTTCCCAACTATGTTGAAGTCGGCTTCCAGTCTAACCGGATGCAGCTGAATACCAGTAGTTTACATGGAGCGTCTGACTACCTGACCTCCACAACCTAGTAACTGGGTAATCCGATACCCCTTGGTAAAACTGGTTGTCAGATTTTCGGGCTTCTGACGACCCGTAATGACTGTCAAAGATCCACGAATGACAGCCGGGACCAACGGCTTAACATGCGTGGTTTTACGTTTTGACGTTTCTACTGGTGGGATCGTTGTCTGATTTTTTACGGAAGTTAAATAAAATAACGTCGATAAAGTGTCTGGAAAGTTTTTAATAAAGTCTTTAGCATTATAATATAACATATACAGTGTAGGGAAGTCTCGTGAGTGCTTCTAAAGTGCATAATTCTTAGATAAAACAATTTCAAAATCTCCAAACCATAATTATATATACCTTCAATTAAAAAAAAAAAAAATATTTCGCGACGATAAACTGTTAAATAAACAATAATTTGTGTATCACAATAGTGAGGTTCATTGAACTTATTCTTGCTGTAGAATGGCGGTGAAGTGCGGTGGATGCGGTAAATTTGTGTCAGCGGTTGACACCGCTAGGTGCTCAAAGTGTAGCGTCTCTTATCACAGAGTGTGCGTCGCCCTCCCTACGAAAGGCCCCTTAGTCTCTGCCTGGCATTGCCCTGAATGCAAGAAAAATGTCCGTAGGGACAATAAAGCCGATACGCCGGTACGAGGTTGTGTAGCAGAAGCACAGAGTGAGGAGCCCACGACGCCTACGACGACGCAACTGTCAACCGCCGCATCGCCGACGCCCCAGTCAATCAGTGCACCGCCGTCGCCTGTGATCCCAGAGTTCCCGCCGGACGTAGGCTCCGCTTTAAGACTAGTAGTGGAGGAGCTACGCACCTTGCGGTTGGAAGTCTTAGAGCTTCGGAAAGACGTAGCGGAGCTGAAGGCGTCTAACGACTCGTGTCACACACGCATGGATGGCATTGAGTCAAGACTGGAGGCGCTTGAAAAACGTCACGATGCCGGATGCGATCCAACAACAAATTTAAATGCGGTGGAGAACGTGGTTCAACAGCTCAAGAGGGACCTGAATGACAGGGATCAGGAGCTGATGGCAAACGACCTGATGTTAGCGAACGTACCTGAGACGCAAGCGGAAAACCCAGCACACCTGTTCCAGCTAATTGCCAAAAAGCTTGGGGTCGCTTTGGAGGACCGCGACATAGTGAGCGCAGAGCGAGTCGGCGGCAGACACATCAAAGCGACAAGCCCCACAGCCTCAACGGAGCCCCGCCCTCGCGCTATCATGGTGCGCCTCGCTCGACGAGACCAGCGTGACGCAGTGTTGAACGGCGCCCGAGTGCGACGCGACGCCACAACAGAGAATCTTGGACTCTCTGGGAAACCCGTACGCTTCTTCGTCAATGAGAGGCTGACTAGGTCGAATCAGCAGTTGTTTCGTCAAACAAAGGCCGCAGCAGGGATTCATGGATGGCGATTCGTATGGACGAAGCGCGGTCGCATCTTGGTCCGGCAAAAGCCTGGAGAATCCACTCACAGGATTGCATCTGAAGACAACATTGAACAGATTATTGGACCATACATGGACACTAATAAATAAACCGTTGTTCGATGCCGCACAGTTTTTTGTAGATTATAGTTTTCTTAGTTGTTCTTGTTATCGCTTACTAAACAGGGTGTCTGTGTGTCGTATCTGTCGTGATCTGAGGATGTGGGAATATCAATGTGAGTACTGCAATAATATGAGGAATGTAGCTTTATTATTTACACAAATTATTATCTACACACTAACAACAACATTATTTACAAACATTTTAAATATATTATTTTCAATTCATAATGATTGGGAGCATTATTTTAAATTTAACACAGTTATTTATTTAATACCACAATTAAAACTTATGTACAAATATTATTTAAACAAAAGGAATAAAGAAAATTACTATAATAAATATATGAATAACATACTATCATTACTATACAAATATACATATACAGTCATTAATCTTTTCATAACATGACCAAGTCAAAACTATTAAAGTTTGGTTTATTCAATGCGGGCTCTCTGGCAACCAACCAGGACGAGTTTCTAATTGCCATGTCACAGCACTCAGTGGATATAATGGCAATCAACGAAACGTGGCTAAGACCTGGGGAAGAAGGACGCGCGCCTAAGGTTCCGGGATATAGGTTGAAGCACGTGCCGCGCCCTGCGACTGTACGCGGGGGACGAGGCGGAGGAGTGGCGTTTTACATTAAAACGGGAGTTAGGGCGCGTGTACGGCCACACTCAGAGCAGTCCGATGTGGAACAGATGTGGTTGAACCTAACTATCAATGGTAGAAAGTTGTTGATTGGCACCGCATACAGGCCGCCCTGGTTCGAATTGTCAAAATTTCTGGATGGAATAACTGACAGTATTAGCGCATTAGCACCTTATGATCATTTGGTATTACTGGGGGATTTCAATGTTAATCTATTAGATACAAATAATGCAAAAACCAAAGATATGATGGAATTCCTTAATTATACCAATCTAAGTCAGGTGGTACAGTCACCAACACATTTTGTAGGGGATAGTAGTACTCTCATAGACGTGATCTGTACCGATGTGGGGGTTCGTAATGTGTTAGTCAGTCATGTCAGTGAACTTGGTCATCATTCTTTTATTGTATGTGATACTGTCATAAAAAAGATAAAAAGTAAACCTAGGCTAGTTGAATATCGGCCTCTAAGGGATATATTGATGGATTACTTTGCAGTGGATCTGGAATTAATGCCATGGTTTGAAATTGCTTCACTGCCCGATGTTAACAGCATGATTGAATATTTTAATGTCCTTATCACGCAATTATTTGATTTACATGCCCCCATAAAGAGTAAGAAATTTAGGGACCGACCCACGCCGTGGATAACGGATAATATTAAATTAATGTTTAAGCTGCGGGACGAAGCAAAAAATAATTATCATAAGGACAAGTTAGACACTACAAAGAAATATTATTTAGATTTAAAAAAACAATCTGTTACTGCACTAATGCAGGAAAGGAAGGTATACTTTGATAGGCACATTAATAGTCAGATAAAAAACCCTAAAAAGCTTTGGCAAAATCTTAAATCAGATGTTTTTTCTGAACATAGTGAAGGTACGCTTCCCCTACAATTTAATGATCCAGACGAGATAAACAAGGCATTTCTAAATGTACCAGGACAGTGCATACTGCCCGCATCGCAACTATCATATTTTGAAACAAATAGATTTGGTGAAACTCAATTTGAGCTACGAAATATTAATGAGGAAGAAATTTCGAAAATTATTAAGAGCTTGGGGACAAATGCTAAAGGGAGTGATGGAGTCAGTCTGGGTATGATAATGTTAACGTTACCAACCACCCTTCAGGCTATCACTATAATGGTAAATAAGTCGATAGATACCCACACTTTCCCTGATTTGTGGAAGTGCGCTATTGTGCGTCCTTTACCCAAAATCGGCAACCCAGCTACTTTTAAAGATCTACGTCCTGTTAGCATTTTGCCTTGTTTATCTAAAGTCTTAGAGAGGGTGGTTTATAACCAAATGTTGGAATATTTAGAAGCAAACAAGATGCTACCCGACCTTCAGTCTGGTTTTAGGAAGGGCCGTGGGACGGCCACAGCCCTCTCTGACGTAGTGGGGAATATCCTAGAGGCACGGGATAGGGGGGAGGGAACAATCCTTGCACTCCTGGATTTTTCACGGGCCTTCGATGCAATAAACACCACACTGTTACTTTCCAAGTTGGGCTATTACGGTTTTTCAACAGAAACAATACAGTGGTTTGCTAGCTACTTGCAAAACAGGTCACAGCTCGTTGAAATCCAGAAGGAGGATGGATCAAAGATGTCATCCCCCCCTCGTCAGGTGTCACGTGGTGTGCCTCAGGGATCAATTTTAGGGCCCCTTTTGTATATACTTTACAGTGCAGACATTATTAAGTCATTTCAGCATTGCAGGTATCACATGTACGCGGATGATATTCAATTATATATAACTTTTAGACCAGTTGACACATCAGAGGCAGTGGAAAAAATTAATGACGATCTGGAGAGAGTGATGGTATGGTCAGATAATAATTCACTGGTATTAAACCCACTGAAATCTAAATTTATGGTTTTAGGAAGTAGGAAGATGATCGGTGCAATACTGTCAGCCAAGCCAGAAGTTGTTGTCAGGGGGGAAAAAATAGATAGGGTAGAGATAGCATGCAACCTTGGGTTAACGATGGATCCGGAACTACGATTTGAGAAACACATCAGTAACTCCATGAGGAATTGTTTTTATAGGTTGAAGCTCCTATATTCAATTAGAGACTACCTGAGTGTTGATCTACGGAAACAATTAGTGGATAGCCTAATTTTATCAAGACTTAACTATTGTGATACCGTGTATGGCCCGTGCCTGTTAGCAAGAACAGAGAAGCTGATACAACGTATTCAAAATGCATGTACACGGTTCTGTGTAAAGATACCTCGTAGAAGTCATGTCACTCCTTTTATAAACGAAAATAATATTTTGAAAATGGCTGCTAGGAGAAAGTTACATATGGCTAGTTTACTTTTTGGAGTAGTGACAACACAAAAACCACACTACCTGTTTGAGAAGTTGAGTTGGAGGCAGAGCAAATATGAACCACGTTTTTCTACCGAACCTCTTTGTACATCAACACATAGGACCGCAGCATTCAGGGGGAGTTTCAGATATGCTGCCACGCACTGTTGGAATAACCTTCCTCCACCAGTTAGAGTCCTGAGAACAAAAAGGCATTTTTTGAGTATTTTAAAGAAAATGTTCATGCAGATACAGCAATCCACATGATTTTAGAACCGGAACTATTATCAATGGCTGCTCATATTGGACTTACCTTATGGGTCAGGGCCTACGGGCAATGGATATGGCTTTCCAACAGTGTGAGTGGCCTCTTGTCTGATTCCTCCCAGTTTATGTCCGGTCTGTGTTATTGTCGCGGGAGGAATGGCAGTCCTTAGTCATCTGGGGCGTATTTGCTGTCTTTCCGAGGCTGCATTGTCTAGGGGGGACAATGGGTAGGTATAAGTCGATGGTGTTGCAAGGATTGCCAATTTGAATGTAAGGCTTGGTTGCAGTTTGAATTTGATTGGTAAAGCAATACAAATACCTATTGTAATACTTACCATTACGATTAGGAGGCTTGGAAGGTGGTTTGGTTTTGCATTTCTTTGTGTCGGTGGATCTTGCTCCTTCCATCGATTTACATCGAGCTCCTTCGCACATCGAAGGATCGACGACCCATTCGGTCCACTAAAATAATAAAAGAATCTTAATAATAACATTTTTTCAATTTAGAATAAAGCATGGTTGTCACTCGCCAACGCCATGCTTTTAGCAAATGGCCGCCGTGCATGCCATCGAAATTCCCATGGTGCTTGCAATTTTAATTACCTACAAAAATATTGGATTTAGGAAGACACACCACATAATTACTTTATTTTATTTTTATTTTCATTGTAATTATTATAACTCTCAGTTTATGTAAATGTCTTTTATTATTTCTTATAAGTTACGCTTATTTATAGATATACCTAAGTATTTAAGTACTATAATTTTTTAATTGTTATTTTTATGCACATATTATGTTCAGTTATATTCACAATCATTTCCGTAATAAATTTTGCTTACCTGATATTTATTGTCACACAGGGGGACGTCATTACGTCATTCGCGAGGTTTTTGCTGAAAATCAGCGCCGTAACCGTAGGTCCGTCCGAAGTTGCGGCATTTCGCTGAGCATGACCTATTCTTGCACAGATACGACGCACAGATTAATTGTTCTTGTTATTGTTGTTTACTTGTTACAGAAAATGTTTTCTATTCACTCAGCAATCTGCATTTTGTTTATGTTTTGAATGTTTGTTGTTTGTTTTCATTTGGTATTGCAAACAAAATTGTAAATTGTCTTTGGTGTCTGTTACTTGATATGTCTATGGTCTGGCCTTAGTGGCTTTGACATAAGCAATAGACAAAATTTGTCGAACTTTTTATTACTTTCCAAAAATGAATACGAGGCTTTTGGCTCTTGGCGAATGTTAGTATATTTTATAATTTATGTATTTTTTTTTTTGTGTAATGTGCGTTTGTTTTGTGCAGAATAAACAGTTTTTCTTTCTTTCTTTCTTTCTTCTTTCCGAGACACGGAGGAGTCTCGGTATGTAAAGATGGTCACCTATCCAAGGACCAACCCCGGCACGCGTAGCTTAACCTGATGGATTGATCCGTGCGGCTGTAATTCCTTAGCCACAAGCTCCTCCTTTTAAAAAAATAAAAGAAAATATATAAATGTGGACTAACAATATTATACTAAATAATAATTCACGGGCATGATCCAGGAAAGATGAGAGAGAAATAGATACCAAAACTATTTGAACAAAAAAGTACGTCTAAATAAAAATTAATTAGTTGTATTTTAATTTTTAGAGACTTATTTTTAGGGAAAAAGGGGCCTTATATGGGCTGTTTCAGCAAAAAGCACTATCTACTTAATAAATAAACGAACAGAATTTGAACACAATGTGCCAGTGATAACCAAGAATACCGGATCTTATACGGAGATAGTGATACATGTCTAAAACTTGAAGTTATAACGCATATTTTATTTGATTTACAAATCATACGTAAAAAAAAAACAGTGTCGCTCCGGGAGTGCCGACAGAAGTGAAAACTTGAAAAAAAATCGACACTGCGGTAATCAATGCGTTGATGTCTTTTACTCACCGCATCGCGGTAATCAACGCGTTGTTATCTTTTACTCCACGGTGTCGGTAAATTGCGTTATAGTGTCGCGAAATCAATGGTTTAGTCTGATCTCAAAAATGCCCAACGCGCCTAAAAAAGTTTTGGCTTCAAAAAGTTTAATCCTTCAACAAAGAACAAAATAAAAGCTTTGAAATATTCTCTACGCAAAACAAGCAATTGTTAACTACATTCTGTGATCCCATTATAAAATATCGAAACTATATCGGAAAATAACAAATCCTCTTACCACTGAAAACTGAAACCATTCACGAAGCTCAACGTAAAAAAAAAATATTAAACAATAATTACAAGCTGTTATCGACGTTATATCAGTTTATTAAAGATGACAATGGCGTGCGTAGTTTACTGCAAATTAGTTGAGAGCGAATGTTTTAATTGTCTTTGGACGAGAGCTGAGTGGTGTTCAAATTGTACTGAAGCAACATGTTAAGTATATGAGGATAGTACAATATCCTCTTAAAAACATTCAGTATTTTTCAATTTTTTATCGGTTTTTGGTTTCCTTATTAAGTGTCCACTTCTTCTTTGTGCAGTGTATATAGTATCTATCAAACTGCCGTAGAAACGGTAACATGCTTTGTATGTATTTCAATATTGAAACACAGGTTTGAATTAACCTGGATCGGGCGGGTCGCTACTTAACATTGTAATTCCGAACCATCATTACTTGCACTTGTAATAAACATATTTTAGTTTTAGTTTATTTTTAGGCATTATAATTGTTTGGGAAATCTTACTGTTGATGAAATGTACACTTATTGTAAACGTTTTTATTAATTAAATATTATATATTATTATTATAATAATATAACTATAATATATGTCGGAGACGGGTATGTGACTCTCGTTATTTTCAGGCATATTTTAACTACTGTGGGCGTAGTGTGGGTAGTGTTGGTTAATGCGCAATAGAAAAACAGTTTGCAGTTCAGATCACATTATAATTTACTATCAAATGAATCACACTAGCTAAATTATACACACACTGGGTACAACGGCGTTTATTAAAATCACCAATTAACAAAATGATCACAAATTACAACTAACATAATAACTGAGCACCACGAATCGAGAACAGTTCCGTGACGTCTTCACTTCGATGCGATCAGAAGCTGAATGCCTCCTCGCCGTGGCCTTTAAACATCACGACTCTGTAGAAGCGCGCCTTTGGTGTGGGTAGGTCACTTACGCCAGTGCAGTGGCGCGCTTGTGATTCGTTTCGTGTCTAAACTAATGACCGGATCTGACATATATATAATTATTATATATTAATATCTATCAATGTAGGTATTGTTATTGCATTGCTTAAATCTATAAACCTAGTGTACCTAATTAAGTTTGTTTGAGAAGCTTTCTTTTAAACTTAACAGGGATGATGATGAAAAAAAAGTCCTTCAGGTAGATTGTTAAAAAATATTGCACACGTATTTTTTCTTTTTTTACGGCATCAACAGAATACGGCGATACATTGAGTTAAAATGTCCCATGACGTCACGAGTATGTAGATTTTATACTTACTTGTGACGTAGCGACCCCCACTCCCCAACTTTAATGCGTTTTATCTAAGTAATTTTAATAAATATGATAAAGCAAAAAATACGTGCCTAATATTTTGTTATTATCTGACTGACGGATAAAATAGTTTTTTTTTTTTTTTGACCCAGGCATCATCCCTATTAACACAAACGAAAACCTACTAAAGAGCCTCAAATTCCGTCTAATATCATAGTCGTTATACAAAATATACAAATAGACCAAAAAAGTCAAAAGTTCAGGTAAATTAATGTCCTAATTTCCAATTCAGTGACAACAACAAAAAGAATTTTAAAAAGCGGATTAATGTGACGTCTCGCATTAAACACAAACGAAAAGTTGAAACAAACGACTATTTAAATTAACTAAATAAAGTTACTTATACTAATGAATAACCTTAATGTGTAATTTAAATACTTCTAAACAATTGAAATTGTTCTGCGAGTATTTTATACATAGCTGGCACGCTCGCCGACGATTCATTAGGATTCCTTTATCGAAAAATGGGCTAACTCATCTAAAAGATATATCACCCACTCCCAAGTTCATGAAAATATATTAGCCTCTTACGATAAATCAGGGTGAATGCTTAGCCAGCTCAGTTTTTTTTAGGTCAACCCAGACCTACCCCGAGCGGTAATATTCATATTTCACAGTTAACTCTATATCTTACGTACATAGCTACATGACGTTTCCAATTTACCCCGACGCATCCAACGTAATATCGATTTGATTCCGATGCGATGACGGACGGGGGACGCAACAGGTCATGCATGGAAAATTCCTCCCTAGTTAGCAGCAGTTATTGTTAGAGCAATAAAGTTGAATATCGTTTGCACTGGTTCCGCCAACTGTTGTGCATTGAGCACTAGGTATCTCAGTTTGCCCGGGACCTGACGAGTGAGATAGATAGCTTGGACTATGAAACAAGCTAGCCCGTTTCGCAAATTGGAACGCCCTGGGACGCATCTGACCTTTCGCAGAAATTCAAAATTGGATACTGCGTTTTACAATTTATTTTAATATTTTTGCTATGTTGGTACTGGCTCTTTGTTTTTGTGATACCAAACAAAGAATAGTTTTACCTGTTCATTTTGTGGAAAACTCTATTGTGTTATTTGGAGTTCTTTGTTAGCTAAAAGTTGCAATATTTTGGCTTTGTTTGTGAAACCAGTGTTTTTTATGGTAATTAAAATTAATAGCATCCGAAGTAATAATTAAGAATGTGTTTAAGTTTTCACAAATTTAATGTACTGGACATGGTCGAGCAAAAACAGACGCAATAAGATATTTTAACTTTATTTCATTGAATTACCACGCATCGGCAAACTCCTTGGTGTGGCAAGTATTTATAGGCAGAGCTTACTTCTTTCGATGAGATGCGCCATAATATGCTTACTTACCAAGTTTACTCGGTAACCAAAAACCTACGGCAATCCACATCATGTTTGTAAAACTTCCACTTAATCTATTATACATTTAACATTGTAACAGCGAATCTATGTTCACGCTTCCCCCCTTAAGACTTAGGCAAAATATTTTTTGACATTCGGATAGCTTATGAACTAAAGAGGTGCTTTATAGAAAAAGAATTAAAAAAAACCGCTTAATTTCGCGGGTGTTCTTGGTACTCATGCAAGAACACAAATTTCCCCCATAGGGCGAAGAGATAAGTGGCAAACGCATTCAAAGCATTTATTTCTACAACAGGATTCACCAGCATTTCAGTAGGTAGCTTAAGTCTCATACATTTTTGACTTTTCCATAGTCATTTCAATTTATTTAGGCGCACTGGTGATCCGAAAACTACATACAATACATTTGTTTTCTTTCATAAAACTCGTATACGATTTGAATATGAATCGAAAGCCAACAGTAGGGGCTTGCCCGGGCGAGCTATTTATAGAACCAGCGCTGCATTTACCTTTGCACTTTACAGAGCTGCCCTGACCCGTACTATGAGCTGTATCGATTTTATACACTATTGCATTAGTTGTACATTTATTACTAACTAGCTGACCTGACAGACGTTGTCCTGTTCAAACAATAATTTTTACAACATTCCCATATAAATGCACTATCAGTTTTTCTGATGCGCTTCCCAACGAACAGCTGCATTTCTTGTTTAATACATAGATGACTTATAGCGTTAGAGCAGTGGTAGCCCAGTAGTAACGGCCGCGATTTACGAGTTGTAGGTCGTAGGTTCGAACCCTGACAGGCGCTTTACTTTGTGTACCTACATTGTTTCATCACCACTGCTCTCAAAAAAGTGAAGGAAAACATCGTGTGGAAACCGGCATGTCCTAGAACCAAAAATTTGAAGACTTGTGACATCTACCAACCCGCACTGGGCCCGCGTGGTGGATGTCGACTACCTATCACAAAGAGGAGGCCTGTGTCCCAGCAGTGGGAACGGTATAGGCCGATTGGTGTAGTTTATTTTCAACTAGGGCGATTTTTAATCAATTTTCTAGGAATGGTGCAGAATCAATTAGTATAGGTGAAACACGTGTCGATTTATTTCAGGAGTTTTTTTATGGCTCTTTAGAAATAGCTAAGCGGAACAAGTTACTAAATATATATCCACGTCTATTGTATTTTATGTGTGCACTTAGTAAGGTGTAGTTTGATTGTAAATGGCTGCGTGTCAGCGTGTGTGCACAGAGCGGAGGTGTAGTTTTGCCATACTTCACTTTATTATTCGCAGCGTTTGCAGTCTTGTTTTTTTATTTGGTCCGAGCATCCAATAAAAATTTTATACACTCGCACGAAATTCCATAATTGACAATAAAATGTTCAGTTTTAACGAAACATCTGGTCCTTTGATAAAAACGTTTGATGTACATTGTAAAATACTTCGTCGCAATGAGAATGAATACTAATTGAATGTTCCAATACAGATTCGCGAACAATGGAATGTATAAGGTTTCAGCGGCATTTTCGATTTGATTGGGAACATACCATGTCAAAGCATTCTGTTTCAATCAAGGGCACTGTTCGTCTTTTGAACGATTGCTGCATTTCAATAAGTATAAAAAAAAAACTAAAATACTGATCCAAAGTAATCTTGTTGGATCAAAAGTTTCAAGTAAAATGCAAAGTGTAAAAAACTTTTTACAAAAAATACAGCCGACTTGGAAGTCGGTTGTATTTTTTTGTAAAAAAAGTTTTTTTTTTCACTTTTTAGTGGGTTGGTTTGTAATTTATCTAAGTTACAATAGCTTTATGTCAACTGCTCATCAAAAATACCCAAATCGCTATAGATGTGCCTATAATATTTGAAGAGTTCCCTCGATTTCTTCAAGATCCCATCATCAGATCGTGACCAAATGACAATGGAAGTATACCCTTTCAAACAAAAAAGAATTGAGAACTTCCTCCTTTTTTTGAAGTCGGTTAAGAATGGTGAATATCTCCCTAAACTACTTATGTATAGTAGTTTAACAAAGTGTTGAAGGTACTTGAGCTGAGAAAAAATGGCACCCCAATTCATTATCACCTGAAGAATTTGATCAGGAAAATTGGCAGTTATTGCCTACCAGATGTTGTACAGTGCCCTCCAAAAGTTATTTTATTAAGAGATCACGTCGCCAGAAAAAAAAACATTGCAAAGGCTAGGCAGATTGAGTATGAAGTTGACTCTTCTAAGAAGATCGCTAAAGATGAAAGCTGGCTAATAGACAAGGCTTCAGTACAAAAAGTAAGTGTAAAACAATAAATTAATCTTTCTTTATAGCTCAATCTATGTATCCTTTTCCCAATATGTTGGGGTCGACTTCCAGTCTAACCGGATGCAGCTGAATATCATTATTTTACATGGAGCGACTGCCTATCTGACCTCCACAACCCAGTAATACGATACCCCTTGGTAAAACTAGTTGTCAGACTTTCGGGCTTCTGACGACCCGTAACGACTATCAAAGATCCACGAATGACAGCTGAGACCAACGGCTTAACGTGGTTTCCGAGGCACGGAGGAGTCTTGGTATGTAAATACTCGTATGAGAAGAGAACCTGATCGATCGACCCGTGCAGATATTATTACTTAGTCACAAGCTCCTCTATTTTCAACCTTTCTTTTTAACCGACTTCCAAAAAGGAGGAGGTTATATGTTCGTCGCGTATGTTTGTTTTTTTCTTTTTTTTTTCTTTTTTTTTATGTATGTCCACCGATTTCTCCGTCAATTGTGAACCGATTTTGAAAATTCTTTTTTTGTTTGAAAGGGTATGCTCTCGAGGTGGTTCCATATAAATTTTATTATCTTTGCTTCGATAGTTTTTGAGTTAGCTTCAATAATACGTACTTTTTTCCATTTACATAGCAGGTAGTGGTATTCGAATTTGTGTGGGGTAGGTACCACAACTAAAAAGTGAAAAATTAAAATTTTTTACAAAAAAAAAACCAACCGACTTCCAAAAAACACTACAAAGTGAAAAATAACTTTAATTTCGGAAGTCGGTGACAAAAAACGAAAATTCAAAACCAAAGACACCGACTTCCGAAATTAAAGTTATTTTTCACTTTGTAGTGTTTTTTGGAAGTCGGTTGTTTTTTCTTTGTAAAAAGTTTTTATTACCTATTGACATGTTACTAATGTTAAACCATTGCCTATCTATTTCAATTACAATAATCCGTACCCTCTGACAGCCTTAGCGCTTAGTGGATAAGCAGCTTATAAAAACATAGTGTTAGTTTACTTATGCATGAAAAAATATTGTTTTTTACGTAAATCGTACTGTTATAGCAAAAGCAAGCTGAGCATGATTTTCATAAGGAAAATAATGTTAAGGTCTTTTGTAGCCATGATGACATTTAATTTTTAGTTCAATGCTAATTGAGTATTTACGAGTTTATTTACGTTACAGTTAATAAATTTTCTCTCATTAAACGCATTGTATAGGATTTCCGTACAATGCGAGGTCAGCTTATACTGGAAATGTACAGCTTGATGTGTAGTCGTGTGTACCATTCTACATTCCCAGAGGTTTACAGAAGTTACGTCGTAACTATTTTCACAGATTAATACACTGCAAAATCATTAAATAAAAAGCGAGTCTTGCTACGACATAATAAAGTGCAATTCAAGCCGCACAGTGCTAATGACCTTCAGTTATATTCACCTAGAAGCTGCCTCTTTTACACTCACTGAATTGGCCCAGCAAGACGGGCCCGCCGCGTACTAGCTTCATACGTAAACTACGGACTGTTCCATCTGTATTCATCTGTGCCATTTTAAATATTATAAATAAAAATAAAATAAAATAAAAATACTTTATTTCAGACCTTGATCCATATGATGTTAGACACACTACTTATAACCTATGTTAGTAACAAACGAAAAACAACATTTAATTCATATATCTGCTACACTCACCAGACGCACCGGGTATATGTACATGTACACGTACCCAATGCGCCATAATGGTGCAGCACGGGTTATCACTAATGACCTTCAGAATGTCATTGCCGCTCCCACGCACTCTGCGCATCATAGAAGCAGTCTTCTTTCGTAAAATGGTACTGAAACCGTCAGTACGTGCTTCTGCGAACATTCCTGCGCTACAGTAACGTATAGAGGGCCTACTGCGAGTTTTAATACTTATTCGATCACGTTAATGTTCACTTACGTCAATTTGTAGGGAATAATTACGTTCCCATCGAAGTCCCCAGATGGCGCTTAATCAGTTCCAGCACAAATTGAAGTTTACATTAACGCGATCGACTCCGTATAAAAACTGTAGGTATCTTTTGCGTGAACAGCAAACCATTTAAAGTCTTTCTAAGATCTCACAAACTTTAGTTTTTGTTATGCCAGAACCATTACGGAAACTTGCTGACCGAATCCACAACTTACCATCATCTTATTTATGTTACAACAAAGAAAGTATGAAACTTTATTACAGGCTAAATTAGACGGCCATATAAATATTCTGGTCAGTTTGTCAACGAATTCGGTCAGGGAATTGATTGCGGGGGACGCTCGTAAAGCCTAGTTAATATTAATGAAGGTTGACTGTGGTATGGGACCTCCTTTCCCATATATATTATGATGATATTCTCGCCATTATTTGTGTGTATGACCCGAACTGGGAGCGATGTAATATAATTTATAACAGCTGTTAGTTATGCTTTAAAATTTTGCTGATGATAGTCAGTCCTCGGTACACAATATGAAATTCCAGCTTACCACACAGAATTATGATTAAGTATGTAAAATTGAAGATTCAAAAGCTGTGTAATACAAGGAACTTCGTCCGGCTGTTCGATGGACCAAATAGGCAGTCGTGATGATGAAACATAAGAATGTCAATTTCTTCAATTAAATACCTCATGTCACGACATAATCAAATCGGTCTATCGCAGTACCTATGCAAATGTCTCCCAAGTTCATGCTTCAAGGTAGCCCAAGAAACAATCAAATTGATTTTGACATTTATGCCCCTAAACATAGAACCTACTTCTACTTAATAACTCCATTATCGTTTTCCAAGAAACTCCACTAGCAATCTGCGTAGAATAGATATTATCATCTCATTGTTGATACTCTACTATTCATGGATAATTATATTTTATTTTTTAAAAAAATGACATAAAATAGGGTTGTTGACAATGAGTAGTAATTGTTGTAGACTCGGAAACATATCTTTCAGTAGAAGTATCTATTGTACAAGAGAAAACGTGCCAAACGTCTGTTCTTAAAACTTTGAGTACTGGAAAGTATCCAATACTCACAAAGCACTACCAAATGATCAATTTAAAACATCTGCAGCAAAAAATCTAAGCACTATCACTCACCAAAACCGACCAACAGAATTGCGTGACATTTCGCGTGCACCATAAAGCAAATCGTCCACTAAATCAATAAACTTGACCTGCCTGAACGCCAATGTAACAGTCCCATAAAAGGTTTATTAAAGCCCTACTCAATAGCGTGAAAAGCTATAAATTCCTTTACGCACACCCCTGATTCAGGAGCGCAGAACATTAAGCTGCCGAGTTTAATATAAGTAGGGTATTGTGACGTAGACACGATGTTGTATGCTCCGCGATCGGGCCAGGTAGCCCGGACTGCGTAGTCTCAGTGACGTAGGCAGCGCGCGTGTGCGTCATCGCGGCTGTGTGAGTGCCCTACATTCGCAGGGCTGGCAGCTCCCGTGTTATAGTAGATAATACTGCCGACGTTAAAGGTTTATACGCAGCTTGACTGATGGTTACATTTGAACGTTTGCGTTCCAAAGGGCTGGAACGTATCTCGTTTTATACGTAACCGTTTTATGGATGACAATAAACACTTCTGTTATGTCGTTTCGTATATTTCAGGGACAATGTTTTCTGTTTCAATGTTAAAATTCCTTTCTTATTGCGTTCTTTATTTGAAATATAAAATTGTCGTCCCTTTTAAAGGTTACATTTTCTTTGTTTATCTTTTGTGTAGTCTCTGTAGTGTTTTGTATCGGCACACGGTATGAACGGGGCTTACGGTCGTCCCTCAACGAGCGGCCTGTCTTTCATTTAATGTCAGGGGTCGCGATCGATGTAGCGGCCGCCTACGCCCGCATCCGCATCCCTAGATGCGGCACGAACTGTGGGAGACAGCGGAAATTGTGAGTGAAAATTGTTTTTATTGCTTCTGTACACAATAGATAATGGGACAATTTTGTGCGAAAAATATTGGTCCTTCTATCCGCAAAAACGTGAATGGATGATTTTTTATTGTACATTTACACAACAAATGGATGGGTTTAGAACGTTATTTGGAGACCATTATTTTATTTGTAGCTTAGTATCTTTACCCAGGTACTATCTGAATAAAAATAAACCTTCACTCAACAGAGATAAAATTGTATAAGATCAAAAAAAGAATTAAGTACTTGATGAATGAAAGTAATTCTTAGAATCACTACGAATAAGTACAACAGGAACAATACAACACAGCATTCACAACACACATACAAACTCTCAACTCCTTGCAAATTCAAATACAAACAGAAGTATATACCACACACACACGCTACTAACGAACACAAACATAACAGAACAGCTGTACAAATCAAATGGTTCATAGGACTTGCTATCTGTTTACCTACGATCTACAAGTATGTTGGGAGACATTTCTGAGACATTGTACTATGAAAGCATCATTAAAAGAAATCTTAATCAGAAATAATTATGGAAATTTAAGAGGATAAACAACAAACTTGCCTTAAAGAATACTAGCTGTAACCCGTGAGTTCACTCTCACTCCTCAAACCCTCGTAAAACCAATTCAGTGGATGATTTTTGAACAATCCCTTCATAAAGCAACGTAGCATCCTGTAGAACATAATATAACTCAGCATTATATAAAACAATCTTTCGAATTTTATACTTACATCTTCATTGTTTTTTGGCTGCCCGTTGTCTGTCCGTCAGACTATAATAATTTCACAAAACAGTTTTAGAGAAATAGAGATTAATAGAAAGCTTTATACCTCAAGATGAAAATAACTCAAAACCCAAGGAGGGGTCGTTAAACTCATAATTTTGAACAACTTTTACTATGTTATGAGCCTGAAATTGCGTCCTACCTGAAACCTGAAAAGTTATTTAAATTACATCATGTATAAAAACATACCTACTACTCTTTTTTTTCTTACAAAAATCTGCGTCGATTTCAACGAAAGCATTAGAAGGTACTCTAAACCTCGTCTTCTTACACACTCAAACGAGGATTCCCTATAGGATTATTCTATACGTCCCATTCAGCCTTAGTATAAAAGGTTGTATACCCACGTTTCCCGTATCGATGTAGTTCTGAGAAGGAAGACGGTATTGCCACTAAAAAAGTGGGTTACCGTAGAGAAAATAAATTAAAACGAAAGGTAATAATGGGGTCTCGTAAAAGTTGTTTTAAAGGATTTTCCTTAAAAGCTTTCGGAGAAATTGATATTTTCAAATTAAGGCGACACGGTCGTTGTTTTTTTTTGTGGGGTGACTTTGTAAGGGGATTTTTTGAGTACTTATACTTTATTAATTGAATTCAGAATTACAGTTATTTTATTTTAGTTGTATGAGGAACAGGGTGTAAAGTTCACTCATCCACCATAGAAAAGGGAGGATCCTCCGATCAGACGGGTGTTGTGTCTGGTGGGCAACTGCCCGACGGTTGAAGTCAGAATTTTGTACAAATGTCGATCGCACGGTAAACTATAATTGCGCGATGCAGGATTTGTGTGACGTCATGTCTTTGATGCGTAGTTCGTATGTGGCGGTGTAACCGCTACATTATAATAACTAAACAAACAAATTATTATTCCGTAGTTATCTACAGAATAATAATTTGTATTTGTGTTTTGCATTTGTGTAATAATTAGCTTTTTGTGTCTGTTCTGTAATTATTATTCTATAGTTATCTACGGAATAATAACGTTTGTTTAATATTTAATTGGGGTAGAGGTGGGCTGAGTGATGATTTTTCTGTATCAATGACTGCATGACAATGACAAAAAAATATCGATGACGGGAACAATGACAAAATCATCAATGATTTTTATTTGAGAATATGATCACGTCACTTCAAATGATTGTGTAACGGCTTTGTGAAATTATCATTATTTATTAGGCATTGGTCGTACTTGTCCAGTTTAAGGGTTATCCTCTAAGTCAGATTGCGAAATTAATTTTTTCTTTGTTTGCGACATTCATGGCAGTGTATTTAGAATAGTATTGATAATTAAAAATTAATAATCATGGAAATTTTGAATATGTTTCCATTGGCGATATTTGCGATTTTTTTTTTGTATTTCATGGCAATCTGGCGTTCTTGCAAGTAAATACCTGGTGTGAAAACTTGATCGCGTAAATACGCACCTTCCCTACAAGTACCTACATAATATTTCAATATTAACTTCAAACTTTTTGTATAAGTGTGGTCGTCCTCGTTTAATCAAAACAATGATTTACGAAACACAAAATGCTAGATAACACTTGCCGCGCTTAAACAACGCAAGTGACAGCATTGTTGCAGTGACGTGCGCCTAGCACCGGGCATTTTATCGAAACTGAATTCTATGACCTAAGTATCACCGATCATGCAGCGTCGCAACGTAGCATCCGAATCACCGAAGTCCTCGTTCATTCATGAAATGATTTAAAAGCATTGATGATTTTGTCGTTGTCATTGCATGATGAAATGATTTTAAAATATCGATGATTTTTACATGTGACATGATATTGGACCCAACTCTAAATTGGGGCATTTTGAGAGTACTTGTAATACCTTCCAATATACATATAAACAAAATATAGGGACGTCAGCCAGACCGGCAGTAGGTTGTTGGGCGCCCATGGTGCAACGTACGTAGCTAATTAATAATAAGTAAAAGAAAGAAATAATACTTTTTATTCTGCACAAAGAAAATGCACATTTACAAAATTTTACATAAAATACACACATACAAAAGTAGCCAAAAGCCTTGTATTCAACCAATAAAAGTTTGACATTCATTGCATAGATAATACGCTGTTCATTTGTTGATGTTAAGGCCACGGACCAAAGACAATGGTGCCGATTCTCTTGTTCACAAACTAAACTAAATTTAAGTTCAGTGCATCTTTTTCTTTCTATTTCATTAAGAAAAGGACAGAAGATAAATTTTAGTTTAGTCCTGTCAAATTAATCAGCGCTTGACGTAAATTTACGTAATTTTAGTTGGCAAGTTTTTAATCACGTCTAAACTTGTATGGAGTAGTGACAGGCACTGATTAATTTGACAGGACTAAACTATAATTTATCTTCTGTCCTTTTCTTAATGAAATAGAAAGAAAAAGATGCACTGAACTTAAATTTAGTTTAGTTTGTGAACAAGGGAATCGGCACCAATATTGCGTAATTACTGTATTATTAGTAAATATGTAGCATCACAGTACTTCTCATCTTATTATTAAATCAACACTACTATGTACCAGCCCGGAGTCTGGATTTGTGCCCGGTTGATGGCAATAGGCTCGCCCCCTATTACATGGGACTTAAACATAACTGGCGAAATGTGGGTGTACCTACTACAGGTACACCTCTGCCCAACCCTTCGGGGAAACAAGGCGTGATGTTATGTGTTGTGTGTTACTATGTTTTACACGAACCATGCATGTACACACGGCTACACATCAAGCTATATATATATTTCCAGTTTATGCTGATCTCGCAATGTATAGAATTTCCGTACAGTGCGAGCTCAGTTTATACTGGAAATGTATGGCTTGATGTGTGTACGAAGAAAATTAATTGTTTACCAAATTGACACACTAAGTCGGTTTTCCGTGTGATAGCCATTTCATGCAACTGTCAAAGAATATTTAAGTTGATATTCAATTTGATAAACTTGGAGGGTCTCGTGGCTAAGTAATAACAGCCGAACTGGTCGATCGATCAGGTTAAGCTATGCTTGCCGAGGTTGGTCCGTCGATGGGTGACCATCTTTACATACCAAAACCTCTCCGTGCCTCGGAAAGAACGTTAAGCCGTTGGTCCCGGCTGTCATTCGTAGATCTTTGACAGTCGTTACGGGTCGTCAGAAGCCCGAAAGTCTGACAGCCAGTCTCACCAAGGGATATCGTATTACCCGGTAACTGGATTGTAGAGTTTAGATAGTTGCTTCATGTAAAATACTGATATTCAGCTGCATCCGGTTAGACTGGAAGCCGACCCCAACATAATTGGGAAAAGGCTAGGCAGATGATTCAATTCGATAAACATTATATTATTTACCCTGACTTTACCTACTGACTAACGATTTCTGAATCAGACAGACATAGAAATAAAAACTATTTACAAAAAAAAAAACAACCGACTTCAAAAAAAAAACTTTAATTTCGGAAGTCGGTGTCTTTGGTTTTGAATTTTCGTTCTTTGTCACCGACTTCCGAAATTAAAGTTATTTTTCACTTTGTAGTGTTTTTTTTTTGAAGTCGGTTGTTTTTTTTTTTTGTAAAAAGTTTTTATTTTTCACTTTTTAGTTGTGGTACCTACCCCACACAAATTCGAATACCACTACCTGCTATGTAAATAACAGTGACAAGAAGTTATCATATCATCTACATACTAAGTGGGAAAAAATACGTATAATTGAAGCTAACTCAAAAACTACCCAATCAAAGTTAATAAAATTTATATGGGACCACCTCTGAAGTATGATCTACCAAACAAAAAAAGAATCATCAAAATATATTCATAATTGGCGGAGTAATCGTGTAACAAACATACAAAAAAAAAAAACATACCGACGAATTGAGAACCTCCTCCTTTTGGAAGTCGGTTAAAAAAGGAAATATGTTTATTTACGGCAAACATAACGCAAAAAATTAACAAAACACGAAAATAACAATTTGGGGTAAAAACCATAATGTTTTTAAAATATCCATACAAAAAGATAACATTATGAGTTGGAATTTAAAAGTCATATAAAAATAACTTTGACCGTATAAAAGGTACCTTCGGTTGATATTACAGTCGATGTCGCCGGTGGATTTTACGATTTCAACACTTTTAAAGCGTACTAAAACTTAGTCACCTGCCTGTTGCCTAAATGTGTTTTTAAGTACGGTAATACCTAGGTATTAAATCTATAAAGCATTGCTCTTTGGTACTTTATCTGATAAGCCTCCCCACCTCGTGTAATAAACGATTATGAGGACAGATGACCAGTTGCAGGTACCTCAAAACCTTGGGTTTGAAATAAAAATTACATAGCAGAAGTTAATTTATATTTATAATTTCTTAGTGATTTGTAGTGTATTGGAATTTTCGTATGGCACAAATATGTTTAGTTTGAAGGACGGAAAATTGTTGCGAGCAGATTCTTGACGATATCCTCTTTTACGAATATAGCGTAGTAACAAACAGATTATGATACAAAAAAATAACGTGTTTTGCCAGCCCCAGCCTTATAAATTTACACTACGCGAAATACCGGGAATTTTTTGACTCCATCAACAGTCTTTCATTTCATTAAAGAATTTTCCTTTACGCCATGCCTCCGATGTTAATTTATTCGGAACAATATTATTCAATTCCGTGTCAACTTCCACTTTTACAAAAAAGTTATTCCTTTTTGCAGCGGCGGTGGTGTCGATACAAAGACAGGATGTTCCAGGAATTAATTTGATGTGCGAAAAAAATATGGATATAAAAACCAACGGTGTGTAAAAGAGATGAATGTAACTCAATATTTAACCCCCGAGAATAAAGTAATGACTAACGTAATTTATTTTCACCAAGTAAAATGTATAGCAACAAAATTCGTGCGACAGTTTTAACCCATTTCAACTCGCGGATGCCGCATATACGTTATTTTGTACGCGAATTCATCCCACACCGAAAAGGCTTTACAGATTTCATTAGTCTTCTATAAAATTTATGTTATTTTTTCAAACAAAAATTGTGTTTCCATTCATTTATTTGGAATTAAATTACCATGTCTAGGTCGTAGATAACTATCTCCGCTGAGAGCAAAAAAACACTTAGAGATAAAAAAGACATTGATATATTGAAAAAAGTTTAATATCCATTTGGGAATTGAAGTTTAGGTCAGGCGTGGATCGAAGTCAATTACAACGATAAAAATAACGTTTACACGCACGCGTATAAAAGGACTAAACTTGAACAAGGCGTTATTAAAACACGCTATCGAAAAAAATATTCCTCTAGATTGTATGAATTTTTCTACATAATATTCGGAAAGTTAAGGTGGTTTTATACCGGCGAGGCGAAGAGTGGATGGGATGAGCGAGAATTGAAATCACGCTTTCACGTTTATACCGAAAGATAACCAGCGCTGGCTCGCGATGTCTCGCGTCCGCTCGCGATATCTCGCGCCGGCTCGCGATGTCTCGCGCCGGCTCGCGCTATCACGCGCCGCCCGGCCAGCCGTGTCTGGCGCACCGGCCAGCCGAGAATATAGTATGCAGAGATGTCTCGCGATGGTTGGAGCGGGTCGGCGCGTGTCAGCGCGTATCAGCAGGTGCCAGCGCGAGACATCGTGAATCACCGCTTGACGGAGAGAGACCGTGCGGGTCCTCGATGACCGGTGCGAGATTTGTATATTCGTTTTACAGAGTAAATAAATGCTCTATTTATACGGTAATAGAGTTCAATTTGTACTAACAAATATTTCAATTCTCGCCTCACACATCCTCGCGCATCTAGACCTTTTACACCAAAGATGGGTAGAGCGTGGATAACAATTTTGCCACACAAATATCAATTCTCGCTCATCCCATCCATGGCTCGTCTCACCGGTGTAAAACCACCTTTACCCCAGCGGTGTACCCCACCTATATTCCCACGAATATAGCTGGGGTACTTATTCATTAAATCAAAAAGTATTTGAAAGAAACTGTGGGTGTTGAGCGGTTGCCGGCGGCGTTTCTAAGTAGGTTAACAAGCGAGCCACGGTTCGCACTAATTAGGAACCGCCGAAGTTTCTACAGCTTCTTGTAACTCTACTATCCTGGTACAGGATAGTAGAGTTACAAGAAGCTGTAGAAACTCGGTCGGATTAAATTCTCTTCATCTCCACACGACTCAAAGGTTGTATTAATGTGTGTGATATGGTTTAACCCGTCTTTAAGAGGCCTGCGAACACTGCTCACAACAACAAATCGAGATGTTTGCAAAATTCAATTCCAAGCACGTTGCGCTAGTGTGAGTGCCTGTCGGAGCGATATACACCTATAGTGAGCAATACTACCACGCACACATTGACAATTATTGCTTGACGCGATAGCACTACTAGCTTTCGAAAATTTCTGATAAATCTGGATGTGTTCCGTAATACCAAAAATGATGAATGAAAACTTAATATTCTTCCATTATTTTTTCTATAAATTGTAACTTGACAATATAAGCTATGATTTTGCAGAAACAATATTATAAATATTGTTGTTTATAATACAGAAAAAACAATATGAAGACATGTCATTTATGCTGTAAAAATGTGCGAAATTAAATTCGTTTAAACTTTATTTTAGAAAAGTTTTTTGGAAAAAAGAAGATAAGATCCTAGGAAGATAGGCTCCTACCCTATATAAACACTGTCTAAATCCAAATAACAACAAAATATGGTGGAAATATTCCCAAATTGCAAATGATTTAGGTATTACGTTTGTGTGGACAATCATGCGTCGCCGCGTTCTTAACTAAATTTATTCAAATGGAATATGTTAAAGATATTATTCCTTTGGTACTTAATCATGCTGTAAATTTATCAAGGGATACACGACCATCTTACTGCATAGTTAACTTGTTACTATGTAGATATCGTTCTTCGTATTATATTGTAATAAACACAATACAAATACTGACACCAAACCAGGAATTTAACTTACAAATTATGAGGATGCCACATTGCATCTTCCGATCAGGTTCGAAATGGCGATAGGACCAAATTATCAGAATATTTGCGATCGAGAATTTGTGACATTGTTCCTCGATATCATTGATACCGTTTGATATTTTGCTATAAATTTTGAAGCTCCATTATAAACTGTTTGACATGAAATTATTAATAATATAGGTACGGGAATATGATGTGTGTGCTTTGTTATTGTTAACGTAAATTTGGAGCACACGGGTTACATAATAATAAAATGTGAGTTACATTGTTTTGTATGTGTAAAGATGTTTGTTTATTCATATTTTGTTTTTGTTTCCATGTAGCACATATTGGCATGTGGTTGAATGGAAACACGTCATTGAAATTCTGTGAAGAGATGTTTCGACGTTTAGGTACTTACCTATCAAACCTTCATTTTGATAATATTTTATTAGTGAACATTTATTAGTGAGCATTCAAGATACTGTGACGCTTTCAAATTACACACCTAACCGTTAGTTGTCTGAGCAGTGATAGCCTAGTGGTGTCACCGTCAGACTGCCAAGTCATAGGTCTCGAGTTCAAACCCAAAGCACACACCTCTGACTTTTCGGATTCACGTGCGTATTGTATAATTATCACACATAACATAACATCACGCGTTGTTTCCCCGAAGGGTTGGGCAGAGGTGTCCCTGTAGTAGGTACACCCACATTTCGCCAGTTATGTTTAAGTCCCATGTAATAGGGGGCGAGCCTATTGCCATCAACCGGACACAAATCCAGACTCCGAGCTGCTACTGAGAAGTTTCAGATAGAAAAACCCAATAACACTTTGCCCGACCCGGGAATCGAACCCAGGACCTCTTGCTCAGCAGTAGCGTTTGCGACCAACGAGTATAATTATCACTTGCTTCGAAAACGGTGAAGGAAAACATCGTGAGGAAACCGGCATGCCTAAGAGATATTTCTCGACGGCATGTGAAACCAAAAACTCTGACACCTGGTTGGTCACTAACCACACGAAAAGAAGAAGTCTTCGTCTTCTTTTTGTGTGATGGTTAACGGTCTGATTCAAGCATGCTTGACAAAATTATGACAAAACAAAACAAGCGAGCCTTACAGTAGTCGCATATGACGTGGGACATCTGACGTCTTGGATGACAGTACCTACCTCTCAGAAAATGGGTTACTACCATCTGACGGCCAACTCCAGCACCGCGCGCGCTCATTGCTCAAATCAAATAGCGCGCGCTTCCCCGGCTTCCTGTTACACACTTCCGTCCCTTTCACAAAATAACTGCCACAGATTGCAGGAAAGCGAGAGGAACACACATCAAAAATTTTAAGAGACAATGAAACCTACTCGTATCTAACAACTTAACCTATAGATGAGACCTATTTTCCTACCGATCATTTACCTAAATTCATTTAAAACATAGTAATCTATTTAGTCTAGCGATCATACCCTCCAAGAAATACACTTGGTTCAGTCTCGCAAAAGAGCAACATAGAAAATCTGGGGCACTCATTAATTTTACTTCTCTCGCTTTTAATTAGATGTCTTTAAGGAGTTTACTCTCTTTTGCCCAACAAATGCGTCCCACTTTCCGTATTACGCAGCGTTACAGGCAAACAAATAAATCGTATTACAGTGAAATCTTTGCGTTCAACTTTGCCCGACTTTGGAGACAAGTTTGCCTGTTTGTTGCGAGTTTTTAAGTTATAGCCCCTAGTTCTTTAACTACTTTGCAATTACTGGTAATTAATTATGTGTTGAGACGCATTTGTTCAGTGATTTATTACGTAACCTGATTAAAAGTCTCGAAGAGTAATTAACGATTAATTAATTCAATCATTTGTTATTTAGTTAAAGAAAATTTATAAATACTTCGCAAGTAATAGACCAATATGGAGCACAAGTATGGAAGGATGGATTATACTCAGTAACACAATAATATGCGTGTGCGTGTTCGCGGCAGCACCAACAGTAGGTATTCTCAGTGTGTTTGCAGATCGGTGGAATTCCTTGATGTTGCGGATGGACGCAACTCCACGCTGAAATTTAATTGTACATCTAATCTAACTGGTCTGTATTATCCCACAGCAGGGCAAAAGCCTCCCGGGATCTCCCTTTTCCACAAAAATCTGTCTATTGCTAGTGTCGGCCAATCTTTTCGGTAGGAGTCAAGCTCGTCTCACCATCCTCGCCTCGGCCTGCGGCGATGTCGTCGTGCGTTTAGTGGGACCCAATCGGTAGTTCTCTTAGGCCATTTGTCATTTGACATGCGGCAGACATGTCCAGCCCAGCGGCTTTCTGGGTAACAACCGTGATCTTGATTTTGGCGAGCAGTGTTGTGTTCCTTTACGGTCCGAAATTCGAACCCCCAAGAATACTGGCTCGCTTGTAAACCTCGAGCTTAGACCTCTGCCAAAGTGTTAAAGACAAAGTTTGAGCATCATTTGTGAAAATGGGGAGAATACATATGTCCATAATTCTCCGTTTGGGATGTAGTGGTAGATCTCCTTTTAAAATATATTTCATTGACCATTAGCTCCTCCAGGCGCTTTCGGTGCGTCCAACAACTTCTTTGTCTTGTCGCGCCTAATGAGATTATTTGGCCCAAATAGATATAGTCTCGAACATCAATCTCCTCGGCCTCAATGTACTGTACAAGTAATGTACTCTGATATAAAAGTTTTATTATTATTATAATATAATGAGAAACAGCCGGACAGCCCGGAGTATGGATTTGTGCCCGGTTGATGGCAATGGGCTCGCCCCCTATTACATGGGATTTAAACATAACTGGCGAAATGTGGGTGTACTCGTACCTGCTACAGGGTACACCTCTGCCCAACTCTTTGGGGAAACAAGGCGTGATGTTATGTTATGTTATAATGAGAAAATTGTCTCACGAGTTTCTACATTTAATTTCAAAGGTTAGCAGATTCACAACCCCGCTGCATGATAACCACTTTAATCAGAAGAGCCGTCACGGTCGTGTTGGCTTGTTTATTTAAGAGCGTAACATTCTAAAAGTTGGCAACGTCGCATATATTACGTAGCTGTCAAATATTTACCTGTTTTTATTTATATAAAATTTGGAAAATTGAAGTATCGCTTTACAGTGAACTAAAATATTAATAATGAATTGCACTTATAACACTGTATTGATGTTGTAAATGTTTTTGGTGAAAAACTAAGAAAATAAAAGTGATCTAAAAAGTACGAAACAAGAAAATATTTCAGACAGAAATCAAGGCATACTATGTACAAAAATGGTCAAGGTAAAGCCGTAGTCGCATGCCTGTAGGATACCATGTGGGTGCCAGGAACACCTACAAAATTATAATGGCATGCGACGACGGCTTTTCCTTGATAATTTTTGTACCTATGCCTCGATTTCTGTCTCAAATATTTTCTTGTTCCGTACTTTTTAGGTCACTTTTATTTTTCCGTACTTAGTCGGGTTACAGGTTTTAAAACAATTTTTTTTATTTTATACTTTTCCATTTTAACGCTTGATATTAATAAGATTTGATTAACTGCGCGCTGGTATCATTTTATTCATGCTTTTTATTGTATAATAGATATTAATTTTACAGCCGCGCCGTACGTAGCGCAGTCTCACTTTTGCTTGTTTTTAACAATTTAAACATATTTTTTACTTAGACAATATAATATTTATACATATTCGTAATGTACTTGTCAAGACCTTTCTTTTGATATGAAATATTTCATGATTATCTCAATTTAAGATTTTTCGAGGTCAGAAATTTACGTGTAAAGTCCAACATACTTATAAAATTTAGGGATATGTCACCCGGACTATTATTACAAATCTATTGATGCCTCATTCATCAAAATCAGTTCAGTAGTTTAAGCGCTACGGTGGAAGACACGTAAATACAAACATACATATTACATAGACTGCTAAAATCATAACCCTTCCTTTTGGCATAGCCGTAGTGGTAAAAAGAGCATTTAGGAAGTCTTCAAATACTTGTTTTACATTTAAAACGAAATATTCAGTGTTACGATATTAATTATTGCGTTTCTGACAGCTATTTTCGACGTTGCCCACTTTCAGAATGCACGCTCTTAATTAATTATTGCTTTTACTACAAACTGGTTCTGTCAATTTATTATCAAAGCAAGACTTACTTAATTAATAAAGTGCATTTTATTGAAAACCTCGAGCATGAAATTATTAAATTAATAATATATAGTGAAATATTAATTGAATTGAGTAATAAACTGCGCTGCAATTCTTGGGAGTCTTTTCTGCAAACTTTTCCATTAATTAATTTTAATTACCTACCCACTTTCAAGAACTTTTAACTTCTTTGCTACTCCCAAAAAAGAAAATGTATGTTTCTGACATCTAGCTCTTATCCCTTCAAAGCCTTAAAATTTTTAATAGTTTTAAACATTGTTGGCATTTTAAAACCATTTCGTCATCATTCTCATGTCTTTTTCTTCCCTACTTCTCCATCATCTCAATAGTCACCCCCATTTTAACCGACTTCCAAAAAGGAGGAGATTCTATGTTCGGAGCGTGTATTTTTAAATGTATGTCCACCGATTTCTCCGTCAATTGTGGACCGATTTTGAAAATTCTTATTTTGTTTGAAAGGGTATGCTATCGAAGTGGTCTCATACAAATTGTATTAACTATGCTTGGATAGTTTTTGAGTTAGCTTCAATAATACGTATTTTTCCCCACTTAATATGTGGATGATACTTATTATGTAAAATTCCTGTCGCTGTTATTTACATAGCAGGTACGGTACCAAAGTACAATCAAATGCAAAAGTCTAAAAATCGGGATCATGTTGCGTGTTCCGAAAATTTGTATAATCGCGCAGAGAAGTTGAATTTGTGTGGGGTAAGTACCATAAATAAAAAGTGAAAAATATAAACAATTAAAAAAAAAAACAACTGACTTCCAAAAAAATACTACAAAGTGAAAAATAACTTGGAAAAAAAAGAAAATTCAAAACCAAAAACACCGTCTTCCTAAATGTAGTGTTTTTTTTGGAAGTCAGTTGCTTTTTTTTTTTTGTTAAAAGTTTTTTTAGCAATATCATTTTCTCACAATCCATCCATCGTTTCTTTGGTCATCCCCTACACATAGCCATCCACATTTATACTCAAAACTTTCCTCACAACATTTTCCTCACTCCTCCGCATTACGTGCCCATACCATGACAACCAATTTTCACACAACTTTTCAGTTAGACTTTATAATAAAACAAACATGTGTAAGTTTTACTCTAGAGAACGACAATACGTGTATTTAGCACGTTTTAATGATAATTGCTGGCATACCCCACGTGTAAGATTTGTTAAAGAAAAGAAACATTATTCATATAAATTACTAAGTAGGTACTTAAATTGTGTCTATACTAGACATAATAATATCTTCAGTTAGGATTTTCGCAAAGCTGCTATGTAAAGGCTTGCGCACACTGGCGGACGGCAGGGGAGCATCGAGAGGGAGTCCTCTATCCGCCAGCGCAAACTGACAAGAAAAATTCTCTGGGATACCGCGAGTGTCCGTCAGCTTACCAGAGCATCCGCCGGTATGCCGTGGCATGCGCAGCGTGTATGCTGCAAGGTCGATCACCGAGCATTATTTCGATTGAATAAGTAGACTTGGCAGACTCCAGCGCATACCGGCGCATACCGGCGTATACCGCCGCGTACCGCCGTCTCCCGCCGCGGCATCCCCCAGCGAGCTCCTCGATGCTCCCGAGAAAACTGCGCTGCGATGCTCCAACATCGATCACCGAGCATTGAAATATGTACCTTATTTCGATTGGACAAGTATTAAATTCTTTTTTTTTTGTTTGCCTATTTTGTGTCCCACTGCTGGGCAAAGGCCTCCCCTTTTTCCTTCCAAATCTCTCTATTTTGTGCGATTTCAGGCCCCGCGAACATAACTAGATCGTCACACAACCTTCGCTGCGGTCTACCTCGACGGCGTTGAATTCAATTGATAAATTTAAAATCCTTTGCCGTCCCGTCCGCCAGTCTGCGCAGGCTCTAAAAGTCACAGTTTTCTCCCACACATTTATTTTTGTACCTAGACGTGTAGGTAACTGTTGAGTAATACTTTTGCTTCACCTAGCAAATAAATCCGGCTTGCTTTAGCCCCTTTATTTCAACCTGATTAAATTCTAGGCAGGTTCGAAGCAAGTCTAGTTTGCCCGAAACACTGGGAATCACAGCTCAGCGCTTTTCTTTGTGACTGCTATAGATTCTGGCTTACAGTAGTAAAAATGTGGAGTGTTATACATCATAGTCTCTTTTTGCTTATGTTGCAATATGTTTGTTGTTTTCTTTTCTGCAAATTTTATGCGTAGATCAGCTTTTTGAAAATGAGATGTCATGTTAGTAAGACTTTGTTAACCTTTTTACTAGATAATAAGTGAAAGGGCATATTATAGTGAGTTTATTGGTGATGTTCTTCAGAAAGGTCAGGTGTGTAGTACTCGCAACCGGCGTGCGTGGTTGACCAGATTTATGAACGTAAATGAGGCAAAAGGAGTATGTAAGGATCGTAGCAGGTGGCGTTCCATATAATAGTTTCTGCCCACCTCCATTGGAAGAAGGCGGTGAGTTTATATATATGTGTATGTATGTGAAAGAGAACCCTTTTACATAATTACAGGATCTATAAAATAACACTACGCTCTCAAAGGATAACGTTTTTTTAACACACCAATCATTTACAAAACCTAACAGAACCGAATGAATAGGATCAAATTCTAATTTCCAATACGGAACATACTGAATACCAGCATCCACCGTAAATAAAAATCTATTGTCGTCATCAGCAATCGATTGGCCATTGATACCTTTTTCTGTGACGTCATAAATATCAAGGTTGGGTTCCGCTGCCCAGGTGGGAGATATTGAGGAAAGACAAGGAAACTTGGGCGCTTGGGAGCGCGGGAGTGTTGGGAGCCTCCCCATTTATCTTAGCTATTGTTCCGGAATTGGGTGCGTTTGAGGAAAATGCTTTTGTACTTCGTAATCTCGTCCCAGTTATTTCACTTGCGTATACCTACTTCCTCTTTTGTTTGGTACAAAATGTTCTCAGTGATGAATTTCGGGGGATTAATAAAAATTTGTTTCGTGCATGCTTTTGACAGTTAGCCTTTTCTTTGAAAATCCGTAATGCTACTTTTTTCTACTTCGAGTATTCAAATGAATAAGGTATGTAGGTATGTAAGCACTCACGATAAATCTTTTGAATATAAAGAGAAGTTAAATGAATAGAAAAAATCTCGTGTGTAGCCCGAGGAATGTACTAATTAAATATCGACTTCTACTCCGTTCCATTTTCACTTTTTACTCGATTGGAATAGCTCTAATATATTTTTTGCGTCTCACTATCTTGTCTATGGATAGAAAATTTAAAGGTACAATAAGTGTCGTTCCTTTATTTATTATCTTGATCATTTATGTTTATATTTCTGAAAGTAACAGATTTGTAGAACCTGAAACTATGGGTCAAATACACCCAACTTCATTGTTAAGAATCAATACCTAAAGACATCAACTCATCTACTACTACTGTCCTGATGAAGAATCATAAATTCTAGAAAAAACCTAAGTATTTCCAAAGGACAAACTTAAATGACGAGAAGTGTGGCTAAAAGCAATTACTTTTAACGAAATTTTATATAAATAATTGAGGAAACAATGAAAAAAATTTACTCAAGGAAGCTCTTTTTGTGGGCCCCTGAAATCGGAGCCTAAGAAAAAGCCAAGGTTTTTTACTCGAAACAAAAGATATTATTGTAAGGTCAATTAAACTTTTCAAAGGCGCTAACGGTCCGACTTTCTTAATTTATTAAAGATCTTGTACCCACTTCGTCTTATTAATTTTGTAAAGTAGACCTTACAATAAGTGGGTAGGTTTTGTATTTCAAAATCGTCCACTTTGTAATTGAAATGCGCTGCAAATTTTTTGGTCCTTAGAATCGCGAACTCAATTCCTGTGTGTGGTCTTTATCATCACTATTGCGAACATCAAGTACCTACCCATGGGTTAAAGTACTTCACTATTTCATTCAAATTACCATATATTGGGGTTATGGGCCATGGGGTTTGGTTTCCGCACTTAGTCCTTCAGGTGAACCATTGTGCGCGGGCTATGGCGGCCGTCGGTGGTTATTCCAACCAGCCCACCTCCCTCCAGAAGTTGAGTAAGTCTCCTGGCCTGTTCAGAACATCAGTGAAAGATCTGGGTGAACCGAGGGTTTCTGTTCAAAGCTGGGTGACGCCTGTGCATTCAAAGAGCACATGCGCAACGGTTTCCTCTGCCTCCACGTATGCCCTGCACAGAGGACTATCCGTTATGCCTATTGTGTGGAAGTGCTTGTTTAGCGAGCAGTATCCCGTGATGGTCCCCGTCATCAGACGCAAGCCGTTCCTGTCCAATCCAGGTGTTCTTGTTCAAATTATAGGTAATCCAACTAATAAATGGAAGCTATTTCTTTTCAATACCAGGTTAGCACGAACTTGAATGAAAAAAAATGTTAAGAACCGTCTTATCACAAGGATTTGTGGAATTGGATTCAGTGGTATAAAGATACTGTAAACTGATGGTTCCGTAGGTATACCTATAACTTTCGTGTTAAGTCAATTCTCTCCAAAAAACCTTCTTTTATGTGAATAATATCGTTACAGGGGAGGAAAAGATTTTCCGTTGGTATTTTCTCCGCGAGGTGAAATGTCGGGAAATTCAATAAAGTGGTCATAAGTGGATTTCTTGTCTAGAATCATATTTTTGACAATTCTCGCATTCAAGCTTTTATTATAGGACCTTTTCTTCCGGATGTAAGATTGAAGTTTGCAACTGGGACACAGTTGATTGTATACAACAAGTAAATATCATCAAGTACCTACTCTGCCGTGGAAGTTTACCAGTAATCCAATATTCTGGGAAGGTTCCATTAATTGAAGTCTTTAACAAAGTTGTCCATTGTGATTACTCGAAATGTTTAGTTAATATTAACATTTCCACGAAACAAACGTAGGTATCATTGTTGAGTTCGTAAACTTATTCCATTTATTAAAATACTAGCTTCTGCCCACGGCTCCGCTCGCGTGTTATGTAATTAAAAAGTAACCTATTTCCTTTTCCAGGATTTAAAGTATCCCCATACCTAATTTCATCAAAATCGGTTCAGCCGTTTAGCCATAAAAGCATATCAAACAAACACAAAAAATCCAATCTTTTCTCTTTATAATATTAGTTTAGACTAGCTTTCACCAGCGGCTTTGCCCGCGTGATTTCTTTATAAATTATAACCTATGTTACTCAATGATAATATAGCATTCAACTGGTGAAAGAATTCTTAAAATCGGGCCAGTAGTTTTCGAGTTTATTAATTACAAACAAAAATAGAAATCCTTTCTGTGAATTTGTAATATTATTTTTTAGTATAGACTTACTATTGTGTGTATTTTGTTTTTTATCATTGTTTTTCAGATAATTAGGATGAAAAAGAAGCCTATGTCCTACTCTATATCCCAAGTTACGTAACTGTTTAGTATCATAACGATCAGTTCAGTGAAAAGGCAACAGACAGACAAAGATACTTTACTATAGGTATTTCAGTAAAGTTGGTCGTCATTTAGTTAATTAATAAAGGGAGTCCTAAGCAAACAGTTGAGGCGCTCTCAGTTGCTGACCAAAGGATGGATCGTCAGAAACAGGGATCAAGGGCATTGACCTCAACCCTTCAGGATCCTTAAACACCTGTTTTTACTACTCTAATTTAAATTACATGTTAACTGGTTTCTGTAATTGTGTTTTTGTAACAGTAAATATACCTACTAATATTTTATACGTAGTTTTGAAAATAATTTAGAATAAAAACATTTTTTGTCTTCTTTTTAAATAACTTTATCTATTACTTTTACTATATGTAAAACAATATTGCAAGTTTAAGAATAAGATACTAGTAGCAGTAAGACAGGCTGGTGTCCGAAAAAAACCGTCCAAGTGGGTTCGGAACACGAAGGGTTCCGTACCACCGTATGGTACATAATATACAAAAGTTTTAAATTTCTAACTTGTTTAGTTGTTGCGATAGATGTGGTACAAAAATGGTCTAAAACTAATAACTGTTACGGCCCCCAATTTCCTCATTTTTGAAGATAAAACCATATATATATTTGTACTCTACTCGATGAGTTCTAGACAGTAACACCCCACATGCCAAAGTAATTTTTTTTTTCAAAATCAATACACAGACACACAATGGACAGACAGACAGACGAACAGCGGAGGCTTAGTAATAGGGTTCCGTTTGGCACCCTTCGGGTACGGAACCCTAAAAAAGGGAAACAATAAAAGAAAAAATACTTGCCATAAACCATAAAAAAGCGTAAATATTTTATATAAACAACGCAATGTTTTTTCAGCAGCTGCGAAACGCCGTTACACGTAATTTAACAAAAGAAAACTCGTAATCATTTACTTACTAATTTAAAATGCAACACTCCTTCTTATCCTATTAACAATGTCTAAAAATTAGCTGAAAGTCTTTTTAGTAAGAAACTAAGTTAATTAAAACTTAAACTTAAGTGCACACATAGGACCGGGTGTAGACTTGGTAGGATAGAACCGTAACATTTGGACCTGAGCCAAACATGCACTTTGTAACACTGTAAGAAAGCCTGACTGGTAACTATTAACACGGACTTTCGATCGCATTGTTTGTTTTGTCAAGGTCGATAAATTTATATTTATTTTAACATTATAATAATACCAACCTATTATTGTACCACTGCAGGGTTAATGCCTCTTCTCATACACAGTATTGATCATCACGGTTGCGACGAGTTGGCGATTTGAGCTTGAGCTGCTCGCTCTTCTAAGCCTTGTGATAAAACCATAAAACTTCATTGTAATTATTATGTAAAATCATCAAATTGTACCAGTTTTAATACAAATTGACATTGTTGAAAATTATGTACAAAATGACATGATTACTTTGTAAAATATTATGTTATTTTCATTATTGTGAATGTGAGGACCATGTGGATATTATTATTATTTTTATTTCTCAGCTAGTTTTAATGATGGTCTGGCAGTTTGGGTAGTTTATGCAGCCTTTTTTTTTTTTTTTTTTTTTTGGGTGGGAAATTATCAAATAACTTCTCCCGCTCTGGGTGGAGCGGGAGGGCGTGTCAGACTCTTACTGACTAAAACCCACCCGTGTTCCTTCTGTTGCCCTGTTGCCGGGGGCCACGATTTCCCTATCGGTTTTCTTCGAACCCCCGGCAGGCATTGGCCCTAACGGACCCCGTCAATTCTGCTGACATTCAATGCCCGTCAATGCTGCTAGTTTTAGTGATGGTCTGGCAGTTTGAGTAGTTTATGCAGCCTACCCAAATGTCCTTTCTTTGGTATTGTTCGTCGAGTTGAGCTCCTTAAGTTCTGAGTTGAGCTCCACGATTACTGACAAATGCTTGCACTGACTGGACAGGTCCACTCAAATCTGTGTGACAGACACTAATCTACATGGTCCTCATATGGCCTGACCAAGATTACGTCTGGACTTTAAAAGAGACTGCGACCTCTGAGTTTGTTTCGGCCTTTCTTCTCAGAGTAGTCAGATAGGAAATGTTAGCTTATTTTCATTTACTTTTTAAATATGACACATAAAAGTGATTCCGATATCCTATTTACAGAATAAACCATTTCATTTCATTTTATTTCAATTCTATTTTAATTTTATTTGTAAATGTGTATGCCTATTCTAATAATAAATGAGTCCTTGTTCCTCGAAATAAATGATTTGAATAAAAACTGATCCAGTTTTCCTCACGATATTTTTCCTTTGCCAAAGTCAGTTATGTCCAAGATAAACTCATAAAGTACATAGGCGAGGCCGTAACCACTGGACCGACACGACATCTGTGTTTTTGATAACCCACAAACAACTGAGTGGTGCCGCTCCGGTGTCGCAACGCGTACACCCCTCCCCGCCTCGTCTCGACGAATGTAAGTCCGGTGTATGTGCAATGCGGCGCCGGAACGCACCGTGTGGCATACCATGAATCTTTGTATGTTGGACGCCGCAGCAACACCGCTCCGGCGCCGTCGCCGCGCCGCCGCCGCAATGCATCGTATGCACAGGCTCAAAAACACTTTCGAAGAAGTAGAAACGAAACATTAATTTGCCACAACTACAATGCATCTTCACCAACTAAAAAAGTCTTCACACCCCATAAACTTCATGTAACAATTAACCCATAAAAATTTCAAACAAGAATGGACCAATGGGAACACATTTGGGTAAAAGGGCTGGAAAATTACCGGGTTCCGTACGCGGAAAGGGATGTGATAGATGTGACCATTACACGGTAAATACGGCCCTAGTAACCCCAAAATTTACTCCCCTTCTGTTTTAAGGGAATTCCTTTTTTGAAACATGTTGTACTCAGGTATGTAAATATTGAAGGACAAATATGTACTTCAAAGAGATTTTTTAGGTTGTTTTGGTTGGTACTACCTAACCATTTTTTTATTTGAATTGCGGTCAATTTGTTTGTTAGGGTACCATTGTATGTTAGGGACTGGAACCAATTAGACATTCTTTCAATGTCTAATTGAATTAATGTAAAAATTAAGTGCATTCATCTCACCGTTGTGCTGTGTGGTGATTCCGATTGATTTGTTGTAGATTGTTCTACAGTAAATGAATGTTTTAATTGCCTGGTATGAAAAATTGCTTTTGCAAAAAGTTCATCTTTTGGATCATCTTTTATCGAATATTGATAATACTCGATAAAGGTTGCGAGTTGCCAATTTTTGACGGAACTTACATAATATTACTACCATTTTAACTAGGTATCTGTTTCCAAATTGAGTTTACGTCATTAAACACACTCATGATACAGCCTTGCCAGGTTAAAGCACATTACAGCTCTCTCTATCGTGTAACCCGGTACAGTATTACACTATAGATAGGTTACAGTTTACTCTCCAAAGTTACCCAAAAGATGCATTTCCGGCGTCAGTTTGCAACCTCACGTCTTAAGTTATTTCTCTTACGTAATCGCGACTCCATCTTGGTTTGTCAGTTACTGGCTGGTCGCCAACTAGTGCCCTGATTTCGCTACAGTGTCGCCCCCTGCATTAATCACTGTTCACACTACACCCGCGACTTTCTTGCTGCAAGGCTGATTGGTTGGGTCTTTGTCGAGAAGAACTATTTTCCAATGGCGACGATAGAATTTTTGGTAGAAGAAGCCGACTCATAAAAGACAGTGCATAAAAGAAGAGAAATAAAATAAAACAATAGATTTAAATATAATCACGAGCAAAACAGAAATATGCGGCAGTTGCTGGCACGTCATGACTGTGACAAGAAGGCTTCCACTCAGCATGATGCTGTGCTATGGGGACCCACAGCAAAGCGCTGATTTTCAGTGGGAACCCGAAAAACAAACACGGTAACATATCACGTCTGCATTCCCCGTGGGATTAAGCAAAGGTCCACCTATGGTAAACGGGCACAGATTCAGACTCCGAGCTGCTACTGAGAAATTCCGGATGAAAAACCCAATAACACTTTCGAACCAAGGACCTCGTGCTCGGCAGTAACGCTTGCATCCATTAGACGACCAACGAGGCAATTAACGACGATTAAAGACATTTATTTTATTTTATTTGTTTTCTCTTCCTTAGTAGATAAAAGTGGAAGGAGAATAGGGAAGCCTTAGACCTGCAGTGGGAACACACAGACATACAAATATATCAAAGAGAAGCAGAGAGTTCGCCTTTTCATGAATTGAGTTTTTAATAGAACTAATTCTTACACAAGTTGGTTTCGTTTCTATGGCTTGTAATTTAGTTTAAAAAAAACTGGAAGTAAAGAAAGTTTATGAACTTATGTTAAGAGCGTTTATTCTGAAAGTGGGCAACGTCGCAAATAGATGTCAAATATTTCGCTGTTTTGATTAATTTGGCAATATTACTGTATGGAAATAAGAAATGTGGCTTACTAGCGAACTAGAATATTAATAATGAATTGTAATTATAACACTAAATTTGATGTTGTATCCGTAAGGTGTAAAAAAGGCATTTGGAAAGTTTCCAAATACTTTTTTTTTTACATCTAAAACTAAATATTCGGTGTTACGATAACTATTGCATTTCATAATCAATATTTTAGTTCCCTAGTTAGCCAAATTTCTTAATTCCATACAAAAATATTGCCAAATTAATCAAAATAGGTAAATATTTGACAGCTATTTACGACGTTGCCAACTTTTAGGATAAACCCTCTTAACTCTATTAGTACTTATTGAAACCATAAAATATTATTTACTTGCGAACTTTGTGTTTGTGTTTTCACAGTGTTTTCAGTTTAGCGTTGATTGTGGCCAGTTAAAGATAAAGTCTTATTAATATTTACTAATGGAAAAACACAACACAAAGGCTTGTTGCCCACCGAAATTAACATGAACAAAATAAAAACGAAATGTAATAATACGCGACCGTCATTTTTGCAGCGCAAACAAAACTGACTACAAAGAATTAAACATTTCGGCACGAATTATTGTCAAATGTCTAACATGTGAGATTGTATGGCATCCTTGTTCCATAACGTATACTTTGTGCAACTTTGAGCATTGAAAATACAGATTCTTAATACAAGTATCGGTCAAAATGTACGTCAGTAGCAATCGAGCTCATCAAGCTCGATTGACAGATACGCCGTTTTTTGACATCGAGCTCAATGAGTTCGATTAACAGACACAAGGTAGATCAAAGAACCTGTTAAAAATTTGTTTATTTTGTAAATAGGATATCGGAAGAGGTCCTGGGAGACATTATTGTGGTAATAATAAATATAACCTAATACTCTTTTTTATTGCACTGTATTCTTCTCAAAGCATGAAATACTTAGAAATTGGTACATAATAACTTTCTTAAGAGCTTCAGTTAACTCAAATACAGGATCATTTTTGGTGAAAGTAAAGACTTCTAATATATCCTCTTTCAATCATCTCATGCCTACCTTCTTGGGTGTCTAATATAAAAACCTTCCTTTCAATTTTATTCTATAATAGTGAATGAATATAAATTCGAATGTGATAGCCCAATATATATATATATATATATATTATATTTCAACAGAAAAAAAACAAGTTCGAAGACCATTACAACGTCTGTAAAAGTTGGTTCATCATCATCATCATCATTTCAGCCGAAAGACGTCCACTGCTGGACATAGGCCTCCCCAAAACACCGCCACTTCGACCAGATCTATGCTTCTCGCAGGTCATCGGTGCACCTTGTGGGGGGCCTTCCAACGCTACGTCTTCCGGTACGCGGTTGCCACCCCAGAACCTTTCGACCTCATCGGCCATCTGTTCTGCGAGCAATGTGTCCTGCCTACTGCCACTTAAGTTTGGCAATTCTTCGGGCTATGTCGGTTACCTTGGTTCTCCTGCGGATCTCTTCATTTCTGATTCGATCACGTAGGGAAACTCCAAGCACAGCTATCTCCATTGAGGAATTCCATATAGGAAAAACTAACAAAATAATTAAGTAGGTAGGACTTGAATTCCTAGTCGTAGACGCTTTTAATAACTTCATCAAAATATTATGTTTTATCAACCTAAAAATATACTCTGTTGAATATAAGCCTCCCAGTTTGTTCTAAAATTACTCTCGTAAAAACGATTACAGTGGATGTAGCCGAAGCATTGGTGTATAAAATTAATGACAATATTCGTTAAATACCAATATTATTATTTCTGATAACAATAATACTATACAAAGTCTGTCAAAACTTCTTAAAGGGATGTAATGGATTCTTCTTCTCAAACACAGTAGGGATAAATATATGTTTATCCCTACTGATTGTGATTTTAAAATTTTGAGAACTTATCTTAATCTTTAAAATAACAGCGACATTTTATTTATATTATGGAGGATAACAAAACTATACAAAACATACATACACATACATACAAAAACTCACGCCTTCTTCCAATGACAGAACTTATAGAACGCCGCCTGCTACGATCCTTACATATATGTACCTACTCCTTTTGCCTCGTTTACGTTCATAAATGATAGAAAACAAAATTATATTCATTAAGAAGTTAAAAAGTGTAGGTGCTTAATGTTTATTTCAATACACACAAAAGATATTGAATTCTTGCCAACGAAGCTGTATATAAAAGCTAGTTTAGACAAAAGTATCGGGTACGATGGTATTCACTGAATGTCAATGCAGGGTAGGTGCTTAAAATATAAGTGCTCTCATGAATTCTACTTAGATACAAGCACCCTTATGCTTTCAAAGCATTTCTAAGTGTTCACGAAGAAAATTCGTACTTGAAGTTTAATACAGAAATAAGACTTTGTCAAATGGGCTCAAGCTTAGTGTTTAGAATTTAAAATGACCAGGATTAGGTGCTTGAGTTTATTCATATATTTATTTTTGGTCCTTTGAATCGCTTAGATCGTAGGATAGTAAGTAAGTAAGTAAGTAAATCATTTATTTGCGTAAAACATGGTATACATTGATGTTAATATTATTACAGTAGCTCAACATGTTTCGCTAAGCAACATAGCATGCAAAAATTTATATTTTAACAAAACGAATCAACATCTCACATCCATAAAATCTTTTAAACTGTAAAAATTACATTCAATAAGCCACTTGTGTAATTCTATCTTAAACTTTCTCGAGTTCAATATTTTAAAGCGACTTGGTATTTTGTTATAAATACGTACGCACATTGCAAGGCAGTTTTTGTTGTATTTCGCAAGTCTTGGCAAATCACTTAATACCAGTTTATGAGGATCTCGTCTGTTTCTGGGATTTACATCATTTGCTGATTTAAATAAATGTTTGTTGTTAACTACGAATATACATACCTCATATATATACAGACATGGTAGAGGTAGCAGACCAAACCTCTTGAACATTGGTCTACATGAGTCATCAGGTTTAATACCACTTATTGCTCTGATGCACTTTTTTTGTGCGATAAATGCTCTATTCATATTGGTACCATTACCCCACATTACGACCACTTAGCTTAGCACGATAAGACCACGATAAGACCACTTTAGCTTTTAAATGGCATAAGTATATATATAGAAGTTCTATACCTATCTTGTGGTGTGGTTAAATGCCCCGTTAGTCTTGTGGTCGCAAGCTCAACTGCTAAGCATGGGGTCCTGCACCCTAATTACGTAATACACTATCAATCACAATCTGTTTCGATTTGAAACATATTCTAATCCATTGCTTCATAAGTTGGGAAAAAAAAATCTGCTCAACAACGTAAATAACGCAATGAATGTTGTTGAACTGTCAAAATGAAACAAATTAGTCATAAACGTTTACGAAAATAAGTTACGTAACTAGGGTTTTGGACTCGATTCCCGGTTCAGGTAAAGTGTTATTGGGTTTTTTCATTAGGATTTTTTTAATAACAGCCCGGAGTTTGGAAGTTCGCGGTATATTCCCGTGCCTCGGAAAGCACGTTAAGCCGTTGGTCCTGCGCCTGATCTGATAGCCGTCCTATTGGACTATGAGAGTGCAGGAAGAGAGAGTGCCCATGTGTCTGCGCTCACACTTAGGTACTACAATATCTCCCGTGCCGAAGGCTGGTCTCCGTTGAGATGCTATGGTCGGAATACGGTTCGAAGGACTATACATATACCATGTGGTTCTGTTTTTCTATGAAGTTGCTGCTGGTAATCAATATAAAATCTTGGATTATGGGGACACAGATGCAAAGTCGCGACGTTGTTAATTAGTTAACGGAATCCCTTCAGTTATCCAACTACTGTTTATTAAAGAAATAACGATAGATTAACAAAATCAATGACCACGTGTGGTAGCTTAATCAGCCTTTAATGATCCCACTGCTGGGACACAGGCCTCCTCTCTGTGAGAGGGCGTGGGCCATAATCTACTGTGCGGGTTGGCGGGTGTCACATGTCTTCAAATTTTTGGTTCTAGAACATGCCGTTTTCCTCACGATGTTTTCCTTCACCGTTTTGAGACCAGTGGTGATGAAATCATTTACACAAAGTAAAGTGTCCGCTTGAGTTCGAACCAACGACCTATAACTTGTAAGTCGCGGCCGTTACCACTGGGCCACCACTGCTCTCACGTATTGATCACGTGTGGAATGTTGAAACAATTATGCAAGAAAGATTTATTTTATTTTATTTATCTGCCAAAAGCTGCTTGAACTTGCTTGAAAAGGCTGAGTACATTGGACAATTTTAAGCAGCTTGTCTAGTGCTAAATTTTTGTAGGCACTGAGCAGCCACATGCTCAGTAGTATTTAACGTTCTGCATCGTTCTCACATGTATAACTTCAACATGAATGATGTAACCAATATTTTGTAACCATATTCTGATTTAAAAGAGTGTCCGTGGAGTTTCTTGCCCGTTCTTCTCCATAGGTGAACTACGCTTTGGAATGGGCAACTAGCTTCATCTTTCTGACTGACCGACCCCTTGACAATTCAAAAGTGCCTGTAATTGGTTTATTTGAAATAAATGCTTTGAGTTTGAGTTTGAGTTTGAAAGGAGCCAAAAGGTCGCTAGGCAATACACACATACACACACGCAACAAATTTAACTTAGTTAACAAATCTAACGAGTGCATTGCATGTGACCAAAACGCACCGGGTAGAATTATTAGGTACTTAATTATCACCATCTGTATAGCCTTTTTCCAACTATGTTGTGGTTGGCTTGGTCGGGTCGGTTGTGGTCGGATGCAGCTGTATACCAGTGTATTACATGGAGCGATTGCCTTTCTGACCTCCACAACCCAGTACCTATCTAAGAAAATCGATACCTCTTGGAAAGAATGGTGGTCGTAACTTAATATAGCTTATACAGGTGGCATCTATCGACGCGAAAACTGTTACCATGGATTTACTACATGATTCTGAACCCACCTACGTTGAAAGATTTAAAAAATCTACTGTTCCCATAGATATAAGAAATAATTTCTATGGCTGTTCCATACATTTTGACACGGTCAAAATGTATGGAACAGTCGTAGAAATTCTAGGTACAGCACTTTTATATGAAACAGTTGATGTTTTTTTAACAACCGACGAAAAATTTAAACGCAGGGGGTTTCGCGTTGATGTCCGGGATGCCACCCTGTATAGGTAATAAAAAGAAAACAATGACCAAGTTAACACAACTTTATATTGAACGAAAGTAACAACCTTATCGATATACCATTGTAAAACATTGGAAGCCAGGCCACACTGAGAACGAAGCGAAACGAGGTTAGTTCGTTTAGCTTCGCTCATGAAGCTACCGCGTGTTTGCACGGTTCATACTAACACGGTACATACTCCGGTTCACACCGTGAACTATGATAAGAGCAGTGATAGCCTAGTGATGTGACCGTCAGACTGCCAAGTCATAGTTCTCGAGTTCGAACACAAGGCACGTACCTCTGACTTTTCGGATTATTGTGCGTATTGGAGGAACTCGTAGCTAAGTAATAACAGCCACACGGGTCGATCCATCAGGTTAAGCTACGCTTGCCGGGGTTGGTCTGTGAATGGGTGACCATCTTTATATACCGAGACTCCTCCGTGCCTCGGAAAGCACGTTAAACCGTTGGTCCCGGCTGTCATTCGTGGATCTTTGACAGTCGTTACGGGTCGTCAGAAGTCCGAAAGTCTGACAACCAGTCTTACAATCGGGTATCGTAATTACCCAGTTACTGAGTTGTGGAGGTCAGATAGGCAGTCACTCATTGTAAAATACTGGTATTCAGCTGCATCCGGTTAAACTAGAAGACGACCCCAACATAGTTTGGAAAAGGCTAGACAGATTGATTTGTGCGTATTGTATAATTATCACTTGCTTCAAAAACGGCGAAGGAAAACATCGCGAGCATGCCTGAGAAACATTTCTCGACGGCATGTGAAATTATGAAGCCAAGTCAGAGGCCCATGGGCGGCTTTAAAACTCTGACAGCAGGTTAGTCACTAACCACACGTAAAGAAGAAGACCGTGAACTTTTCACCGAAGTATGAAAAGACGCAGTAGCTACATGAACGAAGCTAAACGAACTTAGTTTCGTTTCGCTTCGTTCTCAGTGTGACCTGCGCTTGACACAGAATTAAATAGAGCAATTTATTTCCACAACCTTTTCTATTCAAGTTATTCATGCAAAATATTGCTTTTACTCAATCCGGGATTAGGTTTCTTTGTTCTTTTGTTGTTAAGAGAAAAATAAAATAACTTGTAAGTAGGATAAGCAACCATTAATCTTATTGTGTGTATAGCTAAGTGTCGTAGAGGCCAGATATCTGTCTTACTTTCGGTTTAGGTCTAGACTTAAAGTAATCGCTAACAGTGTTAATGTTTTTTTGGAGATTGTATGTAGAAAGTGTTTAATCATTCTGGAAAAATATAATCAGAAACATCGAAGTAAGAACAACAAACGTCTGACTGCTAGCAAATAGTCATTCTGTGCATTTCCCATAGCCCTTAAATGGGAAAAGTTCATCAGTAAATTCAAAATGGGTTATAATGTAAGTAAGCCAGACGGCTTAAGGTTACGCTAGGCGGTATTTTTTCCATACAAACGTAGCATGGTGATTTCTCTCTCGGCTCTGTTTGACGGTGTACGTTTAAACTAAAAATTAAATCAATTTGTCTTGTCATTATCTAGCCCTATATGGAAGAAGAATTGGAAAAAAAATATATTTGGAAGTTATGAGCGTCAAAACTTCCATATTTTAACACTAATTTTAATTCATCTTTGGGCGTAAATAAATAAATTATGTAGTATGAAAATGGCAAAACAGAAACCGTACAAGGATAAATAATTTATTTAAAATTTCAAATAATTTTATTTTGAGTATATACATCCAGTAATTTTTACATAATATCTGTACGCCCAAAGGTCTGTTCATGAAATTTTACGCGCTCGTTTTCGTTATAAATCATCTTTTATTTCACTAAATAAATAATTAATTATAAAAATAAATTTAAAAAACAAACTAGATAAATAAATAAATAACTGTACTAAATAGCATGCATATTAGAAACACCACCAACGAGTTCGAGCCATCGGCTAGTGGAACCTTAAAATAATATCTGTTCAAATATTGTCTCTGGCACCGGCTATAGCTCCTTCTGATGCAATTTAAGCACGAAATTAAGATAAAATAACCACTTGGCGTTTGGAGCAGATTGACATGGACATTGAAGAGACCATTTGACTCCCTAACACAGTTACAAATTAGACCAAAACCGTAAAACACGTAAGTCTCCTACAGTTTCATAACGTGTCTGCAATCGTGGCATACGATTCCAACCCGAATTCGATGCAATAACACTTGGCACTGTTCCAAATGTGTCCGTGTAGGCAAATCGATTGGGAACTCCCCGTGCTGAACAAAATATAATTGTGAAGGCGGAAACTTCCTACGGCTGAAATATTGAACAAATATCCCAGCTTTGTAAGCAATTTGTTTTCTGAATTGATCGGCGATGTTGTATAAAAGGACGTTGTTTGGCCTCCCCGATTTACCGACTTAATATCCTTGAGGCAACGAAAAGTTGGACGATTTGGCTTCCAAATAAGAGTCAATGGAAAGAAAATTACGATAATGGCAAAGAAAGTGAATATGTTTTTGAAAATTAGCACTTTTTATAATGAGTGGAAAGTGGAAATTCATTCGCTTTTTAATAAAAAGAACTTCACACAATAGAACCTCGTAGAAGCCATAATATCACATTAGGATTCTTGCTCCGTTCTTGATAGTTGCTTCTTGAAAACATTTTCCCTCCGTATTGCAACAGTATAATTCCAACGATGTTTTAATATTATGGCCCTTATCGAAGAAAAGACGTTTAGATACTGAACACATCATGCGTGAATAAAGCTCCTAATAAGTCCTTTTCTAACTTTAAAACTGGTAAGAAACTATGAAAGATTTTCCCAGAATAGCTGTTATTTCAATTTGATGTATAAAAACCCAGCCTAAATCTAAAAGAAATAAAAGGACCCTTTTGAAATCGTTCATTTATTACCCTCACGAGATAAAATTCGACTCCCGAAATAAAACTCGACTCCCGAAGGGGACCAAATCGAAAGCCTTCAACATTTGCGACGTAGAAAACTTTAGATAAATAGTAGACATTTAAGATTATGTGTCCAGTTAAGAATAATACTAAAGTAGATATTGAGAGCCACATAATAAAATCTTTAAAAAGAACGAAAAATTTCTTACTTTTTATTTATTTAACCATTTACGTACACAAATAATATCAACAGACAAGAAGAAAAGAACAGTAAAATACGTACAAAATCTCTTCCAGCATACCTACGATAAGACAGAGGATAATAAAAAGAGATGTGAACCGTAGAGACACCGTGTGTAAGAGTAGAGAGAAAGTAAAATACATAAAATCAAAACAATTCACTTAATAAAATAAAACAAATAATATGAGAATATACTTACATACATACGTACATACTTCTAAAATAAATACCACTAAGATATTGTTACTAATTATAATGTAATAAAAAAAAAGTGTTTTAAAAAAAAATAAACTACGCAACTATGACATAGTGGAAAGATAGTGTTTTTTCACTCTTCTTTTAAATACTGCAACTTAACTAAACATTCATTGTAATTAGATACACATCTTATGCCCCCAGTTCACGTTGGGCAAGCCCGTCGTTCAGCCAACGTATACATACTTCTAAAATAAATATCACTAAGATATTATTACTAATTATAATGTAATAAAAAATAAAGTGCACTGCCTTATAAGCCGTACCTACTTATCTACATAACTATTTTTCTAAGCATTGTAAAAAATCATAGCCAAAATCTACAAACAGTTCTACACTTTATAACATTGCTACTACAGTTGTTTTGTTCTGAAGACTTGAAGAAGATCTTCAAAACAAAACAACCGTAGATAAACAGCACCTTATTTTCATTATCTTTATATTTTCAAGAGCTTCTTTCACAGCAAAATAGTGTGATAGAAAACGCACTGAAGAAATAGAAATAATGAACCAACGTGCCGGAGGAGATGGAGGCGGAAGAAAACCAGTTTACCTAATATCCTTAAACTAAAATAAGGTTAGTCATGTTTGTCTTCCTATTTAGGTCGGAATAGGGTAAATTATCATGTAAATACATCCCAGGCGATGTTTATTACACGCACGAACTGTTTCATGGAATAAACACAGTTGGCACCGTCCCAAATGCCCATGGACAGCAGCCTTAGTGATGTACACAAAATTTGTCAACATGTCTACTTTTGAAGTGAAACTTTGTGGCGGAACTTGTTTAGAGCGACACATTTTTTGAGTTACGTAAACAAGTTAAATTTACGCTCTCATCGGGGAATGCGGGAAAAGTTAAGTAATCCTGTGTTTTTGCTGTGGAGTTCTGATTTTGCTGTCGAGTAAAATTCATGTCATTTGCTAGCGTAAACAAATCGAGAGGAGTGCTTTTTTGCTAGTCAATTACCGTGCATTTAATTATTATGTAAGTAGGTATGCTTTGCAATGCTTGTTGGTACTTATGTAATTTTTTATTTGTATTTGTATTTATACGTAACCCGCTACTTTGAACGGTTTCTACGACTTCACAAAATATCGAGATGTCTTTATTTTATGTAGTTTTATATCTTCCGGAATAAATTCTCGAAACGATGGTAAAAAATCACATCAACTTCCGTCTCATCACGTTTAGAAGACCAACGCGCTCACAAAGAAAGACACGAAAAGTAACTTTAAGACGAGGCACTCCAAATACAATTTCCACGCAAACTCCGCCCCCATTCACACCACCACTCCACTATGTGCTAAACGCTAACACATCAGTAATAAAGTTGAATATCGCGTGCGCTCTTTGATCGTGTTCGAGCACGTAACTAAATGTCGTAAGTCTCAATTCTTATTTCGTTTAAAACTAAAGTAATAATTGATCTAGAGAAAAAATATCTTATTTCTGGATAATAAGCTATATTTTCTAACTGTCAATAATTATTTTAGACACAAAAGCCGAGTAATCTTGTTTTTGTTTCAAATAATCTTTAAAAAAATATGATTTTCGAATAAAAAAATATCCAATAAATCGTATACTAAAGTTCCATTTTGATTGTATGCGTGACTTTTTCAGAATATGAATGCAAATTAACATACAATTTAGGGTGCCTCCTCTTAATTTAGATTAGGCATACATTATAGATGTTATTATTAAATGGTAGATGTTAATGACCAACACGTTAGTTACTCAATGTTACGAGTATTATGGAACACAATGACGTGTCAAAATTGAAACTACGTAGCTTTGAAGATAGTTTAATCCAAGTACCAAGAGCTCGCGTGTTTGAGCAACATTGACATGGAGGTGTGAGGTGTTTCAAATGTTTCTAATCAGGAACTGTAAAGAGAGACACAGGTGACACGACATGTTAAGCTCGACACGAAGTGCCTTTAACAACATTGTTGACGTATTTAGAGTAGGTAAGTAAATATGGCTTCCTTTGTGCTGCGAAACAAGTTATAAAAGTGAACACAAATATTTTTAAGATGAAGATGCTAACCTTTCACGGGCCTCACACAAGACATCATCTGCTCAGCCTTTTCCCAACTATGTTGGGGTCAGCTTCCAGTCTAACCGGATGCAGCTGAATGCCAGAATTTTACGTGAACCTCCAGAATCCAGTTACTGGGTAACACGATACCCGATATTTTGTAACCTTTTCCAATCCTTCTCCATAGGTACCTACTACACTTTGGAATGGACAACTAGCTTCATCTTTCTGACTGACCGACCCCTTGATAATTCAAAAGTGCCTGTAATTGGTTTATTTGAAATAAATGCTTTTGAGTTGTGACCCTTTGGTAAGACAGTCATGCTCGTATCTCCAGAAATATTATCTTTAACCGTTTAAAACTGCAGTTTACAAATTTTCTTTCTACTAATCTTTAATTGCACTGACATGTAAACTAGATGCCCTCTTTACAAAGCGTTCATAAAGATGCGCATCTCAAGATAGTGAGGTAAATTGACGGGGCGAGGTAAAGCAAAACCCATAGAGAAAGTGTTTCCAAGCTATGTTTAATAATGAAAAATTGTATTATGAAAATACAGGAAGCACTATGCGTAAGAATCTAAAGGTAAATACGTTTATTTAAAGGGTTATTCCGTATGTTTCAATTTAATCCGTTTAGGGTGTTCTTATCTGCTTTCCGCTCACGTTTATTCCACATATTTCCCACATAGCTTGCATTAATTACACCGTGTGGAAACGCCCTAATGTATGCAACACATACCTACTATATTTCTATTTTCTTAATGTCCCTCGGGAATCATCAAACGAATGCTCATTTCCATGTCCATCAATTATTATTAGATTTTTCTTGTATAATAATTTGAATTCAGAACTAAGTAGGTACTTTATTGCTGTTTTGTTTTGATTTTCGTGTAAACTATATAAAGCTGTAAAACTATTTTCTTATCTGTCGTGCCTGCGACTTCGGCAGCTTTCCTACCATTTTTAAAATAAATTACATTAAGTTAAAAGAGTATTAACAACTCTATAGACTCCCAAGTCGATTGAGAGCGTCCGGTCTGCACCAAGTGCAAAGGGCAACTGATAGAAATCCGACGACTGACGAAACACGAGGTTTACCGAGGGACATTAAGAACACAATTGTACTGCACATTAAAGTAGATTTAAAGTCACAGCTTTAAAGTAACGGAATGTGCCACTACATATAAAGGACACGAGGAGAAATGTACAACAAAATTCTTGCCAAAATCCATTCATAAAAACCATCTTATTTTCTCCTATCGAAATACGAAAAGCAGAATTGGCCTACATTCGTCGAAAAAGATAGCTTACACCACTCGTGCGTGCGTCGAATGCTAACGGATTTACGTAGGTGTTCCAGATAGTTGGGCCAATGTAACTTGTTATTTGTAAATTGGAAAAAAAGGGTTGCTCGCTACCTGGAACGTCTGACTAGAACAAAGGCTTAGCATCAGAAAATAAATAGGAGCCTTCACAAAACAAAGAGATAAAAGTCAAACTTTCCTTAATAAATACGGCTGCCTCTATCCACCAACAGACTGCGTCACAACAATTTAATTGCGTCATGAATTTTTTATTGACTGTTTCCCTTTCATTTTCATATGACACGGTTTCCTGTATATACATAATTGATTCTTTCATTTAAAATACATTAAGCAGAGCACGATCAGTGCTTGGGTGGGTTCGAAGGTAATTTCCGTGGCCATCCGGCTAACCGAGTCCTCACAGTACACACGGCTACACATCAAGTTATACATTTCTAGTTTATGCTGATCTCGCATTGTATAGGATTTCTGTACAATGCGAGGTCAGCTAATACTGGAAATGTATAGCTTGATGTGTAGTCGTGTGTACATAGAGTGAAAATGTTGCGGTTCCGTATACCTTCGGTGTGCGGTAATGACGAGGGACATGGTTATAATTAATTTCGTGAACAGTCTGTCTCCGTTCATATTTGATCACTTGATTTTACTCTGACGTGTTTTTAATTAAGGTGATGTGTTTCGCTGTAGGTATATTTTAATTTGCTCAGCAAGTCTATTATACACGTTGATTTTTAATTCACTGTTAACCTTTCAGGTAAACAGTGAATTAAGTAATTAATTAAGCAAGTAGTCATGATTATAAACAATTTTCATTATGGGACCAACTGCACAAAGGCAAAAAAATATATATTTGTTTCATACATTTTCATAGGGTAAATATTGATTTTTAGTAAGAAAGAGCAGATTTTTTTTTCGATATTTCAGAATTGGTCTCATAGTGACAGTTGCTCATAATTATGAGTACTTTCAAGCCCGGAAAGGTTTAGCGCTACTGCTAAGCATGAGGTCCTGGGTTCGATTCCCGGGTCGGGCAAAGTGTTATTGGGTTTTTCTATCTAAAATTTCTCAGTAGCAGCTCGGAGTCTGGATTTGTGCCCGGTTGATGGCAATAGGCTCGCCCCCTATTACATGGGACTTAAACATAACTGGCGAAATGTGGGTGTACCTGCTACAGGGACACCTCTGCCCAACCCTCCGGGGAAACAAGGCGTGATGTTATGTATGTTATGTATGTATAAACAAGTTCATGAATATTAATTCGGGTGCCTAGAGGCAAAGATAAAAATTAAAGTTCTTTTTTATCTGTTTTATCTCTTCCTAATTAAATTATTAATTCACTATCGCATTAGTAATTGTTATTAGGCACGTATAAAGAATATGTAAGTACCTTTCATCAAATAATCAAGGCCTATCAATTGAATAAAAAAATCAAGGCTAAGTTATCACCTTGAACGTAACGCCTTGAATTTTCCCCTCAAATTGATAGTTCAAGTTCACCCGTCAATTCCCAAACTTGAATACGCTGTAATGTATTTTATATTTAAACGTAGCCAAGAGGGTAAGCCCCTTGACTGGTTTCGGATATGAATCTTTAAAAGGTTTTCTCCTTTTACCCGACTGTAGAAGAAAAGAAGTGTTATGAATCTCACTGGCTATGTTTGTATGTGAGTAAGTTTGTTATGCATCTATTTATTTTATACGTAATAGGAAAGTAAAAGCAGTTTTTGGTAGGACTGTTCAAAATAAACTCGTTTTACCAACCAAGTCTACGAGGCTACGCCGTAGCATCCTCGTAGCTCATAGCTCGTAGTTTTCAGATTCACGAAGCATGTCGTAGCAAGAACCTACGTAACTTATTGAGTGCTTCGTTGGTGGCATGTGTGGCTACTGAGCATAGGGTACTATGGTCGGCCAGATTGTTGCTGGGTTATCGCTTAGCAATGTCTCAGTAGCAGCCTGGATAGACTTTCTGGTCTAGATTATCGCCCGGTTCATAGAAACAGGCACGGCCTCTATTACATGAAACTAAAACCTTAATGGCAAAATGTGGTTGTGCATTTTAGACACTTTACAAAATACAATCTTCAAGCTAGCGGGTCACTAACAAACAAAACATTCTCATCGAATTAACAAAAAAAACTACCACACAATTATAAAAACACCTGGCTCATCTCTCCAAACAAAAAACAGTGACAGTGAAAAAGCAAAACTAAAATAACAACACCGCCATTTTGAGCACAAACGTTTATTATACTGCCACGAGCAGTCAGTAGCCAGTAAAAGCTTATTCCACAGTCACATTAAGATAATAAGTGAAATTTACAAAGCAAACGAACTTTGCGGTGCACTTGAAAAGTTTTTTTGGGATTTATATGGTAACGTCCAGAACAGACATTCATTAAATGATTATTTAGCTGTTGTTCTCCGAGTGAATTTACAAGGAATGCATTGTTTGTAATTAGTTATAGATGTCAGTATATATTAAGGTAGCGTTACCGCATTTATCTTTTTATATTTAAGAGGAGCTCGTGTCTAAATAATAACAGCCGCACGGGTCGATCCATCAGGTTAAGCTACGCTTGCCGGGGTTGGTCCGGGGATGAGTGACCATCTTTACATACCGAGACTCCTCCGTGTTTCGGAAGCCTCGTTAAGCCGGTCGACAGAAGCCCGAAAGTCTAACAGCCAGTCTTACCAAGATGTATCGAATTATCCAGTTACTGGGTCGTGGAGGTCAGATAGGCATTCGCTTCATGTAAAATACTGGTATTCAGCTGTATCAGGTTAGACTGGAAGCCGACCCCAATATAGTTGGGAAAAGGCTAGGCAGATTGAAGGTAAGCGTATTAACCCAATCCTGTAATGGTAAATGTAAGTTGATAAATAAATAAATAAATGAATTTCGCCCGCGTTGATGTCGGTAATTATTCCACAGTGCTATTAGGATAAAAAGTATGCTATGTTCTCATGTATCTGTCTTCTGTCCAGGTGATCTGCCTTTAAGAGCCCATACTACCTCAGCTCAAATTCACTACTTTTACCTCGCTCGCACATACTGCTCGCGGACTGAGTGAGAGCGAAACGGAGTGGGGTGCTAGCGGCTCCGAAGCGCCAATAATTTAGGTAATTGCTTTTAACGGCTAAAATCATGATAATTAAAAAAAAAACATAGTTGCTGCTTTACAGTTAGTTCAGTTATTATGATCTAATTTGAAGTATTTTTTTAATACCAGCGGTTTATTGTTCGGTTTGGAGGTAACTTTGGAATTTTTTTCTATAGAGAAAATTTTATGGAATCGTGTTTTCGTCGAACATAGTACTAATCCTTAAATTTTACATATATAACGAGGTTAGATGGGGCGCCTCGCTATCAGTATGGTCACACATGGTCGTAGATTAAAAATACTACTCCGAAAACTTGAAGGAACTGTGTATGTATTACTTCACACACACTAATTACAAAAATGTTCAACGATTAAGCCGATCAGAACAGATTAGAATTGGAAACGCGGTAAATTCGATACAGCACGTTGTGGCAATAGATAACACGACCGTTCGCCTTTGCGTCGCACAAAAGAATGAATGTCCGCTCTCACTGTCATTTTCCGCAAGATAACAAATGTCTGTGACTGACAGATGTCTACCGTCAACGTACAACTCGTACAACGTACCGTCTGTGACAGCTGTCAATTAAATGTCACCACGGCCGTATCGACCTTACCCAAGTGTCACACTTGACGTTTCCGTTTGATTAATTTACATTGACGTAGCTTCTTAGTTTCTTAATCAAAATAAAAGATGGAGCCATGGTGATGCCATCGCTGCGACATATATTTACTTCAAAATTAATGCTGCAGTATTTTCGTTATAACAGAGGATCATGCTAAGCCATTTGAGGTAGTATAGGCCCTTAATCGAAATTCGTTCAACCGTTAAAGCATGAAAGGTAACACACAGCCAGAAAGAATTACTTTCGCATTTATAATATTAATTATTATGTATAGTTAGTTATCGCAATAAGATGTTAGTTAAAATCTGTTGTTTTGCCACTACCTAAACGAAGGTCATGTCGGGGTGAAAAGATTAGTCCATTTAAAGCCTTAGCTGACTACACAGACTACTACGCAGTACTAAACTTCACTCGTAGATGTTGATTTAATTGGAATTCATTATGGTAAAAACGTTAGTTGAAAAAGAACTGCTCAAATGTGCAAAAAGAGGAGATTCTTCAGTACAAATTGTTTTAGCTTTAATTGGATACAGTTCTTATAGACAGATAATTTAAATACTCAAAAATACACCTAGTTTGAAAGCATGAAGGAGTTTTTTAGTTATCTCTAAGTTAAAAAGTGCAGCACGTGTTACTTAAATTGTTTATTACAATCTCATCACGGTAGCCACATATTTTCATGTACCTATTTAATAATTTAAACATGTGTTAAACCAATTCGCAAAGGGAGAGAGTAAAACCGTTTTAGATCCCCATGCTCCCCTCATTATGTATGTACCATGTCGATCTGTAAATCCCTTATATTATTGCTTTGCGTGGTCATCAATATCAAGACCTTTGATGGAAGATCGGAAGAAAATTGGTGCCTTTAAACCAACAAAGTGAAAACATAAGACGAGTTTAAAGCTAGTAAATGATCTAAAGAAAATCGCTTTTGAAGAACATCATCAGCCTAATATATTCCCACTGCTGGGATGTGTCCCAGCAGTGGACTCCTCTCTTTGTGGTAGATTATAGCTCACTCCCTCTAGTGAGCTATAATCTACCACACGGGCCCCAGTGCTGGTTGGTAGATGTCACATTTCTTCGATTTTTTGCTCTAGGACATGTCTGTTTCCTCACGATGTTTTCCTTCACCGTTTTGAGAGCAGTGGTGATGAAATTATTTGCACAAAGTAAAGCGCCTGGCTGTGTTCGAACCCATGACCTATATACCTATACAGCTCTTAAGTCAAAGCCCTTATCACTGGGCCACCATTGCTCAAAGTTAAACTCTTTTGAAGCTCGTATTGACGTAATTTCATTTCGGAATCGCCTTGTTCTAATACAATTGATTGAAATTGTCCATTCTCAGACCATACAAGAAATGGAACGATCGAAATAACTTCAAAAAAGTCACTGAACCATGAAACATAATGAAGAGAGACCCTGTCCCTCAAGTGTGGTACAAAATTACTTTTCCCGTTTATGATTTACTTGGGCATAATTTTAACGTAATTAATTTTTAACATATTAAAAAAAACATTATACCCAACAAAAAAATAACCCTACCACTTCTGACCCCCGAGCAGCAATTAACCCTATCCTGCCCTATATATATATAGCTAACGCCAAACACCACATACAACAAAATATAATACATGAACTTACTAATACCCACATTAAAATTCAACGCGTAATTTCTGTAACTACAATCTAACATAATTTATGAAGGCCATTTTGAGCCCAAAATGTCGTCTATTTATGTACGAAATAAACCCGAGACCCATCCGAGATAGGCGATGGTATTTCGACGATAATAAAATTACGAATCATTTTTGGGCCATCGACTTCCTTCGATATTTTTAGAGAGATCCCGAACGGCTTTGTAAATAAAATGTTGGGATGAAATTTGTTTTCGTTATTAAATTAGGTACTTAGATTATATTTTTGGGTAAATATTCAAAGTATGATTAAGTTGGAATTAGTTTTTGTACGTAATTTACATTATCTATTAATAGAGTACGGCTGTATTATTCTTAAATCTGCTGTTTTTCTCGAATAGATAACAGAAAAGTTCACTAGACTTTTCTAAGTTGGAATAAATTTCTTACTTATTTTACAATAACTATGTATTTAAAAAACTTTTTCCAAAAAACAAAAATCAACCGACTTCCAAAAAACACTACAAAGTGAAAAATTACTTTGATTTCGGAAGTCGGTGTCTTTGGTTTTGAATTTTCGTTTTTTTTTTTCACTTTGTAGTGTTTTATGGAAGTCGGTTGTTTATTTTTTTGCAAAAAGTTTTTATTTTTTCTTTTTAGTTGTGGTACCTACCCCACACAAATTCGAAAACCACTACCTGCTATGTAAATAACAGTGACAGGAACTTATCATATCATCGTCAGAGGGAGAGGGAGGGAGAGAGAAAGTTGCATGGAGGGGGCATAACGCTTTTTCCTTACGTGACGATTTCTACCAGTCAACTCCTACCGCAAGCCGCGTTAAAGAACTCCGTTCTGAAATTACACACAACACTAACTTGTTTACTTTCGAAATGAAATTTAGTAGCTGATTAATTATTTTGCAAAAGCTCACAATAAAACTAGTTTTGGATGGGCAAATAATCAAGTTTAAAAATCTATTACAAAGTACCTTTGATCATCCGCTCCAAAAAATAAGTTAACAAAAATTCTCTTTGTTAACATGTTCCAATTAAATTCTCAGAATACAGAAGAATAGCACAAAGCACAACATAAATTAAATAAACTACAAAGCCACCATTTCCTGTCACTTATAATTCAATTTAATTCCTTTTGATCACGGATTTGTTCGCACAATTTACTCTATAAAGATTATAAAACGAAAATGTTATAAAGCTAGTCTCCAAACGACCGTAAAGCCCTAACAAATTAATAATTTACAGGGATAGGTATTAATTCGTTGAAATAATTGTTCGTATTCCTTTATCTCTGAATTTATAATGTGTGTGTTGTTGCCATGTCCTCGTTTACAACAGCTTCATGTCTTTGCAAGATAATTACGAATCTATCTCTATACACAACATGGCAAGCCATTCCTTTTTCCCGAAGAAATTGACAGATGTGTATAGCATCCACATTTAAGTCATCCACCACCCAATGCTGAAGTAACTGTAAGGCCTGAAAGTATCCTTTATCAAAATTAAATGAACCATTAAAATTGACCCACAGATAAATATTCCAACCTTGCATCTGTGCACTCATAAAACATAAAATAATCTACAAATCTAATATTGGCAGCCTCGTTGACGCAATAAAACCTGGCACAGTGCGCCAAAAAACGGCTCGCTCGCCAAAAATTCTCAGTCTAAATTCAAGGCCTTTACTAAAGCGAAAACACAGTTGTGCACTTAAATCATGCGAGCTATCTTTTCATTAGCATACATTGTTATGCGCTGTCCACCGTCCTAGCGACCAGATTGCATGCATCTGCATAATTTTGTTTAGAACTCCGTGTGGATAGCAAACGCCCCAGTGGGCTGTTATGTCTGTAATTGTAGACCGTGTATTATTGTGATTTATTCTTGATTTTCAAGCGCTGTCGTATCGATTATTCCAAATAATTAAAGAAGAAGCGTAAATAATTAGACATATACAAAGAGTCCATTGAATTTTGAGGTAACAATAAACTATAACAGCTCATCGTATAGGTACCTACTTTTACAATACTTGTAAATATGTGAACACGATGTATTCATTACATAATTATTTTTTCTGTCATTGCTTCATTTTTAATTATTTTACCTATTTATGGTATAGTAATCTTATTCCAGGTGCATCGTCTTCACATATAATTATATAATTAATGTATACAAAAAATTGTAAAACATTTTAAAAGAGTAACGGTGGAGTTTCTTGCCCATTCTTCTCCATACGAAAACTACCTTTTGGAAGGGGCGACTAGAATCAATTCTATTTTTTATTTTTGACGTTCAAAAGTGCCTTTTTGTGCCTAATTGAAATAAATTATTTGTTTTTGACTTATTTCGCACGGAACCCAACCCCAAAAAAAGTTTGTTGCAGATATTTAATTCTGTATACCTAGATATTATTTACGTCTACTTATAGATTGTGATGCTAATCTTCGAAGACAATAGCAATTCTAATTTATAACTTAAAATCTTAGCTTAAATTATAGGTACGGTTTCTGAGTTGTCTATTTTATTCAAGAAACATTTTGTGGCAATTAATATTTCATTCCATTTTTGGTTTTAGTCAAATTTCCAATGTAGCTCCGTAAACATTAAAATACTCGGAACCCAGCGCCACTCAGGTTTAAACAACAAAACTAAAATAAAAGGTCTATTCAGCCCCTTTAACGAATTTATTACAAACTTTAATAACCGTTTCCTGCAGAAAACATTGTAAGTAAATTGTAATTAAGTTCTATTAATACACTTCAATATAAATGCTAATAAGGTATTAAAAGAAAAACCATTTCTTTTTGTTATCCTCACTTTTTCAAGATCATTTTTATAAGAAGTCTCAAAAATGAACACTTCCAAAGAATTACTTAAGTAGATATTCATTCACAATTTGAAATTTACATTCAGCAAATAAATAATTCATCAAATAGATCGTCCTTCTAAAGATAAGGACATCTTCTACCTTAAATAGTAGTCGCAAACCAGGTTATTATTCAAAAATATTTTACGTCTTCGCAATATAGAACTCAGATATTCATGAAACATACACAAAAACGAAACAATATGAACAGGAAAAAAACAAGGAGGTATAATAAAAACTGGGTAAGATTTAAGGACTCCAAATATCACACTGTGAATCAAATGTAAGCAAACTGGAACAAAAACTAAACCTTGAGACTGAATTGTAATCCATTTATGTGAACAAGAAAAATAAAACTTGTCTAGACACACCTACATTTCTCAAAGCTAATATGAGGTAACGGAAATAAAACCCTGGCTAATAAAAACTAGAAGCTGAATAAAGCGACAATGGCGCAACTAGGCGAATGCTGGTACATCCGGGAACGCGGTCGGGTCAAGGTCACGGCCCGCGGATCGATGCAGCTACGACGCCCGTGCTACGTCCCGCTACGCCGCCCTCGCCCCGCTACGCCACTACGCCCGAATCTCCAAATCCGCCAAGTTTGTGTTCTCAGCGCTTTTTAATTCCGCAAACCTGGATTCGTTCGCTGTTATTGACGTCATAACGTGTTGAGTTCCAGCCGCACGTTTATAATTTATTTTCTTCGATGAAATTGGAGAATGTAAGTAATAAATATTGGGCTCCCAGATTAAATTGAGCGAACGAGGTTGAAGTGGTTAGCTCGTCAGCGAAGCGAGGTAATGAATCTTTTTTTATTGTGCCGACAATGGAAAGTCGTACGTCATTGTATAAAACACTGTAATTTGAGACTTTGTGTGACTCAACGTATTTTTATTTCCTGTTTTCGTATATTCCAATTGTTGGAAAAATTAAATTCAAACATAACCTTTATAATATTTTAATTTCGTCGTGAAGCTCTTTATTCATAGAGCTTATTGTTCTCGTGCTTCACAGCTATCTTCTTTTGTCCACGGGTTGCTTTTTGTAAAACTTTTAAAGACACGATGGCTATAAAAGGAAATTGAGTAAAATTAATTAACAGGACATTTTAATGACGCCCATTAATTTTATATCTGGGCTCTCAAAATGATCGTTATAATATGGGGGCAATTAGGCTTTTTCGTTGTAAAATTAAGTAGTGACCTTAAAAAATGTACCTATGGACGTAAAACAGAATCGACTAGAATAAAAAAGTAGCCGCGAGCGAGAGATAACTAATGGCGTTGGTCCAAACTCGCAAAAACAAAAAACGCCACAAAAATGATATATAGATCGCCCGTACAGTCCAAACGGCCCTCGTTACATTAGCAAAACAACTTTATAGGCTTCGCAAATTAAAAATAAATCTGGTTAAATAATAAACGAACGTTCTGTTTATGAAGACCTGTCAGATGTTTTGTCAGGCTCAAATCTTCTATCGGCGCGAGATTACTCTGAATAAAACATTTGTTAAGCTAACCCACGTGAAAAATGCAAGCTGATTAGTAAATCTCCCGTTACTTGGCCAATTTGTAAGCTAAATTTGTTTAAGGAGGAGGATTTACGTCTTCAAGGTACTTAACTGAGTTTAGTTAACGTTAATTTGATAAATTGAAGAAGAATTTTAAGACTGTAAACATGTTGCCAAGACTTAAAGTCGCTAAAAGCTTGAACGAAACTATGTTAATACAAAAAAGCTCTTAAGTTTATTTTTATTTCTACTTCTGGATATCATTATTATAGGTAGTAATAAGACAGACACTGGTGTCGATTCCCTTGTTCATCATTAGTTTAGTTCTGTCAAATTAATCAGTGTTTGACGTAAATTGACGTAATTTTAGTAGTATCACGTGTAAACTTGTATGGAGTAGTGACAGGCGCTGATTAATTTGACAGGACTAAACTCAAATTCATCTTCTGTCCTTTTCTTAATGAAATAGAAAGAAAAAGATGCACTGAACTTAAATTTAGTTTAGTTTGTGAACAAGGGAATCGACACCACTGTCCGACTAATTATTTTATAAGAGAATATTTTCATCATATTTTTTTGTTGTAACAATGAGCACAAGGTACACTAACCATGTTATTATAATATCCTTACGACAGTGATGAAACATAGTCTATATTCTATTCCAAATAACACTTGCCTACAATATTCAAAGTAGTCCAATACTACAAATACGTGTGTTACTCGAAACATACTAATTACTCGTCCGGCTTACGGAATTCTATTCCTGACCAATATAGAGTTACTACGCTATTTACGGACCTATTCAATAGTCCTTTCAATGGTTTCTACTATCTATTGATATCGACCCATAGATACCTATAAACATGGATTCGGGCTCATATTGTTCCTTATGAAACTTACAAATACGTCACACAAATAGTTGACTAGGTCGGCGTGTTCAAGATTCATTACCATCAATCCTTATTAGCCGATAATTGTAAATGCTTCCGTTCATACAACTCTGTCACGTCAATTCGTAAACCATAGCCTTGAGAATGACTTTATTGCCATAGCGAGCGACAACCCCTCCTGAGTACAAACGGTCATGGTCGCGACGACCTCTGCATTATACAGGAGATGTCCGCTCACCTCCGGAGCCGGCGCTCGAATGGCCTTCTACGCCGTCGAGCTGCCGAAGGGGGCAGGGGGAATGTTTACCCTCCCATTCCCCCCGCCCGTGCCAGCTGAGCAGCGGCACGCTATATTTAGGTTGCGCTGTAAATATTCGGTCCAAGTACGGAAAAGCTCCCTCCACCCTCTCTGCGGGAGGGGCAGGGAGACGTAGGTACGTTCCCGCTACACAAGCGGGTAAAAGTTGAAAGTTCACCAACGCCCCGCACACGAGTTCGCGCTGTTAGGGAACGCTTCTTTATTTAAATTCTATTGCAACTTGTTCGCCATTGTAGTCTCGGCTGAATTCGCAATGCCGACTCTAATTTTTCAATGTTGACCGAGCCCCGTTTTTCTGTTGTGAATACTTGTGCAATTGTTTTCAGGATTTTCAATTTGGCGCCGTTGAATTTCGACACGTATTTGGATGGGTTTTATGGTTATTGCAGTTGCGGTCCAATTCGGTTGAAACAAGCTTTGCAAATTATCATTGCAATGACGACGATACGTTGAACTGGCTTCGGTGGCGATGTGAAATGGACATGAGAATCTCTTTAACGAAATTGAAACGGATTACTGTTTGGGTGATGGGCCGTTCGCGTGCCGATGTAATTTCAGCTATCATCATCATTTACATCTTTCATACTTACTGTACATATATGGCTGAAAGCTTTTGGCTGAATAGTTTATTTAATTAAGGTTGTTCAATAATATCGCAGCATCATGCTGAGATAGGAGCCTTTTTGGCCTCGCACAGGTCGTTATTAATTTTGTTTGTTAGTTTTTAAAATGCTCCTTTTTTATATTTGTTAATTTTTTTTTTATCTTTTATTACTGTTTTGTATTTCCTGTGCGTGTCCCAAATAAAATATTTTTCTTTCTTTCTTTTATTTTAATAATAAAAACAAAAGGGTAAAATCAAAGCTATTATTAATGTGAAATATTATAAATGCACCAGCGACCCGCTCCTGCTTCAAACGAGTGTAATGAGAACATGTCGAAACATTGAGATTTCTGTGCTACATATAGGTAAGTTAAATATTAATATTACACACATAAACATTCCAGAATAAATAAATGCTCTAAATGATGTTGAAAACTGTATCAAAATCCATTGTGTAGTAAACAGACACAAAAAGTAACTATTTATAGAAAATAATATTTAATACATGTTAATGATAAATAGAGTTACAAACTAAAAACGGATATAAAGTCAGTCATTCTTTTACGTTACCCTGTTTTGATTTAATCCTGTTTTACGTCACCCTGGTTTTGATGAATCCTGTTTTACGTCACTCTGTTTTGAAGTATCCTGTTTCAGGGGTTATTTTGATGTATCCTGTTTTACGTCACCCTGTTTTGATGTATCCTCTTTAACGTTAACGTGTTTTGATGTATTCTGTTTTACGTCACTCTGTTTTGATGAAACCTGTTTTACGTCACTCTGTTTTGATGTAACCTGTTTTACGTCCTGTTCTATCGATGATGGAGTGCCTGGCGTGTCAGTATCACCAGGGTCTGCAGACGAAAACAAGCTCATATCCTCGTGGAATATGGTGTAGACACCCATCTCGGGCTTCGAGTAATCGCATTCAGGTTCACCCAAGTTGTACTTATCCTTTTGGTATTTAGGGTCATAGAAGGAGACTATGTTGAATGCGCTGGAAGTGCCTCCGAAGGCGATGCGCTCCTGATGGCTGGTGAGTGCTAAGATGGTGCCTGTGGTTGGGTATGAACAGGTGATGTACCTGTTGTGGAGGTTAATCACTTCCAGGCAGTTAGTGCCACTTCCCCCTATGACGGCGTACTTACCTTTACGGTTATACTGTAACAAAATGTATTTGTTAATTATTGTAGGTAGGTACAAACAGAATTTATATTGTAGCATAAATGGAATTGCTGTTAGTACTAGTTCTAAATTATTGATAGATTTATAGATCTGTATTTGGGTTATATTAGCTTTGATATAGCGTTTCCATAGTCGTATATTTAATAAGTTACATTTAATATACGACTATGGATTCAATGGGAGTGATATTCAATGAGACATGATTTCAGTAATTATGAATTAATTATTTCTTAGTTGGTGGGCTGCATCAATTGGGTACCCCAGTTGTATTAATATTTTAATATAACTGGGGTACCCAATTGATGCAGCCCACTGTTCATTGATCCGTATAGTATAATATACCTAAACTTGGAGGCATTTGTTCTCATAACATAATTTGAGTCTTTTATACCTACGTCTCAATATATAGCCTTCCATAACTAACAGCTTTTACTCAGAAACAATTATTTGCTTTTTATGACCTTAACGACCTAAATCACTTTCATTAAGATTTATTCATCTTAATATTAATTTAACCTGAAAATGACTCCAGACTAAATGGTTGAAAAGTAAATTGACCGAGTGGAAAATCAGTAAATTTAAAATCACAGCCATATAATTACATTTAGCAAAGAAATTCTCGATTCAATCCGTAACTCGCAGGTGTTCTTAAACTAAACTTATTTGATTTTCAGCAAATCAGTTCAAACGACCCAGAAAGAATTTGGATTCTTTAAATATTTTGTTTGACTTTCAGGCCAGAAAATTAGGACGTATAAAAACACCTAATAATAATATTATTATTATTTAATAATGTCTTAATCCATTAATCCCATGGAAATTAATACGAGGTATAATATCCGGGTGTAATTAACACATCGAGGTTTCAAAATAGTCAGTCACAAAGGTTAAATGCTCCACAATACCGAACTTTTTCAAAAACGGAACGTCCTATATTTACGGCCGGGTAATGTATCAGACTTCGTCTCGGCCCATGGTAAAAAGTGGGTCAGACAAATATTTCTTCCAAAATGACATATATCATATTTCTGCCGAATTAAGAAATATTTATTTAACCCAAGGACATTGTTTACTATGCCAGTTCTATTATTTATTATAGTGCAAAACATAACAAAAATAACACTTAGCAAATGGCCTGAATTAGAACACTATATTGAAGACTAGCTGCGCCCCGCGGTTTCACCCGCAGAAGTCTCGATCCCGTGAAAATATCGAGATAAAAAGTATTCTATGTGTAAATCCAGGTTATAATCTATCTGTGTGCTAAATTTCATCCAAATCCATTCAGTAGTTTTTGCGTGAAGAAGAGACAAACATACACATACACTCACAAACTTTCGCTTTTAAGGATTGATTACCCTGAAAAGAAGCTTCTTCTGTAGGAATTGAACGCGGCAATGGATTGCTTTAAAATTATAACTGTACAGTATCTGCCTTTTAAAATGAAATAGCTTCGACTTAAAATACAGTGCGCTCTGTTTCACTAGCAAAACAAGGCGGTGCACTGAACCAAGTAATGTTAAATACGACAGCAAATTATATGAAATCCCCGACATGAGTCGACTTTATCTGAGGGCAACGCTACCTGAAATCCACCCTATAGGTACGTGATATTTAAGAAAAACATTACCTTTGCTCACATGTACAATGATACACATAGATAAACTGATATAATTTAGATACCTACTGAATAAATGCAGTGCTAAAATAAAGATATTATTTGCCCTTTGTTTAAAATGGTTAGGTATGTATTTGAAGTTGTGAGGTGGCTTAACCATTAAAAATGCTAAATTGTGATAAAGAGATATTGAAACAAAAAGATTTTGAGCGGCCTAAAACTGGATTGGAATAAGGACACGAGGATGACAATGGTTTCTATAAAAACCGGTCAAGTGCATGTCAGACCACGCAAAATGTAGGGTTCCGTAGTTGGGATGAATTTATCCCAAGAACAAACTTTGTAGTTGAAAAGAATGTATGGGAGAACATGTTTTTACAATCGCAAATCTAAGTTTTCGATTATTACTCGTTAACTTGATAGTTTTCCTTTTAAATTCGTTATATAAGCTACTGCCGTGAATTTTTTCACATATCTAAAACCAACCATTTAGCTGGCAGGGGGGGGCACTTGACTCTAACAAAAATTTGCACTTTAAAGCTTAATATTTCGCAAACAGATCTCTGAATTCAAAAATGGTTTTAACACACTCACAATGTTTTTGAAAGACCTTTCCAACGATACCCCACACCAAGGGATAGAAAAAAAAAAAAACATCCCCACTTTACGTGTAGGGGAGGTACCCTAAAAAAATGTTTTTTTCATAATTTTATTTTACCACTTTGTCGGCATGATTAATATGTATACCCATGCCAAATTATAACTTTCTAGTACTAACAGTCTTGGAGCTAGACCGCGGACAGATAGACAGACAGACGAACATGACGAAACTATAAGGGTTCTTTGTTTACTACGGAACCCTAAAAAGGTCTTGACTATACCGGATACAATTTGGAACAAAAATCCAACGAATAGAAACCAAAACCTACACAGTAACAAGAGTGAAAAAAAATCTTTTCGAATGTCCTTTTGTAAGATCGAGTTAACAACGGTTCCGACAAATGTCAAGTGTATTTGACAGACTAGCAACCCCAAAATCCGAGATTTATTCTACGGTAATTGTATTTTCTTAACAAACAAGAGTTTTGTAAGGAAATTTACTTGTAAGGATAAGGTTGGATGACTTCACAAGTCGATTTTGTATCCTTGGAATTTCGAAGTAGGGACTTATCTGAGTAGATTATTGGTTTTATTTACTTTAATTAAGCTGATTAATGAGAGTGTTCAAGTAAGTCTTGTAAAACTTAAACATTTTGAAACTTTACAAAAACAAATAAACTAACTAGAAACACGATTAGTCCTTTGATAGAACAACCTTACAACTTTCTATCTAAAACTAGCAATGCTTTTAGAACCTTTTTTTTTTCATTTTTTCGCTGAATTTCATATCCTCAAACATTTGTGAGACTATTGGAGAATATTATATCGATACATAAATACGTAAACTAGCTGAGCTTTATATTATGGTCCTTAACACTTCGATGGACATTAAACGCCCACGGACGATAACAATAAAACTTCTATAGTGTCTCAACCGATTAAGCTTAAATATCAAACAACAGATTGTTTCGTTACAAAAACGCTTCAATTACTTTCAACTAAACCGATGTTTTACCCGCAAATGTGTCTCTAACATTGCCTTTGCTTTGATTGTAGTACTGTTTAGTAATTTCACGACACATTTCCAGCTTCCACGTTGGAAGTTTAGCCTGGATCTAAAACGATAGCGAACTGAAATGACAAAGCCAACGTCGTGATATTCGGGTTATCTCAGCGAAAGTTAAACTAGATTTGAACCAGTAGTTCATAACTGGGGAAAATCTCGCTAAGGAAACTGTCCGGAAAATTGTACGCGAACAAAAAAAAAATGTCTAGTGTATCCCGGAAAATATCGCTAATACGGATAGAGCTTTTTTATTCATCGAATTTTTTTGTGCAGAACGTTTTTCGGTTGAGATACTTTGGATATGTAGGTATAACATTGGATTGGATATGTAGGTTTCATGAAATTGCTCGTCATTCATTTATTTGGAATTCGGATTTCTATTCACAGTTTTGCTAGTATATCCTAATGGTTAAAGTAAACGCATTTGCTGCTGTTTTAATGTGCGTTTTGTTTGTGCAGAATAAACAATTTTTCTTTCTTTTATATGGTAAAATAGTCACAAAAATTATAGCATAGCTTCGAACAATGGAAAACTGTGTTGACACTGAATACTCAAGCAGACAACTACTTACAACGTGGACTTGATGAGAATGAAGAAAGTCTATTCTTATGACTATCCTACGCTGTAGAGTGTATTCTTTAGAGTTTATACAGTAAAAAAACGTTTAAGAATATAAATAATAGGGTATTTACCCAGGTAAAAAAAAATCTATTAAGTCCGTCTTTCAGATAATAAAAAAATATTAGACACGTATTTTTTGCTTTATCAATTATTAATAATCAAAAATAACTTAGAAAACACGCATTAAAGTTGGGGAGTGGGTTCTCGCTACGTCACAACGCAGTATTAAATCTAGCAAGGCGTGACGTCATGCCACATTTTAACTCAATATATCGCCGTAATCTTTTGATTACGTCAAAAAATTAAACATACGTGTTCAATATTTTTTGATAATCTACAAACGGATAAAAAAAATTGGACACAGGCCTATTATATTTAGTACTAAAAATAGAATAAATTTTTCCTTAACTTTGCTCGAATCAAATATAGAACCAGAGCAATTATTTTCACATACCTAAATTGTGTTCGTTTTATCGTACATGCCTCCGTTCAGATATGTTGTCAAATCAACGAATATGTACCGTAAAAGGAATTCTGTGTATTTGAATATGCGCTGTGCACTGAATCGATTTTGATAACATTTCACCGGTGTAGCGTTGGAAGCTTATTTCTTTTCAAACTTATGTTACTGGTACAAACTACACATTTTAGTTATAAATTTGCCAGTAAAACTTTTCCTATATTTAGAAAATAGATGGATTGTACCATACAGACTTATCTGTACCTACCTACTTTTTGGAAACTCAGAAGTCATTAGAAGCTAGGCTATTGGGTTTATCTCAAAAATTCTGTTCCTTTCCCAAAGATTTGTGTTTTTGAGTTTATATCGATTGACTTACTAAACCACCGCCTGATAAAAAACAGGCTAAGTGCGTGTCGGACCACGCACAATGAAAGGTTTCGTAGTTGGGATGAATTTATTCCAAAAACAAACTTAACATTGTAATTGAAAAACATGTTCTCTCATACATCGATATACATCACGGTTAATTCTCCAACTGTAAATGTAAGTTTGTTACACAGTGCGATTTAATTGCATACCATAAGTTGAAGCAACAATAGAAATTGTACCGTCTAAACAGTATGTTAACGATGTCAGTGCAAATGTGGCTTTAGAAGGAGAAGGTAATTGAAAAAAAAACTGAATAATGGAAAAAAATATACTTACAGCTGTAGAACGCCAGTACCGACAAGCGTAGATATACTCGCCATCAACGTCATGTCTTCGATTCTGAACTCTGATGAAGTTCAGCAGCTTTCTTCCTGTGAGGTCGTACACACTAAGACCTGAAGTCGGCTCCCAGCTCCCAGCTATACAATGTTCTCTCTGTGTAATAGATTAGATTTAAAGAAATTTGTATTTATTCTCAAAAAGACACAGCTTAAGGCAGCCACAGGTAAGCCCGGTTAAATTGTCATGACCTCAGAGGTCAGCAAAGAGATGCCCTACAGAAAGAAAAAAGTCATTTACATCACAACAATGTCTCTAATCTAAATTATAAATAACAAGTTCGTCACAATCGTCACTGCATCAATTTAGAAAAAAATTGGTTATTTTAGAACAAGACCAAAAATTTGGCAAAGAAAAAAACATTTTGCATTTTGTATTAATTAGGTTATAGATACACCTCTACCTAACCCTTCGGGGATTACAGGCGTGATGTTATGTTATGATACTGTAAAAATTTTACATGTTTTGGATGGTATTTTGTCTTGTTCTTTGGGAATAAGAAAATGACACTAAGGTGAACGGGACAGCAACATCTAATCTAATGTTATCAAAACTGCTATCAACAAATCGTTCATCAAATAAGTGCCTGTGTTGAAATGTGGGTGAACTATATAGGTGCACCTCTGCCCAACCCTTCGGGGAAACAAGTCGTGGTTTTATGACATGTTTTAGGTATGCCTCTCGTATTGCAATTGTCCTAAAGTGATGATGACGACTTACTTTCAGGTGGCCGTTGGTTTGTTACCCAATCTATGACATAAATAAAAGTTAAAAACTAAAATCCAACTACGATAAAAAGTCAACTAAAAAGTTATAAATAAAGACATCACGGACAGACAAATAAAAAATCCAGAGTCATACGTGTTACAAATCGAACAGATTACGTTCTAGTTGACTTTTTGTCGTAGTTGGGTTTTAGTTTTTATAAATTTAATTTTTTTCCATTTATTTTGGGGTTTTAATGCTTATATTTTTTAAATGTGCTAATTAAGCCCTTTCGTATGATACCCAACATGGCATATACATATTTTTTTTAACTTCATGTCTTTATGTCCTTCCAACGATACTTCATTTGTCAAATTATGTTGAGTAGTTTGTTAAATTATGAGGGAACAGATGAACATACATACATAATATACCAGTCAAAATCATAACCCTCCTTTGTGCTTCGTCGTAGTCGGGTAAAAAAGCTTATAGCTATCCTCTAATATGTTGAAGAGAATCGATTTATCAAAAATTGTTTTCAGTCATATGTTATCGACAGCGATGTACATATTACAGTCCCCACATCACACTTTGATGCCCAAATTTTACCAATGAATTGTACAATTTTTTTTATTGTTTTGTATTATTTTAGTCTTTTTTATTTTATTTTTTCTCCTTTGTTAATCTTATTGCTTATGTTTTCAATTGTATTTCCCCTCGGGAGGTACTGGCTCTTGTAACACAGGTTAACCACCTAGCACAAGTGTCAGGGACTTCACACAATTTGTAACCACTTCGTATGTGATAAAGATTATTGATTATTTAATTGGGTCTCAGATATTTCCAATCCACTGTAAAATCCATTTCAATCTTAATGAAACGTCTGCTCGTATCCGCCGAATTGAATTCTGTTATACATGATTTACCCTTAACCTTTAACTAAACAATACACGTGTTAGCTACCCATGTGTGAGTGGGTAGATACGTTAACCACCACAAACGTAAACCCTAAACGCAAACCACAAACGCGTGTAAATCTTTCCCCTCAGGGATTGAGATAAAAATGTGGCATATTACATTTGTATTGCACACTTTCCTGCTTTTACAAAGAAGTGAGGGTTGGAAGTATAGTATATATATATATATATGTATATATATAAGTTACATAACATCAGATTTGGGATAACTTGGAGCTACGGTGGACGATATCCGGGTTAAGATGGCGTTAGTGGAAGTATGATAAAAGTTCGCTATCTCAAGTTCTCTAAATTTGAGAACGAATGTCATGTTAGTTTTTTTTACGTCCGTGTTGCCTACTCTATGATTTCTCGATTGTCGGTCTAACAAATCAATCAAGACATATTTGTTTCACTAATCTGCCTTTTTTCTTAATTTTCAATTATCTTTAGCTACCATTATAATGGCGCTTTTTTCAAGTTCTCTAAAAATACTTAAAATAATCCAAAAGTAGCAACAAAATGTGTGCTGAACCTATCGTAAGGTTAACCTGCTTTCCCGTCTATCAAGTGTCTAAAACACAGACGTCCCACTCAATCGGTCATTCAAACATTTTAAATGTATTGAATGGCTTCAATTTAGTCGTTTCCAAAACGGTCAGGTCGGATATATTATTATACAAGGTGGAGACGACATTACGATCATAAATTTAACTACTGTAACAAACCTTTTAAACCACCAACACGAATAGTTAAGTGACTACAAAAACTTTTTAGAAAAAAAACAACCGACTTCCAAAAAAAACACTACAAAGTGAAAAATAACTTTAATTTCGGAAGTCGGTGTCTTGGGTTTTGTGTTTTCGTTTTTTGCCACCGACTTCCGAAATTAAAGTTATTTTTCACTTTGTAGTGTTTTTTTTGGAAGTCGGTGGTTTTTTTTTCTAAAAAGTTTTTATTTTTCACTTTTTAGTTGTGGTACCTACCCCACACACATTCGAATACCACTACCTGCTACCAGTGACAGGAACTTATTATATCATCTACATACTAAGTGGGAAAAAAATACGTATTTTGTAGCTAACTCAAAAACTACCCAAGCAAAGTTAATAAAATTTATATGGGACCAATTTGAGAGCATACCCTTTCAAACAAAAAAATAATTTTCAAAATCGGTCCACAAATGACGGAGAAACCGGTGGAAATACATAAAAAAAAAACAAACATACGCGTCGAACATATAACCTCCTCCTTTTTGGAAGTCGGTTAAAAATACCACTACTCGATACTATATGGCGTTTTCGCAATACGTCATTTTTCTGAATCGCGGTGTCAAGATTCTCCATGATCTAATGACCTCCGCTAAAATGTTAGTTTTTTGTGAGACTGAACCAGTGGTGCATTCGTCGGCTACGTCCTACTTGGAATAGTTTCACGAGACTCCACTGCTCAGTTAAGAGCAATATTCGACTTTATTGTCATTTTTTGGTCTAGAGGACCTCCGTTCCCCTCCTTCGTCCCTTCTGGGAAAAGGAGACGTGAGCTCGTCCTATATTAATATTGTACCGCGTACAGTCAACGTATTAAAATCCTTACCACACTTCAACTGGTCTTCTTTGTGCCGGCAACGGTGACGACGACATCCTCTACACTACATATATATAATGACGTTTTTAGTCCGCATACGAAAATTCAATCAAATATATCCAATAGTTCAGTCACTATAGCTATTCAAAGATTGACAAAACCCATAGTTGGCACATCGCTACTATTTAGTTTGTTTGAAAAAAACACTTTTTTTAATTTCGATGCTAGGATTTATTTGATGGTTCCAAAATACTCTTATGTATTAGTATTGCCAGTGTTTTCATTTCTTGTCGTATTGTTGTCTCCACATTGTATACCCGACCCGACCGTTGTGGAAACGGAATCACCTATTAGTGATAGACATAATTTTAATACAAGAAATAAAGATAAAATAGATCAACCATTTTTCAGATTATCTAAAGTATTAGGCCGCGGACTCGAAGTCAGCGGGCAGCGGGGCGGCGGCGGTAGCGGCGCGAGGGCGGCGCGTTCAAATGATAGATTTATATGTAACTGGCCTCGAAGGCAGCGGCGCGGGGAGCGAGCGGTTCCATATAAAACTACGCGTTGCCGCGCCGCCGCCGCCACCGCCCCACTGCCCGCTGACTTCGAGACCGTGGCCTGACGAAGTACAGTGTTACATGTTACAACAAAATACCTTGTTATCACAAGCATTTGCATATTGCAATTAAATGAAAGAAAATTTAAAACTAATTTTAAAAGAACACTTTTGTAACAAGCATATTAAAAATTAGAGGATTATACCCAAGATAAGAATGCTTAGAAACATGCTGGTCCTGCTCCATAGGACAATCTAGAATCCAAAGGTAGAGTAGGTAGGGTAGGTAGGGTAGGTAGGGTAGGTAGGGTAGGTAGTAAGTGATAAAGATGGTCCACCCCAAACATTTATATGGCAAAACAACGTTTGCAGGGTCAGCTAGTAATGATATAATTAATGTATACAATAGTACAATAAGATACAAGTGTGCTATGTTGGTCATTACACTCGAGGATTTTAAGATAAGGGAGTCGAGTGTGTAAAGACACACGCGCACACACACGCGTGCACACGCGTTTCATACGACTGTTTAACACACTTGCGAGGATTTCATAAACGAATTACCTATGTAGAAAAAGTGAATTATGGCCCGCGGATTCCTTTCGCAGTGTCTTTGCAGGTTCAAGTACGAAGCCTTCGAACAGTCTAATAGGTATTAAAAGCATAAAAACTAAATATTTTTATAATTTATGTAACTTTCAAATAACATAATTTTATTATTTATATTTATGTTATTTGGATGTAGAACACGAGAAAATGTTATTTGATGAAATATTATGTAAATTTAAACTAATATTTTAAAGGAAAAGTTTACATTTTTTGTATGTTTGTTTGCTTGTTTGTTATGCTTTCACGCTAAAACGGCTGAACTGATTTGGTTGAAATTTGGCGCATAGGTAGATCATGCAGGTGAGACCGCGTGGCGCAGCTAGCTTTTCATATTTTACTTATTTACACAGTAGGCATAAAAATGCATGAAGTCTCTTTGATGAGATTAAAAAAGCACACATCTCCAACTAATAAATAGTTATCTGTGACGAAAATGATTGCACTAGTGCGGTAATATAAAGTAAAAAGCACGCGTATTAATACACTGCATTAGAACCTCAAAGCAGTTCATAAAGAGCCACTTTAGGAGCAAGTGTGTTGAAAAATATTGTAAAACATTATAAAAGAGTAGGTAACGGTGGAGTTTCTTGCCCATTCTTTCTCTATATGAAACTATCTTTTGGAAGGGGCAACTGGTATCAACTATATTTTCTTGTTCATTTTGACGTTCGAGGTGCCATTGATGTGCCTAGTTTAAATAATTTTTTTGACTTTGTATCTGACTTTATTTTTACAGTTTCCCGGTAATCATTCAACATCTGCATTAGGCCTGGACTCCAGCAAAGCTGAGATGTGCGGAGATATCCGAAGCAGAGATGAGAAGCGATGTTTATCAGCTAGGATATATCCATCGAAGCTGTGCGGAAATGCGTACTGACTAGACTGGAGCGGAGATGTGTGCTGGCTAGAGCGGAACTGAGCTGCTTGCGACGAGCGTTGGATGTTGACACGCCGCTCACATCTCTTCTTGTCTCTGCTGCGCACCGTCGCCAGTTTGCGAGGCACAGCTCACATCTTCGCTTTGTACCGCTGCCCAGCTCAATCTCGGGGAGGCATAGCCCATATCTCCACTTCGATCGCGCTATACGAATATGATTAATCTCCGCTCAGTGGTATCCACTGAAGCTGAGTGGAGACGAGATGTGTAAATAACGAAATTCTATTTTATTTATACATACATACATACATAACATCACGCCTTGTTTCCCCGAAGGGTTGGGCAGAGGTGTACCTGTAGCAGGTACACCCACATTTCGCCAGTTATGTTTAAGTCCCATGTAATAGGGGGCGAGCCTATTGCCGTCAACCGGGCACAAATCCAGACTCCGGGCTGCTACTGAGAAATTCCAGATAGAAAAACCCATTAACACTTTGCCCGACCCGGGAATCGAACCCAGGACCTCATGCTCAGCAGTAGCGCTTACGACCACTAGACCAACGAGGCAGGATTTTATTTATTTGTTTTAATTATAAATGAGTATCTACCCACAACTTAATAAAAGCATTTTTGTTAATGTAAAAACCTTCCAAGGGCATACGTGTAACTAAAATAGGTTGACTTTGACAAATTAACGGAATTATTCATTCACGAAAACACACAATTATTTATTTGTACAAAACATTTATTTTTATTTTTTTATTGTGAAGCTGATGCATCACCTACGTATTTTAGGTATAAGTAAGTTCTATATTAAAACATAGCACGTCCTAATCCTAATGACTAAACTAACTAAATATTATAAAATGCGAAAGTGAGTTTGTTTGTTTGTAACGCTTTTACGCTAAGGGCTGATTTCACTAATGAAACTGAACGCGATCAGCATCTCTAAAACGCGTTTAAAAGCTGTCAGTGTCAAAATTGTTATACAATATTGTACACTGACAGCTCTTGAACGCATCTAGATGTGATAATTTTTTTTTTTTTTTAAATGAGGTATTTCTGGACCAAAAAAAACATGACAACAGGTTGGTGATTGGAGCCTCCTTTTAAGTAAAACATGCCTGTATTAGGAGACTCCGCTCTTCCACAGCAAGATAATTTTACATAAAAGAACAGAAATAGGGTTATTCACGTGATGGTAAATATGTGTATGGGGAGTATATGTGTGTGTGTATTTTGTGTGTGTAGGTGAGTGTATGTGTAGGTGAGTATGTGTGTTGAGAGAAACGAGTGAGTTTAACACACACACTTTGCTGAACGCGTTCAATTTCATTGGTGAAATCCACACTAAGACGCCTAAACGGATTTGGATGAAATTTGGCACATGGCCAGAACATGTCCTGGGTTAGGACATAGGATACTTTTTCTCCCGACATTCCACAGGATCGATATGTATGCAGGTGAAACCGTGGAGCCGCAGCTAGTATTTTGATAAGTTTTTTAGTAGTTATTCACGTATGACATACGCAAGTATGCAGATTGATTCCCACACAGGTAACATATCCACCATAACCACACAGATAGCTAAAGTAACTAGGTTCTTATATATAAAAAAGGAACACGTAGAAGTGCTTACAGCAAACCAATATCAGTACCCAGTTCACAAAGTTATACCTCTTTACAAACTAAAAATATCGAGAGCCGTGCAATAATAATATTCTTCAAAGCAAAGAACAACTATACAAGAGCATCAAACTTCATAACGAGGTACAGTCAATCGCACGTCATAGACAACACTTGAACAACGAAACAACGCTTGCTGCTAAGAAACAAAGGCGCTGTTAAAGTCAAATTGTTTACACAGAAGTGCGGTTACCTGTACCAAGCACCGGCTAAGCCTGGAAACAGCGAACTTATACAAGACAAAGCGAGAGTTTTTTAATTAAAGCGACATGTATTACTGCCTAAGACCTGGAGTTTTGCGTGAGATAATTTAAAACCATATATTTTGATATTTTTAAATGAATGTGGAAAAGGTGAAAAAGGTGGAAAAGTGTTTTACTGAAACCTAACTTTAACGACGTAAATCGTAACAGGAAGAAAACCATGCTTTTCGGAAATAAGGCCCAAAAATAATTTTGTACATCAGAAATATATCGAAGTATATCGAGCAGTGGTGGCCCCTTTGAAAATTATTTCATCACCACTGCTCTCAAAACGATGAAGGAAAACATCGCGAGGAAACCGATATGTCCTAGAATCAAAAATTCGAAGGTATGTGACATCTGCCAACACGCACTGAGCATCGTGGTAGATTATAGCTCACTATCTCGAAGCCAACCAACCCGCACTGGGCCCGCGTGGTGGATTACGGCCCACTCCCTCTCACAGAGAGGCCTGTGTCTCAGCAGTGGGAACATTTATAGGCTGATGATGATGATGATGATGATGATCTCGAAGAGAGGAGGCCTGTGTCCCAGCAGTGGGAATATTATAGGCTAATAATGCTTTATATATCAGTAAAATTACTTCGACCCATTTTCGAATGGAATGAAGTCATTTAAACGATTTTTATGGCAAGATAAAAAACATATTGGCTATTATTACCAAGGGAAGGTGAGGAACCGTTGTGTATTGAAGAAAAGCAACGGAATTGCTCCCGATATTATTGGAAATGAAAAAGACGAAGTGAAGATCCGAACAACTTAAACGCTGGTCAGTGTTTATATAGTTTCTATTTACATTTACAATGTGCTTGTGTAAAGTGTATTTTTTTTTTATAAATATTCGAAAATGTTTTGAGGGGTACTTAACGGATTACTTGAAATATTGCCCGAAAACACGGCTCATAGAATGATAAATTACGTCTATCAGGCAAAGCGATTTAATTCCTAATCACGTATGCAAAAGGGATAGATTATTTGGGCAGATTTCTCGCTAATAAAAAACATGAAATGTTTTATGTTTTACATCACTAGGTACAAAAGCTCATCATCTATGCATATTTTGGCTTGCATTAGTTATTTACAACCACTTAAGCGGTCTTTAGTGATCCTAATACAATTATGACGCCCAAAAACCGTTTTTATTTTCCAAGAAAATTTGAGTGTTTAAAAACATTTTGAGTACTTAATTACTTCATGAATTTGACGTTGAAAGACATTATACGAGGTTTATTCAATCTAGCACTTAGTTTGAAGATTAGATAAATGCGTATGTATTAAAGTGAACGTGATTTGCATAATTATACTCTGCACAAGTGCACAAAGAAAATTTTGTTTTATGTAAATACAAAATATAAAAGCAATTTAGAAAAACATTTTGAAAAGTTTATAAAAAAAAACACAGTAAATTTACTTGAAGAACATTGTTTCGTCAGCATTTTAAGTATTAGTTTTTTTACCTCAAGAATTTCCTTTGCAGTCAAATCATAAATAATCCTCCTCCTCTTTTTAGGCTTATTTGCACGTCCATAAATTTTCCTTAATTACTCAGTGTTAACAGATAATTAAGGGTTAATCAAATAATTATTATTTATTATTCATCTTGCGCCACCAATAGTTAGAAGTAAACCAAGGTTTAAACTTCTAAGGCTGGAGTTCACCAACTACAACATAACCATTGATTACGTAACCGTTCTGTTACCATAAAACAGTTGTTTAAACAAACCGCGTTTTTTTCCAGTTCACCATTCATTTCTAACCAATGGTTAAATAACCAAGCGTTTTTGAATGAGTGAGTCGAAAATGACCGAATGATCGAATGTTTAAACATTATTTTGTGAATTTTGAATGTCAACGTCAATCAAATGTCATTGTCAAACTCTGTGATCAAACTATTCGTAATGTTTTTACGTCGTGTCGTGTTAGTTTTCTTTTGAATAATATCAGTGATTATGGAAGATAAACGCAAACGTACGATAAATTTAAACTAAATCAAGTAATTCCAAAGCACTACGTTTGTAAAAAATGTAAATGCTTTTTCGTCATATTCCTCGAAATAATTGCGCCGTGTTTGGAATATACGGGGAGTGCGCAAAATTCTTTCTATATTCTCAAAGTAATCTAACACATTATTCTCTTCAAAGATATAATTCAAAGCGTCTTGCATTTTTAATTTGTAACTAAAAGAGATGCACAATGCAAAACTTCACGTCAGAAAGTGTAAACCAACGGTTAAACTGGGTTGGCTAGTTCGTTTAATATAACCTTCCGATTACAGTACTTAACCAATTGTTAGTGCTTGGTGAACAGTGAAATATTGTAAAACAGCCGTTTATGGTTAAAACAGATATTTTAAACTTAACCATCTGTTGGTGAACTCGGGTCTTAATATTTAACACACCATGTGGGAGGAATAGGTCGGTAAACTCTGGGTTAGTGTTAGATATTTCAAAATAAATTGAGATTAGAAGGTACCGCTGATAACTTATTTGTATTTGATATTGTTCGACGTTATAGTAAGTTTAAATCATAAAAATAAATACAAATTATAAAAAAACTTAAAACATACTTCTCCTTATCGTCCTTCGTTTTCGTCAATCTAAAAACTAAATCTACATGGAAACCACAAATACAATACGATTAAAATGAAATATCACGTTATAAAATTCAAAGATAAGAAAGTACCTATTACGTATTGTAATGTAGTGTTAAAGAGATGGGTATACAAGTTCCGTTCATTGTTCGTTCATTCATCATTCCTATTTTATGTTTCTTCAAATGAACTGCAAATGACTGCAATGTTCTCAACTCAAAGAACACAAATTTCAGGTTAACTAACCCAGTGTTACTTTTTAGTGGCGCAACGTGATAAGGGTTAAAATGTTAATTACTTATTTCCGAATTTACTAACTCTACATTCTAGCTAGAAAAACACTGAATATTCTTGTTGGTATAATTATAATTATGTTTTGGGTTGGTACTTTTTTTTTAATGCCCGCTCCCTGATTCCTGCGGATAATTGTCTATGTTATTTAATCATATTTATTCAACTAATTGGTTGTAAAGTGACATTATATTCTAAGTACTATTTATTTTATATCATCTTGTTATCTATTTATATTTAATTCATTAAACCTAACTTGGTTTCCGTACGTCTTTTTCGGGTGACCACTGAAAATCAGCGCTGTGCTGCACAGCATCATGCTTCTTGTCACAGTCATGACGTGCCAGCAGCTGCCGCATATTTCTGTTTTGTGCGCGTGATTATATTTAAATCTATTGTTTTATTTTAATGTTCTCTTCTTTTATGCACGTGTTTGTGATACAAATTAACTTATTTTTCTTTCTTTCTTTCAATTATTTAAGTAACCCGACTAAACGTGCAAGTTGGCCTTAACGTACCTATGTTGGGTTGCATAAAAAGACATTTATAAAAACCGGCCAAGTGCGTGTCGGACCACGCACAATGAAGGGTTCCGTAGTTGGGATGAATTTATCCCAAAAACAAACTTAACTTTGTAGTTGAAAAATATGTTCTCCCATACGGAATGTATGGGAAAACATGTTTTTGCAACTGCAAAGTTAAGTTGGTCGATTATTACTCATTAACTTGTAGAGCCTACTTAGCTGTGATAGTTTTCCTTTTAATTTCGTTATATAAACTACTGCTGTGATTTTTTTCACACGTCCAAAACCAACCATTTAGCTGGCAGGGGGGGGGACACTTGACTCTAACAAAAATTAGCACTTTAAAGCTTAATATTTCGCAAACGGATCCTTGAATCCAAAAATAGTTTTCACAAACTCACAATGTTTTTATAGGACCTTTCCAATGATACCCCACATGAGGAGTTAAAAAAAAAACGTCATCACTTTACGTGTAGGAGAGGTACCCTAAAAAAAATGTTTTTCATAATTTTGTTTTACCACTTTGTCGGCGTAATTAATATGTATACCTATGCCAAATTACAGCTTTCTAGTACTAAGGGTCTCGGAGCTGGACCGTGGACAGACAGACAGACGGACAGACAGACAGACAGACGGACATGACGAAACTATAAGGGTTCCTTGTTTACTACGGAACCCTAAAAAAGATGCCATTTTATTTTGGTTCATTATCATGAAAAACAAGTGCTCAAAAAGTTGGTGATTATAGAAACAAACATCCGAATATGTTATAAAACTAAAGTTTAGGGTACATGGCGGTTACGCTATGATATTATTATGTAAATACAAGAAGGGAAGATCTTTGGCGTGTGAACTAAACTTTTCGGGTATCTAACGTGAATTTAAAATGATGCTTCGTAACTTGAATATTAGACGAAATAAGATGGAAGCTCCTTACAAAAAATCATATTAGGTAGGCTCCTTATTAATAACTAGCTTTTGCCCACAGCTTCGCACGCGTGGAGGTCAGAGGCTATCCCACGGGATCGTACTACCGGGATAAAAAGTATCCTATATAAACTATCTGTATACACCGTGAAATTTGAATCACAGTTTTGCTAGAACAAACGTTGTTCAGACCATGGTCTACCACCATTCAACAGCATCCAATAAAAAAAAAACATACTTAGTTTTTGAAAAAACACATAAACGACAAAGTTTAAAATGTCAAGATTATCTACTGCTTACTAAATTTCGTTTATGGAGGTACATTTCCCTGTAGACAATGCTGTGTCCCGTGTGTTTGTGTTGTAGGGAGTAACGATAACGTGTTTTTTCAAAAACCAAATATGTTTTTTTTTTTATTGGTTGCTGTAGAATGGTAGTAGACCATGGTCTGAACAACGTTTGTTCTAGCAAAACTGTGATTCAAATTTCACGGTGTATAATATTTCATCCAAATCCGTTCAGCCGTTTTTGCGTGATTGAGTTAAAAACATCCAAACATACAAACTTTCACATTTATAATAATAGTATATACTCAACTAAGAGTAAAGAACTGAAAATTAAAAAAAATATGCCTCTTTTCACTGTCCCTTGTAAATGAACACATAATAATTCCAGAATTAAATTTGAGTACCTACTGCAGGTTAAAGACACGATTTTAACCTCAATAATTGATCACGAATAAAATTTTCAGATCGTTACCGATGTTCGAATTTTTCCGGATATTTTCCTACAGGCTATCAGTTATACTAGAAAGTGCATTACCTACGGTATTGGAACTTTCAAAATCGTGGCTGGTATTACAGAATCGGGATTAAGCCTTCGGGCTTCGACGTCCCACATGAAAAAATAAACTTATGTCTGGAAACTTGTGGGTGTGTGAACCCTGGCACATTGTCTGTTCGAGGGACAGGTCATACGAGTGGGTGTGTAGGTTATGTAAAGGTAGAGACGAAAAATATACTACCAGGTAGCCACACCCAGCTGTTTGTAGGCCTTTTACTGAATCGACACTATTTAGTGCGACACGACATTTGGACGCTAGCCGCATCGCATCCGGATAGGTATAATAGTGGAAGTAGGTATTGGTTACGTATAAAAGCCACACGGATCAATCTATCAGGTTAAGCTACGCTTGCCGGGGTTGGGCCGTGGATGGGTGACCATCTTTACATACTGAGACTCCTCCGTGCCTCGGAAAGCACGTTAAGCCGTTGGTCCCGGCTGTCATTCGTGAATCTTTGACAGTCGTTACGGGTCGTCAGAATCCTCAAAGTCTTACAACCAGTCTTACCAAGGGGTATCGTATTATCTAGTTAGGTACTGGGTTGTGGAGGTCAGATAGGCAGTGTGCTCCATGTAAAATACTGGTATTCAGCTGCATCTGATTAGACTGGAAGCCGACCCCAACATAGTTGAGAAAAGGCTAGGCAGATTGAGGTATTGGTTACGTAAGGACTACGGAGACGAAAAATATACCTACCAGATAGATGAAATGATTAATTTATTTTCCAGATAGAACGTGCGGACGAAAAACTGTGATGCCCTAAAAATTACAGTGTAGTCAAGGAAACGTATTCCAGGTATGCCAAGTATGGACACTCCACAATTGCGGCGATCTCCCTCTTTGAGGAGTGGCTAGAGAGACGCCACGGCGTCCTCACCTTCCGCCTGACACAGTTCCTCACCGGACACGGCTGTTTCGGAAGGTTCCTGTTCAAAATAAGCGGCATCGCCGTGTCCTTGTGGAGGCGATCGGCAGCGGTGATCTCTCACGTTCGGCCCTAATTTGGGCCATGGTACGGAGCGAGAAGAAATGGGAGGCCGTCACCTCCTTCTGCGAATCAGTAATGCTCGCGAAGGAGGAGGCGGAACGAGTGAGGGAGAGGCAAAATTCGCGACCTCACGCCCCTAACCGCCGCAGGAGGAGACGCCCTGGGCGTCGGGAATCGCGAGCCGATTTCCGGCCACTGTAGGCGCGAGCTTGCGGACGGCGAGGTGAGCAATGGGTAGCTCGTCGCCCGATAAGGACCAGGCCCGGGTCGCTGGCGCATTATGTTCCACGCGCGCCTCAAAGAGATGTCAGCAGAATTGACAGGGTTCGCTAGGGCCGATGCCTGCCGGGGTTGCGAATAAGGGCGAAAGGGAAATCGTGGCCCCTGGTAACATGGCAATTGAAGGAACACGGGTGGGTTTTAGTCAGTAAGATTCTGACACGCCCTCCTGCTCCACCCAGAGCGGGAGAAATTATTTGATAATTTCCCAACCAAAAAAAATGTATGCCAAGCAGTATACACCGTATTTTAGTCGTCTTGCAAAAGCAATCCACTTCACGTATCCAATGACTACTAAACATTAATTTAAAAATAATTGATACATTGTATCAATTTTTAATTGCTCCTAGAGGTATTTTATGTCAGGTACATTGGGTGGCCCTTTGTAAGATGACTAAAATGTCACGCTGTATATATTTTTTTTTGTAAAGAATGTTTAGTAGTCATTGGATACACGAAGTGGGCTGCTTTTGTAAGACGACTAAAATGTCACGGTGTATAACAAAGATACGTACGTTCAGGTCAATCGAATCGCTGCAAATGTTAACGCCTTCAAATGTCATGACGCAGCCAACTGGACATCTCACGTCCCAGATCTGAAAGTATTGCAAAATGTTCATATTTAAATGTTGGGACTAATTTAACATCATAACTCCCTGGGGATAACACTGAGAGAGATGGTACTACTCCCACATTTAATTTTAATTACATTATAGGTAACAGGGGATCCTATTGTCTCTAAGCATAATCAGCCTATTATGTTCCCACTGCTGGGACACAGGCCCAACCACCCTACGGGCCCAGTGCGGGTTGGTAAATGTCACATGTTCTCGAATGTTTTGGTCCTGGGACATGCCGGTTTCCTCACGATGTTTTGCTTCACCGTTTTTAAGAGCAGTAGTGATGAAATATTTTACACAAAGTTAAGTTCCTACTTGAGCTCAAACCCACGACCTTCAATTCATAAGTCGTGGCCGTTACCACTGGGTCACCATTGCCACTAACGGGGCACTGACATATGCCTAGTGAAAAAAAACCGGCCAAGTGCGTGTCGGACCACGCACAATGAAGGGTTCCGTAGTTGGGATGAATTTATCCCAAAAACAAACTTAACTTTGTAGTTGAAAAATATGTTCTCCCATACGGAATGTATGTAATGGAGTAGAGGATTGGTGGCCCAGTGGTAACGGCCGCGACTTACGAGTTGTAGGTTTGAACCCAGACAGGCGCTTTACTTTGTGAAAAATTATTTCATCATCTCTCAAAACGATGAAGGAAAACATTGTGAGGAAACCTACATGTCCTAGAACCGAAAATTCGAAGACATCTACCAACCCGCACTGGGCCCACGTGGTGAATTACGGCCCACTCCCTCTCACAGAGAGAAGGCCTGTGTCCCAGCAGTGGGAACATTATAGGCTGATGATGATGATGATACGGAATGTATGGGAAATGATGTTTTTGCAACTGCAAAGTTAAGTTGGACAATTATTACTCGTTAACTTGTAGAGCGTACTCAGTTGTGATAGTTTTCCTTTTAATTTCGTTATATAAACTACTGCTGTGATTTTTTTCACACATCCAAAACCAACCATTTAGCTCCCTGCCAGCTAAATGGTTGGACACTTGACTCTAACAAAAATTAGCACTTTAAAGCTTAATATTTCGCAAACGGATTCTTGAATCCAAAAATGGTTTTTTACCAACTCTCAATGTTTTTAAAGGACCTTTCCAATGATATCCCACACAATGGGTTAAAAAAAAAACATCACCACTTTACGTGTAGGAGAGGTACCCTAAAAGACGACGTAATTAATATGTATACCTATGCCAAATTACAGTTTACACGGCCGGCAAAGTTTTGCTGGTCGCTCTAACAGGCCGGCAAAACATTGCCGGCCGCTATTTTGACGTTTCAACGTTTTAAAAATCAAATGCAAAAAGATTTTATTTAAAACACAGCTGTTTGTATTTATAGAGATAGGTACAAAAAGATTTTATTCCATATTTGGCTGTATAGTTCCAACTACCATTGTAAAAAAAAAAAAAACATAGAAGTAACAAAAGCGCGGTTCAGTGAAAATTGTATTTTAATTTAGTGACTTTTTTGCTAAAAATGAGCTCTCAAAGCGAAAATTCTTCCGATTCAATGTGTTTAACGCCGCCAGACATTAAAGATAAAGCTAAATTAGTGGTTGAAAATTTAATACCGCGAAACTCAAAGGAAAAATATAAGGAGCTAGCCTAGCTACGCTCTAGGCCTTCTAGCTTGGCCATCATTGCAGCCCTTGCTGTCCTCGCTGTAAAGGCCTCGACCTACGGCCTCGGCCTTTATCTCAGCTCGTCCATCAAGTGCTGCACGCTGACCGCGCTGTGTCGGCCTGGAGCTGCGCTACGCTTAGCTGTCGGCCATCATCAGCGCGACCAGCAAAGTAGTCAGTATAGACCGCGGCAGTAATGTACTATAATCCAACTGGTAGTTTCGGAGGTTACATATAAACTTACAAACAAACAAAAAAGAAATACCTATGTAGGTGTGGCGAGTCATGGCAAATAAAAAATAAAAATAAATGTACTTGTTAGGTTAAGGTTACTATGGGTCTATGCCACCCGAAAAAAAGTTTTATATTATTATTATTATTATTTATAATATTACTAGCGGACCCGACAGACGTTGTCCTGTCCGAACAGCGCCCTCAACCGGGTCCAATTGTATTTTCAAACCATACAGGGACCCACTCAAATATACCCACAACATTTCATCCAAATCGGTCCGGTCGTTTAGGAGGAGTTGGGTGACAAACACACATAAAGAAGAATTATATATATAAAGATATAGTATAGTTATAGATAAATTTAGAAAACTAGTTGTTGCTATAAAAAAACTTTTTACAAAAAAAAAAACAACCGACTTCCAAAAAAAAACACTACAAAGTGAAAAATAACTTTAATTTCGGAAGTCGGTGTCTTGGGTTTTTTGTTTTCGTTTTTTGCCACCGACTTCCGAAATTAAAGTTATTTTTCACTTTGTAGTGTTTTTTTTTGGAAGTCGGTTGTTTTTTTTTTGTAAAAAGTTTTTTATTTTTCACTTTTTAGTTGTGGTACCTACCCCACACACATTCGAATACCACTACCTGCTACCAGTGACAGGAACTTATCATATCATCTACATACTAAGTGGGAAAAAAATACGTATTTTTGTAGCTAACTCAAAAACTACCCAAGCAAAGTTGATAAAATTTATATGGGACCAATTTGGGAGCACACCCTTTCAAACAAAAAAAGAATTTTCAAAATCGGTCCACAAACGACGGAGAAATCGGAAGACATACATAAAAAAAAAAAAAAAAAAAAAAAAAAAAACAAACGTACGCGTCGAACATATAACCTCCTCCTTTTTGGAAGTCGGTTAAAAAGGGAAAAATGAGAACAATAGGAGCAAGAAAAAAGCTGGAACGTAGTTTGTTTCTTTGTGTAAGAAAATACTTTTATTGCGTGACTGACACGTAGTATTAAAAGGTGAAGTTTTATTAAAGGAAACAAGGAATCGCACTTAAAAAAACGAATAAAGCAAAATAATTTTATGAATGAGTCTGTTATAAAAGGAAAATTATATTCAAGCAAAATAATCTTGAGAATATCTTTTGAAGCAAAACACAAAACGATCTTTGTAAACGGTTTGTCGTAGCAACACTACTAGACAGTGCCACCTGTTTCGTGTTTTCCGATGCGTTTTGAGTGCTTTCCCAATTATTTTTAATTTTCAACGACCACTGCATTGTTTTTTACGGATTCTGACCCTGCCTACCTTGCACGACTATTGCTTAACACTGAACACCGAAAATCGCTTACACGTTTGACTTGGAATTGTTATTTTGGATTTTACCGCCGCTTTGTGGATTGGATATTATTGAAACTATGGATCGCTATGTGAATTGTGGGATAGCAACTAGTCACTGCAATACACTAATATATGTATGAATCTATTAATTCACACCATTTTCATCTCGTTACATTCAGGCCCAAGAGTGTATGTAATCGTTTCCGTCTCCTTTCCGTCATCTTTGATAAGTTACCTCCTTGGATGCCATGTGTTGAAGTAAATAGTTCCATCCATTTTTAAATTACACGACAGATCTGAGTTAATGAGATAAGTAACTAACGTCCGAATCTAATAACCTATCTATCACCAATTTTAAATGAAATTGATGCTTGTGATCCACTCCATGAAAATCTATCACACCGTCTAAGCACTCAGAGCTTTTACGCGATCCTTACTTTAATGCGATCCAATCTACAAATGTCTATATAATTTATTATGTAAGTATCATAGGTCATACGTATCCAGCGAATATCATCCATTATCTAGTAGTGACGTCCAAATCCATTTAGGATTAAAATGAATATCCAGCGCCGCAAATGGAATCAAAATGGGTTAGTAATCATTAATTTTAATTGAAAACGTTATTGCTTTTCTTCAACTCATTGATTTCCATTATTTATTTGAATTTGAATGAAGTAGGAAAATAGGCAGATGAGTTTATTGAATAAGACACTGACATTTTACTTTAGGTAAATTCACTGAAAATGAATCAATCTTTATTCGTGAACTCAGGTATTACAATAAAGCTCTTATGTATACATTTTAGTCGAGCTCTATGTCCTACCAAAGAAATCGGTGTACAAATATATTCGTTTTTTAGCAATAATTCTGAATTTATACAATACAAAGTCACATTCGAGTAAATAATGTCAATTACATCATCATCAGCTTTTATTCAATCCAAACGTGAATTGCTTACGGCTTCGCTATTTCATATGCAGCTACGGTTGAATTTAAAGCAATCCTAGTAATCATACTTTAAATATAATAAATAATTATATAATACTAGCTGCGCCCCGCGGTTTCATCCGCATAAGTCCCGATCCCGTGAGAATATCGGGATAAAAAGTAGTCTATGTCCTTCTCCGGGTCATGGTCTACTTGTATGGCAAATTTCATCCAAATCCGTTCTGCCGTTTTAGCGTGATGCGGTGACCAAGGGAAATATGGATTCATTTTTATATAGATATAGATTATAAATGTGAAAGTTTGCGTGTTTGGATGTTTGTTACACAATCACGCAAAAACGGCGGAACGCAGTTGGATGAAATTTGGCACACAGATAGTTTATAACCTGGATTAACATATAGGATACTTTTTATCCCGGTAGTACGTTCCCGTGGGATGATTTTGGACATCCACGCGGGCGAAGCCGCGGGCGGAAGCTATTTCTAAATAAAAAAACCGGCCAAGTGCGTGTCGGACTACGCACAATGAAGGGTTCCGTAGTTGAGATGAATTTATTTATCCCAAGAACAAACTTAACATTGTAGTTGAAAAACATGTTCTCCCATACATTCCAAATGCAAATCGTCGCTCGGCATCCAATACCGCGAATGTGACACTTTTACGTTTTTTTTAATTGCGGGATCACTTATTTGAACGTATTGAATTAAATAAAACAAAAATCTGATTTTCGTAAAAAATTCACATTCGCGGTATTAATATAATAATAATCTAAATCTAATACCGTTAAACGAACAATTCTTATATATATGTATATTTAATCTGAATCTCGGAAACGGCTCCAAGAATTTTTATTAAATTTAGTATGCAGGGGGTTTCGGGAGCGATAAATCGATCTAGCTAGGTTTCATTTTTAGTAAACGTTGTTAAAAAAAAATGGTCATCCAGATATTTTTCTTTATTCAAGTAACAAGGACTCATTGTGTTAGTAAACTTATGAACTATGTTAACTTATTTTACCAGGTCACTTAGAAAGTTTTGCGACTAACAGTTTTTGTCTATAGTATACTGGCTGGTTTTGTCATGTCAATTAAAACTATGACTATTTATTACAAAAAAACATAACATTCCAAATTCTAAATTCCCTCCACATTTTTTTACGAGCAAAATCAAAATACTCTGTCTTACTGAAAACTGGATTTACAACGAGAACATTTTCGCGCGATGATTTTGTACGATTTCAAATGTCGACCAAAACCAGAAGAATAGTTTTAAACACTTCTAATGATTTCGAATGGTGTTCATAGAAAAAAGCCTTTCTAAAGCGCTGTTTTCCGCTGGTTCAACGAATTTATGGGTGATCTCGTAATTTTGGCGGACAAAGAAAGAAGTGGCCGCCCTATGACGGTTGTGTAGAATAGGCGAATTACATATGAAGAGGTTCAGCATATACTGCCGATTGGATCGGGAAGTGTGCATGAAATTCTACACAGGCATCTTCGGTTATGGAAGATAGTTTCACGCTGGTACCGTAAAATCTAACACAGGCTCAGAAGGAGGTTCGGGTAGAATGGTGACGAGACATGATAGCAAAATTTGTAGCAGGCTCGTCTCGGCGCGTTTAAGATATCATTACGGGTGATGAATCTTGAATTTATCAATATGATCCAGAAATGAAGCGTCAGTCGACCGTGTGGCTGTTTCAAAATAAACCAACGCCTACCAAAGTGAAGCGAGCCAGAAGTGCAGGCAAAATTTTGATCGCAAGGTTTTTTTTTGCCGGTTTATCTGGTGTCAGTACCCTGACGAGATCAAAGGAGTATCAATGCTGAATGGTATGTTACCAAATGTTTGCCAGAAGTTTTTACTACTGCAAGCAGCAAGCGACCGAACACTGGCCTCCGTGGACTACTGCTTCACCACGACAACGCGCTGGCTCACTCGGCACTCAAAACAAGGGACTTTCTGGACAGCACACCGGTCAAATTTATAGGTCATCCTCCTTACAGTCCCGATTTGGCTCCGTGCGACTTTTTCTTGTTCCCCAAAAAAAATCAACTCAAAGGAAAACAGTTTTCATCACCTGAAGATGCACTGGCTGCATTTGAGAAGGAGATTGGAGAGGTGTCTGATGCGAACTGGAAAATGTGTTATGAAAATTGGTTTAGACGTATAAAACTGTGTATAAACGCCAATGGAGAGTTCTTTGAAAAGATATAATAAAAAAATTATAACCTGTAGTATATTTTTTTCTAGTATCACAAAACTTTCTGAGTGCCCCACGTAATCTAGTTTAAATTTATTTCACCCCATGAGAGATGGCACTGCAGTGATTGATGTACAGTAAGCGCTCAAAAGTGCATGAGCACGCTAAGAGTCATATTGCTGTGAACACGCGGTATAGCTCGTACATTTGTATGTGTAAGCAACACGATACACACACCACAGATAACGCAGTTTTGTTCTACACGAAACAACAATATATTTCCGTCGCTTTAAACATGCTAGCACACACGCACTATGCGCGTGAACTTGACCAGTTAATGGCATTGCTAAAATTCGATAGTAACTTAACAAGTGCAGATAGCAGAAAGCGTTAAGCGTTGGTATGGAATTCAAACTGCCTCAGGTTCTAATCTCGTAAAACACAGTGCGGTTTTTTGCAAATATTATTATTTTTGTTTTCGATAATAATATTTTTTTAAATATTGCTGCTTTTTTATGTTGTTATTGCAATAAAGGTTTCAGAATAAAAAATGCGTGATATATGATAACAAAATTAAAAAAATATGTTTATTCGTTATATTTATTTTACATAAGTTAACACACTGCTACAATTATTTATCATTACTTCAGCTGAATAAGATGTGAAATAGATGTCAAGAAACTAGAAGCAGTTTGTATTATTTTGACATATTTAAATTATGAAATATTTTAAATTTTTAATGGATTTTTTCACCATAAATATTAAGCTTTGATCATGGTCGAAGTAATTAAGTAATAAATAAGAATATTAGACTACTTAAAATGTAAAAAACTACTTACAGAATAGGTAATTTTAAGGTTAAATATGGGCAGTTTGTTTATATTTTATTTGTATTAATTATTTTACATTTTATTTGACTTTAGTAAATATTGGTTGTTATTGAAGTTAAAGCTTAAGTATTCATTTTCTTTACGAAAAGAAGATTGAAACTAAACCTCAAATTTTAATCCTAAAATAATACTATTACTAAAATAATATTAAACAATTTCGGTATATCTGCAAGAAATACGACAAACACCCTATTGAAACGTGCTTAAAAAATTCGTTACCATAAATTCATGCAATAACGAATCTGTTGTTTATTAAGTTGGTGCGGTCAATATTTTAAGGTCAAAAACGGTTTTCTAGCTGGTCTTCAGTGATGCAAGCCTTCAGAGTGCACGGCGAACGGTTCATAATGACGTGTTTTTAATAATTCAGCAAAATATCTCGTTGGTATGAAACCATTTGTTTCATTCACCATTTGACGTCGCTGCTACTCGATAATAAGCCCCTTCCTCATATCTCTTAACCCTCACAGTATTTCTCTAGAACAAAGAAAAACATTGTTTTTATTACACATAATACCTTATTATTTATTATTCACTAATCGAATTAAACCTCACAATTAATTTAAAACTTTAAAGGCATCTTCTGTCTCAACAATACCTCTGTTCTATCAACAATACCCTTGATTAAGATTTATGTTTAGTAAAATATGAAATATATAAATGATAACACTCACACTTAGTCCGGTTTTATTAGATATTCACTTCACTTTTACGCAGCGCAATAATATTCTCTGATCTGATCTGATCTCTTCAATATATTTTATGCCTGCTTTTTGATAATAATAACCACAACACTGCGCTAAATGCTCGTCACCAATATTATCACGGCACGAACCAACAAAGTTCTATTAATTGAATACTTGTAACAAACTGCATCTACCCCACAGAAATCGAAATAATTTACTTAGTTTTTTGTGGTCTACCTGCTAAACTTTAATATTTATGTGAACAAGACGAATGAAACTAAAAACGAATGATGATTATTGAACTAGTCATTGGTTGCAGAGAAAGTGAGTAATGTGCGTGTCTACAGTATTGTAACAACTTATAGAAGAAGGTCGTAAGTCAAACCGAAGCGTCAGTCTATTGCTTTGTGAGATTGCTCATGGACTTTTGGTCGGTACTGTACATGCAATCCAGCCTGCTAGCGATATTTTTTCAGGATATTGTTGGAGCTGGCCCGCACTCTGCGCACCAGGGATGTACACCTCATTGGCATCGTTGCGTAAAAGCAATTAATATGTACGTCCGCGAACATTCCCGATGCGCTACAAAAACGGGGCAGCCCCACCAATACCCTGAAAGCGTTATTGTATTGGACACGAAAGGCGTTGCACGACCTTTGGGTATATCTAGCCCACTGGTTGCACGTGTAAAACGTTGTACAATAAGCTCGAAACAGAGTAATTTTGACTTTTTAAGTGAGCAGCATGCAAACCTGCGAGCCAGCATGTTTGCCCTTACCGACAACGCCCTTCGTTGATAAATGATTTTATTTCTGGAAGTAGGTTTGTACAAACACTTTTACACGTCAATCATATTTTAAAACTAGATGAGGTCGGCGTTTCCTATCTGACTACTCTGAGAAGAAAGGCCGAAACAAACTCAGAGGTTCCCGCTCAATATCGAGTCCGTCATTGAGGTCTGGGGTCAATATATGACCAAGATATTCTCTTTGTAGTGGAGTCCCATTGAGTAATACAGGTGGTTCATAACCCGGTCTACCCCCAGCCTCAAAGACCATGATCTCCGACTTATTGGAGTTATACACCCATTTGTTTTGGCATACTGCTCACATTTGGCGACCAATTACTTTCTGAGACTACAGATTGACGCGCTCAGAAGCACCATATCATCTGCATAGCTAATATTATTTACACAAATACCATCTATATAGCAACCCACTCTGGTGCTGCTGAGCTCGCCAATCCTGCCTCACCCGCATTCCAACCTGTATGGCCTGGAAAAAGTTCGAGCCCATCGTACACTATTGATCTGGTTACCATACCACTATTTAAAGATGTTTATAAGCTCCGTTGGCAACCTATCCTTCTCCATCTTTCTCCACAATACGTCATAAGCAATCAGATCAGAAGCCTTGAACAAATCGAGGAAGCTAGCATTAATCGGCGTCCCACGCTGTGTATAGTAGGTAAGTATGTGATAGTATGCTCAAGACACAACACTGCACTTTCTGTTGATAAACCACGCCGAAACCCGAATTGGTTTTCATGAACATTTACAGTTTTATTTATTTGTGTATTATGCAGACGGTCAAACACTTTTGATATTTTGATATTATAGTAGCTAGAGAGATGGGCCTATTGGATGCCGAGCGACGAAATGTAAGTTTGTACGCACAATATTGAGAGATTTACCATGTTATTTTAAGACCATGGACTTCTTATAGGTTTTCCTGTAATCTATGAGTAAAGAGCCACACTATGTATTTTTTTCAAAATTTTTGGTCCAGTAGTTTCGGAGATAAGGGGGGGGGGAACGGTCAATTTTCATTGAATTTATTAAATATCTTTAAAAGTATTTATTTTAAAATTATATAAAAAATATATTTAAGATCCTCGCAACAAGCCCTTTCATTTAATATGTCACACGGTACTGTTAGCAAAACTTTTTTTTAAAATTTTCTTGTTTGCGCCCCAAAAGTGACCCCTATATTCAAAATTAATTTATTTACGTTACTTATTCGTGTTTGGGTCACAGAAATACATATTTGTACCAAATTTCAACTTAATCGGTCCATTAGATTCGGAGTAAATTGGCTGTGACAGACGGACAGACAGACAGACAGACAGACAGACAGACCGACAGACAGACAGACACACGAGTGATCCTATAAGGGTTCCGTTTTTTCCTTTTGAGGTACGGAACCCTAAAAACAACCAACATCAAAGCCCCAAAGCAAAACCAGCGAAGTAAGAATAGAATATACCATAATAACCCGCGAACAATACCGTACCGTCTGTTAAAGCGCGCTTAATAAATAATTTGAGCAGTTAACCGCCGAGAGAAATATTTTAATCTCGACAGAGATGCTTTGAGTCTGTCCGCGGTCGTTGGCCGCCATGTTTAATTCAGCACGTGTTTACTAGCTTCCAGTAAGTTACTCGCCCCACGTACTCGCCGACAGCGGATTCGTACATTTATAGGACGACGACAGTGAGCGTGGGAGGTATTAAAAAACTATCAGCCAAACCGTTTATTGGGGTGGTGGAGTCATCTGTCCATACACCTATGTAGCGATATTTACTAAACTTATCAACTAAACACGTTTCAGTAAAGATTGAGAGTTTTAGGTAGGTACCGATTTGAGCAAGTCTGAAGCCTGGTCAGAGACTTCTCCCAAACGCGAATTTTTTTCCTGTATTCTTAACTACAGAGAAAGCTCACTTACAGTCACCATCACGAGCCAAGGTTTTGACAACATCTCAAAGAAAACGCCAAGTGAAAAAAATTCGTAAGTATTTGAAAATAAAAGAGCAATCCGAGTACCTACAAGGAGTGTTTACGAAAAGCAACCAAAATAATACTAATTTGTTGAGCTCAAACGGAGCATAACAACACTTTGTTCGCAGTTAGCAGGCGTGACGACCAAACTATAGCAGCTCTATGTTTCTCACATTCAGTGTTCCCTTTTCACCTTCGCCTGAGGTCTAAAGTTCTAAACAGTGGGCGTCAGGGTTTAAAAACGTTCTGCGGCCAAATTGCACCCATATTTTCAAAGTTATCCTCAACTGTTTTGCAATTTTTTGTTGTACCTCATAACAAAGTTAGTTTCATTGCAACTATGCGAACAATTTTGTTTTTTGAACAACTGTTCTGCTAATCGTGTGTAAAAAAAGTTGAGAGTTGAAATCTGTTTAATTTGAGGCTGTGTTTCATCTTTAGGCTACAGTTATTTGCTCAAAGGGTCTCTCTAACAATCTGTCACAAATTCACAATTACTCATAAATGATTGCTTTGCTCCATAATATTTCAAACGTACCTACGTGACTTTAAGGTTCACCAAGTTTTTGTCAAAGTGATTGAAATTGTTCTAATTGGTTACATTATTAGAAATTAGATCTATCGACACTCTACAGCTATACAGGGTGGCAGGGACATCGACGCGAAAACTGTTACCATGGATTCAGTACTTGATTCTGAACCCTCCTGCGTTAAATTTTTTAGAAAAGTGCAATACCTAAGCGGTCATAATGTATGGAACAGCAGTTTTATTTTTATTTTTATAACTCACGAAAAATTTCAACGCAGGGGGATTCAGAACTGGGCACGCCACAATCGCGGCGATAAGTTCCCTCTTCGAGGTGTGCCTAGAGAGGCACCACGGCGTCCTCACCTTCCACCTGACGCAGGTCCTCACCGGACACGGTTGTTTTGGGAGATTCCTGTTCAGGATAAGGCGAGAGGAAACGCCTGGGTGTCACCATTGTGTGCATCGCCCGGAGGACACGGTGGAGCTCTGCCCGGCTTGGGCGAAGCATCGCCGTGTCCTCGTGGAAGCGATCGGTGGCAGTGATCTCTCGCGTCCAGCCCTGGTTCAGGCCATGGTACGGAGCGAGAGGGCATGGGAGGCCGTCACCTCCTTCTGCGAAGCAAGGAAGCTCGCGAAGGAGGAAGCGGAAGGCGTGAGGGAAAGGCAAATATCGCGCCTTCACGCCCCTAACCGCCGCAGGAGACGCCGTGAGCGTCGGGAATCGCAGGTCGATTTCCGGCCACCGTAGGCGCGGACTTGCGGACGGTGAGCAATGGGTAGCTCGCCGTCCGATAAGGACCAGGCCCGGGTTGACAGCGCATTGTATTCAACGCGTGCCTCAAAGAGAAAAAAAAGGGGGGTTTCACAATCATGTACTGAATCCATGGTAACAGTTTTTGCGTCGATGTCCCTGCCATTCTGCATAGGTTATTGTTTTGACTATTTACATAGGCACGTACCTATTGTGTCGATAAGAATAAGAATAATTTATTCGTTCAAAAAATATACAGTCATTTAAATAAGAACATTTGTGTCTGAACTAGATATAAAATATCTGTATTTCAGACATCAGTGCTTTTCCCCTGTTGTAGGCGACACGACACCTTAGAAATTAACTTTTTTGAGACTCTATACATCTATGATACATTCCATCAAATAAGAGTATCTTTGCTGACTCAGTTTTCAAGAAATTCTCGAAAACTATAAGATCGACAGTTTGCATTTTTTACCTACCTATTGCTGGATGCTGTGTAGTTTTCAAACACACATTCAACGAAGATCCATCTGGCTACCATTTTACGCTTAGGAATTAATTTATTTGATTGGCGCCAACTCATTTGTTACTTAAATTCGTGTAGGAGTTAGTTACACTAAAAGGCAATTATTTAACTTGGCATTTCAGTTTTTTTTTTTTTTTAAGTTTTAATACCTTTCCTTGTGCAAGTACCTAAGGTTAGTATTTGCACGAGAATTGGAAAGTCATTCACTTTCTCGTATACCCAAGTTTAGTGTTAAAACAGAAAATATTTTACTGACCCTAAGGGTCTTGTCCCAGGCTCCACTGGCGAACATAAATGGATTCTGCTGATGTGTCTTCAACGCGACCACCTGGCCAAAGTGCATCCTCTGCAGTTTCTTCGGAATGAACTGCAGCCGTAACTTGTGCACTTTGTATGTTAATACAACCTGCAATGAGAAACAGAGAGAAGAAGAGAAAGAAAGAACACTATCTTTCCACTTCATCATAGCTGCGTAGGTATTTATTTTATATATATATATATATATATGTATATATACAACGTGTAACATTAAATGCGCAAAACCTCAGACACCCCAACTGATTTTTAATTCAATTGACCTATTTCAGAGAGAAAAAAAATCATTAAAAAATTGTAAAGGTTTTATGTGCTGTTTTTAATTCGTATTTGCATTGAAATAAAAGCTATTATTATCCCGCGTATGAGAAAATTTTAATTGGTCGACAACAATTTGTGTTTGTTTACCTATTTTGGCGGGTTTGCGCATGTGATGGCTTGACCTATTAATAAATAGACACGGCAACGTTTTTAATGAAGATTTTTTGAAAATTCTGCTCGTTATTCTGATCAAACTATTTTCAGGTTTTGCGCATTTAACGTTACACGTTGTATATATATTTTTTGTTACATTATAATTAATATTATCTTAGTGTTATTTATTTCAGAAGTATGTATGTTTGTATGTAAGTAAGTATATCAACTGGCAAAAACATGTGCTATAATAGTCGAGGCCACGTTTCTGTTTCAGCTCATAGTTCAATAATGTAGATGTAATAAGTCGTATAAAAAGGGAGTAAACGTTTACTCAACGCGATTTGGGCGCAAATTATTCAGCTAATAGTGCTATGAAAGTCGTGTTACTGTTGAATAAGGAACATCATTGTGAAATAATTATCGAGTTAAAGCAAAACTGGACCAAATTTAGAGTAGCAATAGCAATATTGCTGCTTTTCTATGACCATTGATGGAGTTAAAGCTGTTTCGTTACTATTAATCAACAAAATTATGGAGTAAATGTAGCCGATTAGCTATAAATCGTCATTTTTGTCAGTTAAAAGCAAATAATTTGCTGTTATTCTACAATTTCGCTCTGTATCAGTTATTTCGTCACAATTTTTCCATTATTTTATGAAACGGAACTTTGTGTGTGACTTATTAGAACAAATATGTACAAACATGGAAGTATTGAATTTACCTACTTACTAGAATGTTATAACAATGTACTGTCAAAAGATTTTTGCATATATATATGTTAATGAACATGCAAAGTAACTTTATCGATGAAATCGTAGGAGTTCTATGTTATAGGGTTTGGTTTCCGCACTTAGTCCGTAAGGTGGACCATTGCGCGTGGGCCATGGCGGCCGTTTGGTGATTATTCCAACCAGCCCACCTCCCTCCAGAAGCTAATTAAGTCTCCTGGCCTGTTCAGAACACCTGTGTAGGATCTGGGTGACCCGAGGGTTTCTGTTCTAATCTGGGTGACGCCTGTGCATTCAAAGAGCACGTGCGCTACTGTTTCCTCAGCCTCCATGCACGCCCTGCACAGAGGACTGTCCGTTATAAATCGTAGGAGTTTCACGCAATTTTTTTTTTTTTTTTTTAGTAAATGCACTATAAGAATATCGAGTAAACGTTTATACGACACGGTTAAAGCACTTAAAAGCAAAAAATGTTAAAAAGTTGTAATAAACGCTTTTACACTACATTGTGGTTACTACGTAGCATCTACTCAACGTTTATTCGATCTGTAGCCGAATAACTCATTCATTATTCGACTGTTTTGCTATATTCTCATATTATTTGTTTTATTTTATTAAGTGAATTGTTTTGATTTTATGTAGCTTACTTTCTCTCTACTCTTACACACGGTGTCTACATCTCTTTTTATCCTCTGTCCTATCGCAGGTATGCTGGAAGAGATTTCATTAGAAATAAGCATCACCTTTGTACGTATTTTTCTGTTCCTTTTGTCTTGTCTGTGCATATATGTGTGTACATAAATGGTTAAATAAATAAGTAGGTTTTCATGTCTGTGACCGCATTGTTCTTCTAAACTAAGCCACGGATTTCGATGTAGTTTTAAGGAAAATTTGTTCCGGAAGGTTTATGCTTCTAAAACATTTATGTTAAACTTACATTTTACTAAAGAAATCTTGATGTTTTGTCAAGTCGTAAACCGTCCGAAGCAAATGATAAGCGCACCAGACACTATCAGTAATATGACATCAATATTACTGTCATTCCTTTCAATATTGACGTAAAAATATTAAATTAACTAAATCACATCATCATTCCAACCACCACACTGTCAGTAGTAATGACATTACTGTATATGTAAAATAGAATTTTCTTAATTTCCCTCGGGAAACATCGCATTTCCGAAAACAAACGAACGCCAATTTCCCTGTCCATCAATTATTAGATGTATCTTGTATAACAATTTGAATTCAGAACTAAGCTGTAAAACCATTTTTCTATCTGTCGTGCCTGCGACTTTAGCAACTTTCCTACCATTTTTAAAATTAATTACATTAAGTTAAAAGAGTATTAACAACTCTATATACTTCCAAGTCGATTGAGAGCGTCCGGTCTGCACCAAGTGCAAAGGGCAACTAATAGAAATCCGACGATTGACAAAACACGAGGTTTGCCGAGGGACATTAAGAACATAGTTGTACTGTACTTAAATGTAGTCATTATTACTGATCGTGTCTAGTCCGCTAATAATAATTATAAATCAACGTCTTGTCTATAATTCCTTCTCAGTACAATTCCTCTTAAATGAGGGTTACTACGTTTGTGCATCAATTTGGTTCAATTTATTAGTTTGATCTCACATTGCTAACCGTGCGAGGTAAGAGCATAATTGCGGTGATGGACTTTACATGCAGCATTTCCTAAAACATTTGTGGTGGCATCTACATCACCACATGCGAACTACGCATCAAAGTTGAGTCGTCACACAAATCCTGCATCGCGCAATTAGATTTTACCGCGCGAAAGACATATATTGTGACTATCCGACATCAATCGTTGGGCAGTTGCCCGCCAGACACGACACCCACTGGTCGGAAAATCCTCCCTTTTTAATAGAGGGTGAGTGAACTTTACACCCTGTTCCTCATACCTCTAAACATTTTCAAAAGACCAAAAGCAAGATTTATTTATTTAGCTATTGGAATTTACGAGTATGCCATGATTCGAATCATGGCAATGGTAGTACCTAAATAAATAAATTATTATGCACAAATAAAAATTATTTCTATTTCTCTTTCAAATTTCATTCAAATCCGTTCAGCCATTTTTGCGACATTGAGTAACAAACAAACAAACTCACTTTCGCATTTATATGAAGTTTTAGTTAGGATATTGACAATTTCTCATTCGTGCCATGTGTGGCATCCATTAAAAAGCTAAGGTTGAATATTACACATTTTTCCACTCTGGCACAGGTTAACGATTCGTCTTTCCAATAATATTTAAAACCTCCGACCCAAATTTTAATGTCAAGGACATCAAAGTTATAATAAATCCAATGCAGAAATGTCAGTTTTATTACCACACTCAAACGAGATTAAGCCGTAACCTTTTACTGGTTACATTTTATGCAAAGCCGTAAGGACAGTAACAGACTTGTAACCCGCTATGCCACGCAACGTATATCTGACACAGTCATAGGCCTAAATTTCATTTTGACACGTCATTAAATCGTCAATTGACCAATGAGCGTTCGTGTAATTGTCTGATGTTTCAAGTGTGACTCTGGCAGTGTTGAATTAAATTATAAGGGCTCTATCTATTCTAGTAATAAAGCTGAAGAATTTGTTTTTTTGTTTGTTTGAACGCGCTATGCTCTGGAACTGCCAGTCTGATTTGAAAAAATCTTTGTGCTTTTGATAGCCCAATTCTTGATGAAGCTAGGCTATATAACATCATCCTAGGACCCTAAGGAGCCGAGCAAACAAGAAAAAAACAGTAGCACTCCGGGAGTACTGACGAAGTGAAAATTTAAACAATTTTTTTGTGCAGGAAATACTTTTCTTTTTTGAAGTCGGTAAAAAAAGGGAAATGTCAATCATGTCGTTGTCATGTCTTAATGTTTCATCATCATCCTATAATGTTCCCACTGCTGGGACACAGGCCTCCTCTCTGTGAGAGGGAGTGGGCCGTAATCCACCACGCGGGCCCAGTGCGGGTTGGTAGATGTCACGTGTCTTCGAATTTTCGGTTCCAAGACATGCCGTTTTCCTTCACTGTTTTGAGAGCAGTGGTGATGAAATAATTACACAAAGTAAAGCGCCTGTCTGGGTTCAAACCTACAACTATTAAGTCGCGGCCGTTACCACTGGGCCACCACTGCTGCCGTCTTAATGTTTGGAATGTCATTAATCCCAAAGAAAATGTATCGCGCGTTGATGTCTTTTTAATGGTCAAAAGCTGGTGTCGGTAACAGTGTCGCGAGTTCAATTGTTTTTTCCCATCTCAAAAATGGCCAACGCGCCTAGAGAAGTTTTCGAGTGATGCGATGTGACGCGGTGGGTCGGGAGAACAAGAAACTTCACGCGGACGAATTCGCGGACAGAAGCTAGTATCACATAAAACCCTTTAATTATAAGCTTTGCGTATCTAACAATTTGTAAGATAAACCTTATTGCTTGGCTTTGAAATTTTATGTTATGACTGTAGGTACTGTGTCTATCTCGTCTTCAGTGCGCCCACTCGTTGCCCGCAAGAGATAGGCGGTATCCATTGTTTGAAAGATAAACTTCAATTTGGGGAATTGGTTATCGGTTAATCCGTAAAGTTATTGCAGTACCTAACTCTAGTTTATATAGGTACCTACCCAAAGAGTTAGTTTTCCCTAAATTCTGAGAAATTGACTTGGCTGTATGTAAATTTACGTGTGAAAGAAGTAGGTATCTACGCAATAAACGAACTTCAAAAATTTTAATAATCAGTTAAAAAAAAGATATAGCAGTAGGCTCTTTTAACACTTACCTGCTAGTACTTAGAAGGCCGAAATTATTGGTATAGGGGAAAAACCAGCCAAGTGCAAGTTGGACTCGCACGCGAAGCGTTCCGTACCGTATTAAGATCGTGCAAAAAAACCCCTACAAAGACACGTTTCTTGTATGGGGTGATACCCCCGTTAATTATTAACTTGATTTAATTTTTACTATTTGGTGATCTAGCGGCAATAGAAATATAGTGGTCGTCACGTAAAAATAACGCTGAGTGACAGTGCAGCAGATGTGTCTGCGCGCGGGTATGGTCGTGTCCTAAAGTACTAGGCTATTGTTTTATAACTTAAGTGTAAATTGTTTTATTGTAGAATCTTAATAGGTACTTTATTAGCTACTTAGTACTTTGGAATGGGCTGGAATCGATAAATCACTCAGTGTTCTTTTTACGTGACGGGGCCAGTACACGATCTGTGAAAATGTCAACTGTCTACCTTTTACCAGTTACGTTTCAAAAGATACAGCCCGCTTTAGACAGACGGACAGACGGACGGACAATCGGACAGCGTAGGCTTAGTAATAGGGTTCCGTTTGGCACCCTTCGGAATGGAACCCTAAAAACTAACCTATTCATTACTTAGATGTGGAAAGGAGAGTAAATGCAGGAAATAAAGTGAATGGTGCTATACATGCGATTGTGACCAACCAGTCGATGTCTGAAAAGGCTCGACTGGCTGTTCACAATGGTGTGCTGGTGCCCACGCTTATGTATGGAAGTGAATGTTGGGTGTGGCAAAAGAAGCATGAAAGTAGAATAAATGCTGTGGAAATGTGTTCCTTGCCAATCATGTGTGGTCTGACTATGAATGATAGGCTGAAGAATGATGTGATAAGACAGCGGTGTGATTTAAAAGAAGATGTAGTGACAAAAATTTAAAAGGGTATGCTGAGATGGTTTGGGCATATTGAGAGGATGAATAAAAGGCGATTAACAAAATGTATTTACAAGGCTGATGTGAAAGGAATACTGACCTTATTGGTGATGTTCTTCAAAGAGGCCAGGTGCGTAGTACTCGCAACCGGCGTGTGTAAATGACCAGATGCATGAACGTAAACGAGGCAAAAGGAGTATGTAAGGATCGTAGCAGGTGGCGTTCTGTAGTTTCTGCCTACCCCCATAGGAAGAAGGCGTGAGTTTATGTATGTATGTGTATGTTATTACTTACGATTTCAATTTCCATTTCCCAAAACAATATAAAAATGGATTCTTCTCAAAAATATTACCAAAAGGCTTAGAGTCGAAAATACATACAAAAACTTTTTACAAAAAAAAAACAACCGACTTCCAAAAAAAACATTACAAAGTGAAAAATAACTTTAATTTCGGAAGTCGGTGTCTTGGGTTTTGTGGTTTCGTTTTTTGCCACCGACTTCCGAAATTAAAGTTATTTTTCACTTTGTACTGTTTTTTTTTGGAAGTCGGTTGTTTTTTTTTTGTAAAAAGTTTTTATTTTTCACTTTTTAGTTGTGGTACCTACCCCACACACATTCGAATACCACTACCTGCTACCAGTGACAGGAACTTATCATATCATCTACATACTAAGTGGGAAAAAAATACGTATTTTGTAGCTAACTCAAAAACTACCCAAGCAAAGTTAATAAAATTGATATGGGACCAATTTGGAAGCATACCCTTTCAAACAAAAAAAGAATTTTCAAAATCGGTCCACAAATGACGGAGAAATCGGTGGACATACATAAAAAAAAAAAAAAAAAAAAAAAGAAAACATACGCGACGAACATATAACCTCCTCCTTTTTGGAAGTCGGTTAAAAAAGAATATATTTGACTTTACCCAAATAACAATAAAAATACCAACGGCCGATTTTCGCTTTCAGAGCATTTTTCTTTGCAGAGAAAGTAAATAAACGCCTCAAAACGTAATAAAGTATCCAATGAACATAAATTCAGTAAAACATAGAAAAGAAAATGCTTAAATCACTTCACAAGACTAATATATGTGCTGTTAATGTATTGGACTATGCATATTCAGTATATTTCAGTACTTAATGCTTTCAGTAGTTAATGGTATGTTTCACAAAGGAAAACTTAAATAAATATTTGCTTAAAAACGGATTTATTGTATTTTTTTTTGTTTGTAATATGTTGCGAGAGTTTGAGAGATGAGGGTTTAGAGAATGCAATTTGCAGACGCAATGTAATATGCCTAATGGATATGGTAAATAAAGTTTTATTCATGGCCCTATGTTGAAAACGACAACGAAGTTATCCCAACCAATATGATCGAAAATTCAAAATCAATCTGCATCTGACTGTCTTTGTCACTAGTTCACCTTGTATAACCTCATTGAGTTCACCATTGACGAATACCACACACACCATTTCAGCCCAAAAACTAGGCATATGTAGGTAACTGCAAAACTATTAAGAGGGTTTATCCTAAAAGTTGGCAACGTCGTAAATAGCTGTCAAATATTTACCTGTTTCGATTAATTTAGCAATATAAATAAAAAAAAAAATAAAAAAAAAATGAAATGTGGCTAACTAGTTCCCTAGAATATTATTATTATTTTTTTTTTTTTTATGTATGTCCACCGATTTCTCCGTCAATTGTGGACCGATTTTGAAAATTATTTTTTCGTTTGAAAGGGTAGGTTCCCAAATTGGTCCCATATAAATTTTATTAACATTGCTTGGGTAGTTTTTGAGTTAGCTTCAAAATACGTATTTTTTTTCCCACTTAGTATGTAGATGATATAATAAGTTCTTGACACTGGTAGCAGGTAGTGGTATCCGAATGTGTGTGGGGTAGGTACCACAACTAAAAAGTGAAAAATAAAAACTTTTTACAAAAAAAAAAACAACCGACTTCCAAAAAAAACACTACAAAGTGAAAAATAAGTTTAATTTCGGAAGTCGGTGGCAACAAACGAAAACACAAAACCCAAGACACCGACTTCCGAAATTAAACTTATTTTTCACTTTGTAGTGTTTTTTTTGGAAGTCGGTTGTTTTTTTTTTTTGTAAAAAGTTTTTTTACACCTAAAATTGTTACAACATCAAATTCCGTGTTATAATTGCAATTCATTATTAATATTGTAGGGAACTAGTTAGCCACATTTCTTATTTCCATACAGTAATATTGCTAAATTAATCAAAACATCGAAATATTTGATATCTATTTGCGACGTTGCCCACTTTCATGTGGGTTACAGACCAAGAGCTAAGCTAAGTTAGTTTAGCTTAGCTCGCATAGCTGACGCAGTTTTTCATACTTGTGTGCAGACTACAAACTATGCAAGCCAAGCTATGTGAGCTAACTAAAATATTCGCAGCTTTGTGTTTGCCGATGCACAGCTACGCGAGCTAAGCTAAGCCCCTCCTGCACCCCTTCCGCACTTCCTAGTAAGTATTAATTTAAAATTCCAAGTCACTATTAATCTTCTTTTTCTATGTGTAACGTTTTCATCATCGGAACTTTTTCATCGATATTATTCATGGCGAACGTCCGTCGAATTGAACTTCGCAACACTAGACTGAGCTTTCGCCTAGTTTTTGGTGTGAACAGGACATATTTTCATAAGCTTAGCTAGCTTAGCTCTTCGGCATAGCTTAGCTCTTCGGCATAGCTTAGCTCTTCGGCATAGCTTAGCTCTTGCAACCTGCATCAGAATAAACGCTCTAAATGTCGGTGAATATACTGAGCACTACTGTTACTGGAAACTAAAAATCGAAAAGACAAAATGCTGTAACTTATAACAACACCAATAATTCGCAGGAATCCAACAGAATATTAGCGTCAGGTAGGTTGGTATACTCATTTGCCCGACACATACTGAGCTGGATTCCCATTTGGTGCAACCTGAAGACGTAAAACGCACTTTGTACGTTATTTGAGTTAAAGTGTGTCATAGTTAGAGTGTCACTTATTTACTTTAAAATAAGTCAAAATTAAAATCTTTTATTTCACATAAACCGTCTTTGCACTTATGCAACGTCAGAAGCAAGGTGCACGGTTTCCTATGGAGAAGAGCCGGCAAGAAACTCCCGACTACTGAAAAATCACGCTCTAAAAAGTATGAAACAAGAAAATATTTCGGACAGAAATCAAAATATAATTGGAATAATATTATTTACACACACGTATTTACATTATTTAAAAACTATCAGACTTAAAATAACAATAAGTACAAGTATATAAAAGGGGGGGGGGGGGGGGGGAATAATTATAGGGCATCAAAAAATTCGTCCGCATCGCTCTCAATAGGAAAAGTGCCCAAAATGCTGGCAGCATTGCCACGTTGTATAGCAATGCTGATTTTTTGGCCAAAGAATAGGCCAGCCCTCTAGTCACGTGAAGAGACGACCAGCCGCTTGGCGATGTCTTGAAAAACAAGGTGGGCACTCGGACCCCATGGCCCTGGTGTTTCAACCCAAAACGGCTCAAACATATAAGTCCCAATAAGATTGGAGTATTTGCGCCGTTTGAGGTTTTCCGCACCTGCAGCAGTAGCCCCAGCACAGCCCGCCGTGCTAGGAAGATGGGATGGCGCAAGGGTGTCGACACACGTTGCATCCCACACCAAAGGCCTACCTACATACCTTCCAAGGCATTATGGTCATTCCGTCTGGTCTCTTCCCATCATCGCGTGCCAGGCCATTAGGTTCTAAAACAGCTGGCACTCCGGCGGTTACAAGAGCACGACGGATGATGTCATTGATGCTGGCGTGCCGTGCTATCCGGCCTGCGCTCTTACTGCAGGATAGGCCATGGTGTCCGAGACAGTCGACACCTTCACCGCATTGGCAGCAATGCGGAGCCACACAAGGAGCGCCCAGACGCAGACAGGTAGCGAGCCGGAAGGTGGTATCACCCAGCATAGTGCCAGATATAATAGGTAAAAAATGGTCAAGGTAAAGCCGTGGTCGCATGCCATTATAATTTCGTAGGTGTACAGGCATGCGACCACGGCTTTACCTTGACCATTTTTACATTTTTGCACTAAATAAATGGTTTATTTATATATACTTATATATCCATAAATTTTATCAACGCACCTCCTGTGTTTCCATGTCGTAGATTTTGATGGATGTGTCTTCATAACCGACGGCCATTTTCGTCGAGTCCGACGTAAGACCCAATGAGAGTGCTGCGAAACGTTCTAGAAAATAACAGTACTTACTTTTATTTTTTTTAAAGGCAAACATTGTTAAAAAATACATCTATAACAAATAACATGAGGTAAGTACCTACAGGTCAAGAAAAATTATTTTCCGAAACAGATTTGGAGTCAGCTTCCAAGTCTAACTGGATGCAGCTGTACGGCAGAATTTTACATGAATTTTACTGAAAGTAACATTGTGGGTTTAAAATATCTGTGATACCAACATTTAGCATCTACTCAAATAGTATTTGCCACAACTGGAAATAGTTATAGTTGCAAAGGTATATTCATTTTGCAATTGTAGCGGTTACACCGCCAGTACCGCCACATACAAACTACGCATCAAAGACATGACGTCACACAAAACCTGCATCGAGCAATTAGAGTTTACCGCGCGATCGACATACATACAAGATTCCGACTTCAACCGTCGTGCAGTTGCCCCCTAGACACAATACCCGTCTGGTTGGAAGATCCTCCCTTTTCTATGGTGGATGAGTGAACTTTATACCCTGTTCCTCATACCACTAAACAATCACCAAATGCCTCTTTACCTCCAATGGTTTTGAAGTGAAAATTTCTTTAAGCGCGTTGAGCGATTTTTGGTAAGGGATAAACTTATAGATTCGCGAAATGCTGGGCTATAGAATATAGATGGCGCTAACACAAATTTTCACTTCTGTTGGTTCAGACCCCATGTTTTTACTTATAGCTATTTTGACCAACCTGTACAACCATTGCAGCAGTACCTACAGTGTTAAAGACTAATTAAATAACACACTCAGAACATACTAAGCTTAATAATATATCCATTTACGCGACTATATGCTAAAAGTTAGTTGATTCTGTTTGACAGCATTAATTGCATTTGAAAGTCCACCCGACCGACGCCCAGCTGCATTGCTAATTTGAGCCGACTAGGACTGTAGAACCTTAGAGTACCCATGGATTAACTAATACCGTCTGCCAGCCTGTTAGCCGAACACGTTCGATCATTTTGGGCTTTTACTATAACACCCTGATATTTACGAAATCTGATAGGCATTTAACTAATCTAGAGAATTTGATTTAAATTATAAATTCGGGAAAGGAGAACAATTAGATTTTTTACAGTTATTAATCATACTGTTTTGGTATTTTATAAAAAGAAGGCTTTGATAAAATCATAACAGTATATGCCACATCAGAAACAACTACTTAATCCCCAATCCTTTTGTTTTTAGCACATTCCGTGTTCTAGTTTCGACTTGAGTCATCCACGTCATGTGATCCTCTTTATCAACCCACAAAGTTCCACTGCGGTAGAAACATATACGAGTTTGCTACCGACTACCTTATAATTAAAAAACTGGTGGTGTACTGCCTCGTTGGTCTAGTGGTCGCAAGCGCTACTGCTGAGCATGAGGTCCTGGGTTCGATTCCCGGGTCGGGCAAAGTGTTATTGGGTTTTTCTATCTGAAATTTCTCAGTAGCAGCTCGGAGTCTGGATTTGTGCCCGGTTGATGGCAATAGGCTCGCTCCCTATTACATGGGACTTAAACATAACTGGCGAAATGTGGGTGTACCTGCTACAGGGACATCTCTGCCCAACCCTTCGGGGAAACAAGGCGTGATGTTATGTTATGTTATGTTATGTAAAAAACTGGAAAAAAACTAACGTGTTAAAAACGGCGTAGCAAACGACGAGATCCCAGGGCTTCCATAAAACTGCGTGTTCAGGCTATCCAGCATCGGGTCAGCTCTGATGCAAAACCCTGGAGGGTCTGTCACGGACGTATCTATCTTCACAAATAAATGGACAATGTTAATCGATAGGGCCGACAGCCAATTTGAGTTGATTTATGTAGGTCTGCCCTTAAGATGGGGCTTTGAAACCAGCGATGTTCAGCAGGCGATTGACATTTAACGAAAAGAAAGAAAAAAAAATACATTATTTTCGCTTCATGTGATGCTGGGGCCGCATTTGCGTCTATCGAGACGAAGCTTCGCACAAAGATACGATACAAGCAGATGTGACCAACCATTATCGGTTATCGATAGTTCGGCTGCGTAGCATTTATCGCCCGGGTCGCGGTACATAATAAGCGTGGCGTGTGGTCGGACTAACGTTGGTCATTTCGACTGTTGTTTCCGGACTGTGTAGACGCTCTGTCGAACTAATGGAGAGCATCTTGGATTATTGCACAATAATTCGTTAAAATTATGAAGCCGCTAATGTGACCACCACATTAGCGCGATAACTTTGTGGCGAGCAAAGCATACGAAGTTTTGGCACGCATTGCTTTGTCACGATAGACGCACGTGCGGCCCCACGGTTAGAGAAAATAAATAAAACATAAAAAAACATGTTGAGGGAAAATATGTTTGCCAGGAACCTCCTTACAACTTTTGTAATATTCTAGCAACTTGATTTTATAGTTCTAATGCACTTGAATGAATTTCACAAGTTTTTGTTCTTGTGCACCATGCGAAATTATTGTTACTAACAACCTCAAATTGCCTTGCCTATGGACTTTTTTGTCTGAATTAAATGTGTTATTTTTATTTTTTATATTTACAGTGACAGTCTGTTATCTGTTGTTGATTAAAGTTGACGCCAATCATAACGCCAATTATATTATTTTACAACTACATTATTAAGAACTGCAACTGAACTTAAACACAGACAGCCCAGAAAATTCGTTGACACTCACGCATCAAAATACCTTAAAGAATTTGATAAGGTAGCAAATATGTAGCAATTCAGCGCATCGCTTGTTTCAAAGCCTCGCAGGAACAATTTCTGGTGAAAGGATATCTACACACAAACCGCTAGGCCGCTAATACCAATGGGAATGGAGGATAACATTTTAATCTTCGTTATTCCCAGTTGTTATTTGCTACATCGCAACAACGGAAATGAATACACGCGCTTTTGTGCTTCGATAAATAATTCTATTTGATAAATTGAATCCACTCAGGAATTTTGCGTGGAAGAGAACAATATACGAGTATTGAATTTCGCAGGTACCTGGATGATAAAAAATGGATGGTCTTCGTTGTTCTACTGATTTATTCATAGATGTTATTGAACAAATATATTTCAAACAACGGCTGATGCGATATGTAAAAGAAAACAATTTTTATGAACCCAGATTTTAGTGTTCTGCAGAAAAGTAGCTCAACCTCTCCGTTACAAAGTATCGTGTAGATAAATATACTCATAATAGAGGGAACAGGGACTGTGATTCTCAATACAAATGTATGTATTCCCCTTTTTTCTTCCTGAATAATGCCAATATAACAATAATTTTTTATTTCATAAAATCAAAGTCTGTTAAACACGTCCCTGTCATTTCCTTTTTTTAAGCAACTATGTAAAGAAAATATGACCCCCCTCCAAAAGTTATAAAAAATGCTCCATTTTCACCGCCGCGCCGTGATAAGTGCACTACCAGACAAATTCGAAAAGTTTATAACATAAAAGAAAATGACAAGAACCTAGACATAATTACTCTTTTTTTTCAATTTTTATGTAATAATAATTGAATCGGCTCAGTTTTCGTGGAGAAAAAAGGGGAATACGAAACGTCGATCCCGTCAAAAAAATTTGTGATATCATCGGTCTGAACTGCCCTACCTATCGGACTCTACGGGAGCAGACTTGAAGTAAGACGACGGCAATAGCTCCTTCAAATAAGTACCTATATTTCAAATTCCTCGCAAGCCCCGTCTCGTCTTAAAGATTCCAATTCCAAATTGTCAAATTGTGTGAAACATATCTTCCTACCCTCCAATTATAGGAGCATTAGAATTATATTGAGCTTGTATTCAATACCCATAGTTGCTACTATTAATAGATTCAGATTTCACTTACGTGTGGGATCTCGATTCGATATACGGTTCCGTCCATGCAAGCCGCGTAGCAGATATTCGGTTCAGTTAGGCTGTACTCCAGAGCATGCACGGGTTTCGGTGGGAACTGGATGTTCCGTAACGTACAAAGCACGGTGCCTGTACTGCCGTGCCGCATCTGGAATTCCAGAGATTGTTTTAAGGTTACACTAGGCGACACATAAATTAATTCTATCCTACTATTTATAATATAATATCGACGGTGGAAATTTCAAATGTCGTAAGGGACAGGGAATACAATGTCCCTTACGACATTTATAAATATACATAAATCATACAAATATTATAAATGTGAAATTTTGCGTGTTTGGATGTTTGTTACTAAATCACGCAAAAACGGCTGAACGGATTTGGATGAAATTTGACACACAGATAGCTTATAACCTGGATTAATACATAGGATACTTTTTATTCCGATATTCCTACGGGATCGAGGCTTATGCTGGTAAAACCGCGGGGCGCTGCTAGTGCCTAGATAAATTCGCGCTGTTGGATAGGTATTCAACGCTCCACTCAGCACCGATAGTCGAGAATCTAACAGCGCGTGACTCAATTTGAACTACTGTAATTACACAAAACGTTTGAGCTTTTCAAAATTCAAAAGTCATTTGTTCAAGTTAGGCTGAGAATCAGCACTTTTCGATCGTCAAAATTACATAAGACAGTCCCCCAAAAACGCCCGCCCTTCAACACGTCCTAGTGTTTTAGGTGGAAGAAATGGCGCAGCAAACTCCCCAGCAGCACAGCTGTCTGTTCAGTTAGAAAAAGTTGATTCTATACAATTAATAAGTAGTATGCAAAATAATTTACATTACGCTATACTAAATTATGTTATAATGTTAGCTAGCACACGCCAATATACCAACAAAAACATCGAAATCTATACTCAAGCGAAAACTAAAACCGTAAACATTTTCATGGTCAAAGTAATTTTAGTTCGTGTAGCGCACATCAAAAGGCAGAAGTTTTGGGTTCCTATGATTGGTTATTATTTTAGGTTGGCTTGAAATATCATCCGTTTCCTTTCCCTCATTCTAACTTAAGAGCTTCAGTAGAGTTTGTGGAGCTATAACCAGGGCCGCGCCCGCCGGCGCCGCCCGCCCGTATGTGCGAAGTGTGCGGCGCACAAAGGCGCCATGCCCTTAATTAAATATGAGCGTCAATTATTGTTTTTTTTTTTTCTACTAGCTCCTTCGAGAAAAAAGACAGTCATATTGTAAATATCTTGAATATAGAATGTCAATAATTCGCGTTTTCCTTTTCTCAGTAATTGCCAAGTGGTAGCGAGCCGTTTTTTTTAAATTTATTTTCGAAAATAATATAAAACTAGAAAACACATTTACGTAAAAATTTTAAACAAAAAAAAAAAATTACGTGGCGAAACAGGACGACAAAAAAAGAGGCGCTTTATAGGTTTCGCACGCAGGCGCTGCCGAGGGTCGGCGCGGCCCTGGCTATAACAATTAGGTAGATACCTAAGCTCACCTCAACGCTGCCTGAGGCATGGCCCACAATAATATGATATCCATTTGGTGAAAATTGCATTGCAGTTATAGCACCCTTTTCAGAACAGTACCATCTGTGTTGCAATATTTTGTTAGAAGTGTTTTTCAAGTATTTCTCATTATTCTCTTTAACCCATTCTTTCCATGGGTAAAACCGTTCTTTTAATTTCTCGCAATAGAACATCGGATACCATATTTTCGGGTGTAATTCATTACGATAATATTCTTTTATATTCTTTGCGTATTCCTGAAGAACCTCTTTTAGTTCAGGTTCTGACATTTTTGACGTGGCCTACCTGTTTATCGGCAAATTGAACGTTTTGCGTTGTAGGTTTCTACCTATCTACCCCGCATAAACATATACCTTCACAGGCTGACCGAATTTCGACCATGGCGGAGACCAGCCTTCGGAGCGGGACATATTATAGTGCACAAGTGTGTTCGCAGACACAGGTGCATTGACTCTTCCCTCACTCTTCTAGTCCGATGGGACGGCAATCCGACACGACCGGAGACGGAGAGAGATCAGACGCAGGGCCAACGGCTTAACGTGCTTTCCGAGGCACGGGGGTATCACACCGCCAACTTCCAAACTCCGGGATGTTACTAAGAAATGCCTTATTGAAAAACCCAATAACACTTTGCCCGACCCGGGAATCAAACCCAGGACCCCACGCTCAGCAGTCGCGCTTGCGACCACGAGACCAACGGGGCAAAAACCCCAAATGAGAAGAGATAATCATATAGGTACCTACATAGTTTAACTACATTTATTTATGACTAGCTGCACCCCGCGGTTTTACCCGCATAAGTCTCGATCCCGTGGGAATATCGGGATAAAAAGCATCCTATGTCCTTCTCCGGGTCATGGTCTACCCATATGCCAAATCTCATCCAAATCTGTTCAGCCGTTTTAGCGTGATGCCGTGACCAAGGGAAATAGGGATTGATTTTTATGTATATAAATAGAGATACATTCATATTTGGCCAGGTAATTAATAAATCCTCTCTTATAATTATATGGGTAAGTCAATAGCTAGGCACAAATTCAGTCTCAAAAATCCCCAATAACAACTTTCCCGACCTACGCATCGAACCCAGTAACTCAGGGTCAGTAGTCGCGTCCGCAACCGTTAAGTAGATAGGGACAGTCAAGGTGGCGACTAGCTTCAATAGCTTCCTTTGTTACTGGCAGCTCTACGAATTCAGAAACTAATAAAGGTACCATTCCGTACCCGACCGCAGGCGGCAACTGCAGGCGAAGTGTCGCCGCGTCATGTCGCTGCAGTCCGCCAGAGCGGCCCGTATTCCAGTCGGTAAATAGAAGATAAAAAACATGTTATCGCTCGAGCGTTGGCGGCACAGGTCCTCGTAGAGTACATATGTTCTGTGCACTGGTCTGCGGTCGGGTTACACGTGTCGTTTGTCGCTCGCCTGTAGCTGCAAACGACGTGTCGCTAGCTACGGAAGGTATTTCATAGAAACCAGTCGTGTCGCGGCGACACGTCGCCTGCAGTAACTGCCTGCAGTCGAGTACGGAATGGTACCTTTAAATTAGAGAATGGGTAAGTTCATACACTTAGTGTTTCCCACATACCTGAATCAAGCCAGAAGAATGTCCCAGGATGATATTTTCTCCGTCAGGGGTATAAATCATAGAGCAGATAAAGCCACATTCCGCCAAATAATGTTCCTGCACTAAACTTTGATTAGCAGTATCTTTAAAAAATCTGTCAGTATTATCTTGCAACCAATCTATTTCAGGAATACTGAGTTTCCTTTCAGCAAATGACCCAAATGGAGTCCTACCGCCTTCTTGTTCGCGTTTCAGGCTAAATGTTACTCGATCTCGAAATTCACGGACGAAGACCCTAATGTCTGAGGTGCTTTCAGAAACATTAAAGCGGCTATAATTTGATTTGCCTAGTTCATAGGTGGAAGTTCCGTGTATGCTCATGTTTTCACTAAAATGCCTTTAGTACCTAATTAAATTCAGTAATTATCAAACACCATGCGATGTTGTTCTGCAACTATTATTGGGGTGCAGCTAGTCTTCGGTAAATATTCTCTTCAAGTACTTTTTCTTCTGATATTAATAAAGAATCAATCTAGTAAAACAAAAGTGAAATGCAGGCAAATAATCACACAAATAATAGTACCCGATATGTAGGTATTACTTTCTTCTATGAATAATAGACAGCAGCCAGCAAAGTAATCCGTCAACCCGTCAATAATATTTTTTGGGTTCCGTGTGCAACTGATAACGGATGGGTGTCAACGCCGTTGACTCAACGGTATCCGCTGTGCCTACACTGTAGCCTACACCGTGTTTCTGCCATAGATATATCAAGTTCTGCTTGTCTGTTTGTCTTAGAGTTATGTATATCTTTAGCTGTAGACTGCAGTTAATAATATCTAACTAAGCTAACCAGTAGGAGTTTTAACAGATTAGAATAAGTAGATAAAGCTATGGGTGCTCATTATACGTAAATCTTGAAATTTGTTCATGCTCTATTTCGAAAACGATATCTATTATTTAGGTATTAGGTACCACAAGCGTCAAACATTGCCGTACGGCAATATTAGGGCACCACTATCGCACTTAGGTTACTTCGAATATGGGAAATAAATGTTAAAATAAATGTGTAACAAAAAACGCTGCTTGTGGGTGACTCAAATCAAACCTACTAGCACTTGTCGGCAAAGTAGTGCCATCATCATAGGTCTGCATAAGTAAAATATTTAGTTCTAAACGTCACGACGTCAGACTCTTATATGAGTAGCACACTTGCAAACACCTCTAAGTTAATTCATCATAGTTTCGAGTAAAACAGAAAAAACTGAAAGAAAGAAAGAAAGAAAACTGGAAGAAGAAAACTGTCACACGACATTGTTGGTGTTGCCAGTAATTTGAATGAGTTTGCCCTAAAGAATGGGTTATTATTGTTGTCTTTAGATCAGAAATAAACCGCGATTTCTAATAAAATGCTTCACTAATCGTGATTTAAAATTTAACTTAACGAGTTTTGAAAGTGAATATTTAACTTAGAGGTTTATGTTAGTGTAATAAAATAACTTAGCTAGTTATGAAATAGTTTAATAGTAAAAATATTTTATGTTTAAAAATGTAATTAAGGGATCATACAAAGTTAAGTAACATCAACTATACATAATATCTAAATCAAAGTTTTTTCTAAAAATGTAATTAAGGTTAGGTTTAAAAATGTAAAGGGATCATACAAATTTGTTAAGTAACATCAACTTTACTTAATATCTAAGTCAAAGGTTTTTATAAAAATCGAATGTCAAGTATTCCTTACACCCTAATATCTTCAGATTCTTCCATCAATGTTGACTCATTATCAGTCTCATCATCAGCTGTTAGAGGTTCAACGGCTGGATCCTGATTCAATAAGGCCACAAAAAATTGCAAAAACTCAAGGTTTTGCCATTGCTCACCAAAATGCTTTGTAAGAAGAGCCCGCACGTCTTTCAGTTTCGCAGGGTTAACTGGATGACCAATACCAATTCTTAGTGGGTTCATGTTGCTCAAGGTTTTGTTTTTCTTTAATATACTTCCATAATTAGCATTTTGTGATACATACTGACTCTCTCCTTTCACAACGATACGACCGTTGCCGTCTTTCATCATTGTAAATAATTTCATTGTCGATCATCGATCATCATGTCGATGTCAATCATCATTGTCAATAATTTCATTCACACCACAGCGTAGAACACAGAAATGAACACTAATAAGATGGCGGTCTTTGTTGGTGGACACAATTAACATAGAGACTTTTGCAAGTGGCGTTTGAGTAAGCGGTCTTTGCAACTGTCATTTGGTTTAACTTAGAGAGTTTTGAAACAGGATCCACTTTTTATTTGAATTTTGTACGACACTTAGCGGTGTTTGCTGTAGTATCGAAATATGAGTGTGTTCGTTGGTACGAGTACTATACAAATTACCCGCCATTCCATTTATCAATAAAAAGTAACTTAGAGGTGTTTGCAAGTGTGCTACTCATATATCGACCTGTATTCTGAGTTGTACTCTTTCATCATCATCTGCCTAGCCTGGGTCGGCTTCCAGTCTAACCAGATGCAGCTGAATACCAGTATTTTACATGGAGCGACTGCCTATCTGACCTCCACAGCCTAGTTAAAGTACTAGTTATCACGATACCCCTTAGTAAGACTGGTTATCAGACTTTTGGGCTTCTAACTACCCGTTACGACTGTCAAAGTCTGACTGTCTACAAATGACCGCCAACGTGGACAACATGCTTTCCGAGGCACGAAGGGGTCTTGGTATGAAAAAATGGTCACCCATTCACGGACCGACCGCGGCAAGCGTAGCTTAACCTGACCGATCGACCCGTGCGGCTGTTATTACTTAGCCACAAGCCTTAATAAAGCAAAAAATAAAAATTAATAACATCAGATATTTCACAGATCATTCACAGACATAATTATGTAGGTACTTTCAGTGAAAACTGTACAAATTAATATGTTTCTTCTTACACTAAATCGTGCTCTAAGATGTTGTTTACCAATATCAGTAATCAGTACTCATTTTAGTGAAGTAGACAAAGAGTCCGATTTTTTTTAAACTTTACATACATATTCTCAAAATCATGAGATGAATTATGTACGGTGGTTATTACGGAACCCTTAGGTAGTCCGTCTCGTATACTTGGCCAATTTTTACAGCACTATACCTGTGGTTTCACCGTTTGCCGTAATCGCAGAAAACGTATCTTTGATACATAATTTTGGGAGTATTCTGGAATATCACTAATTATCACTGCCAATTTTGGTTAAATTTTCAACGATAATAAAAAAATATTTTATGAAATTAAAACTTTATTGAAGTAAATAGTTCTACGCTATTTCAAGAAGGTTTTTGCGTAAAACAAAACGTGAGCCAGTTTATCATTCAGTTGGTACGGCTGAAACGCACTGTTGCTTTGATGAAAGAATAAGATAAACTTACGTAAGCTTAACAAGTTAAAACGAGATAGCAATATAGCTAACTCGGCTACCGATCTCTACGAGAACACCCGACATTAAATGACAAGTTACGATTGCACGGCCGCCATATTGTCTTGTCAATTTTGTGACGGTGGTGGGTTTATTGTGCATCATTTTATCAGAATATTAGTGTAAATTAATTGTATTAATCTCTTACAGCTTACGGTAGTCAAGGCAAGTATTATCCACGTCTCATTCATTAGTAATATAATGATAAAAATCTAAGTGTAACGATTGAATACCAAACATTTTATGGGGTCGGGTGTGGTATTGGTATTTAGTTCATGGAGTACTTGTTTGTTTTGTTTTATTATCCGTTTCCTAGAGCCGTTGAATGCATGAAACACGGTGCAGATTGAAGTGTTTATGTGAATAAAAGAACCCAATCTCTTTGTTTACTCAAAACCTTAGATCGATAGTCATGGCCGCGTAGTGATCGGTTAAAATCATGGTGTTTTTTTTTACAGGTGCAGGGTGCATTGTTGCATCCTCTGAACCATGAGCTATCAGATACCATCGTCCCAGAGCCGCACGAGTAAGTCAAACATAGTATAGTACTTATTCATTATTTTATAAATCAATAAGTATGCAGCAGTAGATAAAATAGAGAAGTGTTCTAGATACTGATATAGTTAGGTAGGTACTTTCAGATCGTTGTGACTGTGATGTGACTCATCGAAGGTATTGACTGAAGTTCCGACAATATTAACAAATACATTCATTAATGCATAGAACGGTAATATAAGACTATCTCGCTTTGATTTTTATTTCACAAGGGTTTATTATGATTAAATCTATCTAACTACCTCTTACTATACAACTTTAGTTGAATTCCCAAAATAATTTCTTATTCTGTCAATTTTCATCATCTCAGTAAATTTTTTCCAATCAATTGAACAAATAATTTTCTAAAAATAAACAATCATCTAAATTCAGGTGATTGCATTCCTAGTTGACTTAAACTTGAAAGTGTAACTACAAACATTGTCATTCTTTTTTCCAGTGTCTCACAGCAACTATGCAGGCTCCGATGTGCCGATGGCGCCCAGTAAGGAGCAGCAGACCCTCATGTGGCAGCAGAACTCCTACCTGGTTGACTCTGGCATCAACTCTGGGGCTGCTACTCAGGTATGTTCTCACATTCTCTTGAGTTTGGGTATGATTGTTTATAATCAGCAAAACGTTTACCAGGCACCTTCAGATTATACATATTATCTACGGATTCAATAATATTGAATTTTGTCTATGTAGGACTTCGATCAACAATGTTGGTATGGTTGGTTGAAGAAGATGATTGAATTGCATACAATTTAATGATGTGCCATACACATACTGATATTTCAGATTATGATTTAACTGGCGAAATGTGGGTGTACCTGCTACAGGGACACCTCTGCCCAACCCTCCGGGGAAACAAGGCGTGATGTTATGTATGTTATGTGATTTTCTCTAAATTGTATGCAATTCCGGGCTTTCTTAATTAATAATATTAATTCTGACTCTGAATTCAGAGAGCAATTCAGAATGTGTGAGTCCAGCCTTAAAGGAAGAGTAACTTATATTTGTAATGCTATGGCTACATTGTTTAATTTTTAATTATTTTTACCTATTGTGGTATAGTAATCTTATTCCAGGTGCATCTCATCTTCACTTAAAATTATATTATGAATGTATACAAAAGATTGTAAAACATTTCAAAAGAGTAACGGTGGAGTTTTTTTGCCCAATCTTCTCCATATGAAAACTACATTTTGGTAAGGCGAATAGAATCAATAGAATTTTTTGTAAATTTTGACTTTCAAAGGTGCCTTCTATGTGCCTAATTGAAATAAATTTACTTGACTTGATTTTTTGACTTATTTGATTTCGTATGGGCAAGAAACTCACGTCGTTACTCTTTACCTAGAATAAAATTACTATACCACAATAGGTAAAAACAATTAAAAATGAAGCAATGACAGATAATTTAATTATGTGATAAATACGTTGGTGCTTACATATTTACAAACATTGTATGAATATTTATATTACGAATATTTTAAGTCATCTTTCTTTCATAGGTCCCGTCACTTACGGGCAAAGAAGATGATGAGATGGAGGGAGACCAGCTCATGTTTGACCTGGATCAGGGATTCGCTCAGGGTTTTACCCAGGAGCAAGTTGATGGTAAGTTAGATAATTACATACACCTTGTAAGAATTTTATATAAAATAATTTCAAAATATGATAATCAAAGGAGTCAAGTTGTCATCATATTATTATTAATTGAGTGATTAATCTGTAAAATGGATCAGGTTATTAATGACTCATTAGGTTTATGATAACAATATAGTATGTTTTTCTATGATTTAAATATTTAAAAAAAAACAAATTTACTTTGAATTTTGAATAGAAATTGGATTGGAATATAATTGGAATATTTAAAATAGTTCTTCTGATACATGCCATCTGCAAAACAATTTTTTACCATGGGGTCGGACTAAACTATCCAATAGATCAACAAATACAATACGGCTGAAATAACTTGGCAGATATAAACATAAGCTCTTCGATCTTTCATGCATGTTCTCTCACTCACCTCATGTCACCATTTGATTCCTAAAAATGTTATTACGCAGCCTTCTACGCAAAGTTCGGAACTGCCAAATTATATCAAGGCATAATAGATTTAGAAACATGATAATTGTTGAATAATTTTACTGATAAGCTAAAATGTATCATCCTTCTTTTTCCTAGACATGAACCAGCAGCTATCCCAGACACGTTCCCAGCGTGTCCGGGCTGCTATGTTCCCTGAGACTTTGGAGGAGGGCATTGAGATCCCCTCCACTCAACTGGACCCTGCCCAGCCGACGGCCGTGCAACGTCTTGCCGAGCCGTCGCAGATGCTCAAGCATGCTGTGGTCAACCTCATCAACTATCAGGATGATGCTGATCTAGCCACCAGGTAAGGCTAAGCTCTCATTTTGATAAAAAGCAATCAGGTTGGTGCATATCCAAAACTCCAGGCTGCAGCTGAGAAACTCCTTGTGGAAAAATTCAATAACGATAGCCTTGATATGGAGACTACCACTACACCAATAAGGTAGTCCAAAAAATTATACAAAAGGCAGTCAGTCAAGTTGGATTACAGTTGAAATCTGTTGTTAAAGCATGCTAAAGTCTGGCCACGTTTAGTCTGCAATGGAATAAATGGGCAACCCCAAAAAGTTTTAAATATGGTATACTTTTACATCAGTCAGTTATGTCAGTTTCAGGGTTGTAAGTAGATCTAATGATTTTGATATTTTTCCTTTTGATTTTTGCATAATAGATTATCTGTAATAGACTATGTCGTACCTATGCTGTACCTCCATATGATGACAAAACTGTATCAAATCCAGACTGCATTGCACTAAAGTAACTATTCTTTACCAGGAATAAATCAGAATATAAACAAAATAACCTATCAAAAACAAAAAGACAAACAAAGTATCAAATTCTTTTTTCGTAAGACAGGATGGTGTTACCGTCTATAGATATTTCAAATTCCACCATTTTTTATTACTTATGCAGAGTTAGCGTGACCAGACTCTAGTAACTGAAGTTCTCAGAAAATAAACATCGAAATAATGGTTGTTCAATACCATTGTCATACAACATGGACATGGCCGTCAGTCATGTGCATCTGTGATAGTAAATTAAAATTCAAATCGTGCATTGACTTATAAAGCCAGCATTATTTGACCACACACCTTCATTCCAGGGCTATACCAGAGTTGATCAAGCTACTCAACGACGAGGATCAAGTGGTCGTCTCCCAGGCTGCCATGATGGTTCACCAGCTCTCCAAGAAGGAGGCTTCTCGCCATGCCATCATGAACTCGCCTCAAATGGTCGCTGCTTTAGTGCGCGCCATTTCTAACTCCAATGACCTGGAGACTACCAAGGGGGCTGTGGGAACCCTGCACAACTTGTCTCACCACCGCCAAGGTCTACTTGCCATCTTCAAAAGCGGAGGAATTCCTGCTTTGGTGAAGCTTCTAAGCTCGCCAGTGGAGTCTGTTCTCTTCTACGCAATCACGACTCTGCATAACCTGCTCCTACATCAGGATGGATCCAAGATGGCTGTACGTCTTGCTGGAGGTCTTCAGAAGATGGTGGCCCTACTTCAGAGGAACAATGTGAAGTTCCTGGCGATTGTGACCGATTGCCTTCAGATCTTGGCCTATGGAAACCAAGAGTCGAAGTTGATTATTCTCGCGTCGCAGGGACCTATCGAATTGGTCCGTATCATGCGCTCGTACGACTACGAAAAGTTGCTGTGGACCACCTCTCGGGTGTTGAAGGTAAGATCAAAACAACAATTTATAAATACGATAAAATAAAGACCACTCATCATAAACAATATCACGATAAGAGCAGTGCATAAGCATAATATTATTAGTGCTGGGACACAAGCCTCCTCTCTATTGGCACAGCAGTGATACAGGCGAAAATGTCCACCCTTTACGATACTACACTATCATTTAGTATCAGGAAGATATGAAATGAAATACTAAATGAGGATGTCAGTGCTCATGTAGAAGTTTCTCTACACACACAGTATGAATCCTTATTTGCATCTAAAAATCTTTTGTGATGATTCGCCTTTTTGAACCAAACATTGACTAATACCTAAATGTTCCCCAGGTCCTGTCAGTATGCTCCAGCAACAAGCCAGCGATCGTCGAGGCGGGCGGCATGCAGGCGCTGGCCATGCATCTCGGCAACCCGAGCGGCCGTCTCGTGCAGAACTGTCTCTGGACTTTGAGGAATCTGTCCGATGCAGCCACTAAGGTATTACAAAATTATGGTTTCTATGTTATAACTTATATTTATGATATTGGAACTCTCAGTTTTAAATAAAATTAATTGGCAATAAAGTACTGAGCTTTTGTTCAAGTATTTACTTTGATGCTGTAACTGTGTATTTTATGTGAACTTTATAATGATTTTATTTTAATTTCTCATGAGGTGGAGGGCCTGGAAGCTCTGTTGCAAAGCCTCGTGCAAGTTCTCGCTTCTACTGACGTCAACATCGTCACCTGCGCTGCTGGCATTCTGTCTAACTTGACTTGCAACAACCAACGCAATAAGGTAATCCTCATCACTATTTCTTCTTTTCCATTAGTCCACCAGTCATCATCAGCACAGCCTTTTCCCAACTATGTTGGGGTCGACTTCCAATCTAACCAGATGCAGTTGAATACCAGTATTTTAGAAGGAGTGATTGCCTATATGACCTCCACAACCCAGTTACTGGGTAACACTATACCCCTTGGCAAGACTGGTTGTCAGACTTTCGGGCTTCTGACGACCCGTAACAACTCAAAGATTTACAAATGACACCCGGGACCAACTTTTCGAAGCACGGAGGGCCTTTTAAATGTGTAGGCGCAAAAATAAGTCTTTATAGAACCCCTTGGTGATGTCCAATCCAATTTAACAATATTAATCTTGCTGATACAATAGACAGTAATTTATCGAGGGTAAAGGATGTTGAGGTCAAAAGCTGATGCAATTCCCTGTAAGATAGCACGGCTAAGAATTCTTGGAAGAAGTACTATCAGAACTCTTTGTTATACAATATAAGCGACATATTTTTTTGTATTATCTTAAATTTATACTGCAGCTTTACTAAGATAGTTGTGAATACAGAAATAATTTTATTGACTGTGCAATTAAACAAACAATAATTTTGCACTGTTTATGTTTACTTATCCATGTTACTCTGCAGTTTATTTCTTGGGTCACCATGAGATATTTCGTAATATGGAAATGCACAAAAATCTCAGATGACGGCTGATAAAGGCATGATAGATTAACAGATCCTTAGTTGATACCAAACAAATTGGGATAGAGTCGCTTTAACATACATTTGTACAGGCAAATCTTTTATATTTTTGTCAGTTTTTGAATAGGGATAATGCTTGGGTAAAAAAAAAAAACCGTCAATAAGATAACAAAAAAATGCTAGACAGGTATTTTTTTGTTTTGTTATATTTATAAAAAATTACTTAGATAAAATGCATTAAAGTTGGAGAGCCCCATTCTCCCAACTTTAATGCATTTTATCTAAGTAATTTTCGCTACGTCACAAGTAATTATAAAATCTACATACTCTGTACATCTCGATGATAATGTATTGACATTAAGACGTGTTATATAATGCTGAGTTGGTGGAGCAGATTCTATTGTACAATGAGCAGACAAAAACAGCTGTAACATATTTTGATCCACTCTGCAGAATATTGTAACATGCATTCTCCCGCAGGTGACGGTGTGCCAGGCGGGCGGCGTGGACGCGCTGGTGCGTACCGTGGTGTCGGCCGGCGACCGCGAGGAGATCACCGAGCCGGCCGTGTGCGCGCTGCGACACCTCACGTCGCGACACGTCGAGAGCGAGATGGCGCAGAATGCCGTGCGCCTGCATTATGGATTGCCGGTACGTACGAATCATAATTTTGCGAGTTACGACCCGTGTGTCCGATGACATTTCCCGTCGTCAAAAATGACGAATTTCCATACAAACTTTTATCCCCTTTGGAAAGTGAATTTTCGGAACAATGTTTTATAATAAGGAATTTTTGTGTAAAATTTTATCTGTCAGTGAATGAATGAATGCCACATTTTTAATAAGTAGATAATTATGGTGTTGGAACATTATTGAAGAGTTATAATATTATTCACAACTGTGATTTCAATGTTTATGAGCTAAAGCTCAAATTTAGTCAGTTTTAAATATCGTAAGGAACATTGTATTATGTGTCCCTTACATTTTAAATTTCTACCGTTATTATAGTAATGTAGCTTTTATTCGTTCAACACGTGTAATTGTTAAGGTTAGCTAGCAAGCTTCTGGTACTTTGTATTTGTATTAACATACTGATATCCATTCTTCATGAGAATCACTATTCTCTGTAGTAAACTGTAACATGCACACGTATTGTGTGTAGCACGTCTTGTTATCTGTCTAGTAATTTCTTTGAAGTTGAACATCTTGTTTCTACAAGGTTATTTATGTAAACTCTTCAGTTAACGTTTCGTATTTTGTTCCACGTTTGGTGACTGTGCGCCGCAGGTGATAGTGAAGCTGCTACAGCCGCCGTCCCGCTGGCCGCTGGTGAAGGCGGTGGTGGGGCTGGTGCGCAACCTGGCGCTGTGCCCCGCCAACTACGCGCCGCTACGTGAGCACGGCGCCGTGCACCACCTCGTGCGTCTGCTCATGCGGGCCTTCAACGACACGCAGAGGGTAACTACCTATAAAGAATCGACTCAATTAACTAGCCTATGGCAGTACACTGCTGGACGTAGGCCTCTCCCAGTCTGCGCCACAACACCCTGTCCTCCGCCATCCGCATCCAGTCTGTCCCAACCACCTTTTTAAGGTCATCGGTCTATCTAGCTGGGGGGCTCACCACACTACGCCAAGACAAGAGAACCACTATTGGGAATCTGCAGGTCACAAAAAATAACCGTCTTGAAAACTAGTTTACGCAATATGCAGCAGAACACATTATGCTGTCTGCTACTGACACACTTGAGTTGTGTCTGTCGCTATTCGGCATCATTTTAAAGTCTGAACGTAATTTATGTGCCAGAAACACGGTAAATATAAGCTCGACTTAAATATAACGCATGCTAGCCGCATCTATCAAATACCATGTACGATTTTGTATTATTTTTAAATTATTTTCATCAAAATTGGCAAAAAGTTTAATTATTTGAAAACCACGCTACAATGTTTAACATAACTTTGTTTATAAATCCTCAGATTCTTCTATGATATTTACAGTCAAATTATCACTGTATTTTACTACACTAAAATAACATAACCTAACCTATAACCCTTAATTTTCTAGCAACGCAGCTCATCGGGTGGAGGTACGGCAGGCGGAGCCTACGCCGATGGAGTGCGTATGGAAGAAATCGTCGAAGGCGCCGTGGGAGCTCTGCATATCTTGGCAAGGGAGAGCGTGAACAGGCAGCTCATACGTCAACAGAACGTCATTCCCATCTTCGTGCAGCTGCTGTTCAATGAGATTGAGAACATTCAGGTAACCTTTCAAGAAGATATAGTGCGATAATGTCTCAGTGATACTGAAGCATTCTTTTGATAGTTCTCAAAGAATAAAGCAAGTCAACACCCTTTATTTTTACTGCAATTCTGATAAGGAGAGATGATTTCTGTTTTGTTCAGATATGTTATTAAAAAGTACATACTTTTATATTATACGATTTCCCTGAAACATTTCTCGTACGAGCTTCAAAAGAGTGATCTTTTTTTTCTGTAAAATGCCAATAGAAAAACGTCCAATAGCTCGATCAAAAAGTTTAGGCTTTACTGGAGCATGTCTGATGCTGTCCGAACACAATATCAATCTTAGAAAGAGGCACCGGCCTACGAAAAAAAAAGTATTAATCAGATTATTAACATTATTTCAGCGCGTGGCTGCAGGAGTGCTTTGCGAACTGGCTGTCGAGAAGGAAGGAGCCGAGATGATAGAGGCCGAAGGCGCCACGGCTCCGCTTACCGAACTACTGCATTCACGAAACGAAGGTTGCTACTCAAGTAATTATATTTCTTAGGGCAAGATAGACAGGCATTTATATGTTGTCCTGATTAAGTCAGCCAATGTTTCGGGCGATGGACGACCAAATCGGGTCAGCGTTTAAAAATGTCTATCGCTCCACTCGTGTTTTCGTGTAGAGTTTGTTCTGGTCGTTTTTGTGGTGTTTACAAAGTATTTTTATTCTACTGATATTAAACATGATTAATTCATCTCATAATTTGATTCAGCATTGTAATGTAAGCGCATGTTGACTCATAGTAATGCAACAACTATGAAAATATTTGTCGAATCTATAAACTACGCTAACTACGCTAAATCTATAAAGCATGATGGTCCTGATTTCATATAAATTTTGCCAGTCAGTAAAGTACCTTAGTTTTGTTTTTATGCACGTATAGACAACATGTAAAAAAAATGTCCGATCCGTGAGGGTGTTGGTAGGTCTCGTACTGAGAATCTATGTATGTGGTAATTAAAAGGAAAAATGAAAAAAAAAAATTCGCCACATTTTTTTTTTTCAAATGGGGAATTTAAACGGATTATTTATTACATGGGACGCGGGCGGCCGTCTTTTAGCGGGTGTCTATAAGGCATAACTGTGTAATTTTTAATGGATTTGGGGTAATTTTGGTACTAAAAATGTGAATTTTAAATAGCAATAACTTATTTTTATTTTCAATAATAATAAAAAAAATCGGTAATTTTATTGCAGTACCTGTGCCCTTTCAGATCGGACTGGGTTTTTTTTACATATTGTATCTCAATCATGCTGTTTGTATCTATTTATGTACAGACGCCAGCACTTCAAGCTACTACAATCTGTCAAATTTATTAAATTGATTTTCAACTTTATCGCTGAAAAATAAGGTTCAAAGTTGATTGGGAAAATTTGACAGTTTCGGGTAGCTTGATGTGCTGGCGTCTGTACCATCAAAATATTAATAGTTAGCTGCCTGCAATCTTGCATCTGTTGAGTTGACTTTAACCATTTTGTGTGTTGTTTGTTTACCAAGGAAATGTTTGACGTATTATTATAACTTTTTTGTTTTTCTTTCCTTCTTTCAAGGCGTAGCGACTTATGCAGCAGCGGTACTATTCCGCATGTCCGAAGACAAGCCTCATGACTACAAGAAGAGACTCTCCATGGAGCTGACCAACTCTCTGTTCCGCGATGATCACCAGATGTGGCCCAACGATCTGGCCATGCAGCCCGATCTACAGGTAAGGAATTTTTGATGATAGGAGGGAGGATTTCTGTGTAGATTCGAAATATGAAAGATTATAAATTGTCGTTGTTTTTTGGTGCCAAAAATATTTAGAAAAAGAAAGGTGTGCTTAGAGATATTTTTATTTGGCGAGTATTTTTTTTGTTTGTTAGGCAAATTATTAATAGGTGTTTATTTATAAACTTTGCTCAATTAAATAATGATTAATATTTGCTTAACGATACATGTTTTGACGGTTATTACGTCTCTTAACTTTACGCAACGTTTATAAATGAACCATATAGTTATTATTTGCGAATCAGTAACGTTTACAGTAACTGTAAAGTCAATGTTTTGAGGTATACTTGATGGATTAGAAAACATTTTTGTCTCAGTGTACCAATTTTAAAACCAATGTCGTATTTGTGTGTACTTGTGAATGTGGCTTCCCCTTTTTTAATTTTACTCCTCGCCTTATTTAATTTTGATCCGAAATCCCTTCACTAGGATATGCTCGGGCCTGAGCAAGGCTATGAGGGGCTGTATGGCACGCGACCATCGTTTCACCAGCAAGGTAAGTTGGGACCGCATTTGTAGAAGTTTGGTCGACTAACACTTAGAACTGTGTAGAAAATGATGTTACAAAACCTCACTTAGTTTTGATTTTAGTTGCTAGTACACCTTTTGCACTCGCCGGAATTTTGTTCTGTATGATAATCGGGTCTTTATAAACTATTGAAAAAGACATTTGCATCGTAACGTAACGGATTTAATTATTATCTCATCTCGTATTACGTTACTTACAGCATTTAGCATTAACTTTAAAATCTACACATAGACAAACACATTATTTCTCTTACACAGTAATTTTTGAAAAAATCCTGGTTTCTTGGCTCATTCAAAGTAGTTCTTTCCCATATTTTCTAGTATCTTAGACTCATTTTTAGAATATAGTATAGACTAGTGGTATCTAATGTAGAGTCTGTCTAGTCATGAAAACAGCATTTAGATGAACTAATTTTGAAAGTATACAGCTCTTATAAACATGAACCTATGTTAAAACATTTCACACCATACAGTAAGGTTATGTAATATCTGGAAACTACTCGAGAAGTATTTTTACTGTGATAATTTTTCATAGTAAAATGCTTCTCAAGTCCTCACAATTGTATATTTTTATAGCACTGTACTATGTTCCTATCATAAGAATATTAAGGTGTCTGTATAAATTCGATTTTCTTTCTTCTTTACACGCAGCTTAACCCGGGACCTATTTATCACTAAACACAGGTGATGGGAATATTATTTCTATTGTTTTCGTGTTAACCTATTACGTATGTTTTTATATATTGGTCTCTATTTGTGATGTAACAGGATTTGTGGTTTCCAATAATTGCTATCAGCATGTCACATTATTAATATTTAATGTATGCGTTTCATTCATACCCGACAGGTAAGGATTTCCCTTTAGGAAAGAAAATATGGCTAAATTTTCCAAGTTTTTGCTTTAATTATGCTAGGGCCTACATGAGTGAGTAACCTACCATAAACATTTTGAAATAGTTAATCTTCTTTTTATCCGACTATGGCAAAGCCAAAAGGAAGAGTTATGTTTTTTTTTTAATCTTAAGATCAGATCAGATCTAGATGTCAGGTTCATTATTTTTTCAAACAAACCAAATCGTTCAAAAGGTGGGATGATAAAATTATACACAATTATATCGGCTCCACCTTATTAACATTGTGAAAGCGCAGTAACAGAGCAGCTTATCATTATTATAATGTAGGATGAGGCGAAATGAGGGATCTATGCTTAAAAACATCGACGGAAAAAAAAATTGACAAATTTTACGATTATTGTAAAAATAGATGAAAAAGAAACATAATTTTATTAAAAAAAGACATGTTTATTTTCAATTGCGGGTAGTTTTTTCCACAATTTTTATTTTATGAGGACGCCTAATTCATCGCGATAGATCATTCAGTTTAAAAGTTACACCGTTTTGTTACAAATTATTTAAAAATATAAAAAAATATTTAGATTTTTAAAATATTTTATATTGTACAGTTATATACTACATTGTCATACTATATACTTATAATAATACAGTTCTCGAAATTAGGTAGTTAATTCTCCATGTTCCTATAAACAATCATTGATCCACGGCTCCACAGCGGTGCCCTTTTCGGCTATTAGAGCTCATCTAAGTTGAAATAATGCGCCCCATTACTGTATTTACCGTAGTGAAGTATACTAATTAAGTAGTGGGGCGCGTCATTTCAGCTTAAACGAGCTCTCTACTCAGTTTCACAGCTCAAATCTCGATGCGAGGTTCATATATTATTTTTATAAATATAAAACAATATCTGCTTCCATGCATTAACATCCATACCGTGTGTCCCCGATGCTCAAACTAAATACCAACTGCTCAAACCTAAGAACAAAACACGTCCTAAACTCTCCTTATATTTCACAGGCTACGATCAAATACCGATAGACTCAATGCAGGGATTAGAAATCGGCAGCGGTTTCGGAATGGACATGGATATTGGGGAGAACGAGGGCGCGGGCGCCGCGTCAGCTGATCTGGCGTTCCCGGAGCCCCCGCATGACAACAACAACGTCGCCGCTTGGTACGACACCGACCTTTAGGTTCTACGCCCTTTTGTAGCTAAGCATTGACATATTTTATGAGAAATTCAGTTCTATTTACTTTAAGGTATATGTAGTGTGTTTTTGTTAGTGTTGTGTCAGTTCTACCTATTTTAAAATAATGATATACGTAAATGGAAAATTCAATATACATCTCAATGATATCAATATCAACTTTGTAAGTTATGTATTCAGTATACACGTAACATAATACATTTCCCTTCAAAGAACTTATGAATTATACTTGCGTATAATTTACCAGTGTTTAAGTCGTGTAAAGTTTCCAAGTTACGCTAAGTTTGTCTTAGTCTAGTTTGGAGACAATTGACGATGTATCAATTTGATGCCTATGCAGTTATGTTCAAAATCAATAATTAATTGACGCAACTATAATGTTATTAAAATCTGTGATGAAGAGCAGCTAAGAAATGCAATACAAGGCTTGAATGTTACCAAGCAGAAATCATTACAACCGAATTCGAGTTTATTTACATTGGTGCTATAAAAACAACAATGAATGATGATTGCGAAATTATACACGACAAATGTTTTTATTTTAAACTTTGTTTTTGTTTAAACATCAGCGTGAAATGTCAAATTATTCGGAAAAGAAACCCTGCATTGGTTATATCGCTGTTTTATACGCGCACGTATAAAATGCGTTTAATCGGAAAATAGGGTACTCTTAACTATGATTAAGATTTTTTTATAGGCTTTAAAATCGTATTTCTTAGTACTTGTAATTGAATTAGTAATGCGCATTTAAAGTATTGGATTTATTTAAGAATGATCGAGTTTTTAATTTTTTTTATTATTTTGTTACAATTTTGTATGAATCATTATTTAAATGATGAATAAGACTGTTTGATTGAGTGAGTCATGTATTCGAAGTTTAATTTTAATTTTTGACTGCCATTTTTTTTATCCTGCCCTTCTAACAAGGCCAAATTTTAGGACTAGAATGAAGGTAGCCATGCGTACGATTTTTTTATTGTAGGCTAAGTTTAGTATTTGTTTACGAGAATATGATATTCTCTGACGTAGATTAAGTAGTGAGATTAAGCATAACAAAATTTTATGTATTCAATTCACGTGGACTAATAGCGAAACTCTTCTGATATGGATGAATGCATGTTTTTTTTTATCATTTCGATTATTTTATGAGTGGTACTTATGATGAAGTACGTTTTACTATAGTTTTACCAATAATATCAGCTATTTGCACATGATATACGGAGAACTAGAGAAGCACTAAACCGTTAGAAGAATGTATCTTAGAATAATATAATCATTTAATATAAGATTTATAATAATTTACTTGATTGTCCACTTAGGATCCTCTTATATATTTTTTTCTATTTGATATTTTAATCGACTTTACCGATGTTTTTATATCGACTCGACTATGGAGACATTTGTAAAGTGTCACAATTTGTGTCCATTTCTGTATGGATAATAAACTAAACTTAATTAAAATAATTATGCTTTTCATTTCATGAACAAACACCTTTATACACACTGACAACCCTTGATACATTGAAGTCTGAAGATACTGAGCTGATCAAAATGTGGCCCCATGGATGTGCACCCTTTTTTTTGTGGGTGGGCGTGTCAGACTCTTACTGGCTAAAATCCACCCGTGTTCCTCCAGTTGCCTGTATGTTGCCAGGGGCCACGGTAATTCTCGGACAAACCCGTAACCCCGGCAAGCATCGGCCCTAGCGGACCCCTTCAGTTGTGCCGACATCTTTTTGAGGCCGCGCGTGGAACACAACGCGCTGTCGACCCGGGCCTGGTCCTTATCGGACGGCGAGCTACCCATTGCTCACCGTCCGCAAGCCCGCGCTTATGGTGCACCGTGAAATCGGCCTGCGATTCCCGACGCCCAGGGCGTCTCCTGCAGCGGTTACGGATGTGCACCCTGTCCGCAGATTTCTTGCGGAAAAAATATAATAAAATTCATAAATACATATTCTCACGCCTTCCAATTGGGGTATGCAGAAACTACAGAATCGTAGCAGGTGAGGCTTGTTACGATCCTTAGATACTCCTTTTGCTTCGTTTACGTTCAGAATAAAACTGAAACTGCCACATCGAAGCCTTGATAACCTATAATTGAATAACAACATTTTTATTATTCACATGGGACCTAATATACCTAAACTCAAAAGAGTTCAAGAAATACAACTATTGACCGTTCAGCACATAGACATATCAATGGTTCAGCATCAGCATAACTTGTCTCTTGCCGTCATGTTGGCACCATTGCTTGTCAAGCTTTGTTTAAAATTTCAATGATAATAGAGTTCAAAATGGCGACTGATAGAACTGCTACTCGCGTCACGGGACAAGTTGTAATGAACGCACTGTTACAATCGTTTATTCCCGTTGTCCCCGTATGCCATATCCCCGTCACGGGGACAGCGGGACGTGATTAAATTTATTTCCAGTTGTCCCCGTAACGTACATTCGGCTAACGGGGACAACGGGAAGTAAACTTTTCACGAGTCGTTTTCCTCTTAAATCTGCATTGTTTAAGCTTAGTTTTTTAGCATGGGAAAAAGAAAAGGGGAATAAAACAAAATTTATTTATTTGTATTCGAATTTTAATTTGAGGTAAAAAAAAAACAATTATTAAATTTACACAAATAACACAACTTGAGCATTATAAATATAGTAGTAGTAGTATAAAATCAACAAAAATATCACAATTACTTGCCTAAAAATAAAAATCATAGTAAATAGCTACATAATTATGTAATTACAAAAAATATCACAATCATTTGCCTAAAAATAAAAAAAACGGGGACTGGGCAATAATTTTTACTTATTTTATTCAACTATATTAACGGGGACAACGGGAAGTATTTTTAAATATTTAATTGAAGTACCGCTGTCCCCGTAGGACGGGGACACGGTGTACGGGGACAACGGGAATAAACGGTTTAAATCTACGTCTGAAGTGGAAAGAGGAAACACGCTAAAAAAAAACAGGAGGAACCTCATAATTAAACGATTGCTAGACAGATGCAGGTTTTAGCTGGGTACGGTACACATATGCAGGGTTATTGGTTTATAAGTCGGTAATCCATTAAGGGGATGTAGGAGAGGTCATTTACAACCAAATGACCCCTTTTGACTCCTATGCAAATGGCAACATATTTCGAGTCGCATAAAACATAACATAACATGACGCCTTGTTTCCCCGAAGGGTTGGGCAGAGGTGTCCCTGTAGCAGGTACACCCACATTTCGCCAGTTATGTTTAAGTCCCATGTAATAGGGGACGAGCCTATTGCCATCAACCGGGCACAAATTCAGACTCAGAGCTGCTACTGAGAAATTTCAGATAGGAAAACCCAATAACACTTTGCCCGACCCGGGAATTGAACCCAGGACCTCATGCTCAGCAGTAGCGAGTCATTTGACATTTTATATTTTAAAATGTATGAAATAAAAATATAAAATGTCAAATGACTCGAAATATGTTGCCATTTGCATAGGAGTCATAAGGGGTCATTTGGTTGCAAATGGCCTCTCCTACATCCCGATATCGGATTGCCGACATATAACCAACAACCCTGTATAATATGTGAAACGGAACATGAATGTGACATAGGTACACACGGCTACACATCGCTGTCCCCGGCGAATAAAATCGTAATCGTAAAAACCAAATTTTACAGGAAAAATAAAAAACTGATTTTTGTGAAAATCTTATTAACTAATATACATAGCGGAATTGTTCAAATACCAAAAGAAAAGTATTTTTTTACATTCAATATTATACAATAATATTCATTACAATACACCTTAAAATCTCGTAACTTCTGAAATAACCATAGGAAATGAATGAAAAAAATTTACAGAGTGTAATCGGACCTCTAAATATTGAATATGCAATAAAGTTAAAACTATCGTAATAGCACATTACCATTTTATTCGCCGGGGACAGCGACATCAAACTATACATTCCAGTATAAGCTGACCTCGCATTGTACGGAAATCCTATACAATGCGAGATCAGCATAAACTGGAAATGTGTAGCTTGATATGTAGCCGTGTGTACGTTGAAACGAACATTTCCAAATATTATGTAGTTCTAAAAGAAATGTAACAGAAACAAGGCGAATTTAATTCAAGGTGTGTTACATTTCATGTTGCAATGCATAATTATGTTCATATTAACGTATGTAAAAACTTTTTACAAAAAAAAACAACCGACTTCCAAAAAAAAACACTACAAAGTGAAAAAAACTTTAATTTCGGAAGTCGGTGTCTTGGGTTTAGTATTTTCGTTTTTTGCCACCGACTTCCGAAATTAAAGTTATTTTTCACTTTGTAGTGTTTTTTTTTAAAGTCGGTTGTTCTTTTTTTTGTAAAAAGATTTTCTTTTTCACTTTTCAGTTGTGGTACCTACCACACACACATTCGAATACCACTACCTGCTACCAGTGACAGGAACTTATCATATCATCTACATACTAAATGGAAAAAAAATACGTATTTTGTAGCTAACTCAAAAACTACCCAAGCAAAGTTAATAAAATTTATATGGGACCAATTTGAGAGTATACCCTTTCAAACAAAAAAAGAATTTTCAAAATCGGTCCACAAATGACGGAGAAATTGGTGGACATACATAAAAAAAGAAAAAAAAAAAAATACGCGACGAACATATAACCTCCTCCTTTTTGGAAGTCGGTTAAAAAATAACCCACTATTAGCGTACCTACAAACATTGCTACGTCGCTATAAATTTCTACATCCCAACAAAATCTACGTACCCAATAACTTCAGGACCTACCTCCAGAGTGCAAAACCACATCAATCTTCGCTCAATTCAAATTACATTCCCTACACCTACCTACCTATCTAAACTTCAAACTAACAAGAGCAAAGACGTATCAGCAAAAGGCGACATAACTCAGCGAGGCCGCAAATTGTTCCTGTACCTAGCTGCCTATGTGCAAGCGACCGCACAGCCGCTCCACGCAACTTCCTCGTACACCTTTGTCCTGACTGTTATTATGCACAATTAGGACTTAGACCGAAGCACACGGCACTAATCTTGCACTAACTTCGACTTGGCTGGTACGTGAAATAGTTGCGAACCTTGTAATTGTGCAATTATGTGAAGGGATGATGGGTTTATGGGAATTTATAATCATAACTACCTTCGTCTCGCGGTTTCACCCGCATAAGTCTCGATCCCGTGGGAATATCGGGATAAAAAGTATCCTATGTCCTAACCCAGGTCATGGTCTACCCATGTGCCAAATTTTATCTAAATCCATTCAGCCGTTTTAGCGTGAAAGCTTAAAAAATAAACAAACTCACTTTTGCATTTATAATATTGTATTTAGGATAATTGGTAAGTATTTGCTTAACTATAATTATTGTGAAGGATATAGCGTGATTAAATAAATTACAAATAAACTAAATTGCTTTATATTTTACATTATACGACAAATTTCAGCAAAACCTAATATCAATTCCCAACAATATTTGCTACTACATTAGCAAAATTACTATTACGTGCCTCTACGAAAGCTACAACTCGTAGCACGGCTACGAAAGCGTAGCACTTTGCTACGCTTGTCTGTGTTCTGTGACACACACCATGACAAGCGTTCGGGCCAGACCCTTATTTTTCTGTGCTGATTCTGATAGTTAACAATCAAAAATACTTGCAACTACATAATAAGTATATTACATACCTACTTTGTGCCTCTACGAATGCTACATATGCGTAGCACGCCTACGAAACCGTAGCACTTCGTTGTGTGTTTTCTAGAACAAACCCAACTTGTAAACCTATGCGCTATTTACAATTAAAAATACTACTTGCTATCAATCCCAATAATTATAGGCGTCCCTAATTAAAAGTTATACGCACTTAAACAGTCAGACGACATTAAACCGTATGTATAATTCTCACGGGAGTTTCCAAATCACGGTTCCTAGCTAGCAATCATCGAGAAATTTGCTCATGTATATTTAATACAAGCTAAATGGTTTTCGGTATTTTCCCATGTGACGATCAGCAGTAATTAAACCAGGAATGTTTCTACTCTATTGGTCTTTTCATAAAGTTCATTTTCGTGTGGCAATATAGTTCGAAGTTCTAATTATTAAGGAGTGAACTGTTGTCGATAATTATTGTTCGTGAACTTAAATGTAGACACTACGTGTATGCGCCGGAATACGAAAGTTGTCGAGTGTATTAATAAAGCAAATTGTAGGGTTAACTGTTCATCGTTTGCCCTCTATCATTAGTTTGTTAGTTCTGATTTATAATGTGGCAGGAATAACTCTTTTTGGAATTGGCTGGCTGGAAATAAAGGTATTCCTTAAGAAAATAATTATGGGTAGGTAGCATTGGTGCCGATTCCCTTGTTCACAAACTAAACTAAATTTAAGTTCAGTGCATCTTTTTCTTTCTATTTCATTAAGAAAAGGACAGAAGATAAATTTTAGTTTAGTCCTGTCAATTAATCAGCGCCTGTGACTACTCCATACAAGTTTAGACGTGATTAAAAACTTACCTACTAAAATTTACGTCAAGCGCTGATTAATTTGACAGGACTAAACTAAAATTTATCTTCTGTCCTTTTCTTAATGAAATAGAAAGAAAATGATGCACTGAACTTAAATTTAGTTTAATTTGTGAACAAGGGAATCGGCACCAATGTCTGATTCTATTAGTGAATTCAGTATTGTCTGGTAATTAGATTGCGACAAAATTTAAAATTATAAAAAAAGACTTCTACCATGCCTGCGCATGTTTTATTTTTAGAACTTGACTGATAGGTTTTTATGATTGCTCGCTTCGAATATGCAAATAAAAATAAAAATCTAATGATAGGACTAAATCGCTTCAATCATCACCTCGACTAATGCCTCAAGTCCCTACTCCGGAACGACTTTTTTCACTAACAATCAACGTAAAGGAGATTCATAGTTAAAATAACATAACATCACGCCTTGTTTCCCCGAAGGGTTGGGCAGAGGTGTACCTGTAGTAGGTACACCCACATTTCGCCAAATTTGTTTATGTCCCATGTAATAGGGGGCGAGCCTATTGCCATCAACCGGGTACAAATCCAGACTCCGGGCTGCTACAGAGAAATCCCAGATAGAAAAACCCAATAACACTTTGCCCGACCCGGGAATCGAACCCAGGACCTCATGCTCAGCAGTAGCGCTTGTGACCACTAGACCAACGAGGCATAGTTAAAATAGTTTCTGGTAAAAATGTTCTTCAAAATACACAACCTACCTGTAACATACAAGTTTTGTCATAATGAAATACGAAGCTGTTGGAACAACGTTGTCGCGATTGCAACATCGCAACATATTCGGTGCAACCACGGCGAGCACTTGGTTACAGTACCTATCTAGTCCCAAAAGTTTTTTGATTAGGTGTTGTGCGACCAAATGCCCACTGTTCACATGCTCATTTTAGTTTTCGTCACATATTTGACAGTATATCTAATAGTTAGAAACTTTTCTGCATTTTGGTTTGAACACATTGAAAACTGTGTTGGTAAAAAATTAATATATTTCATTTATTTGCTGGGGAGTTTATTTTTCTCAACAAGAGCACTACTTAGTGAGTGGTGAAGGGCGGGCGTTTTGGGGGACTGTCTTATGTAATTTTGACGTTCAAAAAGTGCTGATCATCATCTATGGGCAAGGTGTATTAACGTCCCAGCGACTCGAGGCGGTGATATCGAGGCGACGAAAAACTTAAAATAATTGCGTATTTTTTATTTATTTTTTATGCACGCACGGTAATGCCTGCGGATAATTTTCTGTGTTATTTAATCATATAATTGATTGTAAAGTAGCATTATATTCTAAGTACTATTTGTTTTATTTTATTTTGTTATCTATTTTTATTTAATTCATTAAACCTAACTTGGTTTCCGTACGACTTTTTCGGGTGACCACTGAAAATCAGCGTCCCCATAGCACAGCATCATGCTGAGTGGAAGCCTTCTTGTCACAGTCATGACGTGCCAGCAGCTGCCGCATATTTCTGTTTTGTGCTCGTGATTATATTTAAATCTATTGTTTTATTTTACAGAAACACGTGCATAAAAGAAAAGAATAATCTTTTCTTTTATGCACGTGTTTCTGTGATAATTAAACTTATTTTTCTTTCTTTCTTTCTGATTCTCAGCCTAATTTGAATAAATGACTTAAAGCCATCTCCATATCTAGGGATACCTACTAAAATTGACTATAGATTTACTCTGCCTTGTATCTCAGAAGAAAATATAAATATAAGTGCCTATAAAATATAGTCTAAAAAGTATATTAACGTTGTTTATGTGTATAAAACTCTGCTTACTTCTATCAGCCTTACGATGGGTCAGTGCTAAAATTTCTTAAGCAAGTATTTGGCTCTGTGCCCGCTATGATGGGCGATTTCCGTTTAACGGTGTTCCAGATTTTTCACTTAGTTTTCATTTTCTAACGCTATCGTCGGATGTTTACGTTACTTTTAAAGTAATATTCTGAGTACCTAGGTTGTTTAAGCAGTTTAGTTTTTAAGAGCGCGGAATTCTGAATTTCACGAGCGTATAGAGTAGGTCCCTAGCTAATTGTAGACTGTCTAGGTTCTCGACTGGGCTTTTGATAAACAGTGATTGGTTTATGTGGATAGATTCATACTTGAACGATGATTTAGGCTATAATAAAGAAAATACTTTTTTCTTGCTAGTACTTTTAATCCACACTACTGTACTATTTTACAATGAAGCGACGACTAACTATGCATTACATTTTATCTTTTAAAGGGACTTTTGCCCCACCCAGAAATAACGATAATATTATAACCGTAATTTCTAAGTGTTGCCAAAGTAAAACAATATATTCAGTTGCCATTATGAAAATACATTTAGAAGTTTCTTATAATATTAATAATTTGTACTTAGCCAGTGTTGCCACAGTGGATATTATAAATCGATATTAAAATATATATTTTTTTGCAAGAAGACTGCTTCTTGCTAAAAAAAATATATATTTTAATATCGATTATTTTTTCACAGACTGCTGCTAAAAAATAACCGTCTACTAGATGAGACTTATTATACGTAAGTACCTAATTTGACTAATAATAATAAATAATATAATAATCCATTTAATTCAGGCGACGCAATAAATACCTTAACCTAAACATTCATATTTTTTTAATTCTAATAACAAATAACTATTGTACACGAAGTGATGACTGTATCGGCGTCGTGTTGCGCTGCGTGGTGTCGCGTAACCTTCCACGAAATCGTCGGTAAGCCACAGCTTTCGGCCAAAACTCTTCTTTCATGAAGGTTTCTAGGTACTGAGTTGGAACCCGCACTACAAACGACTTGAAGTTTATGTTATGGCGTGACTCTAACTTCTCCACTCTCAAGGTCCACTTGGTCTTGGTTTTGATGTATTCCACGATGTCTTCAGCCATTGTGGAGAGTATTTTTAATTTTAATTTAACTATAATGCAGTTTTGTTTTAATTCAAGAATTTTACTTTTCTTTTCTAATTTACTTTCACTCACAAAATCTTGAATTATCGATACTGTGAAGGCTCCCGTAGATAGGCGCAACGTGAAGCGACACCGGTGGAACAATTTCCGTGAAGTTTTCATATTAATTGTTCCACCAGTGTCGCGTTGCGCATGTCTGCGAGAGCATTGATACGCTATTTTATACTTATCTTAGTAATGCTTAGAACTATAAAGTGTTGAGTGCATTATGTACGTAACAATATAAGTGGTCAAGGAAGAGAAGGACTACCGTAATACAGTGATTGCCTACTACCCTACTAGTACCTACCGAAGTACGAAAATGTAATTTAACCCCAAACAACCTGTTTCTGTAGTGAAATAATTGCTGCATCACCAGTAGGTGATTAATGACATTGTACTTCTTAAAAACACCTTTTTAAGAAATAAATTGGTACTTATTAGGTATAATAATGTAAAATTAATTTGCATGCCCTAACAGGTAACATACGAACACTAACCACCTACTTTTACAACTAGTAACTACTGTATTTTCTGCAAACAAAATAATTTATTTAACCATAGTATATACATAATATATACGCTAACAGAATTAAAATAATAATAATATGTAGATATAAAAAGGAGTGGAAAGAATAGGGCATCAAAAAATTCGTCCGCATCGCTGTCAACAGGAAGTGCCCAAGTGCTGGCATCATTGCCATTTCACGTTGTATGGCGATTCTGATTCTTTGGTGAAAACTTCTTTGGGCGCGTTGGGTATTTTTGAGATGGGAAAAAACAATTAAACTCGCGACACTGTTACCGTTACCAACACCTCATTAAAAGTATTTCCTGTACAGTAAAATTGTTCAAGTTTTCACTTCTGTCGGCACTCCCGGAGTGCCACTGTTTTATTTTTTCAAATAAATTATTCTTATTCTTTGAAAAACGGGAAGAAGGTACCTAATAATACTTTATGATTCAGTTTGCTCAGAAGCCTTGAGCTACTTTCAGGCTTAAGTAAATATAGTGCAATTTCTTCTATAAGGTCAAACGTCCGTAAGTCAAACATAATTAAATTCAATGCAACGATTCGTGCCACCCGGCTGGGGACATGAACGAGGGTTTAAATAACTTACTTTAGAAATAGTAAAAGAAATAATGTTTATTTGGAACTAAGACACAAACCTACATACTTAATTAAATACTTTTTGAATACCTAATATAACTAACGAAATGTGGGTGTCCTATAAGTAAACTCTGCCGTGATGTTAATTAATCTCCACGTGTTTAAATCACAAAAAAAATCGGAACAAAATTCCAACCCTCTAGTTAGGTATATTCTACTAGCTACTTATCATTTGCCTAGCCATGTTCCCAACTAAGTTGGGATCAGCTTCCATTCTAACCGGATGCAGCTAAATACCAGTATTTTACATGGAACAACTGCCTATGTGACCTCCACAACCTAGTAACTGGGTTATACAATACCCCTTGGTAAGACTGGTTGTCGAGACTTTCGAGCTTCTGACAACCTGTAACGACTGTCGAATGACAGCCAGGATCATGGGCGTACCCACGGTGGGGCAAGGTGGGGCACCCTGGTCTCTGACTCGAAGCTACAAATTTTGGTTTATAGTAACAAAATGTATCATTCATTTGGTAAAATTCAAAATTACCGCGCGAAACAATGTAGCATCGATGAATCGAGAGCGCATGCGTAGCTATAGAGTTTTATCGAGAGAATTTTATACTAATTACGAAGTTTATTTACTTCAGCCCCACTCATAAAAAAATGCTGGGTACGCCCATGGCCAAGACCCGGGTTAACGTGCTTTCCTAGGCACGAAGAGGCCTCAGTATGTAAAGATCACCATCATCCATCCACGCACAGACCACGGCAAGCGTAGCGTTACGGCTGGTTATTACTTAGCCACGAGCTTATACTATCTTCTACTACAATACTAATACAACTATCAGTCATAGTTTCAAGTTTTCAACATTCTAACCCCAGTGTTTTATGTTAGGGGTTGATAATGTCAGTCAGTTTCCTTTTACATAAACAAACTAACAGTATCTCTCGCTCATAGTAGGTAACCTACCGTCCCCTGTCTTCGTTTACGACTGCTTAATAAACCCTGGCCAAGGGCGGGAGGAGATAATATGTTTTTTACGGTGAACATAGAATGTGCGTCTGTCCTACACTTAGGGGCAAACGGATATAAAATTTTAGATCATGACTGTATCTTTGTGTTCTGAAGAAGATGTTGCGTTTTGAACCGATGGGTATGATGAATTTGGTCATAAATCACAGATGCGGCCGGTTTTCCCATTCCGTTTGATTTTATAAACTGAAAGAGGAAAGGTCTTTCACCTTTCTTGTAGATATTGCAAGCGAAAGTACGAGGTTATTAAAAGTAATGAGTTTTGAAAATGTGGAAAGAGGAACAGTTTCAGAAAAAAATAATAATAATAAATGCACCAATCCTAGCGTGGTGTAACCAGACTCGATAAATCGAATGAACACCAAGATTTGCACTAGCCCCTGGAGCCTCATACTGCATAGGGCTACAGAGGCCATTACATATCAAGGAGTAGACCAGGTGGCACGGTAATGGTAAGGAAGACATGCCCTCTGGATATGGTCAGATTTGCGAGCCGTACCAGATGTTTTAGAAATAAACAAAGAAAAGGTATTTAATGGGACTCGCACAGGAAGATCACAAACTAAGCTACAGACAATCTATAGAAACATAAAAAACAAATTACTAAAAATGAAAATAACAAACCGAAAGTCCTGTACGAGGCCAAAAGGCTACTTCTACATCAGCATAATGCTGCGATCGTTGTTGGGTAAGTACAGTACTAAGAACTACTTACGTTTCAAGAATTCTGAAAACCGATAAAAGCTTCTTACAGTTACAGGATTCCAAAGATTTCTTTTCTCTTGAATATTCCTAGAAGTAGGTACTTAAATCTTTGTTAAACAAGTACGTAAAAAATCATCATCTTGTCACGTGAAGCCGAATGAACCTACCCAGCAATGCAGACTCTTAATATACTGCCTACTTAAATTTATCTATATTACCAAAACATAGCACAGTCCAGTTGGATAAGGCGAAAGAGGAACACGATAAGATTATAAACCTTTGAGTGGATGACCTGCAGTTTTCACCTTTGGTCTACAATTTTTATGATAAGTAGGTACTCGGCTTCTTGTTAAATAAGGATTTTAAATCTGTTGTTTCAGAGCGAAATCTTTCTTTCAAAAGGAAAAAACGGAACCCTTACAGGCTCCCTTTGTTGTCGTTCTGTCAGTCCGTCAAGATCCTTTTTCTCAGGAAGGCAGGTATCAAGTTGAAATTAATATCAAATACAGGTCTACGGTCCCTTGGAGCTCTAAAAAATCAAGCTTCTAAGTCTACGCAATAAAAAAATACGACCATTTATGCCACATATTTTGATGCTCGCAAATAAATCAAAACCTATAAGGTACGTCCCGTTGATAAAGAATCATGGGGTCTCACAGCACAAGTTGAGGAAAAAGTCCGAAAATCGTTAATTTGTGGTTTTGTCACATAAAAAATATTGTTTTGCAATTAAAAACTTACATTTGCAGTTGGACAATTGACTGTGACGTATATCGATGTATGGGAGAACATTTATTCCACTATAAAGACAGTTAAGTTTGTTCTTGGGATTAATTCATCCCAATTACGGAACCCTTCATTGTGCGTGGTCCGAAACGCACCTGGCCGGTTTTCTAATTAATTACATTTTCAATTTTATAGTTCTTTGCAAAGCGTAGGATAGTTACTATAGGAATTATATAAGTAAAAAATTATAATTTAATCAAACTAAAAAGGTATAAAATATTCAGAATAGGTGTAACAAAGCTTGCATTTCACGAACCAACAAAAAGTTTCACTTTAAATCCTAGCGCAATGTTTTGACAGTGGTAACGCTAGAGTAGGGTGACCAGCGCTGGAAGTGACAGGCCGCAATTAGGACCCGCCCGATGTCCAGCATCGCCACTCTCACCCCGGAATGTTAATTAAATTCCTCGTCGAAAGATTGAAGAAACTTTGGTTATTTCGCGTTTCTATCGCTGTCCTTATTTCTTTGATTACTTTTGAGTTTTTAAAGTTTGTTAAACATCGTTTTAATTATTTGAGAACAGTTAAGGCTGTTTAATTTCTTGCGAGGTGGTGTCGGTATTTGGATGGTAAGGTTTGCAGTGGGTCGTACATTTTGTGTTGTTTTTTAAAGTTGTTTGGCAGTTATTTCTGATGAAAAGATCTTTAAGTAGGTACAATATTTTTTTTAAATGCTCTCTGTAGTCGTGGCTTCTATAAACTCTTGTGTAAAACAAAGTCCACCAAGGTGGATAGGTATCTACTCTAATTTTCACCAGATGATTAGGGTTTCGTACACGAAACACCAGATTTTTAGGGTTTCGTACCGCGGAGGCTTAGCAATAGGATTATGTTTAGCACCCAAACAGAATCCTATTGCTAAGCCTCCGCGGTCCGTCCGTCAATCTGTCTGTCAGTGGGCTGTATCTCATGAACCGTAATAGGTAGACAGTTGAAATTTTCATAGTTTGTGAATTTCTATTGCCGCTTTAACTACAAATAATAAAAATAAAATAAAGTAAAAAATGAAAGGCCTCCACTCCCCATACAAGAAACGTGTTTTTTTCGGCATTTTTTGCTAAATATTGTACAGTGGTACGGAACCCTTCGTATGTGAGTCCGACTCGCACTTGGCCAGTTTTTACTATTGTACTCTATGTAAGCGTTCAATGTTATTATTATGTGTTTTTTTTACTCTTAGCTACGAAGGAAAAGCTTTGTTAAATTATTGAAGGAAAATTACAGGGAAAAAAAGTTTTGCTTACGTCCATACCTTGCCGGGAAGACTGACGTCACACCCACGCCTCAAGTCTCTTAATGTCACCCAAAACTCAATCTTACTGTAATCAAATTAAAGTCTAAAGTCATCAATTACTTACGAACCTTTTCTTTACACAAAAGGCAATCGTAACACTCGTTCATAAAACTCTTTTCACCAAAATCTTTGTTTATTCGTCTCTAATTAAAAAATGCTTGTGTTAAGTTTCACCGCAGCCGGATAAACCTTAACTTTTTATTGAAAAAAGTTGGCGAAGCCTGTAAAGCGCTTAAGAAACTCCATCAAGTTAAAATTAAGTAAGAAATGTAGGTGCTTACTTATAATTTAATGCTATCTTGTTGTACAATCACGAACTCAGTCTATAAATAGTGTTTATTTACGAAGAGCATTTTTTCGCCCTAATTATTACGTTTCTGTTATCGTTGATGTACAAATTTGGGACTCTTGATATTTTGGAACAAAAATACAATAGATATATATTTAGTAACCCGAACACGGCGTGTTGCCACACCGAGCGCTGAACGATACACTCTGGGTTCAGCGCTCGGTATGGCAAAACGCCGTGTTCGGGTTTGCGACAAGTCAATCGTCATCCTGAGAATGCTTCATTGAGAGGTGAAACACGTGTCGATTTCTTTCAGGAGTTTTTTTTTAATAGCTACGCGGAACTAAATATATCCACGTCTATTTTATTTTAGAATGGATTTCAGCAAGGTCACGCCAGAATCAATTAATTATTTTGGAACAATGCTACTTACCCGGTATTTTTTTGTTTGGGCTACCTACAGTAAAGACTGTCTAACCTCAGGGCTTACAGACGTCAATTTACCTACTTATCTGTTATACATTGTAACAGCGAATCACTTTTTATGCCTCCCTCTTATGACCTAGGCCAAATATTTTTTTTATATTCGGATAACGAGTGAAATAAGAACCATCCTTACTCTAAAATAACTAATTTAATTCTGAATATAATTATTTAACCTCAAAATAGATACTAATACCCAAATTTAATCTTAAAGTCGTTACCCCAATATCATAATCTAAAACTGTTTAATAAAACTACATATTTACAATATTTCAGGGATAAGGAAAATAATATGAAACACCAAGATAATTTGCCAGTCATTTATATTTCTTTGCCAACATCAAATTCAATATTCTATACCATACCATCACATTTCCTATTCCCCACATAATATCACAATTAATATTTACCATAAAACTAATAGGTTACCTTAATTTAGGTGTTGCCAGTACAATATCCAACAATTACGTATTAATAAATTGAAACCTAACTCGAGGTACCATAAAGAATATGAAAAAAAATCAACAAAAAATTTAAATTAAATTCGTGGAATTTCGCGGGTATTCTGGTAGTTGTACAACGTTAAACTACCTTTTAGTTTTGACTTATAAAAATATTTTGCCCAAGAATAAAAGAAATTCATTAAGTCAAAATAACGAAACCTACACTTCTAAAGAAAAATCTGAAGACTATTTTCTTTTTTCATAGTTATTCATAGATAATACCTACCTCGTTATAATCCACGTGTTTGATCTTTTAAATAAACCTATTTAAACGAAACCTGTTAATTCACTGCATCCACAATTTACGTTCAGTTCACGGAGCAATTTAGAGCCATTATTTTAAAACGTTATTCCTTGTGCCTATTTATAACGTCTTATCTCAATACTCATAAATTAGTTCACGACAAGACTCCAGTCTCGCTTGGAGGTGTAGGTACTAGGTATCTTTGTGAACTTAACCGTCGCAGAGTTGGCGAGGATTATAGTCTGTTACTTTGTGTAGTATAGATATTTGTCTGTAATTAAACTAATATATTAGACTAGCTTTTGCCCGCGGCTTCGCCCTTGTGGACTTCGGAATTTATCCCAAGGGAACGTACTACCGGGAAGTATCCTATGTTCTAACAGGTCAGGTCAGATCATGGTCTACCCATATGTAAAATTTCATCCAAATTCGTTCAGCCGTTTTAGCGTTAAAGCGAAACAAACGAACAAAAAAAAACACTTTCGCATTTATAATATTATTATGTATAATAGTTAGGATAATGAATTCATGTAACTACCTACATTTTCATGAAAAGTAGGGCTGCCGAAGTATCTAGCCGATAGTCGACCTTTGGAAACGGGTTCACCACATCATATTATTTCTACTTGAAATAATTTCATCTGACGGCCTCGTGTTAAAATAAGTTAATCGCAAATCATCTTGCTATTTGATCTTTTTACTCAAGTCTACTGTGTTGATGTAATCTGTGAATATACTTATCATTTTGTTGTCATTGTACAACCGGCGTTTATTTTTTCCAAAAATCTTAAACTAGATAATTAGATCACTAATTACTTAAATACTAGGTTCAATTAACACCTCGTAATTTCGAAATACAATACAGAAAATTTTCAGGGATTTTTGCCCTATTTGCAGTTTTTCCTACCAAACAAATGTCACGCGTATGAAGATAACACATACGCATATATAAGGATCTAGGTAATAGCTAGTTTTGGCCTAGCAATTTCGACCACTAGCTGCGCCCCACGGTTTCATCCGCATAGAACATAGATCCCGTGGCAATGTTGGGATAAAAAGTATCCTATGTCCTAATCCAGATCATAGTCTACGCATGTGCCAAATTTTATCCAAATCTGTTCAGCCGTTTTAGCGTGAACAAACTTACTTTCACATTAATATCGCCGTCCCCGGAGAATATAATGTTAACTGCCATTATCTTAGTTTTAGTACTATATCATTTTTGGGATCTGTGGATGCTAATCCATCCGCTCAATTTTTTTCGTAATTTTTATAGAGCTAATTACGAAGTTACAAAATATTACGATAGTATTCAAAGATTTAACACAGGCCTTAAATTACGATAATATTGTGTTAATTTAATATTATCAAAATGTATCGGGAACTTGTTATAAACAGTCATAGAATTATGTTCTTGTAACAAAAATTAACTTTTTTTCAAAGCTGACAATCATTTCTTAACGTCCATTATTTATGGAGCAATCGACGAAAACATTTATTATGTCGACTATACTAGAACCATCTTACCAATATAACTGTGATTGTTTTTTCAGCTAGCTAGTTAGTTAGCTATGTAGCTTAACGACCTGCCTACCTATAAATACTCATAAATAAGTACCTACTCCTAGTTCCCACCCAACCTTGTTTACATCTCCAGTCCACAGTTACTTAAAATTATCCGCTCTCTTGAATCATAACTGCATAGCACTCAATTCAAATTAGGCTCAATGCAATAAAGGAAAATGAGTTTTTTTTACTGACATTCAAGTGTTGTTTTTATTGGGTGAGCGGAGATGCCCTCTCCACCCTGATTAGTTCATTTATTTGAGCCGGATTTATTATGATTTCTTTTACGCTTATTATGTTTTTATATCTGTAAGTTTTTTTGTAGGTGTGTTATTTTGTCGTGGTGAAAATGGACAGTAGTTGATTTTTGCTATTTCAAGAGTTTGAACTACAGACAGAAGGAGATGGATTAAGTGAACCCATCTTACGTACTTATCATACAATTATATTGTCATATTTATCTCTTCCTATATTTTAAATCAAGTTCTCCACCGCCCATAAAACAGAAATCTACGCAGCTGTTCAATGCAACAGAAAAATTCTTGCTTCTAAAAACAAAATTAAAATCAACACAATCATGCCAAAAAGAGCATTTTACAAAGCTACTCACCTGAAAAAAGAAATTGGCTTATCAAGGAACAATCGTAGCGTAAGCAAGTGTCCCCCTCTTCCCCTTCTATAGCAATTTGCATGGCCACCGTAAACCCCAAGGCTACGGGCAAAGCAAAACAAAACAGTCGAGACACAGACCTTTATTTTAAGGCTTGTGCAGACCAGCGCGACTTGTCGCGCGACACAAAGACACCGCTCGTCGCGCGACGAGCGGTGCCTTTGTGTCGCGTCGCGTCTCGCGCTGGTCTGCACGAGCCTTTACTTCGCAAAAAATATTTGTAAGTATCCAGATAAGGATAATTTTTAATTTAGGTTTATGAATTAAAAGTAGGTATCTATACTCATATATAGTGATAGACCACAATAGTAAAAAAAAAACAGTGGCACTCCGGGAGTGCTGACAGAAGTGAAAACTTGAACAAGATCTTCTCTTCGGTCTTGGTGGAAGAAAAATACTTGTATAGAACATTCCGTAATCTTATCTAAATAAAGAGCGCAATCGCGTTTACAAAAATTAGGTTTTTCCCATCTCAAAAATGCCCAACGCGCTTAAAGAAGTTTTCACTTTTAAAAATAAAGATACCTAAATAATACGGTTGAGAGAACAACAAACAACAACGAACTGTGGTCTACATTAGACCTTTACCCTAATTGCGTAATACAACACAATCACAATCTGTTTCGATTTGAAACAGATTGCTAATACATTGCTTCATAATTTGGAAAAAAAACTGCTCAACAACGTAAATAACGCAATGAATGTTGTTGAACTGTTAAAATGAAACAAATTAGGCATAATTGTTTCCGAAAATAAGTTACGCAATTAGAGTACTTAATTGAAACAGCTGGAAGTCATGGCGAGAACCCTTTGCCTTGCAGTGGGATAATGCAGGCTAACAGTAATAATAATTATTATGTCCCCACCGCCGTATCTCCACGTTGACGTCGTGGTGGGGCTTGCGCGCTCCGATCTCTAGGTCTGTGCCGGTAGAGTTTACTTTGCCGAAACAGGTCTGGGATGAGGAGCCAGACCAAGAGAGATACAAGAACCCGCAGGGCAGCAAGTGGCGAGCTGTTGGGCAGTAGCGACCCCACGGACCCTATCTCCCGGGAGAAGTCTTGTTCCTCACCTCTGGCTTGCCTTTATTGGCCGGTTGGAGTGAACACTGAAGAGGAACGGAGCTCCCACCTCATTCTTGCCTTAATTGGCCGGCTTGAGTGGAGATTCGCAAAAGCAAACGTGCTCGGAGGAAGGAAGTATAACAGTAAGATGCTGGTGTCTGGGATCTTGACCGTACTTCCGGGATTGACCTGATAGCCGTGGAATATCTCTCCACTCCTCATAAGCACCTCAGGACATGTTGCCCCCTTGTCGCTTCGACACTTTGTGCTAGCGACCATTTTCGGGGGCCCATTATTGAGTGTGCAAGTCACCCCCTGCCATGTTCCTGTGTATGTTTTATAATATATTGGTCAGGCAGGGGCCATAGTCTTTCCATAGTTCAAGGTAACCAATCCATTATAGCCACCCAAATCCATAGCCCAATATGTTTTGTTTCCATGTTCTGCAATAGTCCTACACCAACTGGGGGTTGTCCTTGGATGCACTTGTATAATGCATACAGGGATAATCGTCGGTTGGTACCTCATTTCATTTTAAAAAACGTCTAAGGGGCCTCTGAGAGTTGGCTTCGGCCCCTCGTACGCCTTTCCAAGGTCCCGAGATAAAGTAATAAACAGTCATAATAATTATTATGTTAAAATATAGTGACATCTTAGCTGAAAATACAACTTTAATAACGGTGAAAAAATGCGAAAATGAAAAAGTACGTACATTAAATTTTTTCGCCTTTTTTACCATAAAAACATTGAGATTTTCTAAATCCATTTATTTATATTTGCAGTAAAAGACCTTTTTTACATAAACACACCACACCATAATCAAGTACTAGAAAATCAAGAAATTTCTTTTGAAAGCGTAGTTACTAAGTCTTCAAGTTGCCAACTTAAATAGGAGCTATTGAAACGTATTGAATTACAGAACTAGGTCACGACATCTTACTTTAACTTTTTAATAGACTGTTTCAGTGGAAACTGAGTTTTATAAAATGTTTCACGGCTTCTCATGTTTACAAAAACCTTACAGAAACTCAAGTTGTGATGGAAGTCCTTTTATTTCAAGTTTTTAAAACAATTTTTTTATTCCTGAGAATTAGCTATAAAGTGAATTAATAAAAGACACTTATACTGTGTTAAATCCTTTTTTAATAACGTTTAGGTATACACTTTTATAATAATAAAGCTTTTACACTTAGCCTATACTGTACAGCTCGACAGTCCAAAATATGCTGCTGAGCATGAGGTCCTGAGTTCAATTCCCGGGTCGGGCAAAGTGTTTATTGGCTTTTTCTATCTGGAATTTCTCAGTAGCAGCTCGGAGTCTGGATTTGTGCCCGGTTGATGGCAATAGGCTCGCCCCCTATTACATGGGACTTAAACATAACTGGTGAAATGTGGGTGTACCTACTACAGGTACACCTCTGCCCAACCCTTCGGGGAAACAAGGCGTGATGTTATGTTATGTGTTATGTTAAAACCAAAAAAAACAGTATTAGATTTACTCGACACCTCGTGTTCACGTTACAAAAATGCTGCAAAGCGCGCGAATTTGAAGTCAATAGACGGTCGTTAAAAACTTATTTAAAATGGTAACTATATATTATATTAATCATTAATGTTTTATATTTGAACTCAAGTTAATTTCTACGTATTGAATTATACACACAGTATCATCTTTTATCGAACCAAATTACTGTTACTAGTCAAGTTGCATACTTAATTAAATCTTAAATTCACATTGAAATATCTTGATTTATCCTGTAATTGCTTACAAAAGGTATGTGAAAATAAATTGCTTACATACATACAAAGTGTTAAAACAACCTTTGACGATATTAAAAACAATTTCCAACACATTCTTCAACATCCAAAAAAAATTTTGCAAGTTTAATTCGTTATCAAACTGGAAATTAAAGAACATCATACTTTACTTTTGTAGTAGGCTGTATCATTATAAAGTACCTTTTATAATATAATTTGTCTAGCTTAACATGCTAACCAGTCGACCTCATCTTTCATAAAAATACAAAAGCGGGTATTGAGAAACCTTAAATGTTTTACAGATTCGCCCACGAGCAAACCATATTAAACGCTTAGCTTTTCTTACTTTTACAATAGAGCCGCATCGGAAAACCGTGTCAAACATGTAATAACCAAGTGCATATCTAGCAGGATGACAGCAATTTACATGTAGGTAAAATGTAAATAAACAATTATTAATTAATTGATTCAGGCGTGACCTTGCGGAAATCCATTATAAAATACCGAGCAACACTCAGCGCTCGGTGTGGCAACACGCCGTGTTCGAGTTCGCAATAAGTCCATCGTCATCCTGAGGATGCCTCGTTGAGAGGTGAAACACGTGTCGATTTCTTTCAGGAGTTTTTTACGGCTCTTTAGAAATAGCTAAGCGGAACAGGTTACTAAATATATCCACGTCTATTGTATTTTAAACAATTATTGACTTTTAAAATATAGGTACTTTAAAAAAATCACATTGTTATTAAGGTTTTCTTTTCTTTTACTAGAAAATAATCTTTAACCGAAAATCCAAAACTACAAACATATGTAAAACAGTTAATTCGATGCAACCAATAATATTTAACGGCGCAGGATCGCCTTTACCAAAATTGGTCATCGTATTAGTGGTTCAGCAGCTTCGGTATTGTGCCGAAATATAGCAGTTCGACGTGAGCGTAGTATAACTCGATTTTTAAAATTGTGCGCTTGGAGCTGTCAAAATCGTAGGTTGTTAGTATTGAATTCACCCACCCGGTTATCTCCTCAGTGCTCCGACGCCTCTTAATACGGTCTAGTCCGGTCTACACAACTCGTGTTGTCTCCACAGTTCTGTCTTATTATTCGTTAAGTTGTTATTGTTATTATTTAAACCACATACACTGTAATATTTTGACGTTGACAGACGCACGGTTATAAAAATCGGGTTATACAGCATTGGCCCCCCTCCCTCCTGTCATAAGAAGACAGCCGCCACGCAACCATCGATGCGTCGCTGTGCTAGAGTGACAGTCACCGGCCAGTGTCACTCTTAACCGACCTTTTCGGTGATTCCAGTAACTTCGTAACAAAATGAGGCGGCGCCATTTGCTGCGCCATCATATTCTTCAATCTATTCTATCTTTACTTCAGTAGGTACTGAAGTAAAGATAGAATAGATATTGCAAAGTTACTCAGAATTGTTAAGTTTTCTCTGCAAGTATTTAAGGCATAATTAATTTACCTTAAAGCTTCCGCTGTTGAGTTAGCTTTAAAGCTTTGCTTTTAGTGAGTTTCGCTTATTTATTGATGCAGCTGAAGTAGGAAATTATTAAGACAGAACTTTATGATTTCCTTAAATTCATTAATTTAAGTACATCTTTTAGCAAATATTTATTTTGTATGACCTACAAAAGTGTTTTTTGGCTTAAAGTGTTTCTGCATGTGAAAATTAGTCTGTAAACGCATCAAGGAAACAGGAAAACCCAAGTAGGTAAAATTATAGGAAATAAAAATAATTAATAGACATCATCAACATTTTCTCTTTTTTTTTTCAAATGTTAAAAATTTCAATGTCACTTTTAACAAAAGAGTTATATTATGACTTATGAGTTACCTTTTTATAACAACAGTTCATTATACCAGGCAGGATATAGAAACCAAAATATACACTCCCATATTCTCCTCGCTTCTATTATAAAACCGACCCAATTAAATATCGCTTCACAAATACTTTTGTCCCTCACACCTTCGACGATTCATTGTTCTTTTATAATGACTCATTTTGCCGTCGACACCAATTATAAAGTTGGCACACACCATCCAGTACGCCGTTAACAAATTCCCTTGTCTCCTACCGAGGCGCCATTGATTGACGCTTTTCTAAAAGCCTATCTGACAATGTGTTTTGTGAAATGTGATTTCTACGTAGCTAAAGTCTATTTTCAATAGGTACACACGGCTATACATCAAGCTATACATTTCCAGTATAAGCTGGCCTCGCATTGTACGGAATTCCTATACATTACATATTCCTTCTCAGAGTAGTCAGATAGGAAACGCCGAACTCATCTAGCTTATTTTTAATATTTTTTTATATGACGTGTAAAAGTGATTTCGATATCCTATTTACAGAATAAACAATTTCATTTCATTTCATTTCAATACGAGATCAGCATAAACTGGAATGTATAGATTGATGTGTAGCCGTGTGCACAATGTTTCTTTAAGAAAACGCTTAATGCTTATTTTCATATTTGTAAGAGCGAGTGGTGCGAAAAATCGTCCTAATATTTCTAACCTAATAAGACAAACTTCAGATATGAATAATATCGTTTCCTAATTAATCTGGATGAAAACATAAGTAGGTAAATAAAAACTTATTTTATTTAAAATTAAATGATAATCTCCAACTTTCCTTGAACGAAATAAGTAAAAAATTTAACCACAACAAACATCACAGACTCTTAGCAAGATTTTAACTCAATTAGCCGACCGCGGTCCAACCTCAAGCGAAAGCGGAATCATTTCTTATTAGATTACGACATTCCGTATTTTGCAAAGGGCGTATTTTGCAACCGTCGTATTTTGTGACCGGCGTACTTTGCAACCGGTATTTTTGATGCGGTGCGCGACCGCGACTTAGCCAAGTTTCAAAGCCTCGGGGGCTTGGTACTGACGAATAACTTAAAAGTTATAAGGTACGTCTTAGTCGTCACGTCCCCGGATCGTGGCAGGTACGTGGCCAGCTTATTTTTGTACAGGGATAAGTATTTTATAACCGCATCTTGGGGCAAAAAGGAAGGTTGACAGTAATCTGGTGGTTTTTGTTTTCATACTGTTAAGACCCTTTTGAATAGCAAACGTCATCCAGTTTGAAAATTATGTATGGTGTGGCAAAACTATACTTGACAAAAATAAACAATGTAAAAATTCAATACCTAAAAACAAAAGCCTTTACAACACCCAACAAATCTAACGTAAATCGATTTAGCCTTCGACACATCCAATGCATTCTGATTCTCCATAACCGGTTGAGATTCACCCCAATTGTCTCTATTTCCCAGTGGGGCCATTCTCCTCTGGTGGCCGTCCGAAACCGCGGGTGCCTTCGGTACAATCATACGTATAATTGGTACCGAAAGATTTATTATTTCTTGTCTCGCCGAGTTTACTTCGAGCAACGTTTTATCTAATCTAGTGGCTTATTATTCCTTGATTGAGCGCTTTCCTTTTGTTTTCATATCTTGTTATTGGATTATTTTAGGAAGATGAGCTAATGATGTTTGCGGATAATTCGATAGAAATTAATCTGTTGTTTGATTTGGGTTATGTCGGCTTTATTTAGATAGGTACGTTTTTAGTTGGTTATTCAACCTTTCTGTTTCAATCAGACCCTCGTTCGAATGGCCTCGAAATATCGGTTCGTACTTAATTTTTCAAACACGTGTATCCTCGGTTCGCATCTCAATCATGTCGCGGGTACTTAACTCTTGAATAAATATTAATTATGATGCGTCTAATTAGCTTTTCAGTACGCGTCGGAGAGTCGTGACCGCGCGGCTACACCTCATATTAAGAGTAAATCCTTTTAAATGCATAAATAATTTAGCTGACGGCGGATTAGGGAAGGCTGCGTTTACAACGGAGCGTAAAATGAGTCAATTTATGAATATCAATATTGTGACTTAGCAAGAATAGAAAGTTTGATAATAAACAAACTCATAAAATATTGTAATTTTACAATATACGTAAATTGTGCCTCTCGTAATTGTTGACTTGCAAACAAATACAATTTCTTAGTCTCATTACAAACATAACCATTATTATGCAATTTATTTTAACTTCCATCATACAATAAAAACAAATATTTTTACTGCGATTTTCTTCACTATAGCACGACAACTTTAAACTCCTTTAACCGACTTCCAAAAGAAGGAGGTTCTTAATTCGGCTGTATGTTTTTTTTTGTATGTTTGTTACGCGATTACTTCGCCAATTATGAATTGATTTTGATGATTCTTTTTTGTTTGGTAGGTCATACTTTATACCATATAAATTTTATTAACTTTGCTTAGGCAGTTTTTGAGTTAGCTTCAATAACACGTATTTTTTCCCACTTAATATTTGGATGATATGATAAGTTCCTGTCACTGTTATTTACAACAAAAAAGTGAAAAATTAAAAGTTATTTTTCACTTTGTAGTGTTTTTTTTTTTGTAAATCTGTTGTTTTTCTTTGTAAAAAGTTTTTAAACGCAAAAATCGTCTTCCCAAAACTTATTCTTCAACCTCTTACTTCACATACGAAATTCTAGCAGACATAACGCCACGGTGTAACAGGCGGTCATCCATACGAGACGTGGATACGACCCTCGTCTTCCTGGCTGCATCTCGTAATCCTCTTAATAGATTCCGACGGACTGCGACGAGTAGGTACCTATGATAAACACCTAAGTACACTCGCTCCGAACATATTTGCACATGGACGAAGTTCAAAGTTAAGTAGGATAGTCTTCGTGATTTTGATAGATTGGTGTAGCCATGAATATGATGGTGGGTGGGGTTGGTAGAGGTATTTAATTTAATTAAGCCATTACTTTCCTCCTAAGATGTGAAAGTGCGTCTGTTTCACGCCTCGATAGTGTCTTAACAAATCGTCGTGAAATTAAGTTCACATAGAACTGTATGTCCAGTTCTATGTGAACCTATACTCCATTTAAATAAGCCTTTTTTACAGTCCGTTCAACCGATTTTGACTTCTATTGCATTGCTGGCATGACAAATGGCAGCTGCAGTAAACAGCTGGTATTGGAACCACTTTTTTGCTTTTAATGGGCTCCTTATGACTACGGTATAGAAGCCAAAATCGTTGAATGGACTGTAAAAAGGGTTTGTTTAAATGTCTAATCTTACCGATGCGAGCATGAAAACTACTTGTGCAGAAAAATGTTTTTTTTTTTTTTGTAGGCACGTCAAACAAATGAACTTTATAGGTACCAACTACAAAAGTGTTAACTTACTTAAAAAAAAAGGTTTTATTTGGGAGTAAGTTTTACTGGGTACTCAGACAAGCTCTCCGGACCGAAGGGCCAATCGTCCTCAATTTATTTACGTCATGTACTCTTGTACTAACCCTATTTATTGTGACATTGAGGAAAATACGACAGTATTGGTCTGTATTGAGGCCTGAATTTTATTGTGACGGTAGGATGTATGGCTGAATTTTGCGAAATGGCTTTCAAACAAAAACCTACTCGTTCCACCTAGGTTTATTGTATGGGTAAATGTCAATAATATTTTGCTCATAGTTTTGAGTAAGTACTTCTGTCTCGATAAAAAACCTTATTGACTTTAAAATGATTTCATTTTAACAACAAATTCGAAGTAAGAAGACTGCTTGAAAATAAATACCTTTAATAATAATGATTAACAATGTCTGCAATAGTCCAAAGCTTTCGACGATGATGTTAACGTAGATCACTTCGTCGTCGTCTCCACAAATGGTTTGGATTGTAGCTCGTCTGCTGTTGTACTTGATCATCGTTTTTTCCATGTTACCTTATCTATATGTCGCCGTAAGATGGTTATAGCCGTGATATAGTTATATCCCTAGAGATATACCTAGCTATATACCGTAATATAGTTATGTAGTTGTAGTTCATAACTATCTTACTTGGAAGATAACTATGATACGAGTACGATCTAGTAATATAACTATTAGGGCACTCCGATCAAATAGGTTAGGTTAGAACTGTGACCGACTACACGCGAGTCGAGGGAGCGAAGCGAGCGGTCGCGGCAGTGGCCGGTGAGCGCTGCATCGAAATTGGTCACAGTAACAAAATTAGGGCACTCCGACAGTTATAAACCGCTTTTATATAACTTATTACGGTATATAGCAATATCACGGCTAGAATCATCTTACTGCGACAATATACAGGGTGGTCCAAATAGTGACATCTTAATTTTTAAAAAAGATTTTTAAACCCAGAGTTATCCGAAAATACCCCATATATGTTCGCGATTCTTGATAGCTTTCGAGTTACAATTATTTTTTATCTTAGTATCTACAAGATCGGCTTCACGCACAACATCAAAGAACGACTTTACGAGTTGAACGTGGCCTCACCGTACGACTTCAGGGGGCTGTCCCAGTACGCGACGGAAGGTTGTCGAAAACTTGTGTAGTACCTTCACAGCTACCTTTAATCGAAGCGCGTTCGTCGGGAATTCTTCAGACTGAACCATCGCGACTTGACTTCGTTCTGATCCATGACAACAAACGACATTACATCCTCTATTTTTGTTTTAATCAGAGGGGTAATTCCCGTAATTTTTAAGAACGTTCGCATTATATTCTCATTCGCAATCTGTCAAAAATACAATGAATTTACCAAAATTTTTAACAAGTTTGACAAATTGCGACTTGAATGTAAACGTTTTTTAAGTACGAGAATTGGCCTTCTGCTCTGGAACTTAAAACTCTGTGTCGCACCGAGTCTATAGATGTAAAACAACCGATTTAAAACGTTTTAAATAAAATGTTGCCTTCTAAACCCCAATTAAATAGTTTTAAACGGTTGAAAACTCGCCTACAAGTTTATGTATGTGCATGTGTGTGTAGGGTAGGCGAGCTGGCAACGTTGTATCGAGTCACGAGTGACGACGCCGACGTCAATGAGAGTGCGAGAGTGTGAGTTTAGTTTTAAACCGAATCAAATTGATTATTTATATCGTTTGAAAACAATGAAAAAAATGTTTATTTACCAACACAGGTTTTTTTAACTTATCAATAGAGTTTTTATAACTTAGGTAGGTAATGGTGCCGATTCCCTTGTTCACAAACTAAACTAAATTTAAGTTCAGTGCATCTTTTTCTTTCTATTTCATTAAGATAAGGACAGAAGATAAATTTTAGTTTAGTCCTGTCAAATTAATCAGCGCCTGTCACTACTCCATACAAGTTTAGACGTGATTAAAAACTTGCCAACTAAAATTACGTCAATTTACGTCAAGCGCTGATTAATTTGACAGGACTAAACTAAAATTTATCTTCTGTCCTTTTCTTAATGAAATAGAAAGAAAAAGATGCACTGAACTTAAATTTAGTTTAGTTTCTGAACAAGGGAATCGGCACCATTACCTACGCTTAGTCGGACGGACCAACTAGAACTAAACCCGCTAAGTATATCACACATTTAAAAAATCTTTACACAGTTTATAGGTACCCCGTTATATCCCTACCTCGGTAAAATCAACAAAATGTAGTTATAATTAAGAAAAACATAGTCATCAACACCAACCGTTTTAAATCGAAATAAAAGGTTTATTTCGGTTTTAAACGGCTTTTTTTGTTTTAAATAGATTGGTTTAATTGGTTTTAAACCGGCCTTACATCTATAACCGAGTCGGTACATACCCATGTATATACCGACTCTGTGCGACACTGGGTTTCTTGCAACCCTTATTTTAGTTAGCCTTTAATGTCCCACTGCTGGGCAAAGGCCTCCCTACTTTCTTTCCACCTTTCTCTGTCTAGAGTTGTTAACCCTTAATCCCATACAAATAAGGTCGAATTCATCAATCAAGCCATAGCCTAGATAAGCGTGAATTGATTGAGATCATGATCGGTAAGAATGAACCAATCGCGTAACGTTTTTAATCGTTGTTTTGCTAGAACAAACGTTGTTCAGACCATGGTCTACTACCATTCTACAGCATCCAATAAAAGAAAAAACAAAATTGGTTTTTGAAAAAACACAAAAAAGTCAAAGTTTAAAATGTCAAGATTATCGTTACTCCCTACAACACAGACACCACGCACGAGACACAGCATTGTGTACAGGGAAATGTACCTCCATAAACGAAATTTAGTAAGCAGTAGATAATCTTGTCATTTTAAACTTTGTCTTTTTTGTGTTTTTCAAAAACTGAATATGTTTATTTTTTTATTGGATGCTGTAGAATGGTAGTAGACCATGGTCTGAGCAACGTTTGTTCTAGCAAAACAACGATTAAAATTTCACGGTGTATAGCATGTAAAAAAAAACCCTGTCTGATCCGTGAAGCTGTTGTTAGGTACCGTACTGAGAGTCTATTTATGTGGTAATTTTCAGGACAATAGAAAAAAAAACGTCCCATTTTTTTTCAATTGGGAATTTTACCACTATATTACATGGGGTGCGGGCAGCCGTCGTATAGCGGGTGTCTTCGAGTACAAGTCATAGCTTATGACCCCTGTTGAATTTTTTTTATGGATTTTTTATGGATAATTTTGTTACTAAAAATGTGATTTTTAAATATGAATAACTATTTTATTTTCAATAATAATAAGATTTTTTATTACCTTTTAGATAATGTTATGGCAGTAGGTACCTATGTGCCCCTTTCGGATTGGAAAAGGTTATTTTTACATATTGTATAAGCAAAAGTGGTTTATTAAACCGCGTGGGTATGAGAGTGCATTATTAAGCGTGCAGCCGGCCAGCCACACACTCGAGTCCTACCTATACACTTGTGTATTTTTTTGAAGTGAAAACTTCTTTAGGCGCGTTGGGCATTTTTGAGATGGGAAAAAACAATTGAACTCGCGACACTGTTACCGTTACCGACAACTCATTAAAAGTATTTCCTGCACAGTAAAATTGTTCAAGTTTTCACTTCTGTCGGCACTCCCGGAGTGCCACTGTTTTTTTTTTTGCTAATCTATTTTGTCTTACTGCTGGGTAAAGGTCTCCCCCATACTTTTCCAGTCTTCCTTATTTTGTGCCTTCTCCGGCCAATCGGTCAGGAATGAGTCCAAATCGTCAGGCTAGCGCTTTTGAGACTTGCCCTGGTGGCGACGCGACGCCCGTCGTCAGGCACCCACTGTGTGACGATCCTAGCCCATCTGTTCTGATGCATCCTATAGGTGTGACTTTTGTATATCCTAATAAATCCGTCTTATAACGAATTCGACGTCGATGATGTCATTTTGCGAAGTAAAATTAAATTAAATAAAAAAACAAGTTAAGTTACGGTAGGAATGTGTTGCCACACGTTCCGCAAAAGCGATAATGGTCGACGGTCGGCGACGATCGATTATTAAAATAGGTGAATAAAATAAAACGCATTTGAGTTTCATCATTGTTTTATTGTTTTTCCAACCAAATAAGTACACAGAATATGACAGTACAAGCAAAGTCAACAACAATATATGCTGTCGCTCGTGGCGAGCTAGACGCTTTTAATCGTTGCCCGGGTCCTGTTGATTGGCTGGTGTGAAAAAATCGGCTAAATCGAACGTACACTGATTGTTGCGAAAGTGTTCGTTCTCGTTTATGAAAGTTTCGATTCTGCTGACAACGTTGTGGTTCAGATTTTGTCCGTCCTCATAGGTGGTGTAACGCAGAACGAAGCCGATGGGGCGATGCGGTTCCTCGCTACGAATGGAGTACACCAGGAGCACTTCCCATGTCACCATGCCGGCGGTGTGTCCCTTTAGGAAGTTGCGTACTTCCTCTTCGTGCCGATACCAAATGCCCTGTTTGCGATTTAACTCACGGGCCATGGGCACTAAATTATAGGGGTAGTTGCCACCACCTAACGTGAACGCCACCAGATGACCGCCGTCGTCCGGGTTGTTTTTTCCACGACGTATTCCGCAACGCGTCAGATACTCGTTCAGGTGCGAGTGCGAACTTCTCTCTGACCAAGGTCGTATCGACGATATCGTCAAGTTGGCCGCCACGTACACGGGTAGCGTGATGGTGTTGCCGTCCGCATGTCGTCTCGTTCTTGTGATTATCGTTCGAAATACGTTCGACGACGTGGGCTGATACTCTACAATGTCGTAGCCTCGATATACGAGCCCTCGCCTTTAGTTCTCGCGCGGCGACCGCGTCGTCAAAACTGTACCTTGTCCAATCGCTTGAAATGGTAGGGCTTCGTCGCACCCGTCCCTCGTTGCAGTATGTGATGACGGACACGTCGTTTTCGCTGTAGAAACGTTTAACCATTTTATTCGGGTACAGGTTAAGTTCCAGCAGCGACCGACACGAGTAGCCAATCACGATGTCGTTGCCATCCGTGTTGCTCTTCTGCCATATTTTCACGTCGCAAGTGTCCCGTGTCGTGCACTTCGCGTGTATATCGTCCGCGTTCTCGGGTTTGTACTCAATGAGTCTTTTGCAGTGGAATCCTTGACACGGCTTCTTGATGCTTATGGTTTCGATATTTATACCGTAGTCCATGGGACAGTACAGCGACCCCTTCCAATTCGGTGCGCCCGAAAACCCCGATTGGTACTCGAGAGTCTTTTCGCGCACCACTTCCGCGCCCTGCGCGAGCGCTATGCAACACGACACGATTGCGAACAATACGTGCGGTATCATGTCGAAAGGTAAGTGATACTCGCTACACTTTTCTCGCTCTTTTAAATACGATACTTTTGATCGCAGCGTTGCTGCAGCGTGTAGATTACTCACTTTAGTGTGCGAGTGCGTGTTCGAAACAATAAAAACAACCGTATCGTTCGGTCGAAGGTCAAGAAAATATTATACAATAATATTCGTACATCAAAGCACATTATGTCATAAAAATATCTTTATCACAGCAATTAAAATATTCAACAATATTCCAAAAGAAAAAGGGGAACTCCCTCTTAAACACTTTAAATCCAAACTACTTGGCTTATTGATCATTCTTTTTATTGATAAAAAAGTAACAGATAAATATGCTTACTGAATTTTCATTATATTACTTTAAACACCTATCCATTACTGTTAAGATTTCACTAGTATTAAGACACGTTACAATAATAATTATAAAAGAAATTGATATGTCGTTTTAAATTTTTACATTTAAAATGTTTAAATATTTGTATGCTCCATGGCGAGAGCAAGACCTTAATGTGCTATTGCATGTTTTAAAGCAAATAAATATGTGACTACAACGACCTGGTGTCGTTACATTTTTTTTTTTTTTTTGAGTGTGAAATTATCAAATAACTTCTCCCGCTCTGGGTGGAGCGGGAGGGCGTGTCAGACTCTTACTGACTAAAACCCACCCGTTGAGGCGCGCGTGGAACACAACGCGCCGTCGACCCGGGCTTGGTCCATATCGGACGGCGAGCTACCCATTGCTCACCGACCGCAAGCCCGCGCCTACGGTGGCCGGAAATCTGCCTGTGATTGGTGTCGTTACCTAACGACACCACATTGTAACAAACTTTCGAATTTCGAGTGTCATAGGTTGACTTTGATAACGATACTGATATCGTTATCAAAGTCAACCTATGACACTCGAATTTTTTTTAATTGATATCATGGCATCCTCATTACCCATGAGGATGCCATGATATCACACAATTGCTGATAACCTTTTTCAATTTGTATCAACAGCGTTGAACCAGCCCGAATTTGTACAACAAAACACGGTTTGTGGGAAAACGTCATAATATTATGAGTTGCGAGATGTCGCAACTCAGTATGCCGTGCTCAGTAAAACGAGAGTTCATCTTCGTAATAGTTATTTATGCAACTGTTGTATAATAAGGGGTATTAAAACACGAATGTGTTTAGATAATAGTATCACATGAGTGTTTTAATACCTAATTATAAACAGTTGCATACAAGACTTTATCTACACCCATGATATGAATCCTCTATAAAAGGTTCTGAAGCCATTGGTTGTTTGTAATTCAAGATCAAGAATAAAAAAAATCTCACGAAATTCAGTACACGTATGAGTGTCGCCTGCACCAGCACATCACCGCACATGCGTGCAGCGGGTGCTGCTGTCCCCCGCTTAAACATTGAAACGAGTTGCATATTGAAATTTAGTACAACATTATAACACTCATTTGGATGATATTATGGTTACTATGACACTAGCTGTTTTAATGTTGGCAATAAGCTAACTGTTTCTGAAACTTTTATAGAGGTTTTATAGCAAGAGTGTAGATAAAATATTGTACTGCCTCCTCCGTATACCTACATCCAATATGGCTGAAATATTGCGGTCAGCGAGTTTGCTTAAAATGTGTGGTGTCTTAGTAGGTATGTCTTCTACGGGTATGAATATTGTACCGTGGTCTTTTCTTTTTTTATTAGCTTATATTTTGTTCCACTGCTGGGGAAAGGCCTCCACTTGTTCCTTCTAAATCTCTCTGTTTTGTGCGATTTCAGGCCATGTTGGCCCCGCAAACATGATTAGATCATCACACCACCTTCGCCGCAGTCGACCTTGATGGCGATGTCCTCCTTCAGGCGTCCAGTGAGTGACGATCTTTGTCCATCTCTCCGGATTCGAGCGACGTGGCCTGCCCACTCCCACTTCAGCCTGGCTGTAAAAACAGCAGTCTTTATAAAAATGATTTTATTTCTGTAAGCTATTCTTTATTTATTGGTATGAACACTTATAAATTATTTTACAGTTTTTAACACAGCTAACTATTTACATTAGGTACTAAATTAAAAGACTAACTATCTGTATAAATAAAAATAATAAAAACAAAATGACACTTAGGCGTCGAAGTATTCGTCCGCATCGCTGTCATCCGGAAACGTGCCCAGAAGACTGGCAGCATTGCCACGTTGAATGGCAATGCTAATTCTTTGGCCAAAGAACGAGCCAGCCCTCTGGTCACGTGAAGTGTCGACCAGTCGACGAGAAATTTCCTTAAAAAGGAGACGCGCACTCGGGCCCCATGGTCCGAGCGTTTCGTTTCTGTAAGTAGGTTAGTACAAACACTTTTACACGTCAATCATACTCATTTAAGTCCTGAAATTATAACTAATAGATTAATCGAACTGTGTAGGTAATAATATACATATTGTAGACTACTTGCAGGTATAGGTACATCAATTTTGTTCGTAAAAAAAATAATGTAATTTATGAACCCGTGGGAATATCTGAACCCGCTTAAAATATCACGTTACTTTTGTAACAACCCCACGCGCAGGGTTCTCGCTACACCGCTTTCGATACCTTTCACATAACAAACAAGATTCTATTTGTATTTTTACCATAACCTTTAAAAACCAGATTGAAATACAAAGCCAATAATACAAAATAAAAAGGTCAATACAAAAAAAGACAGACACTTTTTTACATTATTTCCTAGACGTATTAATGAGGTTCATTTTCCAAAAATAAAAAATATCCAAATGGATTCTATTTCCGCTGGGGCCAAGTCCCAACCCCTGTGATGCATAATGAATTAACATTTTAAGAATATAATTTAAATTACGTGAAATAATTTAACACGGTCAGTGAAAGGGGTTAAGATTGTCAGTTGTCACAAATATATAGGTAGGGGAGCAAAAAGTGTTAATAAATAATTCAATTAATGAATGAAAAATGTCAAAGTGAATTTGTGAACTGAATGTTGTTTTGTTGCACATTCACGTCAGTGGTAGCATAACCAGACCTTTATAAGATAGCCGCGTATTCTATTAAAACTCCATACCGGACTAACCTGCATGCGTAGCATGACAACCATAGAAATGGGTTTTCTACGGGTTTTGTCGACGGAAGAATAGACAAAATGACAGATTGTGATTGTTTATCTGTCATTTTTTCTATTCTTCCGTCGACAAAACCCGTTTCTATTGTGGTCATGCTAAACGTGCTGGTGTCAGAGTTTTAAGGCTTGTGCAGACCAGCGCGACACCCGACGCGACACAAAGGCACCGCCCGTCGCGCGACGAGCGGTGCCTTTGTGTCGCGTCGCGTGTCGCGCTGGTCTGCACAAGTCTTTAAAGCCGCCCATGGGCCAAAGACACTTAAAGACGCGCATGATTGTATTTTTTTTTTAATATAATAACCCAAAATACTCTGTGAAGGACAAAAAGTTAAAAGAGGAACCGAAAACGGAACCGATGGCATTACCGCCACCGGTGGGTAGCTCGTGGGAAGCCTACCAATCGTCCTGTCAGATAAGACAATTTACAAATTGTCTTATCTGACAGGACGATTGTTAGGCTGAATTCAATCAAATCCTACAGGATTTGATTGAATTCATCAATAATTATGATTTTTAAGAAACTAGGTAAAAACTGCTATATTATTAACTCTAGTTTTAAATAATACATCTATATAAGTTTATAATAATCTGAACGAAGTTGCAATGGACTAGCATACCTCTTATAAGCAAACAGCGCACTTCCTTTGAAATTACGTCATAGGTACCGGCAAAGTGGGGATATATTGGAAGTAGTCCACTTAGAGCACCCGTCCGAATAGCACCTGCGCGAATAGCACCTAGCCTAGTCCACGAAGAGCACCCGGGTGCTCTTCGAGGATTAAAAATTATTTTTAAATTTTTGTCCATGAAGAGCACCTACGACTCGGCAACCAAAGAAAGCTTAAGATCTAGCACACATAATCTATCGAGCAGATTACTCGTTTCCCTTTCTCTTGGTGCAATCCTATAATAATTACATAATAAGTTTTTAATTTGTACTCCTGTTTTACCTGTGTTATTATTAGGTAAGATTGAATTAAGGGTGATTTTGCAATAAAAGTGATATGTGGAGACTGATTGTGATATATTAAAAATAAGAAGTGTTATTATTTGGTAAAATTAATAATTATTGTCATAGTGATTTTTATTATTTTTCATTTGCCTAGACAAATTTCATATGCACGTAAATATGTGTAATTAATAAACATACTAGTGATTTTTATCGATACCTTTCATTTAATAACGTCCTGTAAAACAAATACATCCCAGCAGTAGGCTGCTGAATCGTAGGTGCTCTTCGTGGACAAAAATGAAAAATAAATTTTAATCTACGCAGAGCACCTGGGTGCTCTTCGTGGACTAGGCTAGGTGCTATTCGCGTAGGTGCTATTCGGACGGGTGCTCTTAGTGGACTACTTCAAATATTCTTTCTGAATGTTTGTTATTGGACGCCAAACGAGCTGACTAGGTAGGTATTGATTCCTTTTCAATAGAAACAGCAAATACATACCTACATTAATAATAGGAATACCGACAAACGCGTTTTTGAAATTATTCATAGGTAACTTATTGTGATTTTAGGAATTTAATACTGTTCTAAGAATTGAAGGAAGTTGTAATATGAAAAGTGCATAAATATTAGGTAATAGGGGTAGTGAGTTTAGTTGAAAATAACAAGCTTGATGATCAAATAACTGACTTTCCAGTTTACGCTCGACGTGTGTTCTGCTTCTCACGGTTTTTACGACCTGATAAATGAAGATTTCTTAAGAGGGATTATTTATCCTAAAAGTTGGCAACGTCGTAAATAGCTGTCAAATATTTACCTGTTTTGATTAATTTAGCAATATTCCTATATGGAAATAAGAAATGTGGCTAACTAGTTCCCTAATGAAATGCAATAATTAATATCGTAATACCGAATATTTAGTTTTAGATGAAAAAAAAGTATTTGGAATCCAAATGCCTTTTTACACAAAAAATTTTTACAACATAAAATTCAGTATTATAAGGGCAGTTTATTATTAATATTCTAGGGAACTAGTTAGCCACATTTTTTATTTCCATACAGTAATGTTGGCAAATTAATCAAAACAGCGAAATAGTTGACATCTATTTGCGACGTTGCTCACTTTCAAAATAAAAGCTCTTAACTACCTAGGTATGTATATGTAAGTTTTAGTTAAGTTTTTTATAATGTACTAGCGGACGTCACGCGGTTTCACCCGCGTAGTTCCCGTTCCCGTGGGAGTACGAAGATAAAATATAGCCTATGTTACTCGCTGATAATGTAGCTATCCATTGCTGAAAGAATTTTTCAAATCGGTCCAGCAGTTTTTAAGTTTATTCGTTACATACAAAAATACAAATCTTTCCTCTTTATAATATTAGTATAGTATAGATATGCTTATCTGCCTGCCTAAATAGCCTTTTCCTAACTATGTTGGGGTCGGCTTCCAGTCTAACCGGCTGCAGCTAAATAAGTACCAGTATTTTACATGGAGCGACTGCCTATGTGTACATAAGTTTATAATGTGTAAATTATAACATGGTGGTGATAATCGCATCAAATGCCGTTGCGTTGTTTAGAAGAGCAATGTCACACAGTCCACACAATAGAAGTGAAAACTTATATATTACTTAAATGAATTTTATAAATATTACACATTGTAGGTATACAAAACTAAAGCGAATTACATACGTACATAACCTCACGCCTTCTTCCCGTGGGGGTAGGCAGAAACTACAGAACGCCACCTGCTACGATCCTTACATACTCCTTTCGCCTCATTTACGTTCATACATCTGGTCATACACGCACGCCGGTTGCGAGTACTACGCAACTGGCCTTTCTGAAGAACATCACCAATAAGGTCAGTATATGTCCTCCTAGGGCGTCCCCCCACCTGACCTTTCCCTTCACATCGAATTACAATAGGTACATAATAATAAAATGCACTTCATAGACAGTAAACCTGGCTGATGACAGCTGATGACGTCTGGAGCCGAGTTTACCCGAATCAGCTTCACCGACCGACTGGAACCGACTTTATCCGATTCAGCATCACCGACCGACTGGAACCGAGTATACCCGATTCAATTTAAAACGAATTTGTTTTTATATTTAGAGAGTTAAGTGCGTTGGAGTGGCGAGTACGCTGTAATGAAATGTACCTTAAAAGCGTTCCTGTGAACAATATGAGTTCTACTGTCTGATCGCACACCAAATGATGACTATAAGGTCCTAAAATCCTAGTTTCTAACTGATGTTATTTCTAATTAAACGAATATTAACTTTATGCAGGTGGTAATTCAGTTGATTTCAGAATGACTAGTACTATACCATTGAAAAAGTCATAAAATATTTGAAGTTTTAGCGCAAACTGGACTTTATGTGTGGATAATTTAAGTTATTTATCCAAATACACATATGTTTTTACATTTTTAGAAACTTAATTGCGAACGCAGGATAGGTATTAATAGGAGTAGCAGCAATGTGACGCGGCTCTAGGGAGATACATTAGGTAGAGAGAGACATTGAGATTGTCACATAACAAAAGTACCTAATGATTATTATCTAACTAGGTAGTCTATAGACATAGGATTCAATACTTACTTGCGTGACTACGAACTGACCTCGACCTAGAGAGCGGCAACAGGTTAGGAAACAGTAGCTATGGAGAAAAAAGGCAAAAGTCGGTACCTAGTAGCAGTTGTAGGGTTAGAATTGTTGTTACTATCTGAAAAAGAATACCAAAATTATTTGACAAATTATAAGTATCTCTACAATGTGACCCATGCGCATGTGACCGCCCGTATTTTTCTAAAAAAATAACTTTAAAAGGGGGGTTTATCTTTAATATTTTTCAAGTTATTCAATTTTAAAATTTTGAGTAGCGTTTGTGACCTTGCTTTAAATTGTTTGCCATATCTTCGATGTTTTTGGCTCGATTTGGATTCTGTTTATTATTTCTAAAAGCTTATGAGTAAATTTATTGGGATTAGGTAACTAACATTTTTTATTAAAATATCGACTATGAAAAAGGGTAATTTAAAAAAAAAAAATGTACAGTTACAAAAATGAAACAAAAACGAACACCGTTACAAAAATGGAAAACGTAACAAAAAATAACAAAAAGGAAATTTAGGGCTATTTCACAGAAGATAATTTAAAACAACGAAATCGCATTTTAATAATTTTTTCATAATAATTATAATCGGCGTGTTGAATTACAGTCATTAATCAGTCTCAAAATTACGTATTTGTTCATTGTACATACATATAAGTTTAATTTTTAAATATACACCTTAAAAATAATACAACACATATTTAAAAAAAAAAAAATTAAACTGCATGAAATTAGCTTTACTTCATTTTTGTTACTTTACAAAAAAACGTAACAAAATGAAAACAACCATTCGTGTTGAATTACATTCTAAAACATTTGAAGATTAGAAAAAATCTTATTGGATTTATCCAGCTTGTTTTTCGAAGTTGGTAAAAAATATTCTTTTAATTTACGCGATAATAATAAAAGAGAGCCTCGCCGTTGTTTTTTACAGCTGAATAACCAAAATGAAAGTTTTATTGTTGAAAAAAGACTGCACAGAAACAAACACACTTTTCTTGTCGGTGGCACCCGATATTAAAATGGCGGCGAGACGTTTTGTTGTCATCTGATTAGATGGTTTTAAATGGAGACTGCCAGTTGGAAACTAGTGCAAATATTTACTAATATTGGTGTTACAATAAAGAATAACAAAAAAGAAACGAAATGGAGACATATATTAAAAGGATATTATTATTATTAGCATTAGGTTATTTATTTTAATTTTATATCCTCAACATCGTAATTAGAGTCACAAAGATATTGCGCAATGAGAGCATGTAAATATGTGAGTAGTTTCTTCTTTATTAAACTTTTTATATCGTTCTCGTGCTTAGGGACACGGGGTTGATGTATGGAAATATTATGACACTAAAGAAGTTAACAAGTTTTTTTTTCTTAATTATAGGTTATTTTGTACTGAAATATTGAAACCCATCTAGAAAAAACGTTGTTCAAGGATAATAATACTAATTTGATCGCTTCAATGTGTTATTTCTGATCAATATTCAGGTGGATGTTTAAACACAACAAAATGTACAATTATTTTTAAAATGACCCAAAAACAAACGGAGGCGAAGACATTTTTTCCTAAAAAATCTGTTTTTATTTAAGAAACCAAGTCCATAAAATCCCCGCATAGGGGGACTTTTTTAATCGTTATTAATTATCTTATATATTAATCTACTACATAACAGCTACAAATTCCCAGAACATTATTGATACCTAACTGTAACTTAATCCGAGGAAAAACTCTGAACTCTAGAGTCAAATTTTTCTTTTCAAGGAAATTTTAATAAAAAATGTATCCTTAAAGTTAATTTTCGATAATTTTTCATGAATATTGAGAAAAATACGGGTGATCACATGCCCATGGGTGACATTGTATACTTTCAGAGCTTCATTAAGTCTTAGTGAACCGTGTTTTTTTTTTTGGTTGGGAAATTATCAAATAACTTCTCCCGCTCTGGGTGGAGCGGGAGGGCGTGTCAGTCTCTTACTGACTAAAACCCACCCGTGTTCCTTCGGTTGCCCTGTTGCCGGGGGCCACGATGTCCCTTTCGGCCCTTATTCGCAGCCCCGGCATGCATTGGCCCTAGCGGACCCCGTCAATTCTGCTGACATCTCTTTGAGGCGCGCGTGGAACACAACGCGCCGTCGACCCGGGCCTGGTCCTTATCGGACGGCGAGCTTAGTGAACCCCTGAATAAGTTTTCAATGCCCTCTGTATTGAGGTTGGAGCTAATGACCTCTTTACCGTTGCACTAAACCTGATAAAAACAAGTACGTAATTTTGAGCAATAAATCACAAAGATATTACTTATGTGCGTCATTTCCAACAATTTTTTGACTAAAGAATTAATAGGATTCCTATTCCTGCACTCTAATAATATTCAAACACTAGTACGCTTTTCCACTTTTATGCTCGACACGAAATGCACCGGTAGATTTATCATTTATTTTCCAGCGGGAGCCATCTTGAACCGCTGTACAGATATAAACGCAATATTTCCCGACTACCCGATACACGTTTCCTGGAAACGGAACTAAATATCTATTGCTGGAGAGCTCTTCACTGAATGTTATGTAGGAGTACATAGTTAGTTTCTAGAAAATACGTGGGGAAATCTTGTAGTAAAAAACTTCATCTAAACTAATTATTATAATTATAAAGAGAAAAGATTTGATTTTTTGTATGTTCGTTTGTTACGCTTTCACGCTTAAACGGCTGAACACATTTAGATGAAATTTGTCATATTGGTAGGCCAATGCCTGAGTTAGGACATAGAACATTTTTCCTGATATTCTCACGGGATCGACACTTATACGGGTGAAACCGCGGGGCGCAGCTAGTATTAGAAAACTTTATGAATACTGAACGGAATAATACCACGCTATGTACATAAATTGGTAATCGGAGGATAAGCTGCCAGAGGTCGAGAGGTCACTTTTCACTACGTTCCTGCCCATATCTGTGACATCATAATTTGGTGACCCACAACAAAGACGTATTGGATAGCTGAGATAGGAGCCTTTTTGGCCTCGCACAGGTCGTTATTAATTTTGTTTGTTAGTTTTTAAAATGCTCCTTTTTATATTTGTTATTTTTTTATTTTTTGTTTTGTATTTCCTGTGCGTGTCCCAAATAAAATATTTTTCTTTCTTTTCTTTCTTTCTTTCTTTATAGAGTAGGGCATTATCTGGAGAAAGCCACAATTAACAATGTGTGCTTGAAGCATACCTAATTAAAACTTGTCTGAACAAACTTCACTATAATACAAGGTCGTGAGGGGTATCGACTATGTATCGACCCATTATCTCTGTGAAAGAAAGAAAGAAAGAAAAAGTATTTATTGAGACTCGCACAGGGAATCAAAAATTAAACTAAACACCTTCACCTTAAAACATTAATAAAAAGAAAATAAAAAACAAAGTAAAATTAAAACAAAAGCAGAAAGTCATGTACGAGGCCAAAAGGCTCTCTGTGGAGTTTTGCTAGCTGATTTAAATTGAACTTGTATCTGAACACGATAAAACAAAACAATAAAGGTACTGATCGCCTAAAGTAGCAGTAGTAATTACACGTTGACCACAGAAAAATCATTAAAATTTCCTTTTTTAAGTAGGTATGTCTCGGATAGCCGACAAAATAAAAAATAAATATTTATCAACAATTATATTATAATTATAGCCTAGCTGACCCGACAGACGTTGTCCTGTACAAAATAATTTACAAAATTCCCATAGAAAATGCACCAATTATCCCGACGATTTTTTTTTCTTTTTGTAAGAACCTGATTCGAACTTCTACGAACATTTTAAAACAATAAATAGCCAAATCGGTTCAGCCGTTCTCAAGTTATGCGGTTACGTAACAACGAACATCATTTCATTTTTCATTATATAGATTTTTCCTAATAACAATAACTTACAATAACTATAACGTAGATTTGACCGAGAAAATAATAAACAAAGTCCATTCCATTTACTTAGCATTTGGCTCGCACTGAGAAAGTTTTACTCGACCTGACAAAGTCAAGTGAAAGAGTAGGAAATAAGTACAGCGTAAATGGAGAAAATATCGTATTTAGAAATGTTTAGGTACGTACTATTTTGTAATCTTAAATGAGGCTATAATGTAAATAAGTCGGTCATTAAATTTGACTTGATCTGTGCTGTGCCCGACAGGGTCCATAATTGTGACTAATATAATTATTTCCCTACCAACTATATACATTATGGTACGCAATAAAGAATTTGAGATTAATATAGAAGTTGGATTTTTGAATATACGTTTCCATTTTTTAACCGACTTCAAAAAAAAGGAGAAGGTTCTCAATTCGTCGGGATGTTTTTTTTTTTTGTATGTTCCACAATTACTCGAAGACGGCTGGACCGATTTGAAAAATTCTTTTTTTTGTTTGAAAGGGTATACTTTCAAGTTGGTCCCATTGTCATTTGGTCATGATCTGATGATGGGATCTTGAAGAAATCGAGGGAACTCTTCAAATATTATAGGCACATCTATAGCGATTTGGGTATTTTTGATGAGCAATTGACATAAGACTATTGTAACTTAGATAAATTACAAACCAAACCACAAAAAAGTGAAAAAAAAACTAAAATACTGATCCAAAGACACCGACTTCCGAAATTAAAGTTATTTTTCACTTTGTAGTTTGGAAGTCGGTTGTATTTTTTGTAAAAAGTTTTTTTTTATAATTTCAAGTCGCGAAACAAAAATGGTTTTACTATATTATCTCTTGTGTAACGGTTTGATAGCTCTATTCTATTTCAGTTCTATTCTATTATATTCTATACCATTAGCAGCTTAAGGCGAAAGCGAAATTGAGGACACTCGCTTTTTGCTTGTCCTAAGCCCGTTCGAGTTTAAAGCGAAAATAGATCATAGCTCCCTGTCTTACCAAAGGCCATTAACCCGACGCAGTCGCCCGCGTATGTTTGCCTACGCCCAGCTAATCTTACCACATTTGCGATTAATACAGTCGAGTGTCAGTTTTTTAAATAAATATACTAGCTTTTGCCTGCGGCTTCACCCGCGTGGAGTCCGGAAATTATTCTACGGGAACGTACTACCGGGTACCGTTTTTAGGGTTCCGTAGTAAACAAGGAACCCTTATAGTTTCGTCGCGTCCGTCTGTCTCTGTCTGTCTGTCCGCGGTCTAGCTCCGAGACCCTTAGTACTAGAAAGCTGTAATTTGGCATAGGTATACATATTAATTACGCCGACAAAGTGGTAAAACAAAATACGAGTATTATTGGAAAGGTCCTTTATAAAAATTGTGAGTTTGGGAAAACCATTTTTAGATTCAGGGATCCGTTTGCGAAATTTTAAGCTTAAAAGTGCTAATTTTTGTTAGAGTCAAGTGTCCCCCCCCTGTCAGCTAAATGGTTGGTTTTGTGTGTGTAAAAAATCACAGTAGTAGTTTATATAACGAAATTAAAAGGAAAACTATCACAGCTAAGTAGGCTTTACAAGTTAACGAGTAATAATCGACCAACTTAACTTTACAGTTGCAAAAACATGTTTTCCCATACATTTCGTATGGGAGAACATGTTTATCAACTACAAAGTTAAGTTTGTTTTTGGGATAAATTCATCCCTTCATTGTGCGTGGTCCGGCACGCACTTGGCCGGCTTTTTTTTATTACTTTTGACGTTGCGTTTAATTTCAATCCAAATCCGGCGTAAAAATCGTAACAGACAGGCAGAATTACTTTCGCATTTATCACTGAAGTCAGTTTTCAGCGCTTGTTCAGGAAAATGCTCATTTCATCAGAAACAAAAACAGTGGAATATTAAAACAGAAAATATTTTAAGGGAGTGTCCACATCTGGCGAATGCGACACGAATGCGCCACAAATGCGCCGCCCGCGCGCCAGCCACGAGCCGTGCGCGAACGGCGCAAGAGCCGCGCGTGTGCGCCCCGCGCGCTGCACGTACTCAACTCCAGTACTATATTCCGTCTTGCTTAAAAAAATTGGAACCTGCCTCTAACGACGTTGTCTTTTCTTTTTCTTGTTTGTCAGTAATAAATAAAATAGCCGATGTTGCAGCAATTATTCTAACGGCAGTCGTGTTATAGTCCGTCATCTTCGAAAGCAAATGCAGTAACTGCACACGTGCAGCGCACGAGCAGCTCGCAAGCGGGTCGCGAACGGCGCATTCGTGGCGCATTCGCCAGATGTGGACACACCCTAAGAGACTGCTTTTACATTATTATTTCCTAGTTGAGTAAACGAAGGAAGTCTTGGAATGAAAACTATTACTCCAAGTAGATTAGATTTTCCTCTGTTTTTCTTTGTAAATAGAAAAATGTTATGAATGTAATGTAATTTATTGTATATCTACACGACTACCAGTGGCGTTTATTAGGTGTCGACCGAACTCACTGATTTCTATTTATTAATAGAATTGCGAGGGTTACTTACGAACAGTTTATTATTATAATACTACATTAGGCCTTTTAGCTACCAGGCGGCGGCCGACTTAGCGACACGCGGGGTTGCGACAATCGTTGATAGGATCCGGCAGCTGGGACTCGAGGTGGCCCTGCACAAGTCCGAGGCCATGGGTTTTCATGGTCCTCGGAATGCGCCACCGTCAGGTTCCCAGGTAATAGCAGGAGGGGTTCACATCGGTGTCGAGTCAATGATGAAGTATCTGGGACTCGTCCTCGACAGCCGGTGGATCGCCCGGAGGACACGGTGGAGCATACGGTGGAGGTCTGCCCGGCTTGGGCGGAGCATCGCCGTGTCCTCGTGGAGGCGACGGGCGGCGGTGATCTCTCGCGTCAGGCCATGGTACGAAGCGAGAGGAAATGGCAGGCCGTCACCTCGCGAAGGAGGAGGCAGAACGCGTGAGGGAGAGGCAAATTTCGCGCCCTCACGCTCCTAACCGCCGCAGGAGGAGACGGGGAGGCGGGAATTGAGAGCCGATTTCCGGCCTCCGTAGGCACGGGCTTGCGTACGGTGAGCAATGGGTAGCTCGCCGTCCGGTAAGGACCAAGCCCGGGTCGACGGCGCGTTGTGTTCCACGCGCGCCTCATAGAGATGTCAGCAGAATTGACGGGGTCCGCTAGGGCCAATGCTTGCCGAGGCTGCGAATATGGGCCAAAAGGGACATCGTGGCCCCCGGCAATAGGGTAACCGAAGGAACACGGGTGGGTTTTAGTCAGTAAGAGTCTGACACGCCCTCCCGCTCCACCCAGAGCGGGAGAAGTTATTTGATAATTTCCCACCAAAAAAAAAAACCTTTTCGCTATGGAAATGCATAGAAAAACCTTTTTTCGATTTCTACTTAGTTCTGGTTCCCAAACCCTCTTTTCTAAAATAGAGTGGAGATAATAGAGAACGTGTTAAAGGGTGATAAAAATAAACGCTCATAGCATTATCAGCCTATAATATTCCCACTGCTGGGACACAGGCCTCCGTTCTGTGAGAGACCGTAATCCACCACGCAGGCCCAGTGCGAGTTGATAGTTAAGGCGCGTAAACGGGCTGCGTGCGCCAGGGCGCTGAGTATGTACCAAATAGCTGTAGTGTCGGCCATTTTTATTTATTGGTAACTGTTCCAAGCATAATAAGCCTATAATGTTCCCATTGCTGGGACACAGGCCTCCTCTCTATGAGAGAAAACGGTTCGAATCTGATTGCTATATAAAATGGCGCGGCTACTTGTGAGCAGTTCATACAGTACCTTGTTCTTTCAGCTCATTTATTACTTGTTCAGGACACTTTGTTAAAAAGAACGAGAAGATAATAATTATACCTAATTAATTATATCACTAGGTACAGAGCTACAAGTGGCTACAATTAATTGTCGACCGTATCTCCCTGGTCTCTATTTTATTAATGCAGTGGCGACTGGCGAGGTCTATTTGTGAGTCGATCATTAATACATTTGGCCTTTTAGCTACAATTTGTGTTAGCACGAAATTCTAGCGGTATTTAGATGTTTAGTTTAAAGTTATTTTGCTGCTGTGGTTGTTGGAATTAATTATTTGTGGTTAAATATTCCTAAAATTGTATAACAGACCCAGGTTTGTGAATTAGCAAGTCTAAGTGGATCTTTTAATTTAAAATGAAAAATGAGTGTTCATTCAAAATATTATTTCAAAATGGATATAGAGTTGATCAAGTTCAAATCAATTAATAAAACTAAAAAAACAGAGAACACATTTTTGTTCTTTTCCAACCTATCTAAAACATTTGACGTAATTTCTAGCTTATTCATTTGATTCAGATCTAAACCTAAAAACTTAATAAATACTTCGGAATTTTTACCTACGATCATTTCACAAATTAAATTAGTCTTCTATAGAATTGAAAGCAATCTGAGAGCTGACGGAATATTACGAGTATTCAGTACTTACCTATCATCCCGCGCGCTATGAATCACTTGAAGTCAGTGGGTCACTACGGTAACTCGACTGTGGGAGTTATTAATTAACTATTGTTACTTATGTTTACCTATGTATAAAAGTACAGCTGTTTTTACCCGACTGCCCCAGAAGGAGTGAATTTTTTTCGAGAGTATGTATGTATGTCTATTTCTTTGGCACGCTCTGTAGCTTAAACGGCTTGATGGATTTTAACATGTGAGGTGTCGTTAGATTTGTCTTAATTGTGGGAGTGACATAGGCTATATATATAATATTTATATATTGCATCTGCAAATAAAAAGGGGAAAATAAAAAAATCTACTTTATTCGTGTTATATAAAAACTAGTAATAAAACTAATAAAAAGCTTGAAATAAAGCAAATTATTTTAAAAAACAAAAAGACCCGGCGGGACAAACCAATAACCTGAAATTATGGTGTAAATTTTGTTTGTCCCGCCTGTAATACCAAAATTCTATAGGTAGCTTATAATGCTTGTTTTTCTCTTTTCATCAGTTATGTGTTTTTGCAGTCAGGATTTTTGTTTTTTTAAATAATTTGTTGTTACTTTACTTAAATGTACTTAGTCGCTAGCCCATTGGAGTAACTACTTTGTTTCATTTATCGAAGTAGAATAACTACTGTAATTACTTTGAAATACTCAGTGCCTTTGCGATACTTACTTACTTCATAAATTGCATTAGGCGAGTGAAATGAATGCAATCCTAACTAATATTATAAATGCGAAAACTTTTTACAAAAAAAACAACCGACTTCAAAAAAAAAACACTACAAAGTGAAAAATAACTTTAATTTCGGAAGTCGGTGTCTTGGGTATTTTCGTTTTTTGCACTTTGTAGAGTTTTTTTGAAGTCGGTTGTTTTTTTTTGTAAAAAGTTTTTATTTTTCACTTTTTGACGTGACAACGTCTTATAAATTGGTTTGCCGGGTGACACTTCAAGAAACTGCGTTACGCTCCGCTCACGTTATGCGCTCACAATGAGAGCGAGTGAGAGGCACGCGTGCATGGTTAGCCCGCCTAAGAGCGAGAGAGACAGACATAAAAAGTGAAAGGCACGCGTCCCTTCCACTCGAGCACAGTTAGCCCGCCTAAGAGCGAGAGAGACAGAGCGAGAGAGAGAGAGTGAGAGAGATAGGCATACACACCGGTTCATGTGTATAAATAAATGTTTTAAATTGTTACTATTATTTCATCCTTCTTCCTACTATACGAATGAATATTCACATTAAAATTATTTTACCACTCAAAGTCGTTGTCACGTAAAACTTTCGCCCGTATACCGACTTTACAGGCAACCAATTTTTAGTTGTGGTATCTACCTACCTACACACACATTGGAATACCACTACCTCCAACCAGTGATAGGAACTTATCATATCATCTACATAGGTACTAAGTGGGAAAAAAAAATACGTATTTTGTAGCTAACTCAAAAACTACCCAAGCAAAATTAATAAAATTTAAATGGGACCAATTTGAGAGCATACCCTTTCAAATAAAAAAAGAATTTTCAAAATCAGTGGATAAAAAAAAATACAACGCTACGAACATTTATAACCTCCTTTTTGGAAGTCGGTTAAAAATGAGTTTGTTTGTTACGCTTTAACGCTAAAACGGCTGAACGGATTTAGATGAAATTTGGCACTTGGGTAAACCATTACCTGGAGAAGGACATAGGCTACTTTTCATCCTGGACCGCAGCCGAAGTCACGGTCAACAGCTAGTCTTCCATGCTTCACATACAATTATATAATGAATGTATACAAAATATTGTAAAACATTTTAAAAGAGTAACGATGGAGTTTCTTGCCCATTCTTCTCCATACGAAAACTACTTTTTGGAAGGGGCGACTAGAATCAATTCTATTTTTTATTTTTGACGTTCAAAAGTGCCTTTTTGTGCCTAATTGAAATAAATTATTTAACTTTGACTTTGACTTATAGCAGCCATTGTTCCGTTGCAAAAAATGATTGCGCTATTCACACTGTATAGTTCCATCTCTCTCTCACACTGGAACAATGATGACCTATTTATTTCCTCTCGTTCTCTTAAAATGGAAACCTTTCAAGTGTCTAAAGAGCTATTTATGACGCTCAATCCCTAATTACTACAGAGTTTACATTTTACTATTATCAGAGCGTTGTTTGAGCTATAAATTACAATAAAGCGGTCAGTACTTATCATTCCGGCCGTGAATTACTTGAAGGCAGTGGGTTACCACGGTAACTCGACAGTGGGAGCAGGGTTAGCAAACTAGGAGTAAATGTTGTATTATAAGTATTTAAGCTGTGATGTATGTTCCGCAACTTTGTATGTAAGTATTATGTACGCATTGTTTTTAGAACTGAACAACAAGGCAAAGAAGTGTAAATATTAAAGCTGTCCAGAATTATTACAATGCAAAAAAAAAGTTGCGTTATTCATACTGTTTAGTTCCATCTCTTTCTCACACTGGAACAACAAAGACTTCAGCTCTTCCCTATATTTCCTCTCATTTCCATTGGAAACTTTCAAAGTATATAAAGAGCTATTTATGACGCTCAATACCCAATTACTACAGAGTTTACATTTTACTATTATTAGAGCGTCGTTTGAGCTATAAATTACAATAAAGGCTTCAGTACTTATCATCCCGGGCGGTATGAATTAGTATGAAGGCGACTTGGTTACTACGGTAACTTGACGGTGCGGTGGGAGCAGGGTTATCAACCTAGATGTTGTTCTAAGTAGTTGAACTGTTAAAACGTACTTGTGTTGGTTTATCTGTGTTGTACTTATGTTTAGTAACGTTATTAAGTCTTTGTAATAGAATAAGTGTATTTTGTACTTTGTTATAAGTTTGTTTGTACTTTTTCTCGTTTATACATACAAAGTCAAATAATTAATTTCTAATTAATTTTTAAGTAGGCCATGAAAAAGCACTTTGAACGACACTACGGTTTGTGCTTTGGCAAGATAAATAGATTATTTATCTAGAAGTCTAGATTATTAGTGACTAGCGGTTGCCCGAGACTTCGTCTGTGTGGTGTCTAGGGTCTGATGATAGACCCGAAAGGTAGTCAACAAAAAATAATAGCACCATCGTGTTTGGACTCGCTCGTTGGCTTTGTCTTGTCAAGTACATGGGAACTCCTCAAACAAACAAGATAGCCCTGTATGACCATTTGTATTTATCTTGACAGTAGGTAACTTACAAGTGAATGTAATAGAACAGATATTTAAACAAATTCTAATGCTAAAAAGTACAAAATAAAATTTGGTTAAAATAATTTTTAACCGACTTCCAAAAAGGAGGAGGTTATATGTTCGACGCGTATGTTTGCTTTTTTTTTTTTTTTTTTTATGTATGTCCACCGATTCCTCCGTCATTTGTGGACCGATTTTGAAAATTCTTTTTTTGTTTGAAAGGGTATGCTTCCAAATTGGTCCCATATAAATTTTATTAACTTTGCTTGGGTAGTTTTTGAGTTAGCTACAAAATACGTGTTTTTTTCCCACTTAGTATGTAGATGATATGATAAGTTCCTGTCACTGGTAGCAGGTAGTGGTATTTGAATGTGTGTGGGGTAGGTACCACAACTAAAAAGTGAAAAATAAAAACTTTTTACAAAAAAAAACAACCGACTTCCAAAAAAAAAAACACTACAAAGTGAAAAATAACTTTAATTTCGGAAGTCGGTGGCAAAAAACGAAAACACAAAACCCAAGACACCGACTTCCGAAATTAAAGTTATTTTTCACTTTGTAGTGTTTTTTTTTTTGGAAGTCCGTTGTTTTTTTTTGTTAAATGAAAGTTTAGGTTTAGTTTTATTTAGAACTTTTTAGTTCATTAAAAGTTAGTTTTTAAAAAGTTCGCTTTTTGTGTGTGACCGCGTTTTTCTTCTAAACTATGCAACGGCTTTGGATGCGGTTTTCACCATGATCCAGCGAATTTATTCCGGAAAGTTTCTGTGTACAATACATTAATATTAAACTTATGTATAATAAAGAAATGTCGATGTTTTGGCAAGTCATAAAAGCCGTGAGAAGCAGAGACGGGTCGTTAGTTATTCATAATATCCACAAACTTGTTTTGATAGAGGAGAATTGAGTAGATCCTTATATTTTTTTATATTAGCCTTAAATGTTCCTTGAGAACAAAGGCTTTACTTTCCCTCCTCTCATAATATTTTTCAAAGAATTTTAAAAGCCTACTGTTTTTTTAGAAGCCTACAATTTTTTTTTATGTTGAAATTTATTTTGGTCGCCCAGTCATTACGAATTTTATATTTTACTATTATTAGATCTCTCTGCGAGCTAGCGGAAAATTTTCAAGGCTTCAGGTATCATGGCGCGCGGAGCAGCTCTTGGGAGTGGGCGGTCGAGGCATACACAGGTTACTCGATAACAGCGCTGGCGAGAACAGGTGAGAAATATACTACTTCTGTCATTTAAATTATGTATGCTGTGATTGATTAGTACCTACTGACGAAAATTTGTTTCTTTCTGTTAGGTATTGATTAAAAAGTACTTATAAGAAAATTGGCTTTTGCACTTAATTTTCCAGAAAAAGAAATGTGTATTTGTTCTGTTTTAAATATTTGAGAGCTAAGTAATAACAGCGCACGGGTCGATTGATTGCGGTTGGTCCGTGGATGACTATCTTTACATACCAAGACCCCTCCGTGCCTCGGAAAGCACGTTAAGCCGTTGGTCTCGGCAGTCATTCGTGGATCTTTGATAGTCATTACGGGTCGTCAGAAGCCCGAAAGTCTGACAACCAGTCTTACCAAAGAGGTATCGTATTATCTAGTAACCCATTGTGGAGGTCAGATAAGCAGTCGCTGCATGTAAAATACTGGTATTCAGCTGCATCCGGTTAGACTGAAAGCCGACCTTAACATAGTTGGGAAAAGGCTATAGGTAAATGATGATTTTGCGTTTTAAGTTTTATCTTTGTATACGAGATTATTGACAACATTATTATCTTTAAAAAAAATAGTTTAAAAAAATCTAGCTTCTACTTATGCAGTAGGTAAATTTTTTCAATACTTATTAAAGACTACACCAGCAGTTATCTAGGTCAATATCCTCACGGACTTTCATATTATAGAAAATGACGAAACAATATTTTATTTGAGGCAAGTTCATTTTGTTCATACATCGCTCTGCATCATTAAAAACGCGCAGAACTTAAAACAATAGGTTTCAAAACAAAGCAACATTTCCATTATGTAACCAATGTAATTCAATTAATTTATAAGCGATTCTGTTGCTCTGTGTGTGCTACGAATGACGAAACTAAACACTATATTGTCGATGCCGGGCCAAAAATGTTGAAGGTCAAACCTCCACTAGCTTCAGGAATATGTGCCTGATGTGGCAGCTAACAGGTTAAGTTTGATGCATCCTGTATACCATGTGTTGAAGCGAGAGAGATAGAGCGAGTAGAGGGAGAAAGAAAGTTATACCAAACTGAAACATTTCAGATTTTAGTTTTTCTTTACCTGATTTATTTAAGTACTCGAATCAAGCCAATAAAATATTATGAGGTTTCGTTATTTATAAAAATAATATTAGCATTAAAGTTAACACCAATAAAACAATTTCGCAATAACCTAACCAACCATCACGAGCGTACATCTTAAGTAAAATTATAAACCTAAATTATATAGCTCGACTTATTCGCAACAAACATCAACAGTATCTCGAGCTAACTTATTTATCTCGTAAAATACTTGTTAATACTCCACCCCGGGAATTGTGCTACGAAGAGCTCCTACCAAAGCTGGATGAGTAGCTCAACAAATCGGGCAACTCAACAATCCAATTTATTAAGACCTTTGAATTTGTATTTCTTCACGTCAGCTGAGTTTATTGTCACATCATTGAAGGGGTCGCGGGAGGTCAAGTTAAAGTGGTCATCAGATTTGTTTGTTCACAATTCTATGGATAATTCGTATAAAAGGAGTGTTGGGGGGTGCGGGAGTCATCTAAGGACAAAACTTGTTTACACTACTTACGGAATTAAATCACTCTAGTCGGTGTTTGCTAAAGTGGTCCGTCCGGTGACTTTTGACTTAAGTAACGACTTATTTGTTTTTCCTTGTATTTGAAAGGATTCGCTTTGTATTGATAATGAATTTTGTGCGCTAATTGTTATTATGTAACTTCAATTATTTACCAAAAGTTTTTATTGAGCAGTTGATTTTTTATTACAGAGCTTCTTAAAACATTGAATTGAATGCTTAGTTCAAATGTTCTGTGTTCACACACCGCAGTTAAAAAGTGATTATTAACATTTACATACATTATGCTGCAATCACCCTACCAGCACACAAAAGTTATGTAAATGAGAAAGCATTAATATTAGGTGACTCACCAAACAACATTTGTTTTGTTGTACACCAAACGCTTGAAAACTGAGGTTACACTGACCTACTGTTTGAGGAAAACTCTTTATCTACATGAAATACTTACCTACATAGGAAAAAAGTAATTTGTGACTAGTATGTGCAAGTCCAATATGGCAACTGCAAACTTGTAAAGAAAGTTTTAATTTGAACTTGGCCAGCGATAACAATGCAGCAAACTTGTGGCAGTCCGCGCAGGGAGCGGGGAAACGCCAATCTTCCTCACATTGCAGTACATAACCGTACTTCTTTGTAAGAACACCTCGCAAAACTTTGTCGCAAGTAAACTCCGCGAAGTGGCTAAGTCGGGAGCCGGGAGCCGTCGCCGTCGACCGCTCCCCGCTGATCGCTCCGCTCGCTCCGCTCCACCCCCCGCTTCACTGCGAACAACGATCCGCCTCCGACAAACAAACGGACAAGTTTTAATGTTTTGCTCACAAAGTGTATGATTAAACGCGGAGAGCGGCGGAGAGAGTCGGCCGTAAGTTATTGATTTTCCCCGACCGAACCCCTGTCGACTACGAGGCTCGCGGTGCAGTACGGGAGCGCTACGAGGTTATAGCACTTTTTAACTGTTCAAAACCGCGATTAAAACTACTTTTGTCGATACTCATGTGTTTCAAATCACTTTTTGTGACCTACTTAAGTATCAACGTGTGCCAAAAGAAGTGTTTACAAGTTTTATATGTGACTTACAATGAGAAAAGTTAGTGTTTACTGCGCAACTGTACCGCGGGAGGCACAAGTCGCGCACCCTACAACTTCACGTCGCTCTACGTTCCGAAGTTAACGCAAAGTTCCGCCATTTTGGAACATGCTCACAACCCACTTGTTTTATAAAGAAACTTTTTATTAATTCCTGTGGGCCGCGGAGTGTCAGTAAGATGTTTTGAGGTTATACTGAAAGACGAAAGACCGTATTCTGACTTGGAGGTGTAGTTCTAGTGTTATTGTGACTGTGAGGAGGCTGGATACGAGTGTTTGTGTTCATTTGAGATATTGTTTTGAAGTGTAACTCGGCTGACGTGCCTTGGATGCTCTTGTAATTTGTGTTTACTTCTGGCAACAGAGAGGAGGACTCTCGCAGCTCTGTTGTGACCTTGCCTATGGATCAGGCACTCCAATAAGTGACAGGTGATTAGGAGTAAACTTTGTTTCACTAGTTTATGTGGCCGGTAGAAAAGTTGTGTCAGTGAAAAGTTTTGCTCAAAAAGTGTTTACGAGTTACTATAACTACTTATATGAAGTGCGAAATCATTCGAATCTGAGGCAATGTTGTGATTTTGTGTGAGATAAAACTAGAAATGGCATGTTTATAGTCATTATCGTGATACAAACGGCTTTATGAGATATTATTCGGGAAAATATATTATTTATATTCATACGCTGATGTGATTTAAGACGATAATATACGATAGGGAAGAAAACAGTGCCGTCTTTATAAAGGAAACGCCAGACGAATACAATTTCCCTAATGACTCTTAAATAAAACAACAAACAAATAATATTCTCATTACATCAAACGAATTAATTTTCTTGGAATCGTACAAAGTAGATCACAAGCTATGAAGCTTCTCGGAAAAGGAATTTTAAAATCATATTTAAGGACGATCTAACCTTGTTAAGAGGTTTAATAGGGTAAATAATATCTGTAATTTATTAATTTTTTCAAACATTTAAATAATTTTACTTAAGTCTATTTTAAATCGATAAAAGCGTAGACATCTTAAAATCGAGATTTAGTTACAACACTTCCAGTCGATTTGCTTTAGATATAAACGCTACTTACGCTGAATACACTCTAAGCATATTAAGCTAACGCGTGTATCAGCTTTTGAAGACTAAATTGAGATCATTAAATTCGAGAGATTATAAAATCATAGAGGTACAGTTCCCAACGTTCTACAATAGCCGCAAGTGAAACACGAAGATGTTATTCTCAATAAAACTTGGTTTATTGACTGTACTGTCAAGACTAATATTATAGCTTGTAAACAACATTCAGGACTTATTTTGCCTATTTCCGATTGATCCATTTTCGTATACGCACATTCCTTTTATCCTTTACGTAAACATTTATTTAGTAACGAAAGTCCTGTCCAACTATCTCATAAATAAAGTAAAAAGCCCACGATATTGGGTCGTTTTATTGAGGACGCTATTACAAAGTCATTTCAGCGACCGGTCCCAGTCTCAGTCCATTGTAGAAGGAAAATCTTTCTACAGTCACGGCTCTCGATGGGATAACGCAGATGGCTGTCGGTTCCGAAAGGACCCACGTTCTACCCAACCTCCAAACGATAATTAACTTAATCTCCTCCGCTTAGAGCCCAATCTCGCACGCAACCCAAGAAAGCTATGAAACTTTGTTAAATAACTTTTCAGATAACTTGAACTTGGCGTATTTGCGCAAAGTTGTAAGCGGAATTCTACCGCGGGCTAATTCAATCTGTACCCGCTTGTAATAAATGTTGTTTTCGCGTAATGCCAATTGGGGAGTTGGTGGATTCTGTTGAGTTGAAAGTTCTGGACTTCACGAAGCAAAACGCGAACTTTTGTAGAACATTTCAGTGTAGTTAGTACAATGTTATAATGGAAATAAGCACTTCAAAATGGCGTAGTCTGCAGCTGTGCTTATAGGTGTGTGGATCGATTGTCGGATGTTAGCTGTGATGGGTAACAATCACAGTTTTGACAGTTGTTCGATTGGATCTGCCGACGATATCTGAGTTTGTTATTAGCCTGGAGCGCTTCTCATAATTATAATATATCACGTTTATGTTGTTTGCTTATTGTATTTGTTTAGGATTTGTGTTTCAACGTATAGGTATGCTTTTGTGTTGGCTGTTGCGTAACAAAGGATTCATTTTAAAAGCATATTTTCTCGTTTAATTTTCTTTTATGGAAATACATTGTCTGTTTTCCTTTAGGTATAAGTACACTTACAAACCTACGTAAGTGTTATCGAGTAACTTCATTAAAATTGTAGTTTGGATTTTAACCTTAATTGATTTACAGCTCCAATATTCGCCTGCCTAACCTTGTTTTACAACCCATTAAACGGCTTTTATTTTTAAACTTTTTACGCTTCAACGAAAATGTAAAATGCAGCCACCCCGAGCACTTCAAGCACTCTAAATATAGAGACAAAGGAGTTACGGCTGCCATATAAATAAACAGAACAAAATAATCCTAAATGTAACTACTTAAAGACGTAAGTAATCCCACAAACCTGATACTCACACAACTATGTATAACAAGATTATACACTACAAATAGTTATACAAGTTTCCCTGGAACCTAAAAGCTCACAGTAACAACATATTTAATTGTGTAGTATATTATACATTCAAGCACATTCAGAATTTACTAGCTCTTGAATTAAACCCTAATAACTCGAGCCATTTGAAACGTAACAACCACTATTCATGCACTCAATTGAAAACGAACTTTATTGTTTTCCAGTTAAGTTTTATTTTTGTTTAAGCGTTCGGAGCTGTCGAGTCAGTTTTCACTTGTTCTAGTACATTTTGCTCCGTTTCTTTTATTTGCTTTGAACAATAAATGGGTCTTGGCTACACAACTGTCTTATATACGTGACTTAGCGATATTATGCAAGCGTAAACAGTATGGCTTCGATTTTATTGGATAATTCATGAGTGGGTTGTAAAATTTCGATTTTGCATAATATAAGGTCAGAGGGACCCTAAAAATGGGAGGATAGAGTAATAAAATACTAGTAAAGTCTCGTGATTGGATTATAAAATGTTAATCTTGTTATTTTTCTTGAAAACTTACAAGTACTTTTAAAAGTAAGAACTTGAATGTTCTTTCCTTTATTACAACTACGTTGTTTTGTACTGGGAGACAGTTTGAGTACCACGTAACCTCAGGCTGCCTTTGTACCGTTTTTTTACATCGTGGCTGTACTAATTGGGACTTTATTCCGTGGTAATACGTGTACGTATGATGCTGACGTTCGGGGTGGTAGTTGTTCTGTGAAAAATCGTGCTCTGGCAATGATAACGAATTAGATTAGGCATTTAAATGTTAAACGTCAACTACTATTTCAACTTATTTTGATCAAAGTTTACATAAAATATACCTACACCTATCAATTACCGTTTCTCCTGTTTAAGATTTTTCCTAAAGGTTTCTTTTGTGCATTAATTAAATCCGTGACTTTTACCTTGCCAACCACCAACGTTATTAATTCTATTGAGTACAGCACTGGCTCACAAACTACAAATACATTTATTCCTAGAACACTTACCTAATAGTCGTTAATAAATTATTGACAAACTGTATCAATAGTCAATACCCTTTGATTCAACTTCTCGGTACAGGCCGTCCTTATCGATAGTCAGTTATAGTTGTCGATATCGATATACCTACTAGTGCCGAAACCATTCGATAAGTTTCACACGGATGTTGGAGTTGAATAACTTTATACAAATAGTTGATATGGATACATAATGTAGGTTGTAAGTTTTGGATTCATACCTATAATCTACATAATATAGAGTGTAGATAATAATATCGTTCTATAGTTTTGCGTGTGTAGTGTTGTGGGAAAAAGTTTTGAACAAAAAAGTTTACCCATTGATGGAGGTTAACAACGCTAAGTCTAAGGCTTTTATCCTGAGAGACGACAGAAAAGACACTGACATTTTTTTAAGCCATATTTCCTAATAGGTAAGGTCTAATTTGGCTTTCAGCGAGATTAAAAATGTTACTGTTTCCGCTGGTTAGTGGAACTGGCTTTTAGTACCTAGATAGGTAATATTATTTTCTGAGAAGAACTTTAACTTTACTTGTAAGTCAATGCTAGAGTGGAGCACAGCGGCACGAGGTCGGAACGATTAAACTCACGGCCTTTTTTACAATCTATTATACATTACAATGTATAAATAGATCAGCGATTCAATTTAAAACGCCTCCCCCTGTTCCTCCCTCCTCATCTTGTCTCATAAGACGTCTATTGAAATATGCGTATATATATCTATGCTCATCCGAACAAAGTCATAATAACAAAAGAAGTTGTCGGTAAAATTACGTTAACTTACTGTTATTGGTATAACACGTTAACAAGCTCTACAACACAAATTACCTGATTGATAACGTTACAATAGTTATGAAAACAAGCACTTAAGTCAAATCCAACTCATGCTTATTACTTCCAAAACTTACACAAAGCCAAACTAAACTTTATTGATAGAGCAACTGAATTCAGTTTTCAGTAGCGCAAATAAGTTAGATGAAGTCCGTAGATACGATGAGAGCTGTCTTTGTAAAATTCATTTTATGTCGCAGATGTTAAGATACATTTTTACATGCATCTTTCCACACTTCGATATAGATCCGTAGCCTACTTTATTATTGTATTTAATGAATATAAATGAAGGTAAATATTACTTTAACATTTTCCTTCGAAATTCAATTATTTATGATCAGTTCGGTACTATACATTTTCAGGAGGTAATCTATGAAAAATAGATAACGTGGAAGATTCAGGTTTTTTTCTTTTAATATAATGATTTGGTGGAAATGAAATCTTTTCTTTCTTTGATGTGGTAGTTTAATAATATAGTTACTTATATTTCGTTTTAGTAGACCTTGTAAAAAGCTATGTTTGTTATTTGAAAATAATGTAAAAGCCAATTATTTTTAAAAGAGTAATCCTGTAGTTTCTTGCTGGCTCTTCTCCATAGAAAACAACCAATTGGAACCGTGCACCTAGCTTCTGATTTTTCATAAATGCCCATGTAGGTTTATGTGAAATAAAATATTTAGATTTTGATTTTTGATTAAAGTTTTTCTACCAATCAATTTTTGTCACAAATCTGAAATCTGCATTGTTTGCTGAAGGGCATAAGAGCTGATAAAATTAAAGGCAAATAAAAGAAAATTAAGCACGTTCATTGTTTTCAGTAAATCTTTCTTTCACTAATGCTGAAGTACTTAATTAAATTCTTAAGACAGCATATCGTCGGCATACAAATTCCTAATTAACCGACTTCTTAAAAAGAAGGAGGTCCTCAATTCATCTGTACACATTTTTTATGTATCTTCATTTTCGGCAATTGTGGATCGATTTAGAAAATATTTTTTTCATTTGGTAAAACAAACTTTTGCGGTGGTCCCATATAAATTTTATTAACTTTATTCGGGTAGTTTTTGAGTTAGCTTCAATAAATGATACGTATTTTTAATATCACATATATTCCACTGTTCTTAATTGAGAATGATAATGATAATGTTATGAGAATCAGAACAGACTTGGTCGAATTGACTCTGTATCTAATTGTGACTCTTAACAATAGACTACCCTTAGTCGACTCGACCTTGACTTCTGCGCGCCTAGTACCTTACTGGGGCAGACTGGATGACAAAATCGTTTCATATTCGTATAGATAGAATTGTAAGGTACAGAATTGAATATCTTGATTTGCTGGAGTTTGCTTGTTTTCACTAAGTACCATCTCGGGCAGACTTGATGTCGAGATATTGTTTCGTATTGGTTGCAGCCTTGAACAAGACAAGGTGAAAATAAATACATAATGGTTTAATGAAATGAAAGGGTTTCTTCTGTAAATAGGATATCCGTATCACTTTTACACGTTATATTAAGATAGTTAATTGATTCAGGCGTGACCTTCTGGAAATCCATTATAAAATACAATAGATGTTGTTATATTTAGTAACCTGTTCCGCTTAACTATTCCTAAAGAGCCATAAAAAACCCTGTAAGAAATCGACACGTGTTTCACCTCTCAACGAAGCATCCTCAGGATGACGATTGACTTGTCGCGAACGTTATATTTAAAAAAAACCGGCGGATTATGAAATGAAGAGTTCTGCAGTTGGGATATATTTATCCTAAGAACAAACTTAACATTGTAGTTGAAAAACATGTTCTCCCTACATTCCAACAGCAAATGTAAGTTTGTACGCAGAATATTGAGAGTTTTACCATGTTATTTTAAGACCATAGACTTTTTATGGGTTTTCCTGTAATCAATAAGTATCGAACCATTTTCTGTGTATTTTTTTTTCATTATTTTAAGTTCAGTAGTTTGGGATATAATGTAAATTTTCATAAATTTTCTTATATTTTATATCGCAGCATCATGCTGAGATAGGAGCCTTTTTGGCCTCGCACAGGTGGTTATTAATTTTGTTTGTTAGTTTTTAAAATGCTCCTTTTTTATATTTGTTAATTTTTTTTTTAATCTTTTATTACTGTTTTGTATTTCCTGTGCGTGTCCCAAATAAAATATTTTTCTTTCTTTCTTTCTTTCTTCTTTAAATAATATTAATTTAAAAAAAAAAATTGATTCATAACAGAAAGCCCTTTCATTGCATATGTCACACGGTACCGCATGCATTTATTTTCTTATTTGCCTCCCAAGGTGACCCTGCATATATTGAAAATTCATTTATTTACGTTACAAGTCGTGTTTGTATCGCAGAAATTCAAATGTGTACCAAATTTCAATTTCATCGGTCCATTAAATTCGGAGCAAATTGGCACAGACACGCGAGTGATCCTATAAGGGTTCCCATTTTTCATTTGGACGTACGGAACCCTTCTTTTTTCGAGTGGTTAGTGACTGACTAACCTGGTGTCAGAGTTTTAAAGCCGCCCGTGGCCCTCTGACTTGGCTTCACATGCCGACGAGAAATATCTCTCTCACGATGTTTTCCTTCACCGTTTTTGAAGCAAGTGGTAATTATACAATACGCACATGAATCCGATAATTCAGAGATCTTGAGGCCTTGGGTACGAACTCGAGACCTATGACTTGGCTGTCCGACGGTCACACCATTAGGCTGTCACTGCTCAGGAACCCTAATAAGCTAGAAAGAGCCAACATTTCTTATCGACTACCTCCGAGAAGAAATGACGAAACAAAATCAGGGGTAGTGAGAGTTACACAGAGGAGTTCACATAGACGTACATAAACTAGTGAGAGATCTTGATAGTAACAAGTTGTTGACTAACTTGAAATTCGAACTTGAGAATCAGACTCAGACTCAGTGGACACTTTTTTTTTTTGGGTGGGAAATTATCAAATAACTTCTCCCGCTCTGGGCGGAGCGGGAGGGCGTCTCAGACTCTTACTGACTAAAACCCACCCGTGTTCCTTCGGTTGCCCTATTGCTGGGGGGCCACGATTTCCCTTTCTGTCTTATTCGCAACCCCGGCAGGCATCGGCCCTAGCGGACCCCGTCAATTCTGCTGACATCTCTTTGAGGCGCGCGTGCTCAGTGGACACTTGGCCACTGATGTTAACACTGATCCAATGTTACACAACTATGTCGAGATCGGTTAACAGTTTTGGCTGTTTGGGGGATACTCAATACTCAATATCTTTTTTGCTTTTCCATAATGTGTACTTAGGTGGTAATTATATAATTTAGATCATTATGGACCCTGTAGAGCACAGCAAAAAGGTAGGAGAGAGGAGGCCCTGTTTTAGAAGATCATTAATTTGTTTTTGTGGGAACAAGTTTTAACTTATATATAATCAAAATCGCGAATAAGATACTAACATTTCGCTTTTCGAATATTTCCTTATAACGGGAAAATTATACCTTATTCAGTGTGTTGACACTTTTCCGGTAGGAAACAATAACAATATCAAACGGAGACTAATTAGCGATCTTTGCTTAGGTACTTTATCAAAACAAGATTGTTTAGATCTACTAATTAATCTTTAAACCTACTTGCACCCATTTTGTGGAACCAAAATCAACACAAACATTAGCTAACAAATTGTCAAGCTCCCGTAATCTATTGTGATTGGTTTACTGAATTATCAACAGCGAATCGGATCACTTGATTTGCGTTTAATTTTGACACGTCGATAATTTTCCTTCCAGAAACCGGGTGTTATTCTATAAATAGAAATTTAATCTGTAAATGTAATATGTATGGCTTGGTCGTTCCACTGAAATATTGCCTACATTAAAGACCAGTGACTTAAGAACGCGGCGACGCATGAATTGTCCATTGGATACAAACGTAATACCTAAATCATTTATAATTTGGGCATATTTCCACCATAATATGTTGTTATTCGGATTTAGACAGTGTTTATCTAGGCTCCTACATCTTTTTTTTTCCAAAAAACTTTTCCAAAATGAAGTTTAAACGAATTTAATTTCGCACATCTTTACAGCGTAAATGACATGTCTTCATATTATTTTTCTGTATTATAAACAACAATATTTATAATAATGTTTCTGCAGAACCATAGTTTATATTATTAAGTTACAAATTATCGAAAAAAAAATGGAAAAATATTAAGTTTTCATTCATCATTTTTGGTATTACGGAACACATCCAAATTTGTCATAAATTTTCGAAAGCTAGTAGTGCTATCGCGTCAAGCAATAATTGTCAATGTGTGCGTAGTAGTATTGCTCACTGTAGGTGTATATCGCTCCGATAGGCACTCACACTAGCGCAACGTGCTTGGAATTGAATTTAGCAAATATCTCGATTTGTAGTTGCGAGCCGTGTTCGCAGGCCTCTTAATGCCCTACCATAAGCCCATAGGAGTGTCTGTGCGACGGCCGCGAAACGGCCAAGCCATACATTTTGACCAAGATGTAAGATTTGTAGGATTAGGCCTGGTAGAGTTAGGGACTTGGCTCTACATTCGATCTGATAACTTTTTAACAGTGAAAGCGTTATGTAAGTCTTGGCAACCTACTTTACATGAAATGTTTTTGGTGGCTCGCTTTTTTGAGAAGCTGATAATATATTTTCTCCCCCAGAATGTCACGCAAGTCCCGCCAGGGGTACAGCATCCGTCATCTGCTGCAACTTCCCAATGCCCCGCGCAGCCCGCCCTCCGCGCCGCACCCACCCGCACCATGCATCAAGGTCAGTGGCTAATTTAGGACCGGCTGGCCAAAGTATTTTTGGCTTGGCGAGAGAATACCTGCGATGATGGGCAATTTATTTAAATTGTCCGTATATTCAACATTCTAACATTCTTTGAAAGTTCTACTTTCACAGAATGTTAGTTGCGATTTGAATATATGGACAACATTCAAATATGTACTATTAAATATAATTTAAATAAGTAGCCCATCATCTCAGGTAGGTACCTATTTGAATATTCAAGTATTTGTTTTATTAATTATTTTGTTTTTATTTTTTGGTATTTTATTTTAAAAAAATAGATAGTTTTCTTTCTTTGTCTTTTGAATTATAATTTGGTATGAAATGGCTATAACACGGCAAACCCCGACTGTTATGTACATAACAGTCGGGGTGTGAAAACCTTGACCGAAAAACGTTGTCGTATTATATGATGCAAATGATCATGTGAATAACGTAATATCTACTTAACAAAGTGATGAAAACGGCTCAAAAATGATCAATGCGTAAGGTTTTCTTACAACCTAATTATTGGTTATTATGAGATATTATTATATTATACATATTATTTATATCCAAAGTTCATAAAGTTGTATTCAAACAACTTTTCACTCGTCATTAAAAAAATGTTACAAACACGTATTAATCTCTTGTAAAACTTTCGACTTCGGTACCTTCAGTTAACTTACCTTTATTGCTGAATAAACTCTTTGTTGAATTTTTTTTGTTATTACCAGTGGCAAAGGGTGGGTAAGAAAAAGTAAGAAAAACTTTATATACGTGACCTTTTATTAAACAAAAGCTATTTTCAGAATTTAATTTTAGTACATAAATTGTGCTATATAATGAAACCCTTTTTCTACGGTTGTTTGAAAAAACCTGCCAGTTGTGTTTTATATTAAATGTTTGTTTAATTTAATCAAACTAAAGTTACAGACGTTCTTTGAAGAACGAATATTTGAAAGCACTTGATACTTTATCTGGTTTTCAGAAATTGGTTACTTTTGATTTTTTGCTAATGTTTTCAACCGAACGACTCAAACAATAGTAACAATTTTACATTAACAGCACCTTAATGTGGAAGCAAAAAGGGTGGTTTTCGTTGCTCAACTGACGTCCGATTCACAGTAGGTAGAGACTTTTGGCCCTTTATACACACACGTTTTTTTGGAGTGAAAAACTACGGTTTATTTACCGTGTATAGGCACGGTCGTTAGTATTGTATAGATCACTATGGAAACTTATTGACAGACACGATTTTTCTACGGCACGGTTTATACGCAAACCATAAAGAAATCGTGTCGTGTATTAAGGGCCTTAAGCCTGCTTGATTTTGCAATGAAACCTTTATGAATATTTTATATGTTGCTGGCATAAAACTATGAGACAAACACTACTTCGAATTTAGAAGATTAGAAAATAATAGCGATTCAGCTTGGTGAGTTGAAAGAGCGCGTAATCGTGTAAAAAAAAAACAGTGGCACTTCGGGAGTTCCGACAGAAGTGAAAATTTGAACAAGATCGCCTTGGTGGAAAAAAAATACTTGTATAGAACATTGGTCCGTAACTTTATATAAATAAAGAGGACAATCGCATTTACAAAAATGAGGTGTCGGTAACGGTGTCGCGAGTTCAATTGTTTTTCCCATCTCAAAAATGCCCAACGCACCTAAAGAAGTTTTCACTTCAAAAACCTTAAACAGCTCTGAGTCTCTTTTAGGTTTTTCACACGATGACGCGCTCTGTCAGCTCACGAAGCTGAATTTATTCATTTAATAATAAATAAGTCTTTTATTAAGCATCTAACCTGACCTACTCTCTTGAAAATCGGTACAGTTTTAAAGGCTTCCTTTACAAAAAAAGTTAAAATTACACAAGCAAAGCTTACTAAAATATGCCCATTTATGGAAACGTTTCTAAACTGCGAATGGTTCGCGGTCCGTCGACTTGCGATGTCGACCATTTTGCGACACAAAGGGGAACACAGTGTAGAATTTATTGCCTTCATTTCCATCTGTAAGTTTGTCGCGTCTATAACAAATTAAATATCAATAACTATTTAAAAATAGATTCCAGAACAAGAGAAACAAAGGAATATCGTTGAGTGGTATAAAAATACTACACTTATAATGACCTACATGTAAGATGATTGAAAATAAGTGTCCTCCAAACGACATATTTTATTTAATATCAGTTACAATTTATTGCTAACGATGTCTGAAATAAGATAGGTACCTACCTTCTTATATTTCTATGTTTATCTCATTAAGTAATGGACTCTTCACAGAGCATATGTATAATAAATCTCTTTAACTTTGTTCAAATTCAAAGAAGTAGGTACTCGTAACAGACTTCAGAGAAACAAACGCTTTATAAAACAAAACAGATTCATAATTGAAGAACTCAACGGTACATGTGCCCGGCACGAAACGAGCCAACTTCGTGGAAGCACGATAAATTATTAAGAAAAACAACCAGTGTAGGTAATCGTGCCGTAAAAGTTTCCCGTTACTGTGGCGCCTCTAGCGGAGGAAATTCGAATTATAATATTTTAATAAAACATTACTTTTGAAAGGAGTTTTTATTGAAAACATTCCTCTTTTGTTTTCGGTATTATTTTTAAATTATGTTAATGAAAGTTATTGTTTACTTTATTGTTAATTTGTTTTCTATTTGCTGGAAAGCGCTCCTAGCGGTGAATATTGGATCTACGTAACGTGAAATAAATCACAGCATTACATCTAAAGAATTATTAATATTGTAAGTAAATACTTTTAAATAATGGCACATATTTTTTATAAAAAAAATACCTGTTTAACACGATAAAAAGAAAAATAATATTGCTAAGGATTAGTACGAATTGTGACCACCGAGAGAGATCCGAAACAGAACCATTTGTAGTCAGCTTGTGTTTGAACGTCACAACCCTCCGAGGAAGGTTGCTTAGGTGAGGGAGCGTGAGCTTATAGTAGTTCTTACAATAATATCGAGATGGCGCTGTTTCAGATATTTACATAATAACGTTTAAAAAAAAGATTTATTTTTCTATATTATATTGACAAAAAGTGAGTTTACAATACTGAATAAAATATTTTCATTGCGTTTTTAGTTTAGTATAACTATTTATAGTTTACTTATCTGACTTTATTTTGGTAGTAGCTGATATTCTTTTTCAGAGGGATAGACAGCATTATAACTGAGGGGAGACTGCCTCGTTGGTCTAGTGGTAGCAAGCGCTACAGCTGAGCATGAGGTCCTGGGTTCGATTCCCGGGTCGGGCAAAGTGTTATTAGGTTTTTCTATCTGAAATTTCTCAGTAGCAGCTCGGAGTCTGGATTTGTGCCCGGTTGATGGCAATAGGCTCGCCCTCTATTACATGGGACTTAAAACATAACTGGCGAAATGTGGGTGTACCTGCTACAGGGACACCTCTGCCCAACCCTTCGGGGAAACAAGGCGTGATATTATGTTATTATGTAGACAGCATTATCAACAAGTACAAAACTTTCAATCAATCGATCTACTTAGTGTTTTGTATTCTATTCCAAGTTTCGGCACTCCACTGGTCGCATCTTATTGCGCCCACACTTACCGTGCATCACTTGCCCAGCTACCTTTTTAGGGTTCCGTACCAAAAAAGCAAAAAACGGAACCCTTATAGGATCACTCGTGTGTCTGTCTGTTCGTCTGTCACTGCCAATTTGCTCCGAATCTAATGAAATGGTTTAGTTGAAATTTGGTACACATAATGTATTTATGTGACCCAAACACGGATGTGTAACGTAAATAAATGAATTTCGAATAATTATGGGGGTCACTTTTGGGGGAAAAACAAGTAGGTAAATTAAAAAAAAAAATGTTTTTCATACTGTACCGTGTGACATATAGAATGAAGGGCCTTTTTGCAAGGATATCAATTTTATTTTTTTGTAATTTTGAAATAAGTACGTTTAAAGATATTTAAGAAAATAGATGAAAATTTACCATTATCTCCGAAACTACAGAACATAAAATTTTGAAAAAAATACAGAGAATGGTTCTGTACTCAAAGATTACAGGAAAATCTATAAGAAGTCTATGGTCTTAAAATAACATGGTAAATGTCTCAATATTGTGCGTACAAACTTACTTTTGCAGTTGGAATGTATGGGAGAACATGTTTTTCAACTAAAATGTTAAGTTTGTATTTGGGATAAATTCATTCAAACTACGGAACCCTTCATTGTGCGTGATCCAACACGCACTTGGCCGGTGTTTTTTTTTTCAGTTTGAATCCTACGAAACATTAGCCATCTGGCCGTCTACCTTCAATTTTAGCTCGCTGGCTTCATCGAAGGCTCCAACTTAGCTTGATTATTATAATGTAAATGGTTTCCATTTAGCTTCAACCATCGACATTTCGAAAATACACCCAATAATTTCCAAAACAAACAAATAAATCAATCAAACAGTCGAACGAGGTAAACAAAATTCCTGTCCAAGGCAAACGTACTTAGTTCTCGTTAGTTAGGTTGACCCTACCGCCCCCTGTCGCATACCTTCAGAACTATTCGGGACCTTTTGGTATTTATTGTGAAAGCAAATCAACTATTTATTTATTGGCTATCGCTTTGATCGTCGAATAACCTCGTACAAACACGATTGTCGTTACAAAGGGTTCGGTTGGCTTAGTGTGGATTGGAGTGGTATTAGAACGTTATTTTGGCAGTCTTCCTGATTATGATATAATTTGATTTGGTTTTAAATACTATTAATGTGAAAGGAAAGGTTTAATTTTATTTTTAGTCAGAATTAAAATGTAATGCACATCAATTACAACATAGACAAAATTTTAATAACAATATAAAAATATCATAACTTAACTAAAACTACAAATATGTAGGTAAATCAATTTTATTCAGCTGTTTGGAATCATCATCATCATCATAAGCCTATAAATGTTCCCACTGCTGGGACACAGGCCTCCTCTCTGTGAGAGGGAGTGGGCCGTAATCCACCACGCGGGCCCAGTGCGGGTTGGTAGATGTCACATGTCTTCGAATTTTTGGTTCTAGGACATGCCGGTTTCCTCACGAAGTTTTCTTCACCGTTTTGAGAGCAGTGGTGATGAAATTATTTACACAAAGTAAAGCGCCTGTCTGGGTTCGAACCCACGACCGGAATGACTAATAAATAAAAATAAAAAATACACACTGAAATAACTGCATGCGTTTTGTAATAACAGTTCATACAATGTACAGTTTTTCAGTAGCTACCATGTAACACAGAAAAAAAACCCGTTCTGAGAATTGAACCTAGGGCATTTCAGTGCTTGCAATTTATTATTTAATTCTTCGTATAACGATAACTTATCCAAATCATGTTTTTGGTCTTTTTGTACATGAGTGATTCCCTAGTGATTGAAATCTCGTCTAACATTTTCAAAATATTACTTGATCCTCACAAATAAAATGTACCCAGTCCACATCCATAATGCTCTCTCATCTTATCCATACGTTACCCAACGTTTCATAAAAAGGGTTTTCTTTTCACGGCCCGCTACCGGCCCGGACCGGCCATTTGTCTTGTTCTCTTTCTTGTAAGAATTAATGTCTTTAAAGGGGTCGAATTCTCTTGTGTCTACTACCCTTTGGATATTGCAATGTGATTTTAGACGTTTGGTGAGATAGGCTCCTTACTCTTTTTTTTTTTAGAACCCATTAATTATTTTAAAATATACATCTGACACTAAAATATATAAATTATGTACAAGTATAGAGAGGAAAAAAATAAGTATAGGGCATCAAATAATTCGTCCGCATGGCTGTCAGTGGGAATAGTGCACCAAAGGCTGGCAGCATTGCCACGTTGTATGGCAATGCTGATTCTTTGACCTAAAAATTGGCCAATTGTGTGTGTATGTGTGTAAATGGAAGGGAAAGAGGTTGAGTTTAGATAAGGAGTATTTGAGAAGTCACTCCGTATCTAAACTCAACCTAATTTAAAACTAAGTATAATGTGTAAGTATACGTGATACTTAGTCGATAAATTCCCCGTTAAGCCGGGAGTGTTAAGTGATTAAGCTCTCGGCGGGCGGTCGGGGGTGGTCTCTTACGCACCGATTTGTTCTAACAGTTATAAACACTTAGCGATGTAGTAATGGTCATTTATAAGGAGGAAAATATGTCGATAGATTTCGAGAAGTAAAAAGAAACGTTAATCATATTTATTTATTTATCACAAACACTACAATCATTACAGGAAATTCCTAATGCGGTAGCGTGGTCCTTAAACTATCTTAAATAACATAACACTTACAATATTTTTTTTGTGAATTCATTCAGAGAGCAGGAAAATAAATCGATCCTGTCAGTGCGTGCAAGGCGCGCGTCAGTAGCGCTTTGCTGAGCAAGTTTGTGCGTGCACTGCTAATAACCGTGGCTTACGGGCGCCGTGATACGTAATTGTCAGGCACATTTAGACAAATCTCCTTCAAAACACCGGAATTATAGGTCTTACCACGTAAAAGTTTGAACACATATGTGGTTATAGCTAAGTCCCTCCTTGTCTCGAGTTTATTGTACCCGACCATGCCGATAACGAATAAATTGGTGTACATCAACGGATAGAAGGGGTAGACACCGTATAGTTTCATGTACAAAAATCTGGTGAATTTGTTTTGTATGCGGTCTAACATGAGAGTATATTTAGTCTCATATGTTGCATAGTAGCTAAAACGACTGAACAAAGTAAAAACATCTTACCCAGGTTAGTACTGGTGACAATTAAGAGCGTTTATTCTGAAAGTGGGCAACATCGCAAATAGATGTTCCTAGCTTCTGACGTTTCATAAGTGCCCTTGTAGGTTTATGTGAAATAAAATATTTTGAATTTTGATGTCAATTATTTCACTATTTTGAATAACTTCGCAATATTATTGTATGGAAATATAAAATGTGGCTAACTAGCAAACTAGAATATTAATAATGAATTGCAATTATAACACTGAATTTGATGTTGTAACCGTTTCAAGTATAAAAAAGGCATTTGGAAAGTTTCCAAATTCTTTTTTTACATCTAAAACCAAAATATATAGTGTATTTCATAATCTATATTCTAGTTCGCTAGTTAGCCACATTTCTTATTTCCATACAGTAACATTGCCAAATTAATCAAAACAGGTAAATGTTTGACAGCTATTTGCGACGTTGCCAACTTTTAGGATAAGCGCTCTTAAGAATGATTTGATCATATACTGGTAGTTTTAAAGAAAAAAGGTAGGTAAGGTAAGGATGATAGAGTCCCAAATAACTTTTACATTTCCAAAATTCTTGTCTTTTTGACATTTTACAACGCTGTTGCTACGAAGCGTAGACCTGTTCTACGAAATGTATCCCTCGTAGACGATCTACGAGAAAACAATTGATCACAAACAATTACAAAAAGCTTATAATATTCTGTATAAAAATCTCAATAATGTCAGTCTCTTTTTATCAACATTCACCGTAGCACTGGCTACGAAGCGTAGACCACTGCTACGGCGCGTAGCCCTCGTAGACGATCTACGAGAACACAATCGATCACATCCATTCCGGTGAATTATCGATACCGCTTAGATAAAACATGTTTATTGTATCATAAACCATTCGAATCACCTTTTATCGATATTCTCTGCCCCAACACTGACCGGAACATTACAGCGGGCGTTGACGGCGATATTTCTTTCGTCTGGTAACACCTTCGTGATAATTTACTGCCGCTATGCACCGGCCGATTGAAACCTTAACATTAATTGTTATTTATCGGTAGCGGGCAAATAGAGGGTAGATTTGAGAAGGCTTTGAGGATGATTTCGAATTTTCTTCTTGTATGTTTTTTATAAAGTCAAAACATATTTTTGAAGTGAAAACTTCTTTAGGCGCATTGAGCCATATTTAGTACGAGGTAAAGTTAAGGATTCGCGTCACCGACGCGCCGTAGTGCTTTATTATAGAATATAGATGGCGCTAATTCCAGTTTTAAGTTTTAACTTCTGTCGGCTGTCCCCATTACTACCTATTTTTTTATTTTTTGTATATTCATGCAACAGAAAAAAAAACAAGAATTAACTTGAGTGTTTTAATGGTTCTAGCTATCTTTAAAAAGGTGTTAATTTTTTTTTGGGAATTTTTAAATAAAGCCTACACAGAGCAATTATGGTAGGTTCGATTATGATTGTTAAAAATGTAATTTGTTACTTCAATAACAATTATTTACAACTTAAACGAAATGAAGCATCCCAACTGCGTTCAAACTTCCCATGTTTTTACAATCAATAAAAAATAAACAAATTGGTACTGGGAATGCCGAAACACAATCAATTACACGTCGGGCCATATAAAGTGCACACATTGCGATATATTAGGATCGCGCGATTCAACGAGCGATATTGTTCCCGCGCGGCCACTTGCCGATAAACACCGCTAACGTTTGCCGATCACGACACTGTAACGTTCGCAGATTGCCAATTTTTCTACTCGCTAGAGGTTTGTTGCTGGTGATTTAATTTGGGCTGCTGTTTACAAAAAATTGTGCACAGGCACACAATTTTTTGTAAACTCAAAACTACATAGTACGTGTTTCAGAAAAAAATATAGTAGATTATTTTGTGTTAAGGTTTTCTCCGAATGGAAGGACCAAAATCTGTAGAAATTGTATGAAAGTAAAATCCTAGTAGCAGTTGCAAAACCACAAATTTTTACCTATTTTTGTCATCTGGTATCTTAGCTAAGTTTTTAATTTTTAGATTTCAGCCTGATTTCACAACAAAACTATTAAGATATTTTGCTACAATGAATCTCGGAAGAATGTAGATTTCTACTTTGCACGATAGCATACCCTTTTCCTACAAAAATTAACAAAGCAACATACAAAAACAAGCCTCTATAATAACTAGAACACAGTACAGTAATAAATTTACTTAAACACGGCACACGACAGTGACTACAAAGTTTCTATGTAACATTTTGTCTTGGAGCAGCCGCCGCGCATCGCGACGTGACCCACCACCGCAGAATGCGAACCTCCTAACGAGTTTTTGAGAGCACCCCCGTCAGGGAACGCCATCTTAAAGGGATTTGCACTTTGTAACTAAATTGTCTTGGCGAAATAGATATGACCGGGATAGTCGAGCTCAAGAGTGTCGATGACTTTTATGAAGAATCTCTTGTTATAGCATCAATTCTAGAATAATGTAACAGAGAAAACTTTGTATAGTTCAATAGTTCTGATGAAGGTAACATAAGTTCTTCCAGCTTATCAACGTGACAGCCTAATGCAGCGACCGCATCTATTATTACAGGAGGTGCCCTTTCTCAATCCGTCTCAATCCTCGGCTGATCCGTCCATTAAGTATTCATCTCGCGACATTAGTGGCTGCCGTTATTAAAACCACCTGTAAATCCCATACTCCTGCGACTTGCCGACGCGGCACACGTACGAGGCGGCGAGGGGGCGGGGGGGTCCGTCCCTTCCGCCCTTGTGACTTTTGTCTCGAATCTCAGCGCACGTCTTGGACATCGGGGACACGTCTTACAGAATTAATAATAAGCTAAGAAACCGGGTGCGGTTTGGGCCACAATGTGCCGAAATTTCTAACCCTCATTAAGGGCCCTCTGCACTCACCGCGCGCACCAAACTTTGAACGTTCGCGCTCGCGTTCGCTTCTTGTTTATTGATGTTGCCAACATCTTGCCGCTTGTAACGGGTTTTAATAGTCGAATTAAGAATGTTCTAAGCGTTCGTGATGAGCGTTGGTTTGTTCAGGTGATTTGTTTTACTTTGTCATTTGTTTATTTTAATTTACAGCCAAGCTGGTGTTTCTCACCAATGAAATATCCAAAGAATTCGAATAAAAATAGTTTCCTTTTCTGAAAATAATATTATGAAACTCACAGTTAGTAAGTAAATACATCGGAAAACAGTTACTTACGTTAACATTATGGATGTATTACAAACATAACCTTCATGTTTTCGGAAGAATCGAGAAACTTTTCACATTACTTTCTTTTTAGTTCACAAAAGTTTGACAAACACAGCTTGACGTTAACATATCAGGCTTCGGGCGATGTTATTTAGTAAAAAGCAAATTTGGTACAAATATATCGGTTGTCTGACATTGTTAGCGAGTCTGTGACAACGTGGAACATTGTAGGAACATTTTGAGCAAGGGTTTAGATGACACTGTCTTGTCACTTCGGGCCTCGGGGTATCATAGTTCGGGTACAATAGTTGTAACATTGAGAATGATAGATAATACTTGTAAATGGAAATTTAGAGCTTATGAACTATTAAGTGTTTAAATGTTGCCATGAAAGTCGTGTTTTGTGTTGGAGTGGCAATAGCTTGAAGGGTATGGTGTTGACTTTAGGCTTCGAGAGATCATGGGTTTGTTTTACTTATGCAACAGTTGTGAGGTAGTAACGAGTAGAATATCTTAGTTCAAACAACATAGGTTACACATTAGATTTATAGGCAGCCGTAAATAAAACATAATTGATATAATCATGTTTTTTTTAATGTTAAATAATATTGTCGTTGCCATAAATTTATCTTGCTAAGTCCATAAGCCACTATGCCCAAAGTTTACTCAACAATATCTCATTCTGGCATCTCAGAACTATTACGAATTAACATTTAATAATGCAAAATTATTATACAGAATAATGTTTAAATATTCCAAGTAATACTTACATAAAATATTATTTATAAGATGTAGCTTCTAGCTAGATTATTACCGAGAAGCGAGGCCAAGCAAACTTTTCAATTGATTGGCAGTTCCAGGAAAGACAAGCCATTGATACGTCTCCAAGAAAGTTCTCGTCTTTGAAAACTAAACGCTATTTTTAATATGTTTACAGACTAGGTTTAAAAGCTTCTAAAAATTACAAATAACTTTTTTTTCTATTTACTTAAAAATAATGTACGTAACGTATGTAGAGCGTGCTCGAAAATATAACCATAAAACAGAATTTCAATATGAAATCGTGGCGTCATCTATATCGCCACATGCGAACTACACATCAATGACCTGACGTCACACAAGTCCTGCATCGCGCAATTTGAGTTTACCGCGCGAACAACATATATATGACTATCCGATATCAATCGTTGGGCAGTTGCCCGCCAAACACGAGTCTCTTAGGATGAGTGAACTTTACTCCCTGTTCCTCATACCTCTAAAAAACTAATAGATGTTTTAATCCTAGTGAAAAAGGTATATAAACCATAATACCAGTCTTTTAAAACTCCAGCTAGTCAGAACATCATCCATATCATCGTCTTTTCAGCGTTTTTAGCCTACCTCACAGAACGTCTTTTCTCGTATCTAAAATATGAAACAACCTGTTTTCTTGATTCTAAGAATTTGGCCAACCCACACCAACCTACATCAATTTCAACTCACCTTACCCTACAGAAACAAAATGAAACCATTTCCTTTCTAAGGCCCGGACTCCACCAAAGCGTAGACGAAATGAGAGGAGAGGAGATATTTAAGAACAATCAATAGAATTTCGTTATTCACACATCTCGTCTCCACTCAGCTTCAGTGAAGACCACTGAGCGGAGATGTATCATATTTTTATGGCGCGATCGAAGCGGAGATGTGAGCTGTGCGGCGCCGAAATTGATCTGGCGACAACGCGCGGCGGAGACGACAAGAGATGTGAGCGGCGTGCAGTGAACGTGCACGCAGCCCAGTTCTGCTCTAGCCAGCACACATCTCCGCTCCAGTCTTGCCAGTACGCATCTCTGTACAGCTTCGGTGGATACACCCTAGCTGTAAAACATATTTTTTCGTCTCCGATTCGGACATCTCCGCATCTCCGCTTTAGTGGAGTCCGGGCCTAAACTTGTTACTCCTTTAGCTCTAACATTAAATCCAAAACCCACACATTTCTCAGGGAAATGTAAAACATTTCCTTGCCCTTGTATCAAAAGAACCTACAACATGGACCTTCCCTTATATAGGAAATTCATAATAATTTCACAAGGTTTAGGGTGAATTTCGTAAAATCAAAAGTTCGTTTCAAAATTTCAATTACTTATTCGTAGTACGCGTGTGCTGCGTGGAAAGGAAATGAAATAACACTTAAATATGATTTACGATAGAAAATATTCTAATGTGGATGAGATATATTGTTTTCTTAGTAAATTAAGGCATTTTGTATGCACGTATTTGGATTCCGATGTGGAACTAGGGATGATGAAAAAGGTTAATTGTGTATGGTTGTCGAAATAAATCTTGTTTGGGGAATATACAAAGAAGGTGTACAGGAAAGTAATTTATATTCTTTGATTTATTGTATTTGAAATTATTCATATTTGTTTAATAACAATGTAAAAGAGCACCAGCTTAGGTCTCTCTTCATTGATTGAAAAATGAAATAGTAGGTATACAAAGTTATCACGTAGCTATCACACGGTTTTTTTTCATTTTGTATAAAGTCCAAGAGGTTTATATAAAGACGTTGCTTAAATTTAAGTGACGTTCAAACGTCAAAATGTATGGTTAATCAGTCGCTAATCATTACTTAACTTTAACCAACGTTTATAAATAAACCCCAAAATATCTAGTTTTCATAAGTATTCTTGGGGCCCACCCCTAGAGTAACCACGAAAACTAGATAATATTTGTTCAAAATAGGTTGCATTATGGGTGATGCAATGTAACCTTTTAACTTACTTCAAAAAAGTAGGAGGTTATACTTATGCTCGTCTAAATATAAAAAAAATATGTTAATCTATATTTTCGTCAAAAGTGGACCGATTTTGAAAATTATTTTTTGTGTTGGTAGAGGAAGCTTGCGCAGACATCCCATTAAATTTTATTAGCATTGCTTGGGTAGTTTTTAATCCACTTTGTGTATCTTGATGATGTTAGAATACTTCCTGTCACTGTTGTTTACATAGCAAGTAGTAAACGAATTGGTGTGGGGTAGGTACCATAACTAAAAAGTTACTTTTTACGATCATATCCAAAAAAACAACCGACTTCCAAAACAAACACCACAAAGTGAAAAATAACTTTAATTTCGGTGGCAAAAACAAAAAATTTAAATACAGATGCAAAGACACCGACTTCCGAAATTAAAGTTATTTTCATTTTGTTATGTTTTGTTGTGTTTATTGTTGTCTAGAACCGAAAATTCGAAGACACGTGACATCTACCAAACCGCACTGGGCCCGCGTGGTGGATTACGGCCCACTCCCTCTCACAGAAAGGAGGCCTGTGTCCCAGCAGTGGGAACATTATAGGCTGAAGATGGTGTTGTTTTTTTTGGAAGTCGGTTCTTTCTTTTTTTTGGGAGAATTTTTTTTTCGAACATACATTTTTAAATAATTTTATATGCTTTTGTAAATTATCTTTAAAAAAATAATTTCAGAACAATTCAAACCAAATTAGTAACATCATAACAATCCTAATTACCAAATCATTCCTCATCACAGTCATCACTCAACCAAAAGTTACACTTAACTCCTCACAAAATTTACAATTTCCCTCCGCTTTTAACTTAAGCGTAATCTTGGTTATTATAAAGCACCTACGGCCTCCAACCGGCTGCATAACAAATTTTATTTCCCTAAGAAATGAACGTCCGAACAAAAACAGAACGCGAAACTTTGGGCGTACCTCCGCGTCCTGCCGGGAATTTATATCGTTCACCAACAAGAAAACAAAAGTGGAGTCGCGCCAAAGGTACATTATCTTAACAAAGTACAGCAATTAGGTACACGTTCTACATCTGACTCTAATAATTTAAATATGATAAAACAAAGTAAGATGGCGAGGAAGAATGAGGCGGGCTCTTACTTAACTTATTTATAAATTCTTCGTACTCTCGAGACGGTGAGCAACCCTTCCCCGCATTATAATGCAATGAAAGGGGCACTCATATAAGTATCGCGGTGAAGGCTAATCTACCGCCGGCTATGCAGTGATCCTTATTTATTAGATTATCATAGAGTTCTTGGGAAGAATACAAGGTTAAAATAGACGTTAAGACCCGCTTTGGTTTTAAAAAGAAGACTTTTTTTTCATCAATAGTTTTTATTTTCTTTGTGAAACGTAAAACTAAGCTTCATTTGCATTGCCAATTTGACAATATATTAATTTTATTATCAGATTAATCAGGTAACTGTCATCAATCATGTCATACATACTCGTAGTTATGCAACTAAAACGATTAATTAAATTACCTAACTCCACCAAGCAAATCGCTGATGCTATCTCCTCTACTAAACCCCCACAATAGTGCAGTAGTTCCTAATTCACATCTCAGCCCGCTTTGTCCTTAGTTCCGCGGTACTTACCGAACAAAAACACAAGACAAGAACAGATCAATAGGCCACAATCCTCAGAGCGTAAGCTAGGGGCGGCTCAAAGCTATAAAATTACAGATCAGAACTCTATCGAGACATGGTCTTTATTCAAAATCAGTAGAGCGCGCTATCAAAGAAAGTCTTCTTAGGAGTTAGCGTCTTGGGGTCTCCAAGTTTGTTAGCAAGGGTTACGATGCGGGCAAGGGTGTAAGGGTACGTTTTTGAATGTAAATAGTGGTGTAGGGTCTCGTATGAATTAAATTTAAGTAATTAATGGGTGCTGCGCGGTCTGAAAGGCCGGCTATGTACCATTTAGATAATGTGTGGTGTTTTGTTTGTGGTGGTGCTGGTGGTGATGTTGATAAACAGTTAGAAATAAAGATTTGGAAATCGTTGGTTCAAATTCAGGTGGCACAAGTGGCCTTTAGAAGGCTAGATCAAGATTATTCGTACAATAAGGATAGCTTAAAAGTTTCTTAGAAATTCAATGACTTAGGTGATAAAGTATGTTCTAATGCTTATTAGTCTAGTGTGAATGATTATAATAAGAGTAAAATACCCTTTTTTAATCGACTTCCAAAAAGGAGGAGGTTATATGTTCGTCGCGTATGTTCGAATTTTTTTTTATTTTTTTTATGTATGTCCACCGATTTCTCCGTCAATTGTGGACCGATTTAAAAAATTATTTATTTGAAAGAGTATGCTTTCAGGTGGTCCCATATATATTTTATTAACTTTGCTTCGATAGTTTTTGAGTTAGCTTCAATAATACGTACTTTTTCCCACTTAGTATGTGGATGATATGATAAGTTCCTGACACTGTTATTTACATAGCAGGTAGTGGTTTTCGAATTTGTGTGGGGTAGGTACCACAACTAAAAAGTGAAAAATAAAAACTTTTTTCAAAAAAAAAAACAACCGACTTCCAAAAAACACTACAAAGTGAAAAATAACTTTAATTTCGGAAGTCGGTGACAAAAACGAAAATTCAAAACCAAAGACACCGACTTCCGAAATTAAAGATATTTTTCACTTTGTAGTGTTTTTTGGAAGTCGGTTGTTTATTTTTTGTATAAAGTTTTTTTTTGTTTTTCCTTTGGTGTGAAAATCGAATTAAAAATATCGTTTAACTTGAAACCTAGGCTTTCCATAGCCACCAGCTGTAACACTAATAGTTTGCTTACTAATTTCATATTAATCTGATTCCCAGCGCTCCCAAGGACCGTGTGGGTCATTTATTAATTACAGTGTACCTCGGGCTGGGGTTAAGAAAGGGTCCCTATATTTTAAGATGTCGCCGTCATCTGGCCGAGGTATGTACATTGTGCGTACACACAGACGCGGGATATTTATGACTGTATTTAAATGCGTGTGTCGCCATTATCTTGTCCGCAAATGTGCGCTGTGTCTTAGGGATTGGCGGAATAGAATCTAATGTGTGCTAATGGAGAGTTATAGGCTGATGTTATGTGACTACCTGCTTTTATACGTGGGGTTATACATTTTTGGGCTTTAGGTACCTACCATGTTTTTGGTATAAATGAGCAAAATTGAGAACATCATAATATTTTCTTTTCAAAATATGTACGATTTGTGCAAAGATTTTTTTCTAAATGGTTGTATCAATACATTACTCGTGTCGTAGTTTTTTCTTTACACTGTTCTTAAGTGGGTATTGAACATGTACATGTATTTAATTGTACACCTTACAACAAAATAAAACATAAATTATACACCTAAACTTAGCCTTAATTAAAATCTCAGGGAAACTCCAGCACTCCTTTATTTAAACGGTCAATTACCAACAGAACAGAGCTCAAATTATCAAACAGTATACGATAGCGCCTTAAGCAAGTCAAGTCGATGCCTCTCAAAGCGGCGGTAGGTAGATAGAAACGTCTACCGGTCGGTAACGCGATCAAAGTGTTTCGTACTTTGCGCCTGTAATCGACAACGAACTCGTCACCTAAGGTAGTTCAGACAACCGGCAACGGACGGGTTGGTTGAGAATTGGCAGACATGTTTAGGCGTTGACAGTTGGTGGTGAAGTAGATTACTTCAATTTGTACAAATTTGTTATAAAAAAAGTGACCAAGTGCGAGTCGGACTCGCCCATGAAGGGTTCCGTAGCAGCAAGCAACATTGAATGAAAGGTAAATTGCGGTTTACGATTTATGACGTATTAAAAAAAACTACTTGCTAGATCTCGTTCAAACCAATTTTCGGTGGAAGTTTACATGGTAATAATGTACATCATATATTTTTTTTAGTTTTATCATTCTCTTATTTTAGCAGTTACAGGGACACACATTTTACCAATTTGGATGTGTCTGTCGCGCAAACTATTCAATATCATTTTTAAAGACCTATTCATAGATACCCCACACGTATGAGATTGAGGAAAAAAAAATTGTTGAGTTTCAGTTCTAAGTATGGGGAACCCCAAAATTATTTGTTTTTTTTCTATTTTTGTGTGAAAATCTTAATGCGGTTCACAGAATACATCTATTTACCAAGTTTCAATAGCATAGCTCTTATAGTTTCGGAAAAAAGTGGCGGCGGACGGACAGACAGACAGACGGACAGACAGACAGACATGACGAATCTATAAGGGTGCCGTTTTTTGCCATTTGGCAACGGAACCCTAAAAAGTACCTGATCGACCGAGCTCTGCAAGGGTGAAAATAAATAAACATAATTATCGTCCAGGTATACCAATGTTGTGTCACATTCCCGAGGCTGTGAAAATAGAGAAAAAAAATCCCAGATATGAGACCTATCTAGATCAAATTTTCACCCCCGTAAACCCCTATATTGCATCTTTCATCGAAATCGTTAGAGCCATTTTCGAGAACGTGATTACAAATATATATATATATAAGTGAATCCAAATATTGCTTATTTAATCGTATAGGATATTACGTTATAAAATATAACGTAATCGAATTCTGCCAACGCATATTTTGCTCAATTCGGAGTCGCAAAATCTTTTACGCAACGGGGCATAATCCCTCCATTTTTTACGGAAAAATATTGATGTTGGCCATGATAATTATTGTGGCTACACACTAAGTTCTCTTTAAATATTATTTGACTGAACTTATATACTAACTGAATAATAAAATGTATAGTGGGGTAAAAACAACCCCTGTAGTTTTAGTTCCGAACAAAAATTGTCCACTTTGTTACCGTCGCAGGTGACGTCACAAATGTGAAAGGACATTTGTTTCGCGTTAAATATTCAAAGAACAAGACGGCTGGTCTCCGGGGCCAAAAAGACCCCGGTCGGTCCGGGTTAACCCTGTATCGCTCATGCGTCCCTAATTTCCGATTTGTCGGCCGAAGGGTTGACTGATTAGCATCTGACTTGTCACGACGCATCACTGTTCCTCTGTCGTGTTGATTCGGAGTATTTGAGATGTAAAATTAGTGATGGACTGATTATTTAGCTTGCTAAAGTTTTAAAGCTTTGTGTGTTAAATGTCATTTGAATTGAGCGATAATTAACGCAAGTTTTTTAACTTGATTGAATGTAGGCCATATATGAGATATCTTTATTATTGTTATGTAAAAGTGGTTGACCTCAAAAAATATTTCAGCATAATTATTTGAATGATTTTAAATAAAACCACGTAAAACTGTTGTAGATAGACTAGTAGGTATATTCAACATGTTTCCTGAATTACTTCCAGTTTCTATCTACCTTCAAAATTATGCACCACCCACCTATAACGCACATTTGGCAACATATCTATCAAATAAATTTCAAGATTATGTACGAACCACAGTCTACAAGATGCCCGGGCATATGCAGTGCATGTAGTTGAAAACAAAGCCATTTCCCAGGTATTTTCCTTTGGCAGCACACGAACAAGTTGCGAAGTTATTAGCTATCTGATAGCGGGACAGGCAATTGAATATATCAATGTATTAAACTTGCTTTTCTAAGATATGCGCTTGTTAGTCTAGACATTTTTATTCTTTTAAGTTTTGAATGTGTGCCAGGCTTTTTTTGTGAGAATTTGAATGTAAAACTTTTCTTTAGACAGGTTACTTAAAATATTAAAAATCGAAAAAAAATCATCTAGTTGCGAAAACATTGTGTGGAATAATAGATAGGTACATTCGAACGATTTTTTAATCGAAAACTCAGCCATCGTAAAGCATTTTACGACAAGCACAATTTAAACACCTAGAGATAGTTATCAATTAATTTTTAAAACTAAGTAAATATTATTCGCAAAACTTGCTTGTAATTTAAATTTTAAAATCGTGCTATTTTGTATCATTTAAAATGTTGAATTATTGTAATCTTTTTATTACGGACGCTTTTAACGTGCACGTCTTTCTACATTGTTCTCACATATGTTTTATTTCAACATGAATGTTGAAACCAATATTTTGTAACAATATTTTGATTTAAAAGAGTGTCCGTGGAGTTTCTTGCCCGTTCTTCTGCATAGGTACCTACTACGCTTTGGAATGGGCAACTAGCTTCATCTTTCTGACTGACCGACTACTTGACAATTCAAAAGTGCTTGTAATTGATTTATTTGCAATAAATGCTTTGAGTTTGAGTTGTGCGATTTTACGATATGTTTACCTTATCTACAATACCGTTATCGTAGATAAGTGGCTCTCTAAAAAATGTTATGCACCCATGGAAGTCATCATCTCCTCAACCACAAACCAACCTACTTATCAACAAAATGATAAATTAATCCATAAACACAACACTCGGAATGAAACCAACAGAATAATACAGCAAATGAAGGAATGACAAAGCTCTTATGGCTCAGTGATGATAAATGATAGATTCATGAGGTGCCGTGCGGGATCACATGTGTCGTTTGCGGACTAATGTGCTGGAAGACCCTCTGTGATGTGACGACGGCAAGTTATGGTGTAATGGTGCTAAGTTAGTAGGAATTATGTTTTTGATGATACGTAAAAAAGGAGAACAAAGGAATGAGTCCTTTGGTACGTTTCTGGTTGTCTAGATGATGACTTCGATGGGACATAATATGTTGCATGCTCCTGTATGTAGGTATCAGAGGTGTTACGGAGCTTCGATTCCGACTTCTAAAGGTATTATACCTCCGACTCCGACTTTGACTCCGATTATTTTGAATCGGAGTTATACCGAAGATGGAAACGCAGCGATGCACGTGACCAGAGCGCATACAAACAACTTTTAACTGGTCGCCCGGAATTTATAAAACACGCTCGCGCTCGAAGTCTCGCTTTATTGTTTTGTGTATGTCAGACGCGTCACGTTAATTTGTTAAGAGTATTAAGTAGTTTAATTGTTTTGATAAATTAATTTCAATACGAAGCCAAAAAAAGTATTAAATGGAACATATTTCTTCTACCTCCGCCTTCGACTCCGGCTCCGGTTTCAACTCCGACTCCGGTTCCGATTCCGATCAATTAAATTTAAATCCTCCGACTCCGGCTCTGGTTCCAGTAAAACGACCACCGTAACGTCTCTAGTTGGTAAACACATGCAAAACATATAAAGAAATCTTATCTTATCTTTTGAGTGCATGACCTTTTTAGAAGGCCACTTATCATCAGATTTTATAAGGACGATACCTACTTTTAGAAACGTTGTATTACCATGTTGAAGTACCTACCTTCGTTAAAGGACTTAGCAAACTGCGTCCTGATTTTTAAATGTATTGGATTTTACTACAGAAGTAGAAGTGGTAGATTTCAGAACCGTTGTCAAGCTTCAATAGATTACTTAACACTTTGAGATAATTTAGCTTGAACCAGCAATCAACTCTAGGCAATCTCAAACAGCACCATTGCACGCTGATTCTGTACTGCAAAAAAGGCTTGCAACAAAGCAATACTTCCCAACGAAAACAAATTGCCATCTGCCGGACAATGGCGGTTCGAAGGTTCGAAATTTAAACAGTAGCGGCTCGGCGACGTATCGGCTGTCACATTACCGCCGTTGCTGGTGTTATTATCAAACTTTTTGAAGGGTCTCCGGTCGCCGGAGTGACGCCGACCCCGGTGCGAGGACGAACGGTAGGGAGGAGTGGAATGCGCTTTTTTAGGTGAAGGAATTGAAAAAAAATGCTGGCATTATAAAATTAAGGACTAACCTAATAAAAATGAAATAGTAGATTGTTATACGAGGGGCTAAAATAACCCATTGTAACGAGGTAGTTTTACTCCCGAGCTTTAACGAGGTAGTTTTACTCCCGAGCTTTAGCGAGGGAGTAAATAGAAACCGAGTTATAATGGGTTTTAGCGCCGTGTGTTACACTCTACTTTTCACTACGATTGCGAGAAAATACAATAATCCGATACAATATTAATTTACCTTTATAAAATTCAAATCTGTAAATGCGATTATCGCCATTTTGATGACAGTCGAGGTCGAGGCTAAAAGCATAAAAATTGGCGATTTCGAACATCTAAACTCTACCACAGGGGCAGTGAATACTACATCATTTAATTATTTGACGAGTTCATCCATTGTTCAAGTTAAATAAGTAGCGGTAATTAAGTTTTTGATATCCAAAGTGAAAGTTTCGCGCCAATCGTGCGAGTTTACATTTTAACTTTTCACATATTTCACACATACACATGTAGATACGATTTAAAATGTGACAAATATTATTAAAAATATTATACACAACTAGAAAATGCCCAGATCTTAACGTAATATATGAACACAAGTACAATAACACGTAATATTCATTACCACTACTCAATTTGTGTTAAAAATCGCCGATCATTTTTTTTTTTTTTTATTGTAATGATGTTCGAAAACGATTATGCCAAACGATTTTTTTTTTCAATTTTGATCGACTTGATTAATTAATATGTCGAATGTCAGAAATCGAAAATTTTAATAAAGTTGTTTTAAGCGTTAAATTAGAGAAAAATTCTAAAGATTTCGCGATTAGATTTCGATTCGCGCCAATGCCTTTTTTATTTCTTCTGTAGCCGCAACGCAATGCTCGCATTCTACCGAAGAGATAGCTGCATTTAGTTCCATTTTCAAAAATAAAATGTTCTTCTTTTTTTTGTGAACAAGTAATAAGTCGAGTCCATACTCATGATTGTTCTACAAAAGAATAAAGACTTTTTCGTTTTTCAACGCTCGTTGGAAAAGACAAAAATTAAAAAAAATATATACTTTTTCCCCTAGAGCAAGAAATGCAATTTTTTCCCCGCTCTGGTACTCTACAATGACGGCCTTTTTGAGCAAGAGGAGTGAAAAATAAGTTTTAATGATTATACGAATTTTCTTGAAAAGACAGTTTCAACTAACTGACATAGACATAAAATTTACACCACGCAAATAAAAAAAAACCAGTAGCTCGAATTCCAAACAGTCCTGCCTAATTTGATTAAAACCTAACTCGCGGGGATCAATAACCTGTTAAGACGAAAAATCTCACATAATTGCTGTACCACCAATTTCTAAGGTTTTTCCAGACTAAACTATCACAGCACTAACAATAATTGCAATAGATCTCACCGTTTTATCTAAAGTTATCATTTAAAAGGAACTCGGCTCGAAGGACCGAAGGACCGAAGGACCAATTTATTCACAAAAAGTCCACCTCCACACTATTTTCCCGCATCCGGCGTCGTATCCGGGCGCATATGGTAATTCCTTATTCCAATAGGAAATAGAGGCGGTCACTGGCAATAATCCATCACTGTGCTGTTTGTTCGTCCGGCCGGACATGTTTTATGTCATTTTATGTATTCCTTACAGGTTTTGATAAATATTTGTTTCGCTCCAGTTCGGACATGTCCAGGAATTGAATATCCGGAGGGTAACTCGTTTCGTGATTGGCGTGGGTGGCCTCGTCTCTTGTTTTTTGCTTGAATTATTATATTTTCGAGACGTGTAGGAGGATTTGTTATTTACGTAATCTCGTGTCAGGAGGATTTATTCATAGTTTTTGTTTTGCGGACGGCGGTGTCGGTATTCTATTAGTATCACCTTAAATGTCAAAAGGGAATAGACCTAAGTGGCACCAGATGTTAAAAAAAGTACTTTAAAACATAAAACCCCTATGAACTTTGATTCTATTTAATAATATCGTGTCCCTTTCTGTGCTAGGTCTGGCAAGTACTCAATCAAGCTGATTAAAAAAAGACACTGTTTTTTAAATAATTATAGACGTGAAACCTAATAAAAGTTCTTATTGGTACTTTAAAAAAATAACCTTTACCATTAAGATTGACCTTTATCAAATAAATGATTTAGAATTTGAATTAATCATTTTAGAGCCACATTTCAATACCTGTACACACGGCTAAACATCAAGCTATACATTTCCAGTTTAAGTTGACTTGTCAGAAATCCTATTCAATGCGAGATCAGCTTATACTGGAAATGTATAGCTTGATATGTAGCCGTGTGTACCTACACAATGTTTATAAAAATCCTGTGTTATCTTTTCGTAGGTATATATTGCCACTGACGATTCGACTGCTACATTACCTTGCATACTTATACATAGTCGTGTAAGCATATAACACGTGAACCATATAAAATATAAACATAAGCTAAAAACTGTGTTGTTCAGTATTCCCACGGGTGTGACGTCATTATACCCACGCAGTGTTGAGGCTAAGGATCGTATGCATACAAAATCGGGCCTTATCAGTTATGCATAATGTGGAGACCCCAAAGGTGGGCAAAATATTGCAGTGCCCGGAGACATTGTCTACAGGCTGGTATTTTAGTTGTAAATTATTTATTTTTCGTAACAAGTTAAGGGTTGGTTGTGAAAATATAATTATGTTTTATCTAGTGCTTACATCATGTGTATCATAATTTTTTGCATAAATCAGCTAATAAGAACCGCACGGAAAATGTAAGAAATCACTATAAATACCATTTGTAGTCAATTAATAGACGCAGGTTTCGGTTTCTTTAAAACAAGCACCAATTCATGTACTGATTACATAATTTAATACCAAACTATTCCATACTTTTTCCAGAAGTCAGGGAAAAACTTTATGAAAGTGTCGTAACATAACAATTTGGTCCTTTTACTCATTAATTTCACCATAAAGATTGTCACGTTTCAAAATACCACCACAATTTAATACCACCGCAAAGTCATTCCCAATAGTTAATTTTTTTTTAAAGGCAAAGTTGTCACGTCGTTACGTAAGCACGCTGTACAAAGAGGCCGCATGTATCTACGTCACGCGTGTCAGCCTGATGGATTTTGTTCTCTGATTCTATTACTGTTTTTTATTTGTTTTTATTTGCCGGTCGACTGTCACTGTGACCGCGGCCATGAATATGAATGTGGAGTTTCGTATACTGATGAATTTTGATAGATAGATGTGTAGATATTTAGTATCGGTGCCGATATTTCCATATTAATTTATACTTGTTTTTTTTTTTGTTTCACTTGGTCAGTAAATTACGTATTTACTTACGAAAAATAGAAATGTTATTATGGCAAAGTTTAATTTTGGGTGCGGTTAAGTACTCCTTATTTCTGTCGGTTTAACTGCTTGAAAGTAGGTACTTATGAAATGTTTAGTTTTAACTTCATAGGAACCTATAGATTCTTGTATTTTTTCTAGACGGAAACCGGGAATTTACTAAGGCAAAACTAAAAACATTTAGTAGCAAAAGTTTCCTTTGGTAGGCTTTCACTTTGCTAAGTAATTGTTAAACTATTAAGTTCTTTATATAAAAAAAACACCCTTCTAGTATTACGTAAATATTTTACTCTTTTTATTCTTTTTTTATACGTTACTCTTTTCTTACAGTAATGAATTGTCAACTTCAACTAAAAATATTTGCGAAACGCATCAACGTAATCCCCTTAACTCGTCCAAAGTTTTATAAGAAAAAAGATAAGATGAGAATGACGATAATCCAGCGGCTGCAGCGCTGTGTTCACGCTGACAAATGAGCGTGATTACTTACAGCGTGTTACGCGTCAACGTGCAAATATGGCAATGGGTTGAGAAAAAAACTGGAGGTACGAATGGATATAAACATCTTTGTAACACGAGGGGGGTTAACGTTGTACTCATATTTAAATAAAAAATAAAAATTGTTAACATTACTGTAGCCTCATTAAATGCAGCCAAAACCACTTTCAAAGGTGGTAAATCTTCTCATTACTTGACGATTTGTGCAAAATATTCATATATTATTAAGATAGGTTTATCCTAAGTTTGCGATGACATTGTGTACATTTAATCAATATTGCACGGTTACATAATACGGGGTGACAGGGACATCGACGGGAAAACTGAAACCATGGATTCAGTACATGATTCTGAACCTCACTGCGTTGAAATTTTTCGTCGGTTATTTAAAAAAAAATCAGCTGTTCCATACATTTTGACCGCGTAGGTATTGCACTTTTCTATGAAACAGCAGATTTGTTTTTAAATAACCGACGAAAAATTTCAACGCAGTGAGGTTCAGAATCATGTACTAAATCCATGGTTTCAGTTTTCGCGTCGATGTCCCTGCCACCCCGTATACATTATTTTTACTGAACATCCAAAAAGTTATACAAAACACAAAAAAAAATATCTGTAGGGAAGTAATTCCTTAGGATTTTTTTCTTTTTTTGTCTTGGCCATCAATATAGGTACATCTGTAACTACATCAAAACAACAGCCTGTCTATACTACCCTCTGAGATCGGTTTCCAATTAACACCGGCTCAGTTCAGTCTCATTATATTTTTAATTTGGGGGAGGAATCCTAAATTAAAGCAAGCGACGTCAAAGGACATCGTTGGCAGCGATTAGAGCTAAATAATTAAAGAATTCGGCGATCTTCTTCGTCGTTAGAGACCGCTCATTGGAACTTCGTAATTTTGATTTAGGTACTACCGTACCCTAAAGTTCTTTAACTTCCGTTTCGTGACTTTCTGAGATGTATTTTCAATTTGAATGGAGGAATCTTGGAATCCATTAAGTAGGTATTTGTGTTTCTTTTAGTAACTCTTGTGTCTTAGTACAGTTATGCTACGGTCCCACGGCCCGCTTTCTCACAGACAGGATCGTGCCAGGCCGACAGGCCATGGGAACCGTCGATACGATGAGGCCTAAGGTGGGAATGCTCGGCACGGGCCGCGACAGGCTTCGACAGGCGTGGCCACGTGCCAAGCTGCGAGAGATCTCGACAGGCCGTAGGACATTGGCTTTAGAAGGCACATGTATTAATTACAACCACATTTTTCATCTCTAACAAAACGAGTTTTTGATCTCATGTACAATAACGATTTGGCGAGCCTAGTAGATTTTCATAGAGTAAATTAGAGAGATAAAACAGAACAACCTTCACAAACCTTTAAAGAAATCAGTGCTTTTCATTTATTCATTTCCTAGCGGTTCAGAATTTATCCAGGAGAGCCATCTCTCGTTAAGGTAAAAATAATTAACTTGTTTTATCATAACTCCATTGAAAGTGTTCCAAAAGTTAAGAATCCATCACGTTAAGTGGGCTAGGTTATAAACTAGCAAAGTTTATGAATGTAAATTTCAATTTCGTCTAGACGTGTGAACTACGGGTTTGCATGTAAACAAGATTCATTACCACCACTGCGCAACTTATAACATTCTTAAGTGAAGTTTACGTAAAAAATAATAGAAGACTTACATATTTGCTATGTTTTGAAGACTATACTCCAAACAGTTCTAGTTGTTTTAGCTGAATTTTGTCAATAAAGCATAATCGTGGGTTCCTAATGTAGTTTGGCTTTGTTTTTTAAATGGCTTTTTCAGCATTTGCTGTTGTTTTACTTATTTGGAAATAGTGACCATTAGTCCCAAATAGTGACCAGTATGGTAACGATGTTTTGAGAAATTATGTTTAGATTTTTTTACAGAGAAACAATACTTTGTCTGCACAAATATAAAAGCTTTATACCATTATACCTTTTTGTACCGAATGACAAAGAAGAATCCCTTTTTTCACTCGGGCAAAATGTGTTTCATCGACATCGCCGACATTTAAGAAAGATTTTGTAGTAACACACCTAAGTAGCTTACAGCTTACAAATCCGAGACTTTAAATAACTGCTCTTCTTATAATTTGACCTAAACAAGTAATTGCCCTTATTTCCAAAGCCACGACCCAACTTTACATTATACGTTTGAATTTAATCTAATCTAACATCTTCACACCATGTCATAAAACATTCAAGCCTCGCAGAGGTGTCGTTTGCGACAGTGGGTATTCAGACGGAATAAATCCGGATTCCTGGGGTCTAGAGGACCCCTGGGAGTGATCCCGACAGAGATGACCGCTCTGAGGTACTCGACACTTAGATTAGACGCTCTTATTATGAAAGAGAGGTAGACGAGCGGTTGTTGGGCGTCTAGAACGCACGTTTCTAGAGTATTACTAAATCTACCGACTAAATAGTCGGTAGATTTAGGTTTCATCTAAGAGTATGCAGTGCCATAAAATGCAAACACATTGCATACAGTTATTACGATCACAATAGTGAAATACAAATAAAGTGAATACGACGCGACGAGAACAACTGTTTTCAGACATGGTAAAGCTGGGAAATAGTTTTATTATGACGTACTTTTAAATCTGGTATAGGAAAAACTGAGAGATAGTAATAAATATAATAATGCCAAGAAGAAGAAAATACCTTTGTGGGATTTTTTGATTCATTAGTTTCTACGACAATATCACACAATGAAGCATCAAAAACGTACGAGTACTTATGTCTCCCTCATCGAACCTTGTTATATTTTCTTCTAGAGTTTCAGAACGTTTCAACCGCCCGTCTATCCAACATTTTAATGTCACAGACAAATGACGATTCGGCCCTACAGCGACTTGAGGGAAGGGGTAAGGGCAATGTTTACATTTTAATGTAAGAACACCGGTGTCCCAGGACTCGTTAAGGGTTAATATCACGTGCGTGTTCATAAAACGACTCTTTTTGCCTTCTCTATTAATGAGCTGAGATTTCATTAAGGTCCCTCTTTAACAAGATGTCTTTTTTGTTGAGATTTTAAGGTATACCTTGGAGGGTTAAAATGTTCAAGAATTAAGTTAGGTGAGGATTTTTTAATGTGTCGTTAAGGTGTTTTTAAAATGTTAATAATAACAAAAGTTCCTGTTTATGATTTTTAGCTTATTTTTTGGTTCTGTCTAGAAATTTGAACTAAGTTAAAAATTAAAATCTTATAACACAAAAAGCACTGAGGCTCAACAAGCTGACCAACACCAGAATAAAGAATACAAATAAATCAAGAATTCATTTATAAAAATACGATTAATAAACACTGTTCTATCTTATGCCTTATTTTCAGGAAAATAGAAATAACAGATCCCAAAAACATCGACTTGTTTTTTCACCAAAATATTTTCAAGTCATAGGCATCTAAGACAGCAATCAGCCTATTTCAACAATTATAATGACCACAAATCACTATAACTGCGTCTTCAAATTTTACGAGTATTCAATTCCAAACTAAACTCTTTCGGAAAATAGCAGTAAAAATATTAAATGTCCCCTTATAGGGGGCCATAACAATTTCAGTTAATATTAATCGTTTTTCTTTGTGGACCCTTCCGGGTTGGCGATTTGCTTTATTTTCCCTTTTATTTGTCCCAAGGGGATAACTATGATATATTTATTATTGCTACAAGACTTGGAAGACACTCGTGAGATGTATTAAGATGTGCTTATTGGAACAAATAAATGTAATAGTTTTGTTTTGATTAATGTGTAATTTGCTGTAGTGGCAATTGCTTAGGAATAAGTCCACTGTGAGTGAATCGGCTACTAGTGGTATAGTTCCGGCGCGGCGCCCGGTGCGGCTCCGGCGTCGTGTATATGGAGCCTTATTTTAACTTCCGTTAAAGCTTGTCCACTCTAAAATGACGCGCTCTATTACCGCATTACCGCGTGCGTAAAATGTACGGCGCATGAGCGTTATTCATTCATAAACACAAACATGCAGTCCAGCGCCGGTGCGGCTCCGGCGTCGCGTATAGGAATCCTAAAGTTACATCGTACCAGCATGCCCATATTTACTAGTTTCAGATTTGTCAATACCCTACAAAAATTCTGCCAAGCTTATGTAAGGGCGTCTTAAATTGCTACACTAGGCACGTAATTAAAATTGACAACAATAATGAAAATATTTTCAAATTAAAATAAAAGCAAAAGTACACCTCATACAAACTTCTTTCAATGCAAAAGTCACAGTTAGTTAAAACTTCTGAAGTGTAGACGTACCGACAAACAAAAAACAGACAGCCAGACAAACTGACATTTTGAATCGATACCGATACAAAATGGAAGTAAACGACATCTCCGACACACCGCTAACGACCAAACTGCGTTCTAATCACGCCACGTCAAAAATGGATATTGGAAATTGAATTCGCAAGCCGAGTTTCTTTTTTTCCAAAATGCAAAGGGCGAGGGCTGTACAAATGGCCAGATCAACTCAATAAGGGGTACGGCGACGTGTTTACCCGCTACCCACAAACTGCGGGTGCTTTTTTACATTTTTCCAAAACGTTATTTACCCAGTGTCGTAAAGGCATTGTGATGCCGGACAATGGTATGGGGATATTTCGTCATTTTTCGATCGAGCGCGCGAATTTTTGTTCTTTGCCGGTGAGCGCGTTTGTTTGATTTTTGAATACGATTGATGGCACTGTGAAGTGGATTGTTTGAAACTGTATTGCTATCGAAATTCGAAACATACATCATAGTTGAATTGTATTTTTTTTTTCCTTTTTGTATTTTGAGGTTTCAGCTGCAGACTGATGCACCTTGCACTTATTTATCTTGTTCCTCAAGTCCATTTTAACATTGTAAAGCCAAAATCTAAGGACAGTAATTCCTTTCTTACGAACACAGCACTTAATTATGCATCCTCTGGCACCTGACGCGGAAACTATTATAATATTAGAGTCCCCCGTCTCGGTAGGTTGGTAAGACGTCGGGGGCGACAACTATCAGCCCTAACGTGTTTATGTAAAGCAGTCACTGCCTATCTAGTCTCCTAATAGTTGCTGTAATGCCTGTCTGAATTCGATGCACCTATACGTTGAGTTGTGAATAGGAAGAGTATTATAGAGTAATCTTTAGTAATTCCTGACACGAATTTAAACTTAGTTGAAGGTTGCGGGCTTGCGGGACACTAAACTACTACTGTGTCTCATTTAGAGTCCCGCGTAGTGCTAATACTCCTTTTCTTACTGTTTATAAAACACTTTTCTCTTTTTTTTTAATACTTTAAAAATGTATTTGACTAAGCAGCCAATAGTATACTTGCATTCAGACTTATTATGAACGCTTCCAGGAAGACAGAAAGTTTCCGGAATTTCCTTTCATATTAAAGATACCAACTTATCACTATTTTATTAGATATGCGCCCGCAGCTTTTTGAATTGTGTCACATCCATATATACTGTCAATTAAAGCCCTAGTGCCGGTCGACCGAGCTCTGCTCAAGTAAAAATAGATAAACATATTGTCCAGGTATACAAACGTTGTATGACATTCCCGAGGCTATGAAAATAGAGAAAACGAATTTTCCGAGATACTTAACTAGATTGATTTTTCGCCTCCGTAGACCCCTATATTGCAACTTTCATCGAAATCGTTAGACCCGTTTTCGAGAACGTGATTACAAATTTAAACAACGCGACATTTTAGTCGTCTCTTACAAAGGGCCACTCAATGTACCCGACATAAAGAGCAATTAAAATATTGTTATAATTTTTATTTTATTTTTTATTAATGTTTAGTAGTCATTGGATACATGAAGTGGGCTTGTGGCTTTTTTTCAATACACAAATATTGCTCATTTAATACTAAAGGATAATTTAAGAAAAATGTTTTTCTCTGAAGCCATCTTTAATACAACAAGATTATTGTCTTAAGTATAGCTAAGTATACATCTACATTGTCTGTCAGCTAGGTAATCAGTCATTATTTCACGGTACATTACGCTCGAATCACACGAGGGAACGTTTTTGTGCCGCGGGATGTGAAATACAAAGTCATTGTTTTCTTTGTCATCCTGTGTTGTGGAAATATCTTGATACTTCCCGTTTAGGTATAGGAGTAGACAGGTCAACGTCTGGCAGATTTTTTGTAAATTTTTCATAATTTCATTGTGTAATTACAAAATCAATACAATTACAACAAATATAAAAAATGCATTGTAGACGTAGTTTATTAAAACATTACATGGGATTTACAGCATATCTGGCGAAATGTGGGTGTTCTATTAAAGGTAAACCTCTGCTTATGCCTTTGGGGAATGTAGACGTTATGTTATTGTTTAGTGAAAATGTATTTTCTAAGCTTCATTCTCAAACTCAAACTCAAAGCATTTATTTCAATTAAACCATTTACAGGCACTTTTGAATTGTCAAAGAATCGGTCAGTTAGTCAGAAAGTTGAAGCTAGTTGCCCATTCCAAAACGTAGATCTCTATGGAGAAGAACGGGCAAGAAACTCCAAGGCCACTCTTTTAAATATAGATATTACAAAATTCTGGGTACATTATTCTTGTTGCTTCTATATGTGAGAACAATGTACAACAAATAATCAAAGCAATTGAAAATACAAGATTAAAAATAAGCCCTGGCAGATAAGAGATGACCAGTCTCAACTGACGGCGCCCGTTCACGAACATGACGCGTGGATCAGCACCATCCAGCTCAACCATTTTGTAGGGAACCGAATGATCCAACACACTCGCCACCATCAGCGAGACATTTAAGTAAGCTTGACATTCTCTCAACTGCCATGCTCTTTCAAGTCAACATACATCTTAATAACATAATAAACGGCTCCATGGTACTCACATTTACAAAAAATCTAAAAATGCTTCTAAATTATACAAAACTGTAGTTTGCAGCGTATTTAAGAAATTAATAGAATTTTACTACCAAAAATCATTATTATCTAATTAGAGCATTAAACAATTTACTTGGTAAAATAAAAAATTAACATTAAGTTCGTAATGTCAAAAACAAAATTAAAAAAAGGGAAAGCAACTCTTCCAAATATTAAAATTTTAACTAGTGAGCCCAAGTGGCTGTGGAGCAGGACCAGCATTAAGCCAAGCATTTTTATCTACGATATAATCATCCAACTTATAATATGCTTGTCTACATAGTGTGCGTTTAATGCATGTTTTAAATTTCTTCTCATTTAGTTGAAGAATATCGAGTGGTATTTTATTTTAACATTTTACACAGTACCCCATAAAATAAGTGTGAACTTTAGACAATCTGAAACGTGGTTAAGTGGTTGATCTAATTTGTTCCTATTTCTAGTGTTAAAATTATGCCTGTCACTTATCTTACTAAAAAGGTGTCGATTTTTTCGAACATTCATAATGTTTTCATATATATACTGACAAGGTACCGTCATGATGTTAATTTTCTTGAACAGTTCCCTTAGAGATTCGCGTCTGCGGAGGTTGTAGATGGCTCTGACGGCCCTCTTTTGCAGAATAAAGATAGAATCAATATCTGCAGCCAGTCCCCACAGCAAAATACCGTAAGACATGATGCTATGAAAATAACTAAAATAGATCAGTCTCGCGGTATCCACGTCTGTTATTTGGTGGATTTTCCAAACAGCGTAAGCGGCTGAACTTAGCCGCCCTGCAAGTGATGTTAAGTGAGGACCCCACTGTAGTTTGGAGTTAAGCGTTATCCCCAGGAAAACCGTCTTTTCGACGAATTCTAGTGTCTCCTTATTCAATACAACGTGACATTCACTACTTCTAACATTCGGTAACGCGAATCTTATGCATTATCTTTACCAAATTATTTACAGTAAACCAATTATGGACCGTAAGCATAGCGTTATTTACGTCGTCAAGCTCCTGTGCATGCCTGTCTACTTTAAAAATCAGCGACAGAGGTGTGGTGGTACACTTCTTTAAAAAGGGCGGCAATGCCCTGCTTAAGAATTATAGGCCCATCACACTTCTGAGCCATGTCTACATGCTGTTTTCAAGAGTTATCACGAACCGTCTCGCTCGCAGGTTTAACGACTTCCAGCCTCCCGAACAAGCTGGATTCCGTAAAGGCTTTAGCACCGTAGACCACATACATACGCTGCGGCAGGTTATACAGAAGACCGAAGAGTATAACCTACCTCTCTGTTTAGCGTTTGTGGACTACGAGAAAGCCTTCGATTCGATCGAGACATGGGCCGTGCTGCAGTCTCTTCAACGGTGCCAGATCGACTATCGGTACATCGAGGTGCTAAAGTGTCCGAACGAAAACGCCACTATGTCAGTCCGACTGCAGGACCAGACCTCGAAACCTATCCTTCTTCAGCGAGATATTAGACAAGCAGACGTTATCTCTCCGAAACTGTTCACCGCTGCACTGGAGGATGTATTCAAGGTTCTGGATTGGAAAGGGCTAGGCATCAACATCAATGGCAAGTATATCACTAACCTTCGGTTTGCTGACGACATAGTTATCATGGCTGAGACCATGGAGGACCTTGGTACAATGCTCGATGACCTCAGTAGAGCCTCCGAAAGAGTGGGTCTTAAAATGAACATGGACAAGTCAAAGGTCATGTCAAATGCCCATGTGACACCCACTCTTATGAAGATTGGAGACGCTATGCTAGAAGTTGTGGACGTGTATGTTTGTTTACCTAGGACAAACTGTCCAGCTAGGTAGGTCCAACTTCGAGAAAGAGGTCAATCGTCGAATCCGACTCGGCTGGGCAGCGTTCGGGAAGCTACGCAATATCTTTTCGTCCCACATACCACAGTGTCTCAAGACGAAAGTCTTTGACCAGTGCGTGTTGCCAGTGATGACCTATGTATAGTACTGAAACGTGGTCGCTCACAATGGGCCTTATCAGAAGGCTAAAAGTCTCCCAAAGGGCAATGGAGAGGGCTATGCTTGGAGTTTCCCTACATGATCGTATCAGAAATGAAGAGAACTGCAGGGGAAACCAAGGTAACTGACATAGCCCAAAGAATTGCCAAACTTAAGTGGCAATGGGCAGGGCACATTACTCGCAGAACGGATGGCTGATGGGGCTGAAAGGTTCTGGAGTGGCGACCGCGTACCGGAAGACGTAGCGTTGGAAGGCCTCCCACAAGATGGACCGATGACCTTGTGTAGGCCGCAGGAATCCGCTGGATGCGGAAAGCACAGAATCGGTCGAAGTGGCGGTGCTTGGGGGAGGCCTATGTCCAGCAGTGGACGTCTTTCGGCTGAAATGATGAATGATGATGATGAACATGTAGGTATCGCATGGTAAATGGCAGCATCAGAGTAGATATTACAAATTAATGGTGATAATTATTAAAATAAATAATTATTATTTTAAGTAAAAAGAATCATAAAAACCTGTTTTATTTATTTAAAAAACCGGACCAGTGTGAGTAGGACTCGCGCCCTTTCGTCTCTTCCGGGTCCGTCTCAAAGCTGTGCTCGCTCGGCTGTTCGAATTTCCAAATCCGGATTAAAGGACATACTTAACTTTTCAGTTGAATAAGAACTTTTAATAGAGTGGAGAGGACCGATTTTAATATAATACAGACGAAATGTTACTTCAAGACACGGCCTATGAATTTTCGATCCCAGATTGAAGAACAAACTCAACTCTGCAGTTGGTATATAGCTATAAATTACCAATTTTTGGTTTTTTTTTTTTACTTGAACTGTAAGACCTTGCTTCTCGCCATACTTTATGCTGCTAGGTCAACGGGAGGTACCATATAGGGTTTGGTTTATTTGCGAGTGTCTAGTGTGCGGCATAAATGGCCGTATTTTTAGGGTTCCGTTGCCAAATGGCAAAAAATGGAACCCTCATAGATTCGTCATGTCTGTCTGTCTGTCTGTCCGTCTGTCTGTCTGTCCGTCCGTATGTCACAGCCACTTTTTTCCGAAACTATATGTAAACTTTCACCAAAAATTGGTTTGAACGAGATCTAGCAAGTAGTTTTTTTTTTAATACGTCATAAATCGTAAACCGCAATTTACCTTTCATTCAATGTTACTTGCTGCTACGGAACCCTTCATGGGCAAGTCCAACTCGCACTTGGCCGCTTTTTTTGTTATTGCGTTGTCTTGGTAGTTTATTTAATTTTCTTTACTACTCCACGGTACCGTAGATCAATGTTTTTGATATTTATTTATTGAAAACTTGATACCTTCACGCCGTTCTGAGAGTAATGGTCTTGACAGACAACGAAGTCATCCTTTAAGAGTTCAAATTTTTAAGTACGGAAATAAAAGATTATTTGAATCAAATCAAATCACTTATTTCTTTGCTAAAAAATGGGTACAGTACATAGGTGTTTTTATAATAAAGTTCTCCATATTTTACCGTCACGTGGGCATGCAAAGGTTTAAAATTCCATGGTTCCAAGGTTTTTCAAAGTTTTGAATTTGTTATCTACCTGTCTGTTACCTTTTCATGCCGTAACGACTGAACAGATTTAGATGAAAGACATACGGATAGACCATGACCTGGTTTAGGACATAGGATACTTTGAATCCCGGTAGTTCGTTCCTATGGGATAATTTCCGACCTTTACGCGGGCGAAACCTTTGGCTAAAGTTAGTTGATTATAAGTCTTATAAATCGGTCATACGGTTTATTTTAATTTTTTAATTGTTTTGTTTTAAAATTTTTGTTACAGACGCTTTTAACGTGCACGTCTTTCTATATTGTTCTCACATGTATAATTTCAATGAATGAATGATGTAACCAATATTTTGTAACAATATTTTGATTTAAAATAGTGTCCGTGGAGTTTCTTGCCCGTTCTTCTCCATGGGAACCTACTACGCTCTGGAATGGGCACTAGCTTCATCTTTCTGACTGACCGACCGCTTGACAATTCAAAAGTACCTGTAATTGGTTTATTTGAAATAAATGCTTTGAGTTTGAGGGTAACCATGATCATTATCCCCAGCCCTACTTCACCAACTGATGGACACAAACTCTCTTTATTAAACTTTGATTGCACCAATCCCTACGCTCCAGTACCAGTCTCATAAAAGTATTAAACATCCCAGACAGGAATCGAACCTGTTACTAAGCGCTCCATCACTACCTAATTGTCCCTCTACCGATACACTGTATGCATTCGATTTTTACCCGACTACGGCGAAGCAAAAATAATGGTTATGATTTTGACTAGTATGTATGTACAGTATTTCTATTTTCTTAATGTCCCTCGGCAAACTTCGTGTTTCGTCAGTCGTCGGATTTCTATCAGTTGCCCTTTGCACTTGGTTCAGACCAGACGCTCTCAATCGACTTGGAAGTATGTAGAGTTATAAATACTCTTTTAACTTAATTTAATTTATTTTAAAAATGGGAGAAAATCTGCTAAAGTCGCAGGCACGACAGATAGGAAAATAGTTTTACAGCTCTATATAGTTCACACGGAAATCAAAACAAAACAACAATAAAGTACTTAGTTCTGAAATCAAATTATTATACACGATAAATCTAACAATTGATGGAAATGGAAATTAGCATTCGTTTGTATTCGGAAATGCGATGATTCCCGAGGGACATTAAGAAAATATAAATACTGTATGTATGTGGGTATGTCTAACATTTGTACTCATAACTTCTAATCTACTCGTCATAATTTGACAAATAAGAAATCGTTTGCAAGCGTCTTTATTGTCCGCTGATTATAAGCTATGTGACATCATATTAAATTGAATATGGCGCCCTCTAGAGGACATAAAATCAAGAACATTTTTTTTTTAAATTGGCATTTTGTGTATCAAATGAAAGGAAAAAAAAAAAAATATAAATGTAATAAAAACTAAAACTTGTTAGGGCTAAAAATAAATCGAACAGATTACTTATGATATCTTGTTTATACCTTTTTAGTTGGCTTTTTTGTCGTAGTTGGGTTTTCGTTTTTATAACTATAATTTTTTATTACAACACTATAAGCTTACAAGCGTACACAGTTTGTACAAGTCACTGTAGCTCAAAAAGTTTTGTATTGTAACAAAAGCACAAGGTCACAACTTTGAGAAGTCTTTCTTTGACTGTATATATTACAATACAAAAGGGTGAGTTGAACAGCTGTTGATTACGTAATTGTTCGAGTTTTCAACTTTATAAGTGGGTATACAAATTTTAATGCTTACGTGTACATAAATACTCATTTGAAAAAACCGGCCAAGTGCGAGTCGGACTCGCACACTCTCACTCGCAAGGGCTCTGTACCACCGTACAATATTTAACACTAAATATATTTTTTTAATACTTTAGAAAAAAAACACATTTCTTGTATTTTATTTACGTATTAAAAAATCTGGTAACTTTTAATTTTTTTTTTTAAATGTTATCCCTTTAACTTTATTATTTTTGTTGTTATAGCGGCAATAGAAATACACAATCTGTGAAAATTTCAACTGTCCACCTATTACAGTTCATGAGATACAGCCTGCTGACGGACAGACGGACGGACGGACAGCGGAGGCTTAGTAATAGGATTCCGTTTGGCACCCTACGAGTCCGGAACCCTAACAATCCTTTGTGATGGAGCCATTTTATTACTGAGCCAGCAATTGTTGGTATAACAAAGTTTAAAATAAGAAAGATAGCCAACTAATAACTACCTACTTATTTTTATCCCAAGATTTATTAATATTACTGTACTTGTGAACCTTAATCTTCTAAATAATGACATTGAAAATATACATTGGGCAAGACAGCATGACCGCTACGCCGTGCTACGAGCTACGACGCCTACGTCTGTAGATACCCCCGAATCGGCTACGCTCGTAGCATTTGACTCACCCAGCTCTGGCTTTAATAATAAAGAAGCAATAAAGTGCTTCATCCTTACCCGTTTTCAATAAACACCTTTATCGATTATTCAGTCCGCCGTCCATACTTACAGCCTCGGAGCTACGCCATAGACAGAGAGTTGGCAAACTAATTCACGACACAGGCATAGCTTGCGTCGGGTGGCTGTAGGTGGTCGCCAGGCGATAGCCGGTGGCCGCGGGGGTGGGGGGCGCCTTGCGGGAGGGGGGCGGGGGACGGGGGGCGTACTCGCGGCTGGGCGGCGCCGACCAATCGTAACATGCCACCCACCCGGCCCCGCCCACCTCACCTGCGCCACACCATTAAGCCTGCTTTCCTCGTACTTTTTTCACGGACCTCGCATCCGTTCGCTGGCGCCGTCTTTATTTTATTTTCTCCTTTATCCTCCTTCCCGACTCGCCTCCTATTTTACGCCCGCCGCCGGCGTAGGTAGAAAAACCTTTGTGAATACGAATGCTGAGCAGGTATTACGCTCGTTAGTTACGGGTGCTGATATGTAAAGTAAATAAAGGTTCTTTTTAGCTTTCGTGTTGCTGCGGAACTGGGTATCGCAGTCCAGAATAGGAACACCATGAGAGGGGAGCATAGAGCGATGGATGAAAGCTAATTAAAAACATGGTTGTCGCGTTTCGGCGTGAGCGGTGTTAGACAAAGTTGGGTTTACGACGTCGCGGTGTCGCGCTCGTAATAAACTTTTAACTTCCATATCGATCCACAAAAAGTTCCCGACGAAAGTAATCTCGGCCAACCTTGCTCCACATTTTGTTTCAATGGCTCGGCGGCCGGAGTCGTATGCAAGTGTCCCTGCCAGGGTGAACGATCCCCACATCGATGAAGTTTAACTGAACTTGGAAAAAACTTGAAGGAAGTTTGTTCGCGCCGCGTGATTAGGAAGACTTAGTTTTGAAGTGAGTTGGGAACTGTTTTTTCAGTTTTGAAAGTGGGTGGCTCAGTTTATGATCCGGGTGAAAGTCGGCGGATCGATGAACCGGGGTCAACCCGCTTGATCAAAGTTTGCGGGACTAATAACCGAATTTAATACTTACGCGAGGGCGCGCGGTGCACTTCGTCTGTCTCTTGTACAAGCGATCGAATTACTTACAACTTTTCCATTCGTTACTACTAGAAAATAAAAGTTGATTTGTAAAAAATACTCTCTAATTTATTCATGGCACGAGCAGGCGATACACGCATGTGTATTGAGTCTGTTATAAGAAATAAAAAAAAATTTGGAAAAGAATTACTCTATCTTACAGAGAAATGCATGAGTATACCGTGTTATTGACCACCAAAGTAGGCTGTTTTCATCTCTAAAAAGAAAGTAGGTATAATCCTCTGTAAATGCAGCAGCAGCTGTTGATGACTTTATTTTTCTAACATCATTGAACAAACTGGCTCTTGGAAGCTTGCATCCCTTCCCTATTAACGTCACGGCCCACGGGGTGGATGCCTTACTGTTACTGTTAGTCTGAATCATCCCACTGCTGGGCAAAGGCCTTTCCCCGTCTTCCACTGCTAATGTGTACCACTGGTCGTTTGTTTTGTCCATTTTCTATGGGGTCTTCACGACCCTATGAAGACCCCGTAGAAGACGGTGGAACGACAAAAAAAAAACCCAGAAAATAAGACACTCGCCTTACCTACTTTTATTTATATTACAAAGTGGACTCATTTCGAATGTTTCACTAAACTCCAAAAGTGGTAAATATGAGACACGCACACTGACACTGACCCCTTTAAATGTGCACTCATTAAGTCAACATTTGATATTATATCTCACCAGAATGCTACAATATTTAAGTCTAGAACAAAAGAATGATAAGCAAACTCCTACAATATCCAAGGAGTCATATTGCAGCCAAGCTTGTGTTCACCGCCGCTCGTCGCAAGATGTCGCCTAATGTTATTGCTAAAGTAATATGACAACGTAAACACCTACGTAAAAGACTGGAATAGTGAATCAGTTAGAAGCTAGTTCTCTCGTGTATAACTTAATTTCTATTCATTATTTCGTCAAGTGACACAGCTAGTTTTTTTAAAGTGTTTTCTAAAAGAATAACTAAGAATACTGATAGAAAAATGGTTGGTATATATAACAGTTTTTTATTTTGAATATTCTTATCATATAGAAGGTTAGGACAAGTACCTACCCTAGCCACCGCAGGAGACGCCCTGGGCGTCGAGAATCCCAGGCTGATTCCCGGCCACCGGAGGCACGGGCTTGCGGACGGTGAGCAATGGGTAGCTCGCCGTTAGGTAAGGACTAAGCAGCTTCAGTGTGGGAAAGAGATGAAGCTCTACAGAACGCATAGCTCCATCTCTTTCTCCCACTGAAGTAATATTAAAATAATACTGCTTTTGAGCTGGTGGTAGGCCCCCAGGCCCGGGTCGACGGCGCGTTGTGTTCCACGTGTGCCTCACTGACGAGGTCCGCTAGGGCCGATGCCTGCCAGGGTCACAGGAAAGTCCGAAAGGAATATTACCGTGGCCCCTGGCAACATACATAGGCAACTGAAGAAACACGGGTGGGTTTTAGTCAGTAAGAGTCTGACACGCCCTCCGTTCCGTCCAGAGCGGGAGAAGTTATTTGATAATTTTCCACCGAAAAAATAAAGGGCAAGTAAATAATGTTTTATTTTCAAACATGCAGTGTAATTAAGACCTCACTACAACACTGCTGACTTATATTTTTTTTCTAATAAATGAAAAATCTTTGTTAATCTTCCTCAAGCATTTTCCTCATCCATATACTGATAAGTATTTCCACCATCCCCAATACATCTAGAGTACACTCGAGTCCAAACAAAAACATGTCCAAACAATAAAAGTGTGTACAGCCAAAAACAAAAGAGTGATGAAGAAAATCGTTTATCTGCGTACTATCGCAACATGTCGCCCGGGCATTATCGCTAACGAGCGATCGCAATAAATAGCGACGTATGGCACTGTGGTGTGGAGCTACAAAGGAACTGGTGGAGGTTCTGGCAACCCGAAAGAGCAATATGGCTTTAAAAAGCAGGGTAGGAATAGTTTGAAGGTAGATTGATCATGTTTCATTAGGCAGTAAAGTTTTTTTTTTTTTGGCGTCGGTGTTTTTTGATTGGAGGTTTACTTCCTCCAAAAAGGAGCAAAAAGGGGCTATTGGATGTTTCCGCCTTATGATATCTGATTTCAGTGGTTCTTTTTTTATTTGAAAGGTAGGTAGTAACTTTAAAGTAGTGTCTCCAAATTATCTTCTAACAAAGATACAGTAACACTAAACATATTGAGTATGAATGCTTGGTTTAATAACCTGTACCCTAATTGCGTAATACAAAACAATCACAATCTGTTTCGATTTGAAACAGATTGCTAATCCATTGCTTCATAAGTTGGAAAAAAAATCTGCTCAACAACGTAAATAATGCAATAAATGTTATTGAACTGTCATAATGAAACAAATTAAGCATAATTGTTTACGAAAATAAGTTACGCAATTAGGGTACAGAAATGCTTGATATAAAATCAGCAAAATAAACATTACTTTGGCAAATTAAATTATTAACCTCCGAATTTAACTTTAACAAGTTACTCAAAATAGAACAAACACTTGCACGACAACAGACTATCTTTAAACTTTTTCTCACAAAATGTTGTCTCTCTAAACTTCAAATGATTGGCAGAAACAGCATTATAATTCAGAATATTAACCTCTTTATTAAAAATATCCAATATAAGAATGTCATATCCACACATTCCTATTCGTAGTCTGCTCGCCCCCGCCATTGCTCAAGTGCAGCGTCCTTATGAAAAGTGTTCGGAGATAAGAAAACTTGGCCGCCGCGTCAGCTGACCGTGTGTCATTAGATTATAGATTACGTTAGCTTGGCTCGTGTGTTGACGCTGTAAGTAAACGGAGTAATGGTTTTAAATGTTTTGATATAGCAATAAATAGCTAATAATCGGTTAAGATTATTAGCTATTTATATTAAAAATGGTTATACATCGAAAAAGCAATTGTTCAAACTTTTTTTCACTTCCTTGACGCTACTAGTAAATAAATCTCACTCGACTTCCTGACACACCACATTAAAAGTACGACAAGCTCTTATCACGTACGAGTTCTGTCTGTAGATAGTTCTGACTTGAGGCACATGGCGAAATGAAATGAAATTGTTTATTCTGTAAATAGGATATCGAAATGACTTTTACAAGTCATATAAAAAAAAAAATTAAAAATAAGCTAGATGAGTTCGGCGTTTCCTATCTGACTACTCTGAGAAGAAAGGCCGAAACAAACTCAGAGATCGCAGTCTCTTTTAAAGTCCAGACATAATCTTGGTCAGGCCATATGAGGACCATGTAGATAAGTGTCTGAAAAGGTCTTTTGAGGAAAGAACCACACAGATTTGAGTGGACCTGTCCAGTCAGTGCAAGCATTTGTCAGTAATCGTGGAGCTCAACTCAGAACTTAAGGAGCTCAACTCGACGAACAATACCAAAGATAGGATATTTGGGTAGGCCGCATGAACTACTCAAACTGCCAGACCATCACTAAAACTAGCAGAGAAATAAAAACAATATCCACATAGTCCTCACATTCACAATAGGTTAAAATAATATAATACTTTACAAAGTAATCATGTCATTTTGAATATAATTTTCAACAATGTCAATGTGTTTATAAAACTGGTATAAGTTGATTTTACATAATAATTAAAATATCTAGTTTTATGGTTTTATCACAAGGCTTAGCAGAGCGAGCGAAGACGTGGTCTCCGATGAAATGCATAAATATCCTACATTACATCCGCCGTGACTAAACCTCGACTATCAAACTTCTCCCTTTCTTGTTTAACAGTTTAAATGATTGAAATTCAATTATATTCAAGTTTATAAAATAGCTTTTTCTACTACATTTTGCCTTTCCTTCTTTCTTAGTTCATCAAACTCTTCTATACAAAATTATTTATTTATTTAAACTTTATTGTACACCACAAAAATCAATCTGCCTAGCCTTTTCTCAACTATCGGGATCAGCTTCCAGTCTAACCGGATCCAGCTGAATACTGTATTTTACATGGAGCGACTGCCCAGTAACTGGATAATACGATACCCCTTGGTAAGACTAGTTATCAGACTTTCGGGATTCTGACGACCCCGGGACCAACAGCTTAACGTGCTTTCCGAGGCACAGGAGAGTCTCGGTATGTTAAGATGGTCACCCTTCTACAGATCAACCCCGGCAAGCGTAGCTTAACCTGATGGATCGAACCGTGCGGCTGTTATTACTTAGCCACGAGCTCCTCCGTACCACAAAAATACATAACAAAAAATAAATCAAACACTACAAAATATACAATGGGCGGCGTTATCGCTTTCTGCGATCTCACTTGCCCGCGACTTATCAGTACATTGTTTTTCTCATCCCTAAAACAATTACATTTAAAATCGAACTCCCTTGAACAGTCGACCGCACATCACATCGCAACTGTTTTGAATATATTTCAATCAATTAGAGGGCTAGGTGAGCCCGATAGTTCTACATAATACCTCGTCAGACCCTTTGAATATTCAGCCGATATCTTTGATGTACTGCTTGTAAGTTTGTCCAAGGAAATTATGGATACTGTTCCTATGTTGTGTCAAGAAGTTGTTTTAGTGGAGGAGAGTTCATTGGGTGTTAGGTTAATATGGGGTTAAAAGATTCCCTCTATCAATACAAACGTAATAATATTGATAATTTCGAATGTTATTGCTAGTTTTTAACATAATTATATTTGTATGAGTTGCTATTTAATTTTCCAGTTACTGGGTTGTGGAGATCAGATAGGCAGTCGCTTCATGTAAAATACTGGTATTCAGCTGCATCCGGTTAGACTGGAAGCCGACCCCAACATAGTTGGAAAAAGGCTAGGCAAATTGATTGCTAATTAATTTTTGGGATTTTCTTGTTTCTAAATGGACAGCATCCCAATTTTTAACCGACTTCCAAAAGGAGGAGATTCTCAATTCAACTGTAAGTTTTATTTTTTTAATATGTTTGTTGCGCGATAACTTGGCCAATTATGAATTGATTTCAATGTTTTTTTTTTTTTTTTGGTAGGTAATACTTCAGAGGTGGTCCCATATAAATTTTAATAACTTTGCTTGGGTAGTTTTTGAGTTTTTTCCCACTTAGTATGTGGATGATATGTTAAGTTCCTCTCACTGTTATTTACATAGCAGGTAGTGGTATTCGAATTTGTGTGGGGTGAAAAAAACAACTTTTTACAAAAAAAAAAACAATGACTTCCAAAAAAACACTACAAAGTGAAAAATAACTTTAATTTCGGAAGTCGGTGGCAAAAAACGAAAATTAAACGAAAATGTTTTTCTTAATAACCACAAGAACAGATTGAGACAAAAATTTAATGTACAATATACTTTCAGACTATGCCAGTCATTGTGTATTTCCTTAAAATTAATAATTTCACACTATGTCAGTGTATTTACTAAAATGACTTATGCTCAATTTCCTAAACATCTGTACAGGAAAACACAAAATCTCTTCCACCAACCCAACGAGTTATTAGTACTTTATAATTCATCTAATCTCCTGAAAGTTGCCAGCTCAATAAATCTTAGGGATAGTGCTGAGCACTTCTTATGAACCATTGTCTCCGTCCGCAAGTAATTAAACGGTGGGCCGATAACCATTATGGCGTGGGGAGCGGCTAGACCTCGCCAATATTGATCTAATAAATAATATGTACGCTGCAAGGATTATTGGAAATAAGCTATTGAGGTAAATTGTTTACATTGTTCAGTTCAGATTGGGTTGGTCGAGGTTTCATTGTAGAGTCGATGTAACGTAACATAACATAATCAGCCTATAATTTTTCCCACTGCTGGGACACAGACCTCCTCTCTTCGAGAGGGGGTGGGCTGTAATCTACCATGAGGGCCAGTGCGGGTTGCTAGATGATCACATGTCTTCGAATTTTTAGATCTAGGATATGCCGGTTTTCTCACGACGTTTTCCTTTAGCGTTTTGAGAGCATTGGTGATGAAATTGTTTACACAAAGTAAAGTGCCTGCCTGGGTTCAAACCCACGACCTACAACTCGTACTGCTTTCAATAATCACTGCATCACATCATTGCTCTGAGTCGATGTAGGTACAGTTTATTAAAGAAAAGGCAAAGTAAAGGTTTGTCAATTGCAAATTAAATTAAGCTGTATACAAAATAATGGCGATTTTAATGTGTTGCTAGGTAGACTTTTTCATAATAACTTTCTAGTAAAACATATTTTTTTAATATGTCCTCGTCGAATTAAAAATCAATATTTTCCTTGGCTAAAAGTCACATTAAAATTGTTCTATATTTAATTTAAATTCATTTGACCAAGTTTTCAGGACATATAAACATACCTCCTTTCAAGCAGTGCATATAAAACACCCATGCTCCACAATCCTGAGTCGACCACAACACCCTGGCCAGCGGGTACATACCACAGAATAAGATGGTAAAATCTTGCAATAAAACTTACAAGACATTCCCTCTGAGGAATGCACGCCGTCCGTTCTCAAGAATTCCACCACTAAACGCAAGACAGCTTTAAAGCGCTTTATAGCCGGTGTGAGGGACGCTGGATTATAGAATGTTATTAAATAGAGGCTTTGTCCATAGTAGGAGCATAGAACTTAACTTTGCCAATGGTTCCTTTATATTATCAACCGTTTTCAGACTCGAGTTAACAAAAAGTTATGAAGTAGAAACATTCGAGATTTACATTGCAATCATTCGTTTCGTTTTTCTTTTTTAAAATTATTTTTTCTTGTGTACAATAAAGTACACATAAACAAATTAAAGGCACATTGTTATTAATTAATACCTCTGTAACCACAAAAAGCTTGACTATAGTCATTTAATGAAAAACACAATCATAATATATGATTATGAACCAAAATTCCCCAACATTTTATTAATTTTTATGCACTTCATGAACCAAAAGGCAGACTGAATACCATGTAGCATTTTCTACCAACCAAGTTTTCTAAAGTTTCGGAGTAGACAACATTCCACCTCATGTAAGGCCTAGTCTCCTGAGTGTTATGTGCTTGGTCATCACCTTAGGGCCCGTCCACATTACGCGCTAATTGCTTTACGCAAATGCCTCGCGGTGTGCGGACGCGGCCGAAGTGGACGTTACCATGTTTTCGCAGACCCTTTCTGTTAGTTCAGGGGTGACGCTTTAAATGTGATAAAAAAACTTAATCAATGTTACAATTTCTTTAATATTGTTTATATTAAAGAAATTGTAACATTGATTAAGTTTTTTTATCACATTTCAGTATAAGAACAGCTTCAATTTAATTTTATAATTACATAAATAGATTTAATAGTGTCGGTTAGTTAATTCTAGTCAAGACATGAACAAAATATTTAAAAGATCACTGAACTGCTATCTTATTCATAGTATCTCACAACTGGCTTTATGTCTAGCTACAAAATCTAAACATCTGCGTAGTATAAATTGCCAAAACAAATTCAAATCCTCAAGCGACAAACAAATGAAAAACCATTTTATTCACTTTTATTGGCTTTGTCCGATCCACCGATATCAGAATCATTGACAAGACACAAAAACTTAATCCGGCAACCCTAGCTGCCCCAAGATCCTCACACTATAATGGGGTTCGGATTAAATGCGTTGAAGTTAGTAATGCCCCTCTAAAAGCGAATTGTAGTCGGCAGCAATGGTTTATAATATCGTTATCGTGATGTCCAGCTTAGATTAGGAGATACTTTCGTTCGGGCGCTGCTTTTGAGAAAGGGGGGTACTCTAAGAGGGGGGAGTGAGGTATTAATGGAATCAGGACGCGGTCACTCCGAGCCGGCTGGATCGCTCCGCTGATTTTAAAGGATTTCCAGGAATTTGCGACTCGCTTTAAAGTACGTGTGGTGAGTTCGGACTTGGAAAAGCTTTTGGGGTAAACTTGATTTCGTGTCGGATTTCAGTCGAGTGCATATCTTGTGTTGTTTTATTTTGTGGTGCAACTGCTTTAACTTCTAAATTCCGTTGTAAGAATATATTAATTCCCTGGTCAAAATTAACCATCGTCACCAGATGGGTGTGCGAAAATTCTGCAAAAGGGAGAAGGTATCCCTCTTTCTGTACTAACTTCAAATATCTCCTGTCTCCTGTCTCCTGTCTCCTGTCAACCATTTTGGGTTTATTAATGACATGCTGTGCGACATTTATTTTTAAATACGACATTTATTTTTAAATGTCGCAGAATCATGCTGAGATAGGAGCCTTTTGGCCTTGTACAGGACTTTCTGCTTTTATTTTAATTTTACTATTAATTTTTTTTAATGAGTATGTTTTAGTTTAATTTGTGATCTCTTGTGCGAGTCTCAATAAATACCTTTTCTTTCTTTCTTTCTTTAATGAAACTATCCGGCCCAGAATTTTCTTTCATTTGAAAATGATAATTTCCCAACGCTTTTCCTAACATTTTCATTTTCACAAACAGTCCAATCCAATCAAAATACGTAATAATTACAGTAACAGAAACCGAACTAACAACCCAAATAAAACCTTACATGTATCCGTTATTTTAGCAAATGTAGTGCAAAGAGTACGGTATGCGAAAGGTTTTTACTAGCAAGGCGAAGTTTTGAACACAATTTGTTGCCGGGCGGGTAAGCGGGTCCAAATCAAACACATAGCTCCTTTGAGAGCACCCTATAGTTATGTGGACCACCAACTCACTGGGTGAGACTCGCAATGATTTTGTTTGATTGTGTTTAGGAATGAATTAATATGGAGTTAATGGGTTTACATCTTTCTGATGGTGGTTTTAAATTATTCTTGTTATGTCAGGTATGTCTATCTGTGTTTCTTACGAGAACAATTTGCTAATTTACTTATATGTATATATCATGTTGATTATAGGCTCAAGAAAGAGCGGTGGAAAGAAAAAATGCATCCTAAGGTGCCTAGTAAATTACCCAAGTGGTCCAGCAAAAGTTAATTCTTGTGAGATTAAAGTTTTCGTGTATGAAAAGTGTTAAAAAGAAAGAGGTTGTCTAAGGTCTAACCGAGGTCCAAAACAACAGGTTGATAAAAAAAAAGTGGTGGCACTCCGGGAGTGCCAACAAAACTGAAAACTTGAACAAGAAAAATACTTGTATAGAACATTGGTCCGTAACTTTATCTAAATAAAGAACACAATCGCGTTTACAAAAAAAAAACTTCCGAAGCCTTTGAAGTAAAAATACTTACATAGAACATTGATCCGTAACTTAATATGATTAAAGAGTATAATCGCGTTTACAAAACCTTTAAAGTAAAAATACTTGCATAGTGCATTAATCCGTAACGTAATATAAATAAAGAGCACAATCGCGTTTACAAAAATGAGGAGTCGTCATAGTGTCGCGAAATCAATGGTTTAGTCCCATCTCAAAAATGCCCAACGTGCCTAAAGAACTTTTCACTTTAAAAATTCAAAACTTCATTCCAAAGAACCACAATCAAACTCACGATCTAGTCTCTGATATGACAAAAAAAATCTCTACTCAAGCTTTTATCATCTTTAACTACCCACAAGATACATAGCCAGCTTGCACTGATAGGTACATACTTATTTGTGTTCCCGTATGTATGGAACGTCTCGAATACAAATATTCGCGTGAAAGTTGTAGGCAGCATATGTGACGTCTTCGTTAGAAAACTTGCTTGCCAAGAGTGGGCGGACTAACTCGTTTCATTCATCGTCTTGCACTACGCTTGGAAGGTTTTGATACTTGGTTCAAACTGTTCCTCATTTATAATGAACCATATTTTTCCTTCCTAATGCATTGCGTTCACCAACTTCTAATTTTGGGACCTAACCAAAACTGGAAGCAGGTACCTGCTTACAATAGCCGCTTTGATTGTACCCGGATACATGGGATACAAAAGCGATTATTAAGTTAAATTCTAAATATCATTTGTTTGTCAACAATTTGTGATAAAGGAAGTGTTTGATTAGGTCTTTTTGGTATCCGAACTTACCCAAAACCATATATTGATGTAAGTATTGTACTTGTACCTAGTTAGGTAAGTTACTAAGAGCAAAGCCTTAGATTTACTTTAAAAAATTTGAGCTGTTATCCTTTTAAAATATCGTTAAACATCTTAAGTATCAAGACCACAAAATCCTCGTACAAGTACAATCAGTCGGCGCATTACACGAGAAGATGTCCGATGCGGCGTGCGGGGGTGTCACAGCTCGGGTGGGGGAGGGGGGGCAGGGTTTCAAATATGACATATCTGGGAGCCGTCAGCACCGCAACACTGTACCAGAACTTGGTCTGCGGCCAGCACAGATGTGTACTGTGCACAAGTACATACAAGAACACGAACGTCCAAAGTTTTACGCCCCGGGTGAGACGCGCCTACTCTCCAGCGTTATTAGCGGCCATTGAGACATGACTATTTACTTACTCGGAGCGCGGTATTTCGTGTAAGGTATTGCCCAGTGGCTGTTTGCATCTCTTTTGGGTATTGCAATATTGATGGGTTGTGCGTGAGGATGTGTAGCGTTCGAAATTTTGAGTTGCTACAGGCTATGAAAAGTGTTAACATTTTTCGGTACGCTTGCGGCTTTTATCAGTTCTATATCGTGTAAGTACCCGCAAAGTTGAAAATGCTCATACGTCAACATGTACTTATTATAAGAAACAAATTATATAACTATTGATTTAGAAACTCTAACTAGCATTTAATTGACCAAAGGACATTCCATTATAGCGACCATATTTAAAGCAGCTACAACAGTCCAATTTAATAAAACCCCAAACTCAGGACCGTATTCGCGCCAAAAACATTCAATAAGTCCGCCATCTTTTATTATGCACCGAAACTTTGTCGCATTGAATTTCTGTCACGTCACTATCGCCTCCAATTTTCAATAGCAAACATTTGTCCAAGTTCTGAAATCAAATTTAAAAATATGGATATTTTTGGGTGGACATTTTTATGTAGATTCGACCCTCACGGTCCGATGTGGGTGACAAGTGGGCATAGCAAGTGTATGGCTAAAGGCGAGGACTCTATTGTCAATACTGTGGACCTATTCAATTTATTTTTCTTTTTTGAATTCTGTATACGTGCTTGAGTTATTTTTGTGCTTGTATAATACGGTTTTAGGGGGCCATGTGATGGATTTTCTAAATGAAAAAAATATTTCGTGTATTAGAAACTACTAGTTTGAGAAATCTGGATAGGTTCATAAAAAAGTATTCCTTGTTCAGTAAAAAAAATCAAACCCTTCTTTTTTTTAACGTTTCATTTTTAACAAATAAATACACAAATGTATGAAGTGTACTTGCATGCAACAAAGTTTCTCAACCCCTAAGGAAGGACCAATGATTCGAATTTATGCTTTATGCAGTGGAAAATGATAAATTTATGTGCGTCCAGTTCCTGTGTCGATACGCGGCTATTGTGGATAATGTCTTGATTTTTATGGTTACTGCGGCACGTTTGCATAATGTTGTCACTGTCTGTCTCATTTGTTGTCGCCTTGTTTTTTACCGTTGTGGCTTTTATGGTTCATGGAAACTATGAAGAAGAAAACTTACTTGTTGTGCAAGATAACATTACTTATGTAAACTAATATGACTTTCGCAGCCATCGATTGTGTTGTGAAACCATGTAATCATTTATTTATGAAATGGCAATACGCCTATTTTCCCCGAAGGGTTAAATTGTTTAATTAAAGTCGCCTCGCGCTATCGCGTCGCGCCTGTTTGCCTGAGCCTTTAAGGAGAGGTGTACCTATAGTACACGCACATTTAGCCAGATATTTTTACCATGAAATCAGTTTACTTCTAATCAGATCTGTAACAGTTGGGCAGGTTTCAACAACTTTTCTTGTTTTTCTAGTATCCCTCTCTAGGTATAGATTTCCTTACATGACAGCAAAGGACCTCCGTTTTCACAACAAGAAAAAAACACAATTTCTAATCCTAAAACACTTTTATATCTACGAGATAAACAAATTCCAGTCGACTGAAGACAGATGGCGCGCCGGCTCACGTAGGACGCACGGCTCGGCCTCAACCCTTCTAGGATAATATCTTTAAAAGTTTGCTCCAGCCCGCATCCTCCCCGGGGAGAGTGATCGCTTTAAATTATTCTATCAATCAAATGTTATTAGTGATGTAAAAATATTGAGTTATTGATAAAAAAAATCGATGTATTGTGATGAAGAAAATAAGAATTTTCTTTTAATCTTAAGGCAATCTTATCACGTAATTTAAAAATAAGTAACATTAGATAAAAGTTGTAACACTTTATATAAAAATATTCACCTAGGGTAGCTCTCATAAACATCGGAATATTCCAAACTACGAGATTTTCTGAAGCAAGCAATCAACAACATTGTAGATGATCAAAACACACCGAAATAAGACGTTATTTAGTTGCTTTCGGCGAAATCCAATATAAGTTGAGATGATGCGAACTTTGCAAACATCTCAAATTCTATTCCAAAAGGCTATCGAGTTCAAAGCAGCGACTCAATTCGTTTAAGAGTATTTAATTCAAACTTAATTTCACTGAAAAGATTATACACCACGGGGAAAGGATGATTGATTTAATTATTCTACTCCTTAGACGTGTCCTCTCTTATAATTACGCTTCATTACTTAAGCATCGCTTTATACTGACTAATTACTTAATAGAAGTAACGAGTTATTTCCATCTCAAAGTTGAACCTTGGAAGTGGAATGTAATCAACATTAAACGGGGTCGGAAACGAATTATAGAGGAGAAAATAAATAAGATCGAAGGACGGCTGACTCTTGTTTGCCTGGCTAATTTGCTTCGCCTTGATCTGCTTACAGGCAGGTATTCCACTTGATTGATTAATAACCTCGCAGGAACTTATTTAGCTAAAGTAGAATTTGTTGTAGGTACTAAATGTTCATATTGCTTTAAAATGTTGTTAATTGAGGACGGTGCCTCCTTGAAGAAAAAATGTAACTGGTAGATATGGTTTAGATCACGTTTACGTTGTTTTTCTCAGATATATTTGAGGTATTGGTCACCTCAATGAGATAAATTTATTCATCACAAAACGAAAACTAGGTATAATAGGATTTAGCAATAGCAATCCTCTGGTTTTTTAAGAGTTTCTGAACTTTTAAAGGCGCTTCAGTCTAGATATCTTTAGAGCCATCGTACAACAAAATGCACATTGCTCTAAATATTTCACCCAATAGGGACGATGACTAATTTCTTTTTGTCCGTCAGTTAGATTATTAAAAAATATTTCACACATATTTTTTCTTTTTAACATAATCAAAAGATTAAAATACGTGTCTAATATTTTTTTTTATATGACTGACTGATTAAATAGAATTTGTTTTTTTTTTACCCAGGTGTCATCCCTATTTCTGTCATCCCAATAATAGGCAGACATTCGTCGACTTCTCTCACAAAACAAAGAGAAATAAAATATAATAGGGACAATCAGTCCATTTCACTTATCATCCGTGACATAAAACAATAACTGCGGACTGTCATGTATGTATCTTCATAGATATGTCCAATCGATAGACGAACAACTGTGATAACTCAATAAGCGAGGACCGATGTGACTGGATGTGTGACCGGCCATCTTGGATTTATGGGAGTACGTATGAGAGTTATAAATATTTGTCGGTTCGAAGGACCAGTTGCCAATATATCTCATGTCGAAATCGAAAGTGTGCTTAGAGGTACATTAGCAAGAATTTTATACCAAAACCAACCAAAAAAATCGGATTCGTGCCATCAAAACTATTCTAGTGAATCTTTTTGAAGTGAAAACTTCTTTAGGCGCATTGGGCATTTTTGAGATGGGACTAAACCATTGATTTCGCGACACCATGACGACACCTCATTTTTGTAAACGCGATTGTGCTCTTTATATATATAACGTTACGAATCAATGTTCTATGCAAGTATTTTTACTTTAAAGGTTTCGGAAGTATTTATTATTTTTTGTAAACGCGATTGTACTCTTATTTAGATAAGGTTACGGACTAATGTTTCAGTCAAGTATTTTTCTTCCACCAAGGCGATCTTGTTCAAGTTTTCACTTCTGTCGGCACTCCCGGAGTGCCACCACTTTTTTTTGCTAATCAGTAACCAGTGCAGATCGAGACATTTCACTGTACACTTCTTACACGATGGGTTTAACAATAACTGTTTAATTTATCACATATTATGACTCATAAGAATATAAGTAAGGTTGCTAAGTGAGAGCATTCTTTTGTTGCATACTACCCTCTCGGCCTGCCTACACCCATTCTAGCAAGCTTCATGTAATAAAACGTTCTTAGCTACAGCTTCACTGGATCATCTCGAGAAAAATGGGTCAACGGACCCCTTCTCCAAAGGGGAGCCATGATAAAACTTGTAAGAAACTTTTGTTTTGAGCACCTCAGATAGAACGCAATGTTACAAAGCGTCTGTAGGAAGAATACGAAAATTCTCCTTTATCTTGTGGAGGAAGACTGCTTGTATGGAAGTAATAGGAGATAAATATAACGGAAATAAAAATATGAGGGATTTTGGTGTTCCAAATTCAATATACCAAAAAAAAATTTGTAAGTGCTTGCATGATATACCAAGCTTATGAGCTAGAACCAAAAATTATATCAGAGAAATAAAAAATATTGATTTTGATTTTCTAAAGTGAAAACTTCTTTAGGCGCATTGGGCATTTTTGAGATGGAAAAAAACAATTGAACTCGCGACACCGTTACCGACACCTCATTTTTGTAAACTCGATTGTGCTCTTTATTTATTATTACGTTACGGATCAATGTTCTATGCAAGTATTTTTACTTTAATGGATTTGGAAGTTTTTTTTTGTAAACGCGTTTGTGCTCTTTATTTATTAAGGTTACGGACCAATGTTCAATACGAGTACAAGTATTTTTCTTCCACCAAGGCGATTTTGTTCAAGTTTTCACTTCTGTCGGCACTTCCGGAGTGCTTTATTTTTAAGCTATTGCATAGCTTTTATTGCGGGCTTTGAGCGCGGCAACCGAATCAAGAAATTCCGTAACGAAAAACACCTAACACCCCCCACTCCGCCTACCATGTAATGACGAACGTAATTTTTGTTTTATGTCATCTTCCGTCATCATCCCAAGTGTAGCTTTGACAAATAGGAAGTATAGAGGTTACAAATGCTATGCAATAGCTTTACCGCGGCAGTCCCCGAGTGCCACACGTTTTTTTTTTTTTAAATTTATTGTTATTCATTAAAACACAAAAGAACATAAAATTTTTGGCCTCATCTTTAACTATTTTTATCCGTGGTGGATACCACGCATTACCATATTTTATTTTATTATACCTTTGTACAGAGAAAGCGTTTGGTAAATTATATTTCATCAACTGAAATCGACTAAAAAGGAATAGAATGTCTCAGTATTTTACACAGTTTTCCCTCCAAAACACACAAAAGGTCATGCTAGACTGCGAGCAATCGGCTACTTTGTAACCCTTGGCCGGTGGTGGTTACGCGCAAATAGGGGACATAAACGTGAATGGATGTTAACGTGTTTTTTACGACCCACGGTCAACATATCGTTCTGTTTGCGACCACGACCATATCTTTATTTCCCCGTTTCACCCCAAAAAAGTGTAGTGCTTTTTTGTTACGTACTGGAAGGGGATGTGGATTGCTGGAATTGTATTTATGTTAAGGAATAAGTTTCAGTTAAAGCTTAGCTTTTAATAATATTTTTACCCGACTTCCAAAAAGGAGGAGGTTATATGTTCGTCGCGTATGTTTTTTTTTTTTTTTTTATGTATATCCACCGATTTCTCCGTCAAGTGTGGACCGATTTCGATTTTTTTTTTGTTTGTTTGAACGGGTATGCTCTCGAGGTGGTCCCATATAAATTTGATTAACTTTGCTTTGATAGTTTTTGAGTTAGCTTCAATAATACGTACTTTTTTCACACTTAGTATGATATGATAAGTTCCTGTCACTGTTATTTACATAGCAGGTAGTGGTTTTCGAATTTGTGTGGGGTAGGTACCACAACTAAAAAGTGAAAAATAAAAACTTTTTACAAAAAAAAACAACCGACTTCCAAAAAACACTAAAAAGGGAAAAATAACTTTGTAAAAAGTTTTTATTAGAAGAGCATTTTTGATTTAAAAAGTACTTACGTAGAAAAAATAACCTCACAAATTAATGTCTTTTTACGGAAAGTATTTAATAATTTATTTTAAATAATATTTATTTCGAAGAAAATAAAAGTTTTTCTACGTACCTACCCACTGCATTCCGAAACAAATAAGATCATCGGAGATTGACAAAGGTAATTTATTTATACGATTTATTGTCGCTATACGAATAGGGGAGATCGGGGCAAAGTCAACATTGACTCGATGTCGAACTGTTTGCTCAGTGGTAGGACCTCCCCGTATTCTTTCTGGGGATCAATTGGATAACAAACACAACAGAGAGCTTAATATTTGACAGATTTAAAAAAGTAAAGGTCAATGATATCATTCTGCGGGGAAAAAAATAAGCAGTTTATTTCGACAAGTTCAAAAATCGAAATAACTTATGCAAATAAGCTAAAATTCCCAAAAACGAAACTGAATTTATTATATTTATGGTTAATAAGCTATTAATTACTGTTCTAGTTACTTGCCCAACACGTACAATAAGCTTTTAAAAAAAGCTGATTTATTTATTTTACGCACTTAAAAAATAAACTCGCAACTGCAAAATTTGGTTGAGCAAAATCAGTCAAGAATATTGTTATCTACAAAAAGGTCGTAAGTGACTTTATTTCATTATTCTGGCACCGCTCACAGGATCGCAGCCCGGGGCCTGTTGTCATGTCGCATTAACGTGAATCGCATCATAACTCCCGATAATCTACGTTTATTGGCTCCACTCGCTGCTTTATTACCCTCTACAGATATAACTAATAGCACACACGGAATATCTGCTTGTGTAAATGTCATATGTGTGTGTACCTAAGTCAAAATGTAGTAGATTTTATGAGATAGTATTTTTCGTTGGCAATTTTTTTTTTTTGTTACCTCTTTTCGTGTATATGGTTTGAAGGCAGCGTCGAGTGACATTTCAATGTAGCCTTACAAATGTGCTACAAGTTGAAAACTAGGTTAGGTACTGCTATAAATAAATGTACACTTGTTTACACGACTAATGTACTTTTATATCACGCCGACGTAACAGCCAAGTTATATACAAGGTGGAGACGACAATATTATGACAAAAAAAAATTACAAAAAAAAAACCAACCTTCTTCCAAAAAAAAAACACAAACAAGTAAAAAATAACTTTAATTTCAGAAGACGGTGTCTTTGGTTCTTTGTGTTTTTTTTTAAATTTTGTAAATAGTTTTTATTTTTCACTTTTTAGTAGTGGTACCTGCCCCACACAAATTCTAACACCACTACCAGATAAGTAAATAATAGTGACAGAAACTATAGCATCATCCACATAGACTAAGAGAGAAAAATACGCATTATTGAAGCTAACTCAAAAACTGCCTGAGCAAAGTTAATAAAATGTATATGGAACCACCTCTGAGGACCAAACAAAAAATACCACCTCTATGGAACGACCTACCAAACAAAAAAAGAATCATCAAATTTGATTCATAATTGGCGCAGTAATCGCGTAACAAATACAAAAAAAAACAACAAACAGTCGAATTGAGAACCTCTTATTTTTTTAAGTCGGTTAATAAATTAAACTGCGTGACCACATGACGTTCCCAGGATGTTTTTTTTTTTTAAAGACATCTCTCAGGTCAACCTAGGAAGTTGTCGGCGCAAATTCAATCAAATATAATAGTTTAGTTTAGTCACTATAGCTAGTCAAAGATTGACAAAACCCAAAGAAGTAGCATATTAATTAGTTAGTTTGAAAAAACACTTTTTTAATTTAGTTTTTATTTGAAAGTTTCAAAATACTCCTGTGCATTAGTATTGCTAGTGTTTTCATTTATTGTCATAATGTCCTCTCCATATTCTATAACTTTATTTTTACGACAAAATGTAGGAAAAAAATAGAAAAAAAAAATGAAGATATCCTTCACACAGCGATCCATAATTTAACTAAGCAATTATGAATTTCATCCTATTAATCTAGAACAAAAGCCTTATAGCTGGTATTACAATCACGATCAGACATTATACTAAAGACAATTAATTATTAGAGTGCCGTTACAGAGGCCATAATCGGCCGTTATCGCCCTTTTATAGCGGATTTTATGAGCAAAACTATTCACCCAAGAAATGTACTCGTTCTTATCTGGTTAGATCCTTTGTTAGACCTAATTACTAGGGTAGTAATAATGTTTTAGAGGTATTGTGTTAATGTCTAATTGGTTTTATATCTGAAAAATTTATCACAGGAAGAAGACAACTTTTATTTAAGTAAAAATTTTAAAATTAACTGTTTCCTTTTGTTCGTAAGCTCATACTCGCATACCCAGTCGAAGGGCTTGAGGCGCTATATGCTGAAACACAAGCTATAAACCTGGATCGGCAGCAGGTGCTAATAATTGGACACAATTGTTACTAAATTACTTTTAAGCATAATAATTTTAAGTAGCTAAAACAAATTGTGTTACAATGCACAATTTCTGGTCTAATAAATAAAAATAAAATAAATAAATTTAAAAAAATACAAATAACCTAACCACAGATCAGATTTTTATTTATTTTATTTATTTATTACTCAGTAATATTTAAGTTATCACCCTACATCATAAACAGATATAATAATTCAGGATCATATCAACGATATAAATCTAAAATCATTTTCAACAAAAAAATTACAAATAAAAAATAAAACCTCATAAACTGGTACCCCGTTTCCCTATTAAGTTGTAATAGTTGTTTACAGCCGGCACTCGCTGTGCGTTTACAATATATTACGAGCTTGTCGGCAATAAAAAAGGGGTAAGGAAAAAAAAATGAATAAAGCAAGAAACGTTAAAATAAAGGCGCCCGGGAATATATACGACTTCCTCTAGGAAATAATAATGCTGTTTGCAATTCATTTGGCTCGCTACCTGGTTACCCCTGTCTTTAGAAAACAACGCCCGGTATTTCTTTTTTTTTCTACCCTCTTCTTGGCCCGATTTTTCGCGGGAGGGTCGCGATTTTTACTTTCTAACCCTTTGCTTTTCCGAAATCAAAGCTTAATACCGGTGAATTTGTAAACGGATGTAAATGCGAATTGTTATAATTGTTAAGAAAAATGCTTTGATAAGAAATGTATATTATGTATACTGAGTTAAAGGTTTTTTCTTTATGTTTAATTTATGGAATATTTTGTCTGAAATCGTTCTGGGAACCATGACTTATTATTCAAATTCAAATCATTTATTGTGGATCATAGGTTCATAAGATGTTGTGTTAGTTACAGGTAAGTCTGCCATGTCCCGCCATTGAAACATACAAAATTCGTATTATCTATTCGAAACAGTTATATAAAATACAATACATCAAATTGTCATGCAATACATTATGATTAAGTTAGTATAATATTTATGTCAAATTACAACTAGTCTTGTTACAAAATAGTTAACAAAACAATTGCACAGTGAGTACTTCACAGTTTATGAGTACCTACCTATCTAGTTTTTAACTTCATGATTATGTTTCCATTGGTTTGTTCACCGGCTGATTCAATGTATTGTCATTATTCAATTGTTAGTAGTGTGTATTCAATTTTATTATATGCTTCTCTCTTTTATTTTCATTCTCGGAACCTGTCTATTCTTAAACTCAAAATGACACCAAAAAATAATAAGAAAAAAAACATTGTTCGTTATTGACTAACGTTTACGTGCATCATTCTGATCTATATTGCTCAAAACATGTTCAAAGAACAACAAAAATCACATACAGCTCTATCTTCCACCGCCGTAGAGCCGACAAATGGCGTGTCGCACAAGAAAAATCAAATCGTAACAAGGAGCCGGCTTGCTTACATTTAAAAACGTAATTGTAACTAACCGCCCCCTTATATTAATTTAGCTCATTTATTTCTGCCAGCCCGAAGTCGTCACGTACAGGGAAAAGGAGTAAAAAGTCAGTTCTTTTTCCTATAAAATATTCATGATTGTTACCGACGAGATTTTTGTATTCCGACATTGTTTATTTGGTTTCAATTTGTTGGTTTTTTGGGTGGATGTTTGTTTTCGAATTGTTTAGCATTAAATGTTTTATTAATGTATGTAGGCTGCTCACTGTGCAGATACTCTAAGGCACCTTGTTAAGATAGTTATTTTGTTCGAGCGTGACCTTGCGGAAATCCATAATAAAATAAAATACAGTAGACGTTGATATATTTAATAACCAGCTCTCGGCCGGCTCTGCGCCCAGCGCTCGGTGTGGCAACACACCGTGTTCGGGTTCGCGACGAATCTATCATCATCCTGAGGATGCCTCGTTGAGAGGTGAAACACGTGTCAATTTCTTTCACGTGGCTCTTTAGGAATAGTTAAGCGGTACTGGTTACTAAATAATATATCAACGTCTTTTGTATTTTATCTTGTTAAGAGACAAAAAACCGATTAGGTAACAGTTTTTTTGTAACGAGTAATGATTGTATTGCTACAGTGAAAAAGTATTTTTCCCTGATTTATAGAGGACAATCAACAAACGCCAATCAGTTAATTTTTTTTTTTAGATTTTTAATTGCACAAATATATGTTAAGGCCCGCTTGCACCACAAATCACTAAATGCGTTTAGCGCTAAATATATTTAAAACAGCTCGCTCCCTATTACATGAGACTTAAACATAACTGGCGAAACGTGGGTGTACTATAGGTACACCTCTGTCTAACCCTTCGGGGATTACAGGCGTGATGTCATGTTATGTTATATTTAAAATATAATTTTGTCTGTTATTCATTTATTTTTAATATAAAACGGCCAAGGCCAATAAAATTAGTTGAAGACAAACTACTCCGCAGTCATACGCTCATCTTACAATCATCATCATCATCAGCCTATAGCAGTCCACTGCTGGACATAGGCCTCCCCAATTGCAAGCCATTCAGCTCGATTCTCGGCAACTCTCATCCAGCTGCTACCAGCCACCCTGCGAAGATCGTCACTCCACCTAGCCTGAGGGCGTCCTACCTCACGTTTGCCAATTCGCGGTCTCCACTCAAGAACACGCGTACCCCAACGGTCATCGGTTCTACGGCTGATATGGCCGGCACACTGCCACTTCAGCTTGCTAATTCTGTGAGCTATGTCGATAACTTTGGTTCTCTGCCGGATCACTTCGTCCGGATTCGATCCCTCAGACAGACTCCAAGCATAGCCCGCTCCATGGCTCGCTGAGCAACCTTAAATCTATGGAGCATCTTACAATACTCCAGACATATTGACAGGATCTTCTTCCATTCATCCGCGAACACATCACAGTCAGGCTTAGCGTCCAAGAGAGCGTTGAGCGCTGGGAGTGTGCGAGAGACAGGAGACTGGGCTCGAGAGACGGTTCATCTTCAAACGATTGACAAAATAGATCGATTTTTTTAAGACCAGGCACCCCAAAAACCTTTTCCACGCAAACTCCGCCCCCATGCACCCCACCACTCCACTATGTATTAAACGCTAACACATCAATAATAAAGTTGAATATCGCGTGCGCTCTTAGGTCGTGTTCGAGCACGAAACTAAATGTCGTAAGTGTCAATTCTTATTTCGTTTATAACTAAAGTAATAATTGATCTAGAAAAAAAATGTTTTATATTTGGATAATAAACTATATTTTCTATATGTCTATAATTATTTTAGACACAAAAGCCGAGTTTATTTTGGTATCAAATAATCTTTAAAAAGACATGTTTTTCGAATAAAAAATGAATCGAGCGAAAATGTTCCAATTACGTAACTGTCTTATAAATGGAAAGAAAAAGATCCAATAAATCACATACTAAAGTTCCATTTTGATTGCATATTTAGGGGTGCCTTCTCTTAGTACGTTTAGAGCTAAACTTATTTAGTGATTTGTGATGCAAGTAGGCCTAAGTCTTTCAAATATCCATAAAATCGCTAAAACAAGACTGATAAGTAGTACCTATTAAGATACTTAGTTACAATTAGTTGAGTGATACCTAAAAACTCGACCGTCAGTCAGTCTAAAGACGCGATCGACGATCTCGGTCTGTGAATATTTAAGAACCTTCGAGTGAGTCTCGAGAGGTTTGCGAGAGTCACTTAAAATACTTGATGAGCAATCTAGTTACAGACAGAAACAATTTGTAAAGGGCCCTACTATGTATAAAGATATTGACTTTAAAAATTTAGACCGGATCTGCGTATAAAATGCGTTTAAACGTAATTAATTATAACGTAATTATTAGATAAAATGCGTTTAAACGTAATTAATTATTACTTCTTCAAGGGATAACGTGCTCCTCAAAAGTACAGCCGAAGGTAATTTTTGTATTTTCCAGGTTGATTATATTATGAATAAGGAAAGTTACTAATTAAGTATTGACGCGACTAAATCCAACCCATGCTCAAAGAGAAAATATGAATCTCCATAAATAAACACTACTCCCTAAAAATCCCAACTTACCATGAACACTCCAAATAATGCAGCAAATATGACTCACAACTCAAATGAAATAGAAATTAGCAGCCAACATAAATAAAACGAGGAAAAATCAAAACGATCACAAAAATGAGCATCAAGGGTGGCCTTTTTTCAAACCATCAAACGCGCGCCGAGAGCATGAGAGGCCGGGAGTCCGGGGTCCGGAGTCTGGGACGCATTCCTTTCCCTCCCGGCCCGTCTGCGACGATCCTTTTTTTAAATCCCGGTAACAAGCCAATAAATCCCAGCGCATTTTTTCTCAGCTCCGCAAACCCCACCCCGGAAAAAAGGCTTACCCCGATTACATCCAAATTTACTTAACACCTACACATTAAACCGGTTAATAAGGTTTAATGCAATTTTCTTATCCGTCGGTTGTTCGGATATGCGGGCCCATTTTAATCAGATAATGCTAAAATTGGGTCTTGAAAATTTCGTTATGAAAATTTAATTTTGATTTATCTAAAATGAAGGACAGTCAAATTGGGAGTGGTTGGTGAAATATATTCATGTGGACTCATTGGACAGTTTGTAACTTTTCGTTTGCAATCGAATAAATGATGATTAAGTAGTTCGTTAGTTGTACAAACATTGGCACAGGTAAACAGGAATGGCACCGGAGCTGGCTCGAACTCGAGTACTCTTTTAATTAATTAAGTATATGGAGTGAGTTGAGCAGTCGTACACATCTGTGTTGTCGTACCACGCTGATTAGCTACCGAAAGGGGACTCTGAAAGTTACTAAGCAAACTGAAAAATTTCGTCATTAATTAACTACATACTAATTAGAGTGGAAAATGATAAAGTTTTGCCGTATTTGAAGTCAAACACCTATTAAGTGGATTAAAGACAGGGAATGTTAAGTTGAGACGTTTTACAACTTCAATATTTTAGTCTCCTTTAATTTGGCTCAGACAAATTATCTCCTATTGACGATTAGGAACGCGTATTTTTAAAGTGTATGCAAGTATGAATTGCTACTTATAAAGGCTTATTCCGATCGGATCCCACAATCGGTTCCTACTTTGTGGGATCCGTTAGGGACGTGGATAAAGTGAATATTTTGTTCCGATCCGATCCCATTTGTGGGATTCGTTAGGAACGTGAATGGATGAACATTAAACATTACCGGGTGTTCCGTTTTTTTTTCATATTCGATATTTTTATTGGTTATGTACATATTTTAAAAAGCTTTGTTTATTTAATGTAAATAAGGTTAAAGTAATAACCATAATATATAATATATTTATTTTTATATATTCTGTACCTACTCTTTATTTTCATTTATCAATTCCAGCAGAGGATCATTTCGTTTGGATACAAATTTTATCCACATTCCTAACGAATCTCACGTGGGATCGGATCCGAACAAAATATTTATTTTATCCATGTTCCTAACAGATCCCACAAAGTGGGAACCGATTGTGGGATCCGATTGGAATAAGCCATTATAAGTATCAGTTCATACTTACACGTTAAAAATACACATGACAAAAACTCTCGCATTCTTCCCAAGGGGGTAGCCAGAAAGTAAAGAACGCAACCTGCTACGATCATTACATACTCCATTTGATTCGTTTACTTTAAAATTAAAATTTTATAATTAAGCAAAACATGGCATAATGTATGTCATACTGTGTTTTCGTTCATAATCATTTGATGTTTCGTGCATCACCCTAGCAGAGGATTTATAACAAGGACTCCATCTGCATGTGTATGGTAGATAATGGGAGGTACTTATCCCAGCACTTACGTTATTACTACAAATGAATCAAAGTAGGTACAATGTTGTTCCTGAAAAGTGAAGAAACTTGTTTCATGGTGATTATGAATTTCATTTATCAACTGTTTAGTAAAAATGAAGTCGGTAATAATGTCAAAGGTTAGTTTTTAATAAACTCGAGGAGCTCGTGGCTAAGTAATAACAGCTGCACGGGTCGATCGACAGGTTAAGCTACGCTTGCCGGGGTTGGTCCGTGGATGGGTGACCATTTTTACATACCGAGACTCCTCCATGCCTCGGAAAGCATGTTAAGCTGTCCCAGCTGTCATTCGTAGCTCTTTAAGTGTCGTTACGGGTCGTCAGAAGCCCGAAAGTCTGACAACCAGTCTTAACCAAGGGGTATAGTTTTACCCAGTTACTGGGTTGTGGAGGTCAGATAGGCAGTTGCTCCATGTAAAATACTGATATTCAGGTGCATTCGGTTAGACTGGAAGCCGACCCCAACATAGTAGGGAAAAGGCTAGGCAGATTAATTGAGTTTTTAATAAACAGTTTTTTTTTAAATGAAAATTATTTTGATTTCTCTCTCTTTTAACTAGCATTATCAAGCTCATCATAACATTTAGATGCAGGCAATTCGTAGTTATGTAAGCCATTTTTAGTTACCATAAATTATTTGCAAATAAATTCTAGTCGCCATTTGACTCACACAGTCCCAAACTTGAAACTTACTCGCATTTCAAGACGAACATCATCAAAGTAAATAAATTATTGAGGCCGACACAAGTCTTAAGATTGTGGGGTCTTATTACAAATTCACTTTGGTGTTGCCGGGTCCAAATAATCCGAACCATTAGTAAAATGTACCTATAGAAGGTATAGTAATTACATTCCAGCGGTAAACTGTCATCGGTCAGTCCGATCGGTTGGTAATCAGGTTTTCGCGGTCGGTTTGACCAACAACGGTCACTCGATGCGGACGATTGATTACACGTGACGAATCGACCCCATTCCGGTTGTTTTGAATACGTTATCGCGAACATGGGGTCGAAATTGCTATATACAAATTACGTGTGATGCGGTAATGACGGACGAAAACGACAGTGTGATTCCACAAATTGTAGAAAAGATTTTTTGAAGTTAAAACCTCTTTAGGCGCGTTGGGCATTTTCGAGATTGGACTAAACCGTTGATTTCGCGAAACCATGACGACACCTCATTTTTGTAAACGCGATTATGCTCTTTATTTATATTACGTTACAGATCAATGTTCTATGCAAGTATTTTTATTTAAAGGTTTTGTAAACGCGATTGTGCTCTTTATTTATATTACTTTACGGATCAATGTTCTATGCAAGTATGTTTAATTTAAAGGCTTCGGTTTTTTTTTTATAAACGCGCTTGTGCTCTTTATTTAGATATGGTTACGGACCAATGTTCTATACAAGTATTTTTCTTCCACCAAGGCGATCTTGTTCAAGTTTTCACTTCTGTCAGCGCTCCCGGAGTGCCACTACCATTTTTTTTATGGCTTTCCAGAGGTCATCATACCTACAACACAATGGTTTCAGATCTCCACATTAATTATCTCAAGCGTCACTCTGTCCCACTAAAATTATTAGTTTCTCAGATCCCTTCACAAGCGGCACATGTGCCGCCTCCTCATTTTGATCCGCGGACCTTGTGCCAATAAATTACCGATATAAATTATTCAAATTCGTCATCGGACAACCAGATTAATTATTACTATTCACCACTGGCAACTCTGGCAACAGAAGGCTCCGGCGATTAGCAATACGTCACCAGTAAATATGGCAACACTTATTCTACAATTTATATGGGGGAGAGTGGGGTAATGGAGACACTGGGTAATAAATCTACGCGAAGTGATTTGGTACAAAGCAGTAGGCCCACATAGTAAGCTCGGATCGGCCAGAACATCCATTGTGGGCCGAGCACCAGCGGAATCCGATAATGCCTCGGAGATTGTCCCGTCTTTCCTTTAACACCTTTCGATACCGCCGCTTATATGAACAGCTCTGGTTATATTGAATTGTTGTATTGATTTGGGATTATATTCTTAAGTTGTTTGGCTGTAAAATCGGTTCTGAAAATCTGATGAAAACTCGAGGATTTATTTTGTTTCTCACATATTTATTATGTTTTAAATTAATATATTATTAAATCAAAAAATTAAATACAAAATAAATTATGGAGTTCCGATGAACTATCAGTAGGTATGGTATTTCTTCTTATGTGGTTTAGTTATTGACTTAACTGAAATTATAATCATATTAAATAATGAAAATTATTATAAACACGATCGACTAAACACACATGTGAAAGGATTTTAATATGTCAGCGGTATACCAGTGCGCCGCATGTGCGACCCGCCGTTCTCAACTTAATCTATAAATCAAGAAGAGAAACTATTTCGTAATTAGATCGTATTTAGGACGGGGCACAACACCTTCCTTCGCTCCTTGAGAACCTCCCAGAGGGTCCGAAAGGTAGCTCCATTGCCTTTCAAGCACCTCTTTATCGGCTAATATCCTTGGTAAATGGATCTCAAATATTTTGCCCCATAACCATTATAGCAGAACGATGTTATCATGTTTATTGCTTTTCGGTACACCGACTCCGAGAGAGGTTTTATATTATTACTCCTAATAAATCGTTTATTATTATCAACAGAGAGTAATGAAATAACAACAATATTTCTGATCATAAACAAAGAGGAATTACGTACAAAAATATTTGTACAGAATAATGAAAATGCAAAAATAGAAATCCTCTTAACGAAAGCGTCATTCTTTCGCTTTGCAAAAATGCTTTTGATGTTTGTATACTTAGTGTTTAATAAGTTGATCCTATTACAATGTCCAGGTAACGCGACACAATGGGAGCGGCCCGCTAACAAGATTATAACTTTATTTCGTAAATTAATAAAAAAAAGTAGCGGGCCGTGTGTTCTATTTAGCCCCCGTCTTCTCGATTCGTACGAGTGATATTGTTAATGATTTGTGAAGCGTGTTTTTTAAGCTTTTCGACTGTCTGTTGTGTTGTTGATTCAATTTTTGTGACAATATATTATTTTTTTACATTGTATTGTATTTCTTTTCTTCTCTACCTCAACAAACTCAGTATAAGAACTTATTTTCTCATATTTTTAAAACTTTTAAAGATGAAGAGGTGGTCTGAAATTTGAGTATTTTTAGAAGATCTACATACAGTACGTATCACTATTCGGACCTTTTTATTTCCTAAAACCTAAAATACAAGAAACGTGTTCTTTAATAATTCACCGCTAATGAAACAATAACTTGTGTTGACAATAATCGCAGTAGTGTCAGCCTCCCACTTAATACATCCCCGGCTGCGACGAGATGACTCTCGTTAACTAAATAGGTATCTACGTTATGGTCTGTACTTCAATATCTGCTGGATGAAATATAAGGATCTACAGGGTGAAGTTGTAGAGCCAAGAGTTATCTGAAATAATTTATTAGTTAGGTTTTTGGACAAAAAAAGGCTGTTCATTTTCATTTATAAAAAGTACATGTGACTTTTTCAATTCATATGTACTTTCTGAGTTTATCTTGGACATTACTGACATCGGTGAAGGAAAAACATCGTCAGGAAACCTGGACTTAATAGTTAATATAAGTCTGAAATCGCCAACCCGTCTTGAGCAAGCGTGGTGATCAATGCTCGTGCCTTCTCTGTATGAAAAGAGGGCTTTGCCCAGCAGTGGGACAATAATAGGCTGGTATTATTATTATTATCATACTTTCTGTGGAACCTATTCATAAAAGGTTGTTAAAGTGGCATAGACACTGCCTGCAAAAATAAATGAAATTGCCAATCGATTTCCCAAATGCGGTGATTAAGAAATATTTTCAAAAGATGACATAGTTATGAAAGAGAGATAAACCATTTATAACCAAGGATTAATATGTATGAGCAAAATATCTTCACAAGTCACGCACCTCTGACTTTTCGGATTCACGTGCGTATTGTACAATTATCACTTGCTTCAAAAACGGTGAAGGAAAACATCGTGAGGAAACCATGCCTGAGAGATATTTCTCGACGTCATGTAAAACCAAGTCAGAGGCCCATGGGCGGTTTAAAAAAACTCTGACACCAGGTTAATCACTAACCACAGGATAAGAAGAAGAACAAACATTTTTTTATTGAAATCCACCATTTTCAACACCATGTATACATAATAACTCATACTCATCAACAGTACCTATAGGGTGTAGGAACAAATTGTCGGAACCGACTGGCGGACACTCCGCGTAATATGAACGCGCACGTTTTATGAACATCCACCCTAATCCCGGGCAGGCGGGATTTTATTCCGCAATGTGTTGGTACTTTTGACATGTGCTTGTAAATAGTGTGCTGGTTGAGCTGAATGGTGCTAATCCATGTGTCATGTTCGTGAACGGGCGCTGTCAGTAGGGACTGGTCATCTCTTAGCTGCCATGGCTAATTTTAATTTAATTTTTGAATTGTATTATTTGTTTTATTTTCTATTACGGACGCTTTTAACGTTCTGCATCGTTCTCACATGTATAACTTCAACATGAATGATGTAACCAATATTTTGTAACCATATTCTGATTTAAAAGAGTGTCCGTGGAGTTTCTTGTCCGTTCTTCTCCATAGGTACCTACTACGCTTTGGAATGGGCAACTAGCTTCATCTTTCTGACTGACCGACCCCTTGACAATTCAAAAGTGCCTGTAATTGGTCTATTTGAAATAAATGCTTTGAGTTTGAGTTTGTTATTTAGATGTTGATACATGGTAGATCTACTAATCAAGTCATGTGTGGTTCTTTCCTCAAAAGACCATTTTTGAACACTAATCTACATAGTCCTCATATGGCCTGACCAAGATTATGTCCGGACTTTAAAAGAGACTGCGACCTCTGAGTTTGGTTCGGCCTTTCTTCTCAGAGTAGTCGGATAGGAAACGCCGAACTCATCTAGCTTATTTATTTTTTATATGACGTGTAAAATTGATTCCGATATCCTATTTACAGAATAAACAATTTAATTTAATTTAATTTCATGAAGTACGTTGCACGTTCTTCTCCAGAGACATTTAGAACTGGGCAACTAGCTTCAACTTTCTGACTAACAGAACGACTCTTTGACAATTCAAAAGTGCTTATAAATGGTTTAATTGAAATAAATGCTAAGTTTGAGTTCATGCAAGACTGAAGTTGTTGACTGTAAGTTACCGAGCTTCACCTATGTAAATCCACTATCTCTTTGTAAATTCCTGGTAAAAGTGACAAAAACAAGCATAAACTAGCGCATTTTGTCGCACTGAATGTAATGTCGGCGTGCAGTATACTCAATATCTTCATTGCTTTACCATAATGTGTACTTAGGTGGTAATTATATAATTTAGATCATTATAGACCCTGTAGGGCACAGCAAAAAGGGTAGGAGAGAGGAAGCCCTGTTTTAGGAGATCATTAAGTTATTATTATGATAACAAATTTTAGCTTACATATAATCAAAGTCAGGAGATCGCGAATAAGATATTAACATTTCGCTTAACTTTAATTGATGTTTTTTCTGCAAAAAGTAAGTACTTAAATATTTTTGATTATTTTTAAATACCTGGCCATATGTATAATATTTCTTTTTATTCATATAAATAAATTGTTGTTGTATTGTTGTTATACCACGAGCTTACGTCAATGATGAAAGATTGAAAAGAAAATATCTTCGTTTCTCATTACTAAATGACAATTTTTTTCACATAATATGTTAATCATTCTGCTGACAACGATGCGGACCAATTTTTTGATACCCTATTCCTTTCTCTCCTTTTTATATACATGTACTTATTTTATTATTTTAAGACTGTTAGCTTATATAATTATTGTGTTAATATCTTGTTGGAAAAACAATACTCTATGAAACCAATAAATGAATATCTGAAATAATCTGAAAAAGCAGTACTAATAGGATGAAACATTCACATCTTTTAAAGAGTAGTTTCCTATAAAAGCAATATATATTTGTTTATTTAGTTTTGTAGTCTCGATGAGGCTAACTAACTTAACTGTAGCTAATTTCAACTTTCATTTTATTTATTTATTACCACAATATACGAGTACCTAACCTATTTGATGGTTTGGGACCAAAGATTCAAAGACCTCCAAATTATAATTTTGAATGTTGAAATAAACGATTTTAGTTACTACTCCCAACCACTCATCTTACAAGACACATGTTCCCTTAATAATACTAATCGATCAACACATGTACATTATTAGGCCCCTCGCACACGAGTCATGGAGGTAATGAGCGTAATGAGCGCGGCCCTCGGCCTCGTCTTCACGGGATTACGTGTTACTGTTGCTTCCGATAAACATTATTTCGTGTATTAGTGCTCTTATGTCTGACGGTTAGGATTATGGAGTGACGTGTTATGTACCTACTTGACTTTTCGTGAGCGGGAATATAATATTTTGAAGGGAAGTGTATCAGAGAACGTATTAATTTGACTATTTTGCAAAGAATTTGAAAGCATGATAATAATTTGGTTGAAGATATAACTAAGAAATCGTTTAGAAAAAAAAAAAGTGGTGGCACTCCGGGAGTGCCGACAGAAGCGAAAACTTGAACAAAATCGCCTTGTTGGAAGAAAAATACTTGGATAGAACATTGGTCCGTAACCTTATCTAATTAAAGAGCACAATCGTTTCAATCAGTTTACAAAAAAAAAAAATACTTCCAAAACCTTTAAAGTAAAAATATTTGCATAGAACATTGATCCGTTACATAATTGAAATAAAGAACAGAATCGCGTTTACAAAAATGAGGTGTCGGTAACGGTGTCACGAGTTCAGTTGTTTTTTCCCATCTCAAAAATGCCCAACGCTCCTAAAGAAGTTTTCACTTAAAAAAACTGTAGAATATAGAACAGCTGACTCGCTGGTCTAGTCATCGCCAGCGCTACTGCTTCGCATGAGGTCGGACGAAGTGTTGTTGGGTTTTCCCATCAAGAATTTCTCAGTAGCAACCCGGAGTCTAGATTTGTGCTCCGTTGGTGGCAATAAGCTCGCCCCCTATTACATGGGACTTAAACAAACTTAGCGAAATGCGGGGGTACCTACTACGTGTACACCTCTGCCTAACCTTTCGGGGAGACAAGGCGTGATGTTATGCTATGTTATAAACCAGCTGCATGTGCAATAAAATACAACATGTCTCTATACTATTGGTAAATATTCGCCAAAATGACCCCTAATCGAGTATTCCACCAACAACACGAGGCACATACCTTGCTATTACCTCGAAACAAACAAGACAGCTGCTAACATTTGTTACTGCCGTCATTCTTATCTCCACATATTACGGTCAGAAGAAGTTGCTGGCCTCGAATGGCCCTTAATGACTGCCGCACACAATAACGTGTGAGTCGCGAGGCCGCCTCGAATGCGACTGATTTGGCGGCCTCGTCCCGTGGGAGGCTGCACTAAGAGTTGAATAAAATGGAGGGTTCCATTCAGAAGGAGTTACTATATTTTTGCTGTAAAGAAATAAATCGCTCAATCTACTGACCATACATTGAAAGTTCAAAAAAAAAAATAATATACAGTGTCGCCCATTGGATGCATGTGCCCGCCCGTATTTTTCTGAATATTCATGAAAATTTATCGAAAAATCTTTAATGTTTTTTCATGTTATTCAATTTTTTATGTTTTGAGTAGCGTTTGCCATATCTCCGATGTTATTGGCTCGATTTGGATTCTGTTTATTATTTCTAAAAGCTTATGAATTATTTTATCGGATTAGCTAACATTTTTATTAAAATTTATCAACTGTGGAAAAAAAAGGAGTAGAATTTTTTTTTTTCTAAAAAGAAACGTGTAAGTGTAAGTTCATAAAATCACAGGGGGATTTTGAAAAAAAAAGGCTAGATAGAAAAAAAAAGGCTAGGTTTTACAGTTAGTTTTCGAAAAATTTTCATAATTATTCAGAAAAATGCGGGCAGGCATTGTATATGTATATGGAATTAAGATATTCTTTACAAATTAAGAAGAGCTAAATAAAAAAGCCAAACGGACCCCATTAAAATCATTTCGATGGTAAGCCACTTGATTGCGAGCGTCCAATAACAATGAATGCTGCAGTATTAGCGAGGAACATAAAGAGACTTTTCCAATTGATATACTCAGTCCAAAATCAAAGCCCGATAAGTCCAGTTAAGGGTCACTAAATCGTGCATTAAGCATCAATTAAAACTGATACAATCTACCTGCGTACATCCTATTAGCAAACCCTTGCCAGTTATGATCGCCAAATCGGCAAGATAACGTTTCGTATTTACTTTGATTCTCGTCGTTAAAAGTTCAGGGGCTGACGGGGGCAGTCGTTAGGGTCCTAATGGCCACCATTTGTCTTGTCCGGCCTCTAGTTGTGCCTCGCTAATGAAATTATTGCCGCAACTATACTAAAGGTTATAAATACAGCCGTAAGGCCGGACGGCACCTTGTTTTGGTCTAATGGACCGGTCAAACTGTAAACTGTGTTATCAATGAAATTACAATTAGTGAGGGATAAAAATGACTGAGGGTCGGAAGTTGCATTTGCTCCTTTTGTTTACGTTGGCAAATTGTTGGTTAAATTGAGATGTGAGCGGGGATGGGTTAATTAAATTTTGTTATTAATTTAAGTAGTTTTATGTTGAAAGTAAGAGCAGTGGTAACCTAGTGTTGTGACCGTCGGACTGCCAAGTCATAGGTCTCGAGACCGGACCCAAGGCACGCACCTGTGACTTTTCGGATTCATGTGCTTCTCATAATTATTACTTGCTTCAAAAATGGTGAAGGAAAACATCGTGACGTAACCAGCTGCCTGAGAGATTTTTCTCGACGGGATGTGATGCCAAGTCAGAGGCCCATGGGTGGCTTTAAAACTCTGACACCAGGTTAGTCACTAACCACAAGAAAAGAAGAAGATGTTAAAATTGTTTGTGGTTTTTATAAATGGTTGTAAGTACGTCTCATTTCACTCATGTCAATTTGACAAAAACCCAATATTTTTTTGATAAAATCTCATTTTCTGGATCCACCGGTCATCCTACCCAAACGTTCCATCTTGCGATATGACCACAATAAAACGAACACTCTTCAGTGATCTCGGGAATGTGTCGGCAAGAATGCCATCTGCCGGGGACAATCAAAACTTTGGCGCAATGGAATTTTCTGCTTAGTGTCCGTCGTATTGGAGCGGACAGTTTCGCTGTCTTGGACGTGTGGCCGGCGACTGGTTCGTTATGAGATAATTATTTCTGGTAGCGTTTTGTTTTGTTCCGGAGTAGTTCTACTGTTTATAAATAGAAGAATTTCATCATTTCAAACTAAAATTAATAGAACTACAAATACTGAAAAAAAACCCTTTTTGATACAGTTCATCACACAAAAACAATAAAATAGAATCAAATAATAAAAGAATCATTTGAAATATTTCGACCACTTAAATAAAGAAATTTTACAAATATTCCAAAAAGAAAACCTCAATGCAAAATCAAAGCGAATTAAACGTTATAAAGCTGAACGGCCACATCAAAAAAGCCACTGTAAACAAAGTAGACCGCAAAGGGGATCCATGCCTTATCGACGCAGCCATTGTTCGCTTTTATTTCAGTGAAAAATACTCATCACAAATGGCCTAATCTTTCTACATCAAACGAACACAGACCTCCATATTACACGCGTCATTTGAAGTCTCAAAGACATTCCTGTGCGGGGAAAAATTAAAATAACAGAACAGAGTACAATGGAGCCGCCCGTCGAGTGATTGGCGTGGCGCTGTCAAAGATTGTTAAATTAAAAATTCTTTTTAGAATACTATTTTTTTGATATGGTAAAGGAATTATGGTAATAATGTCGTGTTTTGAAGTGCATGTGTATGTCACGAAATATTTTCGTATAAAGAAGGTAACACACGCATTAAAGTCTTGTAAAAATAATCCGAATAATTAAAATTTACAGAATAATATAGGTACCAGTTGCTGATCTAAAAACACAATCATTTATGAAAAAAAGAAAATACATTCGAAGCCGGAAAATAAAACGTCACATTTGAAAACCGTATCGTTTGAGGTGAGGACACATGATGGATCTTTCCCACACCGGCTTTGTGCCTTTCCGAGTGGTTACCTTCCAATGCGTTCACACTCGCAGATTTTAAACGCATTTCGTGGGCCATTAGTCGACGTGAAAGAGCCTGAAAGTGCCTGTGATTATGATTGATCGTCCCCACAATGCCTGACTTGTTGAATGGAAGCCCTCACGTGTGTTCCCTGCCTTATTTGTTGGAAACTAAGACGATTACTTAGAAAACTTGGGTTTCATCTTGATTACGCTTTTGTTTTGGTATTTTGGCAATTTGTTAATGGATTTTGTATTGATATTTTAAAATTGTTTTTAATGGTAGGTATTTCATGATTAAACTTAGCTTTAAGAAAAAAGATGTTTTCAGATGGTAATCAATTCAATTGATTAAAAAAATATATTAATGTTGATTCTAAAGTCTTTGTATAGAAATATTATTCCAAATACTATTCAATTTCAAATCCTCCTTATCCTTCTAACATTACATTTAAATATATATATTATTATAAAACTAAGTCCCCCTCCGCGTCTGTCTGTCAGTCTGTCTGAACGCGATAAACCCAAGAAACTACCAAACAGATTTTCAAACGGTTTTCACCAATAGACGGAGTGATTCATGAGGAAGGTTTTGGTGTATAATTCATTAAGGTTTTGTGTAAATTGGCTGAAATAAATGATGAATATTGTTGAAGATGTCTGAAAAAATCATGCTGACTAGGACACGGTTTACAGGCGCGCGCCGCGTAAACCGTGAGAGATTAATAAAATTTATGTTGTACAAGATTGTACATATTAAAAAGTTCAACAAAAAGTCCACGATAGCATATCACCTTCTAAGGATGATCGACAATAATCATTTTTATCTTTCAGAATTTGATAAAAATTTAATTGTTATTTCCGAAACTATTTTGACCGGTATTAGGTATATTTATCCTTATCCAATAAAATGTGTTATTTAAAATGGGCATTTAATTTAGATTAAAATATGGTTTGACATCATATAATTATATGATGTCAAGGCATATTTTAATCCTTGATTCCATATTTTATGTTATGAACACTTTAAAAGGTATCACAGATTCAAAATTACGCGTAACAAATAAATATGGTCGACGGCAACGCGGGCGCAGTACTACACGAGTCAATGACCTTTTCCTCTATTAGGTATGCAATCATTGCTTCGCTTCCTTTTAATCCCGCTAGTACATTTATGTGGGAGATTTTCCGACATCCACGCGGGCGAAGTTGTAGGCAAAAGCTAGTAAACTATAAAATTATCGCCACAACGCAAGCGCATAGCAAATGCAATATAAAACCGGATCGGCTATTGGAACTCGGTCCAATGCATCTATTGTGAGCCGTCCAGTCGAAAGCGCCTTCATTCGAAGCAAATCGAGAATGAACGCAGATTAACTATTGAGAACTTCCACTTAAGATGTTAATTTCGTACGGCTAGCTTAGGTATTTTAGTAATTATATTAAATATGCTGGGAAGTCTGGGGAACATTATGCAAAATACTGCATTACATAAATGTGAGGCAAAGGGAATGTTCGTTTGTTTTATTTTGGTTTACGTTTTCAAATCTCAAAGCATCGTAGAGTCAGTTTTCATTTTGGATTCTGCGTGACCATCGTAACTAGACGAAGTTGAGTAGTTTCATTAGTAGATATACCTACATATGATATAAGTATCTTTTTGAATCAATGTTTCACTCATTAAAAAACAAAATTCTGTACGTTAATTATTATTTTTTTATTCGTATGTCCTAGCATTAAGGGCTGAATTTACCCAAGGAATTATCAAAAACTCGAATAAAATATAAACAATCTTACCGAAAATTATTCGAAGAAACCTCTATTTGTATTGTAATTCAGGGTGACGGAAGCAATTATTTTTTATCGACACGCACGACCGCGCGGGGTATGCGGGGTGGGGTAGTTCACGAGGGGAGAGGTACAGTGAGACACCGACGCATTGCACCCGCGGGACCGGACAGATAGTGGAGACAAAAAGAAGGTTTTAAAAGGGGAAACTGTGTTCAAGGGACCTAGTCGGGTTGTTGGTAAAAAGTGGGATAGTGAGGCTTTTTGTAGTCGACATTGTTTTGGATTAAGGGGTTGTGAAATTATAGATGTTGTGAAGAACAGGCCATTGGTCTTCTTGAAAGGCGTTACTTTGAGTGCCTTTTGGTAATGATCAAAGAACTTGGACATAGTGCAGGCAGCTGTTGTCAAAACTTATCAGGTCGGGAAAACTATAAATAAAAAAGTTTTTTCTAAACTTTTCCAAAAAAAAAAAGAAGTAGTAAGCCAAATTAACATAGGTGCAATAATATAAATGAATTACCAAACACAAAATCCACGACAAATATTAACTCAAAACACTAACTTAAAACAAAATCCCCAAAAAGTATATTTTTATACAAAGACATTTCCAGTACCGTATGAATACAGCCGGAGGGGTCGCGGCGGGAACGGAACGTCTTTTTTATAATCTGTTTACTTGTTTCCGCTTTTACTAGATAATCTTTTTATACTGAACACCCGCTGATGTGTTTGCACACAATTTGAAAAAAGAAACCACGAATTTTCCTTTTTCAAAATTGTATATGGAACCCTATCCCGTTGAAATAGAGGTGACAAGCTTTTGCTGTATTAATCTCTGTATTTTAGAGGTGAGAAAAGTTCGAATAATAAACGAGTTGTACTGGGAATGATGGAGTTATTCGAATTTGTCGGAGTTCGTGCATTTATGATGTTTTATTGCAACGTCGTGTCACAGTTTCACTACTAAATAAAACTAAACATGAGTTCATGTAGGTAAAATCCGTTATTCACATTGTATATTTCGTTGCATGGAATATTTCTACGTAAAGCTCCACGGTTCCTACTCATATGAATAAAGTTTTATCAAAGTAATATTTGTCCTGGATTATCTACAATAAAACACGTGCACATACCTACAGGTGCAATACCTACGTTATTATAACTAAATATTCGATTATATACGATAACTTATAGGCCAAATATAAAAAAAAAACAATCTAATCATCAAGGTAAAGGTATAGAAAAAGAAATGGCTCCTAATTCCCTCAGAAAAAATACGAAGCGTTTAACAAAGTTTAACTGAACATAAAATTTTATTGACCCATATATGATATAGAGAGACAATCCCGGCAGAGCCGAGTTCCCGAGTCATTAGACTCGTTTTTATTACTCAATGACGATAAACATGTCGTAAGCTATCGACTGAAAACATTCATGGAATTAGTTCCCTCTATTCGATTATTACGATTATTGTATTCGATTATCTGTTTATTTTTTATTGGATGATTATTCGGTTTATTGGTTAAAGTGCGGTGTTTATGCGAAATGCTCACATAAAAGGTTTTTAATGTAGCGGGTGGATTACTTTAGATTATTATCTAAATACTACAGAAATCGTGTAAAGAAATGAGAGCAATTTCTTGAGCAGTTTTGAACAGATACCCTAAAAAAGTTCATAGTTTTTATCTCTGCATTAGTGCGCAAAGATAAACCTACAAAGTTATCAACTTACACAAAAAAGTCCAGAAGAAATAAATTTTCAGTTCCTTCAAAAACCTTTTTCAAATTAACTTTGCACAAGCGACATAAGAACACCCGGATATTATTTATTGCTTACAATTTTGCTTACACAGGGGAAATATTGCTGTTCATTTTTCCATGGCGCGTTTCTCGAGGAACTCCTAATTTCTAATGGTCCATTTGCCACTTTGTCAATTGCACCAATAAATCTGTGCGAGTGGCTACGCGCGGCGTCTGAGTTATCGCCCCGTCTTGAACTAAATGTCGCTACATTCTTTTGTTTTGTTTTACAACACTGAACGGACATGACTGACGTCTGACAAAGTTATTTATTACTCAAAAAACAAACAGCCATTTTTATGAACAGGCGTTTTATTCGAGTAAATTTTGGAATAAAAATAGCACTTCATTGTAAAAGTTAGATACATGTACAATCGTCTAGACTTTCGTGACTTTTATTGCCATTCGTTAAAAAAATTACGTCGATAGAAGTCGAACTCCCATAAATTTTAATTAGAAGAAAATTGAATCCAAAACATCGATTGGAAATAATTTTATTGGTGCGTCCCATTCGATGTATAACGAATGGTTTTTACTCAAACTGGTTGAAAGCAAAGTTTGAACATCGTATTCTATTTTCGAAATTCAACTGTTGTAACTTTTTAAATGGTGCTCGTACGCGTCTGGCGGTAAATTCGGAATAAAATTGATCGATTATGTGGAATGAAATGAAATGAAATGAAATGAAATGAAATGAAATTGTTAATTCTGTAAATAGGATATCGAAATCACTTTTACACGTCATATAAAAAAATATTAAAAATAAGCTAGATGAGTTCGGCGTTTCCTATCTGACTACTCTGAGAAGAAAGGCCGAAACAAACTCAGAGGTCGCAGTCTCTTTTAAAGTCCAGACATAATCTTGGTCAGGCCATATGAGGACCATGTAGATAAGTGTCTGAAAAGGTCTTTTGAGGAAAGAACCACACAGATTTGAGTGGACCTGTCCAGTCAGTGCAAGCATTTGTCAGTAATCGTGGAGCTCAACTCAGAACTTAAGGAGCTCAACTCGACGAACAATACCAAAGAAAGGACATTTGGGTAGGCCGCATAAACTACTCAAACTGCCAGACCATCACTAAAACTAGCAGAGAAATAAAAACAATATCCACATAGTCCTCACATTCACAATAGTTAAAATAATATAATACTTTACAAAGTAATCATGTCATTTTGAATATAATTTTTAACAATGTCAATGTGTTTATAAAACTGGTATATGTTGATTTTACGTCTTTTCCGTTTAATGTCTAGTTTTATGGTTTTATCACAAGGCTTAGCAGAGCGAGCAGTTCAATCCCAAGCTTTTTTATCTTCTAAATAATCTGAAATTGTATAGTACCCTTTTTTACAAAGTTTGGTTTTAATACAGATTTTAAATCGTTTAATGGGTAAGTTTCGAATGTCAATGGGGAGTTTGTTGTAAAAACGTATACATTGACCCATGAATGAGTTGCCTACTTTGTGGAGACGTGTGCGATGTACAGCAAGGTTGTGTTTATTCCTGGTATTTAAACTACGAATATCGGACATTTTCTTAAAATTTGATATATTTTTGTGCACATACAATAAGTTTTCAAAAATGTATTGTGAGGCTACAGTCAGAATATTTATTTCTTTGAATTCTTCTCTAAGGGAATCTCTTGGATCTAGATTGTAAATGGCTCGAACAGCCCTTTTCTGTAGAACAAAGATAGTATTAATGTCCGCACAGGTTCCCCAGAGAAGAATCCCATATGACATGAGACTATGAAAATAACTAAAATAAACAATTCTGGCTGTATCTACGTCAGTTATCTGTCTAATTTTTTTAACAGCATAGGCGGCCGAACTTAGCCTTCCTGACAATTTTTCTATGTGTGGGCCCCATTGTAATTTACCGTGGGAGTCGTTAAATATATGTATTTACGTTTTAACTTCGCTACCAGTAAGAAATAATTTATGATACTTTTAGACCAAACTTGTAACACATTTACAGCATCCAAATACACTTTAATCAACGAATATACGAGTGAGTTGTAGGTAAATCTGTGTTAACACTGCACTCTATTTATTATATTTATTCACAGAGTCCATACTTAGCAGCTCCATTTAAATTTCGTACACAAAACTCGGTACAAACACGGCCTCACAGCGGTTGTTTATTTAAGGCCCCGCCAACAGTAATATCTCGCTCTAATTCTGGAACCAAATCCTAGTCTTTGATTCACACACATCAGGAACTGAGTACATCTGTCGGACATGTTCCTGTGTCTGTCTTTATACCTTGAATTTTGAATGCGGCCGACGTCGGAGTTCGTCGGCGGTTTTCAGGTGGACAGAATACGCAACTACGTTAGAATTGTAAAGTTGCTTTAGACGTTAACTAAACCTACCGTGAATTAGGACTGTCATTCCATTACTGGCGATGTGTATTGTGAAAACTTTTTCAACAGTGATGCTACAGTAAAATTTGATGTGTCGTGTGGTGACGACTTTGTTTAAAGGTAAATGCAGTTGCATTATAGGGTTAAGTGAATATTAGTTGGGGCATAAATACGTTACAAATACCTTTAGATATTATCAACGTATAACCATAGTTTCGCTAATTGCGCTAGTAAACAGCGGACCAACAGAAAGATAGTTCATAAAATTTAATTAAGGCGAGTCATCAGTCACCAGAGGTTTGGGTCGCGTCACTGCTTCTGCAAGATAACGTAGGGTCAGACGTTGCAACCCGCTCCGTGATGAATGTACTCCCAGACCTCAAATATGTACTGTTGACGGCTCCTCTTTAAATAACCCATGCAATTAATCGAGATGGTAGGATAGTAGCCGTGTGGCGACGGCTCAAGAAAATCGATTCATCCTTAAGTCACGCTCGACTTATGCGGCATATTATTCATAAGTTTGTTACTCTCGCCGACGGACGCGGACCGTCCAAATGCAAACAAACCGCGGTTCTAGTTATTAATCATTCACCGAGGATCCTTGTTATCGAATAGCCGTGATGAAGTGGTGGCTCACCTAATTGTGATTAGCGTTAACTAGGTGACCGCCGGACGACGGTCATCTGCAATTATCTGAGGTAAGACACATCATAGATAGACATATCTTATTAATAGCAACCAAAATCATCGCTCACAACTTTAATCAATTTGTGATAGAAATTGTTACTCTGTAAATTACCTATTATAATTTGACATGTGACATCCAAATGGCATCCTCATTATGAAACGCGCGTTTTGTCAAATTGTACGTTTCGTGTCGCAACTTCGACATGTATTGAAATATTAAAACGTCCACACAAAGGCCGCGGTGCTCGTTACACGAAATACCATTCACCTTCTCACTCCTCATTAAAATTTGTACGACAGCTTCTAAATTCTACTCTTTTCTCCGCACCTCCATTTCAATATACAGGAAAAAGTGGAAGAGCGATGTGTACGGAGTACCGAACCGGGCTGGCAAAACTTTTGCCTCCCCTACCCACCGGTGGGGGCAAAAAGTGTTGCCGACGGGTGAAGCGCGTAGTTATAGCTATGTTGGGGAAAAGTTTTCCGTGTTGCGGGTAGGGGCGGCGGGGGCAGGGGAGACGCATGCGCGGTATGCGCACCGCAGCGGCGACGCGCCAGTCCTGTACGGGACTTTGTCTCCGACGCAAGGATGCGGCCGGTCGGAGACTTGATATGCGCAGTTACGTAATGCGGACACGATTATTAAAACGTTACGATGATTTTTATTTCAATTATGTTTTAGAAATATTACGACTTCTGTAATTATTTTTTCAAGGACATTTTAATGGTTTTATCGTCCAAATGATTTAAATAATTTTTATTTTAGTAATGATTTTTAGCGATTTTTTTTATTTACCTATATCCTTCTTTAAAACGCAATGAACCAATACATATTATCCTAAAAGGTAATAAAATTAGTAAGGTCATGCTAAGGGTACAGGGGAGGCAATCGATACGATGCCTCACACCCCGGCGTAGCAAAGTAGCGGCTAGCTTTTGGCACCGCCTACGTCGTAGCCCGTAGCTTGTAGCTCTGCGGCTACGACCCGGATAACCTACGTTGAGCGTAGCAAAGAAACTACGTAAATGTAGGTACTCCAAGCATGTAATATAAATGCTTTATCCTATGATATATGCAGTTTTTGCTCCACAGTTTTGTTATATTTTTAACAATTTTAGCAGTGGTTACTCGTGTGTACATGAGATTCCGATTCATAATTAAAAACTTTGAATAATATATTCATGGCAGTTTCAAAACATTGATATTGAAATGTTATTAATATCAAGGTCAGTGCCACGTTACAGCATTTTTATAAAAACAAGTATAAATTGTTGCTTAATTTATGTAAAAAAAAATAAAAAGTTTGTAATAAGTATTTTTATTTTAAAAGTTTTATTTTACTTTTAAAACTTTTTAAGCCCACCATTGACACATACATGCACTCGTCACACGTCACAACTCCACGTGGGCATCACGAGTTCACTGCGAACTGAACTTGAACCGACTCGCGCGCAACTTCGCCGGATTTGTTGCGACTTGTTGTTTGTTCTGTTTGTTACCAAACTAAATTTGAGTTGCTAAACTAAACTTGTGGATATTTAAAGGGAACTTTTTCTCGGAGTCAACGGCCCGGCCGCTTAGTCCGTCACCCAGTTTCAGAACCTGCGGAGTTATGGCAGTTGTTCGTAAACTACTTGGACCAGCGGACTGAGGGTGCAGTTGGGGGTCATGGCGCTAATTTGACCTTGGACACAACTTGGACTACTGTTTGGCTGTGCTGGGTCATAGTTTGTAATTGTGCGAAGTGTAATTGGTAATTGGGTGGTATGTTGTGGCGCAGTTGGATTTATCGGTTTGTTGTTTATTTATATTTTTTAAAGTTTTGCTCGTATTTTGTATCAGCTGGCGGTGTCGTGACTTTCTCTGCCAAGGTCCTCGCTGTAATAAAATATTAGATACTTTTTATTAATCCTAGACATGAACACTTTAACTCAAGCAAATCTTATCTATTAATTATCATACCTAAAGATTATATACCTACTTTATGTATATGCATAGAAACTCACAGTTAGAGACATGACCCCCACCAAGAAGGCTTGAAACAAAACTGCCTAAAATAAACAAACATTGAACACCATCACACTCATTCTCAATCCAACAATCCATTTCACCAAAACCTTAAACCATTTTCTTATAAACAAAATCCTTTCTTAAACAATCGAGCATCTCATCGAACTTAATTAACTGTTCGTTACAACCGTCAAAGGCTTCAAACAAATTGGCCACGACAAAATAATGCGGTAGATGATAGCCGTTTAAGGTGGCCGGAACGGCTCCGGGCATAGCACCTGCCTAACAAAATTAATTACAACCCAATAAGGAAATATTAACCGGACGGTTAATAAGCTTCAGAGATACGCCACAATTAAATTAAGAGGGTCTAACAGTCGTTATTTATAAACAATAATATATCAAAGCGATATTTTCAAGATGGTGCTTCCCGCAACGATGCGTCATGCGCTGTACGGTTATCCTTTGGGGTATTAATTCTTAGGATATTTATAACCCTCTGTTTAAATCTTTGGGGTGTTTTCTATAAAACAGAAGTCTGTTTAATTTAAATGATGGGCCTGACAACGATTCTGTACTGTTATATTTTTTAATTAATTTTTTTACCGCAATTAACAAATAAATAATGAAGTGGTGAAATTCAGTCTGTTTTCCAACATCACAGCTGTGTTCAAGAACCTTGACCACTAACTTTGAAAAAAACACATTTCTCTTGTGAAACCTATGGCTTCACAACAACATTTCGAGTAAACGCCACGTTTTGGAAATTTCAGCATTCTTGTAATAATTACACAATCGTTTTCTAAAGAATTGCAAAACCGAGCATAGAGAACTTTTAAACTTTTTCCTCACACTTATAGCGTAATCTCAGCAACATAACGCAATCACAAAAACGTGTTTCACCACACCTCCCATGTTCCCATCCACGTGACTATCAAAAACGAGAGGAAAAAATGTTGTAATAACACGTAAAAAGTAACATTCTTGTACAAAAATGTTCATAATACAGTATTTTGCAAATTATTTGAAGAAAATACCAGTAGGTCGATGTCTACAGCGAGCAAAACACGGGCGTACACTGTATTTATGGTTATATGACGCAAAACTTTCCGAGCGTAGGAGCTAAAGCCATCGATTTTCAAAACTTTTTCATGGAAATAAACCTACTTTCGTTGTGTACAGCCGCTTGTTAGTGTGCGTGAACCAGGGCCACTCACACACATACACTCTCCTGTTGGAGGTCACGTTTTCAATGGATTAAAATTTAAAATGAAAATACGTTAGCGTCGCATGTATTATCTTAATAATACATACGACAATATTTAGGTCTTATGAATATGGAGAAATTTAATCAACGTGAATTAAGACTTTGATCTTCAGTACTTTAGGGTACTTTTGGTAGCAAGCAGGCTTCTAAGAAGTGGAGATGAATTTATCAGAGTATGTTCGCCATTTTCTTAGGAAAAAGTTTTTATTATCTAGATATTTTACTCTTATAGAGAAGATATTTGAGTGTGTAATATCCTTTGTACCTAATGTAAACAAGTTACTTAACATTTAGCGATGAAATAATAATAAAAGTGTTTCCCAGAATCTCCTCTTTCTTTCAACTTCCGGTGGGTGTAAAAGTTGTTGATTTTGTTCAACAAATTCTCATGTTTTAACATAATATTCTAACAAGCGTGTCTTCTAACATATCACAGGACCATCGACCGCTTGGATCGAGCGAACTCACACATACAAAGTCGACGTACTTGTAATGGGTCCGCAAAGAAAACTTTTTAAAACTTTTCCACCGAGGCAATATGGCTCGTGTTCTCAGCCGTTATGTTTTATTTAGGCAACGTGGTACTGTCCCTTTCTCGCTCACAGAAACCCCCATACGATAAAATGGGATGGATATATTTTTCAGCGTACGTTTTCAGTTGAACGGCTGCCTTGCCCGGGATACGAAGTAATTATTTCTATTCTGTCATTGCCGTGTATTTTTTATGTGCTGTCGTCATTTTGTAGGTTGCGACAGGATCCTCGATTGCTACAGTGTTCGTTGAATTAGAATCCTTTAAATAAATAATAGTGTCCATGAGATTAGCTTTAGTTTTCGAGCATAAAATTTCCGGTGCTTAAAGGGCGATGACTTGGCGATCTTGTTAATTTCGTAAAGTTACGGTAAAGTTTTTAGGCAAACGAACTGAAATGCTTTTATCATAGGACTTCATTCGACTTTAAAAGCATTTCAGGTAAATATGCTTAGTTCGAATACAGTATTGACTGGAACGTTAATGTAACTCTCGGGGTTGACCGAATTAATTGATAGAACCGTCGTTGTTAAATGAACTTCAACGCCACAGTTCTGCTAGAAACCAAGTTAGTACCACAAATAAGTACACTACTAAAGATCTTCCGACTTTAAGGGTATGGTATCTCTAATATCTTTCTTACGCATTACTTTCAATGATATCTACTCCTGTAAACGAAAATATGCAAAAAAAACCTTTCTCGAAATAGGTTTCCTCTTTCCACCAGGTTCTGAGCAAGAGTGCAATCTCACGGTGCTCGTTTATCAAGATCGTCATCCGATTGGAGCGCAGCTGCGTTTTATTGCGGAATTACACGCCGCCCATCCTAATTTTAATTTATATTTCGAACGCCTATGGCGAAATTGAAACTCCATTTTTTCAATTGTTTTTTGAATTAAGAAACAATTTGGGAGAGTGTGGAAGGTGTGAGATTTGTGTTGTTATTGTGTCAAAAAGTTTAGATTCACAACCATTTTTTGCGTTAGGTGAAATTCAAAGTCCCAGGATATTATATCAGCGCTCATGACCAAGTCCAACATTTTTGAAGTGAGAATTTCTTTAGGCGCGTTGAGCATTTTTGAAATGGGAAAAACAATTGAACTAGCGACACCGTTACCGACACCTCATTTTTGTAAACGCGATTGTGCTCTTTATTTATATTATGTTAGGTACGAATCAATGTTCTATGCAAGTATTTTTACTTTAAAGGTTTTGGACGTATTTTTAGGGTTCCGTAGTAAACAACAAACCCTTATAGTTTCGTCATGTCCGTCTGTCCGTCTGTCTGTCTGTCTGTCCGTGGTCTAGCTCCAAGACTGATAGTACTAGAAAGTTGTAATTTGGCATGGGTATACATATTAATCATGCCGACAAAGTGGTAAAATAAAATTATGAAAAATATTTTTTTTTGGGTTCTCCCTTACACGTAAAGTAGGCATGTGTATTTTTTATTTTTTATCCCTTGATGTGGGGTATAGTTGGAAAGGTCTTTCAAAAACATTGTGAGTGTGTTAAAACCATTTTTGAATTCAGAGATCCGTTTGCAAAATATTAAGCTATAAAGTGCAAATTTTTGTTAGAGTCAAGTGTCCCCCCCCCTACCAGCTAAATGGTTGGTTTTAGACATGTGAAAAAATTCACGCCAGTAGTTTATATAACGAATTTAAAAGGAAAACTATTACAGCTGAGTAGGCTTTACAAGTTAACGAGTAATAATCGACCAACTTAAATTTGCGGTTGTAAAAACATGTTCTCCCATACATTTTGTATGAAAGATTTTTTTTTCAACTACAAAGTTAAGTTTGTTCTTGGGATAAATTCATCCCAACTACGGAACCCTACATTGTGCGTGGTCCAACATGCACTTGGCCGGTTTTTTTTTTTTTTTGTAAACCCGATTGTGCTCTTTATTTAGATAAGGTTACGAACCAATGTTCTATACAATTATTTTTCTTTCACCAAGGCGATCTTGTTCAAGTTTTCACTTCTGTCGGCACTCCCGAAGTGCCACTGTTTTTTTGTAATACCTAGTCATTCATGTTTTGATGTAGGCATTACTTTAAAAAATCACTACCCAAACACAAATACAAATTTTTAACAACACCACCAGATTTCACCTTAAAATCATAATATAAAAAATCTACTTCCCCTTACACCCCAATAACATTTCCCTTAATCTTAATGCTCATTTTAAGAGCGAGGCATTATCAACAGGAGATATACCTACTGCCTCGTAAAAAGAGGTCCGAAGCAAGTCGAACTCGTAAATTACTGGGGGCATTGTTTTATGCTCTCTTGGTACATCGATCGTTCTAGAGGGTCTTGTAACGGTGTAATGGGATTCCGAATCCCTTGAAAAATATGATTAATAGATTAATTTTGATGGTTGTATAACTGGTAGATAGATGCATGGATCTCTATGTGAATAAATAATATTTCCGTTTTGGATATCTATTGTATACAATCATTTTATTTTTCTAACATGAACAGACAGCTGTGCTGCTGGGGAGTTTGTTGCGCCACTTCTTCTTCCCAGCTAAAGGCACTAGGAAGTGGCGAAGGGTGGGCGTTTTTGGGGGACTGTCTTATGTAATTTTGACGTTCGAAAAGTGCTGATTCTCAGCCTAGTTTGAATAAATGACTTTTGAATTTGAATTTAGAATTTGAATTTTATGTGAATAAATCGGGGGGCACGATAGTGCCCCCGCCAAGTTGAGCAAAACAAACACAAAGGGAAGCAGGCTAGATTGTGCGTTTGTGAACCACTGCTGCAAGAAGGTATTGGCCGGGCCTGTCACCTTGCAGCAGTGATGTCACAAATTGTTTCTGTGTTAATGTTTTATTAACGTATTTTTTAAGTTACTAAGACTATGAGTACCGTGCTTGAATTGTTATTTATTTTTAGTTTTTAACTATTGTCGGGACCCTGGATCCCGGTCCTTTGGAAGGCGTACGAGGGGCCAAAGCCAATTCGTAAAGGCCTGTTAGACGCTTTTAAAGAAATGAGGCACCAACCGACGATTATCCCTGTTCGCACTATGCAAGTGCACCAAAGGACAAACCCCGGTTGGTGTAGGACTATTGCAGTACATGGAAACAAACTATTATTATTATAGACATTTATATCATTCTGGACATTTTCGAACCCCTTTAACTTCGTTGTGGATAAAGCTAGAAGCCTGAATTTTCAGTGACCAAAGAGGGCTTAGTATAACTAGGTATATTCATAAATTACATTCAATTTGAACCAATAGTTTAAGAACTATTGCAGGTCAAAGTTCTTAATTTTTTTTACTGACATACTCACTCACTCACTCACCGATCATCAAAATTCTAAGGTAGGTACTTCCAGCAGACACACAAGCTTCAAATTTCGAACACAATTAGTGTTTAGCCTATAAAGCAAGCAATTATTTATATAGGATTAAAAAGTTACTTATAACGAAAACGAGACTGAAATTGCGGTATATTTTAATTTTTACTTGCTTACTTTTTACTTACTTTTGCAGTTCATGCAATTTTTCATCACTACCTAAATAGATAGATAGGTAGGTTAGAATTGATTTTAGTCGCGAGGCTTAACTTTGTCTATCTGAACCTGTTACTTTTCCACGCCTAAACCACGTTTTTCATTTAAATGTATTAAAAAATATTTAAATACAAAAAAAACACACAGATGAAGTCGCGGGCAACAGCTACTCTCTCATAATATGGCAACATCTAAACTTGTTATATTCTATGAAATGTTCAGCCATCTTCAATTACAAAGAGAATGCACTTGTCATCGCAACGAGTTGAATAACAGATTTCGCGGTGTGTAAACATGGATCGCATTCATCTAGTGACATTTCGGTGTTATCTGGTGAATCTACCTCTTGGGTCTTGACTATCCAATGTCAAAACGTCCAATAGGCATATACATTGCATTTAAATTGTCTATCTGCCATCAAACCTTAGGTCGCCATTTTCTTCAATTACATCCAGAATGTACTCGTCATCGCAACGCACGCAACACGTTGAATAACAAGTCGCAGTGTAAACAAGAATCGCGTTTATCAAGTTGTAGCGTTGTGAGCGGTCTCAACTGTAATTAGTCGAGTGATTCTAAAATATAACAATTAGTAAGTTACTAACCACATCACTAAAACGTAGCACACACTAATTATCTAAGGACACTTTGTCATTTCGACTTCCTCTTGCTTACCTGATGGAAGCTAACCCCATAACTTCTAACATATAGGTACTATGTGCCCCGAATCTAGGAGCTCTCTGTACGGGCTGAGGGTAAGACCCCTTGTTCAAAACTGCACGCTGCTCACACGCGTAGCTAACCTGCACGCTACCGAGGTCTGACGAAGGCCTGCCTACCTGCGGCCTGCTGCCACGAGCCTGTGCTGACAGGCGACCTCCACGACGGCCGTTCGGCCTACTGCGGAGCCTGTGCTGAACAGGCCCCCACGTCTACCACGTGCATCCAAGGACGGTACCCTTCCTATCTAAGTGTGCGAGTGCTCAGGGTTCAGTCACCTTACCCACGACCTAGCCGTGTTACTACTACTTAACAAAATTATATATGTCAACCTATCCAGCTGTTTTTATTATCTTCTACCTACCTATCCGTTAACCCTGCACAGCCTACCCTGCGCAGCCCTAGCCGTTAAAAAGAGACATTTCGGCGTTACCTGGTGAATCAACCTCTTGGGTCTTGACTATCCAGTGTCAAAAAATTCTATGAATAGGCATATGAAATGCATTTAAATTGGCTATCTGTCATCAAATCTTAGATCGCCATTATCTTCAATTACATCCAGAATGCACTCGTCATCGCAACGCACGCAACGCATTGAATAACAGAGGTTGCGATGTAAACATAGATCGCGTTCATCGAGTGACATTCTGGCGTTATCTGGTGAATCAATTAACGTGGGGTGGCCCATGGGCTATGGGTGGCCGTGCCTGGCGCGGGATGGCTCGAGCTCGCCTGTGCTGGTGTGTAGTGGTGATTATTTAGGAAAAAATATTGTGTATTAATTGTGACTGATTGTTATAGCCTGATTGTTCAACAGGTATTCAGGGTACATAACTGAAATTTGATAAAAAAATATACAATAGCTAAATATCTATATTCAAAAACTAAAGGAGTTCATTTGTAGTAGCAATGCAGTGCTGCATAAGTGAGATTTTTCTTAGTTAACAAAATCTACATAATATGTTAATGAAAAGCCTTTCCAAAGACACATTTTCAACAAATTAACCCCATCAATACCGAATAATAATATAATGAGTGCATTACTTATTCGCTTGCTGGCGCGGATGTGGCAATCGCAAGGTTCCGGCCGTCCAAACGCAGCCCACTTCCGGCCGCCACGCCTCCCAGCTCACATCTCTCGGAAATTCTATTTTGTTATTTTAGGGATTCCCAGCATCCTGAAAGCTTTACGATGTCGGTTTTGCACGCTTTGATTATAAAATTACTCAATGTTGTACTAACTTTGTAATGGAATTTATGCCGTGAAGCGTTGTTCGACAACGAGGTTTTGTTCATTTTTAAGTTTGATGGTTAATTTTTAAAGCAGCGTGTGCTTATTTCGTAAAGAAAAACATGCATTGTTACTGTAGCGGTTCGATTTGCAAAATAATTAAATACGAATTGGTATTATGGTAGACCCAACAAAACATTCAAAGAGGTGGAATTATGCAAGACCTAAAATGTAATATTGCTGTCCGTAATCTGTAAAAAAACATGTAAGATGCCATTAAGTTTTATTTTTATTTATGTTCTTAAAAATAATTATAATTATTTTTATTGAGTTTTTCACTCGCAGTGGCCAGTAACAGCTGGAGTATTTTGTGGGACTTAACTGACAGTCCTTAACTTTTTTTATAAGTCTGTAATTTTTTAGGATCTACATCAGAAAAATTACTTAGTTATATTTTCTATGTTTAACTTGTCTGATGCCAAATTGCCATCATGTCAAGAACGATGAGCTAATTATTTGGATTAAAATTAATAATTTGCATACTAACAACATGTTCCTTGTTTCAGGTACGAACTTTGAGAAAAGATTTGATCGAGGAAAAATAGAAAATGCAAATAGGTACCGTTCTCCAAGCAGTTGAGTAATAGAAGAATTAAAAAGATGCATATATTATGCACTGAATACTGGCGTATTCAGTGCATAATATATGCATCTTTTTAATTTACTACTAACCTTATCTGGCGTAGGTACGGCACCTCATCATTTCAGCCGAAAGACGTCGACTGCTAGACATAGGCCTCCCCAAAGCACCGCCACTTCGACAGATTCTGTGCTTCCCGCATCCAGCGAATTCCAGTGGCCTTCACAAGATCATCGGTCCACCTTGTTGGAGAACAGATAGCCGATGGGGCCGAGAGGTTCTGGAGTGGCGACCGCGTACCGGAAGACGTAGCGCTGGAAGGCCAACGCTACGTCTTCCGGTACGCGGTCGCCACTCCAGAACCTCTCGGCCCCATCGGCTATCTGTTCTGCGAGTAATTTGCCCTGCCCATTGCCACTTAAGTTTGGCAGTTCTTCGGGCTATGTCGGTCACCTTGGTTCTCCTGCGGATCTCCTCATTTCTGATTCGATTACGTAGGGAAACTTCAAGCATAGATACATACGTATAGTCAGAGAAAAAACCTAATGGCCTTTACATTAAGATTAAATTATTATAAACTAGCTTTTGCCCGCGTGGATGTCAGAAATTATAACACGGGAACGTACTACTGGGATAAAAAGTACCTTATGTGTTAATCCAGGTTATAAACTATCTGTTTTTCCAATTTGACTAAAATCCCTTCAGCCGATTTTGCGTGATTGTGAAACAAACATCGAAACTTTCACATATAAAATATAAGTAGGATTAGTTACTAATTAATCAGTACCTGGTCGACCGAGCTCTGCTCGGGAGAAAATAGATAAACATATCGTCCAGGTATACCAACGTTATATCACATTCCTGGGGCTGTGAAAATAGAGAAAACGAATTTTTCCAGATATAAGACCTAGCTAGTTCGAGTTTTCGCCCCCGTAAAGGGGTTTACGGGGGCGAAAACTCTATTGCAACTTTCACCTAAATCGTTAGAGTCTTTGTCGAAAATTTGATTACAAATATATATATACAAACAAATATACAAAGTATAGGATATACAGATATTTCTCGTTGAATGTTATAGGATATACAGGATGTCAGGGATATCGACGCGAAAACTGAAACCATGGATTCAGTACATTATTATGAACCCCCCTGTTTGTTGAAATTTATAGTCGGTTATTTTTTTTTAAATCTGCTGTTTTATAGAAAAGTGTAATACCTACGCGGTCAAAATGTATGGAAAAGCAGTTTTTTTTTAAAATAACTAACGAAAAATTTCAACGCGGGGTTCAGAATAATGTACTGAATCCATGGTTTCAGTTTTCGCGTCGATGTCCCTGCCACCCTGTATACAAGTATTTAATAGTGAAGGATGTTGATTTACTCATTCTAGTATAGGATGATTTACTCATTCGATTTTCTCAGTATAGGGAGTTGTATAGTTTCGATCGAAAACCAAAGTAACCTAATATTTCCAACAGATCAACCTTATATACTGATGTGATGTAAGGAGCAAACTAGCCCATATTTTAGTAAGATTCATAAATAAGAAGTTTATTAGCTATACCTAAGAAATGTGAAGGTCTTCCATAAGGTTGGTGGTATATCTATCAGAAATCTGCGCCATTGCGCCATCGTAACGTAACGTGCAGTGGTGCATGTTCCACTCTACTGCAGTTAAGATCGTTGAGTTAGAACCTCTGTTTTACAAGAAATCATCATTTTCCTGTGTGTACATAAGAAAATTATGGTTTCTGGATGGTTATATTTTTTACTTACATGAATATAGATAGTACAATCCACGAAGACGCGCCCCACTCCGCTCCGCGCCGTACTAGAGTTCAGCTTACAGTACAGTAATCGCGGAGTGGGGCGTATCTTCGTGGATTGCACTATCTATAGTTAAGTGTCTGGTTCCGGAAAGGTACATATTCGACAATAAAAAGTATGTATAATGAAACTAAAATGTGAAATTATGAAATTAAAAGGTATCTAACGCAAGTGTCATTTATAAATAGCGCAAACTACTAAGTTCAAAAGTCACAAAATAATACGGTATATAATGGGAACGCACAACAATACTTTCTAGAACCATAAATGCAATAAGTAGATCATAACCATTCAAATGTTTGAGAATTTTCTTTTAATATAGCCTTGTACTCAATGGCTCATACTATACACGCCCAGTGGAGTGAAGAAGGGAAAACGACGAAAATAAAAATCCTTTGGTTTTATTATGATTTAGGTCCTAAATAATAACTGTCACATGTTAGGTCTTACAAAAAACTCCAGCCGTTACTGGCCGCAGCGAGTGAAAACCATTACATTTTTTAAGAAGATAATAAGGAAAAAAACTTAATGGCATCTTCAAAGTTTTTTGCAGATTACGGCCAGCAATCTTGCATTTTAGGTCTTAAATAACACCTCATGGAATATTTTTTTGTGTTTGGGTCTTCCATAATAGATTACATCAGCGAACCAAGATCGCGAAATTCATTGTTTTTTTTTTTGCGTAATAGGTACTGTGTCAAACGCTAGTTCTAAATAATACATCTATGGTCAAACGTGACCATAACGATGGATTTTAAACTGGTCTTTCCTGACATACGAGTGAATCAAACAGAAGTTGGTTTATTTCCTTAGATTTAAATCTATTTTTGTTATACTTACATTTCCTCTAAAATTTTTCCTATACACAAGCATTTTACAGACAAAAGGCCCAAAGTATCAAATCCCCTAACATAAACTGCAGTGCAATCTCAAAGCTATTTATTTCGTCGTTGTCCCCGCGGTGTCACGGAACCACCGAGGTTGCAGTCGTATAAATATCAGCGGTAATTAGCATTCCTCGCTCCGCTTTCTTTGTGGCGCAGCCTTAATTTTTGTATCACGTGACATCTGTCAGGTGAACAGGAAATTTAGATGTTTTTTTTTCTTTATTATTTGTTATGGAATTGCTTTTGTGAGTATTGTTTGGTGTTGATGCACAATGTTGCTAAATAAAGCGGGCAAGATATGTTAGTTTTGTAAAGACATCAGTTATACACACAAGTAAATTTTTATTTTCTTTTCAGTAGTTTCAATTTTCTTTGAATAAAGTTTTTCTTCTAGTTCATTACCGGTTTTTCATAAAATGAGATTTTTCTAAACTAGTAGTCATTAATTGAGCAGTCTTATGACTTAACTAGCGCTCTTACACGTTTTTTTTTTCGTTGTGTGTGTGTGTGAGTGTTACTATGGTAAAAGATACTTAGTAAAAAGGTTTTACGATTATTACCCATTTATTCGAGGGCTCCCAAATAAATAATAATTCAATATAATTTCACGATAACCAAAATTATAGTTTTCTAAACAATAATAGAGCCATAATTCTCTTCACATGATAAATACGCACAAATTACAATAAAATTACTGCAGGAAGTATAGCGACATTTAGCATCACGTGCGTTGTGTAACTGCCGTTCATTAGGTAGTGTTGACAGAGCATGCGTGCGCGCCGCCCGCGCCTGGTACCGGCCTATCGCGCCACCATCGATGACTAATAAACCAACACCAACTTACAAAAGCAAGCTATATCAACCCTATGCGCTAAAAAATAAGACTCTTTTTTCATAGCCCCAACTGCATACAAAACTTGGCAGTGTCGTAATCGCAACCAGCTTTGACAACCCTAACTTTGCATTTGATTTTTATCTTAGAGCAATAGACTTAAGGGTTATTTTGCAACACCGTAATGCGAGATTATCGTGGCCTCAGTTATAATCGTGACCACTTCTAGCGAACACTTTACAAGTTTGCCCCCGAATTGAGCGGTCCGTGTCAGAATTATGTACCATAGACATTGGTATCGACGCACAATTTATATCTGCGTGGGAAATTATTATATCTTTATTATGAGTTCCAAGTCGTTTCGTGACGTCCTCCTGTAAAAGTACCTACCCAGGGAAAATAGACACGCGTTTTACTAAACATAATTTTATTACTTACTGACACTCATTTTTCGTAACATAATAGTTCGTTTCGGTTTCTGTTTTCGTCTATGGAAGTAAAAGGAGATTTTTTTAAGTCTCTTGAAGAAAAATTTGCTAAACAGATAGTCGCACAATGAGCTTAACTTGTGTAATTTAATCCTACAACCAGAACTCCTAGCCCTATTATCTAGCAGTCTACCATTCTCAAAGTCTCCGAAGTTTTATCGCGGGAACCGGCCGAGCACCTTTAGATTACTCATTTCGCAATAGCCCGGGGCAATTAAAAACGAAGGGGTACTTCTATCATTAACCGGGAGGCGGCCGGCGTCTTAACAAGAATATAATGCAATTTTAAAATAATCCCCGCAAAAAGAAATTAATGCAGGCACCTCTCTAGATTCCCTTTTTATCTCTTTAATTGGTTTTCACATCTTACAGTGTAAAAAATATCGTGTTCTTTGTAATCTCGGGCGATGTTTTAATAAATATAACGAAGTGAACCGGGGAGGGTGGAAAAAATATAGCAGCCCTTAAAGAAACGTTCACACTCCAGAGATCAGCGCAGTCGGTGTTCACGATTTATTGGGAAATAATTAAGAAGTGACTCCGAATTGGTACAGGAAAGAAATTTAGATGAATCGAGGTAGGTAATAAATAGTAGCTTTGGTAATAATTTGGTGGAGTCATTTTTTATTTTAGCGTCTCGGGAACTAAATGGATATGACACATTTCAGTTTATCTGCAAGGTGACTTTGATAAGGCAGAATATCAATCATAGGTCTTCTTTGAAGTTAGTTGTGGTATTGGCTTATAAGACTGATCCCCACCTATTTGGTACGCTACATAATTTACACTATATAGCCCCATTAAAATAGATGGACAAATTTTAACACGGCGTTCAGTTTGTCTAACCAAAGATATACAAGCAAAAAAAAAAGACAGAAGTGAAAACTTGAACAAGATCGCCTTGGTGGAAGATAAATACTTGTATAGAACATCGGTCCGTAACCTTATCTAAATAAAGAGCACAATCGCGTTTACAAAAAAAAATACTTCCAAAACCTTTAAAGTAAAAATACTTGCATAGAACATTGATCCGTAACAAAATATGAATAAAGAGCACAATCGCGTTTACAAAAATGAGGTGTCGGTAACGGTGTCGCGAGTTCAATTGTTTTTTCTCATCTCAAAAATGCGCCAACGCGCCTAAAGAAGTTTTTACTTCAAAAAAACACTGATTAAACTGATTTTATTCTGACCTAAAATAATTAACCAACCTTAGTAACCAACATTTTTTGTGTATTTTCGTTAGTTGATTTTTTTTCTTGTAAGTATCTAATGCGTTTTTCTTATGTATAATTTTTACCATTGTCCTTATTTTGGTGGTCTGCATGATTTCTAAAAGTTTATCCATCTATTTTAATGGGACCTTATATTATATTCGGTCTACATGTCTGTGGTAAAGATGGTAGGTTAGTATCCACATAAATCTTTATGACTTTTTGGCCTGTCATCTCAAGATAACCTCGTACTGCTAACTGCGATATTAAAACTATCGACGCCACAAAGTATCTCTTCCAATAAACATTACATCTCCGTCTCAGTAGGCAATTGATAAACAATTGTACCACGCTCATAGCTTATGAGACAACTTTGTCTGGACATCTAATACCTTTGTTTGTAGTTCTATCTTTCCTTGAGAACCTCTTAGACGTTTTTATAGTCGAAACTTGGCGTTTTTAGTCGTTATTCGAAATATGGAATGGTTTTTTTCTCGATAATGTCCTTAAGTGGCGATATATTGGAGTGTTTTTGTTGATAATGTTGATTTTATTGGTTATTTTTGCGGGGTTATTAATTTCATGAGGCTAGGATCAGTGGAAGATAGTTTAGAACAGTAAAAAATATTGTTTTGGGGTCATTAGATATAGCTTTATATAGTTTTATACAAAAGTTTTATATAGTTAATTGACTACGGCGTGACCTTGCGGAAATCCATGATAAAATGCAATAGAAGTGTTTATATTTAGTAACTTGTTCCGCTTAGCTATTTCTAAAGAGTCATAAAAAACCCCCTGAAATAAATCGACACATATTTCACCTCTCAACGAGGCATCCTCAGGATGACGATATACTTGTTTTATATTTCTGCCGTAGGTACCTTTTTTTTTAATGTCTTAGGCATATCTCGGGATCCTGGGGTCCCGGACATTTAGAAGGCATATGAGGGGCCGAAGCCAACTCGCAGAGGTCCCTTAGACAATTTTAAATAATGAGGAGGCACCAACCGACGATTATCCCTGCGCAAGTGTACCCAAGAACAGCCCTCGGTTGGTGCAGGACTATTGCAGAACATGGAAACAAAACATATTGGGCTATGAGTTTGGGTGGTTATAGTAGATTGGGTACCATGTACTATGGAAGAACTATGGCCTCTGCCTGACCAATGTTATATAATATACACGGATAAAATGGCAGGGGGCGACTTTCACACTCAATAATGGGCCCCCGGAAACGGTCGCTAGCACCTAGTGACATATCGACAAAGGGACAACATGAAGAGTGCAGAGGTATTCCACGGCTATCAGGATAATTCCAGAAATACGGTCAAAATCCCTACCAGTATTTCAATGGAATACTTCCTTCCTCCGAGCACGTTTGCTCTTGCGAATCTCCACTGAAGCTGACCAATAAAGGCAAGAATGAGGTGAGAGCTCAGTTCCTCGTCAGTGTTCACTCCAGTCGGCCAGTAAAGGCAAGCCAGAGATGAGGGCCAAGACTTCTCCCGGGAGATAGGGTCCGTGGGGTCGCTACTCCCCAACAGCTCGCCACATGCTGCCCTGCGGGTTTCTGTATCTTTCTTGGTCTGGCTCCTCATCCTAGACCCGTTCCGGCAAATTAAACTCTATCGGCATAGACCTAGAATTCGGAGTGCGCAAGCTCACCACGACGTCAACGTAGAGATACGGCGGTGGGGATATTATTATTAATATTATTTTATAGTGTTGAAAAATTTGTGGCATTATTATAAAAAGACTTCTTTTTTTTTGGATAAACACAAAAAAAAATAACATTTCAACTTACCTCGTAAACAATCTAACCCTAATATCACCAACTACACAAACACGATGTCATCGTGACGAAACAAATGAAATCTCAACACTTACAATGCCGTCGCACTGCCAAGTAATGTAATCTACTCATAAAGCTAGCATTAATCCTTCCACTCGCAGTACTGGCGTGTCATCAACGGTAGTCGAAATTTTAATCACCAACCCCCCCGTCACCCGCGTTTCAACCCCGCCGTCGCCCTAGGGCTGTGGACGGCCGCTCCTTACACGATATTCCCATTACTTAGTCCAGGGCGATAATAAAATTTAATATAATGCCGCGAGGAGGCGGATGCGACCACAATGAAGGCAAGCCGAGTTTCAGCGGACGGATGTGAGAACTGGCGATTTTAAGAGGTTGAATTTTCAATTTAATGCATTTTATTTGTTTGCTGTATTTTCCCTTTATATTTTATACGCCTATTTTCTTTGCTCGAACGTGCATTGTTGGGAAATAATTTCTTTGGAATCTCTGAAGTTATCAAAAGCAGGTAGTTAATATAGGATTTTACTGAAACCAAATAAAATATAGGTACCTAAAATTCAAGAAAACTGTTTAAAATTCCTAAGCAATTGTTTTTCTACGAACTACTTTATTTATTTAGGTTAACAGTAAATGCTGAAACACTCAATAAGAAGCCCTACAAACATATAAATCAACACACATAAAATTCTCAACATTTTAAAACCAAGAAATACTTCGGAAAGCAATAAAATAACGCGCATGCCGCGGCCTGTGCGAAACGCTGCGGGCTTCGGAGGGTTGCACCCGTACCCCGTTTTACCCCGTTGTACCCGTAGCGTCCACGTAAGAAGAAAGGGGTTGTTCGGGGTAAAATTGAGAAATGGACCGGCTAACGTTGTTACTTCACCCCGGTAGCAGTGGCGGGTTGAATGAAGAATGTTTTGTTTTTGTTGTAAAGTGTTATTGGAAGTGGTGGTAGTTGGAAGTGGGACATAATTTGGCGTATTGGCATTTTTTTCCTAGAACTGTCCGAAAAAAATAAAAACCAAGACGTAAAAATATTTTGTTTTTGACACACAATAAGTGTGTCAAAAACAAAATATTTTTCATTGTATTAGAAAATTTCATTATTAAGAGGAGCTCATGACTAAGTAATAACAGCCGCACGGGTCGATCGAACAGGTTAAGCTACGCTTGCCGAGGTTGGTCCATGGATGGGTGACCATCTTTACATACCGAGGCTCTACCGTGCCTCGGAAAGCACGTTAAGCCGTTGGTTTCGGCTGTCATTTGAAGATCTTTGGCAGTCGTTACGGATCTTCAGAAACCCGAAAGTCTGACAGCCAGTCTTACCAAGGGGTATCGTGTTACCCAGTACCTAACTGGGTTGTGGAGGTCAAATAGGCAGTCTCTCCATGTAAACTACTGGTATTCAGCTGCATCCGGTCGGACTGGAAGCCGACCCCAACATAGTTGGGAAAAGGCTAGGCAGATTGAGAAAATTTAATCATTAAAATTCAATCACAGAGACAACTCTGATTTCATAATCGGTAGTATCGCATAACATAATCTATAGGATTAAAACCGAATAGGGTGTATCCCAAACTTTGTCAAAGCAGATCCAAGAAACACAAATATTTATTCCTTTCAACCAATCTTACAGCTCTCAAACGTTCCAACCAAAGTTAACACAACAAACTCATTGAAGTATGAAAAACCAATTAAAATATTTTCTGTTTAAGTTGAAAATCAGCCAAGAAGCACGGAAGCAAGCCATTAATTGCCGACACCAAGGCAAAAGGTTGGGCGCCACTGTGCTCCGTGTAGTTTTAAAAACTTCAAGCTAAGGATGCAGTAAACTCATTAACGTGAGTGCGGGCACTTATTAGACAAGGTGTAGTACCCCTGAGTGAAGTACCGTCCTACACACGGGGTTGAAGGACTGAGAGCTTTTTGGTGCAGTCATTTCGGGATCAAATGCTTGTTGTGTTTTGAAACTTCAACGTGTCAATATTTTAAAAGGCAGGTGAAAGCAAAGCAATAAGCAATAATATAGAACTTCTAAAATCGATAGATTAAACTCTCTTCTTGAACTATGGTGGTGTTTATATGAAATTCGTCTGCTGACACTTAGTTCATCTGGAAACTTATATTTGTCAAATCACCAGCTGCGCCCCGCGAATTCACCCTCATAAGTCTCGATTCCGTGGGAATATCGAGATAAAAGTTATTCTATATCCTTCTCCAGGTCATAGTCTATTCATGTGCCAAATTTCATCCAAATCCGTTTAGCCATTTTTGCGTAAAAGCGTTACAAACATACTCACTTTCGCATTTATAATATTGGTTAGGATAATTGATTCAATAGAGTTTCTGACCTAATAGAAAACATTGCAATAATTCACCATAATATATATCATCCCATCTAAATTGTTCCTCAAACTTTATACCACTATGTCCCATCTTGAAACCGTACACGGTTTAAGAATCCGTTTCTCGCAAGTTACCTGCAGCTAATATAGTCTGGCAACACTAACTTACATGCGAGTAATGAGACTGCATTTTAAAATCAACACTGCCTCCGTACGTTGCCAACTAGGCTAAGAAAATGTTACTTCTATGTTTGTGTTAAGAATTCAAAGTTACGTGCTTAGTTTGATAAGTTTGTTTGATAGAACTAATGTTGATAGAGAATTAAGTAATATATTTTCATACTGTCATATTTTCTCTACTATCCTACTATATAATTATACATGTGAAAGTTTGTATGTTTGTTACTCAATCACGCAAAAACGTCTGTACGGATTTGGATGAAATTTGGCACAGATAGTTTATAACCTGGATATAGGATACTTTTTATCCCGGTAATACGTTCCTGTGGGTTATAATTTCCGAGATCCACGCGGGCGAAACCGCGGGTGAAACCGAGTTATATTATAAATGTGAAAGTGAGTTTGTTTATTTATTTGTTTGTTTTTAAGCTATTGCATAGCTTTTATCGCGAGCTTTGAGCGCGGCGACCGAATCAAGAAATTCCGTAACGTAACTAAAATAAAACCTAACACCCCCCACTCTGCCTACCATGTAATGACGGTTCAAAATTACGGACAACATCACGTTGTCATGGGAACGTAATTTTTGTTTTATGTCATCACGTCATCATCCCAAGTGTAGCGTTGACAAATAGGAAGTATGGAGGTTACAAATGCTATGCAATTGCTTTACCGCGGCAGTCTCCGAGTGCCACACGTTTTTTTTATTACGCTTTCAAGCTAAAATGGCTGAACGGATTTGGATGAAATTTGGCACATTGGTAGACTATGACCTGGGTAAGGACATAGGATACTTTTTATCCCGATATTCCCACGGGATCAAGACTTATGCGGGTGAAACCGCGGGGCTGCAGTAAGTCGTATTTAAAAATATGTGACCATTCAGACGTTGAGAAGAAATATTGCTTGTCTAAAATATACCGTCGTCATTCTTGCTTTCCTCTAAGTTACAGAAAACTTCACAACTTCAAAAATTTGCTACAAAATCACCTTTACATATTATTGCAGCCACAGAGTCATACAAGTCACTCCTGCCTGTTTACAAACCTGAAAAAAAAAAAACAAAAGCTCCTATCTTTTTAAAAAGAACTCCAGGTTCTGCTTTCCGGTACCAATCAGCGCTTCTTTTTTTAAATTCCAATCCGCAACCGTACCTCACCACCAACTGCATTCCAGCCAGCAATAATTTAATACAACATATCACAGTACACATTTGGTTTCTTAGCGAGCTCGTAAATCACCGAGGGGCTGCTCATCCGGTAATTAACCGTATGACTCGGGGTTTTAGTGCTCAGCTGAGGGCACGTCACTCGGGCGTGACTCTCGTGTACTTGCTGATTATTGTGATAATAGCCGAAGACTTTGAAGAAATTAATGCTTAAGTTTTTAATTGAGAATTTAAAGAGCTCGACAAAATGCTTCTGCCTCTAAGACAAACAAGTAGAAAAGTGAAATTGTTTTAATCTCTTCAACTTTTACCCGTCTTCATTACTTCGTCGATTGACTTGAATCGAATGTAATCTTAATATTCTCATACATTCTTAAAGTCCTTACTGCTTTTTGCCACGTCTTACACAATCAATTTAAATCTTATTTTGCAGGGTATTAGGCACTCCACTGCCCTTCAAATCTCTATCTCACTTTTCACTAACAACATTGTCTAAATCTGATTAAAAATTCTCAACCACATTAATTACCTCCAGACATTCATATTACACTGTAGATCACAGCAGTAACATCTACCTTCAGACGGGCTAATAAACCAAGTCATGAATAAAATTATAATGAATTTCAACGGTACATTATCGCACAGTTTATCAAATGTGGCGTCGTATGCATTTGGTTCTGATTCTGATGCACCGGAATACGGAGTTTGTGTGGTTGTCTGGTTCGCTGCGAGTGTATTTTATTAACTGTATGAATGTATGGAAATGCATTTAGATGAAGATTGTGTGTTGTTATGTAGGATATTAGTTTAGAAGCAGTAGGACTCTTTGTATTATAGTTTTTCTGGGTTAGTAAGGACTACCACCATTACGTCTGCCGCCAAACATAAATTTTGTTATTCGGTTAATAGTTTACTGAGTCATCATCTGCCTAGCCTTTTTCCAACTATGTTGGGGTCGGCTTTCAGTCTAACCGGATGCAGCTGAATACCAGTATTTTACATGAAGCGACTGCCTATCTGACCTCCACAACTAGTGTTGCCCAAATGCAAGAACAAGACGAGACTTAGCCAGTCTTGGTCTTGGTCTTGCGCCAATACACCTGGTCTTGGTCTTGGTCTTGGTCTTGCGCTCCCAGTCTTGGTCTTGGTCTTGGTCTTGCAGCAAGAGTCTTGCAAGTCTTGCAATTACCTATTAGTCTATTACTATTTATTAAAGTTTACTTTAAATCTTAGAAAAACGTATTAGAATTGGAACATTGTGAGCTTGAATTAACATAGCCATAGTAAAGATCAAGCAGATTAATAAATAACTGAAGATTTGATAAGAAATTCGAAAAATCAACTGACCTATATGTCGTTTTCCATGGAAGTAACTGTTTCTTAATAAACATTTATGATTTATAAGCTTACATTTGCTAAAACATGTAAAAAAACAAATTAATTACAATAACAGTTTTTTGCGTCTCATAGAATTCCTAAGCGTACCTACCTATACACCGAACTGTTACACCTAACTACTCAGTGAAATAGCGCTAAGTCCTAGCTGCAAGACGCAAGAGTCTTGCAGGCTATGTCTTGTTCTTGCTCAAGTCTTGCACGGTCAGTCTTGGTCTTGGTCTTGCTAAAAATACGCGGTCTTGTTCTTGGTCTTGGTCTTGCAAAAACGCAAGAACAAGACCAAGACTGCAAGACCAAGACTGAATTTGGGCAACACTATCCACAACCTAGTTACTAGGTTACACGATACCCCTTGGTACGACTGGTTGTCAGACTTTTGGTCTTCAAACTACCTACCCGTAACGACTGTCAAAGATCTACAAATGACAGCCGGGACTAACGGCTTAACGTGCTTTCCGAGGCACGGAGGGTCTTGGTATATAAACATGGTCCCACCCATCCACGGACTAATCGCGGCAAGCGTAGCTTAACCTGATCGATCCACCCGTGTGACTGTTATTACTTAGCCACAAGCCCCTTTAATAGGTTACTAGGCAAAAATACAGGCACATCATACTTTTCACCTTTGTCACGCATCAGCCCCAACTTAGTGTTGTAGGTTTCCATAGACGATGATAACCTAACTACATCTGCCAATATTTACCAATCCACAAATAAATAGAAATTAATTATACCAAGGCGTAATCGTAAAACCATAATTGAAGTAGGTACCAGGGAAAGCCCAGATTTAGCTCGATACTGTAAGCCGATATGAAACAAATAAGACCGTGGAGGATGCATACCTGGCTAATTGGAGAGAACTTAGTTGGCGAGCGGACCCCGACAATAGCTTTCTAAAACTTTCGATAGCCATAGAATATTATGTTGTAAATTGGAAGTGGTGTATTGATAGTGCAAATGTTAGATATTGTGTTTTTTATCGCAAAAAAATATCTATAAAAAGTTTTCGGCTATATAGAAAAAAAAAAGAAAATACGTTTATTTGCGGTAAACATGGCGCAAAGAAAGAACAAAAACACGAAAATAACAATTTGGGGGACAGTATGCGTCACATCCACGCAAAACGGCCATCGCTCAGCATAATGCTGCAACCCTATGCAAGACAGAGCCACAGCGCTGGTTTTCAGCGACAACGGGCGTTGACGTGGTCGTGGCGTCAAGCGATGCAGCATATAGTGAAATAGCAAGTTATGAAATCAAAATAAAATAAATACAATAATAATAATTAGTCCTAAATGTTTAGGACATGGTCATGAAACACCATCATGCGTTTGTTGATCGTATCAACATGGTGTTATGATCATCAAACGCAAGCGTGGCACTTCCCTACTTGTCTTTTGAAATCTGATCTTTCTGCAACGCTCCTTTTAATTCCGCCGCTGTCAACCCCGATCCCATACAACCGTCACCACCACCGTGCCATCACTAATAGAGCGCCGAAGAAAAGCAAACATCTCCTCTGCTCCGGCTAATCGCTTAATCAAAATTTATTCCGCACTTTGATTTTAAATTTGGGACGCAACATTTATTAGTGGGCCCCTTGAAGCAACCCTTCGCGGCCCGCTTCATTATCGCGGATTAAGGCTGCGGAATATTTTATCGATCGCATCGACGGCAGCAGTATTCATTTTCAATTAAGCGCCAAGTATTTTATTAAGTTTGAGCGCAGAATTGATGAGTTTCGCGAACTAATATTTACAATGGGTGGCGTGCGTGGTAGCGCTCCACCTGAGCTTGCGGTCTCTCATATTATTACTCTTGTGTATATCGGATATATAGCGTGAGTGGTATCAATCTAGACGCGTTTCAAAATTTAGTGAAAGAAGACGCTCAAATAGATGAAGTAATAAATTCTAACTAAGACTGACACCACCAATTTGTCAGAAAGAAAATAAATTTATTTGACACAGGTTAAAAACAAAAAACAAAGAAAGCTTAAAACAGTATTGTGTGCCTCACGGCTGTGACAAATAGGCCCAGTTCAGCATAAATGCACGACAACTCGTGCCTGACGCTGGTTTTCAACTGAACTTTATGTTACGAGTAGGTACGTCTTACGGATGTAAATCAGTTTTATAGTGTGTGTAAATATTTTAATAGAGAATAAATAGATATGTGTAGCAAATAATAATAAAATTGATACGATACAATTAAGTTAAAAGATAATTAAATATTTATACAGTGGTATTTAACAAAATTATTAAAATAGCATGGTTGCACAATAAACAAAGGACTAAAGGACTGTCCGTCAATAAATAATAGATAACTTGTCGAAGTTTACATACAAAAAATCTGCAAAAAACTCACAGTTACCAAGGAGGAAGAACATGAATATTGTTATGAACTAACGTCTCGTTCAAAACCTACAAACACATGAAATTGACGTATAATTTTAAATGTTAGATCGCAGATACAGACCAACGGTTCCACTAAGACAATACAATATTGTTCAACAAATCGATATTCAATTTAAACGGAGCGATTCCTCAAAACAACTCGCAGATAAATTAGATGTTCTTTCACAAAGCATTGTTCGTATACTGAATGCGAGAGGTGACTTCAATTTCCTGGCTGCGATGGTGCTTCCGCGCCCGGCGTCGAACGCGGAACTTTTGAAGGCATCGTCATGGAATCCGATGCACCTACGCGTCTGTGTGCTTACACGCCCGTAAGCAAATAGGCTATCACTTTGTGTGACACTAGACGGGCGTTTGTGAGCGGTTTTGTTTGTGGTTGGGCCTTTGACCGAACTCTTATTACAATTATGAGGTAATATACATTTACCTGTGTTTTCCCAACCATTATAATTGGATGCAATTCGCAGACAAAAGTTGCAGTTAGATTTCATAACATTGTTATCCCACAAAAAGATGTGTCATACGTCTGTTTTACGAAAATTGTACAGGTACTCTGGAAACAGACATATCATATTAATAAAAAAAAATCCCCAGCAATAGAAAAAATAATAAATTGCTTATCCACATCAGTAAATTGTGCCAAATGAACATTTAAATCTTAAGAAAATTAATCTTTAAAGCAATATTCAATTATTCAACCGCCCGTCTACACAACCCATCCGTGTGTGAATAACAAGAAGAGCTTTGAGTGTACCGCGAGCGGTGTTGGTGGCTGCATCTAATGCAATATCCGCCTGCAGGTGTACACGATAATGCATCCGCATCATTGCATCCTGCTGTTACTAAAGTTAACGCTTTATCATTTTGTTATAAAAGGAAAAGGTGTGGTTCTAATGGCATGTGTTGTTTACCGAGTCAGGCTTTCGATACACATTGATTAGGTATGCTTTAGTTTCTAAGGCAAATAATTTTATTTGAGAATAAACTTTTGTGATAGATTGGAGTAGAATTAAGTTTTAGACAAAGCGTTTAGCTCGTTTTGTTCTGTGTGAAGCTTACCTTGAACAAGTATGTAAAGGTGTCCTGAAAGGTTCTATTCTTTGCCCAAAACGTTTTCTTCAATCTATTTATGATGATATTAAATTTTCTACCAACGTTTTTTAAACGTTTCCTCCATATTTTTCTAGAAATGTATTGTTATTTAAGAATCCCTCTATGCAGGCGCGGGATCACGTTACATGCATTCACTCACGACGCACCGTTATATTCCATTTGTCTGGCGAGGACGCGAAGCCACGCTTTATAACTTTCGCGAACGGGATTATTTCTGCTTCATTTGTGTGTCTACGTTAATTAGAAATATTTGATACCGAAACTATAGCAGTATTTGGTTTGTTGAAAATACAGTGAGTTAAGTACCTATAATGTGAAAATACAATGAGTGATACCTTGTTTTGTGAAGTAAGATTCGTTCAAATTGTAACTTAAAAAATATCCTATAAAATAATGAAGTAGATAATTCGTAATTAGTGAAATATAAAATGGTGCAAATAAAAGAATGAATAATTTTACAAAATCCGTTCACGTTCATTCGACCAACGAGAAAATGACAACTTAAACCCCATCAGCAAAGCCGGCAGATTTTAGCGTGGGCTTAGATCCCTCTACCATGTGCGAATAAAAGCACAAAAATTTTACATGCAGCTATTAGTCAAACGAAAACGCTTCAACTCAACTCGACGGGGGCTTAGCGGGGCTCATTGTCGGCGCAATAGCGTCCGCCTTCGCGAAACGAAAACTTTTCGAAATGCCCCGTCGGTCGAGCCTTTATTAAAACCTACCGAGCATATTGCATAACTGACGGCAATAAGTAAGGCGACCGCCTCTCCTCGCCGCAACGAATTCAATATTCACAGCGAGTTGGAAAGTTTTATTATTGCGGCGTAAATATAATGAGTGCAGGTGAGTCAGTTTTGTCTGCCGGGATTTACGGGTGGCCATTATTCCCGAGCCGGCAAGACAGCGCACGCTGAAATTAACTTACGCCGCGAGTACTCACTTAAATCAGTTTCTAGTTTTAACATTGACTGAAGTCTTTCAAGACGCGTTGGAACTACTCCGGCAAATAGTCTATTCTGTAAACTACTGTTTTTCAGTCATGACTAATTAAAAGATAAAATAATTATGGAGTTTAATTGTAACCACCCGATCTTGAGCCATATCACTGATTTAATGACATTTGTGCCCGGTTGATGGCAATAGGCTCACCCCCTATTACATGGGACTTAAACATAACTGGCGAAATGTGGGTGTACCTACTACAGGTATACCTCTACCCAAACCTTCGGGGAAACAAGGCGTGATATTATGTTATGTAAATGACTAAACTTTTTGGTAGAAAGTTGATAAAATGATTTCATAACTTCATTAATTTATTTAACTATCTAGGCACAAAACAGGCAATAAGAAAGGAACAGAAAAATACAAACTGTCAATACTGGCGATTATAGAATCCTTGCAAAGCCCAGAAAGACCAGCTTATACCAAATGACAGATTCACTATCACAATCTTTCATTTTGTCTATTCTTCCGTCGACAAAACCCGTTTCTATGGTGGTCATACTACGCGTGCTGGTAAAAATACCCAAAATTATGCGCTTAGCCAGGGGTTCCTTTATCCTCCAACGGCTGCAAGTGCAACACAGGAGGGCTTTATTCCACCGGTTACCTTGGGCGCAGTTCCGCTGAAAAGAGTCACTCGTTTAAAATACCTGGAGCACTGGGTCACCGATAGACTGTTGGATAACGCCGATTTAGAGAGGGAACGTAGAGCGTTGGCTATCAGGTGTACTCGTAACATGCTGGCCCGCAGGCTCGCACGGTGTACGCGAGAGGTTAAAATAACAATGTTCGGGGCCTACTGCCAGTCGCTGTACACGTGCACCCTGTGGGTCGGTTACACACAGGGCTCGTACAATGCTCTACGAGTCCAATATAATAACGCGTTCCGGGTAATGCTAGAACTGCCGCGCTTCTGTGGTGCGTCGGCGATGTTCGCGGACGCACGCGTTCTGGATTTCGGCTCGCTGCTGCGTCTGCGAATCGCATCGCTGATGCGTCGGGTGCGCGACAGCCCCAACAACCTCGTGGCTACTGCAGCCGGCAGGGTGGATGGAAAAATAATATGTCACTGGATGGAGGCACACAGACCGTCATTCAGATATATGTGACACAATAAGTTTAAAAAACGTGTTTTAGTTGGTAGGTGCCAACTTATTTTACTAATACCATGTTATGGATCTCCGGTCTGAAAATAAAGATTTATGTTATTATTATACCTAATCCAAGCTAAGTTTTTGTCCGAAACTAAAATGGTCATAGGGGAATAAATACATAGAACTAACTATGGGAACAGCTATGCTATAACTGTGAGTGCAAAAGAGACAAGCACAGTTTTGTTAGTTAGTGCGGATAATGTATGGCTGGTGTGCTACTGAGCCACCACAAATAGCGCAATCGCATGTCTTTTTGTTCGTCATTAAACGAAGAACCATTTAACAAGTCTAGGTTTTCTCCTGCAATAAGTATCAAACGCCATAAGAAGAATGAAAACGTTACCTACATAAAATTAATAAACTATTCTTGTCCTGTTCGGAGGTCTAAAAGAATTCTGACAACTAAAGAAAGTTGTCAGAATTCTTCTAGAATATCGTTTAGATTTAGTAAATATAAACGTGAAGATGGGCCATCTCAAATGAACTCAAAGAGCTGGCTCATTCTTTGGCCAAAGAATTAGCATTGCCATTCAACTTGGCAATGGTACCAGTCTTCTGAACACGTTTCCGGATGACAACGATGCGGACGAATACTTCGACGCCTAAGTGTCTTTTTTTTGTATTTATTTGTATAATATATAATAGTTAGTTGTGTTAAATATTGTAAAAGGTATGAGTTAGTAAATAAAATGTAACTTTTCAGTAATATACAACCACATCACTAATTATAAAAAATCGCGAAATATGGTTGTCAATATTGTCTAAGTTCAAAATAACATCAAGGGTTTTATCCTCTCAGTCTTCCGATAAATTACACCTGGACTTAACAAGGTAATCCCCATCTAATGTGTTTACCTTGTCTACAGGCCTGTTAACCCACCACAAAACCATGTCGTCCTCAAGGCTAATGACTTCATTAAATACCATAACGAGGTCATAATAAAATTACATGCGGGTCGTATGTGGCGTTTTGCGGGTTACCTTCGTCATAGCGAACCGTGCCTTCTTTTGTAACGTCTGGTTGTAAACCACTGCTGTTCATTATATTTTGGACTTCGTTTGGATGAGTAAATATGGGTTTGGGGTGTGTGGAAAAATGTGATGTAGAATATTTCTGGTTCCATGAAGTTTATTACTGAAGTTTCTTGAAGCCTTCTTTCAATTTTTTTGTGAGTGATTTAAAATTTTAAGAATTATTTAAAAAAATATAATGTTTGTGATTTGATAAGAAACCTATTCGTCTATTGAAATCACAGACATTGTATTTATTTTAGTAGTATCTACTTGTTAGTTATTTCTATCGCATTTTAGTTAGACTCGATTGTTTTAGTTTCTTTTTTTCATAAATTTTCCTGGTTCACCACTTCTGTCTCATCACAACATTAACACAGAAATTCTTCCTACCCTGAAGTACGTTTATATAATTTAAGTACCTGGGCGACCGAGCTCTGCTCTGGTGAAAATAGAGAATGCTCATTAAATGGTATAGGAAGTTCATACTAATCCATGCTGTCTTGATAGTACATACTAATTCCATGCTGCCATGATAGTAGGTACTTACTAATTCCATACTGCCATGACAGTAGGTACTTACTAATTCCATGCTGCCATGTCATTATTCTAAGGTCTTGTTATCTTGTTCTAAACTTTCACAGATATGAGACTATCTAGCTAGCTAGATAGATTTTTCGCCCCCGTAAACCCCTTTATTGCAACTTTCATCGAAATCGTTAGAGCCGTTTTCCAAAACGTGATTACAAATATACACCGTGAAATTTGAATCACAGTTTTGCTAGAACAAACGTTTTTCAGACCATGGTCTACTACCATTCTACAGCATTCAATAAAAAAAAAACATACTTGGTTTTTGAAAAAACACAAAAAAGGCAAAGTTTAAAATGTTTTTTTTTTAATTGTATGTTGTAGAATAGTAGTAGACCATGGTCTGAACAACGTTTGTTCTAGCAAAACTGTGATTCAAATTTCACGGTGTATAATTATATTGCTCGTTTAATAGTATAGGATATGTGTTTGTCTTTACGATAGCCACACCAGTATCACCGCATCATATCGAAACAACAGAAAGTTCATCTTCTCCCCAGCATCCACCGCACAATATTTAATGCAGATCTGCCACACATAAATCACGGTAGGCCCAAGGTGCGCATATTTCATAGTTAATTCTTTCCAACACTGCTTCCTCCTTGGTTTACGAGCCGTCAGTCTTTAGCGGTGTTCCCTGCACCTGTACTGCTGTTTTTTGGTGTATTTATTTATGGTAAAAACATGATTTTTTTAATAACCAGGAAGCTTTTCTTTAGTCAACCTTCCTGGCCAAGAGAAATGGATTCGTCATTTAGTAATTTCTGATAAGGTTACACTCGGTAAAGCTTATTATGAGGCCAACGATAGAACACTACCCTTTAATTATTGCAAAATAAATAATCACATCAAATATCATTTCTCAGTTCTAATTTACAACACCCAGACTTTTCACACAATCTCAACATTCATCTGCCAAGATATTTGTATTAGTATTCGCGTAGCTATAAATCAGTTGTTGAGAATCTCAGCTGCGCGGTCTCCCTCGGCGGCCATATATCGCGGTACAAGACGCCGTCCGCTGAGAGACGCACTTTTACACTATAGCACGGATTCGGGCTAGACGTGGAACAATACGGATTAGGGAGACTAGGGCTTTGATTTGTTATAAATGTCTAGCCGAGATATTTGGCAAATAAAATCTGTACCAAATGCTGAGACCGGAATTGAGATGTTGTTAAAATTGTCGATTCTTGAATTATGCTGAAACAATCTCTTCATTCGAACAATAAAGCTACTTGCTTAAAGTTAAGGGCACACCCACACTTCCTTCGTTAATCCGTTCCGTGTGACCACGCTCATCACACAGAGACTTGAGCCACATGTATTATGCAACAATTCTATACTCGACATGTAATTAAAGCCAACCGTCCTTCACTCTTCAAAAGCTCCAACTTGCGAATGAGTTATCACCAAATTGTGTATAGGTGGCGTCCCATGTAAATGATGGGCCATCACAATGGACTCCGAACAAGTTCCATAGGCTCTTTGATTTTCAAATTCACACCCTGTTTTACGCTCACTAATTTTCTTGTCCGGACACAATTTCGTCGGCCGTGGACCCCTTCACAATAATAATTCGGACGGGAAACTATTATAGTCGATCCTCTCTAGCCAGTAATTAATTTCGCCATAAACTGGCTCAATTGAAGCGTAAAGATTTCGTGTAGGCTGACTCGACAGAGTTTTGTGAATGATAATTAATTTTCGGTCGACTCTCTCTCGCTCTTGTATTTTTAACAAAGTTTCATTGAATAAACTGAACGTTTTAGAGTTTTTGGTCGTTGGTGTTTTGTTTAAATGTTAATAAGTTTTAGTTTGAGCGAAAATATCATTAACTAAAAACTCCTCCTTAACATCTGTTTCATCAAAAATAATTCTAGTTTCAAAGCTGGCTATTCCAGTAAATAGAGCGCACACACAGATGCATAACGTTACCTTTACGACGCCACATGCAATAAGATACATCACTATACGGAGAAGTTTCCAGAACAAAGCCACAACTTGCGTTCTCCACTTATATTGTACAAGTACCTATTCCTGCATTGTCGAATTCACTTATACGTCAACTACACACAAATGTTTAGTGCGGCGAGCAGTAGTTAAAGTATCGTCATCATTGATGACGGTCAATGAGTTGAAGACGACAACAATTTTTTTAAAGTGCCTTCCATTATGATTTCTATACAGGATTAAAATAAATTGGGTAACTAAACTCCGCAGACGCGATATTCTAAACACGATAAAATCAAAAATAATAAAAAGACTTCATTTTTTTTTTGACAGGTTGAAAACCTCTGCTTGTGTCATTACTTGAAGTATGAGTTTGTAAAACTGTGTTTATTAATGTTTTATTGTGTTTAAATATCGATACCCACCGCGTTTGCGGAGTTTTGCTAGCTAATTAAATTTAACCCTACTTGCTCAATGCTCGCTATCAATTTATGATTAGATGGTTGTTGTGTTTATACAGCGAGCCTATGCACTTAATTTTTTTTTGATCGCACATGGCAACATAAAATTATAACTTTTTTTTTTCACCAGCTAAAAAGTCACCCTCTAATCCGCCAATCGAGATAATTCTCAAACCTTCATAGAGAGAAACACGTTTCTACCTCCAACAATCCAACTTGCTGGTCATCGCCACCAACCATACATATCACAACTTAACATGCAACATTATTGGCTCGCGGGCAGCGTCTAGCCGCTTGAGTCTAGCACATTCTCACCTGGGGCCGACTCGCTAAGACTTCGCAACTCTGACGGCTAGTCCTGAATTAGTTACGTCACACAATCGAAGCCTTTTGACGTTGGGTATGTCAATGAGCTACGTTGAGTGGTGAGTAGAGGTGTTATGTAAGAAAATTGCTGTTTAGAATTGTTGGTGGAGAACATTGGAGTTGTATTTTTTTGCCATGACCGTGTTTTGCTTTTTTGTTGCGTTCGTGACGTAGTAAAAGACGACCCTATACTATGTAACTTAATTACTGCTTATTATGTTCCAATAAGGTTCAAACCCAGACAGGCGCTTTACTTTGTGTAAATTATTTCATCACCACTGCGGTGAAGGGAAACATCGTGAGCAACAAAAAAATCGAAGACATGTTTCATCTACCAACCCGCACTGGGCCCACTGGGCCCTCTCGGTGAGAGGGAGTGAGCAGTAATCCACATTACTGCTCACTCCCTCTCCCCGAGAGGAGGCCTGTGTCCCAACAGTGGGAACATTATAGGCTGATTATTATTATCTTCCAACTATTAACATGAAAGCTACACGACAGACTTCACAATGTTTTCGATCCATCTATCCCGCCAAAACTGTTCTTTAATCTCCTCTCAAACTACAAAATCATCTTTCTTACTAATAAACAGCACTCTTCGACACGTCGACATCACTCCAATACTTTACTCATCCTAATTAACAGAGCGCCGACACGTAAGAGCCACGTTCACCATAAATACACCAAGAAATCGGGACCATCCCATAAATTCCTCTCGTAAAAGGCTGTGCGATTATGTTAGAGGGTGGTATTAGCAAAGTTTGTCCGATCGTGGGGAGACCCCCCCTTATAATACATTTTTCGTTGATGTAACACGATTTCTCGTCGAGTCTCGGTTACGTGATGGATTAAGAAGCGGCTTGCTCTCGCCACCGACGGATTAAGAAGGAGCTTCAATATTTAGGGCATCGCTAGCTAATATACAATGTTTGCTTGTCGATAGACTTAACGGAAATGTGATGGTGAAGGAATCTGAGGGGCCTTTATTTATCTTCATAACTTGTAACATGTGTAGCGGTAAGGGGATTTTGTTGTTATAAACATCCCTCCTGATGTTGGTTGCTTGATGGGTCTAGTTTGTTTGAGGAGGTTGCCCACTCGTCAAAACAACCAAGTCTTTCATCTTTGTTACAATGACATTTCATTGAGCGATTACTGTCCTTGTGTGACGTTTTCAATCACTAATTTAATAATCAGTTATAAAACATCCTTTTGTTAATCCTATTCAGAGAACTGTGTCGAATGAAAATTCATCACTAAAACGTTTATTCCCCGAAACATTGTCTCGTTTAAAACAAAGGCTTCAGAACGACTTCAACAGTTTACCTTTCTATTATCTCAGCGGAATAAACTAGAGGCTTTCTCCTTAAATAGCCGTATTACCTTAAAGCTTTCTCGTCTATTTCTTTACACGTAAGTTGAGGCAATAATCATAAATACATTACGCGCGATCGGCGATGTTATCCCGCCGTAAACAACGCACCTCTATCCTTCGTCGTCTCCAACTCTTTATTGCCTATCTAACTTTGCAGGATTTTAATAATACCGCCATCTTTAGTAGGTACGCTCCTAACTCGATTATAGTATTCTTTGTTATTGGAAACCAATTTGTAGGAATATGTTTAGTGAGTACTTCGTTCTCGATTATTCATGTTCGAATTTTCTTGTAAGTAATAACGTTATGTATGTACAGAACATCGATAAATCATTTGGAACATTAAATAAAAGAAATTTATTTTAAATTTTCTTTTCTAATTAGAGCTTGGAAAATAGTAATTGAATATTAAGTAATTGATATTTATATACCGACGCTGACGTCCCCATTATTAAAACATGTCGTGAAAGAGGCACAATATAATTCTTAGAAAGGGTTCACTCAGAATATTGATGGATGCTAATTACAGCAAATTTTACAAATTTTCCTTACATCGGTCGACGTCTAGAGACGACTGGCAGCCCCCTAAACGTATAAATACTGAATAAGCAGTAAACTGTATTACTTCGGCGAACCCTTTTCACTTGGCGAATTAGTAAAAAGCTACTGGGGAGTGAAAATTTTAACTTAAATGCGTCCGTAAGCTGGCGTACCTGCGAGTGTGTTTGACAGTCCGTAGTGATTACACTGCATACCCTTCCTTTTGTTTGTTTTGATTTGGCTTAATTTGATTCGTGACATTTTTCACTCTATCCCACGCTGGCAAGCTGTTAATTATTCGCACACGTTAAATGGCAATTAGGGAGAGCGTAGCATTTTGTTTTCTTTGCTGCACCGAGTTCACCTATCATTCTCAATAAAAACACTCAAGCAAACGAGAATTAGACAACAATAATGTTAATTGTGTGCTTTGTGTAAATGCTCGTTAAGCGGCCCAGTGGCACAACACGCCGACCTGCCAGACAACGTTATCACGTGTAATTAAAAATGCCAACATACTCGCAGACGTGCCCGAGGCATGTCTAATTAGCAAAAAGTTAATAAACAGACGTACGAGCTTGACAGTGACAAGGCCCCGTGAAAATGCCAAGATGAAACACATTTAATTTGCATACTCGCACAACGTGAGGAGTTAGGAGTACATAGCCGCACAACAATGACGCTAAATAGAATACCTCATTTACCTAACTGTTGTTTATTTTTTTTTTTATAAAATCATTCTTCAAACTTAAGAGTGTTCATTCTGAAAGTGGGCAACGTCGTAAATAGATGTCAAATATTTCACTGTTTTGATTAATTTGGCAATATTACTTGTATGGAAATAAGAAATGTGGCTAACTAGCGAACTAGAATATTAATAATAAATTGCAATTGTAACACTGAATTTGATGTTGTAACCGTTTTAAGTGTAAAAAAGGCATTTGGAAAGTTTCCAAATTCTTTTTAGGGTTCCGTTGCCAAATGGCAAAAACCGGAACCCTTATAGATTCGTCATGTCTGTCTGTCTGTCTGTCCGTCCGTATGTCACAGACACTTTTTTCCGAAACTATATGAGCTATGCTGTTGAAACTTGGTAAGTAGATGTATTCTGTGAACCGCATTAAGATTTTTACACAAAAATAGAAAAATAACAAATAATTTTAGGGTTCCCATAGTTAGAACTGAAACTCAAATTTTTTTTTTTTCATCAAACCCATACGTGTGGGTATCTATGGATGGATATTTAAAAATGATATTGAGGTTTCTAATATCATTTTTTTCTAAACTGAATAGTTTGTGCGAGAGACACTTCCAAAGTGGTAAAATGTGTGACGTCCCCCCTGTAACTTCTAAAATAAGAGAATGATAAAACTAAAAAAATATGATGTACATTACCATGTAAACTTCCACCGAAAATTGGTTTGAACGAGATCTAGCAAGTAGTTTTTTTTTAATACGTCATAAATCGTAAACCACAATTTACCTTTCATTCAATGTTACTTGCTGCTACGGAACCCTTCATGGGCGTTTCCGACTCGCACTTGGCCGCATTTTTTACATCTAAAACTAAATTGTTCGGTGTTACGATATTAATTATTGCATTTCATAATCAATATTTTAGTTCCCTAGTAAGTCACATTTCTTAATTCCATACAGTAATATTTCCAAATTAATCAAAACAGGTAAATATTTGACAGCTATTTACGATGTTGCCAACTTTCAGAATAAACCCTCTTAAACAAGTTTGATTTTGGTACTTTTATTTAATAGTAGCTATAAATCCTTAAGACTATGTAGTATAGAGCTATATAATATTTGGAGTCTGTTAATTAATCGTTCAACTAATACTTTTCATTGAAAGTACTCTGTCAATTCAACCTTTTAACATGAAGAGCTGATTGAACTTACTGGGCAAAATTATGTTACGAATGTTCTTAAATCTTCAATTACACAATTACCCAAACTTTGTAGATCAAGATCTTCCTCGAAATATTTAAATTAATAACTCCCTCTTTTGACATTTCATATCTCAAGGTGTCTCAAGCGCCACATAAACAGAATAACCAAAACTAGGCATAGCTATAAAACTTAAGGGCAATAATGTATTCACCACCACGACCTGAACTCCGTTCATTAGGTTGGCTACCAGCCTTTTGTGTGCAAAATAAAGGGTGAACTCACTGGGGTGAGCATTTGATGTGTCTTACACTCACACACTCAAAATTTACATTTCCGTATGTCATAATTTGCATGCAATCAAGCGTTGCGATATTCTAATGCTATTTTTATAGTCGAATGTGGAATTGTATTACCATATATGCCTATAGTTTATATGATCAAAGACGAAAGAAAGGTAATAGTAGGTCGTCAACGGTTTATGTTGTCTCGAAGTCGTAATAAAAGCGTAGACATTGCCTACGCCTGCTACGCAGCTACGCGGCTACGGAGGGATATGTAGGTCTCGTAGCAAGTTGTTTTTCAGTTCAGTAAAAGTCTATAATATTTTATCGTTACAATTGATTTATTTTAGAACAAGCTACACAAAAATAATGACATTTTGTTTAAAAAAAAACAATTTACAAAATAAACACTCTTGTAAAATGAAAGCATACCTACACACATACATCATATTTCTACACTACCAACATCTCAAAACCAACAACGTCGCACAACGGGTCATTAAGGTCATCTCACACGGTCGAAGACGCGCGGACGACCATCGATCTGTCAAATTAGTTGGCCGAGACCGAGGACGTTCTCAGGTGCCGAAGACGGGTAACAAAGCCAATCAGGCACACGTAGCCCTAACGGATAATCTATCATAATGACATCGATTTCCCATCTGTCACCAGTACGTGACGCCACGACTTGGATGCATCTTGAGGGTACTTTGGAAGTGCTCTCTAGGACATGCGTAAGTGGTTATGTAGTTGTAGGGATTGGTAATAATGTGTTTTGATGTTTGTGTTGGACTGATATGAATGTATGATGTCAGTGAATTAAATATACGACGGTTTTTAGTTTCGAGATTCATTGAATCCCCAAGCAATTATTATACTAAATGTAGTCGTCAATAGGTATAGGATTAGTTTGCTAACTTTTATAATCCACTTAAAAAGTTGGCAGGTACATTCAAAATATTAGTGCCATAAATAGAAAGAAGTGCCAGACCGAAATAGAATCATAATTTGTGATTTTCACCAGCTTCACAAAATACGTCACAAATGTCTTTAACAAAATAGATACAGAAGTACAGAAGTACGTGTACTTCGTTCCGGCCAGTAAAATCACCTTAGTTCATATTTAAGTTATTACGACAGCAAAAAAATTACTACTAGGGGCCAAAACTAAACTACAGCACAATTAATAAAGCTACTGATAGTGAACAGTAATAAAATTACACGTACATTCCATGTCTGCGCATCACATCACATGTGACGACGCGAACCGGAGGCACGCCCCGCTACGTGTCTAATAAGACGCTCTGTGGCCGCTCATTGCGACGCATCAACGCGACGCAAATTAACGCTGCGAGTCGCGCGACCGTATGGAGGGTGCCTTATAATTGTTATACGTGTACTTTGGATTATAACGAAATTCTTCACGTTCGTGTTATTATTGTTATTGACAGCAATATTGCTTTTTGCTAATGATAAAAACGACCTTTAAAAGTATGGTTTATATTCACCTACATATTGAAATCAACTAAATAATTCCATCCTTTATTTAAAGTTGTTATGCGGACTGTTACTACCAAAAGCGCTCTCAAGCAGCAGTCTTCTAACTAGATAAATATGGAGCTATTTAGGCAAACGATTAGGCGTAACAATTCACAGCTTCCTAGTTGGCCTTTAGTAGATAATAATGTCAAATATACTATACCTATATACACAAACCTAATAATATACAATATATACATAATTATACACCCAATTAAACACATCTAATAATTTATAATAATATTGAATTGCTACATAGCCCTCTTCCTCTCTCCTAATTTAGCTGTGCCCGACATGGTCCATATTGATCTTTTACTTTGTTATACCATCTATGTAATACATATGGAATGCAATAAAGAATTGAGTATTGAGGTTAAGAGGATTTTAGATGAATGAGGTTTGTAGAAAGTTTATCTATCCGCAGTTGTAGCTCGCGAAATATTTTTTTTTTACGTTTTTTGCAATTTGCAGGTCAGTGTCAGGTTGTATCTTGATCAAAATATGATTCGTGACCTTAACAAATATTACAGAATTATAATCATAAGAATCATTGAAACATCTCTCTAAGTTAAAAAAAAGCAAATAAAAAAAAAGTTAAAGTAAAAGTTCTTATGGAACAAATCTATCTCAGAGGGCTGCAATTGCGGATCCACTTTAACGTTTTTCTACATTCTAGTGTACATCGCTGTAAGTTCACGATATTTGATAACAGAGATAACTGAAAATCAATTCAAGTGGAGTTTCATTCCTGCTGTTCTCCGTAGGAACTGACCAGTTGGAACCGTGCACTTAGTTTCTAACGTTTCATAAATACCAAATTGCATATGTAGGTTTATGTGATATTTTTTCGTTTTTAATTTTGTCCAATAATTACGTCATTTAGCCTGCACTCACACAATATGTTCGACATTAAACATAGAACTCCTCTCCAACGTTTCTAAAAAAAAAAAGTGTTGGCACTCCGGGAGTGCCGACAGAAGTGAAAACTTGAACAAAATCGCCTTGGTGGAAGAAAAATACTTGTACAGAACATTGGTCCGTAACTTTATCTAAATAAAGAGCACAATCACGTTTACAAAAAATAATACTTCTGAAACCTTTAAAGTAAAAATACTTGCATAGAACATTGATCCGTAACGTAATATAAATAAAGAGCACAATCGCGTTTACAAAAATGAGGTGTCGTCATGTTGTCGCAAAATTAATGGTTTAGTCCTATTTCAAAAATGCCCAACGCGCCTTTAGAAGTTTTCACTTAAAAAAACATAGCAACCACACCCAAAGCCACCAACACCAATATGACTACACATCCCCTAAGGGGGTAAGACTCCCCCCCGGCCCGCACCTCTTCACTCTTTCTCGACTCTAATGAAGCGGCCGCGGAGACGTCGAGAACCATAATGGTTTCCTCTCAAGGCCTTTGTCGAGCCAACTTTACAACTCTTGCGCTGAAAATAACTAGAAGTGATAAGGAAGCGAGCACGCGAGCACTGGAAGAAATTTAATGGATTTATGGAGTGTGGAATGTGATTTAGTGTTGGATAGCGATGTAGTGCTTGCGTAATCTTTATGGATTTTTAGACCAATTTCAGCGTTAAAATATCTGTTAAACAACACGGGCTCATGACAAATTCATCACAGTAATTCTTAAATGTGTATTTTGTTTCCATTTCCAGAAAGAAAGAAAGAAAGAAAATAAATTTATTTGACACAGTTTAAAAGGCACACACGTTTCAAAAACAAAAAAAAAACAGAGAAAGTTTAAAACAGTATTGTGTGCCTCACGGCTGCGACAAAAGGCCCAGTTCAGCATAAATGTCACACAACTAGTACCTGACACTGGTTTTCAACTGAAAAGAAAAAAAATCCCTTGTGGTGTAGTTAATGGCATACTGGGCTAACACAAAAAAGAATTACATTACGCCATTATTTTAACATCTAGGAACTTAGGAAGGATCGAACTAATACTTTGGCAATCAAGAGCTATACAATTTTTATACAGGTCTGTAGATGACATTTCTATTGTGCCAGCTTGATCACACCAACAACTTTCCAATTTCACTATAAAACGCACCACACACAGTACCACATCCACGCAACCAACATCCGTCTTATTTATCTGCTAAAACAAACAACAAACCCATAGTTCTTGAACACTTCTTCAGCTTTCATTTAAACGCATGCAAAGATACGTTCCCTCCTCAAACAAGACTGTTTGCTTCCATCGTAATTAAAGATGCCGCGACGTTCCTCAAAAGAAACTCGGTATTTATTAATTTGTTCGTCAATATTTGCTTTTAATAATCAGCCTGATTTGGTCTTTGAATGCAAGGAACTAAAATACAGACAGAAATGTTTGGGTGTTTGTTTTGTCTCGTGTTTATTACGTCCATTGACAAAGTTATCAATAGATAGAGATGTATTTACCATGTTATTTGAAATTAAATGTTTAATAATTAGAAAGCATACTTATATCAACCTATAACATATTATATTGATCAATATTTTGTGTACATTGTGTGTGTGTATATATCTGTGTACATTTAAGTAAAACAAAAAAAAAACCAACAACAGTCAGTTTGGAGAAAAAAAACAACACTTATGACTTACTTACGAAATGTGTTAGAACTTTGTCTATCTGTTGTTACGTTTTCACGGTAGTGCTAAACCGATTTTGATGTTGATAAAAATAAACATGGCTGAATGACAAGGGCAAACAAAAAAAACAGTGGCATTCCGGAAGTGCCGACAGAAGTGAAAACTCGAAAAAAAATCGGCACAGCGGCGGTAATCAACGAGTTGATGTCTTTTTAATGGTCAAAAGCTGGTGTTGTAACAGTGTCGCGAAATCAATGGTTTAGTCCCATCTCAAAAATGCCCAACGCGCCTAAAGAAGTTTTCACTTTAAAAAAAAACTTTTTTTTGTTGAAGTTTGTATTGTCACGGTTTACAAAGTGTTCTAGATTTCACCAACAACACTGCAGTTATTACGCCTAATACAAAAAAAAATCAATTAATAATTAAATGCAGCTATTAATACCACATCAAGCAAAACCACTTTATTTATACCTATAGCTATTGTTGATATTAAATATCATATCTTAAGGAACCTACTACAAATTTCCATAAACTTTCGTCTGAAACTTCGCGAATGTAATTACTCGGAGCGTCACCTGCTCACGAGACGTCTATGCAAATGTACCGAGGATCGGAAATTTTCTGCACCTTATTATAAGAATAAGAAAGAACCTCTCAGATAGGTAAATATCTGATAAATATGCCCTCGCAATTTCCGCGTATATGTAGGTACTGAGTTCGAATAACATTCAGGGCGAAAATATTGGGTATAACTAATTTATTTGTAGGTTAAGGTGGGGTTATGTTGGTGAGAGGTAACGATATAAGTTAAATTCCAATAAAGTGTACAAAGATAATTTTGTTAAGCTGAAAAAGTCATAAAAGAAATGCCAAAAAAATAAAGAAAATGGGAAGTGAGACGGATTATTTTAATCAGAGAATTTGGAATGTGACATTAATTTAATTCATTTGAAATTGAAACGGTTTTTTAAGTATTAGCAATGTCTTTATTTTGACACATTTACTTGCCTTTTCCAATAAAAATAATGTATAACTTTTAAAAAGACAAATTAAATGTAATACGACAACCAAAACAGCTCCGCTTATGCAACATAACCTTATCCTGCCACTCTTAGCTAGGGATGTGAAAATGAAGGCATGTGCACAATATATTTTAATAAAGCATTCTCAGGGGACGCGCCCTGTGATACGGATAACGAAGTTGTGAATGCGATTTTTTACTTAACCACGGACCTTTCGTTACGTGGATACCCACCTTTATGCTATACATTTTTAAACTTTATTAATTTATTTAAGACTGTGATGAAGGGTTATTGCTTTGGCATGCAGGATAGGCAGTGCCATCGGCCGTAGGTGTGATTTTTGCTGAAGGAGATATCACTTTACAAAGAACGTTCCCTCATTTGAATTTGTTGACGACGATCTTCAGAGGAGGCTGTATTTTGTTAGTATACGAGCCCTGATGAGCTTTGATATTATTTTCTTTAATGAACCCTTTGCGTAAAATACATACACGTTTCTAATTTAGGCACTTTACAAGACTAGGCCAAACAATTTTTAATAAAACATCTCGCTGACAACTTGTTTACATCACCGCCTTTTTAGTTTTTACAACAGCGGCGCACGACAGACCTCACCTTTTCCTACCAAAGGAAATATGACGCGTTCCGATGTCGTATCATGCCGCGGGTCGCGAGAACCGCAGATTGGATCGAGTTAATTTCGCTTCACAAACAAATTGACAAAGTTTAGAGCGGGGCATATTTCTTCGCGGCCACCCTCCCCCCCTGCCCCGCTGACAGATTCCCGCACAACGGAAATTAAATTTCACATCCGAACAAGAACGGGTGCCCGCCGCGACACGCGTTTGTCGCAAGTCGCGACATGCTGCGGTGACGCGATGCTGCGGCTAGAATAAAGATTGATTACAAATAGTGTGGTGGATAAGGCAGTGGGTGTCTTACTTTCTGGGGTAGAAGTGTTCGTGAGCAAAGTTAATCGCTAATGATACGCGGGCTGATACAATTAGACAGATTAAATGAATTTTCTCTTACTTCTTCTCATCTTACCTTTACCCAAAATTTGAGAAGTAATCTTAGTTCAAACAAAATCTAAAGAGATTAAATATTGACCACTTCAGCATAATAAATGGACAAACCTTCCAATCAGTATTCCATAACCCAGTGCACACTAATACGTACACAACACAACTAATCCGGGCGCGCTCTATCAAAATTGCAATTAAAAGCCCATTTACGGCGCTGCCCTGAGACGGACCTGGGGTCACCTCGAGAAGGACGCACGAATTGCCCATTAGCGGGCGTTTCGGACCTTGTTTACACCGCGCTTGCCCTAATGACGACCTTTGCTCTTCCCTTCGTTAAGGCGAGCGAAAACCTCACACTAAAAGGCACGGGTCCCCGGACTGGACCCTTAGAGACGCGCGAAACAAAAGATAGTAATATCTCCAAGTGTGAAAAGGACAATGGCCGATAGCTTTCAGATTAATGCCCATGTACACGGTTGTTAAAAGGCTAGCCCACTCACTCGGTGCGCCAGGGTTAACAAGGTTATTACGGGATGATCCCAGTAACCGCCGCCGTAAAAGTGTTAATTATGTTTTAGAGAATGGTGTTATTGTCTCTTGACACTTGTATTGTGACACTTAAATTTTGCAAAATTGGGTTTATCAATTTATTTGTCATAATTATATCCATGTCAGGTTACTCGGTTTCATGAATACAAATTTTTCAAACGTAAGTTTTACAAAAGATTGATCAAACTGTCGGCTACTAACAATACAACAAGGCGATTAGTAATCCCTCTGTTAAAGGTGCTTATTTAAGAATTATTCCCGAGACAAAATATATGATAATGGTTCGTGTTCACTTCCTCGACTGCCTCGTTGATCTTGTGGTTGTAAGCGCTAATGCTGAGTATGAGGTCCTGGGTTCGATTCCCGGGTTGGGCAAAGTGTTATTAGGTTTTTCCATCAGGAATTTCTCAGTAGCAGCCCGGAGTCTGGATTTGTGCCCGGTTGATGGCAATAGGCTCGCCTCCTATTACATGGGACTTAAACATAACTGGCGAAATGTGGGTGTACTATAGGTACACCTCTGCCTAACCCTTCGGGGATTACAGGCGTGATGTTATGTTATGTCATGTTCACTTCCTTTAAAATTATGACTTTCTTTAATAGAATAATCGTCGAAAATGAAGACTTATTTTTAATTTTAATTGAGCAGGGCAACAACACTGGGCCAGGCATTACCTAATAGACATGGAGGACAAAAACTCCGAACTTCGTCGAATCCTAATGGACTCCATTGACATAAATGTTTTATTCAATTGGAGCCCGCGCCAAAACAAAAGAAAGTATGTCCTCATCATTATGAGTTGGGAAAAGTTTTTGCATTTTTACTCGTTACCGGTCCTGCGAGAGGATGTAACTTAAAATAAATAAGTACGTAGCACTCCCCGTAATAAGGGACATTAAAACTTGCACCTATACCCGTGAAAGCCACTGTGAACCTTTGCAGTACTTAAATAAAGCTACCGAAACACAAACTCCGCCTCAACTACTCAGTTGATTACTGTGCACCACGTGTGCAAATTCACTATAAATCCAAGCATTAGGTAAAAGCGTTCATTACTTAAGTCCCGTAAAACCCTTATCCCATAACGTTAATAACACAATTACTATAAATCTATCATCGCTGAGCAAACACGGTCCGAATCTCAGCCTAAGCTAATACATTTTGTCCACACCCGTATTCATACTTAACGACTAGGGAGTAGTATTTGCTAAGCACACACGCGGTGCCCGCACGAGCGCAATATAACCTGGAAGACGGCCGGGTCGAGCCCCGGGGTCCTTCCCCAACCCGAGAGGACAGTAATTACGGTAGGCAAATTAAGCAGTGAGGGGCCCGAGTACTACGCGCACCGCCACCCGTGTCCATCTTTGTATTGCTAGGCTCGCCGGTTTATTTTAGGTTATTTCCACGTCTTATTACAATGTAGTCCGCCTCCCCTGCGGGGGCTCACCTCCGAAACTGATTTGGGCCCCGGCATCAGACTTTCATTACGGTCTGTCGAAAACAATCCACTCTAAATATCTATTCTTGGGTGCGCGCACTCTGGAATTACATTAGTCTGAGGTGGCGAAGGCTCGACTCAATTTGTTTGGCCGTAATAACGCTACGCTATCAGGTTATAACAAATGAGCTATTGTGAGAGCAAATCGGAGGAAAACGGTTTCGCTGTGTCTGCCCGATTTTATAGTCGATACGATAACATACGAGCTAGAACTGTGGCTTTATACGTTTACGGAGCGATATGAATCATGACGTATTAGTTATATAGAAAGTTCGTCTGCAAGTGTACTTTAGACGATAAATTTTCTCAATTGAATACCATTCAATGACTTTAAACTACTCGTGGAACTTTTCTAAACACGTCGTCGATCCGATCGACAAAACACCTCACATCGCATGTTCGCGTCGCGTGTCCCCTACGGCTTTAAAAGGCGAACCACTTTTCACAATAGAGGCGGCCACGCGACTCCTGGGATTTGCGAGCAAATATAATTTGTCCATTAAAAAAATCAACAACTGTTGACCGTAGAGTGTGGAGATGGTCACAAAGCGTCTCGTTAGCGTCCGAACGTGCCGGTTGTCACACACTTCACCCATCGGCCCTTCGTAAATAATGAGAGGGCGGCCCTTGCGCACCAAGATGTACAATGAGTATGTTGTGTGGGAGAGAAGGTAGGTGCCAGTCAAGTGCCTATAGAATTATACATAACCACCACGGCTTACTATGAAGAAAAAAACATGCTTTTTACACGCACTAAAAATTATAAAATAATTAAATTGACTTGTATTAGTTACGATATAAATAGGTACCTATGCATCTTGTCACTTCTTTTATATCCAATGATTAAATCAAAAAGTTTTGAGCGCTTTTTAGTTGTGTGTACTTTTAATTAATTTTAACAAAACGCTCTACGCTTTTACCACGAAATTATTGTATTGTCATTGGTCCTTGATACGTGTGCAAATTTTCAAGTTAATCGGACGTCTTGAGGTTGGTGAAAATTACGTTGAAAAATTCCTTAACATAGATAGTAGATAGATACAGGTCAAGCTAATAAAAAATAAAATATAAATTTGTTAAAAAGAAACAATAATTTTCTGCAAAAATAAACCGCATTTTAGAGTTCCGTACCTCAAAAGGAAAAACGGAGCCCTTATAGGTCACTTCGTTGTCCGTCAGTCTGTCAAGACCCTTTTTCTCAGGAACGCGTGGAGGTATCAAGTTGAAATTAATATCAAATACGTAGGTCAAGTAAATCTATTTTTCCTTTTTTTTTCTCTCTAGGTCTGTGGTCCCTTGGAGCTCTAAAAAAATTAAGTTTCTAAGTCAACGCAATAAAAAAATACGGCCATTTATGTGACATATTTTGATACTTGCAAAAAAATCATTACCTTCAGGGTACTTCTCGTTGACCTAGAATCATAAAATTTGGCAGGAACTAAGGTCTTACAGCACATGTAAAGAAAAAAAGACCGAAAATAGTTAATTTGAAGTTTTGTCACACAATTTTTATTTTTTTTTGCTTTTACGAACTGTCATTTGCAGTTCGAGAATTGATCGTAACGTATATCGTATGCGAAGAACATACTTTTTTCAATTAAAAAGTTAAGTTTGTTTTTGGGATAAAATCCCAACTACGGAACCCTTCATTGTTTATGGCCCGACACGCACTTGGCCGGTTTTTTATTATAAAAATAACTTAAAAATATACTCAGTAATACCAAGCCACAAATTTGGAACATTATATATTATGTAATAAACTAGAAGTAGATATTTAAGTAGTAGAGGAAAAGGATTTGGAAATGTTTCTTCGTTACTTAATTATAAAAGCATATGTAATTTTTTTCATCCCATGAAAAACCACCCCGAGAGACTGACCAGTGTCCACATTGAAAATGCCGCATCCATAAATCTCTCTTCACACATCCCAACTCCTTAGGGACCTAAAACCTACGTGGATACCACGGGGTCCTGTCGCCTTTGCACTGTCCACCACGAAGGCTGAATGCCTCTTAGATTGCCTCCTAAATATAGACCAAACAAGTCTGCTTGCTGAGAAGGGAATCCCCAAGCCCTGCATCGTAAGATGTGGTCTAGGGGGAACTAATGGAATTGCTGAGGCAGTCACTGTTTTGGTTAGAAAACAATACGGGACTAATTTTGATACGTGTGTATTGTATAGTTTAAAAGGTATAAATGCTTTATTACTTTTGTACTAATAATCTTCCGTCAGCCGAAAGACGTCCACTGCTGGACATACACCTTTAACGAAATGGATATAAATACAATAATTTATAAAAAATAATACATAATATTTTTTTTTTAATATATTTGATTCCTGTCGTACAAATCTTTAATTTACCTACTTGTCATAAACGAAACAGCCGCGTCACATCAACTTTAACAAAAGCCAAAACATTTACTTACCAATCATTCCTTCTTACAAAATCTCATAAAAATCAACTCTCAAATTCAATCATATCGCCAATAACTTATCAACCGCGGACGAACGTCTCAAAAAACTCGAAGGCCGATAGAAGAGCTATTTACATGAATTAGTCGCCATTAATGTCCCCGTGAGACAAGCCACGCCACCTGGTGGAGAGAATTATACGGTCGTTACTCGCTCCGGCGCCTCCAGCCCTTGCAGGCGTATTTATTGAACATTGAACATGAACATGGCATAAGGTTACAGATTGTCACATTAAAAGTAATAGAGAGATAAGTCTGTTCAATAGATCCGGGGTTGTTATAGTCGAAGGTACTATGTGTGTATTTATTAGTAGATAAAGAGTAAGGTGCAGAAAATGGGTTGAAAAAGTATGTAAGAAGTCACATAAACATTTAAGGAACAGTGCATACCGAAGATTTCCACTATCCGTAGCAATCTTGTAGCACAGTGCTACGCCAATAATTGAGCGTGCTACGAAAAGCTGTGTTTGCTGCTACGCAACGGTTATCATGTTGAACATGACTTCAACAATCAATTTGAATGTGATGCTTACTTGTGATGCTCACGGGTTACCACCGAAACCCCGGAGGGTTTCCAATATCTCTTAAATAACCCTTTGCATAGAATCTATCGCTCCGAAGGAGAGCCGTGAGCGATGTATGCAAATCCGCAAATTTTAACTCCGTCACCAACTTTCCTCTGGGTCACTGAGTATCAACTGTGGATTTTGTTGGGTTACCAATTTTCGGGTTGATTTGAGACAAAAATACCTATAAGACAAGAAGGGAAAATTTGTAGCTACTATGTAATCAGATGTCAAATAGTGCGTAGAGAAAAACGAATTTATTTGTACAAGTTTTACGAACAGTCTTCTTCTTTTAGTGTAGTTAGAGACTAACCTGGTGTCAGAGTTTTAAAGCCACCCATGGGCCTTTGACTTGGCTTCACATACCGTCGAGAAATGTACTCGTATCTCTCAGGCATGCCGGTTTCCTCACGATGTTTTCCTTCACCGTTTTTGAAGCAACTGATAATTATACAATACGCACATGAATCCGAAAAGTCAGAGGTATGTGCCTTGGGTTCGAACTCGAGACCTATGACTTGGCAGTCCGACGGTCACACCACTAGGCTATCACTGCCATTACGAACAGTGAAGCAGCACGTTATCCTATACCCAAAGATGCAGCAAGCTGTGAAATTAGGAGGACTTTTCAAAATAATATCCAGATTTTTCATCATCATTCACTAGAAGCGAGAGCTCAAAGTAGACTCCAAGACAGGTTCTACTGTAATGAGTTTAAATATCCCCATTACTAACAAAACCAATTACCCAATGCCTCATACATTACACTAATAATGCAGATAACAGTGTTGCATCCCCCCTCCCCCCGCGCCCGAGCCGGTCCCGGCGCCGTTTGTCTCCGGCGCACCTCGGCGCGTCCGATTTATGGCACAGTTTTGTGAACTCTTAACCGTTACGTGATCTGCTTCCGAATCCAATTTATGCTCTCCATGGGAAAAGTTCGGCAGCGCCGCCTATTCTTTACGACTCATCGCGATGTCGCGCAGAGGATAATGGAATGCGATTCAGCCGGGCTTGTTTGGTTTTTTTTTAAATTTAATATGGAGCAGATGCATTTGGTTGTGCAATGTTTGTAATACTCAAATAAATCAAATATCTATTTATTTACGTATTTGATTTTAAAAGAAAGGGGTGGTATTTATGTCATCGTGGAGGAGCTCGTGGCTGAGTAATAACAGCAGCACATTTGGTCCGTGGATGGGTGACCATCTCTACATACCGAGACTTCTCCGTGCCTCGGAATTGGTCCCGGCTGTCACTCGTGGATCTTTGACAGTCGTTACGGGTCGTCAGAAGCCCGAAAGTCTGACAACCAGTCTTACCAAAGAGTATCGTATTACCTAGTTACCGGGTTGTTGGTTGAAGCCGACCCCATCATAGTTGGGAAAAGGCAAGGCAGATTGATTGTGGTCTTTATGTCATCAATCTTGACCAAACTGGAATAAATTTGACACTAGAAATTAGATGTAGGTATGTTATTAATGTCCCATCTATAAGTATACACACTTCGCTGTGCCCGACAGGGTCCACAATGATCACGTCAAAACCTACCACCAAAGTTTACATTGTGGGATGCAATAAATACTCCGGAAGCCATTCTATTCTATTATAGGCCAAAGACCTAAAGTTCGTTGCTCCTTGACTCAATGCTTTATACAGCCGTTTCTATTGAGGCTTCGAGCTAAATATAATTCACACAAGAATCGCGTAAGCTCAACATTTAATGAAAGAGAATGTGTCAAATTGAGAATGTGTCAAAATCTACTTCAAATTCTTAATTCAGGAATCTGGTGTACTTCCCAACAACAAAAAAAAGGTGTACTTCAACGAAAATCAAGTAAAGAATTACAAATTTGAATAAATTGAATTTCATACGAGTCTAATTTCAAAGGACTACAAAATTAAGGACAAAGTCCATTGTCAATGACAACATGATTACCGGTCATTAGGTAGGTACAACATTGTGATAAGAGCCAATGAAGCAGAGCCGAATTGACCCAAACATACGACCGAGGGTGCTTTGTCCTAACAAAATAAACCCCAAATAATTAGCCTCGCAAATGCCTATTGAACCATTATCCTTTGCTCATTGATGAATACACTTATTGAACTTTAAATAAACCTAATTTTGGGCCGTCCTTACATCCATAATGGAATCATGTTCTTACAGATACATATTGAAAAACTGTATGTACATAGTTTTACGAATTAAATTAAATTCTTTGAGTTGGACAAAGAAAGCTCGGGTACGTGCAAAAGCTAAATGAGTTAGCTTGGGTGCTATAGTTAGGCTTTTTGCCCATGGTTGCCCCAGAAACACTGAAATATCGTCACTCATAGAGGCTCTATTATTGTACCCTTGCAGTCAGTGATTAACATCACCAATCACATTTTGAATCACAAATCTATTCGGGAATTCGTAAAAAATCTACACAAAACAGCCATCGAAAAATACATTCAAACTACCATTAACCGAGACAGTATCCCACTGTATCGATCTCTGGTCACCCATCGGACATTTAGTATTATTATTTATTGACTCTGACCGGGAAATGAACCGGGATTCACTTTTCACTGCGCCCCTCGGCCTCTCAAACAAAACGGAAGAAGTAATTATTAAGAATACTGCAAATAGAGGGCATTGAGCAATTTTATTAGACTTTTCGAGTGTTTATGTAAATAGTATTGGAGGAGGAGGAATGGACAATGATGTGGGATTTGGTATATACTTATTATACATTGGTCAATGGTATAGATTTGCAATTAATTATTGAAGTGAAAACTTCTTTAGGCGCGTTGGGCATTTTTGTGATGGAAAAAAACAATTGAACTCGCGACACCGTTACTGACACCTCATTTATGTAAACGCGATTGTGCTCTTTATTTATATTACGTTACTGATCAATGTTCTATGCAAGTATTTTTACTTTAAAGGTTTTGGAAGTATTTTTGTTTTGTAAACGCGATTCTTACTCTTTATTTATATTACGTTATGGATCAATGTTCTATGCAAAAAATTTTACTTTAAAGATCTTGGAAGTATTTTTTTTTTTTGTAAACGCGATTGTGCTCTTTATTTAGATAAGGTTACGGACTAATGTTCTATAAAAGTATTTTTCTTCCACCAAGGCGATCTTGTTCAAGTTTTTACTTTTGTTGGCACTCCCGGAGTGCCACTGTTTTTTTTTTGGTCTGCTTTAAATTGTATAAGGAACACATAACGCCTTGTTTCTCCGAAAGGTTGGGCAGAGGTGTCCCTAACAACCCTGGTTGGGAATTGCAGTAATAAATGCAAAAGTTAAATTGACAGGAGTTGTAGGTGCCTACAAAGTATGTCACATGAACATGGTCAAAAATCTAGGTTTTTATAAACATTGCCGGTGGATTATTTAATTATTCAAAAGCCATACTTAACCCTTATTGAACATCCTTGAGAATCTTCAAAAATGCTGTATATTTCTCTTTCAAGTCAAAATAGACTTAAGCTTCTTTATAGCCGAAGCAATACAATAAAATCTAAATTCAACACATACACACAGGATTGGTAGTTTTGTTATTTCGCGCGGGAGATCCTTTAGTTGCATGGATACGCGTTAAATGAACGGGAAGTTAGTACAGGGAGGTGCGCTCAATCGGCCGAATGGAACAATCTTTGTTTCCTAAGGCCATGTAACACAGCCAATCTATTATGACCCCTATAGCTCTATTAACAGCCCCCGTTTTTTCTTCTCTAAGTTCACCTGTCAAGATGCAGGGAAGGTCAAGTTAAGCTGGTGTTAGGATAGCCGAAACGGAAAGGCATCGTCCACCCTACGAGGCTTGAACGCGAATAAATCAGAATCTAATACGGTGCGACAAGATTGCAAGAAATTTTCCGACTTATTGAACCTTTTTGCGATCACCGGAAAAACATTTTTTTTTTCGGATACCGGCCAACAATGGAAGGATTTCTGAGTCATATTTGGCTAGTTGGCTAGACACTAAAATACATAACCTATATAAAACATTATTTTCTTTTTTGTGTGGAATTGCTTAGGAATTGCTTAGGAATGGATATAAAAAAGTTTGTCTTTCTTTATTTTTTTATTTATTTAATACTTCAAGCACAGAAATGTACAGAGGCGAACTTAATGCTATAGGCATTTTCTACCAGTCAACCTTTGAGTGATGCAGAGACAAACTGTGGTAGGCGCAATTACAAAAATGGAGGAATAAAAAAAAAACCTAATATATACACATATACTTATTACAAATTATAAATAATAAATAAAGGCCTAATTACATATATAAAAAATAAGCACAAATAAATTCATAATATAAATCATTTAGTTTTTTTCCCGTTCATTGTTTTAATCACTCGCTGATTTCGTCATAACTTTTAACTTAGTTATTTTGTAACTATCCTAGTGTTTATAGTGACAAATCAAGAAACAGGAAATTATTACTTATAACTTTTTACCTAAACTTTAGGACAACACTAAAACTAATTTACTAAATACACACATCTAAGAAGCGCAACTTAGTGGGTACACGTCCAAACTAAATAGCCGTACAACGAAAATTCACAAATTGCCCCTCTGAAATCCGACCGCAGGATAATCGGCATCTTCAAACTATCAGAAATATCTTCTTTGAAACGAAACCGAATAATAATCGATACTTTAACAATAGTCTGAACGGGTAAGATGCTTCGCGAAACATGAAAATCTGCAGTCTGCGGCCGGCTCGGGAATTAATTCCATTCTCTATAGCGTGTAATTAGTAGTGTTATAGGAACTATATTGTACTAAGTATAATATTTATGTCAAGGTTCTTAAATCTGTATTGATGAGAATGGGTTCAGTTTAATTTAGATAAGGAATTGAATTTACAAGTAGGTATGTCACAAAATTTTTGAAGTGGAAACTTCTTTAGGCGCGTTGGGCATTTTTGAGATGGGAAAAAACAATTGAACTCGTGACACTGTTACCGATACCTCATTTTTGTTAACACGATTGTGCTCTTTATTTAGATAAGGTTACGGACCAATGTTCTACACAAGTATTTTTTTCGACCATGGCGATCTTGATCAAGTTTTCACTTTTGTCAGCACTCCCGGAGTGCCACTGTTTTTTTTTAATGCTTTTCTGTTGACAATCAAATTTTGGAAACAGTAACAAGCAAATTGACTAGGCACTTATTATTTATTTGCCAACACAATTTTAATAACTAGTGCAATTAAAAATGTCATTGAAATATAAATCTAAACACAGAACATCTTTCAGTAGTCCTGTAAAAAATGCTACTTTCAAGAAGCAACAAAAATATGAATTTGATATGATAGTGTGGCGATTGTAATAATCAAGAACTACCAAAGTAAACAAACAAGCAAGCTTCGCAATACAAACAACATTTATCATCACCTAAAGACGCAGTACATAGTAGTAAAACATAAAACCCACTAAAAACTATGATTAGCGCACAGTGTAAGTACGGCGCGGAGCAATTTAGGTGAAGCCGGGAGCGATGCACTAATGCATCTCCCCCGGATATGAGATAGTTTGTCAGTGCCCGACTTTGTACCTCACTGTACTTATGTGTGTAGGTTCGTGCAGTGTTGTGCGAAATTTGGTTAAAGAACAATTAACGGAACAGATAATAAATGTCAAAAATATTTAAAAAAAAAACGTTTTTTTTTTTATCGGCTGCAACCACCAGACATGAAGCAATTTAAAGATGTATTCAGTTTTTAATACTATAATAGTTATGCCTACTAAGGTCAGACGTGACAAAATTCAACAGTATAGGTGATATGATAGAGGCGGAAAATATAAAAAAAAAAAACAAAATACAAAATATTTTATTTCACATAAACCTACAATGGCACTTATGATACGTCAGAAGCTAGGTGCACAGTTCCAATTGGTCGTTTCATTGTTATCATTTACCTTCCTAAAAAAATAAAATAAAATAATCATTCAATGAACTTCACCCCTTACTAATTAACCACTAAAAAACGTAGCCACAAATCCACTGACCCATACTCATCCTTCTAATTCAGAGATACCATTTCATATCACAAACATTAGACTACCCTCCTTCATAAAAACCCTCCAAGTATCCACTCGAATATCTCTGCAAGGCAAAGGCAAGCTACACGAGACGCATCACTGACTTTCTATGGACCACCGTGTTAAGGCGAATGCGCTGTGAAAACGCGCGAAATTTAAATTTTCCAACTTTGTTAGCAATTCGCAGCTCAGTATCAGGTTGAATGTTGATCTAAATAATATGGTTAGCGTCGGAAACAAAAACATATTTTAGAAAAAAACATTATGATTCGAGAGATTTGGGAGGAAAAAGGGGAGGCCTTTGCCCAGCAGTGGGACACAATATAGGTAAAAAAACAAACAATTATAAATACAACTCTCCAAATTAAAATTGGTAGGAAACAAGTTGTTTGTATGAAATATTCAGACTTTCTACCATTTTGAAGTCAATAGTCTTTTGTAGATATTAGTAACTTTAATGATTATTCTTTTACATATTCGTCATTGATGAGAACATAACATCACATACCATCACGCCTGTAATCCCCGAAGGGTTAGGTAGAGGTGTACCTATAGGACACCCACATTTCGCCAGTTATGTTTAAGTCCCATGTAATAGGGGGCGAGCCCATTGCCATCAACTGGGCACAAATCCAGACTCCTACTACTGAGAAATTCCAGATGTAAAAACCCAATAACACTTTGCCCGACCCGGGAATCGAACCCAGAACCTCATACTCAACAGTAGCACTTGCGACCACTAGACCAACGAAGCAGTCTCGAGAATCATATATGAATCAACATACAACCTTATTCTGCAGCTGCATATTGCAGAAAACGTTGGAAATTTTTAATTTCATGTCGGGGTACTTTTAAGCATCCCCCTTAAGCTTACGTTCACAGGACACGTGTAGAGAGCTTTATTTCATGCTTCGAAGAACATCTTATCGCCTGCGGTCGGTGAGCGGTCTAATTATAATTACTAATGCTCGTATGCTCAAAGTCATTTTTGAGTCGTTTCTGCTTATTAGATAATGCTTTGACGGTAGGTCAGTGTTCGTAATGAAGGTAGTTGGCTGTAAGCGAGGTTGTTTTTGTAGTAATGATAGGATCTTTTTAATAAATTTTTGATGTTGACATACGTTGAGATATGGAAACGAAATCAAATACAAAAACAACCAGTTTTGAAGCCAAAAAGAAAAGAAAAAATACTTATACTTATTTCTATTTTTTTATGTTATAACGTGTATAAAGTCTGTTTACGATACCGTACAATACCAATCGCTTGATTCTTAACCAACAAAAGCTAGGTGCACAAATTCGCTAAAATCTCCAATAATGCAAAGTTTAAACCGTACTTAGCTGGCTTTTAAATTAATTGCCAGCGTTCCAAATAATTGAATTAAGTTAATCGAATAGTTGTTTACATTGTGTCACTTGTAGCAATTAAAATTGTTTCGGAAGGCAATAAATCATTGGCGGGAAAGTGAAACATCATGGCGGCGCGTGGTGCACACCTTGCAATAAATTTTCCAATTACTGAGAGAATTTCGCGATGGCAACACCGAGGGAACGCGGGAAATAAAATAAAATTAATTACATGCTACATAGACTGGCAGGCAATAGGTGCTTTCAGGCTTAACATTAGGTGATTAAAGATTTTAATTGCTGAAGAAGAGAAGTTTTCAATTTGATTGATCATTCATTTAATTGTTGGTAATCCTTAAATAAATAAATGAATTTAAATTGAAAATAAAAAAATATTTTAAAAGATTTTCGGTAAAAATCTTTCTACCGAAAATCTTTTGAAACTCATTTTTTGTTTTTTCTAAAGTCTTTTCTTAACAAATTATACAGTTTACTTGACAACAATGGGTTAAACTAATAGTTTTCTCTTAGATTTAATGCAAGTAATTTCAAACACACATTTTCTTTAAGAAAGTTTTGCTTTTATTTTTAATGAATTAAGTAATAATCCCTTGGCACCTGCGTTTAATAGATTTACGTACTTACTTACTTAAGTTATTTTCTGCCACAGACCGATTTATTAAAGGACTCTGCGTAAATCATATTTAACTTATGAAAACAAAGTACAGACCACTGCCTGGCTTGCACACCATATAAGTTATCAGTAGGAAAGTCAGTGGTCCACAGATTTTCCACCTTACAAGTTACAATCCTTATAATTTTAATTGTATATCCTAAGGGTACACTATCGGTCATTCTTCCAAACAATCGTAGTATGGTGATAACTTGTCTGTTTGACGTTCAAAACTAAACATTATACCATCTTGCCTTGTCGTTATCTAGCCCTGTATCAAAGCAGAATTGGGAAAAAAGTATTGGTTTGGAGCGTCGAAACTTCCATATTTTTTAACACAAATTTTAACTCATCTTTTGGCGTAAATAAATAACTTATGTAGTATGAAAATGGCAAAATATTTCTATTTTGCCATTTTCATACATGGTACAGGGATAGATAATATTTATTGAAAAGTTCAGATAATTTTATTTTGACTATTTGTGTCAGTAGCTTTTTCATAATATCTATACACCCAAAGGTCTGTTTAGGCGCTCGTTTTCGTTATAAATCATCGTCTATTTCACTAAATAAATATATAAATAAAACTAGATAAATAAATACTATGATAGGCTGAGGAATGATGTTAAGATGATGATAAGACAGCGGTGTGATTTAAAAGAAGATGTAGTGACAACAATTTAAAAAGGTATGCTGAGATGGTTTGGGCATATTGAGAGTACGAATGAAAGGCGACTAACAAAACGTATTTACAAGGCTGATGTGAAGGGAAAGCCCGGTCGGGGACGCCCTTGGAGGACTTATACCGACCTTATTGGTGATGTTCTTCAGAAAGGCCAGGTGCGTAGTACTCGCAACCGGCGTGCGTGTATGACCAGATGTATGAACGTTAACGAGGCAAAAGGAGTATGTGAGGATCGTAGCAGGTGGCGTTCTGTATTTTCTGCCTACCCTCATGGGAAGAAAGCATTAGTTTATGTATGTGTGTATGTAAATAAATACTAAATAAATAAATAACTTTACTAAGAAAAGAAAGAAAAACATTTATTTGGACTCAGTTCGTGAAACACAAAATACAAATAAAAAAATGAAAAATTTCAAATAATGCAAAAATAAATAGCGAGCATAAATATAATAATGTAAACAGCATATTATTTAGCCACGCCACCAACGAGTTCGAGCCGTCGACCAGTGGAACCTTAAGGTGAACTGTGGCTGGAACAGGACTGGATGCGCAAGGCAGAGGACAGGGTGTTGTGGCTTAACCTGGGAGAGACCTATGTGCAGAAGTGGACTGTAATTGATTGATTCATTGATCTTAAGATGTATTTACAGATGCAACGTATTACTTAAAAACGCTTAATGGATGCCATTCAAATTTTTAGACGTGTCTGTACAGTCACAAGCACTAATATGTACACAATTATCAACTTTTTAGAGTTATTTTCTCGTACCTACTATATTGATTGTAATTGTATATTGTTAGGAATATAGTATTTTGGAACCCACAGTCCCACACTACATAGGACCTATGTCAAGTTGCAATCGTTATTCCAAGAGGAAATCATTTTGAATTTTGCTAAGTGTATGCATTTTTTGGCTCGTGACTAAAAAAAAACGAACTCTTAACAATCACTAAAATGATCTCATCATGTCAAAGCATCCTTCGAATTCCCACACGAACCTGATTTATACGAAGGCTATTTAGCGATATTTAATACTCAATATTATTATAGGCCAGATAATTGGTTCACTAGACGGCCGGCGCTTGAAAGGAGCAAATTAAGACACAATTGTTGCGAGTATTTTAGCCGCATTCGGCCCGCTCCGCTCGGTCGGCTCGCTGGGCCTGCCTCTGTTTGCTGCCTTATTTCTCGTTATGCCTTATTGTCCTAGCTGATTTATGTCGCAATTACGTCATTTCTTATAGATTATGAGAATTTATGAGCTGTGCCCTAACATTGGATGAATGTGTCAGTTTAATGTGCAATGTTCCGGTATTTATTTTAATAAGATGTGCCGGAAGGATATTTTTAATAGCCTCAGGAAGTCAGAGCACTTGACAATGCCATTATTATAATAATAAAAACCGTGAAATTTTCAAATTGTATTTCAAAATGGTTTAGTAAAAAATGCTACCAATATTTGTCTTCAAAACCTATGTCATATTTAAAACGACATCAATAATAATATATGCAATTAATTACACCATCCGTCGCCGCTACAGGGTGTATTATTTCCGCCAATCCCGTCTAGCTGGCTTGTCGCACTGTGTACACATTTCGGCACTTAGCCTGGTGTTAATTTGACGATGACTGTCGCGCCGCCATCCGTCATCGCCGGCAGACACGTCTTTATGACGTCTAATTTGAAGATCATCCTGTGAAGTGAAGGGGTGACTTATTGTGAGAGCATGAGTAGCTGTTTTCTATGGAAGTTAAGTGTCATTGATTCTACAGTGTTACGTTTTTGAGTTACGAGAGCTTGCTGTTCCGTATTAAAGGGATTTTCAACATCTGTTACATGCACATTATTACAGTCATAGGCACTTAACACGTAAATCTGTTATTTCTCTAAATAACGTATCAATACCCTACCTTCTTTATATTCATAAAGAGGAGTCAAGTTTTGTATATTATACTGGCACCAATACAGTGGGTCTTATTATATCCTACAAACTAGTAACCTCCAATTATATAAATCAAGGTGTAAATCTGAAGTTGCCAACTTCACCGTAGCATTCGGCGAAACAATGTATCGGGAGCGGATCCAACAACATTCGATCGCAAACTCAGTTGAAAATCGTAACAAAGCTTCTACCGCGATAATTGGATGTGGCCGTTCTGAATACGCGCTAGACGAGACTTAATTGAGGTTTTAGAGTTGGGCTAATTCGCCCACCTTCGATCAGTTCTGCTCCCCTGGTCCCTCCGTTGAGGGGCTTCGTCTGGCAGCTCGGTTAGCAAGAATAATAACGCGGAGGTTAAGTGAGCCTCTATCAATTGGTGTTATGTTGCTTTGTTGTTATTAGGTGCGGAATCGCGTGGGTAGTATTGAAATACCTTGTTTGAAACTTTGAGGTACTGTCTGGAAATTGTTAGGTATAGGGTGTCCGTCTAATTTAGCACCTATTATAAGGAAAATATATTTGGAAAAGTGCTACATCTTAAAATTCAATATTACCGCTTTTTATGTAACACCAGTGTTAAAGCAGATATTCGCATGAAAAACTCACTCAACAAAGCGAACTAGAAGGCTCACGATGATTAAGAATTCTCTCACGTGCGGCGCAACAAAAAGTAACAACTAAATATATCGGAGACAGCCCGATAGAGGTCGGGTGCGGGTAACAAAAAGTAGGGGCCGGCCCACGGACACACACCCGAACAGATATGATAATCCCCACTATGTAAAATAGTGAAATTTAAGGTCTCTCCATGTGAAGAATTGTACTCGTTCGGTAGGCAAATTATTCTAATGCGGCCCTTTTATTCGAGGCACACACCGCACGGGTCGCCGAGCTCCTCCGACACTCATTTGTATTTCAATAAAATACCACTAGCCCTATCTAAACAAGGCTATGATTCGGATATCGATCGCGCCCACACTCCGAACAGCGAAAAGTATATTACATTGTTATTTCAATGTTTTCGGGCCGAGTATTTTCGCAAGCCGGTCATCCATCAATGAATCAATTTGAATACATTGAACATTCATCGAAGTTTGCATAAAGTTGGCGGCTATGAATATACCTTGGCGAAGCAAACAAAAAAGACGCCCTGGCTGGCTTACAATAACTTGCTCCCCCGTTCTGTCCGCGCATTTGTGGACACACCAATTCACTTTTTGTAAATAAAAGCGACATATCTGCGCGACAGGATCCGGTGGGTACGTATATCGTCTCGCTTGTCCGATTTGCATAGCGTCGAAAAGTTCACAATCACATTTACCTCATCAGCCTGCGGGGAACATAATTCTTCGTTCCATCTGCCATCTTCCTGTATCTACCCCAGCGAGCTCTTTTTGCAGGGGTTCGGCCGGCGGCGTTGTCCGCGATACATAAATTTCCACGATCGGTCATCCTTTAAAAACAAGTTTAGCTCTTTATCCGTAGGAGAGTAAGTTAAAGAATGGCTCAAGCGTGCGTTACCCTCCGATTCGTTACGTATTCAAATTATTTCGCCATCTTGTTTTTGCGTTCATTTGTGTTGTGAGCTGTGAGCCTATAAGTAAGTAGGTCCTTCTTTTGTGTGAGATTGGTATTGATTTTAGTAATTAGTCCTTTAGATGTCCACAAGCTTAAGGTGTACCTATGTATGAAGTTTAATACGTTTTGGAGCGAGTGTTTGGCTAATTAATAGAGTGCGTGGCGGAGGCTAAGGCGGGAGGCTGCCCCTTGACGAGCCTTCAGACAGCTCGCCCTAGCTCGGAAGTCAGCAGCGACTTAGGGCCCCCGTGTGATTCCCGCCGGGTAATTAAATAATGAGGTTTAAATCCGTCCTTTTGTCGTGTCACCAAAGTTTGTAGACGTGTGCACGGTTTGGATGCTTTGCAAATTAACGGACATTAGTAACTCAAGCTTCCGGAAATACGGTACAGAACATGGTTGACTTTAAATATATATTTATAGTTATACACAATCAAGTGTGAATTTACGTCTATTTTTTTCAGACGTCAGGCATTTATGACTGCCTTTTTTACCAGTAGTGAAAGTAAGCTTTTTCTTTTAGCTTTGTATTGTGGCTTATCTTAGCTTAGATGTTTATGAAGACTATGAGAAGTAATATCTGTTTCATTCACAATAACTCTGAATGGCTAACGTCAGTGGATCAGTTGTGAAGCGTTCTACACACTGTCGAAACTAAACGTCCCGCATTCACGTGTATACGGCAATGTTACGGTTTGCAGGCATGGTGTAGTAGTATAGCACCATTGTTAGGCGGTATAGAACGAGGGAAACTTAGATATTTTCTTTATATATAAATACATGGGTATTTCCTACAACTTCGCAAATCAAAAATGCTAAAATCACGTTTTGGTAATTGCATAAACCTATGACTTGATCCTAATAGTGTGTGTGTGTCTATAGCTCATACGTTTCCCACGCCACACACATGACAACACAAGGGTCCTATTCTTAACCGCAGCGCACACGCTCCGCAGATTCACCTAAAAACAAAAACCGTTCACTTTTGACGTTTCCCAGTTTCTATGTCTAATCTGAGTTCCGTTATGCAGCGCACGCCATTCAGTGGCCGCGGAGAACTTGAGTAAGAGCGAAGATAAGGCGTGGCGATGCATGCGACACACGTCTACTCTTTACAAATTCAGCTCTGACACGATCCATTCAACGGATAAGTTTGGTACAGTGTGCGCCCGCCTGAATGCAGTGATAACGCTACAATGACAATCGTGAGTTGATTTTGTATGGTTTAGAATTTCAGCGCGGTTTAAGAATAGGTGTTTTAATGAGTTGTAAGCGTGTTGGGTAATTTTAAATTGGAATTAAGAAAATTTTGTGCAATATTGCAACTCTTGTACACCATACTTTAGTGCCCACGTACCTAATTTCAGTTGGCGCATGGGGTTGGAGGAAAGCTTTGTGAACATAGGTACACATTTCAAATAATATAGGCAAGTATGCGATTTATACCTCTTTTGGTATTATGTTAATTTGTGCTTCAATATAAAAAAAGTTCAGTACCTAACAAACTAGAAAAAAAAAGTTTTTCACGAAAAATCTCAATAAACATACCATTTATTAACATTTATTGCCTACTTAATTCAATAAATCCCAACCCAAAACTGACCACTAGACCGTAACAAACATTTGCTATCAGAACTTATCATGACAAAAGTACCTACCCACCGTATCGATACTTCGGACATGTCACCGACGTTACATTAAAAAGCGTCGAACCCGTGACTGTGTAGCGGAAAGCCGGAGTCGGGAAACAGTCCAACAAAACGTATGGGGGGCCCGCTGGAGCGTGGCACGTGATTCATGCAGTTATTCAATAAGCTGGGGTAAAGACATGGGGTATTGATGTAACAATTAGTTCGATTTTTATTTAGGATTGGATTGATTGAAGGGATTACTAAGTTGGGTTTTGGAACCAAGTTCCTTATCGCTAGGCGAATGAGAGCTAAGCCGAAAAAAGTGTAACATTTCCGTGTCGGAAATACGTCACTGATTTGACTAATCGGGGCGCCAGCGCCGCCTAGCGGCGCTCGACAGAGGATAAGCAGAGTTTGTCGATGGCGGTCAAGCAGTGAACACATTTATAAACTGTAGCGCATTCCATATAGTTGTGTCATGTACATAAAAATTTTAATACAACTGAGGTACCCAATTGATGCAGCTCACTGTACCTACAGTGTGTTTATTCTAGTGTGATTAATTTGATCGTACCTAAATTATAATTTGATCTGAACTACCAACGGTTTTTGATGTAAAACATCTATAGCGGCGGGTCAGACCGACTGTTGGCGTGGCGACGCCGCGTCACCACGCCAATAGTGCCAGTGCCAAACCAACGCCAACGCCAATGTTAGCGTTGGTAAACTATCCTTTTATGCATTATTATTATAATTTCGATGTTTCACATCTGCCAGGCGTCCCGCAACGGCTCATTGTTCTATTGCGCAATAACCAACACTACCCATAATACGCTCACAGTAGTTAAAATATATGGCTGATAATAACGAAATAGATATATCCACTCCGTCATACGTAACAAAAGTGTCGTGACAGTCAAAATGTCACAGTATTTTGGTCAAGCTCGTTCCAGCCGTGCAACAACACCTCTCGTTTCTTTTTGTTTACATTTATGTGTAGGTAGTAAATTCCATCTCAACGAGGAAAGTTTATAAGGAAAGACGTTTAAAAAAATGTCGTTTCACAATCTGTAAGATTTACGCAATTTGCCCTCTTGTGAAAAAATACCAACACAATACTTTATTGTTTTTCCAAGGTGCTCAAAAACCTTCAAGTTTGTGTTATAAAACAAGTTATTTTTGGTTAGTAACCGAGTAAAGATTTCGTAAGGACGCCCGCGAACAGCCGTCCAGAGAAACTTTACAAGTTTCGTAACAACTTTTTAACGGTTTATTATGAAACCTGTAAGGATGCAGTTACTTAACATCAAGAATTTCTTCGGTATAATGTTATACGATTTCTTCTACATTTTGTTCGAGTAAGTTTTTCGTTGCGTAAGGCACAGCACGTGCGTCCGACACGGGTGCGACCCTCGGTACCCGCGAGACGCACAAATCATGCGACATCTCGAACCTTTGCTCTCTACAGAACATACAGAACACATATGAAACATATTTCACAAAATATCTGCTCAAACATGTTTACAATTCGTATCCCATATAAAGCTACAACTCACAACCAACTTTTGCCTCCAGAGGCGCTGCGCTCAAAATTGTCAAAGCAAAATTGACTGCAGTCTCAATTTTACAACGCAATAAAATATTGAAATAAAAATTCGCTCGCGAACCAGCAATAAAATAAAATGCTAACCGTTTTTACGGCGCCGACAATATAATGAAATAATCGTAACGGGCGTCGACATCACTTTGAATTGCCCAATAAATCTTCCTCGGGTCATATTGTCCGCAGTCCTCTTGGCAACACTTTAATATCGAGAAATATCATCTCGATAATCGAACGCACTAGCCGCTCGGTATAAATCATCCCCCACACTCGCTGTCGTTTATTTTTTAGACTTTCCATTTCCAAATAAAGTCCCTGAGCAACGGGCCAGTGCTTCCTCCTTCCGGGGCGGTTTCATATGATTTGTCGGCTGTCGGCCATTTCCCTTAATATTGTCAATATTTCAAATATTAATTGTTATAAATCAGAAAAGTTTTCTGTTCCGCTTTTTATAGCCATTTCCGAGATTGGATTTTTATTACGACAAAATTAACCAGAGATATAAGGGCTGGACGAGCGGGCCACTTATGAACGCATTGTTTATGAACGATAACGGAATCGATGAACGAGTCACACGTCCGAGGGGAAACGTGTTAAATTATGTAGGTGTACTTAGCGCGTCAATCTACGCACTACTTTGAAAAAGTTCCGCCCATAAAACATTAACAAGCACTCAAGAAAATTCCCGGGCGTGCCCCGTTCGTTAAGTAGTGTCAGCCGGTAGTTTTTCCCACCTCGAGTTAGTGAGTGTCCACTCGAGGCCGGAGGGTCGCTGTCATCGCGATTGGCGGCCGATATGTCCCAGGAGTGCGCCCTCGGCCGCGCGGAGGGCCTTCAGCGCGAAGATCATCGCAAAGCCCTCAATTAATGACAAACAATGGCGAAAGCCTCGCGCGCCCAATTTTCAGTTGTCGCTCTTGTTTTGCTCGGTGACAGTTGGCATGGGTCGCCCACTCACGCGATGCGTCTTATTCCCAGTGCTGCGACCCTGGAATTAGGGAAGTTGCTAAGGTAAGAAGCCCAAGAAATACGCATCATTATTAAAGTAACATAAACTTGGTAACCACAACTCAGTAAAAAACTGTTACATAAGTGGTTGTGGAAATTTGTCACCGTTTTTCCTCGATCGCACATTATAGAGCTTTATTAAATTACCAAAACAAGCCCTCAATTTCCTGCTCTTACAAAACGAGTACAATTTAGGTCAGCAGCATTCGAATACCAGCAACACAAAATACCGGAGAGCTATCAAATCACGAGCACTCGCTAAAATTCGTAGAGATAACTGCGTTCTCGCCACAAAACACGTCATGGTAAATACTGAGGCGAAGTGTTGTCCGGTATTTTCATGAGGCTGGGAGTCGCTCGCTCGGCGCCCGCTATCGATCCACGAGTGAGGGGGGCGGAGGGGCGCGGGCGGCACAAATTTGGGAAAACTTTGAAAGTTTCGCGTCTAATTCAGGCACACGCACACACACCCACAAGCAGCTCGCTGTCGCACACAAACGCGTTTGCATCGTAATTCTGTTTTGTACCCGTTGTTTTCGAAATGTCACGTGTCTTCGACCTACGTGACTGGACGGATCTTTGTAAAGGGTTCACACGCGCAAATTAGATAAACAGAAATTATGGGAATAATTTGGCAACCATGAAATGTTATCAGGGCTGAAATACGGCCACTACCGGTCGCGGTCGCATACGCAGGAAGGGTGACCAACACGAATGTAGGCGATGAATCTGTGAGGTAATCCGATCGCTGGTCACGCAAGACTTTCGAACAATAGACCTAAATCGAATTATATTCGAACTGACTCGGCACTACTTAGCCCAAAACTCGGCTAAACTCGACGAAAGTAACGAAACTTGCCCGGCCTATTAAGGTAATGTGACCAAAATTGTTACACACGATCACGCGATGATCAAAGCGGCATGCGGCATCATTAGCTATTGTGCTGTGAGTGCTTCGCCAAAGAAAACAATTAAGAAGATGAGCTGGGACGGGACAATGCCGCCGGACACGGCCACTTCCGGCGGGACGATCAAACGAACGGTTTTTCAGTGGTGTTTTTACATTAAAGGATCACTTGATGACAACGGTTGATTAGAAAAAAAATCGTCATTGTAAACCGAATACCCTCGTGCCAAAATCACCAGCTACACCTTTCCTTAGAATTACGATAGCTTTCTCTATAGAAAACACTAGAAATACAAGTCTTCTCAAGCAATCCAATAGAAATATAAGAAAACCCACACGTTTCAAAAACATGAAATCGTAAATCAAAATAGACTGAAACAACTCTTCCACCATTTTAAATCTATAAAAATGTTTTTCATTACATCCTTAATTTATCGCTGGTATATAATTTCTGGTCCTTTGTCTGTGGTTGTTAGTAAACAGGCCATTTGCGGAATAAAGGAATTCCATTCAAGCAGCTTTTGCTAACAAAAAATGGGGAACAAAATAAAAACGGGAGAACAATTAGCGTGATTTAACGGCCATTTCATTAGATTATAATTAATGTGATTATTTTTATTTTGAAAGTTGTTTTCTTGTTTTAGGGACTTTTTTCTATTGTTTCAATTTAGGTTTGTTCACGTTTTTAACCGACTTCAAAAAAAAGGAGGAGGTTCTCAGTTCGTTGGAATGTTTGTCTATGGAAACATTTTCTTCTCGTTTTCGTAAGAGCTAGATTTTTTAAGTACTCTCCCTAAACTTAGGTAATTAAAATGAAATGACGTATTACAAAATTAATCGACTTTTGAAATTCGAATAATCAAAACCTACTTTCAAAAAGAGCAATTTGACGTTTCTTCTAGTGGTCAGTAAAGCCCCATTTACACGGTGCACGTTTATTGCCTGTGGCATACCATAAAACTGAAGCAACAATTGACTGGTACCGTCTAAACAACACGTACATTTGTTGCACGATACGGGCAAGTTAGTTGCCTTTCAGAACTGGCATAGGTGTAAATAGCACGCAACATAAAATTGCACGTACAATAAAATCGCATTAAATTAGGACGAGCAACTCTGTGTTTAGACGAGACCAAACTTGCATGCAAAAATTGCGGGTTGATGGTTTACACTTGTTTTCGATTTTGGAAGTGAAAATTTCTTTAGGCGCGTTGGGCATTTTTGAGATGGGAAAAAACAATTGAACTCGCGACACCGTTACCGACACCTCATTTTTGTAAACGCGATTGTGCTCTTTATTTATATTACGTTACTGATCAATGTTCTATGCAAGTATTTTTACTTTAAAGGTTTTGGAAGTTTTTTTTTTTGTAAACGCGATTGTGCGCTTTATTTAGATAAAGTTACGGACCAATGTTCTATACAAGTATTTTTCTTCCACCAAGGCGATCTTGTTCAAGTTTTCACTTCTGTCGGCACTCCCGGAGTGCCACTATTTTTTTTTTGTTCTAGGCCATACCGGTTCCCTGACAATGTTTTCTGATGATTAATATTTTATTTGTAACTATACCAATAACAATGTTCTTAGAACTGCAATAAACAAACAACATTATAGCAAAAACGTAATGAATCAAAAACAAAGCTCATAGATCAGTAGTGATTACCGTGCAGTTGTCACCCCTGCCTTTGTAATTAACATTCGAGCCATTACTTAATTAAAGCGATCTCTTTTAGCAAAACTCTCCATATTATGATTAACGTTACTTGCGATTGGTTGTGTAAAAGATGAGTTATTTTTATTGTGTTTGTTAATGTGTTTTTATGAAAATTGCTAATTAGAAAATATTAACATAACATAACATCACGCCTTGTTTCCCCGAAGGGTTGGGTAGAGGTGTACCTGTAGCAGGTACACCAACATATTCGCAAAAAAAAAAAAACAATTCTGCAATTTCGCAAAATATGAATACTGTGCATTTTAATTAAAACATATGATATAACATCATGCCTGATGTTATGTTCTGTGTGTTGTATAGATACTATATATAGTACACCCAAATTTGGCAAGTTATGTTTAAGTCCCATATAATAGGGGGCGAGCCTATTGCCATCAACTGGGCACAAATCCAGACTCCGGGTGCTACTGAAAAATTCTTGATGGAAAAATCCAATAACACTTTGCCCTACCTGGAAATTGGACCCAGGACGTCATGCTCAGCAGTAGCGCTTACTTAGACCAACGGGGCAGTTATTTTAATGAAAACACAAAATAATAATAAATAATTAATCAAAAGATCCATTTTTTTATTTAAAAATGTTCAAAATCAATTTCTATTTTAAAATGAAAGCTATAATTTGACGTCTACGACATTGTGATTTGAATGAAACTAAATTTTGTTATACGAAAATTGGACTTATGATTCAAGACTTAATAAACGCTACGTTAGATTTTACGAGTATTAGCGCGTTTTGTTTAAATGAAAACAATACTGTAACAATTTGTAACATTGACTTCATGCTAAAACAATTTTATGGGAAGGACTATTTCTTTCCATTGGCTTCTTTCCAATGTATAGACAAGCTGCAACTAAAATTAATAGACTAAGATCTTCTCCAGGAAACGGTCTAAGTAAGTTCAGTAGTTCTCAAGATTAGTTCCTACAGCCAGACACACGAATTCGCTAACAATACTCAGTTAATTTAGTAAAATCGATCATTCACTTCAGCTATATACCTTAATGCAATAAATTCTGAAATGTTTTCAATAGTAAGACATGCAACACCTTAAAAAATGACTGCCCGAAACAAGTATTGATTCTAAAAGTGGGCAACGTCGCAAATAGCTGTCAAATGACTATTTTGATTAATTTGGCAATATTACTGTATGAAAATATGAAATATCTCTAACCAGTGAACTAGAATATTAATCATAAATTTCAATTTATAACACTGAATTTGATGTTGTAATCGTTTTAGGTTTAAAAAAGGCATTTGGAAAGTTTCCAAATACTTTTTGTTACATCTAAAACTAAATATTCGGTGTTACGATATTAATTATTGCATTTCATAATCAATATTTTATTTAGTTCACTAGTTAGCCACAATTCATATTTCCATACAGTAATATTGCCAAATTAATCAAAATAGCGAAATATTGCACGTTCTTAAAGCATGTAAAACTCGTTCAAGAAAAATGTGGACCTTAAATTATAACATTTTAATTCAGAAAGATGTAGGTACAGTTATGTAGCCTCAAAAAGATGGATGCATCGACAAGAATTCATTTGATTGTCTACAATCTTTTTACCATAATATTGTACCAATGAGCCACAAAATATACTTAATTGTAGATGAACATTGAGATAATATTATGATACACAAATTGTAGACAATAAAATGAGTTCTTGCTTATGTATACCTCTTTTTGAGGCTAACTGTACTACCTACTGCCTTCAATTTGTGTCCCCCAAATTTTTGCATCAGATTAATCAGCCTTTAATGTTCCAACTACTGGGACACAGACCTCCTGTTTGTGAGAGGGAGTGGGCCGTAATTCACCACGCGGGCCCGTGCGGGTTGGTGGATGGCACATGTCTTCGAATTTTTGGTTCTAGGACATCCCGGTTTCCTCACGATATTTTTCTTCACCGTTTTGAGAGCAGTGGTGATGGAATAATTTACTCAAAGTAAAGTGCCTACTTGGGTTCGAACCCACGACCTACAAGTTGTAAGTCACGGCCGCTACCACTGGGCCAGCTCTGCATCAGCATCTGCCCCAATCTCGGTCGAAGCTCATTTAATTAAACGGCTGCTATTAGTTCGCCCCCTCCATGATTTCCTTAATTTCTGTTAATTCCTGCACCCATAGACGAAGACTTAGAGACCATAAAATTCTTGTACTGATTTTGTTTGTAATCATTTTTAATTACATATTCAAGGAAAAATTGTATTTGTAAGGAAAAAAAAGCAATTTTATTATTTCTGTATCCTATTACCTTGTCAACAATATTTTCGTGAAATGCTATCACGAATAGTTAAGATAGTTGGCCAATTTATTATTAAGCGGTTTTGGTCTTTCTTATAATTTAGCCCCTAACTAAAAGTCACGTCGGTAAAATTTAACCCCTAACTACAAAGTCACGTCGGTACGTCGCGCGTCGATTCATGTTGTACAACTCCTATGCACGTAAAAAAGGCAATTAAGTCCAAGAAATACTTCCCAGAAAAAAATAAAAAAACAATTCAAGAAAAAAATTATCTTCGACAATTACCAGTAAAAAAATACCAGTATTTATTAACAAGAAGCTTGTCTGTTAACATGAACATGATGACTACCTTTCAATTTAAACCTCACATTTCAATTTACCTGGCTCGGTTTTATCTGTAATGCCTGGCTGGTAATTATGCCGCCAGACAGTGGGATTCCAACCCCTTTTTACTTGATATCGGCTAGTGCTTATATACGAGTTCCTACGAGATATTATTAAATTGTTTAATTTACCCTGCCTGGGTTTTAATGTGAAATGGAGATACACCTTGTTTTGTATTAAGAATCTCTAACTATTTTGTAAATTTAGGTTACACAAAATTATTTTCACTCCTCTTGCTCAAAAAGTCCGTCATTGTAGCGTACCAGAGCGGGGAAAAAATTGCATTTCTTGCTCTAGGGGAAAAAGTAAATTTTATCTGTAACTAACGAGCCTACAGTAACGAAAAAATCTATATTCTTATGTAAAACTAGCTTATTAAACCGCATACCGGGATAACAGATTGAACAAATTGTATATTTTTTTTAAATAAAATATTTAATATTGGATTGGATTATTTTATTTTCTCGCAGTCGTTGTGAAAAGTAGAGTGTAACACACGGCGCTAAAACCCATTATAACTCGGTTTCTATTTACTCCCTCGCTCGCTCAGCTCGGGAGAGAAAACTACCTCGATACAATGGGTTATTTTAGCCCCTCGTAAACAATCTAATATTTGGCATACAATGATTTAGAAGGAATAAAATAAAATTACAAAAAACTAAGTTACAAAAACTAAAACCCAACTACGACAAAAAAGTCAACTAAAAAGGTTTAAACAAGACAACACAGACAGACAAATTAAAAACCCGGAGTCACACGAAAAATCGAAACAGATTATGTGTGAATCCGGATTTTTAATTTGTTACGACTTTGTGCAATGTGAACTAATAAGTTACGACTTACGACCTGTGACTTAATAGGGTCTGATCTTCCTCAACTAATAGTTAAAAACTTTTTTTTCTAGCTCTAAATAAGCTACATAAAATAATTAATTGATTCAGGCGTGACCTTGCGGAAATCCATTATAAAATACAATAGACGTGGATATATTTAGTAACTTGTTCCGCTTAGCTATTTCTAAAGAGCCATAAAAAACTCCTGAAAGAAATCGACACGTGTTTCACCTCTCAACGAGGCATCCTCAGGATGACGATGGACTTGTTGCGAACTCGAACACGGCGTGTTGCCACACCAAGCGCTGAGTGCAGACTGAGCCTTATCGCCCGTGAAACCCACTTATATAGTGTCGCCGTTATCAGTGCGACCGTTATCAGCGCGATAAGGGGCGAACAATCGCAGCAAAGGTGACCTTGGCATATTCGTATTTAATTCGTTCAACAGTGTAATGTTTCCGGTATTAACTATCCAGAAAAATCCCATTTTGCACAACATTTAATAGATACAGGTCATTCGTTAAATAATAATAACACTTTCGAAATTTTACACACATGTGATAAAGGTTTCAGAATGTCAGTACTAGAGAGTTTAGAAATTGTCAAAAATAATACCGGAAACATTACACTGTTGAACGAATTAAATACGAATATGCCAAGGTCACCTTTGCTGCGATTGTTCGCCCCTTATCGCGCTGATAACGGTCGCACTGATAACGGTGACACTATATAAGTGGGTTTCACGGGCGATAAGGCTCAGTCTGCACTCAGCGCTTGGTGTGGCAACACGCCGTGTTCGAGTTCGCAACAAGTCCATCGTCATCCTGAGGATGCCTCGTTGAGAGGTGAAACACGTGTCGATTTCTTTCAGGAGTTTTTTTTTTTTATGGCTCTTTAGAAATAGCTAAGCGGAACAAGTTACTAAATATATCCACGTCTATTGTATTTTTTAAGCTACATAAAGTGCAAGTACCGTAAACCAAGTTATTCCATCAAAACTATAATATTAGTATCTTTTGAAAACTTTTGCGTCCCAAATTAAAGGCTTTTATAGATTTATGTTGGTCAACAATGCAGCGGTTTAGCAAGTAATCTAATTGATTGAAGAAATACATACATAACATACATAACATCACGCCTTGTTTCCCCGAAGGGTTGGGCAGAGGTGTACCTGTAGCAGGTACACCCGTACCTGTAGCAGGTACACCCACATTTCGCCAGTTATGTTTAAGTCCCATGTAATAGGGGGCGAGCCTATTGCCATCAACCGGGCACAAATCCAGACTCCGGGCTGCTACTGAGAAATTCCAGATAGAAAAACCCAATAACATTTTGCCCGACCCGGGAATCGAACCCAGGACCTCATGCTCAGCAGTAGCGCTTATGACCACTAGACCAACGAGGCAGTTAATAAAACTACGAAAACTATAAATGTAAGCAAAAACCTAACCCTTCGCCGCATCAGACGAAATAATAAAAGGCTGTGAAAACTCACAATTAGATAAATAACACGAAATCATTTTAGGTATCGGTACGTACTTAACTACCGGGGAAAAGTATATCCTACGTCTTAACTCAGGTCATGTTCTACCTGTGTGCCAAACATCGAAATCCGTTCAGTCGTTTTAAGACGTCAAACGGTAAGAGACAGACAGACAGAGTTACTTTCGCATTTGTAAAATTTGTATGGATTTACAAAATAATTCAAGTTGCTTTCACAATATTCTGCAAACCCTCTGAAAATATCAAGTGGCATTGGGTGCCTTTATCAATAAAAATCTCAAAGCCAGCTTAAATAAATACAATTCCTTTGATTTAGGGCGAGTTTAAAGAGGTGGCAACAAATAAGGCTGTTAGCTTCAAATCCGTAGTCGGGTCACGACGCGAGGAATCAAATGCACTTCCATTGCAAAGTACACACGAGGTCAGAGATATTGAGACACGGAATTTACGGTATTGGTCAGTAAATAACGCGACAGTTCCTTCTTTGTAAAATGAGTCAGTGTTTTCTGTGTGGATGTGAGGATTTAGATCACTAGATTTAGGTACTGAGAAAACGATACTCACACTATTATTTAAGTTATAAGTGATTTTGATTTCGATTTTTTTAGGTACATAGATAAATACCTACTACAAAACGAACACGGTATGGTAGGCGTTTAGATTAAATTAGTAAATATAGCTATGGGTTCAGCATAGATACATAACAATAGACTCAGTATAAGTCACCCCACTTAAAATCAGAAGCTTTTTTCACAAACATTATTTTGTTGTTATTTCGTGGGTTATTGAGTTAGTTAATACGATGGCAACAAATAAACCTGTTAGCTGTGTATCGGCAGTCCGGTCACGGCGACACATGGGATCAAGTGCACTTATACAGCGCGTTACACACGGAGAAATTATCTGAAGATAAGAGATCGGTTCATTGCCGTATTGGTAGAACATTTTGATAAAACTGGATTATTTAAAGAAAAATTTTAACTTGTGGAGTTCGTTCTTCTACAATCAACATTATGAGAACTTAAAGTTGCACGTTGAAAACATTGTGAAGGAAGGATTTGGGGAGGCCTTTGCTCAGCAGTGGCACAGTGTAGACTAAAAACGAAAGGCCATAGACTCAATTTACCAAAATGATAAGTTGAGTAATTTTGATTTTAACTATCCATGATGTATCATTGGCATAAGAATACTTTTCTTGTGGTAGCACACGTCTCAAAAGACCAACAAAAGTTACAAATAGAATTAAACCACAAATAACAGCATCTAATCAAACCGGAGACACAGGATATATCTCGCGCCTTCGTCCCTCGTGCGCCACGTCCACCTCACAAGAAAACCTTAGCGAAGTAATAAGAAAAGGTAGAAGTGCCCCATTGAATGATAACTCCGGGCCCTTTGTCTCGCGTCCGTCTTGACGAATCGAATTAAAAGGCTTATTGTGTCTACGTGACAGCGACTGAACCCCTCACCGACGCCAGGAGTTTTTGTTTCAAGCAAACTAAAATATTACAGGCCATTCACTAGATCCCACCCCAGCTGGGGAGATTTGCTACTTGAATTTGTACTCAATTTTTAACAGGGACTGTTAATTAAGAGAGTTGCTCTTTATTGGCGAGAGTATAGTCCTAATGCGTTAATTGTTGAAATGCAATCTCGGAAGGGAGTTTTTAATCATTTCAACGTCATATTTTTAATTTAGAAGTTTTGATGTTTTGATTTTTGTGACGTTGTTAATTGATGGATTTTAATTTGAGGAGACTTTGATTGATATTGTGTAGCCCTTTTTTGTTTTTGATGTTATTATTTTTTTGTTTCAGGCGTCCTTGCGACACCGGATGCCCTCTCCGTCTGATCAAGGTAAAGTTAATGTTATATTAATTGAAATTTATTAAGTATTTGTATAGTTATTGCTATTTATATTTTTTTTTATAAAAACCATTATGTATCAAATATAGTACACTAAAAAAAAAACGTGTGGCACTCGGGGACTGCCACGGTAAAGCTATTGCATAGCATTTGTAACCTCCATACTTCCTATTTGTCAACGCTACACTTGGGATGATGACGTGATGACGTGAATCAAAAATTACGTTCACATGACAACATCACATTGTCATGGGAACCGTCATTACATGGTAGGCGGAGTGGGGGGTGTTAGGTTTTATTTTCGTTACGTTACGGAATTTCTTGATTCGGTCGCCGCGCTCAAAGCCCGCGATAAAAGCTATGCAATAGCTTAAAAAATGTTTATTTTAAATTTGTAATGCCATAGCGCCTTAGGTTTATGACAGTTTATTAAAAAAACCCCTGGAATTTTCTTGTAAAAAAGAACGACACATTACTCAAAGCCACCATCATTTACCGGAGCCTCGAAGAAAAAACCTGGCACTTCCCTTGTACAACATGTCTTAATTATTCATTACATCCCACGACTCCTTGCAGACGCCAACCAAAAAGCGTACCATAAAAATATATACTAAAACGAACACGCACTTTAATGAGGGCCGTGCAATATTTATACACAAGCTACCCTAATTGCTAGGGTGGAGAGTGGAAAAAATGGGCAATTTCACGTAATGTAATATGTATATTTAAGGTGAGGTTCCCAAACGCAGCGCGGCCAGGAATTTTGTCGCGACCGTACATATTACACGAAACCACTTCAAACGTCTTTCTACGTCGGCTTCGGCTGTGATACCGGTAGGAAAGTGGCTCTATCTTAGCTTCGAGTATTAAATAAGAATTCGGGAATTTAAGAAGATTTCATACGTTACTGTGTTTACAATAGGGTGTTTAAAAAATGGTACTCATTGTTGTTTACTTTGAAAATTTGCTAGATAAATAAATGTCAACGTTGATCGTAAATTGATAATTTGCAAACTTAACTTATTCACATTTCTAATACTTAATAAATAATAAAAAAAGCTTTGTAATAAATTATCCAATTATTTAAAAAAAATACAGCAGATTCAGTTGTATTCATAGATTTTTATAATTTACTAGTTGCTCCAAAAAAATAGCATATCCCATTTCAATTTCTCAATCTTTAAAAATCTAAGTAGAGTAACTTTCCCCAGTACTGCGCAATAAGTAGCCGGGATTTTTATTTTTTCAATATGTTTAGGTGCTCAGCACGCTCCCCTCGCCGCCACAATTTCCTCTTGACGGAAGCCCTCAATCTAATGATATGGCTGTGTTAAAAAACACAAGGAAATTTAATAACGCCAAGAGCCCACAGCCCACGAGAGAAAACAAAGAAAATTTAATTTCGACGATTCCCACATGCTCAATATCGTTGAGAAGTTGCGCACTTGAACGTGAAACGTGCAAATTAAAAATATCCCCCTTATATAGAAGGAATGCATAGGAGTAGCCAGTTAATATGATTTTAATTGTAAAGTAACTTAATTGTTAGTAGCAATGTTTTATTTGCACGGCCGCCATATGAAACCGAGCGCGCAGGAAAAACCAACAGTTGAGCGTGCAGAAATCTGCATATCACGTTACGGGGACGGTAACCCTACAGTAATTATACGGGACAAAGCTTAAAACATTTCAAAGGTAAGCAAATTAGTTCCGCACTTAATGATCCGACAAAGCGCGTAAATCTTTTTAAAATGCGTGCCCGAAGTGTTTCCTTTTCCTGGGGTAAGTAAACAGTACGTTAAAAAAGTATATTTGCATAATCTAGGGGTGCACGTATGCAAATCCGTGGCCCGTACGGGAAAGGCGGTGAAAATTGTATCAAATTGTTCCACCAACACGTAGGCTTTGCCGGCAATTTGTCAAGCGAGCAATAATTATTTGGAGCCCCCAGCCAGAATGGCTGACAATATGGGCTGGCGTAAAGCGTGTCATTCGTGCTAAACATTATGACGTGTCATTTCTGGTTTATTTATTGCTGGGGAGTTCTGTAAATGTGTTAATTTTGGCTTTTCTCGAAGATTAAACTTATTGACTTACTTGGGAGTCCGTAGTGAAGGATAATCATGTTTCCAAACCGATTATTGTTGAAAATTAGGGACCTATCTATAAATTGTATGTTTAGGGATAATCGCTAATCAGATAAACCGTTTAACACGTTGTAAAATCACAAAATTAAATCTGAAAACCCACGTATACAAAATCCACAAAATACAGGCAATCGGCAAATTCCCACGGTTTTCAATAAAAACAAACCATTGCAAATGGCTGGAAAGGTCTCGAATTAAGCCGCGGGCTCACGGACCGGACGCAGGCAATGGCCCGTCCCGACTGAAAAATGTTATGCGCCACCTGTGGCTCGCACGTGTAATCGTATGCGTTTATCTCTGCGGGAACGTATGCACCGGTCCTAGGGTCCGGATGTACCAACAAAGATGTAATATGGGGTTTGAAGAATTGGTTATAATTTTTGGTTGATTTTTCGAGGACATATTTGAGTTCAGAGACAACGAGTTATTTTTTTTTTAATACAATTACCTATGTTGTGTCGAAAGTGTGGGTACGTTACCAAACCTAAATTAAATGGCACTAAGAAATAGAGAAAATTGCAAAATAAGCTTGCTCAATAGAGCAAATCTTCTTTACTCAAATAAAAATAATGAAAAAAAAAATCCAAACAGTACTTATTATTTATACCCAAATAATTTGAAAGTAAACTTTTTGATTTTGCATAATAAGGACATTTATGTTTAATGAGTAAATTGTTCAAGTACTGAAAATAAAATCCCTTTTGATTAAAAATTACAACACAAATCTATATCTAAACAGAAAGGTCCAGCACATTTTACATCCGCGTGTCACGTACTAAGCCATGCATCCATTCAATTCCACACCAATAGCCCGAATTTATGCGACGCCCAACGTTCGGGCAATTATCATTCACGCAATGACTGCTCCGTGTCCACTCATCGCTCCGAGCGAGCCCTCGATACAGTCCCGCACCCGACCAATTAACACGCCCATTGCATCCTGCTCAATTGACCAAACGATTTATTGACTGACCTCGCTTTTTTACCCAATATTTTTATCATTTAACCATTTTTACGAAGCTTTCAAACAATTTTCCCACGGTTATGAGGTTCTAATAGTGAACCAGGGCCCTTTATGAAGCCGAGCGGACACAATAACGATAAAGGTGAGCAGAAAATCCGGACAATAAAGCGTCGACAAAAAAGCTGAGTGAGGGCTAGTGCGGGCGAAATAGTTCGTGAAATTTCGAAGGGTCCCGTAGTTGGGGTACGCGCTGGACGGGACACTTTACGACGGTCCTCTCAGTAAACCTGCCCATTATGTTGGGTTAAGGGATCGCGTCCTCCAGTTATAAAGATGCCGAACGCTCGGCTAAGATTTGTAGCCGGTTTATGGATGTAGAAGGGGTTGTTGGATGCAGCGGAGGGTATTATGATCATGTCGAGTCGAGAGGTCGTATCATATCCAGGAGTCAACACGGCGAACATGATTGAGGACTTTCGAAAGGGGCAGCTCGGGAATGGAAATGCGATGCTGTTTTTCCGAATTGCAATGCTTTATTTTAAGTGGATATTTTGTAATAGTGAGCGGAATGTTTTTGTTTGGAAATCTCGTACCGTTTTCATAAAATGCACAGCTTGAATTTTCAATAAATATTTTTCAGTTTTTCGTATCAATAAATACAGTCAAGTTTGTTGCATCTTTAAACTCATAACATTTACGTTAGTTAGCTCCAAATCTGTTTTTGTGACTAGCCAAATAAACACAGGGCAAACGTCCACGTACTTAACGTTTCCACATGAGCTACCTAACACCTCAACGGCACTCAAAAGACTTCACTACATCCAAACACACAAAGTTGCAACATAACCGTTTCATCTCAAATCTTACCTCCCACCCGAAACTCACCTTTAGAGCTCAAAAGATAGAGTTTAGAATGAAGTGGGAATGTCTTTGGCAACTGTAGGTAATAAATTGGTTTGTAGGTGAGACATCTAAGGCTAATTGTACACGGCAATCGTGAGCGTCCAGTACAAACAGAAGCAAGGTAAAGGCGTTTACAGGTGTTTGCTAACAGCCCTCACGTAAACAGTTCAGCGTTGAGTTCCTTTTGCGGCGCTCAGCTGCCAGACTGATACTTTGAGACGAGTTACTATTGTTTGTACGTCTTATTGGGTACGGGTCTCCGAGTGTTATGCTGTTGTATTCTCTCTTTTGGTTGGAATATGTTGAAAAGGCGAAATATATTAGTTTGTGACTAAACTGATCAATTTCAAATAACGTGAGGCATCTTTTAGCTCGGGTGGTTTTTCGGAGATAGAAAACTTATTTTGTTTTTTCCGTGTATCCCCATCTATTTGCAAAGTACCCAAAAATAAAACAAACCCATAAAAGACAACACTAAAAGCTAACCAATAAACATCGGTCGAAAGTAGTTCCTTTAACAAAAGTTCGCAACAACGACTTGCTAAGTTCTATACGAAAATTGACCACAAAGGTGAACTGAACCACAGTTCACCCAAAAAGCGAGTGTGGTTGCGAAGCGACTAGGTTGTGGTCACCCCGCCCCACCTCGACACGTCTCGGTCAATCCTTTTGACGCTAACCTGTCGTGTGAACTGACCCTTTGAGCTCTCACCTACGACCGCAAACGTTTTGTGTATTCAGCTTTATGGAGAATTAATTTGGTAAGATTGGGTGAACTCTGTAGGTGTGGTAGCTCAATTTTATGTCCGGGTAGGTACTAGGTTTATTATTGATTCCTCATCCACATGTATTTCATGTACTTCTCAGCAGAGGAATTCTTATTTCCCGAAAATTAGAATTTATGAGCCTGCATCATGTTAAGATGCAGGCTCCTTCTACTTCAACTGCATAGTCATTTTAAGACATGCTTAAAGGGTCAACATTCGCAAATCAAGGACGCTAAAACCAATTTACCATCCAGGTAGTGGCGCTTTTTTTAGAACTTACAGAGTTTATTACAAAAACCCACTTAAACTTACATCAGCTCCACAAGAATCCACACGCTCTCCATTACCGGTATTAAGATCTCAAAGACACAAATGCATTTCGCAACAGCTTCTGTCTGCAAAGCCATCAAATTATCGTCTTTCAGCAATATAAAGCATAAAGTATAATATGAAGCCTAAGTACCTAAGCAAGCGGCTTTGCAAGTTCGCTCGTAGAACCGCGGATCTTAGGCGCAAAATATGCAGTGCGCTGGTCCTACTTCCCTGCATATCACATGAGACCAACTTTTGTCGATTCCTTCAATATTTCACTGGAAAATCCTTTGCTTTGCTGTATATGAAATTGAATAAGTTAAGTCAGTTTTATCTTTTGTAGTGATCGCGACTGCAAGACGAAGTAACTTTAATCTGATACCTACCTGTTTGTTGTTCTTGGCACAGTTACCATGACGAAAATGATTTAATTAATAAAAATTGCATAGGAAAAGCAAAGGTACAAGTTCTCTAAAAATCATAAAGCTTTATCCAATGAAAGTTATCACAAAATTAAAATGCACAAAGCGAACATCAAATAATATTCGCTACATTTGCACAAAGCGCCCCAACCTCAGAGCAGATACGACGAAACCTAATATTCAATACCGCTATCGACTAGTTAATAGCAGCATTGTGCTAGGACAATAGTTCCCACATCCAAGGAGATTGCATTGCGACTTAATTTCATTGCCTAATACACTCTCGTATTTGCTATCCATCCATGTTTGCGCGCCGTTCACTCTACCCTACAGACGTGGCTATATTTTCCTTTTGTCTAGACGAAATCTTAACGAATATTTAAGTAGTATAAATTAAACGTGAGATGTGTGTGAGCACGTTCTTATGACATGAAATTTGAAGAAAGGTTCCGGGATAGGAGTTTTTCGTTCTTTGAAAACAAACCAGTTTAAAGCATTGAGGGTAACCATGAAGATATAAAAATAACAAGAGCCAATTAAGGCGCCTAAATAGCAGTGATAGGAACAGAACAGCCACATAACACACCAAATCTCATATAGTAACAACAAATGTAAGTTGGAAACGAGGGTGGTATCTCCAAATTGCTCATGTAAGACAAAATTAACCCTCGCCCACATTAACACAGATAAGTGTGCGAGCTCATTTGCGAGCCTTCCGGCTGGTGCTCGTTACATCTTGATATTCTTTACCCCTTCACCGATACCCGCACCACACGAGCAATAAATGGCGCGGAAGGAGCCGCTATCGCGCCGCCCGATATCTTCCATCCGAATTAATTTCAGAACGCTCCTTCTCAGAAACGAACTAAGTTCGCGCACTTGTTATTTCGACGTGCAGCCGAGCGCGCGGCTTCTAATCGCGAAGAGTCGCGAGATAAAATGGCGACCCGTAATTACCATAACGCGCCTTTCGAAGATATGTGGAGAATCTTAATGGTACGGTGGCTCCGTAAATAATGGGCTCTTATGGGAAAGTTGGTAAAGAGCACTGTTTCGTGTGTAATTTTAAGGGTTTCCTGGCTCACGTGCTTTTTGAATAATGTGCTAAATACGGAGCGGGCGGTAATGACGCTCGCGTTTGTTTTCATATAAACTTAGACAATAGATTCAAGTTTATGTGTGCTCCAATGGCGTCCTTGTACGTTTGAATAATTTTAATTTTAGCGTGACAACACTACACTTGTATGAATTGGTACGTTTAATGGTGCCGTTTATCATGTAGTGCTTGTTACGAACTTTGCTTCTGAAGCAATAAGTACGAACTTACTAACACAAGGTTAGTAACTTGTTTAATAATATAATTTCAGAATTTATTTGTTAGTAGGTATAGTAACAATATCGTACCTACGTTTAGGGAGCCGCATAGATAAATATCAACAGAAGTTAATTATTGAGCTAAAATGCATCTAAGCGCGGGCACACAAAAGCGTTTCTGGCGCGATCACGCTATCAGCCGCAGGATGCAGAATGTCGCGCGCCAGTCGCGATTACACGTGAGTTATGAGCTATTTCTGAATTGTGGTCGCCCGCGGCGCGTCGTGCGGTGCGCGCCAGTTCGTAGCTTCTTTCGTTCTAAGTAATTAGCCCTTTATTTTAAACACACCGCAATAATTGTCGCCTGCAGCGATACGATATCTTGAGTAACTTTAGCGGCGCAGTAAGAAATTGTTTTCTCCTTGGAGAAAAACAGTCCAGTTTTCTTGATTACTCGAAGTCAACGTTTTTGGTAGGTAAGTAGGTTTTGCATATGTTGGGGTCCGTATTCTTTTGATCATACTATAATCACCTTACATACAAAACGGCCATACTAAAATATAAAAAACAACTGGTTTAGAACAATTTTTTACAGGTTCATATTTTCATGCTCAGATTAGCAGCAATATGAATACAATAGCATTAATAAATATATGATAGTGCACCACATTAGACATAACAACGGTAGTGCCAACATTTGCTCACCGCTCTGCATTGTTCCGTATGCATATTTGCGAACTCGGCTAATACGTTTCAAAATGCTCGCAGCGTACACAAAACGGTGTACACCTCCGAACAAGGAACGTGTTCGTTCAAATTACAAGCATTGTAAATTAGGACCAAAAACAGTTTCATTTTCCATACGAGCGCTGCAGCTAATATTGTCTCACCCCTAAAATATGCAGCCTTACCTGCGGGAATTGCCTGGATATAGTGTAATTGTTGAATATACCACGTCATTTAATCCCAGCTACATCTTCTGGAATGTTCGAGAATGCAGCCAAGATTTGCAGGCAGTCTGCGGCGAGGTCTTGGCCCCGGGCCTAGCGCACTTAATGCGCGGCTTAACTTCACTTGGGATTTCTCAATGTGTCTCACTACAAACCCGCTTTAGCAACACAACTAAGCACGCCTGTAAACAAACATTAAAAACTCGTTTACTTTCGAACCCTTTTGAAAAGAGTTAAAGTTGTAACGCCCCGAAACCTTCGAGCCTCCTGAAACTCAAGCTACTGCAAACAGCCGTGAGGCGTCGTAGATGAAATTGCAAAAATGTAAAAGAGCTAATGTTTGCTCACCTTAAACCCCTTCCCGACCCCACGTGCCGGCGTGACGAGCCGGATAAAAGGCTTTAATACACCCTCATCCCTTATTACGAAACTTGAAAAAGACAACAATATAGATCCAATGTGTCGCGGGCGCGGGCAATCATACGCGCATCAAAGGTGACGCGCCTGTGAGCTAGCCAAGTGTGGAGACGCCTTTATCTAACGACGTTTTGTATTAGCATTCTCTATGGAAATGACGAGTCAAAGGGCTACACGCGTTATGAGATCTCAAACAATACGGATTGTGACAATCCTGTTTCCTTCGCACGACAGGAAATGGTATTCGAATGTTTAATGAGAAGGCTCGGTGCATGTTTCGTAAATGCGGATTCCTAGAACGTCTGCTTTTGCATTTTGTTACTCATTTTGCGAATCCGTTTACTGCTTTGTAACAGCGGAAATTTTAATGTTGGATTTTTATTCTCATGTGACTGAAATGCTGCCTAAAAGAAGTGCAATTTCCATTTCTGACGGTTCTTTTGTCATATCATTCAATGTTGAAAAACTGGTCCTATCAGTGTTTCCAAAGACCAACATGCCAAAGGACCAAAACTTTCTCTTAGTATTTCCATCCTGTCTGCCTCCATACTCGTAGCTCGAACACATCAAGCAGTCATTACGGCCCTCGTGAAAAATCTCGGCGAGGCTGCTTTGCAAGTCAAAACTCCTTGGGGTACACTTGGCTCCTCCCGCACCCCGGTAGGTACCCGCTGCCGAGCGCGTGTGAACATTTTTCATATTGAGCTCCAAGATACAGGTGACGTGTTAAATGGCTCGATGTTTAAGATTCAAACAAGGGTACGTGAGTATGTATGTGTGGAGTAAGTGCTAGCTATTGTTTATCACACATTTGGTAGGTAGGTACATATATGAAGATTGAAACTAGTTTTCATGTAAACATTCAATGGTAAATATTAATTATGCTATAATCATAATTATTTTACTGGAAAACGTTATTGGAATTATATTGACACCGTTTTCCTTTAAAGGTTACACGTGGATGCGAAGTTCTAACGTAGGCGAACATTAAACTGGTTTTTTTTTAAACATTGAACGTAACTTGATTACTATTTCCGAACGTGTTAAAAATAAATTAGTACTTAAAGTGAGCCTGTTGATATTTAGGTTCTTAGTGACAATATATTTGTTACCGAACTGAAACTTAAAAGTTATTAAAATAAGAGTGTTTAGGTATTTCACTCTGCTTCATTTGATTTTTACAAAGGCTGGTTTCATTGGCATGGCAGGTGACCATTTCTTGCTCGCAAAGGGAATTGCTCAGTTTGTTTGGGTGATCTGGCTAAGCGTGGACAAGATCTTTATTAATAAAACACTTGCATTTTAAAAACCACTTATCTATAGGAAAGCAAATATTATAATAAAGTTGTAGCAAGATGTAAGAATATGCTTCAACTGGCATGTGAAAAATTTAAACCTTGCCGGGTAAAATCTTTGTTATAGCTGCAACGTGTGTCTTCTGCAATGCATTACATCAACGCCACAATTAATACATCGCATTGGTTCCTCATTCTCACTCGAAATACGTGTAGCAGTCCAAGTTCGTGCCGTGGTTGCCATTTAAAGCCGGTTAGAGGTCCATAATAGCGCCAGGTTCAACGTGAGGTGCAGATTCAGTGTCCAAGGGTAAGGCCGGGTCATCATGAGGAGCGGTATCGGAGTCCATGATAAGAAAAACAAACGTTCGAAGCTGCGAGTAAACAAAATAACATCCACAGTGCACGAAACCAAAGCGAATAGTTTTTTCATTGTTGTCAGTTGTCATTTCACTTGACGTTAGGGATGTTCGATGTAAATCGATACTCAATTGGGGCGGTACAACGGGATTTGATCGATTTTTACATCGATACAACAATATACCTATACGATCCACTACTGAAAATAGATAGAGGATCGATCAAATAATTGTATTACTGTACAATCGTACTGTAAAATCGTAATGGTCAGATCTATGCACATTCTTTTAACTAAATGAGAAAAAAATAAAATCTCTGGAAGAATACTATTAAGGCGGGCCGTTATTTTCCATAAACACGCTTCTCAATCACTACTGACATTTGCAGAATTGTTTGGGTAAAACCAGGACTCTGCCAATGTAGTAAGTAATTGAATTGAATTAAAGGCAAACATTAAAAATGATTAATTAAAAGCGATTTTATATCGATGCTCGGATCGAAATGATCCATTGGGAAGCAGAATATCGATACAAAGCAACCGGATCGATCATCTCTATATACGATATAGTAGGAGTTGCCAGAAAAACAAAAAAAAACTGATAATAATCGCTTTATAGAACCTAATTCTAATCTAAAATAAATATGTTAAAATACAGTAACGTTTTTGATTGTTTTATTTTAAAACAATGTAAATGAGTATAATATTCTCATACAGTACTGATTGGTCTCGTTTTGCAGACAAACACTTTTTTTTGGTTACCATATTTGATTATCTAATCGATTACAGACTGAAATTGGTGTTTTATTTCCGTACTGGTATCACTGCGTCAAACAAAATGGCTATGCTTTTTAACTGGTGGATACAGTTTAAATACTCTTTATTTCGAATTTTTATACGTGTACCTGGCTACTATGTGATGTGCAAAAATATTTATTTCAGAATTAATAATATTGTTTGGTAAAAATAATTTTTACGCTTAGCCAAAATTGGTGATTCCCTTTGAATCTCAACGGTTGAGCTGTTGGCTCTTAGAAATTTCCTTCCCTCTTGGCAAAAAATATACGTACACAACAAAAAACTGCCATAATATTTTGGTGGGCTCTAGATTCTATATTTCATCACAAATCTACCAAAACCAAGAAATAATAATTAACATTTATTTCAGATTTTAAAAAAATGTCCACGCTTAGCCAAAATTGGTGATTCCCTTTGAATCTCAACGGTTGAGCTGTTGGCTCTTAGAAATTTCCTTCCCTCTTGGCAAAAAATATACGTACACAACAAAAAACTGCCATAATATTTTGGTGGGCTCTAGATTCTATATTTCATCACAAATCTACCAAAACCAAGAAATAATAATTAACATTTATTTCAGATTTTAAAAAAATGGCCCACAGACAGCAGTGCCCTCCAAAAGTTAGTTGACATTGTTCCACTTCAGCTGTATTACGAGTTAAAATTCTAGTTTTTAACCGACTTCCAAAAAGGAGGAGGTTATATGTCCGTCGCGTATGTTTGTTTTTTTTTTTTTTTTCTTTTTTTTTATGTATGTCCACCGATTTCTCCGTCAATTGTGGACCGATTTTGAAAATTCCATTTTTGTTTGAAAGGGTATGCTCTCGAAATGGTCCCATATAAATTTTATTAACTTTGCTTCGATAGTATTTGAGTTAGCTTCAATAATACGTACTTTTTCCCACTTAGTATGTGGATGATATGATAAGTTCCTGTCACTGTTATTTACATAGCAGGTAGTGGTTTTCGAATTTGTGTGGTGTAGGTACCACAACTAAAAAGGGAAAAATAAAAACTTTTTACAAAAAAAAACAACCGACTTCCAAAAAACACTACAAAGTGAAAAATAACTTTAATTTCGGAAGTCGGTGACAAAAAACGAAAATTCTAAACCAAAGCAAGACACCGACTTCCGAAATTTAAGTTATTTTTCACTTTGTGGTGTTTTTTGGAAGTCGGTTGTTTTTTTTTTTGTAAAATGTTTTTTAAATGTATGAACTGTACACTAAAATTTGTATTGATAAATTCAACTAAGTGGGTACCTACCTATAATAAGGGATTACCTATTTTCAGTTGTGGTATCGTAATGTGGCATTACAGCTGAAGTGGAAAAATGTCAACATACTTTTGGAGGGCACTGTGTACCTTACAAACAAACATATGAAATATAAAATAAACATGTGTTAATTAATATGGCTTAAAACTATGTTAATAGTTCTTCACTTTTCACTAGCTTGTTAGGTACAAGCTAGTGAAAAGTGTGTTGTCTATTAATTATCTCACAAAAAAAAGTCATAAACGCCTCCCAAATAAGACCATTTAACGAAAATAAAAATTAATTTATACAATATTTTCCACTCTTTGGGTTCAGTAATGATCTCTGGATATGACACGTCGCGGCAGGGCCACGCTTGATTTACGTTCCCAAATGTCGGCACATCCAGAGCAGGTGTGCTTGTTCAACTTAGAAATTAGCACACCGTACACTTTTAAATTGCCTACGAAATTCTCCACTTTTAATGTGGAGTTTTTTTGGAGGAAATGTTTTTTTTTTAAAGAACTTTTAAATTGAACGTTTCTTAGTCAATACTGCTGTACTTCGCCTTATTTCCCCGAAAGGTTGGGCAGAGGTGTACCTATAATATAGGACACTCACATTTGTTTAAAACACCGATATATGCCAGCGGCCTTGAGTGGTTAGCTTGCGTGTTCTGTGCTGAGCTCACGCAACGCGTCGTACGTCCAGCTAGCAATAGGACTCGATCATCAAAAGTCTAATTTGGGACAGCGCCCAAATCAGACGCATTATTAATTTATTATACATAAATCAAAACGTGTTTTAATAAAACACATACACTAAAAGATATAATTATTAAATTATCTTTAAAATGGTCAAGGTTTCAGAAAAATACGCTTGATAGATTTTATGTTGATTCTTAGATGATGATGATTTTTAGTTTTTATCCGCGTTAGACATAACTTTACAAATTAATTACACTTTATAGTATAAACATAATAACATAAAACATAACATAACATAACATCACGCCTTGTTTCCCCGAAGGGTTGGGCAGAGGTGTCCCTGTAGCAGGTACACCCACATTTCGCCAGTTATGTTTAAGTCCCATGTAATAACATAACGTAACATAATCTAAAATATTAACAGATTACGTTATTAAAAAATGCTTTAATTTAACATATTTTTTTTAAATCATTAACACTACTCGTTTAGACGTGATCTTCAGAAAAAATAAAATACAATAGACGTGGATATATTAAGTAACTTGTTCCGCTTAGCTATTTCTAAAGAGCCATAAAAAACTCCTGAAAGAAATCGACACGTGTTTCACCTCTCAACGAGGCATCCTCAGGATGACGATGGACTTGTTGCGAACTCGAACACGGCGTGTTGCCACACCAAGCGCTGAGTGCAAACTGAGCCTTATCGCCCGTGAAACCCACTTATATAGTGTCGCCGTTATCAGTGCGAACGTTATTAGTGCGATAAGGGGCGAACAATCGCAGCAAAGGTGACCTTGACATACTCGTATTTAATTCGTTCAACAGTGTAATGTTTCCTGTATTATTTTTGACAATTTCTAAACTCTCTAGTACTGACATTCTGAAACCTTTATCACATGTGTGTAAAATTCCGAAAGTGTTATTATTATTTAACGAATGACCTGTATCTATTAAATGTTGTGCAAAATGGGATTTTTCTGGATAATTATTCCTGTACGCTGCAATATGTTCAGTATAAAATCATTTATAAAAGTTGCTTAGTCCTTATGTCCCAAGTAATAGGCGGCGAGTCTATTGCCATCAACCGGGCACAAATCCAGACTCTGGGCTGCTATTGAGAAATGCCAGATAGGAAAACCCAATAACGCTTTGCCCGACCTGGGAATCGAACCGAGGACCTCATGCTCAGCAGTAACGCTTGCGACCACTAGACCAACGAGGCAGTCAACTGACTGTCACTGCTGTACCTATGTATATGTATTATCAAGGCAAGCAGCTGCATCTCAGACAATTTAAACGCTAAGCTTGTACCTATAGATAGTTTTCTTAGCATATCCAATATCCCCCTAACAAAATAAATCTGCAACTCCCATTGAAGTTGACACAAGACAAAATCCATTCCCGCACATGTTACTCGACACATCGTTAAGGCGACGTGTACACCATTACATGAAATTATTCCGTCGTCCGCAGCCTCCGCAAATTGACATTCAATCAGTGTACACCCACATTGTTTCCCTATCAATCCTTATTGGGAGTTGGCACACGCGCCGATATGCCGCCATCAAAACGCAATTTGTTTATGAAAATTTATTGTATTCGCCATTACCGTGGATTCTTTTCCCTTAGCGACCCCGCGGAACGAAATCACCTTATTCAATTCCCTTTTTGCATACATCACACACGGCGCCTCGAAGGGGAACATCGCGGGTTTTGTCTGTACACGTGAATCGCGTTTGGGACGCGTGTTCGCTTCTTATTAGTCTGGATTGGATAAAGGTTTTTCTTATATTGCTTGGGGAAAGAATTTACGGTGTATCCTACTGTTGTAAGACGTTTTAGTTGGTCTTTTAAGATTCTACACTAAGTATTGAAAAGATTGCTTCATGATTTAAAAAGTATAAAACAACTTTTAAAAGCTCTAAAAACTTGACATTAACATTTTTGTTGTAATGAGACTCGAAGGACCAAAATTATTGTGAAGGAAAATAACAGGAAATGTCAGCTGACATTCTGACAAACAAGCTGACGGCAATAATTCAAACCATAATGATAGGTACGGTTCCACGTGCATTTCTTATCGTCCTAAATGCGGTGACGAATCACCAGAATATTTCCAATTCCAAATTCCCGGTGAAATCATTTATCAGCGCGGAATTAGCGCGTCACACACTGTCGTCGATGGTAAGTGGAGCGCGCGATATGACGCGCTTTCCCTTCTGTTTCGAGGATTTGCGAAAAGAATTGTCGCATATATCACAGTTAATAGGGTGCGGAGAGAGCACTACTTATGCCTAATGCGACAAGGAAACATGCTTCCCGCCCGCACGCACGAATACATTCCCAGAAACTGGATTTTCAATGGCAATAAATATGTGAGTGAGCCAAGCTCCTGCTTTTTGAGAAAATATGAAGATTATGCTCTTCCATAATTCATTTGTCGTTTGTTGCATCGATTTCGTATTAGGGATGTTTTTGTGATCGTGGATAATTTATTTGTTGATGTTAGTGAGGTCTGAGGTACAAGTGGGGGGTGGTTTGTGCACCTGCAGCGATACAAAAATGTGACATTAACCCCTTTTCCCATGACATAACAGTAAACCGTGACGTGGTCGTAAACACGGCGGGATGAGACTTCGTAAAAAGGAACGATGCGGTAAATATGGACAGGTGATGTCTTCGCGACGGTAAAATGTCGGTAAAAACTGTTAAAATGCGCTCACCGTTGCTCGGGAGGGTGCAGAGCTAATTTTTTATGGTTATATTGTGTAGGTATCACTTGAGTAAGGAAAACACGAACATTGTTTGATATATTTTTAAATCTTAAACTTATTACCAGCATCAATTAATCAGCTATCGTAAGTACAGCAAAGTAAAATTTAATAATGCATGTCTGAGGTTGACTCTCGTGACCAAAGTAGAAAAATAAAACATAGTTTGCTCATATCTTTTCCGTTTATATAACAAAAATGCTAATATCCAGAGGCATGAATGAAAATCAGACCATAAAAATGTATCACAATTATTTTGATATATCGCCAAAGTTTATCGCCCTTTGAAGATGTTCCTTAAGTCTATAAATTAAGACCGAGACGTACCGCAGCCATAAAACCTAATATACGTAATCTTTATTTCTTACACGGGGTTAAATCAGCGGATTATGCTAAATACTTGGTATTATTGCGTATGCGTCGTTCGCATACGTAACTAGAGTTTATCAAACGCCCCTAAAAAGCTGTTATATTTTCAACACATGATTATGTAAAAGAATTCCGAGATTCCAGATTTCTACGTACAAGGAGGATGCGTCGTTAAGACGTGAGGTCTCGAGATTTGCATCTTTACCACTCTTTTGTGGGGTGTGTTTTCTCACGATAATGCTAAATGTTACGTCGTAGCAACGTATCTATATGTGTGGGTTTTACCGAGTGTTTGTAAGTCTTAAAGACGTCGTTCGTATCAAAAACCACAATTTATAGAGGTATTACATTTTAGTCTAGTGCACTCCTTCAATTACAGGAGACTACCACAGCATGCTTTAAATTATCAACTAAATTAAATTAAAACTACAAAACAAAGTCTACTATATATTAGTACTTAAGATTAAATCATCATCATCAGCCTATAATGTTTCCACTGCTGGGACACAGGCCTCCTCTCTGTGAGAGAGAGTGGGCCGTACCACGCGGGCCCAGTGCGGGTTGGCAGATGTCACACGTCTTCGAATTTTTGGTTCTAGGACATGCCGGATTCCTCACGATGTTTTCCTTCACCGTTTTGAGAGCAGTGGTGATGAAACAATTTACACAAATTAAAGCGCCTGTCTGGATCCGAACCTACGACCTACAACTCGTAAGTCGCGGCCGTTACCACTGGACCACCACTGCTCTCAAGATTAAATAAAATAGACGAAACAATGTATAATACAAACACATCGTGTGTTTAAGTTTTAGCCATGTTAAGTCATGTTTTATATTTAAAAAAAACTTCTTTCAACGATTTTTAAACTTGTGACTCACTGATGTCAACATTAAAATATAAAACTGAATTAGAAACTCAAGTTTTCCGTAACAATAGACATAAAAATAGTTAAAGAAAACTGTTAACGTTTAAAATATTTTCTGCCTTATATATAAAAACTATGTAGCTATGACCGTTTGCATAATGACTGCATGTTTATTTACAGCAACAGGGCTTAAAACATTTCCAATGAACCTTGCTAATATTAACAGACACATTCACTAACAAAACAGCTGTCCATTCCCCCAATTAGAGCCAGTCTAAATAAAAATCCAAACCAAGTTTCAAACGACGTTTCGCCGAACGGAGCAGCATGTTAGCGAATAATTGATGAACTACACTATTTTAGACCGCTACAAATGGTACAATACAAGGCTTTTTCCAACTGTCAGGGTATAAAAGACCGATTTGTTTTAGTTGACGCTCGGAACTATTACTATATGAAGGTTGACGTACTAATTATATACCGCGTACGTCAAATAAGACAGCTGTTTGTTAGCGCACTGTTTTTGTTTTGATTTTAAACTCTGTCAGCAGGATGTAACCAATACTATTAAACGAGCAATATTTGTATACATATTTGTTTGTATATATATTTGTACTCACGTTCTCGAAATCGGCTCTAACAATTTCGATGAAAGTTGCAATATAGGGGTTTATGGAGGCGAAAAATCGATCTAGCTAGGTGTCATATCTGGAAAAAATTGTTTTTTCCGTATTTTCACCTGAGCAGAGCTCGGTCACCCAAAGTTTAGAACAAGAAAATAAATAATGACATTAGAATAATGACATTGGAATAATGACATTAGAATAATGATATTAGAATAATGACATTAGAATAATGACATTAGAATAATGACATTAGAATAATGACATTAGAATAATGACATTAGAATAATGACATGGCAGCACGGAATAAGTAGGTACTATACTCGTACATGGGTTAGTATGAACTCTCCTATACTATTAAATGAGCATTGTCTATTTTCACCAGAGCATAGCTCGGTCGCCCAGGTACTCATTCTTAATTTCTGTTATTTTTTGTGTTTTTTTGCCAGAAACATAAATGCGATTTAACAGAACATTACTAACTGCCAACGTCTCAATAAAGAATTACACTAATAATCCCCCGTCATAACCGAAATAAAAAGTGTCAAATACGCCGCATACACAAACGACTGCCTCGTCAAGTTAATAACACAAAACAAAGTACCAACAGAATCTCTTACAGCAAGAGAACAATTAATCAAAACATTGGGCCGTTGAAAAAATGAGTAATCCTTCCGAGACGGAGTTAAGTCATTATTATTATTTAAATCTTCAAAATTACTCGACAAAACTGCGCTGTATAGATATAAGACTGCAATAACCCATTTGGGAGGATAAGAAAAAGGGATGGTAGTCATTAGCATATAATGACAGTAATTAAAATACACAAATAGAGCTATAAAGGAGGCCGGGCGATGAAGGGTAGAAGACAAGCCGTCTTCATGATCGCCCGCGTGAATTTATACATGGCAAATATTTTGGTAGCGGCTTCGGCTCAAGAATTAAGAACAGCCTTGTTTAATTTATTAATTAATGGAGCCAGTGTTGCGGAGACGATGATGGCAACACTGCTGAGCGGAACTGATTAGTCGATAGTAAGCCAATGTTAAAATACATATTTTGTGTAAAGTACAGAAAAATGTAGTCTTCTAAAGTGAAATACAATAGACGTAGATATTTAGCAACCTATTCCGCTTAACTATTCCTAAAGAGTCATAAAAACCCTGTAAGAAACCGACAGACAGACGCAGACACACCCTCTGCGTCCGGCGCTCGGCGTGGCAACACGTTGTGTTCGGGTCCGCGACAAGTCAATCGTCATCCTGAGGATGCCTCGTTGAGGGATGAAACACAAGTCGATTTCTTACAGGGTTTTTAATGACTCTTTAGGAATAGTTAAGCGGAATAGGTTACTAAATATATCTACGTCTATTGCTCTGTAAATATTATACGCACATAAATCAACGTCAAAAAGATACTAAATTAAAAATCCTAATCTAGTGACCCTCAAGAGATGAAGGTAACACAAGCCACGTACAAATTATGACAGGCACGGTGATGGGCAAGCCTTTCCCTCGAATTATTTCAATTCATTCCTCGTCTCTCGCTCCACCGCCTGCGCAGACAATGGCGGCTAATTACGAGATGTAAGGCTTTATTAACGCAATCGCGTGGTTATTAACATAAAAAAATAATATTTACTGAGCCCGGCGCCGGCGAAAGTGCTTAATTTACGAATATTGCGGCATTACTCCCATCTCAACCCTTCCGTCTTACAAATAATTGCAGCGATGTTACGCCTTGAGAGATGGGATAAGCGTCAAGATTAAACCTCATCACAATTACTCTGAATAAGATTTAGAATTCTAATGACTGGCATTACACATTCCGAGAAAGTTTTCCAAATTTTCCGGATGCATCAGTGGTTTAATATTCCACACACATATTCTAAATTTGATTTAACGGTCTTAAATAGTCCCTTCGCAGATTACCCATTGATATTTTAATGAAAAGTCGGTCCCTTCGTCGATTCCAAAACGTCAATATTAGCATATAAATAGCGAGTAAAATATGACATCAGCATTTTAATTTTTCTATATTACGAAGCGATTTACAAATTAGCGGGTAAGAAAATCGTCGAGGAAGCCTTAAGAGGGTCGACCTGCCCGCAGATGTTCTATTTAAATGTAAATTTTCCACCGACACGCCGACGACACGGATGAAAAAAATAATTTAGAATCAAAATATTTGACAGCACATCACAATCATTTGTAATATTAATAAGTAGAGCTTATTTTTTAAGCGTCCCTTATAAAGTGGAGCATCTTATATTTTTTTTAAGAAATGAAGATATTTTTTGAGAAAACCCCAAACTTTGCAGGAAGGAAAAATTAACAAAATTTGACAGCGGTATTTAATCAACGCCCACAACAAACACTACGGGAGGGTGACAATTGCATGCACCGGATGGAAAAAAGAGAAAGCATTCTTTTCAAGAAAGGGCAACAATGAAAGAAAGAATTACGGGAAGGACCTCGGCGGAAGTGGAAGTGACAGATCGCCGTCATGGCCGACAATGGTGGAAAGTCACACCTCTTGTTTACGGGACGTCGAGCACGCTTCTGAATTAGCTATCATTTACTTAAGCACTTTATATAATTAAGTGGAGCGGCCATTACTGTCACGAGGGTCGCCATATTCTTTTCATTGCCGGCTCTAATTGCACCTATTAGTTGGGCGGCGTTAGTTAGTGGACATGTGTGAACAGCGGTTTATTTAGACGAAGGTAAGGGAAAAGGCGCGTACAGTAGAAACGTTGATTTTAAATATTTTTTTGCTTCTGTTTTGTCATTTTAATTAGTAATCTTTTGTGTTTAACAAAACCTGTAGACGTCATTGTAGTTCCTTTCATACCTATCCGAAAATTGGGATGCTAATCAAGGATACTCCTGTTACAAACTTAGTCCAAAACGGTCAATCATGAATACAAAAACCTCGCATCGGACGGTCACGTATAATCCTATTGTTGTTCTACTAACAGTATAATTCTCTCAACAGTTTTGGAATTCTAAACTAAACAACATGTTCGCGAATACTAACTTTATTTATACGAAGTAGCGTTGCATAACACGTGAATTAACAAAACGCTTCAAGCTCATAAAATTACAATACAAATTCAAAATGTTCTTCTCATTAAGAATATTTTGAATCAGCCATTTTAAATCTACATTAATCCCCTTTGCATCTCAAACTAACGAATCGATCATAATTGATTAAGTACAGCGGCGCGCTGAGGAATACCACAAAGGAGTCCATTCGTACTACTGAGCAAAACAAAAACAAGCCTCCCTCCCTTTTTTGACCGACCGAAAGCGAAATCTGGCTTTGTTCATTTACTCGGTAAACCGATAATTTCATTAAACAACAAAGTGGGACTTGTCGGGAGTTTTGTAAACACGGCAAGAAGCCAATGTCCCCTAAGATGGGAAATTCATTTGAAGAAAAAATTCTTGTCTAAGCACAACGCGGCGAATTAGGAATCCGCGGACCCCTGCTTGTTTGCACCATAAAAAGTGGTGAAATTTAATTAAAATCAGTGCACTGATTTCAGTCTTGGAAATATCCAATCATGTTTAATTAAACGAGACGAAAAAATGGCGGAAGTTTTGTAAAAAATCCCGAAAATGTACCCAATCGAAATTATTTCACTATTCGATGAAAATCGAGCTCCTTAACCCTTGCTCCGCCGAACAATCCAGTTAATATCGTAAGCGTAACCTAAAACGGGTGCATTCCGCACGTTAAAAATATCGCGGAGTAATTTGGAGCATTCGGGCGGGCTACTCGCATTAAAGTTAGGTAGCGGGCAAATTAAGGCGAACCCCCGATATATTGCGTTTGTTCTTTTGATGCCGCCAGTGAAGGGTTAAAGCCAAGAATGCTTTGCTTTTTATAGTAAACTCAATAAACCGGGGGCTGAAGTTGTAATACGTTTATATGAGTATAGCCATAGCGTAAGTACACACACACTCATGGATTCTTTGGTATACATTGGGAAAATGTGGCTCGAAAGACCAGTACAATTTGGTCAAATTTTCGTACTTTTTTAACTACTTAAACAGAATATTTTAAATTAATATAGCAAGGAATTTGAAAAAGATATCCAAAAATAAACATTATCATAGGGAGCGTTAGCCTGGAAAAAATTGCCCAATTTTTATTTCAATATATAAATTATCCACACACGGGTATCCACAAATACTCGTTATACAAAGCCAATGAATTATACCTCAGTCAGGTAATTAGACCGAAAATACCATTAAATTAATAAATAAAAAACAGAAGCGGACCCCATCGGCTCTCGGAACGACGCGTGGGCCCCTCAGTCGAATAAATTTATGTAAAAATTTTCATTAATATTTTTGAGGCCGACCGTCCGTTCGCCCTTGGGAGTGAAAATCGAGTTCGCGGTCGCGATGGAAAAATGCAAACCGAAAATTATGGGGTCCCTCGCCTTGTATTTGCTTATGAATACCGTTACCTGCACGACCCCACATCGTGAAATATAAATATACGACGCGATACGGGAAAATAAAATTAAAACAACAACGGGATCATGTGAGAGCCGATTGTGTAAAATGTATAATGGAGGACAAAATGTAAGTGACCTTTTTCAGGATAGTTTTTCGCGCGCCCTCGACCTTTAAAGCTGTAAGTACACTATGAAAAACGCCCCTCGCAGGATCTTGCGAGATTATGAAAGATTTGTGAGTGGTGGAGTGGTGCCCGCGGCCGGTCGCACTGAGCTTAAGAGATTTAAATCGCTCGCTGGCCCGGAATGCCAGATACAAACAGATTTCTTACTGCCCCGAGTTTGTAGAAATGATATCTTGGAACGAGTGTACTCAAAAGTTTGGGGTAGATAAACGCATATCTGTATGTTTTATTGCTCCTTTCGACTGTGATATCTGGTAGAAAGGATTTAATTTTTATTTTGTAATAGAAAGCACATTATTTTACACTTTCTGATTTACACAATTTACATTTGTTATTAAGTTGTACTTAAGTAAATAACGCATATTTAAAATTACGAAGTGACATCATGATGGTACCGTTGAGGTGAAAGAAACACATTTTTTTATTTATCAATAAAAATCATCAATTCCGCATCATTCCAAGAAACTCTATACATACTTCCTTTCCAGCAAAACCACTATTATATTTTCCAAAGAGATTTCCTTACCTTGAGTTAATATACCGCTTCCCCGCCACAATGCAAGCGAAATCTGTAAGCGATATCTCAGCGAAACCTGTAAATCTTTCGGGCATTTTTATATTCGGCGAATTCTGTCGGAGAGGGCTAAGCAGGTCGCTCGCACCACCGCCCAGAGATTATATCTTGACACTTGATGGATGAATGGTTATTGGAACTCAACATTTTTATCATTTTGATACAGTTGGCCCAAGGTAGTTCACTTGATACGTTCGCTGCAGGGGACATAGTTTACCGAGGTTTACTGATACATTTTTCAAAGTGAGCAAGTTTTGTATGCTTTGGTTTATCGCTGGATGTTTAAAGTTTTTTGAGATTGAACACAGTAACGATCGTGGTGGATTGTTGGTTGCATGTTTTGTGACAGAACTGAAAAGGACTACTCAGGGCACTATTCAAAAAATTTAAGTGCACAAGTAAGAGAGTTAGTTTGGTATTTAAGAGAGAGAGCAAGTATCATCCGGGTACGCTCATTCCCGCAGATCTCATCCATCACCTTGCAACAAGGTGAGATCGAGATAAAGAGAGTCAACGAATGAAAAAAATATTACAACTCGTTATGATTTTTTTATAGGTTTCTTTTTATTCCAGCTCCAAAATGGAAAATCCTAGCCAATCAAATAAAACTAGTCACAAACTCCAATCAGATAAACTAGTCACAAACTCGCAATCATAACTCGTATTGAAATCAATGTCGATAAATCAGAATGATGTATGTGTCCGCGATCCAATGCTTGTCGGGTGTGAAATATGTAAAATTGGCAATGTTCTTAGCGTGCATTGGAGCGACTGACACCGCGGCCCGGTCGTTTGCACTCTTTACTACACCCCTATCTCACACTTCATATCACGGACGGTGTGCAAATAAAGTGTTTGGTTTATAGTGAAAGGGGTATTTTGGGGAATTGTGGAAGAATTTATATGTATGTTTATTGAACATTACATTATTATTACCTATGTAGATATGTTTCGCTGAAGTTACCATTAACTAAGTGATCGTGTTGAACTAGCACTGTGTCAATGGATATTTATTATTTTATTAAATAAGGTAAAAAAATACTTTTTATTTTACCGCTAATAAAAGTATTTTATTTATTTCTGTTTTATTTACTTCCCTTATTTTAACTTGCTTGCTAGCCAATTCTGTTCCACTCCTGGGTAAAGTCCATCCTTCAATTCATCCACTCCACAAGATAACTTCTTTAATTTTTCTTCTGAAATAATCACAAATTTTCTAAAAAACAACAAATTACTTAACACTTTTTTGTTACTTATTAAATATGCAGCTACTCTCAACAACCAACCCCAAAAACAGAGCATATTTTTTATCTTTTTCCTAACCCTACACCCATTTTTCCAGCCACTTTGGCGCGCATCATAAGCGATATGTGTGGAGAAAAACGCGCGCCACCGTTAGCAGAAACATATCAATTCAATTTGAGCCCGAGGTACCCGTGAAATAGGGCTGTCCCGCTAAATCATTGCACCTACCCGCGATAAACATCGCCTTTCTGTTTTATTACATATGACAGAGGATTTTATTTGAAGCCAAGTTTTTGCTACAGTTGGGACTTTAGTGGCGGTTTCAAGTGTCGTGAATGCTTTCGGAAGGTAGATCAAACAATATAGGTACCACATTTCTTTTGTGTGTCTCTATGAATCAGTACCTACTGTGATTTATTCTTCTTTTGATATTATAGTTTTTCGCGTAATAAATTACATAGTGTGAAAGTGCATGCAACGTGTTCACTCGTGTATGAAAATTCCAAACTATTTCTAAGCAACACACAACCCTAAAAGCCAACAAAATATTAAGCAGCTCTTAAAATTCATACATTCTTATACAAAAACACCGCCAGCGACATTGTTAGTTAAGCTTGTAGTACAATTAACCCGCCCCCACTAATAAGACCGAAAGTCCTGCTTTAGTAAAAATTCAGCGCGTCATCCGCGGCTGAGTGGATATAAAAATTAAAAATGCACACGAGCCCGCAATGCCTCAAGGAAAATATGTTAAACCGGGCGAATGCTTCGTGAAATTTTAAAAGCACTGTCCGTTTTTTCTTTTAACAAGCCCTGTTTAAGATTTTTTCTTTTAAATTTTAATTTACAATGTTTAGAGTTTGTGGTGTAAATATTTCAATTTGTTTCACTTTGCGAGGGTTTGTTGACGCTTTTACAGTGAAAATTAACAATTGTATGAAGTTTAACTTCTGTTAGACAACACAACAAGCTGTTCCAGTACTAATTCCCGTGCAAATATTCCAGAATTTCCGCATGAGGAGTATGAAACTTAATTTCGCTAAAATAAAACCACACATGTTACATCTTCTGGAACGAATGCAGCAATACATGTACCGATAGATAGCTACCAATTTAATATCCCACTCATAATTGAAGCGAACGTTCTTCCGAACCCATTACTGGGAGCTCGTAGACTAGTCGAGGCTTGGCGAGGTAATGAACTCACATTATAAATGCAACGAGGCATCGCCTACGATGCACCGGGAACACTCTGACGCGAAGAATTAATTCATTTGCATGTAAAACTTCACCTACGGCACGCTACTTAAGATTAGGTATGAGATGCTGGGTCGATATAGCTTGCTTGTGGTGATATGCGATGGTTATGGATTTTGTTGTCATGGAAATTGGTTTATTTTTCCGGTTATTTTGATTTTTGACTTAAAAGACACAAAACATTACCAAAAGGACCAAATTCTTAGCATGTTGATAAAATATCTGTGGCAATTATAAAAGCTACTCTAAAATATTTAGAAAATCAATTAAGATATTATGTAAATCAATATTTTTTTTTCTATTCGATACACAAAAAACAATTTACTTTTATCATAACTATATAAATATATATATTTTTTTTTTTTATTTTAACTTTGTTTGAAGCCCTGGCTCCTGAGCTAGGTAGCAACCTGTGTTACTACAACTAACTAATCAACATCTTGCGACACGTACACTCGAATTATGAACGAAACTACTTCCAAACTAGCAAACAGATGTCTTTCCCACATACTTTCAGAATAGTTGCGACTAAGTCCGCTTAGTTCGTTGACTTTTACCACTAAAACCTCAGCTAGACACCTGCATTACTCGGCTCCTCTTAATGGGATCCCGGGCCCCTTCGGGAACCTGCTCCTAATTCCACGTACTCCAGTTAAGGACTTTTTACAGACACTCGCGACTCTCTTGAGGACAATCGGATGCAAATGGTGACGCGAATTCGGATAAATGAGATTTGGTGATTGAAAGCACTGGGGTTAGATTTTTACAATTTCGTGGGAATTTGTTTGATGTCGATTAAGGGTTGTTCAAAGTGAATAAGTAAAAAATAAAACAAAAAACAAACAAACTTTTCAAGGCTTTGTTTACAAATTGTTTGCAGTCTTTTAGTTCTGATACATAACTAGTTTCGTGTCCTTTCCTTATTTACGTTGTCCTGTTTTTCCCTTGCAAAATGAACTGAACATAACTAACTTCTTAATGACTTCTGTGAAGACCTATTCTCAAAGAAAAACATGTCTTATTTGAATATCCCTTTGTTCCTTGTTTACTTTATTTTTACGGGAAATAAAATTTGATACACACTGCAAACGACTTGCGAAATAACAAAATAAATTAAAGAGGGTTATACAATAGCTGGGAAAATAAGAAGTGGCCCCGTCCAATGAGTAGCGTCAAGAAAAGGTCGGAGTGCGCGTGATCGCTCCCCTGGGCCCGCACTTATCATTGACATTAACTTTTTTGTTGTCCATAACATTTGCATAACTCTTAAACTCTGTATCGGCACAGCACGCTTCGAAGCCTCCGGGCGACTTCAGGGAGCGATGGCGGCCTACACTTTGTAAGATCATTTTCAGACTTTACTGAACTCTTGTCACAGTCTTCTGGGCACCATAAAAGGAGGGAAGTCATTTGTAAATTACCTTTAATGGCAAAGAATGCTTATCTTTCACATAAGTATAATTTTATTGGGTTTGCAGTGTTTAGCTTTTTTGTTCTTTTGGGAATTAAAGTATAACTTTGTGACACATAATATAAGGTTCAAAACATTGTATCTTCATTATTACTGTAAGTTTAATGAATATTACAAAGTTATAGGTCGTTGATCTAGGTAGTTAGTTACATAGTTTAACGTTTAACGATAGCTTTTATTTAGGATCCTAATTACCTCCTAGATTTCTAACAATTAAATATGACAAAATTACCAAAAACGACTTGCATTCGACTTTGAATACTTGCGGAACATAATAAAGTCCACTAGTTTCAAAAATAGCAATGTCCATACTTTGCAAAAATTGCGTTGTCTATGATTTCGAATTATATCAGTAAAATAGCAGCTGATGCACCACTCCGTATGCAAAAAAAAACGTTCAAAATCACATTACAAAATTAATGTATGTTGCAAAATCAACAATGTCCAATAAATAAATTATTATTTTGAACCTTAAAAATTTTTAAATATGGAATTGTGGACATTTTACAAAAGTGGACGTTGTTGTTTTTGAAACTAGTAGACTCTGATTTTTCCACACATACAACCTTAATACTTTAAAATGGAAGAATTAATTTGAAATGAGAATATTTTGACAGCTGCCTCATCCAGACAGCCCTTGGGCAAACGAAGCTAATCGGAACCCCACTACGACTCATACGTAATCAGAGCATCGTTTAGGAAACCGTTCTGACCTTTTGATGAACCGTTGTTGGAGAATTGCCCTTCGTATGTGCCTTCAGATAATTACATATTTGCAGAGCATTATTATTGTGCTGTTACTCTCAATGAAAAATAGATCTATCTGACTTCGTTTCGTGATCAGAAAATAATGGCTGCTGTTTTCAAAACAGAACTATTTGCAAAGCAGCCTAATAGAACTTTTTACTAGTCCTGATTCACATAAAACCACACGATGTAGTTGCTGTTTACTTTTCTCAGATATTTTAAAGTACTGCTTATCAAAACCAAATACTATGTACTAAGCTCCAATCTACTCAAATAAAGGTACTCTTTAAAATCTTATTTAGGTGCACCATGTCACTGTGTAAACACAACATAATTGGCTTCCAAAATGGCTCCGTGATCCATCTTGAGATTATAATTTAAAAACATGAGCGTTTGTAATGACAGAGGACAAGGTAGAGGTGCCTGTAGCCGGCCGGTCGATGGCTTAATAAGTAGGTATCGCTAGAAGCAGCTGTTATGATACCGGCCGAGTGTCGCCGCACTCACCCTTAAAGAGATTTTTTTAGAGGGATAGGGAGGAAGCGGATTTTGGCGAATATTTTTGATACTTCTCGAATTAATTGGAATCGAATGAAAAAAGATAGTACGTATTATAATTATCTGCAAGAAACTTTTAGTTTGGCATTAAATTCCAAAGTCTGCGCAAGCGCACATTAGTAGTTTTAGGTTCAGGAGGTAGGTTGGTACTTGGGACAAATGATTTGTCTTTAATTTTGCCCGTCAATGTTCTGCCTTAAAAACATTACGTAGAAAGTAAATATTTTAAGAGGTCATGTAAAAATAAAGGTCTTTCTACGTGACCTCTTAAAATATTAACACAACATTGCTAGCTAAAGATTGGATTAGGTTTATTAAAATTTCATGATTCAAGATTGTTCCAGCTGTCATTGACCTTGAGTAGGGCTAGTAATAAATTCCAGAGAAATAAGTTTCAAACGAACATTTTATTTTTTAAGTAGAGTTTATGGTTTTCAACTTTAGAAACTAATAAATCTCGGTATTTATACGCAAAACAAACTTTAGAATGAAATATTATGTCTACGTGTTTTAGAAAAACACGTTGTGGTACTTTGACTCGTGGCTGATTAAATCCATAATAATGCAATTATCTTAAAGCATGACCAGACGTACGAAACAAAAATAAGTTATAGAACTTAGTACCTATAGAGGTACATACTCAGCAGTGTCAATGGGTGAACCAAGGCAGTCAATAATAATAATGATAATTTACATTAAAACAATACTTCTATGGGCCTAAAACGGCCACTCTAAGCAATTCCCAGCAGATCATTAGCAATTCCTCTATGGTGACACATATAAAATCATATTTATTTCAATTCATATCAGAATCATATTTGATGTAAATAATGCCGCATTAAAAAAATTAAGACCGTAATTTTACCGGAAAATTTTTCTTTACAGTTTTATGAATCAAATTAGATTTTATTTTTTATTTCTACAGTATAAACGTTATTTCATCATATCGTCGACCGTAGGTTCAATTGAGGTAAGGGACAAAATACGATTTTTCAGGAGAGGCCGACGAAGTTTTTGTTTTGGACTAAATCGCCCATAACTTTTTTCTTATTAACCTTTTTCGGGTCTGTTTTTCTTACGTTAGAATTTTTTCATATTCACCATTCGATAGAGCGAAAAATTCTGAACAAAACTGTATACTCAACTCATTTTGGGTATTTTGTCCCTTAACTCAATTGAACCTACGGTCGACGATATACAAAACTGTCAAACAGATGAATTGTGTAATATGAATTGAACGCCGATAATATTATGAATTGTCAGTTTGTGACTTTTAATATGATTCATATTATTTTCATATTATGATTCTGTCAAAGTGGCTGTTTTATACCCCCTGGACACGGCTCGCATTGTTGGGAGGTTCCTCTCTCTGGAGCAGTGACCGCCGGTAGCTTGAATCCTGTTCCCGATACCGGTGGGCTACTATTTAAAAATATTATTAATATGTGAAAAAATATTATTAATATGAAATAAAGGAAATAATGGTAAATAATGTAGTGAAGCCAACTTATCAAAACTTGCTTTTCCCATTCATCTTTCTCCCATAAATGCTGTAACTTCTGCATAAAACGTCTCCATACTAACCCAACCTGAAGGTACTTACTCTAAGGCGATCGCCTTTTTTCTCGCCCCAACGTTCGGGAAAAAAATAGGGGAGATTCCTATCTTGTCGCTTCTAATTTACTTATTCCTCTTTTAAAGACTTATTTACCTTCAAAATCCCATTGTGTCCCAAGCAGGCCTTAATAACGAGCGGGCCTACGTGTCAAACGAGGATTTTCTTAAAAAAGCAATAACAATTTACATAAACACCCGGTTCTATTTAACAGTTAATAAAGAAGGCGATGTTGCAATTGACGAGGCTGAGCCGTTTAGACGCCTTTTAGATGGAAATGTTCATTGTATATTTTTATTTTACAAGACTCTTTTCTTGGAGCAATGAAGAGGGTAATATTCCGAATTTATTAAGTAAACAATAGCGCAGTTTTCTCTACTGCATAATTTAGATTTGTATTTGACTAAACAGAGTAACAGGGAAGTTCTTATCTTTAAACCGGAATATCATTTCATATTTTAAAATTAACATTGTAATCTCCAACTGAAACAAAGCAAGCGCCAACAGATAGGGACCTCCACTTAGTATTCACGGTGTTTACTTGTATCTCCGCTAATATCTGAAAGCAATCAAATGAAATCCGTGCCTCACGAGCGTTACGCGTAAGTGTTGTACACAATGACCCAAATTCACTCAAGTTGGGGAATTGTTTCATTAAAACCGACCCAAAAGTTTGACGCCGACCGCGGCTGGGCGCGCTACCCATCCGCGATCGATCCCTGGTTCATCGCACTCTACTCACTAATACAAAACGTGTACCAGATATTAAACAAAATCGGGGGATAGCCCCCTAATCAAAAGCGAAATATCCCCATCAAGTACAGTAAGTTCAGCCCCAAGTTAATGACGCGAACTGTCCGCCGCACATCAACCCCTTGCAGTTAAAAACTTTAGCCTTCAACTCACTAATAGTAATCTGAAACAAAGTTCAAGCGGTTCAAGGTCGCAATTTAAAGTTTTTTCCAAAACTTCTTTTCCCGTTCACTTTTTTATAAGTATATAAATCTTTTTGCCGGCGAAGTTCCACCGAAGTTTTTGGCCCAGATTGTCATCGATTTTTGTTTGAAGAGTTTGTTTTTTCATTGTTCTTCTTTACTTGTTTGACGGTTAATTCATAAAAACTTTCCCGCCCGCAATCGATAATCTAACAGCCGGCTTGTAAACAAAACCACGCTATCTCGCGATGAACTACAGCCACGTGCTCGACTATGCTTGTGACTTGCAAGGCGTCCGCCATACTTTTATATAAAAACAACCATATTAAATCCGACTAAAAGCTTTAGAATAGAAAATTTGATGCTATAACTTACAATTTATTAGCCATCAAATGTAAAACAATAAACCGCATCATCGCTGAATGCCGGCAGATTTCCCTCGCGCGCGTTATTTTCAGTTGCTCCATAAATATTGCGTTTTCGCGCCGGCTGTAAATATTTTCCCCATCATAAAGGCATGCATTGAGTCGCCGGAGGGCTCTCATCACCTCGGCCCTGAATATTTTCATATGTATTGCACGAGACCCTCTGTCTCAACTTATGTAAATGCTGCCCTAACACTTTCTCCGTTTTTCTCGCGTTTGACTCACAATACAGAGCAATTTGACGGAGAATCCTAACATTATCCGCACAAGGGCTCACCTCGCGACACACACGGCTTCACAAATGGATATTGTGATTTAAAGTTTATTTCGGAGATTTCAAAGAGCTCCTGAGTAGGTAGGTAGTGCATTACGTGATTTTGAATGAATTGAATTTAGATGAGGGTGACGCAAAGAAACAATAATAAAGATTTTTTTCATTAATTGGTAGTCGCGTAGACAAAGAGGAGCATAATGAATAGCCGTCCCCGCTGTCCGTCTCGGCTGATTTATTTCATGACTTCGGATATGCAAATAGCATTAACATTCAAAGACGTAGGTATCGCCGCCCCTACAAGGAATCCGCGCCGACCACAGAATGATGCCAATCCAGGGTGAATCTTAATATTTTATGTTGTGTTATTTCCCTTTTCTTTTTCCTTCCTGATATTATTTATTTCCTCGCCGACAATGAGATTCCCACTTTGGCGCGTAATAAAAAAGAATTATTGTTCATCTTTTTATTACGTGCCGTTTTGTTGAGTTTTATATTATTGTGATTGAAGAAGTGCCAGTTTAACTGAGTCTGTTTCACTGTGTTAGAGAAGCTAATTTATTCGTTTAAAATGGTTATTACAACCTCAAAACTAAATTATAATACTGGGGATTTCTGATGTTACTCACAATTTAACTAACCATAACAAAATGATGTTCTTCTATAAATGTTTGAAAACAGGTACTACAAAAATCACTCCCACATTTGAAAACAACACCCCAAATACATAAAAATAATAATCTATCAAGGTTTTACAGCACGCATCCTTCACACGAGTGATTAACAAGTCCCGGGAGGTTGTACAAAAGAGTGGGAAAAATCATCGGGTCCCAGGGAGTGATCGGCACGATGATTGATCACGTGGCTAATTGGATGATGGATGGGAGGGCATGGCTCCAGTGTGTGAGGGTCTATGGCGCGCGATAGTACTAGTTAGATGATATTCTTGAGTTCTTGAGGATCAGAGTCAGAATAGAGGTTTGAGTGACTTGTGAATAATGTAAGAAGAAATGGAAGAAAGCTTGTTATTTGATTTCATGATTTCTGTCTTAGGTATATCGCATCAAATTCAAATTCAAAATATTTTATTTCACATAAACCTACATGGGCACGGTTCCAATTGGTCGTTTCCTATGGAAAAGAGCCGGCAAGAAACGCCACGGTTACTCTTTTAAAAATAATTGGCTTTTACAATACTTTCAAATAACAGTGATAGTAGGAACGGGAGGACAGTGTAGGTCTTTCAACAGCATTAGGTTGGGATTAGATTAAACAAATCATGGAAACTTAAAAGAGGACGAATCAATTTTGATTGCGGTAGAAACAAACATTAATTAGTTAAGTAAAATAACTAAAGTAATTCCACTTTACAACCAACCTTTTATCTTTCTAATACACTTAATCACCAAAATAACTCCACATTCTACCTTTAATCCCCCACAACGTACACAAATAATCAAATAAACCATCCCATATAACTTGAAACGGTAAATTAAACATCAAGACTGTCTCCTCCCATCCATCACTCTAATATGATATTTGGAAATAGTAATTAAATTCCAAATTAACGGCACAAAGCAGATACGAGGCGGAACCTAATTTTCATAGCTGATTAGAGTTGCCCCACACGGGATCGCACGATTACGTCCTGTTCTTATTCAGACGAAACAGTAAGCGAATTAACGTTGCGCTGTATCGTTTACGTTGATGTGAGTGACATGTGGAAGGGCTTTTTGGATGTAATTAAAAAGCTATGTGGGTGTACTGAAGTACTACGGGTTATACTAAAGGTGTATTCTTCTTCGTTGTGTCTGACAGAAAATTCAAAGTATTTTTAGTTGTAACATTGTTGCGTACACGCACGTTTTGGTCCTAAACGTAGCGAGTTTTAATATAGAAGTAACCTTACTTAATAAGTTATTTAAATTTTATCATTTTATTATTCGTGTAGCAAGGAGAAGAGGAGTTCGTGGTTTAATTATAATAGCCGCACGGTTTGATCGAAGGATAAACTACGCTTGCCGCGGTAGGTTCTTGGATGGGTGACCATCCATTACATATCCCTCCGTGCCTCGGAAAGCACGTTTAACAACGGTTTACAGCGAACGACAAGCAACGAATGACAGCCGGGACCAACGGGTCCCGGCTGTCATTCGTAGATCTTTGACAGTCGTTACGGTTAGTCAGAAGCCAAAAAGTTAGACAACCAGGCTTACCAAGGGGTTTCGTGTTACCCAGTAACCGGGTCATGGAGATCAAATAGGCAGTCGCTCCATGTAAAATACTGGTATTTAGCTGCATCCGGTTAGACTGGAAGCCGACCCCAACATAGTTGGGAAAAGGCGAGGCAGATTGATTATTATTCTTGTAGCAAGTTTCCGTACAGCAACATCAGTCCACTGTTAATAATTACATAATAAGATCTACAGGGTTATACGTCGGCAATCCGTTAAGGAGATTTAGAGGAGGTCATTTGCAACCAAATTACCCCTGATGACCCCTATACCAATGTCAACCATTTTCGAGTTGTTCAACTTTTTTTTTATATTTTTATTTATGAAGTAAAAATATAAAATGTACCCAATAACCCAGACCCAGACACAGGGTTAATGTTTCATACATTTTAAAATATAAAATTTCAAATTACTCGAAAACGGTTGACATTGGCATAAGGGTCATCAGGGGTAATTTGGTTGCAAATGACCTCTCCTACATCCCCTTAACGGATTGCCGACGAATAACCAATAACCCTGTATATTGCATACAAGATTCCTAAATACTGTATGAATTTTATTTTATTATTGCGTACATAGACAACTAACCAATTTAATCATCTTAATACGAATTATACACTCCTAGATACTTTCATAATATTTCCGCAACCCAGTGTAGAAGCTCACAGTGATGCTACCCCTATCAACTGTCTGATGCACGCCACGTCACCGCTGACGTCATCTCTGACGTCTTGCCGATGAAAAACAAACACCCGAATCGTTCCCCGCACATTTTAGATAATTACCCTGTCAAAATGTTTAGGATTATTCGAATTAACTGGTTAGAAATTTGTTTTCTGGTTTATGGAATTAATTCGGAAAATTCTTAAATAGACATAAAATATCAGCTCAAGAACCTGGAAAGGTTTAAAAAAATATAATATTATGTGTGGGATAATCTTTCATTATTTAGAAAAACAATTTTAGTTCAATATTTCTCTTGTCTTAGCTAAGAAGAAGAGAAGCTATGATTATCAACTTCATCGCATTCAAACATGCGAAAATTTAAACTAAAATGCATTTAGACACCCACTACTCTAGGAAGCATGTGCACATCAATCTTCCATTATAAAACTTGCATCAAACTTCAAAAACCCTCACGTCAAACGATCAACAGCTAACACTAAATACCTCTTATAAATATCAGGTAACAACACTAGTATTTCAACCCGTCAATCAAGGTACATAGAAAACGTTCATTCCTCCAGTGTGAAACATTTCATCGAACGTACTCCATACTTACAGGGTAAAGAGTCGGTGCATATAAAAGCTGTCTAGAAAGTTTTCTGTCGCTCCCCGCGATCGATAGCGCTCGCTCCGGGAATTACACAGGGTAATGATGGTAACAACAGCTAGTTCACTTGTTTAATTTGGGTTATTATGTCATTTGGTGCAACACTAGTTGTTAGTCTTTTGACGAGAAAAGACGGTTGAATTTCTGGCGGGAATATTTGATTGGTTCGAATTTTGTTTTTGAATTGTTCTTTTTTTGTATTGAATAGTTCTGTTGAAATTGGATTTAGTATTTTACCTTCTCTTCCGTCGATTGAGTTTCTCAAAGAATTTGAAATAATGAAGATGAGCAAAGAAACGTGTAATATGATCAAAGGAAAGTCTTTGTTTGAGATTGCTGCGTCCGATGCAATGTTAGACCTTCTTATGACTTCTGATATAAGGCAAAAGTGAATTAAAGCGCGATACTCCTCATTAAAGGGGATATTAAACTATCATATCTATGATCTATGAGTCATAAATTTAATGAAATTGTAAAATAGGCATATTATAGGTATATCCCCAGGGATATGACACTATCATATTATATCATATACCTATCTACGAAGCTCACAAATTAACCATAATATGTCTATTTTACAATTTCATTATATTTATGATCATAGATATGATGATACTGTAATACCCCCCAATTATAATGCTAGGAGTTTAGGTTGTAACTTTGATTTTACATAAGCAAACAAATGTTGGTCATATTTAAATGGTGTCGTAAAAATAAGTGTGCAACTATTTTCACATAACATAACATCACGCATGTTTTTCAAAGGGTTAGGTAGCACACCCACATTTCGCCAGTTATGTAACAATTTTCGTGTATTTAAAACATGGATTTCCTAAAACAAGAAAGATACAATCACACTCACTTAAGTAATATCTCATACTTATTAGAAGTGACATTTAATAAACTAGAGCTGCTTAATAAATAAATACAGCACCCTCATTTCTTCCCTACATTTACCTTGGATCGGTTAATTTCATTAATTTCGGTACAGAACACGCACTAAGAAACCTGTCCCTGTATAGGCGACCTCCAATAGGGATTTGGTCCCAATTATGTATTAGCAAAACTTGGTATAGCGACGCATGCGATCCCGCTAGGGATTATGAGACGGTTGTGTACGTAGTGGATGTGACGGGAAAATGTATAAAAATATTCTGAAGTTATAACAGGCAATAGGCTATAGGTAGTTAAAATCGTAGAAGATCGTACCAAATTTTTATTTTTATTTATCTCGGTATGTAAAAGTAGGTATGTATTTAAGAAGATTCCTTGGTGTTTGAATATAGGCACACGAGGATTGTTACTTTTCCATCTCACATTTACCCGTAGATAGCGTCGTTTTTAGGGTTCCGTACCTCAAAAGGTAAAAAACGGAACCCTTATAAGATCACTCTTGTCCGTGTGTCACCAGCGATTTACTCAGGAACGGGTGGACCTAGCAAGTTGAAATTTATACCAGATACTGAAGTTCTTATTAGGTGTATAAAAAACAAGGTCCTAAGTCAACACGATAATAAGATATGGGCAAATTTAGATTTTCGCGAACACTTGTAAGTACCAAAAGTTACTTTAATTTTCAACGTTTTTTATTTTTCGGAATTGTTCCTTTACTTGTGCTGTAAGACCTTGCTTTTAACCAAAATTGGCAATTCTAGGTCAACCGGAAGTATAGGTTTTGGGTCGAAAACCTATATGGTAGTTCCCGTTGACCTAGAATCACGAAATTTGGTAAGTTTTCGCGAAAATCTAAATTTGCCCATATCTTTTTACCAACAAAAATGATACCAATTTTATTATGGCGGTATAATGGGTAAGTACGGAACCCTCAGTGTGCGAGTCCGACTCACTCTTGACCGGTTTTTTGTTACAGATAAGACTCATTTATGTATTGGACTTAAGATTTCGAACAAAAAAGAATAAATAACTAGAAGAGCCTTTCCTTCTCTCATCATCTCGCCCCTAACTAATTCCAGCCACACTAACATCATTTTACAAGTCCAACACATACCTACTACTACTAGTTACTGACTATTGAAACTACGGCCACAATCTTACAATTAGGGCCGGGGCACACGCGTCACGTACTGCGGGATTAGCGTCGCGGTGCACGCACTCGCCAGCGGTAATTTATAGCCAGTGTGTCCACACCTTTACCCCGCTCTGGTGTTGACACGCTCGATTTATGGACCTGTGTGAACTGCACCTAAATATCCACTGGTTAGGTGGCTGCGAAATTAATTTATTGTGGACTTTCATTCTTGATATTTTGCAAATGAATCTCATTATTGACTTGTGATAGTCATTGTATTTTGATTGTAAGACTTTTGGTTTTTCGACCCTACAAATGCAGAATGTCGAAGCACTGGCATGTTTTGCCATAATTTTAGTAAAACAATTTATAAAACAGGTGTAAATGATGTTGAGTTAATAACTTCACGAAGCTTCGTAACTCACTTCATTAACAGAACTTTTATTTATTTCTCCTCTCAGCCAGCTAGTACGACATTTCTCATTTTCAATAAACTTCAAACTCTAACGTAGCTTTGATTATGCTTGTTCACCTCAATAACCGACCAGGTTCTTTTCACTGGAACTAAACTGTTTTCAGTGCGCTCCTGTTTTCGCCCCGCAATTAAACTGCTGTTAAACTTCTTGCAGCGATGTTTGCAGAGCACCTGAACGGTCGGCAAAAGTTGCGCCGCACCCTGCTCCTTGTTTGCCTGCTAATTATCCCGGTTTCGGAGCGCAGTCAGCGCCCAAAATGCTGACCCGCTCTAAATGGTCAAACGAGGCTAAAAGCCTTTCACAGGTCCTTTCAAATAAGGCTTCGGTCCCACCCTGTAACCATAGTGACCGCCTACTCGGCGCTATTATTTCATTGTATCAACATTCATATCGACATCACGTGTTACGACGGCTCGATTAAACGAGGGGCGGCCCGAAGCCAGATTTGTCAAGTCTCCTTTCAAATTAGAAGCCACGGTCCGGTTCGCACTTCACGCGACGTTTAAAATCAAAAGCGCAAAAGGGTTACGTAATCCGGACCTTTTTCAACGCGACTTGTGTTTGTGTGCATGTCTCGTCTTTTGTCACGTATTCTTAATTAATGCCCGCCAGCTGGCGAACAACCCCACTCGTCACATTTTCATATCGATTCCGAGAGGGTCTCGTTTTAAACACCGCACAACGGTATTGCGCCGATAAATCTCGATCGGCTAGAGGTTTTAATTTTTTTTTAATCGGAATACGACATCGAAAACGAATCTGCAAACGTCCCCCTGTTTGCGAATCGGAAGTAAAGCCTAATAAACCGGCGCTTAACCTCTCGCGACAAAGCCGATACAAAGTGAGTGACATCCCGTCTCTAAAGAGATCTCGCGAAAAAATCCGGCGGCGACGTGTCAAAGACACCGCGACGCGACGAGCGAGGGGCTCTTTGTTGCCTATCGAAATATTTTTAAAGCTTAACTCCTTAGTGAATTGAGAGATTAAGTCTTTTTTGAAGAGGCAACCGGTCCCCGGGGTCGGGCGTGATCATTCCTTCAGATCTCATTTCCGTGGATGCTCTATTTGATTGTTATTTTTGTTACTTTTTCCCATTTTGTCCGGGCGCTGGCGGGATTTGAAGTGACAGTCGACGATTTGCACTCGAGCGAGATAAGTGTTTTTCCAACGTTTTTTTATTTCATAAACGGCTTTGTTAGCGTTGCTTGTTTTCTTGACGTTTTATTTTCATTTAATAGGAGAGTCAACAATTGACAACATCGTAATCGTACAAGGAAGATTAAGGTCCATTGGTTTATTTTTATCAGCAACATTACTAACGCTTCACCAAGCGCGGGTTCTCTAAAGAATCTATATAGTCAGTAAAATATAATTAGGATTAAAAACCGTACTGAATTCTACCAAGTGGGACATAACTTCATCAATAAAATACGAACCTGAAATAAAATATGAAGCATTTTGAGAATGCATATCAGAATGCCTTACCTTAACTTTGAGGTTAACTTCAAGATTTCCCCCACCTTTAATGACTATTTTCCATGATAGTTGAGTTCCGCCTAAACAGTCAATGTTCAAAGCGTTCACGGAAATATTTACTTTCCACACCAGCGGACAGCCAGCATAAAGCCACAAGAAAATATGCAAATGACTGTAAGGCAGTAGGTAAGCGCTCGTAAGCCGTGTAATTATTCACATTGGATTTGCAAATCTCGCCCGAAGCGTTCCGTTTCCGCACTCGCGCATTAAACTGACCCTTAGAGCGCATTTAAATCAAAACACATGTGTTCGCAGCGGACCGGCTAGGGCTTAGCGGACGCTGATTTTCAGATGAGGGCTTCCCCTTTTTGCGGGTCCCTGCGTCGATTCCTTAGCGGGTGATGATCGATACCCCGCCCCCGCCGCCGGCCGCGACCCACCCTCCCTCGCTCTTAATTAGGACTCGGAATCTGCGGCGGACACACACACACGCGACGCCGTACAGGGTATAATGTTAATCAACTTTCATTATGCACTAAGGAATTATATGGGTACGCCTGAGGAGTGATTATCCGAGTTAGGCCGCGTCCCCGACCAAGAAATCATACTTTATTATGATCATTCCGTATTCGGCGGCTTTACGGCGGCACCTCGCGGGGCGACATCGCATTAGAATTTACGGCGCATATATCAAAGTGTTGTTACACCATTGTCTTCTAAGTAAACAGCTATACTGTAATTAACTTTTACTTCTAATTTGCGACTATTGTGTCCGACTTTTTACGGTGATTCCAAAACCACACAAAGTCGTCCCAACTGGGCCTACGGACCAATTCAAAACAATGATAATATTGTCACCTTCAAACCGCCTAGCATCTCTAAAACCCAAAGATATACGACGTATAATATAACTATTAAGTTCGTCTATTCATATGCGGTACCCATGTTTATAGCGCGTGAGATTAGTCTGAATGTAGTGGACTCGCAATATCGCGCACTAAGCGCTTACATCGTGATTAATATTACTGCTTACATCGCAATACCGTGTCTATACAAAGGTCTTAGAATATATTAGATTGTGTTATATCTGTGTGCTACATTAAATTAGAAAATGTAGCTATTTACGTATGACAATCTATGGAAAATGAGTGTCTTCAAACTAGGATTAAGACCTCCTCTGCTGCATTTTGTATGCTTAATTTCTGAGACCTCGTCACATATTTACGCAACTTTGACTAGACCATCAAGACAAGAGCAGTCAAGCATAAATATCTTATTGAACTGTCTCATAAATAAAATATTTATAAAGAGTAAGCCATGTAGAATATTTAAAAAGTTTAGATATTTCCGAAACACTTATCTCTAAGTAGGAAATCATCTTGAATTTGACATGAGACGCCATACCTATCCTCAGCAACATAATAAGTCTGCATACCAAATTACATAGTAAAGACTTCGGCTGAATAGGCCCTTAATCGCACTATACGGTTAAGCAGGCTTGCCCCAAGAAAGGCCTAGCCGTATTGAGATCGCCCTTTAAGCTTCAGTTATGAGGATAAACCTCCAATAAATCTTTCACTTAGAGGGCCGTTTAATTAACGCGTGTAATAAAATTTAATTGATCAAAGCGTATAGTTTGTTGGGTATAATTTATGGGCCCACTTGAGGTGCCTTTGTGTTTGGTCCTTATGACCGATTGTTGTCTCCAAAGTTATGATCCGTGTTTGATTTGACATTTTGTAATGTGTTGTGTGCGACAAAATAATATTAAAAACAAAATTTCCCAAGTAGTTACTTTATTCGAATCGTTCCATTTTGCCCCACCAGGCCGCCCCACTGGTGGGGCAAAGTGGAATTCTTCTAGTATATCAATTAATATTGAGAAAACTGGAAGATCAGAGTTGTGCGACAAACATTAAAAAAGATCCTCTATATAAAATGAAGACGAACAAATCTAGTACTTAATTAAATTAAACCCAATACAATCTAAAATCCATCACTCAAAACGTGGAACTCGTTACCAGTTGATAAATGAAATTTCTTACTTAATTTTCTTCACGGGCAATTTATTTATTCTGTTAAGACTATATGACAATCTCCCATTTTATTAAGAACTCTGTATTTCTTCAAAATGTATGGAGAAAGTAGAAGTGTGATGGGTCTCGGTAAATTGGTCGATATGCACACACGTGTATTCTCAGGCCCTTGTACTAATTTAATAGATGAGGTGTTCCCATTAATTACAAAGAACGTCGGTGGCAGTCCGCCGCGGGTAACGAACAAATTAATAAGATTATTAACTCCTTCCGACACGTCATTCTTTCTCGAGCGTGTATGCTGGGTCTTAGCGAATATACTCGGCATTTTCTTAAGAACTTGATAACTATGAATTAGATGATATTTGGTTTTGTAATCTCACAATTCTTTCTTGCAAGCAACTAACTTCCTTAGATACGTCGTAGCAAATGCGTAGCACTTACTACGCAGCTGCTACGCATTTGCTACGATGTATCTTTTTCTCTGTACATTAAACTGTATGTATCTTTTTCTCTTTACATTAAACTGTATATCATATTTTTTTTGCTTTTAAGTGGTTGATAATGACTAAATAAGAAAACATCACGCCTGTATTGCCCAAAGGGGTAGGCAGAGGTGTGCTACTTCGCTCAGTCTTCACCAGTAATAGCCTACATTGATTAAGAAATTGTATTAAGATTAATACCTCCTTATATAAAACAAAAACCAAAAAAAATCGTCATGTAACGCAACAACCTGTCCCGCACAAGGGCGGCCACATGTGATTGATTGTTAATGAAGAGGCGTGGGGCGATAGTTATTAATGACGCGCGGCTCCGCCCGGCCAAAACACTTCTTTATTTACCCACTAACACCTATTAGCCGACCGCGTCCGATACACTGGCGGCACAATATATCATCCCGACAGAAACGTATCAATCAATTTGGGAAATTATAACGTGATATAACCCTTTTGTTTCTGTACAACTAATATTAGGGTTATTATTTTTTTGTTTTAAGCAGATTTGATGACAAATGTGGTCAAATTGCTAAATTAAAACAAATACCTTAATTAAGCTATTGTTATTTAAAATCCAAACCTACCCTTGCATTTCTATTTTAATTAATTTCAATATTATTAATCCAGTGAAAATCACAGTTAGAACGATTATATTTCTAAGTCCCCCAAAATCATGAGAAGGGTTTTGTTTTATTTCAATTAAGTCGCAATCACAAAGAGTTGGAACCACGACAGTCACTCTATCGTCGACGATTTAAACAGATGTCGTGTTAAGGAGGTCCTCGGAATATTCGTTAGGAATTTAAATTGCAAATTTGTGCGGAGGCAGGTGCAGCTCCTCGATTGAACATCGCCCTCCCTCTCTAATTCATACAAAAACTATCCCCGTCCCACTCCCACGTGTTCTCAAAATCAAGGAATAATGAACGTCAACAAATAAAACCCGAGCGTCACTAATTACTCGGGCTGCTCAAACGAAGAAAGGTAATTTTTGCACTCTATTCCGACGAGGAAATCTCGAAGCTAATGGCGTTAATTTAAAAAGAGGCCGATGACTGTGATTTTTCTTTCGACGCTCAAACTTTTCAACTCGTGATTTATTGACGCTACAAAACTGGCTTTCATCTCGACCATCCGGCCATTCTGGCCTATTCTTTGACGTTTAAATAAGGTTGTAAATAAAATGTCAGCCACACACACTAGAGGTCTCGTTCCTAAACTAAACAGAGGGTGAGGCGATTCATTATGAATGAGTGGTCTCAGGTACCGCGGCCTAAATTAAAGTTCAGCTCATTGGCGATGTGTACAATGTAGCGACTACTTCGGCAGGCCGATCACGAGCTGCGGCGGCTTAATGAATGAAGAAATTCCGGAAAGCCTCTCACACGAGCCCCTCGGCTCTCACCTCCCTCGCATAGATTGTAAACTTCCAGAAAGAAAACAGTTACTGACTTAACCGACCTGTCAACTGTTTCTGACCGAGATTTTCATTAAATTTTCTAGATACAGGCTTTTGAGGTTAAATTGAAGTATGTAATTGGAAAATATATTCAAAGCAATAGCTCAGTGGTTTCTGTAGTATCCCCGCCGCGGCCTCCGTAACTGAGTAATTAGCTTTCCAATTTTAAAGAGCGACTCCACGTTCAGTGCCTCCCATCAATCCGCTCCCCTGCCCGCCTTCGAATCGATAATAATTAATTATTTTTGACATAATCACAGCCAAAATCCATTCTCTTTTTGCTAATTCACGTCCCTATAATAAAACGGGACGACGCTTTTAAGGCTCGCCCGAGTGAAATTGATAAAAAATAAATAAGACTGTGCGCGCAACTTTTCGCCAAGTCAAACAAAATTGGGCGTTAGCTGGGTGCCGAATGATTAATTATAATCGCTCATTTATCTTGCTAGTTGTATCGAGACTGTAAAAATGAATCTCTATACATGTACTGACTCAATGAATATTATCGTAGTGAACGATCGCATCAAAGCGACGTATCCGAAACCCATATTCAAGCATGGTGACGAGGGATCCCTGTGAGATGCGTACAATTGGCGGGACACTGTGTCAATATTGGACACGTCACATAATAGGCACCAAGATTCGGATGTGGGCGAAGTGCCGACTACAACCGCTAATAGATGGAGGACCTTCGACTTGATACTGCAGCTTCACGTAATTGTTTTCAGTTCAATGGACACAAACAATGCAGAATTGTTTATCAATTTTTTTTCAACACCAAACCGTTAAACATTTTGCGAAACTAGTTTTACAAAATAGGTTTGAGAAACAAGGGCTTCAGTTATGTTAAAATCTAGCTCTAACAGTGAATTTTAAACGAACAACAAGTACTCGTTATATTCAATCTATACAATATTAATACTTACTCTGAAATATTGAGAGCCAACTGCGAGTTCTGAACGGCACAAGTTGCTGGTACTTAAAAAAATACATAGTGAAAACATTAGCTCCGCCCGGGGCGTGGCTGGTCCGTGATTAAACCCAGCGAGGCATGCATAACGAGCCCGGTATGTTTGAACGCTTACAAATACTTTCCAAGTTGCTCCGGACAGCGGTTGAGGCGGGTGTAGCAGTACACCTGTGCTTGTTTATCGCCGCTAAGACCACCGCTCCCGCAAGAGATGTATTGTTTGTTTAGGCCAATCAACAACCCACCGTGACCCACTTACACATACATTAACAATATTCAATAATCATCATAAATTCATATTGAATCGAATCTCCTAAAATAATATTTAATACAATCCGAACCTTCAATTTCCTTTGCAGCGGATAGGATTCTCGACCGAAATTAAATAATATTTTGAAGGGATTAGTATCATGATTGGGCGGACACATGCTAATGCAAGAAGTTTTTAATTAAAACCGTCCGCCGTTAAGAGGCTGCGTAATGGCTGATCCTCAGGAGGGATCCGATATTGGGTGTGTACCGGCAAAGCCAAAATACAAACATATTTAGGTCCGTTACGCAGCGCAGTGTGCGCCGGCTAATCACTGGCCGGAGTATGGACGAAGTGTACACAACAACCCCTTGACGTTTTATATAAAGATTTTCATTTGTTTCAGATGCAAACGACTACGATGACGATGACTCGAACAAGGTAAATAAGAACGTTACTGTACTGTAGTTATAGCGTTTAAAACTAAAAAAAACAACATTAAAGCGGGAGTGCTCCCCACAAGCGCAATCCAAACTTTAGCGACGACTTTATGGCCGCTGTGACCGCCAAAAGTCGCCGAGGAAAAGTGCAAGCTTGTTTACTCATATATCAGCGGGTCGGGTCGACGTTTCTTTCCGATAAAGCCGGCTCCCCCGCTGCCAATAAAGTGATTAAGTCACAAATCGTGGCGAGGCGCCTCTTTACCGGCCCTCGGATATACCGACACCGAGCTTGCGGAATTGCTTTTTAATTTATATATTTTTGTTCGTTATTTGCTGTTTACGTTTCGAGTGGAATCGATTGTTTACGGAAGAAATAAAATTGGTTATTGAACATTTTTGGTTTTAAGTAGAACGAATCGTCACCAATTATTTGATAAAATATGTATCTATGAAAATAACTTAAAGATATGCTCACAGTCTCAACATGAAATTGAATCGTCAATCCCTTTATAAAATTTAAAAGAGACACCGGAAGAATAATAGACTCAATTCCACAAGTAGAGACATATTCCACTATGCATTTTATTGAAACTATTGAGTAAGGAGTTCAAATCGAAATGAAAAGTTTTTCAAAAAAAATAAGCTGCTTTATTTAGTAAACATCAGGATCTATATCTAAAATATAGACGCCAAAGTATAGTAAACTTACCAAAGTTTAGTATCTAGCTTCTCTAAGATAACTTATCTTAGAGAAGCTAGATACTAAACTTTGGTAAAGATAACAACGCCAATCGTTGTTTTCCACCTAAGTCTCAGGTTTTTATTTCAGCTACCATTACCGGTGGTTCGGTCCCCATCGAACAGCTCTATTACAAATAAATTGCCCTTCGAAAACGCTGCGCGTGTTATAAATTTCATACGTGCTGAGAAATGACATACGGTATTATTTATTACGAACAGTTTTTTCGGGGAAAATACAAAGAAGACATTGTGACGTAATTGAGCTGCGTATTATTGGGGCACGCTACAATTCAACGGCAATTTTATATGACAAAAGAAAAAACTATTGTCTTTTCAACAAAGAGAAGCTAAAACTATTTTCTTTTTCGTCATTCAACTTTTTTGTTTCGGTCAGTGTGTGTTCTTATTTTAAAAATTGAAAAAGAAAACTTCAGAAGCGGCTAGGGTTGCGACATCTGTTTTATGGGGTACCAAAAATACTCGCATAATAAAGATTGATGACTGTTTCCAACACAACTTTATTAGAACCAATCGTCGAATCAATAAACAAATAATTATAATATTCCTGTATCGTATCATTATCGTGTCAGGAAGCCGACAGCTGAGCTTCCCCCGTGTTTACACGTTTTCAACACGGCATTAGCCGGTGGTGCTATTAGCTCTACAAATGACACTAAAATGAAATCTATTCATTTCCTTTGAGCCGAGTCAATCGTCGGTGATATTGTACGATTTCACGCGATCCGGACATTACCGCTGTATCCTCGGTGACGGTCCCCGTTCGTTTTGAAACGTGAGCCCTTAAATTCACTGCTTTATTTCATCAACATCAGTTTACTTTTTATGCTATTATAAATGAATCAGTTAGTCTCCATATTGAACAGAAAAAAGTTATAAGTAATGATACAAATTACCTTTTAATACAAATTAAATAATTTTTTTTACTTTATTAATAACTAACTTAATAATAACTAATTTTCGTTTAAAAAATAAATTACGAATATCAAGCTTCGTGCAGACCGGCGCGACGCGACTTAAACAAAACAATTTCTAAGAAAACTTCACGGTAGAACAATTAATTACTATCGGTGTCGCGTCGCTCCAGTCTGCACGAGGCTTTACGATAGATCCGTGTAGAGACGTGTATTATAATAGGGATGATGACAAAATTTTTTTTTTTGTCCTTCTTGAAGATTATTAAAAAATATTGGACACGTATTTTTTCTTTTTTTACGTTATTAAAAGGTTACAGCGTTATATTTAGTTAAAATGTGCCATGACGTCACGAGTATGTGGATTTTATACTCACTTGTGACGTAATGACCCCCAATCCCCAACTTTAATGCGTTTTATCTAAGTATTTTTTTATTAATATGATGAAGCAAGAAATATTTAAAAAAAAAATATTATCTTACTGACAAATAGAATTTCTTTTTTACCCAGTCAATATATTATCAATGCCTACTATTTAAATTTTGGTAGTTAATTCAAATAATCCAACGTTAAATATAAATACATCAAGTAAACGACTCTGCCCCACGTTGACATTGAGCCTGGCTTGTGATTTACGAGCTATTTAATATCGAGCCACTCCACATCTTTATTAAGCCGCTGTTACTTTGTAATACGCCTAATAATCCTTTCATAGTTTGAGTTATTGATGGAAAATATGAAAATAAATTGCATATTTTAGAAAAATGGCGAAACAATGATGAAGTGTTTATAACTGTCCAAATAGATTAGCGTATTGTGTGTCGTGAGCTTATGGATACGTACAAGTAGTATCTATCTATACATATATACTTACAGTCCACTATGTAAAGAAAAAACAGTTGCGAATAAACCTGCATACTGACTACACGTTGTTTTCTTAAAAAAAATCAGATCATCAAAAAGTCAACCTTATAAAATAAACATATGGTCCATATTCGAACCGGATCGCGTTAATGAGCATCGAGCCCGGTCGATCCGCGAGAACAAAAGATTTATTACGTGTGTGCGATAAGGAGTCGTCGAGTGACACGTTTTGCTAATGGTTAATAAGCAAGTTATAAAACATTTTTAACAAACGAATCATTACTGTGAAATTGATTGACTATAAACTGTTACTTGTTTATAAGGTGAATGTGACTTTTGGTGCAAATTACAATAACAGTATGTACAGTAAGCGCTCAAAAGTGCATGAGCACGCTAAGAGTCGTATTGCTGTGAACACGCGGTATAGCTCGTACATTTGTATGTGTAAGCAACACGATACACACACCACAGATAACGCAGTTTTGTTCTACACGAAACAACAATATATTTCCGTCGCTTTAAACATGCTAGCACACACGCACTATGCGCGTGAACTTGACCAGTTAATGGCATTGCTAAAATTCGATAGTAACTTAACAAGTGCAGATAGCAGGAAGCGTTAAGCGTTGGTATGGAATTCGAACTGCCTCAGGTTCTAATCTCGTAAAACACAGTGCGGTTTTTTGCAAATATTATTATTTTTGTTTTCGATAATAATATTTTTTAAATATTGCTGCTTTTTTATGTTGTTATTGCAATAAAGGTTTTAGAATAAAAAATGCGTGATATATGATAACAAAATTAAAAAAATATGTTTTTCGTTATATTTATTTTACATAAGTTAACACACTGCTACAATTATTTATCATTACTTCAGCTGAATAAGATGTGAAATAGATGTCAAGAAACTAGAAGCAGTTTGTATTATTTTGACATATTTAAATTATGAAATATTTTAAATTTTTAATGGATTTTTTCACCATAAACATTAAGCTTTGATCATGGTCGAAGTAATTAAGTAATAAATAAGAATATTAGACTACTTAAAATGTAAAAAACTACTTACAGAATAGGTAATTTTAAGGTTAAATATGGGCAGTTTGTTTATATTTTATTTGTTTTAATTATTTTACATTTTATTTGACTTTAGTAAATATTGGTTGTTATTGAGGTTAAAGCTTAAGTATTCATTTTCTTTAGGAAAAGAAGATTGAAACTAAACCTCTTTAATCCTAAAATAATACTATTACTAAAATAATATTAAACAATTACGGTGTATCTGCAAGAAATACGACAAACACCCTATTGAAACGTGCTTAAAAAATTCGTTACCATAAATTCATGCAATAACGAATCTGTTGTTTATTAAGTTGGTACGGTCAATATTTTAAGGTCAAAAACGGTTTTCTAGCTGGTCTTCAGTGATGCAAGCCTTCAGAGTGCACGGCGAACGGTTCATAATGACGTGTTTTTAATAATTCAGCAAAATATCTCGTTGGTATGAAACCATTTGTTTCATTCACCATTTGACGTCGCTGCTACTCGATAATAAGCCCCTTCCTCATATCTCTTAACCCTCACAGTATTTCTCTAGAACAAAGAAAAACATTGTTTTTATTACACATAATACCTTATTATTTATTATTCACTAATCGAATTAAACCTCACAATGAATTTAAAACTTTAAAGGCATCTTCTGTCTCAACAATACCTCTGTTCTATCAACAATACCCTTGATTAAGATTTATGTTTAGTAAAATATGAAATATATAAATGATAACACTCACACTTAGTCCGGTTTCATTAGATATTCACTTCACTTTTACGCAGCGCAATAATATTCTCTGATCTGATCCGATCTCTTCAATATATTTTATGCCTGCTTTTTGATAATAATAACCACAACACTGCGCTAAATACTCGTCACCAATATTATCCACGAACCAAAAAAGTTCTATTAATTAAATACTCATAACAAACTGCATCTACCCCACAGAAATCGAAATAATTCACTTAGTTTTTTGTGGTCTACCTGCTAAACTTTAATATTTATGTGAACAAGACGAATGAAACTAAAAACGAATGATGATTATTGAACTAGTCATTGGTTGCAGAGAAAGTGAGTGTGTGTGTAATGTGCGTGTCTACAGTATTGTTACAACTTATAGAAGAAGGTCGTAAGTCAAACCGAAGCGTCAGTCTATTGCTTTGTGAGATTGCTCATGGACTTTTGGTCGGTACTGTACATTGAGTGAGTGTTAAAAGAAATTAAAATTAACAAACCCAGCGAGAATTTGTTACCTAAACTAAGTGACCGATCGAGTGTTGTTTTGCTGAGATTTCTGTGCGAGTTTATTTGTTGCTACAATGGAGGCACTTTTTTCGTTACAAGATGAGATGATCGAGAATTTGATGAAAGCTGAGAGAAATTTTAAGAAGACTCCGAAAGAAAGAATTAAACGTGAGTACTTAGAAACGAGATTGGAGTTGTTAGAACAACTATTTAAAGATTTTAAAGACGGACACAAGGAGATAGTTGCCAAAGCGAAAGTTAAAAGGGAAGCATATTTTACAGAAGGAAAATATGAGATTTTTGAGGAGTTATATGTGCAGTATAAATCAAGTTTGCGAGGAGCTTTGCAACAGTTTTTGCCGCCAGTTACCGAGTTACCTAACCCAATAGTTACCAATAGCGCGAATAATAATTGCAGTGATATAAAACTACCTCGCATAATATTACCTACGTTTGGGGGTAAATATGAAGAGTGGCCAACTTTTTACGACATGTTTTCCTCATTAATACATAATAATAAAAATATTTCATCGGTACAGAAATTACATTACCTCAAGTCCAATTTGAGTGGAGAAGCATTTAATCTACTAAGTAATTTTTCGACGACTGAGGCAAATTATGAAGAAGCATGGAAGCAGTTAGTACGGCGATACAATAATAAGAGATATAACTGTAATGCTATTATGAGAACTTTATTTGGCACAAAGAAAATTCAAACCGAGTCAGCCAATGCAATTAGGAATTTATTGGATACGACGTCTACCTGTATAAAATCTTTAGAAAACTTGGGCATTAGTACTGAATCTAGTTACGCTAATGCGTCGGTCGTTCACTTGGTCGTTTCAAAATTGGACACAGAATCTGTCAAACAATGGGAACAACAATTAAACGTGATGAGTGATGAGTTGCCTACTTGGATACAATTAAGAAATTATTTAGAGAACCGATTCAGGACGTTAGAAATGATCGATACGAACGGGAACCGCGCCGCGCAACAAGCTAAGCCTGCTGCTAAGTCGAAATCTTTTCACGCATCAGTAGACAAGGAGAAAGAGAACAAGTCTACAACTAAACAAGAGTGTCCGATGTGTCATGAAATTCATTATCTAAACCAGTGCAAGCGTTTTAGCCTTATGACACCTAAGGAAAGACAGGACTTCGTTCAAACGAGTAAATTGTGTTTTAATTGCTTGGCACCAAATCATGCGGTAATTAAATGTCGTCAGTCATTCAGCTGTAAAAAATGTAGGAGAAGACATCATACGATGTTACACTTTGAGAGAGAAAACCAGGAGCTAGCCAGTAGCCGGGAGCAGGCAGCCGCAGTGTCATCGAGTGAACCACAACAGGAGAGAGCGAGTACAACACGAGGTGACACAAATATAACTGCTACATTTTCTAGAGGAGAGCTACAACCCAACAGCGTGCTACTTGCGACGGCGAAGGTTAAGGTATTCCGTTCTAACGGTTTTAAACAAATAATTCGTGCTTTACTTGACCAAGGGTCACAGGCATCTTTTGTATCTGAGTCAACTGTCCAATTATTGGGCCTTGTACGCAAACCGGTAAGTGGCTGGGTGTCAGGGCTGGGAGATGGTCGTAAGAAGATTAAAAACATGGTTTCACTTCGCCTGGAATCACGTTATAATCCAGCTAATTACATCCTAGTTAACGCTTATGTGTTGCATTCCTTAACGTCACTACTTCCTTCAACAAATGTGAGCACTTCTAAATGGGTAGAAATTGACAGTTTTCCTTTAGCTGATCCTACATACGCGACGCCAGGTACGATCGATATTTTGCTAGGTGCAGAGGTTTATAGTGAAATACTACTTGATGGCGTTATGAAGCATCCTGATTGTAATTTAATAGCGCAAAATACAGTATTTGGATGGGTTTTGTCAGGAAGAATGTCAAGGGGATCTCGAATATTAGCAAAGGATAATCTTATTAGCATGCATATACAGGTGAAGGAGGATGAGTTACTTAAAAGGTTTTGGGAAATGGAAGATGAGCCTAATTTAATAAAGAAAGAGATGACTAATAGCGAGAAAGTATGTGAGGATTTGTTTGACTTAACTACAGTAAGAGATAATGAAGGGAAATTTATAGTGAGATTACCTTTTGCAACGGACCAGCCCAAGTGTCAAGATGGTAATACAGAAGAGAGAGCGGTGAAGAGGTTAAAATATTTAGAAAGAAAGCTATCGAAAGATGCAAAATTGAGAGAAGAATATAATAAAGTTATGAGTGAGTACTTGAGTATGAACCACATGAGACTGGTTTCTGAGAGTGAGTTGCAAAAGTCTAAAGTTGTCTATCTTCCTCACCATGCTGTAGTGAGAGAAGACAAAGACACCACTAAAGTGAGAGTCGTCTTTGACGCTTCGAGCAAAGGTGACAATAGTGTATCCCTAAATGATGAGCTACTTGTTGGACCAAGGTTACAACAAGATTTAAGGCACATCTTGATGAGATGGCGTCATCATAAAATCTGTATCGTAGCCGATATTGTAAAAATGTATCGGATGGTGAGAGTGGCGGACGAGGACACAGATTTCCAGAGAGTTGTCTGGAGATTTGATCCGTCGGAGCCCATACAACGTTACAAATTGTTACGTTTAACGTTTGGTACAGCATGCGCACCATATCTAGCTGTTAAGGTATTACACAGACTTGCAGAGTTAGAAAGGAATAAGTATCCATTAGCGGCGAGAATAACAAAACAATGCTACTATATGGATGACTTAATGACCGGTTCTGACACGGTTAATGAAGCAATAAAAATTTATGAGGAGATGAATGAGTTAATGAAGAGTGGCGGGTTTGATTTGCAAAAATGGAATAGTAATCATGAGAAGTTTTTAGAGCAAATTGGGAAAGCGGAGTTGAGTGAAAAGCAACCTATTAAATTTAATGATTTAATCAAGGTGTTAGGTTTGAGTTGGAATAGGAAGAATGATAATTTTGAATACGTAGTAAACTTACCTGAACCAAAAGATTTAGTCACTAAAAGACAAGTATTATCTGAAGTAGCGAGATTGTATGATCCTTTAGGCTGGATTGCACCAGTGATAGTTAATGCTAAGATTTTAATTCAGAAACTATGGAAATCTGGTCTTGAGTGGGATGAGAGTTTGACGGATGAATTACATGGTGAGTGGCTAAAATACCGACAAGAGCTAATAGATGTCAAAAATATTAAAGTACCTAGGTGGGTAAATTTTACACAAGAATGTAAGAGAGAGTTACACGTGTTTTCAGATTCTTCAAAATCAGCTTTTGCGGCAGCCGTTTACATACGAGTGATTGATAGTTCAAATAGAGTGCATGTACATTTACTGTCCGCAAAGACTCGAGTTGCCCCAATCGTAAAGGAGATTTCTATACCCCGACTTGAATTGTGTGGCGCCACTTTAGCAGCCAAGCTTCTATGTGAGGTATCACAAGTTCTGGAGATACCCAAGGAACATCTCTATGGATGGACCGACTCCACCATAGTGTTAGCATGGCTTAAAGGAGGCTCAAGTCGATGGGCAACATTTGTAAGCAACAGAGTGTCCACTATATTAAATATTATGGATTACCACCAGTGGAGTCATGTCTCATCAGAGACAAACCCTGCGGACTGTGCTTCGCGTGGTCTGCAGCCTAAGGAATTAAGTAAGCATACATTGTGGTGGAGAGGACCGCAGTGGTTGTCAGAAATTACAGTTCACACAGAGAGTAAACTAATTGAAGACACACACGAAGAGGAACGAATCCAATCTTTAACCGTTTTATCTGACGTTGACGAAGAATTTGTTTGGTCAAAATATTCATCTTTAAATAAACTACTAAAAATTGTATCCTATTGTAGACGAGTTTTGAATTATAAATTAAAGAAAGACAATAGACCTAAACTACCTAAATTTATTACACCAAGTGAAATGGACGAGACTTTATTAGCATGCATTAAACAAGTACAAGAGCGCGAGTTTTCATTGGAAATAAAACAGTTAAAGATTGGAGGATGTGTGCCTAAAAAGAATAAATTACGATCTCTTTGTCCCTTTTTGAACGAAAAGGGGATACTAAGAGTAAGTGGACGCATAGCACAATCGGACGCGTGTTATGACACGAAGCACCCGATCATTATGCCTGGTAACCATCATTTTACCGAGGTTTTAATTGCGGATGCTCATGCAAAAACATTGCACGGTGGCCCACAGGCTATGTTAAATTTTCTTAGAACCAAGTACTGGATCTTACGTGCTAAAGAACGCGTTAAAAAATATTTTAGAGAGTGCACTATTTGTTTGAGATACTCCACAAAAAAGACTACTCCTATAATGGGCCTGCTTCCAGAGGCAAGGTTGAAGCCCAGTAAGCCATTCAAATCTACTGGTGTGGATTACTGTGGTCCTGTTTTTATCAGATTTTCGCCAGGCCGAGGTGCAAAGTCTTACAAAAGTTACATTTGCATATTCGTGTGTATGGTTACAAGAGCAGTCCATTTAGAAGCAGTAACCGACATGACTGCCAAAGGTTTTATCGCTGCGTTTAAGCGATTTACTGCTCGTAGAGGCCATTGTCAGGATTTGTACAGTGACAATGGCACAAATTTTGTTGGTGCCGATAGGCAAATGCGAGAAATGTTTAATAGTGCCCGGTCTTCTCTTCCTGGAGAAATGGCAGAGCTACTTTCTCTAGAAAGAACCACCTGGCACTATATTCCTCCCCACTCGCCTAACTTTGGCGGGCTGTGGGAATCATCGGTGCGCAGTACTAAGACCCATTTGAAAAAAGTAGTAGGAAATAGTACACTTACGTACGAAGAAATGTCGACTGTCCTGGCGCAAGTGGAGGCGTGTTTAAACTCGAGACCGATTTCCTTGTTGAGCAATGACTCAAATGACCCTCTACCCTTGACACCAGGTCACTTCTTGGTAGGCGAACCATTATTAAATATTGCAGATGAGGATTACACTAATTGTAATGTTGTTGGGTTGGATAGATGGCGATTGACGCAAAAAATTGTAACAGATTTTTGGAATAGGTGGTATAAGGAATACCTAGTTAATTTAAATCAAAGGTATAAATGGAACACTAAACGGGATGAACCAGAAATAGGCGATGTTGTTGTTTTAAGGGAAGACAATGTACCGCCAGCTAAATGGTTACTTGGCAAAATTATCAAAAAATATCCTGGACCTGATAATGTAACCCGAGTAGTATCAGTAAGGTGTAAAAACGGAGAATATAAGCGTCCAGTAAGCAAAATTTGTGTCTTAACTAAATGAAATTTGTTTATTTTCCTGTTATATTGTTATTTTAGATGTTTAAGGTTCAGAGTTTATTTACATACCTGTACAAATGAAGTAAAAAAAAAAAAAAAAATGTGTAACATAATTATGTTAAAATTAGATGTACCACAGTGAGTTCTCCCGAGCCTACTCTTTACCTGCATCATTAAGCTCCGTTGAGCTATATACTATATACTAATGATCTACAGAAACGTGTTGTTTGTTATCAATGTACCTACCTGATTGAATACGCCCGGCTGAGCCGCACGTGTTCTGCGTTTTGCTTGAATGCATTTACTTAATACAAATTAATAAGAACGATACAAGTTGTTATAATTTCAATTGTATTTTTATTTTAAGATGTTATGTATGAGGCATGTTTCTTAAGAGTTTGTATTTACACTTGTTATTTGTTGAGTTTACGCATAAGGTTTACAATTTTTCCTTTGTTTGAGTTTAAGTTAAGTTTATTTGTTAAAGTGTAGTTAAAGAACTATGTTCTTTGGCGGGCGGAATGTCCAAATAGATTAGCGTATTGTGTGTCGTGAGCTTATGGATACGTACAAGTAGTATCTATCTATACATATATACTTACAGTCCACTATGTAAAGAAAAAACAGTTGCGAATAAACCTGCATACTGACTACACGTTGTTTTCTTAAAAAAAATCAGATCATCAAAAAGTCAACCTTATAAAATAAACAATAACTATTCAGTTGACAGTTAGTATAATTACATTTGTAATTTTAAATGAGAATGAAATTATCAATCATCTCGATATATTACAGCACAGTCAACTTTTGTGAAGCTGTAACCCTTCAGTGAGCTTTTTCATTTGCTGTAATTTTCTCAAAGTAATTAAAAACACAATTTCTTCTTAGTGACTGAAGAAAATTAATCAGATTTCCAATAAATAAAGGTACGCATGAGTGAGTGAATTGTAACCCTTTTGTATCAACTGTGAAATTGTTTTCAACTTTCATTTAGCCCGCGTGCCTAGATAGTAATCTAACGTTTGCCAAGTAGGCTTGAATTGCAGAGAAGGACTTTCAGAATTAAAAATTGCATGATAAAATGAAGTAAAGAGAATTAAAATAGAATAATTGATAACTACCATTATTTTAATAGAACTATGGTAGGAATTTGTTTGCTTATTTATTTTACTACATTATGATAGTGCCAGATATAAACTTAGTAACTTTATGCGATCAATAATAAATAAGGTTTGAGGGTCACCTCAAAAAATAAGCACTGCCAAAATACCCTGATAAATTCAAAATCAACAACCTGTCACCATTTTATTCAGTTTTTTTTTTGTACAAACCCAACAATATTGCTTAAACAACCGTATAGGTAACCCTTCCCACGGCTCAGTGGAATCAGTTTAATCAATGTCGTTATGGTGCGTAGATGTCGCGATACGGGCGGTCGGTTCGAACTGTATCGCACTCACAGGGTTAATTTGTAACGATGTTTATCGAAAACAACCGAACGCATTTGTTTCACACAAACAGTGAACGAAGCGTTTAATTTTGACGTCTGTCAATTTGTTGGTACATGTGACGTATGATTCGAATTTTGAATATCGAATTTTTTGACATTGATAGTTTTGATTGGTACAGTGTAGGCATCGGAAATATGTGGCACACTTTTTTATTTGTTGTATTGTGTATTTGTTAACTTGATTCGTCATATTATTTTAAATAAATAATTAATACACTTTTTGAGAAGATAAGCTTCAATCAACTCAACCTATCGCAGTACACTGCTGGACATAGGCCTCTCCCAGGCTGCGTCACAACACCCTATCCTCCGCCTTCCGCATCCAGTCTGTCCCAGCCACCGTCTTAAGGTTGTCGGTCCATCTAGCTGTGGAGCGTCCCACGCTACGCAGTCTCCACTCCAGGACTCGTCTGCTCCACCGGCCATCGGTCCTTCGACAAAGATGGCTAGCCCACTGCCACTTCACCTCTGCAGGCTATGTCGGTAACTCCGATTTTTTTTTTCGGATAACTTCATTTCTGATCTTATCCTTCAAAGAAGAATTCAATCATCAATATTAATGCAATACCGTAAAAAGACTTAAAACAAAAGCCCATCGGCAAGAAATACGTCAGTCATCTCTACAATAAATAACACGAATGACGTTAATGGGACATCTCTGCTACACGTGACCTTGGCTAGACAAGATTGATAACTAGGCTCCTCGTTAACGTTCCATTGTAGACGCCCATCGATTATCAATTTAAGGATTACAATGCCCGGGAGACAAATTGCGGGTACTCACCCACCAGCCGAAATGGACGATGACTGGACAACTACTCCTTCATAAATTATAGCTTAAAGTTTGCATTACATTAATTATAATTTATTACTTTCAGTATATAGAGGCTATGCCCGTTAGTGTATTAATGAAGGTCGTGGTAAAGTTATAGGATTATTTTCTAGCTGGTAATTAGAAGGAAAGGTACCTAGTTGGTATTATTATGACTTCATCAGTTTACCAACTCATAAAAAATGCCTACACTTAACAATTTTATTGGATGCCTATAAAATTTCAAACAAAAATACCTTAGCAAATACTTCTAATTCAGCATGAAACTTGCCTACTGCAAGTAATACGTCAAATTAATAATTCACTTTAACAAGAAAATGAGATAAATGGAATCAAACGACTTTCAAATTGTCAACGAAATGACACGTCTACATGTGTAATTTTCTCCTTACTTACGGAATAAACCACTCGAAATCCACCCCAACGTAAGGTATTATCAAAAAATTGGCTTCATTATCAAACTATTCGCCCACGATAACAATCTTGATCAAATAAAAAATTAACATGCCGCGGGGGCAACCGCGTGTTACCAGGACAAATTGATACAATCGCTCAACGGTACCCCGCGGTTAGAAAATCATACGTTACACATCACTAGTCATGTTCCCACAATCGATTCATACCTACTCGATACCTGAATTAATTCACTTTAGAGACACATAAAGTTTTACGTCGCACTTAGATACGTTTCCACAAAAACTCCAAAGTTTATTCTTAAAATAAAAATCTTTACTCAGATTGAGTCGTTTCAATAAAATTATACAAGCGTATGAAAATAAAAGTGAAGCGGCTGAACATACTTGCATACCAAAATATTATTTTCTTTTTACTATGGCTGGTGTAATTGTATTTTATGCCTTAAGACTTGGTACTTTTAAGCCACCGCTTAAGGATTTGTATTTCTCCGGCAATCGGAATAACTTGGTAACCGCAATCGGCGCATCGGTTGCTGCTACGTGTCGCCGCCATGCTACGAATATAAATGTTCTCTTTTTGAATTTCCTTCGAATTATAAAATCAATTAGGCGAAGCGATGTCGACATCGGTTGTATGGATTTTTTCAATCGGCTTCATGACATTATTAAAGCAGTCTGCTGCCTTGACGACATAATTTGATGTACAACTTTCTTGATAACATGAAAGAGAGGGCACAAATTATAGATACCTACATATGTAACCAAAAGATTTTTGCTTATTAGGTTCATAAATCGCAATAGCGCAGTACTGGCTATATGGTTTTACCTAATTTAATTCTAAAAGTTTGTTCTTGTAATAAAAATTAATGATACTTAATATTTCCAACGAAATTTAGAACAATCAATAATGGATTCAATTAACTTTGTTTCAACAAAATTATTCATCGTCGAGATTTTATAAAACTCGACGTCACGCTCGAGCAGTCAAAAACAATACTTATTCAAATGAAACAAAAAGCAATTAACGGTGGAGATATCCCTCCATCCTCGGAGGATACAAGAGAGGAGAGATTATTGAAAAAATAATTAATAAATATTTATGGCGGGCCACCTGAGGAGCGACACTGGGCGAGATTCCATTTTTATCCAGTACTCGAGTACGCATCTGCAGCGTTACAGGGAAAAGCGGTTTATTACAAATGCAAAATTTTCCATTCATATTCAAAATTTTATATCCCGATGTGGCCGGGAGAAAGCTAATTTATTCCGGGGGAGCGGCTAAGGAGACATCCCAGCACCTCGCGTCTTGTGGGGGATTAAGGAAGGGTTGAACGCTGCGAAATTGACAGGTGCCTGTCAAAAATTACAATTAATAATTGAGACAATTGCAATTGCGGCTGCCGTTGAGGCCCACTTGTGGCGTATTTAACTGCATTTGCGTTTTGACAACCCTAATTTTGAATTAAAATTGATTAATTTTTAATGACCTGCCATTTAACAAAATAAAATAAATTAATGTAAACATATGCGTTTTGCAAGCTTCAAAAAGTTATTGTGAACTTAAACGCATATCAAAAACCGTAACTCAAAATTAAACGTACATAAATCAGTATCCTATAAGCCACATCACTAGCACTAGTGTCCCCCGCCGTCCATGTAATAGACAATAAACATCGGGGCGCGCATCGATCACTCGTTTTACAGCCACAGCGGTTAATGGCGGTAATCCACCACTAAGAGCGGTTTACTACATTGTTATTGCCGACTAAAGCCACTCATAGCTATAATACTGCTAGAAACAATTAAAGACTTAAAACAGTAATGTGCATGTCAGTGGATTTGAATTTAATAAATTACCAATTTGAGAGTTAATGGCAAGGGTGAGGGCATCGTCATCTCATAGCAGCATAAGTCCAACGCTATTCAAATTTCTCTAAATTAGGTATCTTCAAGTAAGTTTAACAATCAGAGAAAACGATAATCTCTTAATTACACACCATTTTTCCATAGATAACTGAGCATAAGTACGCCTGGGATGAATTGAATTTGAAAATCCAAATTCATATAGGATTTTTTCTGCTGGATAAATATATAATTATCAAAAATTCAGATACTCGTTAAAAATTACACATTTACTGTAAATTAATGACTCTATTTACCTTCCTGTCTCATTTATCAGATATCAGATATATCCGCAAAACGCAGTCAATATTCATATTTCACATCACTATTTGTCGGAGCAGTGCATTGCATTTTATGCACCTCTCACTTTGATAAATGATGCCACTCTGTCAGGAGGTCAATGTTTATCGAATGAATGTCCGATGGGCTATTAGCGATGATTGGTGGTTCGCGATTTTCGTTTGTGAATTATGAGGATAACGTATTGATAGGACAGTTTAGATATTTTTATGTCGCTTGATATTAAACGATAATGGCGGTCGAACATCATGCATATTTTGACAAGAAGTAAAATGTGCTCTAAGAGATAATTAAACAGCTAACGCAAAAATACTCTCTATTTATTAAAAAAAGAAAACAACTTTAAACTTTTGAGAGTGTGTGTGTTTTGTTTTATTGCCATGCCAAATGACATGTTCTATTTTCGAAACTTAAAAATATGTAATTCGAAAAATGAACCAGTGTACCAACATAAGGCAAAAATTACCACAGACTAAACAATCAATCAGAGATCGATAGGCAAAAGCACACGTTTGTTCTGACCGATAGCGCGTTATTGATGGCGCCCGTTTTTCACGCGGCTCTCCTCAGGCGGCACTCCGTCTCTATTACAGCTACCACTGATACGTTTTGTACGCACATTGAGTTATTTGTTCGACATGAGTATTCGGTACAACTCATTCGTTTACCTATGTCATTGTTTGTAGTGGTGATAAGTGGGGCTCTGGTTTTGGAGTGGTGATTTATTTTAGGCAAATGTTAGACGTTGTTTGTGCTTTAATAAATAGTCTTTAGAAGAAGCTTTTCGTTAAGTCAAATATTGGCTTTCTAGCTAGTAACTAACTATAATTACTTAGTCTGGCGCTGTAAGCTGAGATACAGGACTCGTCCTAGTTCGGCTACAGATGCTCCCATGTTATATACTCCCAAGTTTTCTTTATATATATATATATATAAGTTTTATTTCCCAATTTTTGGTGAAATAAATAAATAAATTAAAATAAACTATAATACATAGATACATACATACATATAACAGAATAAAAGGCTTTCTTTGGCTTGTCTTTTTTGGGCCCCCTGTATTGTAACGTTTAAATTTTTTAAATACTTAATTAATAGAAAGATTATCCAAACGAAAAAGTAATAATATCAATCACTTCAAGCAAGATTAAGGAAAAGTCTCCAGTAATTTCTTAATCCCTACCTCCTATGGACGAAATTTCAATTGTGCGATTTCATGGTGGAATTTTCATTGCGTCTACGTTATAAATATTTTGTCCGATAAACCGTTCGTTCGACAGCCGCGAGGCGTAAGAAAATGTTAATTAACGAATCCATTGTTTTCCCGCCCGGCGGCTCCAAGATGGTGCCGCTTCCGTTTCCGGCGAGCCTCCTTCTTTATGTGCGTTTCCCGCTTATTTTTACGTCAGTCGGGTAGAGCGGCGGCATTGTGGCGCGGTGCGGTGCGCGCCCGAGTATAATGATTTTAATTTCCTCTAATCAAGAGCCTTCGGCACAGCTTAAGAATTCTAATCATGCACAGCGCGACCGCCGCCACCACGCCGCACCGCACCGCGCCGCAGCCGCAGCGGGTGACAGAAACATCAGCACTTATTCTGATTGCGTCGAGTGTGGCGCTGAATAATTAATACGCCTTTATTTTGCGTTATGCTCCCGTACCAAAACAAAAGAACCGCCGCGCATTAATTTACGAAATTGTTCATACATATTTGAAATGCTTAATTTTTGACAGCAGAAAGCGAACGCAAAACATCAAATACATCTTTTGATAATTTGGTAAAGAGTTTCATTTTTCGAATTGCGTTTTCTCATCACTATTTTCTGCTTTTTAAAATATAGCCAAGAGTAAAGTTTAATTATATTGGGGTAGCTCAAAGCCCACCCTTTCGTTCAATTCGCACTAACGACCACATTTGAGTCGTGTAAATCACGACGACGCCACTTGCAATTAATTTTTTGACTATTAAAACGTCTCTGTCGTGATTGCCTTGCGGGGAACGTGAGCTCTAGAACATAAAATGTAATTGAGAAATTCAGTTTCTACTTGCATTATTTTGACTTTTACGTTGATTTTTTCGAAAATAAGCATGAGTAAATTAATCGATTAACTTTTATAATACAAACTTGAAACATACTAAGAAAAAGCGATTAATAAATCTTGCACTCTCTTCTGAAAACGTATAGTATTTTACCACACATCTCACAGACGTCATTTTCCGATCTAAACAATCCCATACACTACATTCAACCTCATTTCTTGTTAAGCACAGTCAAACCTCATCGTTTTGTATACGCGGCCGCTGTTTGGCGGTGCGGTCCACAAGGAACACCGCACAATTAAGGGAACCCTTTCAGGGTGCGTACTTAGCATTCTAATCACCGCGAGCAGACGCCTTGCGCCACAATACAACGCTTAACGCCGCGAAATTAAGTGCGAAAATAACAGGATCCCGACGCGAACCGAACTGAATTATGTCGCGAACAAGATTCTAATTTTAATTTTACGCGAACAACGACTAATTTCGACATAATAAAACGTACAACGTATTATAACCCTCGACTCTCGAGGTACTACAGCAATAAAATGCGAAAAACGATTACGGATCAATGAAGCGTGCCTTCCCTCTCGGAGCGCAAATAAAGCCAAGTACACACTTCAAATATGCTTTTCTTAATCGTTCTCATAAAACAAAGATCAGCCGGCCGCGATCCCCCCGTGCGGTAAAAATAAGTAAAAAATCTCCCGTTGCTCATATCGCGTCTATCAGTGCGGATTTTTACCGCAAATTGTTTCCTGTAGGGAACCCTCTTGAATCGATGTTTGTATTGGAAATGCAGCTTCGGAACTTATTATTGGTATCGCTTTAGAAAAACAAATAAAATTACGGCTCATTCCGCGCATTCCCGCAATTCACTTGTGTCAATGTATTGTAATTTTTGAAATGGGAGTTCGTTCTACGCAAATGTTTATGGTTGTTTCTTTTGATTTAAGCATTTACTCATTCTGTACAGTTTAAAACAAAAAGATCGCAGATGTATCTCATCAAAATATTCGACTGCAATTACGAACTTCAAAACTATTACAACAAGTAGTAGACTGTACAGTATTTTATCTCACGAAGCGACACGCGGTTTACTTGTGATAAAAACACGCTGTTAATGTATGTAAGCTTAGAAGGGCTCGGTACCGTCCGAGACAATCAAGCACATTCGCAGCGTTCTTTGTACAATTGGTTACCACAAGTAAAGCGCGCTACGCATCATGACATAAAAATGCAGTACCTGTAGGTATAAATTCCCAGTTCAAATTTCATTACCTACAATATCCGACATCGAGCTAATGCCTCGTAATTTATATTTTATCTTAAATTCAACCAGCATTTCTTGAGGAAAAACCATTGCCCACGGTATCAGGAATCCTCAAAGTTGAATTGGCTTAAAACCTCCCGGCGGATGTGTCATTATAATTTGCAAGGGAGAGATGAGTGATCCGTCGCTCGGAGCGCTCACAAATAATACCCTAAGCTATTTTAATCTTAACTTAGTTAAAAATCTTGCGTCCGACATTAGCATTAATCACTTTTGACAGACACCGTAATGGATAGTGTAATTAATGTGTTTAAAGTTTATAATTGGTTTATGAAGGTAATCCGGGTGATGGCTTTTGTATTGCAAGTGTGACAAAAAATCAATTTAAATTAAATTGCAGTCATATCAAAGTAAAACAAAATCATAATTATATTGGAAGATAAAATTGTTGGACTATTATTATTTTTGTAATAGGTTTAAAAGTGAATTAACAGTTAATTTAGCGATGTCTTAGAATCAAAACCAAAAGCTTATTGGAAAATTAATTTATTCAATAGGTATCTGGAAACAAAGAAAATGCCTTCATCAAGAACGAAATCTAAAGCTTAATTGAACGTCGACATTGAGAGATTTCAATTCAATTACTAAACCATATTTAACGAAATCCAATCCCCCTTTCCCTCGAGAAATAATATTATTTATTCACAAAAAATAATACAAAACGCGGTTACGGCGAACGCTCTGTTGGTTCAGTGGAGATCATTCGATGTAAAAGTTGGAAGCAGAGGACGGAGGCAGGAAGAAAACTTGGATAAGCGAAACCCTCTAAAAATGATTGATGCTGTGGAGCGGGGGAAGCATGCCACTGCGCGGTTTAAAACGAATAAACGTCGAACCGTTCGAAATTTGAAAATGAACATCATTAGCGTTATTGGCGCGGAGAATTCCCGCCGATTCATTTACTCTATGGAATTCGCATTTGTTCTTTACACTTTTTTATTGACGTCAATCATGCTAGAACGATTAGGTTCCACGTTTAAACTTACTCGTAGACCGTAGTGCAGTCAATATTGCAGAACTGCACAACAAAAGCATTCGAGCTCACATTGCGATTGCGTATAGCCAATTTCCTAACGTATTGAAAATGTCGCGCGATTGTTTGAGGACATGTTAACACGAAGCGTTTAGCCTGGGAGCTGGGAGCTAACAAGCGCTGACGTCGTTTGTTTCTGCTAGCTCTTTGTTCGGAATATAACAATTAGGGAAACAAAGCGGCCGGTGGCGGTCGGTGTTATCGCGGACGATTCGCGCCACACACAATGGCGCGCTCAACAATGCACGCTCAATATCTTTATGCTCCTTCGTGCTGAAGGCCGATGCACTCGCTGTAGAATCAGCCTTCTTGGTGTACATTAACAGACTGAAGTATACACAGAGCTATGAATTTGCAGATACGTCAGATCGCTATTAAGAAAAGACCGCCATCTTTGACAAATATAAAGTCAGCAAAATTGAAGCAATATTTTTCAGTCTTGTAAAATGAAGTAATGACACCCATTTTTTTGTCGTAAATGGTGAATGTTATCACGAATTAACCGTATTTATCTGACTTAAATTTTAATTGAATAAAAAGTTTAAAGAAAGTTAAGGTACCATTCCGTAGCCAACCGCAGGCGACTGCAGCAGCAGGCGAAGTGTCGCCGCGACCTGACTGATTTCTATGAAACCGACGTATCTCTAGCTACGGAAGGTACGGAATGGTACCTTTATGTGTCTCCAAAAAAACTTAACTTTTTTTTAAATCCACCATGACGATGTTCTTAGCCTGCATCTCACCTGATGGTAAGTGATGATCAGGCCAAAGGTGGGAGCGTAGGTATTTTATTTTTATGTGACAAGAAATAAATCAAAAACTGCGTAACTTGATTTTTTTTAAGTTTTACAATATCAAGTCTTACCATCTCCCACCTACTCTATGGTCACCGAGACACCTCAGAATCTCGTGACGGGCCCTTTGTGGTGCTTCCTTCTTCGCTCACGACACCTGCCTCAGTGCTGAATGCACATTCGACGCCCCTACACGTCTGATAGACGCATTGTGGATACTAAGGTGTCTTGTGGAAAATGAGGGCTTTTGTTCTGGATGTTATTAATTACTCGAGTATAGTTTGTGCTTTGTTTTGATATGAGTTGTCTATTATCTTCGGGTATTTTGATTATTTACTGATTAGTATAAAACTGATACCACGTAAACAGTGGTGGCCAGTGGTAACGGCCGTGACTAACGTGTAGGTCGTAGGTTCGAGCCCTGACAGGCGCTTTACTTTATGTAAATTATTTCATCACCACTGCTTACCAAACGGTGAAGAAAAACATCGTGAGGAAACTGGCATGTCCTAGAACCAAAAATTCGTAGACATGTGACATCGACCAACCAGCACTGGGCCCGCGTGGTACAGTAAGCGCTCAAAAGTGCATAAGCACGCTAAGAGTCGTATTGCTGTGAACACGCGGTGTAGTCCACACATTTGCATGTGTAAACAGTCGGACGTCTCTTGTGTGAGTGCCGCACTTTTATTTCCATCACTTTTGATAGCACGCATCCATAGATATAAGAAAGAAGGCACGCATCATACGCGTGACCTTGGCCAGTGTATCGCATTACTAAAATTCGAAAGTAAATCAAATGTGCAGATAGCAGAAGGCGTTAAGCGTTGGTCTTAGATTCAAGATGGCTAAGGTTCTAATCTCGTAAATCACAGTTCTGTTTTTGCAAATATTATTATTTTTGTTTGCAATAATAATATTTATTAAATATTGCTGCCTATTTATTAATGTTGTTATTGCAATAAAGGGTTTAGAATAAAAAATGCGTGATATGTTATAATAAAAAATAAATAATATTTATTCGTTATATTTATTTTACTTAAGTATAGTATAGTAAGTGTAGTATAGTATTATTTTGACATATTTAAATTTTGAAATGTTTTAAATTTTAAATGGATATTTTTCACCATAAATATAAAGCTTTGATCATGGTCGAAGTAATTAAGCAATAAATACTAAAAATACTACTTAAAATATAAAAAAATTTACTGACAAAATTGTTGATTTTAAGGTTAAGTATAGGCAGATTGTTCATATTATAATTATTTTAAATTTTATTTAGCTTTAGTAAATATTGGTTGGTATTGAGGTTATAGCTTAAGTATTCATTTTCTTTACGAAAAGAAGATTGAAACTAAACCTCAAATTTTAATCCTAAAATAATAATATCACTAAAATATTAAACAATTTCGGTATATCTGCAAGAAATACGACAAACACCCTATTGAAACGTGCTTAAAAAATTCGTTACCATAAATTCATGCAATAACGAATCTGTTGTTTATTAAGTTGGTACGGTCAATATTTTAAGGTCAAAAACGGTTTTCTAGCTGGTCTTTAGTGATGCAAGCCTTCAGAGTGCACGACGAACGGTTCATAATGACGTGTTTTTAATAATTCAGCAAAATATCTCGTTGGTATGAAACCATTTGTTTCATATTCATTCACCATTTGACGTCGCTGCTACTCGATAATAAGCCCCTTCCTCATATCTCTTAACCGTCACAGTATTTCTCTAGAACAAAGAAAAACATTGTTTTTATTACACATAATACCTAATTATTTATTATTCACTAATCGAATTAAACCTCATAATGAATTTGTCTCAACAATACCTCTGTTCTGTCAACAATACCCTTGATTAAGATTTATGTTTAGTAAAATATGAAATATATAAATGATAACACTCACACTTAGTCCGGTTTCATTAGATACTCACTTCACTTTTACGCAGTGCAATAAGATTCTCTGATCTGATCTGATCTCTTCAATATATTTTATGCCTGCTTTTTGAAAATAATAACCACAACACTGCGCTAAATACTCGTCACCAATATTATCCACGAACCAACAAAGTTCTATTAATTGAATACTCGTAATGAACTGCATCTACCCCACAGAAATCGAAATAATTTACTTAGTTTTCTGTGGTCTACCTGCTAAACTTTAATATTTATGTGAACAAGACGAATGAAACAAAAAACGAATGATGATTATCGAACTAGTCATTGGTTGCAGACAAAGTGAGTGTGTGTGTGTAATGTGCGTGTCTACAGTATTGTAACAACTTATAGACGAAGGTCGTAAGTCAAACCGAAGCGTCAGTCTATTGCTTTGTGAGATTGCTTATGGACTTTTGGTCGGTACTGTACATAACGGCCCACTCCCTCTCACTGAGTGGAGGCCTATGTCCCAGCAGTGGGAAATGTATCGCCGTTATCTTGATTACGTCAAAAAATAAAATAACTCGTATTTTCTTTTTTGACTTAATCAAGATAACGGCGATACATTGAGTTAAAATGTGGCATGACGTCACGCCTTGCTAGATTTTATACTGAGTTGTGACGTAGCGAGCCCCCACTCCCCAACTTTAATGCGTGTTTTCAAAGTTATTTTTGATTAATATGATAAAGCAAGAAATACATGTCTAATATTTTTTTATTATCTGAAAGACGGACTAAATAGAATTTCTTTTTTTTTACCTAGGCAACTACCGTATTGCAGAGTCGGCGATATTCCTTTGAGATCCGTACTTAACATGCGTGTAAACTTGCAATGAAACATCAGCCCTCGATCATAATTTTGTTTCAATCTACGTGACATTCAGTTCACTCATATATACGTAATAAACTATTAAACGAAAACTCAAATACGAACAGTTAATTGTATTCATCCGTATTCAGTAAATCACGCCGCAGTGACGTGTAACAGGCGTTACGTCACCGTGACGTCGACACGTGCGTTCACGAAGAGCGTTTAATCGCATAAAGAGCTAATTGTCTGTGCGGATTCCACAGGTAAACACTACACGCCAACCATTTACACACTACGCAGTAGCGGAGGTGTTAAGCTAGTTTTGGGATCGGAGGCGGTAATAATGAACAGGAATTACCACGACAATTGTTCCCGGTCTGATTCAATATTTTGCAAAAATGCGTTATGTATAAAACAATATCAGTCCCGACATTGATAATGAATAAATTTGATTTGTCTAGTTTCCATGTTTGGTAAAAGTTTAATGTATTCCTTCATAATGAAATACGAAAACTGTAATGATCACATAATTGAAAAATACAAAACAAAAACTCACAATGAGAGCGAGAGTCTCTAAACTAGTAAAATAATGTAGTTATAATGTAACAATTCTCTACCACACTAAAATTCCACGTACAAATGTACAAATACACAAAAATCTTATCAAAGTGCAAAATGCATAAAAATAACAAAATAAAGTCCACTCGCTACAACTCTGCTACGCTCGTAGCACCTTCGTAGCTCCGTGCTACGCACAACAAGCGCCTACGTTAACTGTCGATCATGTAAGCGCAGATTACACTAGTGATTTAATACTCACTGATTCAGTCGACGCTTTGAACACAATCACACTTAATAACACACCGCCTTATGACGTGTAATTATTGCTGAAAGGGTAATGAGTTCAATTATTCAGATGAGGGAATTAGGCGTCTACGAGAAATGTGGGAATATTTCTTAAATGAAAGTTTGGTTAAAGAGTTTGGTTTTGACAAGCGAATTGATTATAGTAGTATAAATCATTGTTATAGTAATACAAGATAGAATTTAATATGGAAAACTCATGCAAAAGTATTAGTGTACGTTAGAAGAATACTTACGGAGAGTAATCTACAGTGGATAATACCACCAAATACAGGAAAAAAAATAACCAGTGCGCAAACTTAAAAAAAAATCAGCTGTTCCCTACATTTATGTTCGCATAACTCGTCAAAATGTAGGGAGCAGCTGATTTTTTTTTTCGCGATTTCAGGTTTAGTCCCATAGTAAAAGTTGTTCATAATGATGAGTAAAGTCACGTGTTAAAGTTTGCGCACTGGTTAAAAACTTACCCTGTATAATACGATAGTGTTATAAAATTACCATAGAACAAGTAAAAGGCAGTTAAGTCAACACAGTGTTTTACAGCCGTTCGGGGTATTTTTATGCGACAAGGGGAGGTTTAACAGAATGGAAACACAAGAGCTCTCTGTATGGCTCTGTATGAAAATCTGAATTATGTTTTATAGTGGACGTGACGGGAATAAGGGCGGTTTAGATGCAGGTGCCGCTTTACAACGACGAATTTTGAAAGAAAATGTTTATGTTTTATTACTTTCAAGAATAAATGTTATGATAAATAGAAATAGAGTTATTTTCTTGGGAAAACAAAAACCATTCAATGTGTTTTTTACGCAAGATTATGACTATCATTGTGTTGTGTTTTAGTAATTATATTAACAGTTACAATTAATACTCGTACAATGATAATAATAAAAACGAAGCCGTTGCTATGCGTTGGCTGCTAGGTAGATTCTAGTAATACTAGGGCAATATATGAGGACAAAAATGTTTGAAGTGAAAACTTCTTTAGGCGCGTTGGGCATTTTTGAGTTGGGAAAAAACAATTGAACTCGCGACACCGTTACCGACACCTCATTAAAAGTATTTCCTGCACAATAAAATTATTCAAGTTTTCACTTCTGTCGGCACTTCCGGAGTGCTACTGTTTTTGACGTGATAACGTCTTATAAATAGATGAACGCCGGATGCACGCACGAAAAAGTTTCACGTTCCGTCTGAGCTGAGCGTGCAAGCGAGAGCGCGGTACAAGCGATACAGAGGCACAATCGGCCTAAGCGTTCGGCTTGTGACGTTATCAGGTAAAATTATCGTCCGTAAACCGACTTTACAGACAACCAATTTTTTTTATACAGCAAGCGTTCAAACCCGATGACCAAACACTTTAGCACCAAAAAAGACAGAATTCGACATACCCAACCTGTCCTCAGTGTCGCGTCTCTTCGTCGGCGTTCGGCAATTCTTTATTATTCATGAGGCGATCTTGCTCGCGGAGTGTTTTATATGAGCGACGATCGAGTATCAATTTGTACGGAACGGCCCGTATTAGCATTTCCCGCGCGAGCCTACATTGTTTCACTGGGGGACGTGCTGCTGCGATGTATACCGTCTTCTGTTTTTAGGATTATCGATAATGTAATTTCCCCATGTGACATCACACGCGTGAATCTACACATGCATTGTCTTTAGATTATACCACTGATTTCCAAAAGTGTTAGTTGTAAAAATTTTAGATATCGTGTCAGAAATAATATCTAAAACAACTGAGCAAGTACTTTTGCTAGAAGTTTTAATCAAGTTAATACATTCATTGTTTTTCCGTTAATGAATGATTAATGTAAGAAATATTTTTATTACAATAGATATTTGCACACCTGTTAGGCCTCGGTCTCGAAGTAAGCGGGCAGCGGGGCGGCGGCGGCAGCGGCGCGGCAACGCATAGTTTTACATGGAACCACTCGCTCCCCGCGTTGCTGCCTTCGAGGCCAGTTACATATAAATCTATGCATATGAAAGCGCCGCAATCGCTCCGCTGCCGCCGTCGCCGTCGCCCCCGCCCCGCTGCCCGCTGACTTCGAGTCCGCGGCCTTTAAACCATATCCTACTAAAGTTCTTTAAACCATATCCTACTTTAAAGTAGGATATGGTTTAAAGAACTTTTGTATATAAAATAAAAAAATAAAAACACCACTGCACCGTAACATGAATCACCTCATGTACCCATATTCAAGCAAATAAATGATTTGATTTGATTTTTGAACTCGTTCCTCTTAGAGTGTCAATGGCAAAAATAACACGAAAAATATATTTATAGATTAGTTTTTTTAATTCGTTTGGCCCAAAACTCTGCAACGCGAATACCGTTTGCTGACGCAGCCATTAGGTCCTCACGTGTGCAGGTGACAGGGCATGCGGTTAAACTAGTTGATATTATATTAAAACACATGCAAAGAAAAATCTACGCCACAAAAGTTCCCAAAAGAAAGAAGAAGGAAAGAGAAGAGAAGAAGAAAAGAAGAAGAGAAGTTTCCAAGTTAAGTGCCTATGGCATTGAGTCCGCCTCTGTACTTTTATGTGTTTGAAGTATTAAATAAATAAATAAAAGTTCCCAGACATTTTCCTCTTCTCAAAACAAAAATATACTTACTACCCACCAAAAATCCCTTTTAAACTAAACGCAAATCCCGCAAACCACCCTCAGCTCATTGAGTGTGTCGCAAAGCTAGGTACAGTCAGCAGCACTAACGCCTTACCGACACAATACGTTAAGTACGCCGCGCTTATGAGTGTTCATTAAAGATACGATAAAGACGGCGGAGACGCCGGCTAAATTGGCTGCTCTGACTGTACGCGAAAATCATATAAGTAGTTATAAGTAAATAGTTGAGAGGAATAATCCGAAAGATGTTTTGAAGTGAAATGGAGACTGAATTTCTATTTGTGTTACTGTTGCTAGACATATTTTTTTCCAAAATGGGGTATAACTATTTTCTCAACACCGTCTCTTTTTTGTTTAAAATCGCAAAACAGAGTATTCATCAGACATGATATGGAGAACGTATGTTACAGATTGCTTTACATAATGAAACCTGTATCCTAATTGCGTAACTTATTTTCGTAAACAATTTAATTTTGACAGTTCAACAACATTCATTGCGTTATTTACGTTGTTGAACAGATTTTTTTCCAACTTTTGAAGCAATGAATTAGCAATCTATTTCAAATCGGAACAGATTGTGATTGTGTTGTATTACGCAATTAGGGTACTGGAGTCGTGGCGCGACTTGAAAGAGAACTATGGCCATCACTACTCTGACAGGCTATGTTGATAACACTTAAAAGTGATCCAGTAATGTAACAAATATTTAAAACTTTATAAAGTTAAAGTTAATTACCTAGATTCCTTTACTTCAGTATCTACATTTAATTTCCAGACAACAACAAAACTGCGCTAAAATGCTGCTCACGCGATACTACACTCACGGACAAATTTAGAGGAACGCAAAAAAAGAGTTTTATTTCTCCTGTTGTAATTAACGTGTGTACTGGCCACAAACATTAATTAGTAAATGCTATTAAAAAAAACAAAGTTTTGGAATGTTTTTTTTTTCGAATTTCATTTGTTTTATGTAATTATTGAATATTGCGTTCTTTCATACTGCGAAAAAAAATTCCTACTTTTGAGTTTGAGTTTAAATTTAGGTTTTGTTTAAATTTTTGCTTTGACTGCTCTGTTTATCGTGTTAAGTGTGAATTGTTACTGCAAATAAACTGAGAATGCCAGATCTAAACACCACTCAAGTTGCGAAGGCTGTTACTTTAATTGAAACTGGGAACACCTACAAACATGTCGCCCAAACATTACGAGTATCAAAATCTGTGGTACACCGAGGTATCGGCAAACCGGACAGTATACGAGACTCGCAAGACAGGGACGTTAACGGAAAACTGTGGCCAGATATGACCGGTTCATTGTTATACACACTTTTTTTGCGTTCCTCTAAATTTGTCCATGAGTGTATGTCACAAACCCACTAGTTCGCTGTTCACGCGACACTCCGATTTTCGCTTACCAAATGAACATTCATTTCAGTGCAGATGTACATAGTTCAACTAACAAGGGGCTGTTAATTTAAATTTAGTATCTTAGCTCCGAGTAATGAACGGGAAGGTGATTGTTATAATGGGATTGTAGATTTGTACTCGCTAACACACGACTTATATATGTTTTGGGAGGCTCTGATAGAAAGGAAATAATTAAGTTATGGATGGGAGAATTGTCGTGTGATGTTTACTTTAAGATGTGTAGGTACCTATGTAGTTATATCGATGTATTTATTTGAAGAGCCAATTAAGTTTTCTCTGTAGATCTGCATAATTATGGAACTAGATTGTGTTTGAGTGGTAAGATTGAATCTCTCTCTCTCTCTCGCTCTCTTTGCCTAGCTTTATCCCATTTCATTTGGGGTCGGCTCTCCTCTTCATTCTTCGCTAGATACTTAGATTGAATAAACTTAGTATACTATTATTATTAGTAGTTACATACATAAATGTGACGTATTTATAATCCCAATCGTTCCTTAGGCTACTAAGCATAAATAAAATATACTGTTTCACAAAACTTTATTTCCAAAAGTACTCCGGACGACAACCAAAACACAAATCACTCAAAACGAAATCCCTACTTTCATATTTGCTCACGTCTTCCATGCAAATTTATGAGGAGGTGGGAAATTTTTAATTACCACTGTGTCTGAGCATCTGTCTGGAGACTGAGACGTGGTTTGTGGAGCTCGGCAGTACTGCAGGTGACAACGCCGCGGAGCGGGGAGCTAGCGGTTAAGTGTGGCATTTTACGGCTTTTATGCATATTTGATGGCACCGCCATAATCTGTGCGGTAGGGGAGACTAGCTACCTACCTGAAGTGTTGGTGCGGATATGAATTGCTGTTAACTTATGATGAGAAGATTTTGTTTTTGGAAAGTTGACTTTGAAGTTTGTATGAAAAACGTCCGTAACTGAACTGTTTTAAGAAGCGTAAGGATTAATGGTTGTTCAGATCCGAGCACGTCCTACAAAGACTGAATAAACTGTAACACAACATTAAACTACACTGATACACGTCAAAACTAATTTATGTTAAACAAAGTAAACCTAAATTAAATTCTGTAACGGACGGAACATTTAAATAATCCACCGTTTAAAAGGCAAAGCCGACGAATTTGAAAATAATGACAGGTATTAGACGCGTGCTAAGAGGGCCGTATCAATTACGGGCCCAAGCAAACAGGGTATTACGTGTTCAATATTAAAATCAAATTTACGGGCCGCCCCCGTCCCGCACGTTTGTGGGACATACGGCCAGTAGATCTTGGGGTATGGACAGCAGGACAGTGGAGGAAAAAAGTGTTAGGTTAGGTTAGTCATAGAGTGCTACAAGGTATATTTAAGCGGCGAATGTTTTTGACAGGTACAGTGCCGACCAAAAGTCCATGAGCAATCTCACAAAGCAATAGACTGACGCTTCGGTTTGACTTACGACCTTCTTCTATAAGTTGTTACAATACTGTAGACACGCACATTACACACACACACTCACTTTGTCTGCAACCAATGACTAGTTCAATAATCATCATTCGTTTTTAGTTTCATTCGTCTTGTTCACATAAATATTAAAGTTTAGCAGGTAGACCACAAAAAACTCAGTAAATTATTTCGATTTCTGTGGGGTAGATGCAGTTTGTTACGAGTATTCAATTAATAGAACTTTTTTGGTTCGTGGATAATATTGGTGACGAGTATTTAGCGCAGTGTTGTGGTTATTATTATCAAAAAGCAGGCATAAAATATATTGAAGAGATCAGATCAGATCAGAGAATATTATTGCGCTGCGTAAAAGCGAAGTGAATATCTAATGAAACCGGACTAAGTGTGAGTGTTATCATTAATATATTTCATATTTTACTAAACATAAATCTTAATCAAGGGTATTGTTGATAGAACAGAGGTATTGTTGAGACAGAAGATGCCTTTAAAGTTTTAAATTCATTGTGAGGTTTAATTCGATTAGTGAATAATAAATACTAGGGTATTATGTGTAATAAAAACAATGTTTTTCTTTGTTCTAGAGAAATACTGTGAGGGTTAAGAGATATGAGGAAGGGGCTTATTATCGAGTAGCAGCGACGTCAAATGGTGAATGAAACAAATGGTTTCATACCAACGAGACATTTTGCTGAATTATTAAAAACACGTCATTATGAACCGTTCGCCGTGCACTCTGAAGGCTTGCATCACTGAAGACCAGCTAGAAAACCGTTTTTGACCTTAAAATATTGACCGTACCAACTTAATAAACAACAGATTCGTTATTGCATGAATTTATGGTAACGAATTTTTTAAGCACGTTTCAATAGGGTGTTTGTCGTATTTCTTGCAGATATACCGAAATTGTTTAATATTATTTTAGTAATAGTATTATTTTAGGATAAAAATTTGAGGTTTAGTTTCAATCTTCTTTTCGTAAAGAAAATGAATACTTAAGCTTTAACCTCAATAACAACCAATATTTACTAAAGTCAAATAAAATGTAAAATAATTAATACAAATAAAATATAAACAAACTGCCCATATTTAACCTTAAAATTACCTATTCTGTAAGTAGTTTTTTACATTTTAAGTAGTCTAATATTCTTATTTATTACTTAATTACTTCGACCATGATCAAAGCTTAATATTTATGGTGAAAAAATCCATTAAAAATTTAAAATATTTCATAATTTAAATATGTCTAAATAATACAAACTGCTTCTAAGTTTCTTGACATCTATTTCACATCTTATTCAGCTGAAGTAATGATAAATAATTGTAGCAGTTTATTAACTTATGTAAAATAAATATAACGAATAAACATATATTTTTTAATTTAGTTATCATATATCACGCATTTTTTTATTCTAAAACCTTTATTGCAATAACAACATAAAAAAGCAGCAATATTTAAAAAATATTATTATCGAAAACAAAAATAATAATATTTGCAAAAAACCGCACTGTGTTTCACGAGATTAGAACCTGAGGCAGATTGAATTCCATACCAACGCTTAACGCTTTCTGCTATCTGCGCTTGTTAAGTAACTATCGAATTTTAGCAATGCCATTAACTGGTCAAGTTCACGCGCATAGTGCGTGTGTGCTAGCATGTTTAAAGCGACGGAAATATATTGTTGTTTCGTGTAACTGCGTTATCTGTGGTGTGTGTATCGTGTTGCTTACACATACAAATGTACGAGCTATACCGCGTGTTCACAGCAATACGACTCTTAGCGTGCTCATGCACTTTTGAGCGCTTACTGTACTTGTAGGCAAATATTTCAAAAATTGTGACAGAAATTGTATTGACGAAACAAGATGGTGACGTAGGTTTAGATTTTCCACTTACTGGTTGATTCGCACGAATTTACTCACCCGAATTTAAAATACAGTAGACGTGGATATATTTAGTGACCTGCTCCGGTTAGCTATTTCTAAAGAGCCATAAAAAACTTCTGAAAGAAATCGACACGTGTTTCACCTCTCAACGAGGCATCCTCAAGATGACAATTGACTTGTCGTGAACCCGAACACAGCGTGTTGCTACACCGAGCGCTGAACGCAGACGCGCATCTGCGTTCAGCGCTTGAGAGAATCCAGAATTACGTATTAGTCGCCACGCGCAATTATAACCTTGTAGTGTTGTATGCTTCAATGACACTGTTTGTAATATATGTGTTAAACAAAGAAGGTGGTGACAACCAAGGCTTCGACTACTAGCTGCTCCGTTTCTTGTTATGCAGTAGCGACATCTACCTTCAGGGCTAAGTCTTGAAAAACTGTACCCATGTACGGAACGCCTTAGATACTTTAATTTTCTTTGACATTTACTCTTATTATGGATATTTCCTATATCAGCAAGTCAGTTGTAATGATAAAATATTTTAATTCCAGATAGCTAATAAACGTTTTTAAATGAACGAGAGAACTGAGAAAAAAAATATATATATATATTTATATATATTTTTTTTTTCTCAGTTCTCGCTGTTGCACCTACCACTGTTTGTCTCTGCATCACCCAAAGGTTGACAGGTAGAAAATGCCTTTGGCATTAAGTCCGCCTCTGTACATTTGTGTGCTTGAAGTATTAAATAAATAAATAATAATAAAAGTTATTCAACCAATATTGAATTACTAATATCTATACAAATCGTACTAATGTTGTCGGTACAAGTCCAAGTGTTTGTATAACGACACAACATCAATTAAAGTCACATTTTGACGCGTCGACCACACGTAATGCCGTCGTTTTCATACGAATCTGATACTGAAACAGGGATTATTTACCAATTCTACCCTTCCGTGTCGTATGAAATAGTTATAGGATGTAAACATATGATTTTGTGTTTTGTTAATGGGTAGATTCGAAATTAATTGCTTTTTGAGAGGGTAGTGACTGTTTTGTGGGTAGGCATGGATTATCGGAACTTGTCTCTTGAATGACGTAATAGGCTATTTACAAACGTAGATCGACATTGGGTGGCATGATATATTTTTCATGAAACTCAATCTCCTTTCATATAATTGCATAGCACTGGCCTACACTGGTGTGACTACTATGTGTTATAGCGCTACCAGTTACCGGGTAGTTTGTTTTTCATTGACTTGAATGTGCCCTGGCGGCTGAGAGTATGTCATGCTCACTCAAATGTCTCGCTGATGAAAAAATAAATAAAAATTGTTTATTCACAGAAATAATTTTTGCACGAGTATATTACCTCTGCCAAACTGCAAAGTAGTTTGTTGGCAGACGTAGCTCCTTTTATTTAAAAATTTATACATAATTTACACTTCTTCACCTATAGGTACAATATTTCTATTTTCTTAATGTCCCTCGGCAAATTTCGTGTTTCGTCACTCGTCGGATTTCTATCAGTTGTCCTTTGCACTTGGTGCAGACCGGACGCTCTCAATCGACTTGGAAGTATATAGAGTTGTTAATACTCCTATAAATTAATGTAATTTATTTAAAAAATGGAAGGAAAGCTGCTAAAGTCGCAGGCACAACAGATTGGAAAATAGTTTTACAGCTCTATATACTTCACACGGAAATAAAAACAAAACAACAATAAAGTACTTAGTTCTGAATTCAAGTTATTATACACGATAAATCGAATAATTGATGGACATGGAAATGTATTCGGAAATGCGATGATTCCCGACGGACATTAAGAAAATAGAAATACTGTACGGTAAACTAAAATGCATTCATTAGACTTTATCCTCCAGATTTTAAATCAGACATTAAAAAATTCAAATATTCTCTACAGTAAGGCTTTGACATAACATATTAAAGAGGAACTAAGATAAGGGGTATGGTGGCGCAGGTGTTGGAGCATTTAGCTCCCTTCAAAATGGTTGAGCTGAATGGTGCTGATCCATGCGTCATATTCGTAAACGGGCGCCGTCAGTCAGGACTGGTCATCTCTTAGCTGCCACGACTTATTTCAATTATTATTATATTTTTTTGTTTTTACTTGCTGTACTCTGGCCGTTTTTAAGGTGTACATCTTTTTTACATCGTTCTCACGTATAATTATAAATTCAACATTAATGGTGTAGGTAACTAATATGTTTTTAACAATATAATTTAAAAGAGTGTTCTTAGTTTCTTGCCCGTTCTTCTTCATAGAGACTTCTCTTTGGAATGGGCAACTAGCTTCAGATTTCTGACTAACCGAGTCCTTGACAATTCTAAAGTGCCCGTAAATAGTTTACAAACTTTAAGTTAAAAAAAACTTTTGCATCTAATCAAAACTATTCGCCAGCTGAATGAAATGATAAATGATTTTATTTCTGTAAGTAGGTTTGTACAAACACTTTTACACGTCAATCATATTTTAAAAACTAGATGAGGTCGGCGTTTCTTATCTGACTACTCTGAGAAAAAAGACCGAAACAAACTCAGAGGTCACAGGCTCTTTTAAAAAACAGAGAAACTATCCATGGTTCAAGACTTCGTGAACGCATGCAAGGCATTTTTATCGAGAGTGAACGGTCTCTCCTAAGATTAATCAGATTACGATTGTTTTATAGTTTGACGAATAAAATCCTTACATGTTATAAAACAAAGTCCCCCGCCGCGTCTGTCTGTCTGTCTGAACGCGATAAACTCAAAAACTACCTAACGGATTTTCAAACAGTTTTCACCAATGGACGGAATAATTCATGTGGAAGGTTTTAGTGTATAATTCATTATGGTTTTGTGTAAATTAGCTGAAATATGACGATTATTGTTGAAGAAGTCAGAAAAAATCATGCCGACTGGGAGCTTTACTGGCGTGCGCTGCGTTAACCGGAAAATATACGTCAAATTTATGTTCTATGGTATTGTTTATCTTAAAAAGTTCAACAAAAAAATCCACAATGGCATATGTCTATCTTCTAAGGATGACCCACAATAACCATTTTTATCTTTCAGAATTTGATAAAAATTTAATTGTTATTTCCGAAGCTTTTTTGACCGGTACAGTATTAATCCTTATCCAAAAAAATTTTATTTAAATTGGGCATTTAATTTAGATTAAAATGTGCCTTCAAATCATATAATTTAAATGAATAGTTTAAAAGATATCACAGTTTCAAAATTACGCGGGGCAACGCGGGCGCAGCGGTAGGAGTCAATGGCGTTTTAATCTGTTATTAGGTATGAAATCTCGGTAGTACGTTCCCCTGGGATATTTTCCGACATCCACGCGGGCGAAGCTGCGGGTAATAGCTAGTATATTTATATAATATTCTTTTCGGATGTTTCTAAATGTCGATTTTCTTTTTGTTACAGAACGATTACGTACAGATAACACACAAGTTATTCAGACCGTCCACATCAAAAACGTAAGTATTCCATAAGTAGGTAAGTATGTAGTATTTCTACTAATTTCTACTGATTCTCAAGAGCATTCATACCAAATAACATTTTCAAGAATGACAATGACCAGGTCAGACCAATAATTCTATGGAGCGAGGAAAATGATTGCTTAGAACTTTTTCAAAAATATTCATATCGCACACCTAATACAAAAAAATAACGGCCAAATGCGTATGCGGACCACGCACAATGAATGGTTCCGTAGTTGGGATGAATTTATTCCAAGAACAAACTTAACTTAGTAGTTCAATATTTTTTCTTCCATACAATATTGAATGTGCTAAATCGGGACTATAATAAATGATTAGTGGACTGTATTCAAATAGGTGTAATACCATAATTTACATGAGCAACGTATTAGAAGTAGATACAAAAGGAATGCCCGTAGTGGAGCGCATCTGTGAGTTGAGTGATGTGGCGGGCGCGCAGTGGGCGTTGGTAGCGGGTTCGGTACCCCGAGACCCCGCGCTTTCCCCAAAGTGAATCATGCGCATATGTGATGCGCCGAGAATATAATACGTCGCTATCACTCCAACGGCAAATGTCAGTTTGTAATCGCAAAAAAATATTTTCTTATGTAATAAAATTACAAATTAACGATTTTCGGACTTTTTCCTTTACTTGTTCTGTGAGATCTTGCTTCTTGCCAAATTTCATGATTCTAAGTCAACGGGAAGTACCCTGAAGGTTTTTATTTGCGAGTATGTCGCATAAATGATCGTATTTTTTTATTGCGCTGTCTTATAAACTTCATTTTTTTTTAGCTCCATGGACGGTAGACCTATTTATTTGATATTAATATCAATTTTCCCTCCTTGAAAAAGGGTTCTGAAAGACAGACAGACGGAAGGACAACGAAGTGATTCTATAAGAATTCCGGTTTTTTTTTCCTTTTGATGTACGGAAACAGAAAAATGTCAAAAATCATGAATACTACATAATAATAACATTTATAATTATAAAGTACATTAGGCACCTACAATAACACAATCGCAGACCAGTCACGGAACCGAAACATTGTAACAATAAAGTTACGTCGCGTGCCCGCGGCAGATACGCCTATAAACCGCACAATTGTCGCGCACCGCACTTATTTACGTGTACTTATGGACGGCACCATAAATATGTGCGCACTGCGGGGGAGCGTGATCTGCTGGCGGTAATTATTGCGTGACTTATTGGCGAACGAAGATAACACGTACTTCTCGACCAGAATAAACAGACCTCCCTTAACTCATACTTACACCCCTCCCTCGTCTTCATTTCTAAGATGTTGACGGGAACTGTAGGTCATTTTAAGCTGGTGGTGAGTGTACCGCTCCGAGGGCTGTGGCAGCTTTATCTCGCGTTTGACTGTTGATCGTGACTTTCCGACAGAGATTTCGGTAATTACGCTGATTATGAATGTAGGTGCCGTGTTGTTTTTCGCCAAGGAGCATAAGGTTGAGAGGAATTATGAGAGAGTTCACTGAAAGGGATATTATTACTGGTTATATACACAACAGTATTTATTGCATGATACTCAACTTGTATTTTCTCGTTTGTATTACCATCCGCTACGCGTCTACGAAACTGCTACGAATTTGCTACGGCGATTGCTACGAAGTACTAATCTGCAGTCTCACTTACAAACCCACTTCTATTTCCGCATTGTTTTTTATCAGTATCAGAGTCAATATCAGGTTTTCACTGTGAGTATCAGGAGTTTGCTTTATAATACTGCTTGTATGTTGTACTACAAACAAGGATAATAATGTGTTTTATATTTGTTTTCAACGTCTTAAAATCAATTACGATTAAATTTTTCTCTGGTACATCAATTCAATAAAATGACAATTAACGTAAACTGCCGGAAATATGCTTAATAACTCAACAAACAAAACATAGCCAAACAAACAAAAGGTTCTTGAACTAAAACTGTATGCGAAAGTCTCGCAGACCCTGACTTTTAAGACACTTGACTGTCTAGACTCCCGTATCTCATACCTCATTTACCTACTGTGTATTCTATCTTAAAAAAAAACTGGCCAAGTGCGTGTCGGACCACGCACAAAAAAGTGTTCCGTAGTTGAGATGATTTTATCCCAAAAACAAACTTACGTGTTCTCCCATACACGTCACGGTCAATTCTCCAACTGCAAATGTAAGTTTGTAATCGCAATTTTTTTTATATTATAAAACTATAAATTAACGATTTTCAGATTTCCTTTACTTGTGCTGTGAGACCTTGCTTCCCGCCAAATTTCATGATTCTAGATCAACGGGAAGTATCCTGTAAGGTTTGATTTATTTGTGAGTATCAAAATATGTCACATAAATGGCCGTATTTTTTATCGCGTTGACTTAGAAGCTTTTTATAGAGCTCATATTAATTTCAACTTGATACCTCCACGCGATTCTGAGAAAAAGAGTCTTGATGGATTTACAGATAGACAGCCGGACAACGAAGTGATCCTAAAAGGGTTCCGTTATTTCTTTTTGTGCTACGGAACCCTAAAAATATTAATCGGAACCATCATCATCGCTCGTTGCTGTCATACGGTTTAAAGGTGATGCACATATCAGCCGCCTTATTCAGTAAAAATCTCACCGTGAAAACTTAGGTCAAATGAACTTGAAGTGAGCTTACTTCAAGCTGGTGCTGATGCTGATGACCTGATAGAATGACAACTCACAGCTCCGGTATCATTTTACCTCATCATTAACAAACCAACAACCTAACCTAGGCAGGGGACCATAACCACTCTAGGCAAATAGAGAATAATAAAATTCGTTATCATACACAACCATAATCATACTGTTCCTTACATTATCTCTTACTAGCTTTTACCCGCGCCTGCGCCCGCGTGGAGGTCGGAAATTATCCCAAGAAAACGTACTATCGGGAAAAAAAGTATCCTATGTCCTAACCCACGTTATAGTCTACCCATGTGCCAAATGTCATGCAAATCTGTTCAGCCGTTTTAGCGTGATAGCGCAACAAACAAACAAACTCACTTTCGCATTATATAATATTAGCTAGGATTTGTCTAGGAAACATTCATGGAGTTGCCGTTGTATACAGGATGGTAGGGACATCGACGCGAAAACTGTTACCATGGATTCAGTACATGATTCTGAAGCCTCTGTGTTAAAAATCTTCGTTGGTTATTAAATAAAATCTGCTATTTCATAGAAAAGTGCAATACCTACGCGGTCAAAATGTATGGAACAGCAGATTTTTTTTAAACAATGAATACATGGTTACAGTTTTCGCGTCGATTTTTGCCACCCTTTATTTGCCTCAACCTTCACGCCTAGCTCTAAGTTTAAATTCCATTATCACTTAATTGCACCGTTTGCTTACAAATCTAGTATCATCAACCTTTTCTTCGACTTCAACAACTTATAAACGCGGCACAATCTACCTGGTTGGTCTGATGGTATCAATAATAAATCAATCTGCCTAGCCTTTTTCCAATTAAGTTGGGGTCGGCTTCCAGTCTAACCAGTAGTCATACCAGTATTTTAAGAGTTCCAGTAACTAGGTAATACGATACCCCTTGGTAAGATTGGTTGTCAGACTTTCGGGATTCAGACGTATCGTAACGACTGACAAAGATCCACGAATGACAGCCGGGACAAACGGCTTAATGTGCTATCTGAGGCATGGAGCAGTTTCGGTATGATGAAATGGTCCACGAACCAACCCTGGCAAGCATAGCTTAACCAGATGGATCGACCCGTGCGGCTGCTAGTACTTAGCCACGTGCTCCTCTATATTACAGAGAGCCCTCTTCTCATACAGAGGAGGCACGAGCATTGATAAGATGGGTTGGCGATTTCAGACTTATATTAGCTATAAGGTCTAGGTTTCCTCACGATGTCTTCCTTCACCGATGTCAGTAATGTCCCAGATAAACTCAGAAAGTACAAATGAATTGAAAAAGTCTCATTGGCGTTAATATACCTATAGATACCGCAGTTGTTAAAGTAATTATGCGATAAAATACGTCACATAAGTTGCATATGCATCCTTCGCAAAAAAAACGTCACGACGAAAAATACGACGTTTTCAAATACTCAAAATTCATATCAAACTTAATTCTCAACTTTTGTTAATTCCGTTTATTCTTGATTCCGCAAAAAATTAAACAACGACACGTATTTAACCTTGTTGCGAAGTTTGATCCAATGAAACAAAGTTTCGAACAAACGAATGCATTAAAGTCACCGCACACTGATCCAATCGTAATATCGCACTCCCAGACATCAAAAGTTAGTATGCATTGACTTTTCAAAGTCGTCCAAAACTAAGTTAGGTTATGTTTATGAAACTATTCGGATGCGGGTGTGTGCCGCCAATACACATGCAAGAACTCGCGCCCAACTCGAGGCATAGTTCGCTAAGTGGAACAGCTGTAAAACAAAGTAGCGAAGGGTCTAGGAACTTAGTGTGTACGTTGGCAACTATTCGGCGAACACATGTCGTCGGCGAGGCCGCGCGGTAGGCCCCGCCGCGACGCCACGCTGCGACGACGACGCATCTTCACAACTTTGACAGTTTAACTCGTGAAGGAGGCCCGCCTCGGCCGACGACCGCCGATTTATAAATAAGTTAAACTAGGTTTTAACTAAAGTATTGCGGTGGGATGATAACGAACCCGGCGCCTACGCTCCCCCGCCTCCCCGCGTACCGCGCCCGCGTGCAGATAAACTTTTAAAATGACTTTGGAAGCTTTTGAGCTTTTAATCGGTAAAGTTGTACAGACAGACAGTTCGGGCACAATCCTTGAACCGCTTGCGCCGGCGACGGCGGCCGCAAAACTTTGTTTTACAGGACTACTTTTCTTCTTGTTTCAAGGTTGGACTCTTAAAACAAACTCCGGTTCGACGGAGTTCGCGAACTCGGGCGCGAACAATTTACAAATTTCTCTCTTTCATAACAACTAACTGCCGCTCGGCGCGCCGGCGAAAGTTGTCCTGCGTAGATCTTAATCGCATTGTCTGTTGCGCTCGCGGCGCCAACAGCTGATTGTGACGACACAGTTTATCGAACTTTTGCTTTAATTCACGTGCCGAACGTACTCGTAACATAACAACAAACTGCCGGCTATAAAAGTCAACATGACTAGCTAGGGAGATCGTACTGATACAAGATGAATGGAGAGCAACACGCAGGGAGCGCTGAATAACAGACAGGCGTTTGGAATATGTCGGATCAACGATGAAATCAGGATGGACAGCCATGGCAGTACAAAAAGGCCCGCAGATAGACACTGGGCGCCCTCCGACGCGTTTATTCAATTCGTTTAAGTGACATCGATAGCATCGGCTGCGGTCGGAAAAAACTCGTCTGCCAAATGTTGACGGCGTCCCCCCGGCGACCGGCGACCGGCGGCGACTTCTTTTTTCAGTTCACGCCTCACCTGCCCGAGGCCAGAAGTGGCCTCGCGTGAAATACACTGATTGGCGTTTAATGTTGAACCGTCTGCCTTTTATTTGACCGGTGTCGAAACTCTTGAAAGCTTTTTATTCGGGAGGGCGTAGGTTTCTTTATGTACTGTTCGTTATATAGACGTGCGTGTCGTATTTTCTTGTGTAAATGGCGCAGAGTGTTAATAATGCCGTCTTTTTCGGGCGTGGCGTGGATGTCGGCTCGTAATGTAACCACATTTTCATTACTGCTTATATACTGGCATACGAGATCGTAACATAAGCCAAATGCAGTATCGGGTATTGCGCGTAAATTTTACGTAACTAGAAATAAATAGGTTGCGGGTGTGTGGGGCGGGGCGGCGTGGGCGGCGGCGTGCGCGCGCCTGTCCTCCCCCTCCCCTGCCGCCCCGGCTCCAGCCCCCCCGCACCCCTCCTCCCCGCGAGCCCGGCCTGCTGGCGACCTCCGCATAGTCCGCGAATAGCGCCCCGCGAGCCACCCGCACCGCGGAGCGAGCTCCTACGTCCGCCGCCGCCCGACACGGCCTACGGAGAAACTTTTCCGACGTAGACGCGCTACGCTGTGCTACGAACTCCGTTATGCTACGAATCGAAACTCAGTAGTCCAAAGTGCATTTTAGTGCAGTGTTTTTTTAATAATATTTAATTGTCAGTGAATCCGTGTATAAATAAAATAAACAAATAAAAACTTTAGTGCGCAATGAGGACTCGCCCCTCCGTTTTATAGCGATGTCGGCCCTCGTCCGACCCATGTGGTAAGTGGCCGCTTGATTACCAAAGTTTCGTTTTAATTCCGTCAACTATTTCGTTTTTAAGGCGAACTGAGAAGTCGTCGCGTTTGTAAGTTTTGAAAAATATCTGCGGCATTATTATTTCAGCGGTGTTCAACGAAAAATTGAAGAAGTGTTCAAGATAAAAACAATATCGTTTACGCACAAATCCCACGCTCGTAAAACCATTTCACGAAATGCTTTCATAATGTGTGTTAAATATTGATGAGATTGAGTAGTGTTAAGTTTGTATGTAATGTTTGAGGTTTAAATCGGATGTTTGTGTGTTTGCCATGAGGTTGATTATTCCTGCCTCGTTTGTCGTATCGGAGATAATGTAATCACGTCGGTAAGATGAGCGAGTCGGCAAATAACCGCGGCATTAGCTCGGAGACAGAATACGTAATGGCGCGAAGCTAAATACATTAGCCACCCTTCACTACACGAGTGTAAGCAGTAGTTGTGACTGTACTGGTGGTTACGAGATTTAATTTAATTATACGCATAAATTATGCGCTGTATGTACTTAATTCTTATCGCTATAAATTTTTCAAATACGTAAACTGAAGTCCCGTTAGTTTTACAAACTTATTTTCTGTATTTTTTCATCTAAAGAAATATAGATCTAGGTGGTAAAATTTCATACCTGACAAACTTAAAAATTACCTAAATCATACTTTTGAAGTTCCTAATAGTATTGTTTGTAACTTTTTTTTATTTTTTTTTAACTCTAAGCATAGAAAAACAAAGCGATGAACAGCAATAACTAAACTAGTAGGTATTCATTTAATAAAAAAAATATATAAAAAACAGTTTTTTATATGTTATTTACGACTAAACGATACAGTAAAATTTCAGTATTCAAATTGATGTAGTGCTGAAATATGGATCCAATCAATTGATTTACAAAAATAGTGAGTAAAGAATATAAAGTAGAAACTACTTTTTATACTTTTCCCTAAGAAAAAAAAAATATACATATATTAATTTAAAAAACAATATTCTACAACAAAAATAACAACCCTACTTCGTTAACATCATTAAATATCCCAAAACGCATACCAGCAAGTCACTAAACATCAAATCCATAATAACTCGCATTAAAAACGTTAACCGTACCGTGTAATTAACGTAAACGTTTAATTCAGGTGAGGTGGCGCCGATTTCACGTGTAGCGCCTCTTCCCATCTGATAGCGCTAAATTGTTTCACCCGTATCTGATGGGCCGCTAAAATGTCGCTTATTTCACCTTCTATTTTGACGTCGTTTTACGCTGATGTATGGGAATGATTTTATTAATTTGATGAGGGATTTACGGTGGAGTAAATACATTTATTTTGTCAGAAAATATGAACAGGTAGATTTGTATAACTTTTAGGTTTTTGCTGTATCTGTACAGTTTTATCAATATTTAGAAGATTGTTTGTTGGTGTTGTTGGATAATAAATTTACAAGTATGTACGACGAATAAGAAAGTATTCAGATATATACTTGCAAAACAATACAAATAAATAAAATTACTGTAATAATAGTTTGACTATACCTACTTTTAATGTGAATAGCTGTTATAAGCTAATAAAGCTTTTAATATAGCTATTATTAGTGTTAACACATTTGTAGTGTTAAACAAAGTTATGGAAATACACCTGTACTTGGGAACTTAACTGCTTTGAAATAAGCTGCACAAAAGGCGGCTGGACCTACTTAGGTGTAATCAAAATGCATACTAAACCTTAACACAGCAAAATATCAAACGAAAAAATTTATGAGCAACAAAAAAATTAAAATATACCAAACAAACTCTTTATATTTACAATGAAACCCGTCAGCTGTTTGAGGCAACAAAGATCCCGAAGTAATGTAAAAGAAACGTATTTTCGACACAACGCTAGATGCAATACACATCGGATCGTGTGGAGGGTGCGATCCAACCCGTTATAACCCTCCGAGAGTGAGCCCTTAACGCAGGGCTGCCTCACGGGCGAAGGAATAATGGAAAGAGTTGAAAATTTTATGGACGAAAAAATATTGAGAGGGTAAAAAAAAAAACTTGTATTTCAGACTGTAAAACCAATAGGCTAAATACAAGATTTTTACAAATATAACTACAAACTAATGTAAAAAGTACTTACAGAACTTACGCTATAACAGTAGGTATTATTCAGGTTTATTAAAATGTGTAAGCGTTTTAATAAACCTGTAAAGGAAAAAGGGATAAGAGTCACCTTTACAAATATAAATTATTGTTTAGATAAACTGTCTTCTTATCTTTCAATCAGCTCTTCAGATAAGATGTCAGCTGTTCATACTAAAGCTTAAACATAAAAAATAAATACGTGTGATATTGAGCTTTAATTGTTGAGCTATATTTTCTTGTTTAGTGAAACTTAACAAACCATGTTTACTGAGAAACGTTAAGGCAAAAATTAACTTTCTAGATCATTGACATAAATAATAGTTCAAATTATTTAAAGTAAAGTATTTATTTTGAAGGAACTGGTGTTTATAATAAATACTAGGGAAGTGGAAACGTGTTCGCATGCGACTTGCGAGGGTTTGATACTCCACGCGATAACCCTCGACACGGGTGAGCTCTTGACGCAGGGCTATCGCTTAGTGAAATTGGGAAGAAGAATATTTTTTGGTATTCTAATTTTATTTTTGGAGATACTAAATTTTAAACTAAATTGCAAACTTAAGACCAAAAATGAAGTGCGATTTTCTGTTTAAATAAATCTAACATTTGGTTCTTTTTAGCATCTTTAATGTCGGTCAAAATGGTAAAGTATTAATAAACACTTTTGTTTTATTCACATAGTTTACTTGTTTCATATTCTCATAGAAAACAATAACATTTTACATCAGATGAGAAGACGAAGAACAGGTTTTTCGTTTTAAATAGTTTTTTATTCAATTGAATTCCAAATGGAAAAATACACACAGAATATCACACCAGAAGTCCCAGAAAAGTAAAAAAATAGTTTCCTAAACAACAGTTTCATTATATCTTTGCTTATTTAGAAACGCTTTTGGTTCTAAAGTTCACCATCAATAGAAATTATAATGATGTCAAAACAATGTAGATTTGTTTTGAGAGAAAAGTTTAGTTTTTGTCGTTATTGTTTCCAGCTTCTTTGCTAGAATGCTCAAGAAAAATCAAAATATTTTTATGTTGTTTTACATTTTTTTTTTTATATATGTTTCTTTAAAAAACCAAATAATTAAATCTTAGAAGAGACTTAACAGGGCTTAACAAAAATTTTCAGTAAAAATGTCTCGTTTCATAATCATAATGTTCGCAAAATTTTAGCCTGTTCAAGTAACAGAAACTAAATCAAATTGACTTACAAGATTTCAACCAGACACACGACAACGAAATCTTAACATTTTTAAATAAAAACTCATAAGAAATCCTAAGGTACTCAATAAAAAACACAAATATTTATTTGTTTTTCGTGATCCTGTCAGCCCTGCCTCACACGAGCAGGGGTTAGGGCGAGCCTGCCAGTTACAATGCACCGCGGTGCCATTACCCTACTTATTTTAACTCACTTTAACTATTGCGATATTGATTTTTTGCAGTCATATGTTGCTTTCTGCTCTATGGGTTTGGAAAATCGATAAATGAATGGAGGTGCGTATGTAAATGAGTGAGAGGAAGTGGTGACGTGTTAAATATCTTAATAAAATAAATCTTAATTTTAAAGTGAAATGTGACAGTACTTTGTGATAACTACCTACTGTAGATGTTAAATGTTTTGTTATGTAGGTGTGAATTAATAATATTTACATCAGTGAATAATCAAAAACAACATCTCTAAAAACGGGCCATTTTAATAGCAAGGAAATGTATTAATTATTATTTAAGAAAATATATTTCTATTCTGAGAAATGGATTTGTAACTTGATCCTATAAAAAATTTCGAGTCAACCTCAATAAGTTTTACAGGATTATATATTTGTCATTAATTCGATATCACTAAATTACATTTTCCTTGTAAACTATACTCCATTTATATGATTAAAATTAGAAAAATAACGGCCACATAACAACAGTTATTGTGTAATATTGTTGAAATCACTGCATTTTAGAGTTATTTTTAAAAGTAAATGGTGAATCGACTACACTGTTTTATATTTATTGTTAAATAACTGAACTTAATATGTTTATTTCGAAATAACAAAAGAAAAATAATAGTTATATGATATAATAAAAAAAGGAGTATAATTACTGGATTTTTGGGGGCCTTCGACATTAGACTGCGATTTGCTTAGTTGATTGCTATAGTGGTGGTCTCCGGTAAGTTAATCAGTACCTCATACCAATTTATCCAAACACATTATAACAAGATTTGATTATGTGTTCAATTAGCATCAGAAACAATAAATGGAGCCTAACAAAGAAATATAAGAAATCATCTTATTCGTAATCTACCGTAGACGTAGGACGAGCCCTTGCGCGACCAACAGGTACCAACGAGTATTTTGTAATGATCTTTCGGTGGAATATAAACCTCAAAGACCAGATTTTGTACTGTGGGATGTTACTGGTATTCATATATATCCAGTTAGACTGGAAACCAGGCAGATAATGAAGATGAAGTGGGACGTTACTGCAGCTATAGGTACAAACAAGCCGTCTGTCTGTCACATATATCTTGAGCTTTATAAAATGTCTGTTTTATTGGTAACGAAGCCGGTTTTTCAAACTATATTTCCTATTTTTATCCTTTTACTTTTTACTAAAACGAATTCCAATTAGATATTATAATCCTGAACCCACTATTCAAGCACAATTGGGGGTTTGAATCTGGCTCTCGTAAGGAACAAATATTACTTGGATGTAGGCCCTGTACACTGTACTTAGGTATGTTGATTATAGTCAGGAGGGTGTATATTGAGTATTATATTATTTCAATTATTGTGAATGTAAGGCCTATGTGGCCCATTTTATTTTTTCTCAGTTAGTTTTAATGATGGTCTGGCAGTTTGAGTACTTTATGCGGCCAATCCAAATGTCCTTTCTTTGGTTATTTTTCGTCGAATCGTTGAGCTTCTTAAGTTATGAGTTGAGCTGCACGATTACTGACAAACGCGTGCACTGCTTGACAGGTCCACTCATATCTGTGTGTTTCTTTCCTCAAAAGACCATTTCTACAACATGGTCCTCACATGATCGGACCAAGATTATGTCTGGACTTTAAAACAGACTGCGACCTCTGAGTTTGTTTCGGCCTTTCTTCTCAGAGTAGTCAGATAGGAAACGCCCACCTCATTTAGTTTTTAAAATATGATTGACGTTTAAAAGTGTTTGTACAAACCTAAGAAATAAAATCATATAACATTTATCATATACACAATACTGGTTTTAGGGATGTGATAGTTCACAATGTCAGTATCGAATAATTTCTTATTCAACACTTTCTACCGGACTTCAGTGCTTCAAAAAAAAAAACATTGATTTTAATTTCAAAGCATTTATTGAAAAAGGATGAAGTTATACATGATTGATTAATATGATTATTTATAAGCATCTTTTAATATGGAAATATTACACACTTATTTCAAAGGAATCTATGGCCCAGCGTATATAACTCATGGTGAAAACAGGAAAACTCGTTTAAATCCGAGAGGTTGTAAAAGGTTAACTAGAGCTTATGACTTGAGTGATTATGTCTATAACATAATGCTTCTGAACGTCAAGCAAGAACAATCAATCAATAAGCGGAACTATTTATTTATTTTATTATTTATGTATAGTGGGCTGCATCAATTGGGTACCCCAGTTGTATTAAAATTTTAATACGACTGGGGACCCAATTGATGCCACCCACCGTACACACAGTAAAATACATAGAGAAATGACATAATTATAATTTAGAGTACAAAGGTACTGCTTATTTCTTAAGAAGTTTCTTCCAGCAGACCTGCGAAAGGAGAAATAAGAAAGAAATGTAGACAATAGGGTGTGAGAACAAGAAGAGAAAATAGAGAAACTAGTATAATGATGTTCGTATCAATAAGCGGAACTATGATGATATTTGTAACACCCACCGAAATCCCCACCAATCGGAGCACAAATATTGTGGTTTTCATTGCAAAAAAAAACCTATTTGGATACTCAAAAATCTAAGACGATATGATCCCATTCAACCGATAAGAAACTTATTAAAGGAACGAACACTTTGAATACTAGTGTAACCCGTATTCATAGTGATTCAGTTTTCCAGATGAAAGTGTAATCTATTATTTCGTAATAACTAGAGGTTTTTGATAGGTGCAATCTTATCGTACGTTTGTACAACTACACTTAAACGAGAATTTAACTTTAACTTAGATTTTCATGAAGTGACACTAAAGAAATTGATGTGTGACAACTAAATTAAATCGTGTCTTATCTACTTGTGCAAACTCATATAAAATCATTAAATAGAATCATTAATCTACGCTTTATTAAATAAAATTTAAAACTGAAAGGCTGTTCGTTAGACTGCGTGAACTACCTTAATACTCTCTCTCCACACAATCCATAGATTTTTTGTACGCAACGTATGAAAATTAATTTCTATACTCTCCGAACGCGATACAATGCGGAAAGCAGTAGCCATTGTACTCACAAATTGTATGAACGCTTTGCTCTGCGTCCGATCCCATTCGAGCCGCTAACATTGTTTTACCGCTGAATTTTCTATCCATATTTTCAGTTTTGATTCTTTTTCTTCTTTCTCAATTCGATAGAGTAGAAAAGTGATAAAAAGTCTGTTTTTATCATTTTACTTAGGCATTTATCATATAAAGTGCACTGGGGTAATTCAGAAAAAGGCTATATTCCGAAAGTTCAAAAATTTTACTAATCGTAGCGATATTTTCCTATTGGAAAAATTGGTTTAGACACCATCTTCATTAAACACCGTCATCGTGAGTTTTGTCTAAAGAGTGATTTTTGCGCAGTTTTTGTTGATTCGCAATAACCCTACATATTTTCTTCTGATAAGTTATTTGAATAGTTGCTTGCTTTTACGATACATTTAATTTTTTTTCTCGTAAATACCCGGGTAATGCTGATGCTTATTCCTGTTGAGAACCAAAATTTCTTCTTGGGGTTTTTCCGAAATACAAAACTATGAGAAGTGATATTACCCAGACTATTACTAAAACTCGTGATTTTTACCTTCAGTCAAAGTGCCATAAAATAATTTTTTGAATAATTTCGGAATAACCCCAAGATAATTCGTAATTTGCCCTGTATCAAAAAAATACAACTGAATAATTCAAAAAGCTCTCAACTCAACTCAACTCAAAGCATTTATTTCAATTAAACCATTTACAGGCACTTTTGAATTGTCAAGGAATCGGTCAGTCAGAAATAGGTATGAAGCTAGTTGCCCATTCCAAAGCGTAGTAGGTACCTATGGAGAAGAACGGGCAAGAAACTCCACGGACACTCTTTTAAATAAAAAATTGTTACAAAATATTGGTTACATCATTCATGTTGAAATTATACATGTGAGAACAATGTAGAAAGACGTGCACGTTAGAAGCGTACGTAATAAAAAGATAAAACAAAGAACAATTCAAAAAATTAAAATAAAAATAAGCCCTGGCAGCTAAGAGATGACCAGTCCCAACTGACGGCGCCCGTTCACGAACATGACGCCGCTCTATTTACCGAATCCAACTACATACTTATGAATCTAATATATCCATAGGTTAAATCTTTCCATTAAGTTAACAGAAGTCGCTTATTATTGGGAATAAAAATATGAAACTACTTTACATAACTTACCGAAATGTAGACCTCTAGTCATCTCGTAAAAAATCCCGTCGGAATTACCCTAGTAAACTTACACTTCGTATAGATGTTACTGCGTGCGAAAGTGAGTTCCCTAAAGTGGAAAAGTTCAGGTCAATATTAATAATTATAGCTGAACTTGTAGGGTTCGGCTAAGAAATCATTTTCTATTGATTCTTCACATGATGACCTATTAAGACATCTGTGTACAACATAGTTGCCAAGTCAATGATGGACAATACAAAATATTTCGGACTAACGAATATATTTAAGGAGATATCTTGAGACTTTTCCAAAATTGGTAACGTCTTTCCTGCCTACCATGACATTATGGGGCCGTAACATGGATGCTCACTAAAGAAACTGTGAACAAAGTCCAAGTTGCACAAAGTGCGCCATGTTAGGTTTATCATTGAAAGACTAATTCCTGTACAAGACATTAATTTTGAGAATATCTTAAAGAGGGAGCAGTGGTCCTTATAGTTCCATACTTTGGCTGTCCTTTCATACATATGTCTTCGAATAGCTGCAGACGTTTGCGTAGTCAAGATGGTGAGGGATTGTGAATGTTTCGGGTCTTTTGTTAGGAGTTTGGGGTCAATTGTTTGCTTCTAAAAGCCACTCCCTCGAAACTCGAGGTGCTTTTCCGGTAAGGGAGGACCAGAGGAGGACAGCTTATATGCATTTATATACAACTGATTGTAGATAAAATTCATGTCTATTATAACTGTCAGGGTTTATAACGACCATTGTCCATTAAACGGCGAATACTAAATTCATTATGATCTTGAGTAACGTTTTATAGACTTTTTGTGAAACAGGCAGATTTGAATCGTGTAAAAGTTGGAAATTTTTGACCTTCAATATATCCGTTACTAGAAGGTTCCCTTTTTTTATTTTTTACGGGGAGTACAGACGCCAGCACGTCAAGCTACTACAATCTGTCAAATTTATTTAATAGATTTTCAACTTTATCGCTGTATTATAAAGTTCAAAGTTGATTGGGAAAATTTGACAGTTTCGGGTAGCTTGATGTGCTGGCGTCTGTACAAAATGAATCTCGGTTTAATTAATGTCTTTTTACACACGTTATAATTCTTCTTTTACAGTAGGAATTACTTTCATATTTACCATCAATTAGCCTTCCTCCTCCCTCGTCCGTGATAAGTATTTAATGTAGCTTGTTTTTGGTAGATCGCGTATCAGATGTAATTTTATCTGTTAGGACAAGCAAATTTTGCAAACTCTTATCTAATGATGCATTGTGGTTTCCACAACGGACATGAAATTCAACATGAACACAAAAAACACCGAGATAATTTTGAACTTTATTTAGTATTTGCCTTAGTTAACAGTCGTGCGTATTATACTTCCAACTAGTTTTCTGATAATATCGTAATTTTAACAAACATAACTGCTGAAACAAGAACAATTTTAACAGTTAAAATTTAAAAACCCCAGACACAAACATTTCCTCATTTCTCTTTCCTACTCCATCACCAGACCCTGTTCACCATCTATCTATAACCTATTCATTGAGACCATTCCAATAAGCTCAAACACGATACCTGTGCTGTAAGTTGGCAAGGGAGCTAGGTATCCTGCAAATTCCAGGTGATGCTGCAGCATCAGTTCAAGGTTACTATTTTCTTCTAATATCATTGAAATAACAGAATACCAAATTTCAAATCGATCAAATCATTCATCAACTAGAAAAGAGCTGATAATCTTCAAACGGCCGAACCGATTTTTATAAAAACATGTTTAATAACCATCGCTAGAAAACCTGCTTTCAAATAAAAAACCGCATTCAAATCGGTTCACCTGTTTAAGAGCTACGGTGCCACAGACAGACACAGACACATAGCGGTCAAATTTATAACACCCCTCTTTTTGCGTCGGGGATTAAAAAAGAGGAATTGTAAACAGTAAGTTAGCAAACTAGTATCGTTACAAAACAAAATAAGTGTTAAATTAATTTGTTCTGTCTTGACAACTCCGAAAGTCACCACCTACAAAAACACCTTCTCTTTTTTTTCTCGTGTCGGCAAGATTGGTGTTTTTAAGTTTTCCAAATGGTTATGAAAATACAACCTATAATAATGTGAACAATTGAATGAAAAAACATAAATCATCCTAATCCTAACTAATTAAATTAAAGACAAATTGACCTTTCGTACCATTGTATCATTTCAAAATACCTACAATATTACAGTTTAAGTGAAATTTTCTAATCAGAACTTTAATCCAATGCACTTTACAATACATAATCAAATCGATCAAATACTCATACAAACTTGAATCGATTTATCGTGAGTATCGAGTACCGAGTTGTATGGTTACTTCACTAGTTACGTTGCGATGACAAATGTCAAAACGGGCCTTTTATTTTTTGACAACTTTAATAATATTAAAAATGCGAAAGTGAGTTTGTATCCCGGTAGTACGTTCCCTCAACCTCCAAACGATCGAAACCGCGGCCAAAAGCTAGTTACAAATAATCATCATTCCAAACAAGGTGCCACTGATACCTTTGATAAAAATAAAATTATAATCCCACTGCCAACAATGGCGTAACTTTCATCCGAAGACACTGTCCAGTTATCTGTCAGCCTCAGTTGTTATTCGCTATAAACTTGAGCAAAGTTCCATTAAAGCCATTTAAACGAGAACTCAAGGCTGAAGCCAGATTGGAAGAGTATTTATCTTTCCCGGGAGTCAATTTAAAAGCAGAATCACGCAAGCACACGACGCCATTATCGGCGGCGCGCGATCCGCAGGCCGCGGCAACTCTATGAATCTAATCCAGAGGATTTACTCGCTGATTTACAGCCGAGCGAGGCCAAGGAGGGCGACTGCTTGAAAGAAAAGTGATAATGTCTTAATCCTACCACACTCGAGTTTGCTCGTACCTACCCCCCTCACAATTTTATGGTCGCCCGCGCAGACGGCACGTTTTGATTTATGATTTCAATAATTAAGAATTCTAAGGTGCAATTTGAATTTGGAGCCGCCACGTCTGGGGGCCGCGGGAGGCCGACGCGTGTTTATTATTGCTCCAGGGCGGAAAGGGTCTCAGCCTCTCAGCGCTTACCTCACGTTTTCTAAGGAATTATAATAGAGTTTCAAGGAATTATGAGAAATTATGAAAATGAGATTTTCAACAATAGAGGCTTTCTTCGAGAGTTTGTTTGTTAAGTTGTATGTGGGGTTACGTATCAAATAGGGTTCGATTTAAATTGTGCATTAGACGGAATTATTATTTATTGTTCTTCCTTTATTTACCTACTACAAACTCTCGGGTTGAATCACGTTTATAAAAAACCTTGACTTATTAAAAACAACTGGGTTTCATATTACAGCAACAGTAAAAACTTAAAAAACGAAACGAAAATTGTTCTTCGTTATAACCAAGTTATCATTTAAACTAAGCTTAAGCATAATGCCTCATTCCTTCGAACAAGTAACCAAAAAAGTCAGCCCTTCTCTCTTACAACTGTCGTCATCATCTTTTACTTTTAAATTACGTAATCACCATATTTATCTTTATTTTAAAAGATATGCTAGATCGCCTTAGGAACCTAATACAACTAACTTCATATAGGTACATTCATTACACAACTACATTAACCCTACCTCTTCAACCACGTAAATATTACCTAATTAAACCTAAAACGTTAATAAAAGCGTCTCAAAACCAAAACAGTATCACTTCTCCATATAAACCAGTCACGTCTCATCTCAGCATCTTCCTTAATCCGGCCGCGTTCGGCTCCGCAAATTCGCACCGCGGCCGCCCTTATATGGCGCCCTAATCTCCAGGCATTACAATTAACGCGGCCCCGAGATAACCCGCCACTCGCCACCCGCTGATAAAGGTCCGCACGAGCACTAGTTTAAACCGGTTAAGCATCCACCGCCCTCAGGGTTTATCTAATTACCCTACGCCAACATACGAACACAACCCGAACGCGAAAACCAACGTTCCGTCCCAATCCCGACGCCTGAAAACGCTCCACGTTTACGTAATTTCGGTTTACATCGGTACAGACTTGAGGGTACGTCACGTACGTAAATGTTTGCCGGGCGTCGTACTATCGGTATTTCGGCCTTCCGGTGGGCTCCCCCGAAGGTACCTCCGTCAAGGACCATCGATTACTATCTCGACTCGAGTCGGGCGCATATTGCACAACTTCGAGAGAGAATATCGCCGATCAATAAATCAGGCCCGATTGCTTTATGGAGTTATGGCTCTAACTTTATTGTAGGGCTCGGAAAACACGATTATACTGAGGATGATATTGTCTGTTGAACTCCAGTATGTTATTCCAAGTCTCAGTAATGAACGCGAATTGAATCTTGAGTCGAGTATCCATTAGCAAACTAAGATAGATCTCTACGAAAGGAAATCGTGGTTGTTGGAGGTTTTCTGACGTGTTTGTGTGTGTGTGTGCTGTGTGCGTGTGATTATTATTTTCTAAGAGTAGCATTATTTGAATGCAAAGGTGTGATTTTGTTACTAAAAACCCTGAAAACAAAAGTATGTAGGTATTTAAAAGTGATCGAGAGTTAAGTGTTTGAATCTAAATTCTTTTAATTATCTGAATATGTACCTGCTACACATATTTATGTATAAAGAGGTACACACGACTACACATCAAGCTATATTTTTCCAGTATAAGCTGACCTTGCATCGTACGGAAATCCTTTATAATGCAAGATCAGCATAAACTGGAAATGTATAGCTTGATACGTAGCCGTGTGTACTACATAACAAACTGTCAAACGTAAACTGTCAAAAAAAGCGTAAGATAAAAAAGCTTAATTTTGTTGTAATATATACTCATTTGAAGAAAACTCTTCTGACATAACTTAGCTATACAACCTCAAACAAAAACAAAACCTAAAGGCCGTTATGAAACAATAAAAAGTAAACAAAAATAGTCAAGTTGACACACTTACTTCAAAAACTTTTCTGGAAAAGTTTTGCCCGAAGTTTAATTTTACTGATAAAAAGTTTGAAAGCGAGATAATACAAAAATAAAACGTTAGACATTAATCTGAAATGCGTGGTGCGATGTTCTCTGACTCTCACGGTAATCCCTTTATACTTTTACCTTACCATCGATGAAAACAACGCTTCGGATAAAAACATGCAAAATAACCTAGCTATACTTAAACAAATTTCTATTATTTTAAAACTATATATTAAAACTTAAATAAACGCCTGGTGAATACTAAACTATTTTAACCACATTCCATCGCTAATTTCCACTTGGTCTTTACGTCTTCGACGATGTCAAAATTATTTATTATTTGGTCTGAAAGCTCTTGAGTGAAATGGTTTTTACGTGGGAACGATTTTTGTGCAAATAAACATAATAACAAAGTGCTTCTAATGTGATACGTCGATTGGAAACGCCGAGAATCATTTCCGCGTAAAAATTTCTGATTGTGGATGGAAAATCGAATCGCAAGTACAATAATCCATTTTATTTTTGGTGTATTATATTTATCGCCACTGTCTAGGTCCGGGGATGTTTCTGACTATGCCGTTTGTTTCAGGACGGTGCCGCTAACCACGCAAGCCTCCTTGTCTCAGATCAACAAAAGGAGGCTGGAGTTCGGCGTGGATGTAGAAACGTTTAGAACGAACGATAGACGCCTGGAGCGCATCAGCAGCGAGGGCTCCATGGACGAGGAAGAGATCCACGGCAAGAGAAGACGTCGACTGCTAGATGACGAGAGACGAGATGAACCCGAGTTCCGCCGACGACCACTCCCCATGCACAGACCACAGACCTTGCGGCAACCAGAAGAAGATGATGAAACACTTATTCGGGAGACACAAGCTGCGTTAAGAACTCTGTCCGGTAACTGGACTAGAGAACCACCACGACCGCATAGTGGGGACGAAAATGAAGATGCCAACGGGTTTGAAAACTTATTTGATGATAAACGATCAGAGAAAATTCCGTCTTCCCCTTCACAATCGTCCGACATGTCTCAGAAAAGCTTCTCCACGCATCATCAAGTTCAACACATGAATGGTATTATCAATGAGCACGAAACCAAAACTAACCTCATAACAATAGAAATAGAAAAATGCGAAGATTACGACAGACTCAGTAGACAATCCACTCAGTATGGAGCACCTAATTTCGACGAGCTCGTCGATTCGTCTTCCAATGAACTAGAAATAGATATGTCAGACCGATGTGATGATAAATACGATGAAGATAGAGATATTAAGCCAAAACGAAAAGGGGAAATGGTGTCTGTAAACAAGCAGTCGTTATATAACGCTTACAAGGCGGCGACGGCAGCCTTGCCGTACTCCACGCAGTCGGCCTTCAAGCCACCCGCCGAAGTGAAACATAGGCTTCATAATTCTTCATTGCCGAGTGAACCTTTTGGTGGATACTCGAATGACCATGAAAAGAAAGAGAACAAGGGTTCGAAGCAGTACACGGTGCTGCAGCCGGCGGGCGCAGGGTCGCGCGCGGCCACAGTGCTGCAGGAAGCGCGCGCCGTCCCGTCTGCGCAGCCAGCGCGCGACTCGCGCCCGCTTAACGCGCTGTCCCCGCCGGCACGAGGTACTGCCGCACTCTGCTCAAACAACGATACCCAAACTTTCTTAACGACCTGGCCATAACATACAACTCCGCGCTATGAACTAACTCCAAGTTTGTTTCAAGGTCGTCTCGCGATATCTCATAACGTAGCCAGGTCGATGTTCACTACAGCTGTCATGTAACATTGCATTATTGTGTAAATGTTCACTTCTAATAAAAATTTAATCAAGTACCATACAACGGGATTGTCTAGCCTTCATTCGGTATTATCTTTCGAAACATTCTGCGCCAGCTTATATATTTACTTACATACAGAACCGAGTTCGCAACAAAAGCTGGTAACAAATCATCTCTCATTTGTAAGACGTCTCCATAATTTAGTAGGAGACGGTCACAATAAGGTTATACCTACTCCCACCTAAGTCGATAACGTATATAAAATACCTAAGCGTTTTCCTCGTGTTGCTGGGCGATAGCTGGGTTTATGTCAGGGCGACGAGCAATAAAAACAGGTCAGGACAGGCGGTGGGCGGGGCATGGCGCGCCGCCCCGCAACTCCTAAAAGAAAAATTGGTAGTCCGCGCGCAGCCGCTTGGCGTTCTTTATTTTTTCTTTTAAGTTGTGCGTGGGGTGGGTGGGCCACGGGGCGGGGCCGCGCAGGTACGCCCCGGCCGCGGCACGCCCGTCCGTATCGATCGCGCGCGCACGCCCCCACCCGCTCATCAGGAAAACACTAATTTGTGCACCGCTCGATTTGTTCACAGAAGGCAACAAGTGTCCCACACCCGGGTGCAATGGGCAGGGCCACGTCACCGGCCTATACACTCACCACAGGAGGTGAGTCGATGATTCAATGATTTTCAGTATGCGAGTAGCTCGTCAGAATCAACAGATGTAAGCCCGATACGGGAGAACTGTGTTCCTGTATAACACACAGGGCGTTTGAAACACTGAGTGCATTATAGCATGAGTCCGTATCATTATTTTCTACAGATTACGGGTACATATATGACTAAAAGACAAATGCTTTCCTTAGACCTCAGACCATTATCATTCAATGTAAATTACAGTCCTCATAAACATAAATTTGTAATCCTACCACAGCACCTCCATTTTCCTTACATTATGTATGTGAAGTATCGCAAAACTGATGATGATTTGTTCCTCCAGTCTGTCAGGATGTCCAAGAAAAGATAAAGTCACTCCGGAGAGTAAGTAGAACTAACATTAACAATGATACAGCTTCACCGTTTGAGTTGCGTACATTTTGTTCTAGCGATGTTGTCTTACATTTTGTTCAGCGTATTCTGTAGTTTCAGTATTTTGGTTCTCTTTTGTTTGATTTTGGCGATATTTTTAGTTGTTTGTGTAGTGAGTCAGTGGATTTCTACAGCGTTTGGAGATTATGTTGTTCTCAGTAATTATTTGGTAAACTTAATTTTTTTAAATGTTACTTAAAAATTAAGTTTTTATTAGGATCTCCACTTCATACCAGCCATTGGGATTTATCTATTTGTCTACAATTTTTATTAAAAATTAATTGTTATTAAAAATTATCAGCAGTCTTTTGAATGAGAACAATATAAATTCTACGCAATTGCTAACCTATCCTAGTTTTTATTTATTCGGTATGCACCAAATTTTCACAAAAAAAAAATCAAATAACTTTACTGACAAATGACGTCATTGTGCAGTATTGGCGTTGCACGAGACGATATTGAAGTGCCCCACTCCGGGGTGCAACGGGCGCGGCCACGTCAGCTCCAACCGAAGTACACACCGCTCCCTGTCCGGCTGCCCAACAGCCGCGGCGCGCAAGGCCGCTGCTAGGTCACAGAGAGCCAGACCCTCAGGTGAGACAGTGTCAGTGTGACCTTGTAGTTAGCTCAACTGAAGCATGCACCGCTCCCTGTCCGACTACTCCACAGCCGTGGTACGCAAAGCCACTGCTAGGTCACAGAGAGCCAGACCCTCAGGTGAGACAGTGTCAGTGTGACATAGTAGTCAGCTCAACCGAAGCACGCACCGCTCCCTGTCCGACTGCCCCACAGCCGTGGCATGCAAGGCCACTGCTAGGTCACAGAGAGCCAGACCCTCAGGTGAGACAGTATCAATGTGACGTAGTTGTCAGCTCAACCGATCCCTGTCCGACTAAAAAATAAACAGAGCATACCAGTCAGAAGAAGATAAAAATTCTTGATGGAATTTACGACATTTTATGAAACTCTACAGTCACAGACCCCTCCTTCAGTCCAAACCAGCTTCTAACAACTCCACTTTCTCTCCAGTATCCCACAGTTCAATCTCGCAGCCTCCGATCGCGATCAGCCAGGAGAGCGTCGCCAGCTCGTCGGGCAGCATATCCCGGGACCGCGAGGCGTCGCCTCGCAGCCCCGCCGTGAAGCGAGAGGCCGCCGACCTGCTGGTGCCGAAGCGCGAGGCCGGCGAGCCGGAGCGCGACTCCCCAAGCATGGAGACGCGCCACGCCGGCTACGGCGCGCCGCCTGACCAGAGGTCTCCTTATGAAAGGCCGCCGGATGACCATGTGAGGTCGTACAGGTAAATTATATTTAAATTGCCTTGTCGTTAGTTCTTCCCATGACAAAACATGTTAAAGCGTGTACGCACGAACGCACAAAACATGGTGAACACGAACATCGAACACGGAACATTTGTTTTGTACGTGTGGACGTAAATTAGCAGAGCGAACACGAACACCATACGAACATAGTGGGACTTGTGGTCGCACTCAACCGCTCCGCTCTCTTTAGTAGCCGAAAAATTCGAAATTAGATCACCACGAAAATGTTTGACAAACACAGTGTTTGATGTTCGTTAAGGTGGGTATCCACATTGTTCGCGAATCTCTTGCGCTCTGCGCTCCTGCAACTGATAATCTATGTGGAGCAGTTGCAGGAGCGCGGAACGCAAGAGGTTTGCGAACATAGTGGATACCCACCTTTAGTGGTACGCACATGCAAACAAAGTGTTCGATGTTCGTGTTCACAATGTTCTTGTTAATTCGTGCGTACACACCGTTAAAATCAAAAAGTATTATTTAGTAGCATTTTGAGTAGAGACGTTTTCGAATAATCGGAATGCATTTATCTCCGCTAATCATAAATTTATTTTGGTATTGTCGTTACTGTGTGATTCAGTGATAAACATTCAAACACTTTTGCAATATTTCAGTGAACGTTTATATTCGCTTAGGATTTTTGATTTCAGTTAAAAAGAGGTGTTAATTTAGCTTATTGCTGTTCGCTAAACATAAGGTTCTGGAAAAAGCGACTAGACACTATATAGGGCAATTTCAAAACTTCAATAAACATAAAACTTACATTATAATTATGTAAACTTACATTTTCAGACCTACAATATTAATTAATTTCATGAGTATGTGCATAACTTAGTAGGTACATTACATAACCTACCGTTATGTAGTGAAACTGTAATTTGGTTGAAGGCCAAGGCTAATTTAGTGAGCTTTCATAATTTGTAATTACTTTCATTACATGCCTAATTAGGTACAGTAATTTCTACATTTTACAGATAATGTTGACACCTACATTATACCAATAAATTGATGCTATTAGGAACATTCAAAATAATGTGAAATATTCTCTAATTCTCGCTATATCTGCTAGGCATTCACGAAATATAGAAGCTCAGTAGACTAGAATGTTTAGTGATTAATTTGGGTGCCTTCACGAAGTCTGACGTCATGATTCCGTTCGTAGCCAAATGAATGAAGCGCGCTACGGCTACGAGTCGCGGTGCTACGAGGGCGCGCCGGCCTTCGAGCGCTACGACCCCGCGCAGTGCCCGCAGCGGCCCTACGGCTGGGAGGAAGAGCGCTACCACGACCCCCACCTCCCCACCCCCATGAAAACAGACCAGTCCGAACAGGAGACCAGCTCCGGACCCATATACCCTAGGTAGGTCACCAACAACCAGTGTCGAACGCTTATGTGGTAAACGGGATGCTTAGATCCTAACATATTTCTAATGAGATTTAGATAGCTAATTGCTACAGACAGTTCGTTAGTAGACTTTCGGTTTAATTTTACCTCCTGCGAAATTATCGAAATTGGCCGTGTCCACCAGACCAATGTACCACTACGAGGCTGGTAGCGGCGTGGGTGCCGTGGGTGGCGTGGCGGCGATGGGCCCCGGCGTCCCGCCCGGGTTCAGCGCCATCAACCTGTCGGTGAAGATCGCTGCGGCGCAGGCGCAGCGGCCCCGCAGCCCCACGCCTCGGGACCCCCGCGACCCTCGCCCCGCCATAGATCTTTCCACTTCTAGTGGTAGTCCACAGGTGAGAATAGATACAATAAAAAGGACTAGACAAAACATAATCGGCCCTTTTAAATTAATTGCCCAAACTAAATAAATTTTCATAACAGGGTCCATACGCATCGCCGGTGTACACAAGCGCCGGTGGTGGCAGCGGGGGCGGCGCCCGAGGCAGCCCGCAGCCGGGAGCTTCGCCTCAGCTCACCGCCAGCCCCCAGGTGCCCAGTCCGCAGGGCCAGACCCTCGACCTTAGCGTTTCCCGTTTACCACATAGGTGAGGCAATTTCTTCAATAGGTTTTATCTTTATACCAATACTGAATATGAATTAAAAATCTTTATTTTCCAACAGTCGAGGTTTCCCCGGCGGAGTCTCCTACAGTCGAGAATCAACTCCCGACAGCGGCGGCAGCCATCCATACCTAGAAGCTTACCATCGAGACACCGCCGGTAAGAACTCATTACGCAAATTATTATGAGAGCATTTACAATTTTCTTCCCTCATTTTATTTTAATGTAATCCTTTATACGAGCTATCGTATGTCCCATATTCGCTACATGGCTACATTTTACCCCTCATAAGGGCTGGTACACATTGGTGCCGTTAAACACGTCGTACAAATTAAAACGCGACCGCGGTAATCACTCCCATGCGTTGTACAGCGCGGTAACGTCGGTAATCCGGCCGAGTGCCGGCGTGCGGCCCGGCGCCGCACGGTGCGGTTACATGCCAGTGTACACCGCGGTTTTTGTGGATCACTGTGTACGAAGCTTTAATTAAAATTTATAATAGCTACTGAATTCTCACGGCGCTCAGCGTGTACTGTATACCGCGCCGTGGGTAAAACATGAGTGGGAGTAATTTTATAATGTACACAAAAGTTTGCCTCGCGAGGTTTTCGGAATAATTATAATTCATGCGATCTCGTGGGGGTTGAAATAATAATTAAGGAATATTTGATTCATTACGGTGTTCGTCAGAAAATGAAAGAGCAACACCGTTAGACACGCAATATTGTTATACTTACGCCAAAACTTAAAAACAACTGAAGATACATAGGTCAGGGCTCGGAAACGTTATTTAAAATTACTCCGCAAAAGAAAAACCGATTTATTCCACAGGACGCAGCCACGCACGGGGCGTGCGCCGACAAGCAACTTGTTTAGTTAAATTGTACCTTATCATCATTTCATTACATCATTGATTCCAATGCGCTCGGTTGTGTTGCGAGTTTCCAATCGATCAACCCAAATATGGAAAAACAAACGGTTAAAAACGTTTTTAACCGATAACAATTTAAATTTCGTTCTTCTTTAAAAACGTTTTTATATCGTTCCGTTTGAACGTAACCGAAACAAATCGTTTCTTAGGTTCTTAAGACGAAACCGTTTCGAAAAATATACCGTTATCTGAGCCCTGACATAGTTAATTTTACAATATTGTGACTTAAGCAATAAGTAGACGAGAGTTTGACGTCTAGGGTATTGGGCAGAGTACAGTCACAGAGTTAAAAAAGTACGGAACAGTTGCCACTAAGACCATCTCATCTCACAGGTTACGGTGGCGTCAGTCCACATCCAGTCGCAGGCTACGGCCTGGCCCAGCCGGACTACGCCGCAGCGGCCGCAGCAGCAGGCTACGGCGGCTACCAGTACCAGTGCGGGGCGTACCCCCCGCCGCCCGCGTACCCCCCGCACGCGCCCCCCTACTCACCGCCGTGCTACATGCCACCCCCGCATGCCCCGCACGACAAGCCCAAAGATAGCAGGTGAATATAAATACGATAATGTCCCGACAAGAAATACGTGGTCAAAGACCACAGGACGAAGACGAATTTCTTCGAGGTTTGATAGGATGGATGACTCCACCGAACAGATGTTTAAAACTAGCCATGCTAGTAACTTCCCCTGTCAATGGCCCTCGGTCGTCGATGACTTTTCAGTTCCGCATCAGTGGATATTCAAGCCTGCATAATGCGAGCCGTCCACCGCCAGCTAAACTAAGTTACTTTAAGGTTAGTTTAGTTTTGCTCGCCTGTTTTTCGTACATCTGTGTCCACCCACATGTGTGAAAAACTGGCGAGCTAAACTAAAGTAACTGCAAACTAACTTAGTTTTGCTGGCGGTGGACGTCCCGCGTAATGGTTTGGAGATAAAATTACATAGTCCAAGCTGTAATGATAACATTACAAGCGGACAGGCTCTCAGCAAAAACCACGCTCGAATAATCTGGGAGTCCCAAGTGGTTGTCCTTGGACCGAATCTGTTCGGACGGTGGCAGTCGTCTCAAGATCCTGCAGGCTTCACGATAAAGGAAATGGATAAAAAGGAGTTAGCTATAAGATAGAATATAGTTTCCTTTCCCTAATGAGTTGCGGAGGTCAGACGGCAGTCGCTCCGTGTAAAATACTTAAATATTTAGCTTCAAGTCTAGGTTATGCAAGTGACCCATCTGATTCTTGTAAGAAAACTGGTGATATGTAATTACTCTTGTTTTGAGGAATTTAAACAATCACGGTGATTGGTGAAAGCAGTATAATTTTATCATCATTAACTTTTTAAATAATTGCTGCTGCATAGCAATAGCATAACTCATCAGAATGATTAGAAATAGTACATTACTATATCGCGGCCGGTACCCGGGACAGGACATTGATGGACGATCGCGAAAATGTGGGCTGAGGCAAAGCCGAGGCACACATACGTGAGCCCATCAATGCCTGGTTGCGGTCAAGGCCTGTACCTATTGTTCTTTTCTCAAATAATGCGCGGAAATTCAAATTGATTAAATTAATTATAAATTCCAGATAATTGTTCATGCGCCAATATGTTCAATTGTTTCTTTTTTACTTTAAACAGCTCTGCTCGAAATTTAAATAAAATCTTTGATAAGTTACCTACTTGGTTGACATGTTGTGTTGATGTAAAAAGTTCGTTCCATTTTTAAATTACACGACAGATGTGTGTTTTCATAGTAATTTATTTGGCCGCTAAACACGACAGATACTTTCATACAAATATTGCCGGCCGGGCGCTCGCATATAATCGGCCAGTACAGCAATTTCGATTTATCTTCGAAGAAGGTTGTTAAAATAATACTCGAATTTCCAAGCATGTTTTCGTACCTACTAAAACTCCGAGTCTGCCCCTTAGGTACATAAAGTCGTTATTCTGCGGCGTAATTGCGTAACACACTACCAGTAGCAATGGCTTTCATTTTGACAGTTCAACAACATTCGTTGCGTTGTTTATGTTGTTCAGCAGACAAATTGTTCGAACATAATTATGAAGCAAAGGATTAGCAATATCCTTCAAAATCATTTAAATTGTGATTGAAAGTGTGTTACGCAATTAGGGTGCTGGTTCTCTCACCTTACTAAAACGCATAATGCGACAATAAAATAAATTTGGTAAGATGAGCGTGTGAACGAGGATTACTACTGGTAGTACTTTACTTTAGGAGTGAGAAGCAGCTAAAGCAAACCCCCCGTGGTAAGGTTTCATGACCCCAGGGTCAAACAATGTTGACACTAGGACCTTGTTGCCTTATAATAAATACTGTTGCATATCCGACATGGGTAGACTGTTGAGCCTGTTTACATTTAAAATAAGAACTAATGTACAGACGCCAGCACATCAAGCTACCCGAAACTGTCAAATTTTCCCAATCAATTTTGAACCTTACGATTCAGCGATAAAATTGAAAATCTATTAAATAAATTTGACAGATTGTAGTAGCTTAATGTGCTGGCTGGCGTCTGTACACAGTTATGCAATAAATATATATTTATCTTTATCTTAAATATAAAGACGCAATTCTAACGTTTTCAAAAATTTGCATAGAGAGCAAGAAGCAAATGTTTTTTTTTTTTTTTTGTTTGTATTCAATTTTTTCTGGGACGAAATAAAGGTTAGTTCCGGTACCAATTTATATTAAAAATTTTGTACAAAACTGCTGAAATGTTAAGAAGCATCTTCTACTCACATTACATCTACGTGCCGAAGTATGGGCACAGTAATATAACACCTCTAATGTATGAAAGTTATAAATATTACCTACCAAAGTTTCCATTAAAACATAATTTCCAAAACAGTTGATTTGTGATTAGTAGGTACCTACCTAATGAAGATAATTTTACCTACTCAACATTTTTTAATGAGACGCTTACAAGTTCTGATTACGAAATTAAAAATATGTTAGTCAGTATTTGTACGTAGCAGGAGAGACACGTCTGATCATCCAGTACTGTCTGTACGTACATTATTATTCATTGTACCAACATCTTTTATATAAAAATAATATAAAAGACCCTTTTGCAGCTGTTGCACAAGTGTGCTCCGCTCTCGTATTGAATTCTCATAACGTGTTTTCTTTTGTCGATCGACACAAAATGAGTGACGTAAGTGAAAACATTCAACACTTGGCTGCCTTGAGCGGTGAGCGGTCGTATTCTGCACGGTGCGTTCGGATACAAGCAGAAGAGTTTTATGGTTATTTTTTGTGATGACACTGATGACAGCATCATTTGTACTGCTAAATGTGAAGTGATATATATATATAGTTTTTTTTTATTTTTGGGAAGTATTTATTTAAGTATATAATTTCATTAATACTTACTACATGACCAGTATAAATTGACAATCGCGGTGACGCTGCTCGCGAAGGTAAAGAACGGTGCGTCAAATTCAGTACATTTATGATTAGTTCCTTATTTTACCACGGAACATTAATGGCAGGATGTGAACAACTCGGAGCGTTTCTTAGGTATAACGCAGCAGAAAACAAGTAAATACATACTTGGGTAACATAGGTGTTTATTCGTTCATGAACTTCGTATTGCATATTTTATCACCAAGGCTCTGTCGTACTATTTGACATTTAGGTACAAATGTCATGATGTCAATAAATAATTATTATGAAAATAATTATCACGGATAATTTAAAACATATCAACAGCAAACATAAAACAGACCTAAAGAGTACATAACCCGGAAAATAAATTCTAAAACAATGCAAAAAAATACCATATATTTGTAAAGTAAACAAAAGAGCACAGAAACTTTTTTTTTTCCTTCCTAGAAAATACACTAACAACACTAACATAGCACATGTCTCTGAAACTTGCTCGAATATCCCACGTAGCGCATTTTTTCATTAAGAATAATTAATACGACGTGTAGTTATTTTAGGTTAGAATAATTCTATTACAAGTTTTCGAACGCAACACAAGTCACACTTGGTGGATCAGTCTAAATATACCGGCGGCGGCCGCGCAGGCGCGCCGTGCGAGCTGCGCGCACACCAGATAAACTACACACGAACGATAAGATACACACACTTTAAATTATATTTGTGCCACTTTCCTGCCGTTAATATTAACGACGGCGCAGATATGCGGCGAAATAGGTAAGAACAAAAATTGTTATATCACTTTTGTCGTGTTCTAAAAACTTTTTTATAGTTTTCCTATCATCCAATACGTAAACACAACAGCGAGTAGCTAATAATACCAACTTTGTAAACATTCAAAAACTTCGCTTCACGTACTAGATAACATTTTTGGAGGCAAAGTTTTTAGTTTACAAACTTTTCTGTAGTTCTGTTGTTAAGTATTTTCGTTGGGTTAATGACTTCAATAATTACGGGAAACAGTAACTTTTAAGACCTTGAATAATATTTTTATTAGTTTATTTTATTTTTAACAAGTTATATTTGTAATTTTTTTTTTTTTTCAATACTGTTACGTATCTATTTATTCACGCTAGCTATCACCGCGACGACTTTTATGGGAAACTGAGTTACCGGATACGGGAGTCGAGGGAGCTCATCCAGTGTCCAGTCGAGAGCTGCGACGGCTCCGGACACATTTCTGGCAACTTCGCGACGCACCGCAGGCAAGCGGCAGTCACTGGCAGAATACGATTTCGCGGTTGCAATATCAGCGGCTGTGCAAATTTTGAACATCGAACTATTACTTTTATTTTTCTGTATTAGAGTTTTTGAAGGAACTGTATGTAGAATGTCAAAATATTTTTTTTTTATTAGCGCACAACTGTTGGCTTAGAATTAAAATATTTAATTGACCAACGTAAAGGCTTGTGCAGACCAGCGCGACACGCGACGCGACACAAAGGCAGCGCTCGTCGCGCGACGAGCGGTGCTTTGTGTCGCGTCGCGTGTCGCGCTGGTCTGAACAAGCCTTAAGTCGTGGCTTCAAGTCAGATGATTAGATACAGTTTAATAACCCGTTGTACTTTCTTAAAGTTTTTATAGAATGCTAAGATTAGTTTTCAAACTGTTTAAAACAAAGAGTGTTCGATGTTTTACGTTTGTACAGCTAAGTAGAGCGTCCACAATTGCGCCCCTGAGCGACAATTTGCGCATTTCCGCGCCAATTGGCGGCGTCCCACGGGATTTTGATGCAAACTAACCGCATGCCTTTATTAATATTCCTCGTCATAGATCGTGCTATAACATTGTTTTACGCCTTGTTACTCTAACAATATACTGCGTGTTTCTTGTTGTGTGTGCATATAATTAAATTAATAATTATACAAACTAAATAAACTAAAGTCGGTGATAAAGAAAACGTGGAGACGATGCGTACATAGTCTTTACTTCGGCTACGTAAGGCACATGCTCGTAATATACATAGAATCAAATATCTATTATCGCCAACCTGATAAAAATTACATTATACACAACCGTTACAATCGGTGCTAGACCTTTTTTATCAATTTGAAATCTTATGACGTAAGTGATAAGGTATGTTTTTATGAAGCAGTCTTCGACGTGGTAGCATGACGTAGGACGCCTGCATCTTTATTTACATACGTACCTACATATAGGGTTTCCAACTTTTATTATAACATTTATAGTATTTTCGAAGCCATTGCCTGTAAAAATAAAGTAGATGACTAAAAAAATGTAGTACCTACCTACTTAGCTATGTTTCAAAAATAAGTATTTTATTTTTAAACCCATGCTTTTTGCCATAGTTTTTAATGTCTCATCATAGGTAACTATTATTACACTCTAAATTAAGGTTTCAAAATATCATTCGCCGCTCATCTCGCCGCATTTTAAATTCATTAGGTATTGAAAATATGCACCGCTGAAGTTGCTGGTATACTTAGAAAGAAAAAACAATACCATTTTTTAACAAAAAAAAATTATTCACCCATTCATATCCAGAATTTTACGTACTTATCAGTTTAGAACAGAAATAGTTAAAGTTAGTTCTATTTTTCATCGATAATTGTAATAGTTTCGCCTATTGTATGTGTACCTACTTATTATTTTTTTTTTTAACTCAAACTCAAAACTCAAAGCATTTATTTCAAATAAACCAATTACAGGTACTTTTGAATTGTCAAGGGGTCGGTCAGTCAGAAAGATGAAGCTAGTTGCCCATTCCAAAGCGTAGTAGTAGTAGGTACCTATGTAGAAGAACGGGCAAGAAACTCCACGGACACTCTTTTAAATAAAATTAAAAAAATATATTGTTACAAAATATTGGTTACATTATTCATGTTGAAATTATACATGTGAGAACAATGTAGAAAAACGTGCACGTTAAAAGCGTCCGTAACAAAAATAAAAACAAAAACAATTAAAAAATTAAAGTTGTTAGGCTTCTAACAGGATACATAATTACCTATTATTATTAAGCCTTTATTACCAACACAATTTTTCAATAAATAATCTTACAATGTCGTATTTTTTTTTACAATATAGGTAATTAATTATATTACAGTCTAAGTTGTTGAACTTTTATATATAAGTAGTTAATAGTCGTCGGCGTGTCTCTGCGACACCAAGGCCTCCAGCTCTTTCCAGTCTATAGCAGGATACTATACTATATTACATAGTCGGGTTGGCAACCCTACGTACATATGACTTATTGCTTTGTGAATTCGCTACTCCACTTTTGTTTTCAAAAGATTAGTACACAAACAATGTCAGAACAATGTCGCGCCTTATATGCTAATAGCTATGTAAATCTTCACGAAGAGATTTCACATTCAAATCTCTTCGGACAAAAGAATATATTTTTATACTTGCTTTGATGTTTGAACTAATGTTTTAAGCATTTTTTTCTCATTGATAGTCAGCCAGATATATAGTTTAAAGGTAATTACCTACTTAAGATTCAATTTGTTAGAGGTAAGTACCTACCTAACGAGAGTAAGTAGGTGTACTTGGTGAGAAGTAGCTACCTCTTATCTTATAACTGTAATGGGGTTTTTCTGTTATGAACGTTTATAGGTACTTTTATAATTTTAAACTAAAACCTACGTACTAAAGTCACCATACCTAGGTATAGGTACTTTGGTACAACCGTTCTCAAATGATGCCTTTCTATCAATTAGCGCATTAGCAAAAACATACGTGCTAAGAATCTTAATAGACGTGACGTAGCTCCATTTATATATTCGTGGTATCTTTTCTCGGCGAAACCAAATTTACTATTTCTGTAGTTAGGAAATATAGGTAAGACAGTCTTTTGTAAGTCATTATAGGTAGGTATACCCACTTAATATAGATTTAAAAAATGTCCTCTTCCAGGATTAGCGATTGAAGTCGGTTTACCGTCTACATAATGTGCTGCGTGTCAATAATATGAGTGAAAACTTTTGAACATACCTACTGTGCATCCTACTTTTGTTGCTAATAGAAAAAAAAACCATTAAGTTTAAAATATGAGGTCAGGCCACATCACAAAAACACCATTATTTATGGACATTCGAACTATGGAAATCTCCGTGTGTGTTCTAAATATAAATTCAAATGCGAGAACTAAACTAGCAGATGCAAGTTAACTCATCACCAGTTAAGCAGCCTTATAAAGGCGGATAACAATTAAAATTCTATTGTGTCTCGTTAATGACAGTTGAAGGGCTCAACCAAACTATTTTTACGATTACCCATAAATTGTAAAATGGAGTTTATTTCGTACATGGAGCCATACTCGTAGCAATAAATAAAATTGTTACCTATAGGTAGGTACCTACCGTCTGAAAAAATCTGAATTTGTTTTATGATCGCTTATGCTAACTGCAAACATTGGTTTTGTTACGAGATTGTTTACAAACACATTATCGTAATCATCATTAGTTCAATTAGATATCTGAATGAATCAAATAAAGGAATGCCATTATTAGTCGCGTATAATTATTTTAAGTTTTTCCGACTTGTTTAGGAAACAAATAAAAAATGCGTCAAATTAAATGCATTTTTTTTTTCATTACATTTTTTGCATTGCATCTTAATAGTTAGGTATACTCGACCTATTAATTGTTTTTTCAAAAACTCTCAGTAAGTTGAACCTTCACTGAGGTTGAACTGTCACATTGGTCTTGAATACAAAATAGTCCCTGTTGTTTTATGACGTGCGAGTGATATTCAACCTTAAGGTGGAAATTACAAGGTCGACTACCTATACCTAACTACCTGTCATAAAGAGTAACTTAGGTATCTGAAGAGGATCTCAACATCTGGCTACTCTCCAGACACTAGCATTCCTCTTTAGGATATCAAAAAAATCCACTGCTGCTGCACAGAAGTTAATTCAATAGAATCTCAATTAAGTGTTATCGAGTTTTTCCGTCAGGAATTTCTCAGTAGCAGCCCGGATTCTGGATTTGTGTCCAGTTGATGGCAATAGGCTCGCCCCCTATTACTTACAAGGGACTTAAACATAACTGGCGAAATGTGGGTGTATTATTGGTACACTTCTGCCTAACCCCGCGAATTACAGGTGTGATGTTATGTATATGTGTATTTAATTGTATCTAAAATTGTAAAATAGGTCGCTATTCGAAACTCGACGTTTTAATGCGTAGTTGTTTAGTTAATTAACACACTTAAATAAATTTCTTAATTAGGAGTAAAGCCTCGTGCAGACTAGCGCGACGCGACACCGGTAATTGTTCTACCGTGAAGTTTTCTTAGAAATTGTATTATTAGAGTCGTGTCGAGCTGTCTCGTCGCGTCAGTCTGCACGAGACTTAATGTGCAACTTTACACATGAAAATCTATTTTGACGACCATAAAACATTGTTACCGTGTAATTAAATGTAACAGTTTACTTACATTTAATTGTTATTCATGTATAGAAATTAAGACAACCAATTATTCTAACACACTCTCATTAGCTGAAAGTACCTTATTACAAAACCGTTACTTCATTTTAAGTACCTACACGTGGGGCCATCGAAATAAACAAAGTAGGTAAATACGTTTTACATCATTTCTGACTACGAAGAAATATGAAACAGATTTAACACGCTAATGTAGCAATAAGTACCTACCTCTACCTAGTAGGTAGGTACAAAAGTAAAGTATCTACTAAATTAGAACATAGTGCCACCGCGCAGACACAGTAAAAAAATATTATCGCGGAACCAGTTCTAGTTGCCCTCATACGGACACCGTTTGATACTAAAGCGGATCGCGACCATATTATTTGGTATTGATGACTTTATACGCTGTACAAAAGAATCTACTTACCAGTTATTTTAAGGACCTCGTTCACAACATCTGTTCCACGTGTCACACCGAATTACTTACAACAAAGTCTCTAAGAGACATCTTCGCCATTTATTATCATAACTTACAGAAAGTACATTAGACTACCACACTTGTACAAGTGCTTCGTCGTTGCTGTCACTTCAGATGTTTGAAGTTACCAACCTGAAATAGAAGATTTGACTCGAACCATGTAGTAAAATGCATCCAGCCCAGCAAGGTTTAGTCCCCAAATCTAGGGCTAGATGGCTCCCAAATTGTGTCTGTGAACAAGAATCCAGCGAATGCCATGTCCACTATGCGAGCCGCTGCAAGCTACGGTACGCTGCGCCGGCACGCCATTGTAAGCAGTCTGTTTATGTGCAGCCTGTCCGGTTGTCCGCGCGCCGACCGCTCGCAGCTCCAGCCGCATTCGCAGGAGCTCAAGTGTCCCACGCCCGGCTGCGACGGCTCCGGACACGTCACCGGCAACTACTCCTCGCACCGCTCCCTCTCTGGCTGCCCCAGAGCTAACAAGCCCAAGAGCAAGCCTAGAGACGGACAGGACTCCGAGCCACTGAGGTGAGTTCACCATTTGCTCATCTGATTTTGTGTAATGGTGCTGGGTGCAATTTAACATAAACTAATTAAAAGTATAGTCGTGGTCGGGTAAATAAAGCTGTTATTAAACATTTAGACATCTGGGGTTTTTCATCAAAACCACTTAGGAGTAGATAAGTTTAATCAAACTAACTAAGGTTTACTTATTTTCTATCCTCACATATTAACACTTCTATTTTTAGCATAACCTTTGACTAATATCTAAATACAAAGTTCGCAAAAATATGACAGCAGACAATTTATTTGCTAAACAGAAAACTGCTTACACGAGTAAGTAATTTACTGCAGTTATAACTATTGTAATCGCGGATAGTAATACGACACTCGACATCTGAGCTGGTTCCAACTAATTACATTCAATGTATTGTCGTAATTTATGTGCGGCATTGAATTTCTAGGAGTTCTACAACAAACACGTGCATAGCTTTCATACCTCTGACCTTCCAACTCAGTACGAACTATTGTAAGAAGTATTTAGAGAAAACCGCATTTCTTCTGTAATCCAACAAGTTTCTTGGTTATTTCCACGCTGCTTAGATGCCCTATACCGGGCTGTGACGGATCTGGACACGCAACTGGGAAATTCTTATCACATCGAAGGTAAGACTGATTCTCAGTGGAAAGTAGATGTTTTGTGTAGAGTGTAGATGGTACCTATAGTAGTGTGTGTGTATGGAAAAAAGTTCGTGTTTTAATTTGCTTGGTTTTCGTTCCGCAGTGCCTCGGGGTGCCCGATTGCGAACCGCAACAAAATGCGAGTGCTTGAAAGTGGAGGCACAGTGGAGCAGCATAAAGCGGCGGTAGCGGCGGCGGCCTCGGCTATAAAATTCGACGGAGTGAACTGCCCGACGCCTGGCTGCGACGGATCTGGACACATCAACGGCTCGTTCCTAACGCATCGCTCGCTGTCTGGATGCCCGGTGGCCGGAGCTGCGACGCCCACACCTCAACCAAAAAAACCCAAATACCCGGACGATATCACGCCGCTGTACCCAAAGCCTTATACAGGTGTGTATTTCATTATATTGCTAAATCTATTCAAGCCTTCCCCTAATATTCATTTAACAAACCAAAGAATAATAAAGTAAAATATCTCCCCAATTAGTGACTTGAAATTTTCTCCTACAAAAAAAAAACATATGATTAAGATCCACAAACTTACTACAGATAATGTTCTGGAATTCAGGGATGGAGATGAATATGCAGACGGGGAACGGCGAGGATCTGATGACCCTCGAACAGGAGATTACGGAGCTGCAGCGAGAGAACGCGCGCGTAGAGTCGCAGATGATGCGTCTCAAATCAGATATCAACGCTATGGAGACGCATCTTTCACATGGAGATAGGGTAAGTAACATACAACATTTATTAAAAGACCATACGCAGGTCGACACTCATAACATTACCAACAATTCCTTTTTATTTTTGGCTTTTCGACGCCCCAAATTAGATCCAACCCTGAGCTAAAAAATCTTCATCCATCTCATGAAAGATTATAACCCAAAATTTTTCTCTGATAACTTAGATGGTACTGTCATGGCTCGAAACATCCAACTTTGAGTGCTACTAACACATCACACATTTGTGAGTACCAACACCTTTTTATAATTTGGTACCACTATCGTTATTAGTAGCCACTCAACTTCAAAATTTATGATTTGCCCGTTTTGCTTGAGCTTTTAGGACGAAAGATATTGGATTTTGAATTGTTGCTTGCTGTTTCAGGAGAACCAGACGTTAATATCACGTAACAATAATCTGAATGAGTATTACGAGAGTCTGAGGAATAATGTTATCACATTATTGGAGCACGTGCGGATCCCCGGCGGCGGCACGGCGCCGGTGAGCGCGGCCGGCACGCCGGGCGCGCCGCCGCCGGCCGGGCCCGGCGACAAGCCGGCGCACGACAACTTCGACTCGTACCTCACCAAGCTGCAGACGCTCTGCTCCCCCGACGGCTACTGCCCCGACGAGAACCGGCCCATCTACGAAACAGTGAAAAACGCGCTTCAGGACTTCACAGTGCTCCCTACTCCCATTTAAGGTTCACAGAGCGCCGCCGAGTCGGAGCGACAGTGAACTTATAGTTAACCAGCTTGAATGCCATCGGCGGAGCTTATCAGTGATAGACTAGGTACTTGAATTTAGTACAATTTAGTGTTCGTGGTAGTGCGGAAGCAGTGTCGGAGCTACTCACCAAAGATTTTAGACAAAGACTATGATCATAGATATTATGTGAGGGACTAAATAGTTTCGTGATATGTATACTTAACTGTACAGCGTGTCCGTGTCCCGTGTGGGACATCCGGACAGGTATTTGTGTTCTACTAAGTATTAGGTAACGATGTCTTTTGTAAACCGTTGTATACGATGTGTGACTTCTTTGTGACATCACGATAACACTCGAAGATTCGTTCGACTTTTATCTGTAAGCTGGACTATATAGACATAAAATAAATTTTAAACACTGTTACTCATATGCTTAAAATTAACGTAATTGTTAGGTGAGAAATTTATACTATTGTATGTAAGGGATTTTAGCCTCACAAACGCATAAAAATCAATGTGTAAATATTGTACCTACATTTGGATATAAAAAAGTATAATTTAATTCGTCGGCCACCTAACGGTGGTCTGTTTAGGGAATTTATAATTTCAGATGCAAACTCAGATTTTTATCAAGCAGAAGAAAATAAAATAGTTATAAGGAACACTGTTAATCGGTCTTAAAGAGTTGATAATGCTGGGAATGTGCCAAATGCTTCAGAGTCACAGCAGCTCCCGAACGCTGAATTAATGAGATAGAAAATATAAACGATGTAAACAAAAAATAACTCCTTAGAAGACTCTCTAGTCAGTTTGTAAATAAATTGTGAATAACGATAGTTCTCACGTCATAGGGACGTTTTTATTTGTATTAGGTAATAATGAGATCTCATTAGATCGTGTAAGTTAATAATTCAGTCACTAATTGATAATCGATTTTAGGGATAAATGAATACCTACTTTCTTTGTTAGCCAATGTTCACTTTGCTGTGATTATGTTACATGTTACTTATTTATTGTTAACTACGGAATATGTGATAGCTTAATTAACTCAAGTTAATGTTAATTTGCAATAAATTTAGTTAATGCGCTTTACACAAGAACATGTGCAATTTTATCGTTTTAGACACAAATCTCGTTTTTGTTAATTTAAATTAAATAAAGACTTTTTATCGAAATCTTTTGTTTGACGGTATCACATTGGTACGCAGGAATTATTAATATTCGCATTTAATTATTAAAACCTATTACTATGTTACTACTCTGATTGTCATATACGTTTCTGTAAAATATTGAGTATGTGTTGTTAAAGAGAATAAAAATAATAAATACCAAGATTATTTCAGTGGTTTTTATTTTCCTTAACGATAGCTTGTGTCAAGTACGTAACTAGGTAGGTCCACTCTAGTAGATACTTACGTATCCACTGAAGTAGGAACCTACAGTCAGCCATGCAAAAATACTATCATGGTTCCAAAAGAGTATTGTGAAATATCAGTTACAACTTTTACTTCGTGACTGTACCAAATAAGGATATTATTTAATTTTCCCTCTTCCTTGCCTGTTATCCATAAATATGTATTATTTAGTCCTGTAAACGATAAACGAGTAAATCTATCTACATATTTAATAAAAATGAATCCCTATTTCCCTTGGTCGCGGCATCACGCGTGAACGGCTTGATCGATTACGCTCATTATTATTTTTTTATGTTATTGTCAGGAGAAGGTTCTTATGAAAAAAAAAATTAAGAAAGTTGCGCGGGAAGTAGATTGCACCCGCGAAACAAAAGAACTGTTAGGTACGGTCAGCAACAAAAGTATACTAGTGTATACATTTGGTCCAGGCATATCTTCAAAATTGACAAAATGATTCGATAAACTGCTTTTCATTTATTCCCTACTTATTTTTAATTTTACTTCTCTTTTGGTTTTAATGAAATATTCTGCTCAATAATAAACTAAAGTTTTCATCGATTTTTCTCGCAGACTGTAACTATTCAGAGTGTTTATGTACCTACACTTTGGTGTTATCCACAGACTACAATAATATAATTATTATATTGGTGTTATCAAAAGGAGCTCGTACTATTACTTCTTGTAGTTAAAATGCGCTACGGTACTACTAGACTGCTAAGCTACCAACAACCCAGGATTTCCGCCTAGGCCTACAAGGGCCTGGCCTAGGGGCACAGCCAGTCTAAGGGGCTCCCACCTCGACCAGGGGCTGCAGTGTCAACGCCCCAGGTAGTTTGCCTGCCAGCGGCAGGCGGACAGTGCAGGGTTAACCGCATAGCAGGTAGGTATTGTAAATGCTACAGGCCCCGCGCTCATAGGTACAGACGCCAGCACATCAAGCTACTACAATCTGTCAAATTTATTTAATAGATTTTCAACTTTATCGCTGAAGCATAAAGTTCAAAGTTGATTGGGAAAATTTGACAGTTTCGGGTAGCTTGATGTGCTGGCGTCTGTACCTACACCAATGGAATATTATCTATCAATCAAAAAAATTTGGGCTCGCGTCACTCGCTATTGCATCTTAAACTTTCTTGCATATGTCGACAAAGTAACTCCAATTACAGCTTGGTGAGTAAAATGAAAATGAGGGCGCTACTATTGCACTAAGGTCACTTCGAATGGGAAATGAGTAAAAGAATTTAAACAAATTGTTTAAAATACTACTTGTGGGCGGCTCAAAACCTAGTAGCACTTGTCAGCAAATTAGTGTCATCATCATAGGTCTGCATTACATTAGTAAAATATTTAGTTCCAAATGTCACCACCTCAGACTCTTTTATATTGACCTGTACTGTTTGAATCGTCATAAGAAACCTAACCGATCCGAGGATAAAAATTTTGCTTCGAGAAGGCCAAGGTGCCCTAGGTCTCTAAGTCCAGGTCTGGGTACCACTCAAACAGTAAGTCATCGGTGAATATTCTGTAACAGGTAACATTATTGTAACAAACTGTTAGGATGGGAATGACATTAAGGCCAACGAGGATAATTTCCTACAGAATGCTAGCCTGTCACTCCAACCTTTATTTATTTACTGAGTACCTATATTAGATTTTTTTACTGAGTAATAATTAGGACCACAAAACTCTGCTTAGATGTTTCGAGTGCCTGTGACGGAATTCGTTCGCCGACGACACGACTCGACGGCCCGACAGGCTGCGCGCTTCCAAACTGTATTGCCATGCAATGATGCAAAAGACCGGTCCCGTCCTCAATATTATGAACATTATAAATTTTTAGTAAGAAACAGTAACATCTGTATTAGTCGACTAACACAAATGCTAAAAATGTGATAAAAAACTGGAATTGACATCAACATAATCTGTGGCAAATCTTCTAACATCCATGTCAATGTCAATCATACATTCATGTCAAACAAATTGTCAATCGCGCATGTCATGTCAAAACAGATTTTTACCACGTGAAAAAGTAAATAGATTCTGAATTAAAAAGAATATTATTTACAAATTAAGGGACATCTACAATGAAGAATCCAAAAAAGGTAAAGTAATTTAACCATCTCATGTATTGCCAGTTATACAAGGTAGAAGTGGGTAATAAAATTCATAACTTCTGATTTACAGAAAGCGCCTCAACGTTATTTTGATACCGAAGACAAGAAATCAGAGCAAAAGGCTGAAACACAGAATCAAAATGTGGAAGTATACAACATTAAAATAACTCCAGGTCTATTAAATACACACAAATTCAAGGTAAACTTAACATTTTTCGTCTATGTAAACAATGGAGGTTAAGTTTGTTTTTTTCACAATACTTTGCTTGCCGGTTTCTAAATATCGCTTATAATTTCAGAGCCATAGAGGGCATGACAGAAGACCTCTGCAAAAAAATAAACCAAATAAAAAATTCGATGGGAAAGCACCCATCGATCCTGAGAAATTAGAAGCACATTCCCGCGGCGAGGGTGTCGGCAAAGGTGTGAGACATCCACTCCATGCTGAGAAATTGAGGAAAAGGGAGAGAAAGTTCACTTACGCTCAAGAACAGGCAGCCAGAGCTGAAATATTGTTAACGGAGGACCATGGGTAAGCTACAACAACCACTTAGGAAGGACAGCTGTTATGGCACAGAACCCATATAACTGCTACAGTGTGCATAGGGAACTGACTGACAGCAAACATAGTTTTTGTTATTGTTAGTTTTTGTTGCTACTTCCATATTCAATTATATTGCAATATAAATAAAATGTTTGCATGAAATGCATAATCCTTACATTTTTATCCAGCTCATTCTATTCATTTCAGTGGCCTAGAAGTAGATGAAGACAGTAAAACAACAGCAATATCACAGAAGATCATAGCAGAGAATGTAGATATATCTGCTGCCTCCAAGATATTCGAACTGAACCTAGAATTTGGACCATACAGAACTAAATACTCCCGGAATGGAAGGCATCTGCTGTTGGGCAGTAAGAAGGGACACTTGGCTGCTTTTGACTGGGTCACGAAGAAGTTGCATTTTGAAATTAATGTTATGGAGTCTATTCATGATGTCAGGTAAATATAAATAATACGGCCTCTTCTCGTACAGAGAAGGCATAACTACATATTCTATTACAAGAACACATGTATGAACTTAAAAAATAAAGTAAAAAGTTGGGGAATAGTCACCAATCAAATATCTTGTAAACACATACACATCCTTGCCCAACATTTGTCCAATGTTCAACATTCAACCCTGAGCCAGAGGTATCAAAGTTTTCTGTCCATGACCATTCTCCTGTAATGTCCCTCCCTCCTTTTCTGCAATGAAAGAAAGAAATGAGAGTATGTACCTATCTGAGGGAGAGAAGGATAATATTAGTAAAGTAGATTAAGTAAAATACATGTGAGTGTGTGCTAGTATAGTGCAATTATTAACATGCTACCACATGTTAATAATTGTGCTATGGTATGTTTGATCCTATGAGGCTGGCATAGTCACCCATAAAAAAAATACATTTTACTGAATTTGGTAATGCAACCAGTACTTTATTTTGCAGTTGGTTGCATACGGAAACAATGGTGGCGGCTGCTCAAAAGGAGTGGCTGTACATGTATGACAATACTGGGACTGAGTTGCACTGTGTCAAGAAAATGGATAAGATTCTGAGGATGGAATTCCTACCTTACCACTTCTTGCTTGCTGCTGTTGTAAGTATAAAAAAATAGTATTTTTTTATCAGGGACTGTATTATTTATGAAGATTTAATGCAAAAAAAGATCCAATGCAAAATAAGAGATAAAGCTATACATGACCAGAATCATGGTGACATTAATTGTTCATAATATGGATGGCTAATAATTAAGAAAAAACTGTATTCATTAAAATACATAAGACATATTCCTGTTTATTAATAGCATTTTTATCTAATTTCCAGAATGAATTTGGCTTCATGACATGGCTAGATATTTCCATTGGAGAAGTGGTAGGGCACTACAACAACCACTTAGGAAGGACAGCTGTTATGGCACAGAACCCATACAATGCTACACTGTGCATAGGGAACTCTAAAGGAGTTGTATCACTATGGTCACCTACTATCAAGGAACCTTTGGCAAAGATATTGTGCCATAAGACACCTCTGACTGCTATTGCTGTGGATAATAGGGGAATGTATGTATCTTACTTTTTTTTAGGGTTCTGTACAAACACTTATAGTATCACTTGCGTGTCTGTCTGGCTGTCTGTCACAGCCAATTGTCTTCGAATCGACTGGACCAATTTAGTTGAAATTTGGTACACATGAGTTTTGAAAATATAAAAAAAAAGTTTTGTGAACTGTGCTGTGTGACATATCAAATGAAAGGGCTTGTTGTGACAGTTTTTTTTATTATTTTAAATTTAAAAATAAATACTTTTAAAAATGTTTAAGAAAATTGATGAAAATTGACCATTCATACATATCTCCGAAACTACTACTGAGCTCACAATTTTGAAAAAAATACAGAGAATAGTTCTTTACTCATAGATTACAGCAAAACGTATACCTAAGAAGCATGTTTTTTTACAATGTTAAGTTTGATGAATTCATCTCAACTACGGAACCCTTCATTGTACGTGGTCCGACACGCACTTGGCCAGTATTTTTTTTTACTGTTTTGAAATGGTCAATACACGAAAATATTGCTTTACTATTCTGATACTTATTCTTGTACTGTTCACATTACCAATTTACCACCTTTACGGATAAGGTGGAGATTGGGAAAATTTGACAGTTTCGGGTAGCTTGATGTGCTGGCGTCTGTCTGTACATCTGAATGAAGTTAGACACTAATATGGTTCAATTTATGGTTTTAACGCGCGCTTATTTGTGGTTTTATTTATTTGTGTTCTTAATTATTCCTACTTACTTAACAGGTACATGGCCACATCAGGCGTAGACAGAAGTATGAAGATCTGGGACATCAGGAACCTGGACGGACCAGTACAAGACTACAGACTGAGGAGTGCCCCAGTGGACCTCGAGTTCTCACAGAAGGACATGCTTGCTGTCGGCCTAGATGAAGTCGTGGAAATATACAAGTAGGTTTCGATAGCATTTTTATCCCCTCTAATGCCTGTTTTCGCTAACACTAGGCGACACCTAAATGAATGCAATAAATATTTGAATTTAAATGCCTAAATATAAAAGCGCGCTGTTGGGTTTTTAACGCTAGGCTCAACTCGGCGCACAACTAGAAAACCGAACAGCGCGCCTTTATTTTGGTATTCATTTAGGTGTCGCGAAATGTTAATTAAAACGAGCAAATATTTTTCTAATTGATGAGTTTGATGACACATGCTATAATTATTATGTTGTGGAATTGAATCCTACTATTTGAATTCTAATAATATTATAAACGCGAAAGTTTATGAGGATGGATGGATGTTTGTTAGTCTTTCACGCAAAAACTACTGAACGGATTTGGATGAAATTTGGCACAAAGATAGTTTATAACCTGGATCTAGATATAGGATAACTTTTATCCCGATATCCCCACGGGATCAAGACTTATGCGGGTGAAACCGCGAGGCTCTGCTAGTATTTAATATTTTTGTGCGTTTTTACTATATATAAGGGTACACCTCTGCCTAACCCTTCGGGGATTATGGGCGTGATGTGAATATAGGCCTGTATTGTGTAATCAACACCCACTTTACACTTTTTAGGGTTCCGTAGTAAACAAGGAACCCTTATAGTTTCGTCATGTCCGTCTGTCTGTCTGTCCGCGGTCTAGCTCCGAGACCCTTAGTACTAGAAAGCTGTAATTTGGCATAGGTATAGATATTAATAACGTCGACAAAGTGGTAAAACAAAATTATGAAAAACATTATTTTTAGGGTACCTCTCCTATACGTAAAGTGGTGAAATTTTTTTTTTTTTTTAACCCTTGGTCTGGAATTATTGGAAAGGTCCTTTTAAAACATTTACATTAACATAAGTTTGTGAAAACCATTTTTGGATTCAAGGATTCGTTTGCGAAATATTAAGCTTTAAAGTGCTAATTTTTGTTAGAGTCAAGTGTCGTCCCCCCCCCTGCCAGCTAAATGGTTGGTTTTGTATGTGTGAAAAAAATCACAGCAGCAGTTTATATAACGAAATTAAAAGGAAAACTATCATAGCTAAGTAGGCTTTACAAGTTAACGAGTAATAATCGACCAACTTAACTTTGCAGTTGCAAAAACATGTTTTCCCGTACATTCCGTATGGGAGAACATATTTTTCAACTACAAATTTAAGTTTGTTTTTGGGATAAATTCACCCCAACTACGGAACCCTTCATTGTGCGTGGTCCGACACACACTTGGCCGGTTTTTTAACATTCTCATTATTTTGCAGTAACTGCTGCTCACAAACAACAGAGAAGCCCTACTTGAGACATAGAATGGCAAAAACTATAAGTAACTTCAAATTCTGTCCCTATGAAGATGTTTTAGGAGTTGGAACTAGTAATGGATTTACAAGCATTATTGTACCAGGTAAGCTCACACTCTCTTTCAAAATATCCTCTTACTAAAACAAAATCATCGAAGAACCTAAATTGTAAGGCTGCCGCGCGAACATTCGTCGGTTTAGTTTAGTCCTAACTAGAGCGCGGCAGAAATGTGTCCTGCAAACGGCGCGTGTTGCTGCCGCGCTCATGCCGCTCAAGGTTTGGACACACTTTAATAGTATTTTAGTATTTGGACACGGAAAGGATGATTATACTATTTCTATTTATTTGAGAGTACTGGTGGCGTAGTGGTAACGGCCCCGACTTACGATTTGTAGGTCGTGGGTTCGACCCGTGCAGACGCTTTACTTTGTGTAAGTAATTTTATCACCACTGCTCTCAAAATGGTGAAAAATAACATCGTGAGGGAACCGGCATGTCCTAGAACCAAAAATTCGAAGACTGTTGTGAAATCTTCCAACCCGCACTCGAAGACAGGAGGCTTGTATCCCAGCAGTGGGAACATTATAGGCTGTTTATGATGATTTATTTCAAGAATAACCATCTTTTTTTACAGGCAGTGGTGAGCCGAACTTTGACGCGTTGGAAAGCAATCCCTTCCAGAACAAGAAACAGAGGAAAGAGGCTGAGGTCAAAGGGTTACTGGACAAGATACCTGCCGAACTTATCACACTCAATCCGTTTGACATTACTGAAGTTGACGTGCCTTCCATGCAAGAACAAATGGAGGCGAAGAAGAAACTTTTGGTAAGTTCGTAAGAGCAAATAGAGAGATGGCAAAAAATGCATGCGCAGCCTGTTTATTGTAAATTAAACCTTATGACCATGTACACAAGTCGATAAGTCAATTCGCGCGTGCCAATCGCGCTCACTTTATTTATTTTTAAGAATAATTTGCAGAAAATACAGGGAAAAGTTTGTACATACTATCTATGTTATGGGGTTTGGTTCCCGCACTTAGTCCCTCAGGTGGACCATTGTGCGTGGGCCAAGGCGGCCGTTGGTGATTATTCCAACCAGCCCACCTCCCTCCAGAAGTTAATTAAATCTCCTGGTCTGTTCAGAACATCTGTGTAAGATCTGGGTGACCCGAGGGTTTCTGTTCTTATCTGGGTGATGCCTGTGCATTCAAAGAGCACGTGCGCGACGGTTTCCTCAGCCTCCATGCTCGCCCTGCACAGAGGACTGTCCGTTATGCCTATTGTGTGGAAGTGTTTGTTTAGCGAAAGTTTGTACTAATTATACATTGTAATTACCTTTTTTGGCTTGTTAGTATTTTTTTTTTGCATTATTTACAGTACCTCAAACCTAAGAAAATGGACTTCACACCTAGGCATAAGAAGAAAAGAAAGACGCAGATAGCTAGAAAGAAGATTATAAAACATGTCGCTAGAAAGGTAAGTTTACCATACTGCTTTCACGATTTAGTTTCATTAAAACAAATTATGAGTTTTTGGAAAAACAACGTTGACACTCACATATAAAGTTCAGTGTGCACTAAAACTTAAAGCAATAAAATTTTAACTTTTCAATAGTACGGTCAGTGTTCTGCATTACCTGACCCCTCTTACAAAGAAAAGGGGTCGAGTTATGCAGAGCACTGACTGTACTAGTAATTCTGAAAGCAACTTAATCTACAGTAGCATAAAGTTGATATTCGTTTTAAGTGGAAATATCATTCGAAACGAGGGTTTTAATGAGACGGTGCCCGAGGTGGCGCGGTTTGGTGACGTGTCGCGAGAGCTCAGTAGCCAGTCACATTCTCCCGCTGACTGGGGCGTCACCTCAGGCACGGTCTTAGTTAAACGGTAGGCCTATTATATAGGTACTGTAATGTCTGATTATATATTACGAGGAAACCTAATCCATTTATTCATATCAGGCGCCAGGGCTCAAATAGTTGTCCTTTTACTTTTCAGGAATTCATAGAGGAAGCGAAGGAAGCACAGAAATTACTCAATTTACCAGAGGCCCAAAATACAAAGAAGCAGTCATTTGGTGTTCTCGACAGATTTGTGCCAACAGTTAAATCTAGGAAATAAAACAAATACTTTGTATACATAAAATCATATCATTTATTTCTTTCCTTTCATAATTCCAAAACGATTTTCCATATTTACACATTTATTTACAATTTAGTATATGATAAACTTCAACATGATCAAAAATAGATGTCTTTCAAAACAAAGATGATTATAAAAAAGGCCTTTTACACTAAAACTAAAATGGGATGTCATATAAGTCACACAGCCCTTCTGATCCGTGGAGAGAAAAAGAGAAGTCGTATTTAGTTACTGGTGGACTCAGTCTCAGCAAGTAATCTGAAAAGAAATGTTGAATTAAACATATTGACTTGAAATGGAAAATGGTTATTTTTAAATAAGTGACCACAAACTGCCACACTATCAAATTAAGTCGTAATTAAATCCAAAACAACAAAATGTACTCACTGTTCGCTTGTATACTATCCCCACTTCTGCTTTCAGTGTACTTCTGTACTTCATTGTCGTCCATACTTGCATCTTCATCCGTTTCCTGTAACAACAATTTGTTAAAAATTACCTATTAGGAATAGTCAAAGTTACTGTGACTAGGAGTAAAGCGGAATAGACAACTGGTGGTGGTTCTAAAAGATAATAATGATGACTTGACAAGCTGATGGAGACACTAATGAATGTGTTGAAGAAGTTAGCTGATTTGCGCTCTAACGTATTTCTCTTTCCGTATTTAAGAGGGCCCTTCCCGGTCCGTCTATCGTTAACGCGAGCATAGTCGAAAAGCTTGTTGTTTCATCCAGCGCAAGTGAAAACTGCTAACAAGCAAGTGAGAACGCGAAAACATTGTACGAAAAATTACTTGTTTCAGGAAATACGTGTTTGTGAATACGCCTTACAATTTTGTGAAATAAATATTTGTCATTTAGAATATCCATTACATGTGCGAGGTTTCTATAAAGATGATTTCTTTACTTTCACAATTTGTGAGTACAGTATGAACGGTCAAAGTTCAGGTAAAATTTGTGTACAAAACAGATTTTTGAAGTCTAAAACCGGGTCTCCTGCGTATTTTTTTTCGAAACATTACAAAAAATTAAAAAGCTTACACATAAACATTTATTTTCATACAAAGCATAGACAAATGTGTATGACCAACGCCTCTTTGTTGCGATGTTTTTGTGTAAAAACACGCGCAGGAGGCTTTATACTGAATTTGTGTCTTCTAATTTTTATTTTTTGCTTTCATAGAAACCTAGATAGTGCGCAAGATACCTATTTAAAAAAAAAAAAGAAATATGTGTTACAACGCCGTAATCACTTACGAGCGTTTGTATGAAAAGTATGACGGGTTGGCCGCTCTTAATTCAACAATTACACTGGTTGCACAAAATCACCACGCTTTTAAGAGCGTGCAAAGTCAAAGTCAAATAATTTATTTCAATTAGGCACAAAAAGGCACTTTTGAACGTCAAAAACAAAAAATAGAATTGATTCTAGTCGCCCCTTCCAAAGGGTAGTTTTCGTATGGAGAAGAATGGGCAAGAAACTCCACCGTTACTCTTTTAAAATGTTTTACAATATTTTGTATACATTAATTATATAATTATATGTGAAAACGATGCACCTGGAATAAGATTACTATACCACAATAGGTAAAAATAAAAATGAAGCAATGATAGAAAAAATAATTATGTAATGGATACATGGTGTTCACATATTTACAAGCATTGTAAAACCTATACGATATTCCCAAAAAAAAAAAAAATTACAAGTGATACTAATTCGTCAGTGTGTGAGTTCAGGTAATCACAGAATGTAAAAACAAAAAATGTTGTAATATTTAATTACACAATTAAATTAGCAACCAGTTTGATTTTGTCTAGACTCAAAATTGTCCTATGGAGCTAGACCAGCATGCTTCCAAGCATTCTTATCTAGGATATAATCTTCTAATTTGTAATATGCTTGTTTACAAAGAGTACTTTTAATATGCGTTTTAAATTTTCTTTCAGTTAATTGTAATATATCACAAGGTATTTTGTTGTAACATTTAACACAGTACCCCATAAAAGATGTTTGTACTTTGGATAATCTGAAAAATGGTTGATCTATTTTATCTTTATTTCTAGTATTAAAATTATGTCTATCACTTATTTTCTTAAAAAGATGCAGATTTTTCCTTACATACATAATATTTTCATAGATGAATTGGCAAGGTACCGTCATAATATTAATCTTTTTAAATAGTTCCCTGAGAGATTCGCGACGACATAGATTATAAATGGCTCTGACAGCCCTCTTTTGTAAAATAAAGATGGATTCAATGTCAGCAGCCCGACCCCACAGTAAAATGCCATATGACATAATACTGTGAAAGTAGCTAAAATAGACCAAACGCGCGGTTTCTACATCTGTTAACTGTCTTATCTTTCTAACAGCATAAGCGGCCGAGCTTAGCCGCCCCGCAAGAGATGTTATATGAGGTCCCCATTGTAATTTCTCGTCTAGCGTGATTCCCAGGAAAACTGTTTGATGAATAAATTCCAGTTTTTCTCCATTCAATATGATGTCACATTCGCTACTTCTAACATTCGGTAATTTAAATCTAATGCATTTGGTTTTTTTCTCATTAAGTACCAAATTATTTACCGTAAACCAATCTTGGACCTGAAGAATAGAGTTATTCACGTCGTCAAGATTTTGTGACCGTCGGTCTATTTTAAAGATCAATGATGTGTCATCTGCAAATAACACCATCTTCGGTTGATTTTGAAGTAATTGGGGTAAATCGTTTATGTAAACTAAAAAGAGGAATGGACCCAATATCGAACCTTGAGGAACACCCATTGCCATTTCAGACCCCAACGAGTTCACGCCGTTTACTTGAACTTTAATCTTTCTATCTTTCAGGTATGATCTTAGTAAATCAAGAGCTGTATTCCTAATGCCATAGTGTTCTAGTTTCAGCAGAAGTGTTTCATGGTTTACGCAATCGAACGCCTTCGAGAGGTCGCAAAAAATTCCAATGGCATCTTGTGCTTCTTCCCAGGCATTAAAAATGTTCTTTATTAGGGTGACACCGGCGTCAGTGGTACAACGCCCTTTGGTGAAACCGTACTGTTGTTCATGAAAGATGGAATTTTTATTAAAGTGACGTAACATTTGATTAAGCATCAACTTTTCAAACACTTTACTGAGAACTGGCAGAATTGACACGGGCCTATAATTGTTGGGTTCCTTACTATCACCGGACTTGAACAATGGAACTACTTTACTGAGTTTCATGAGATCCGGAAAGACTCCTTGGTCTACACTGGTGTTAAATATGAAAGCTAAATAGGGCGCAATGGTTTCGATGATAGATTTACAGACTTTTACAGACATTCCCCATAGATCTTCTGTTGATTTAATTTTAAGATCTTTAAAAGCTTTTATAACAGCCTGGGGGTTTGTATGCTGAAACCTAAACTCTAAAGGGCATGCATTTACATTATTTCTAAGTAAGGCGGCAGAAAGCGCGGGTGATGAATTTAAATTTTCGGTAGTTTTAAGGGGAACATTAGCAAAAAAGTTTTCAAATTCCTGAGCTATTTCTACATCTGAGTTGATGGGGCCATGTGCAGTCTCTAAATTTAATTCAGTATTACGCTGTTTTTTCCTACCTGTTTCATTATTTATTATTTGCCAGGTAGTTTTTATTTTATCATCAGCTGATTTTATTTTATTGCTAATGTAAAGAGCTTAGCTATTTTGCACACACTTTTAAAAGTTTTAGAATATTTTGCGACATACTGATGAAAGCTTGTATTATTCATATGTTGCTTTAGGCCATAAAGTTCAAAAAGTTTTTCCCTGCTTTTACGAATACCTGGAGTGGCCCAATCACTAAATAAGAACTTTGTGTAAATAGTTTTAGTCTTTAGTGGAAAAGTGTCAATAAATTGCTTGTTTAATAGTGAAAAGAACTCGGCGTAAAACTCATTAGGGTCAAAAATATTATTAAAACTCTGAACACATAATTTACTTGCCAAAGAGTTATCTAATTTCTCTAAGTTTTTACATGTAATTGGCCTAAACCTTATTTGAATTTTTTGTAAAGGCATGTAGGTACAAAATGTTACTGTTTGACCACTGTGATCAGATGGCAACTTATTTACAATTTGTTTATGTAAGTAATCACAATTACAAAATATATTATCTATACAAGTGGCAGAAGAAGCTGTCACTCGGGTTGGTTCAATAAAAACATTTGACAAATCAAATGACCTAAAAAGACTTAATAATCTGATAGTGTTCGAGTTATTTTCTAATAAATTAATATTAAAATCACCACATATGATTATTGACTTACTACTAGCACTAAGTTTCTTTAGTACATCTTCCATTACAGAATCAAACATAGATAGATTCTGGTAACTTGGAGGTCTGTATACGCATACTATAACATGCTTATCAAGCTCAACACAGGACAATTCAATGTTGTGTTCAACAGACAGACCGATAATGTCTTTTCTTTCTTTCGATTTAATAGAATTTTTTATCAATATTAATGACCCGCCATGTATCATACGTTTTCGGCTGAAATGGCTAACTACACAATAATTTTCATAATTAATTGACATTACTTGATGATCTTTTAACCAATGCTCTGTTAAACAAATGACATCAAACTTGGTATTTTCTAAAAACAATTCTATTTCCAGTAATTTGGAAGAGCAACCTTGGATATTTTGATTAAATAATTTTAAAGTATGTTGCCCCCCCTTTGGTTTTTTATTATTATTATAATGTAAAATATTGCCAGAAGATACCTTTTTATTATTCTCTAATAATAATTGGTTATTTGAAGGGGTAACTTCTGTTGTCTTACTAACTAGTTTAAAAAGTTATCCGGAGTGAACTCCACAACTACAACTGAAGAGTCTAGAATGCCCGTATGAGTTCCAGCAGGAAGAGAATACCCTATCTGACTGGTAGTGGCCTCCAAAGATGTTAGTATTGTAGGTGGATCCTCCTTCGTACAACATGATGCTTCAGAATTAATTACTATGTTGTTAGTATAACTAGACAACACAGACTCGTCACTAATACTACAATTTGTTATATTTGCTATAACCTCATTTATATTATGTGCTATCAACATAGCAATCATATGTCTACATTCCCAAGACAGAGATAAAGTTCTCCGAGTTAACTTAAAACCACTAACAAACTTGTTAGTGTCAAAATACAATAATTTGTCACTATGACAACATGTCAGCCTGTGAATAATACTATTCAACTTATAAATATAATTATTTTCGTAATCTGATAAAGTATCAGAGTAAGGTAAAGCACACAACATTAGCTTTCCTATATTTAACTTTAATAAGGTGTCCACACCATCCACTATCCACTATGTTTGCGCGTTTTGTATTTTAGTTATCTAGCTAGTGGTAGTTATATTTCATATTTCCATACAGTAATATTGCCAAATTAATCAAAACAGGTAAATATTTGACAGCTATTTGTGACGTTGCCAACTTTTAGAATGAACGCTCTTAAGGCACATGTGATCAAAACGGTGTTCAGTTTGTGGCAATAAAACACTTTAGTAATTGACCTCGTTTTTTTTCACAAAACTGTACTGTTTACTGTTTGTCTACCTACAGATTTATGGATGACCTTTAATTGAACCTGACAGTAACTTGTTTTATTATTGTTGCATTTAAGCTGTGTTAACATTATCACTGTTGTAAGTTCATTTGGCAACTGAATTTTACAACATGGCATGAGAATCTCTAAAGTGCTTTTTAAAATTAAGTTGCATCTTAAAATGGATAACATGAAAATCCACTGTTTGAGTTTTCACAAATATTCAAAAAAACTAGATATCCTAGGTCAAAAATAAATAAATTTTCATCTTCCCCTTGTAGGACACCTCTGGGATGTTTTACAATAACTAAACTAAGGTCATGGTCAAGGTTAATTAAAGGTCATCCATTAATCTGTAGACCAACTGATCAATGTAAATATTTCAGTGATTTCAGTGTAGTTTTTAAATTAAAAATAAAAACAAATTGTGCATACCTTATCACTATCACTTAAAAGTATAACTCCAATCGATTCTGTTGATTTTAAATGTAAAAAATAATGCTGATCTTGGTCCTGAAATAAAAACCACTATATTATTAACAATATCTACATACAAGTCTAAACAATTTAAATAGCTTTATTATTACAGTAGGCACATTTAATACAATAATCAATCGTTACCAAAAGTTTTAGTAAATCTATTTCTCCCCATATTGCGTTCATCAATACAATCAACAGGTGCATTTATAGAAGGGAATAGAGCCATTATACTTTTTTTTTAAGGCATTATACATGGTGGATTTTTGAGATGGAGCAATAAGGGCAGGTACCATATCTATTGTAGCTACATGAAACGGACTTATGAGACTGTCCTTAGCTTTTTGAAATGTTATAACAATTAAGGTACCTACCCTTACTGCCCAATCTGAAAAATCCACCCTGTATAATGTGTCCACCAATTTCCGTTTGTTGATAACTAAAATAGACATGCAACAACTGGAAAATTTTAATTATTAATAATAAAATGCGTTTACATTTCTACTGTGTTTCATCATCCCAGCTTGTCTATCACTCAGATTTGGATATTTTTGCTTACTCTGCAAAGAAACAAAAGAAAATACATCATAATCACAATCATACAAGTACTAGATAAAAAGATAATTTATAGGATATATAGGAAACCTGCTACTGCATATTCTGTAGTTTTCATTTAGCTTTGGGAACAAGGGCGAGATCTTCTGTATATTTATTTATAAATAAATCATCATGTGACCTACCCACCAGGTCCATTTGAGTTTTTTTGTGTAAGTGGCCACATAATAAGAGAAAATAGTACTAAATGGACAAAAGATACAACAGAAAGGACCCCTAGATTCTAAACAAAGAGAAAAAGAGGAAGACAAAGAAAACGTTGATCTGATGACATCAAAAAGACTGCGGGTCCACTATGGCACAGAACAAATCAAACAATAGTAGACTGGAAAGAGCTGGAGGAGGCCTTCGTATCGTAAAGATACGCCGATGCCCAATACCTAACTTTAACTATCTGAGCACAACTGCTTAGATTGTTAAATAATTAATATACTAAAATATTTATATTATAAAAATATCTACATTGTAAGATTATTTACTGAAAAATTGTGTTGGCTGGTGATAAAGGGTAATAAAGTCACAGGGCAATAAGGAAGCAGACTGGCGTGATAGATGCCTTGTCCTTCACACAAGGTCTGAAATGGAGGTGGGCGGGTCATGTGGCACGCTACACTGACAACAAGTGGACAAAGACCATGACTATGTGGAGAGGACCTCATGGGCACAGAACAAGAGCGAGACCAAAGGCAAGGTGGAAGGATGAGATAGGGACCGTAGAAACAATTAATTGGTCCAACCTCGCAAGGAATTGTGACGAGTGGCACTCTCTGGAGGAGGCCTTCACCCGAAGAGGGGTCCAGATGGCATGTTTAATGGACTAAAAATACCCATTACTATTCATTCAAATGTACATGCCAATGGAATAATAAAGGCTTTATTATTTTATTTTATTTATTTATTCGGTACCGGTAGGTCTGAGAATTGGTTTTTCATACCCCTTAGATAAGGGTGGTCCACCCCAAACATAAATAATTTATATGGTAAAACAACATTTGCCAGGTCAGCTAGTAATTTATAAAATATGCCATACATAACATCACACCCTATATATATAGCATAATCAACCTATGTTTCCACTGCTGGAATATAGGCCTCCTCTCTATGAGAGGCAGGGAGAGAGGGATGTTATGTATAATAAGTTGATTCTAAGAAAAACCATTATTGATTGGTTATTGAAGAATAATCACAACATGTTATTAGAATAAAATAAATAACACGGTTTTTGTAGTTTTTTCCAAGTCATTCTTACCTTACTACTAGGTATAGCCCCAACTGATAAATTAGCACCTAAAGGTGCCTCTAATACTAAAACTTGGCTATCATCAAAACATTCATTGATATCCTTGTCAGAAACAAAACATAACTCGTTATTGTCCGTGTCATCTAGTACATTCTTTATGCTTTGCTCAATCCAATGTAGCTGGCTGAAATAAAAGTTATTATTTAAATATTTTTTTAAAGTAGGTTCTAGATCTTAGGACAGAACCATGGTTATGATGGATTATGCATCTATGGGGAGGACAAGGAGTTTAGCAATTATTCATGATATTCTTGTGTACTGTAGTCATTTTTCACTTGGCTATAAATTTAACATTTAGGCATCAAGAACCTATTTATGCTTAATTCTATAGTGTAATAGGTATGACGTAAAATCAAGTAACACTCACTTATCAAGTAATTTTTCGTGTTCGTCTAGGCGCCCTATCTGTTTTCTCAAAACGATCACTTTTTGACCAATATCACTCGTTTTGCAATCTGGTCCTGCACCTCTGAAATAAATTTGATTATCATAATACAACATACATCAGTAGACATTCAGTACGGAAATAAAACAATAACAAACAATAAAATGTGCACTCACTTCCATTGTATACTGTTCTTACTTCGTTTCTCAATCAAACCGATGCCTTCCAACACATTAGTTATATCATATATTCTTCTTTTTTGTCGTACGGCTAACAAATTCGTCGCCTGAAAATGTTTTAACCACTAATTAATTCGTAAATAATGTTTAAAATATTTCTATTTCGTGCCCAAATTCACTTGACAGACCAATGGGAGGCAAATCAAGCTATACTTACGATTTTCAAATCCAAAACACCATCCTTTGCTTTTTGCAGCAATGACACAAATTTCGTTGTAAGTAAACCCAAAGACTTTTCATGTCTCTTAGATTTCAAGTCTGTCATTGCCGAAATTCACAGCAAATTTTATTAATTCCTCCCGAATAAACGGAGATTTCTATAGAATTTTGCGTCGCGGCGGGACATTATGTTGGTAGCATTGCGACGTAAGCAGATTCTTTTACCATAGAGAGTAGTGTTGTGTATTCGAAAAGCATTTAGTCGATTTTTGAATAACACGTTTTGTCCATGGTATTTAATGTCATCCAAACGTAGCAAATGGACCAAATAATCGCGATTCCAAGTTCCAGGTAATAAAACTTATTAATAAAAAAGAAGCTCATTAGCCTACTTGAGTCCCTGCTCTGTGTTTTACTTTTTTGCAACTGCCGTTTCCTAGAAAAGCGGTGGCCGCACTTTTACGGCCGCAGTGACGGCTGTCATGAAAATTATGACAGCGGTAAAGATTTAAATCGTTAGATTCGCCCTACCACATCAAAAGATACACGTTTATGTTTCGTTTTTACACCTCTGACACACATTGATGCAACGGCAACACTTGTTTGTCATGGAAACGCTATTTAAAATGTGTGAGCTCAGTCTTCTCAGAATGGACAGTTTTCTCTTGTGACTGAATACGGTGAGGGCAAATCTAGCGATTTAAATCTTTGGGGGGCGGAGTTTGCTTTACGGTGTCAAAAACGGTTTCTAGGAAACTACACCAACTTACTTTCATAATTAACGTTTCAGTGACGTCATTCGGCGTAAATTCGCTGCACTGCAGTTTTTTCGGCGTGCGGGAACCGCTAAGGTGCGAACCATGCGAAGGTGAGGTGCACTGTGCTCGCACCTTTGCGGTTTTTCGGTACAGAACACAGTTGCAGCAAAAAAAAACAATGCATGGGCTTGCATTGCTTTCGTCTTATATTGTTTTGTTTAATTTAGCAAGAAAATACAAAACTACTGAACGAATTAATTGAATGAAAAATGCATTAGGTAATTATCAATGTAAAAATAGTCGATTTTTTGCCAAGGGAGCAAACAACTATTTTTAAGGCGAGAGTGTTTCTTTGAATCCAGAGCGGAGTAGCAAGGGATTCTAAAGTAGAATCCTGAGCGCAGCGAGGGATTCAAAGCACAGACGCTAGCACATCAAGCTACTACAATCTGTCAAATTTATTTAATAGATTTCCAACTATATAACTGAAAAGTAAAGGTTCAAAGTTGATTGGGAAATTTTGACAGTTTCGGGTAGTCTGATGTGCTGGCGTCTGTACGTCACTCAAGCTTAAAATAGTGTTGCTCCCGAGGTGAACACTACTATTTATCACCCTCTATGAGCAAAAATAAAACGTGTGACCGACCCCCGTCAGGAACAAAGTTCCTTCTCTAGTAAGATTTAAAAAAAAACCGAACCGCTGCCGCCATCGTGAATTGTGACTGATCGTGCATAGGGTACTGGTTATTTTTCAAAATTTTAATTTAACTGTCTACGGGTCCACAGATAGTTTTCAAAAAGAAACTAATAGGTATTGAGTGCAGCAGGATAAAATTTGATAAATCTAGTGAATAATAAAACACATTATTTTCTGTAACTTATGCTAATACCTTTTACTAAATATTTCTTTGAGTAATTCACATTTTTCTCTTTCAATTTGCAATGTCTCTCTATATTCTTTTTCTCTTAACAGTATCTTTTTCAATTCAAGTGTTTCCTTTATCTCTAGCTCTTTTTTCCTCAGCTCTAATTCTTCTTCACGTAATTTTAAGTTTCTATCGTAGATTTCATCTCTCCATTGCTTTTGCTCTTCTTGTCTCCGCAAGTATTCAAGCCACTGTTTTTCCAATTGAATTTTCCCTTGAGATCTGTCACTTTCTATTCTATTGGCAAGTCTTATTTTCCTCATTTCAATTACAGCTTTACTTTCATGGTTCAGTTTTAAATTCTGATCATCTGTTACACTCATTTTGTTAACATCTTTCTTTTGTAATAGTTCAGTCAATGTGTATGAATCACAGTCTACATGGTACTGAGCATAAATATCATTCATTATTTTAAAATATTTGAATTTATCATGTTGCCCATTATCAACACATTGTTTGTATTTTTTTGTGAGGGCATTTATTTTCCATCTGACCTGATCCGGTGACATCTGAAACATTAATTATTTGGATTACTTAAAAACCAATGTCACCAAAAAAATAATATTTTAGGGTTCTGAACCAGAAGGGTGCCATACGGAACCCTATTATTAAGCCTCCGCTGTCCGTTTGTCTGTCAGTGAGTTGTATCTCATGAACAGTGGTGGACAGTTGAAATTTTCACATATTGTGTATTTCTATTGCTGCGTTATGAAATAATAAAAATTAAATCATTCAAGCGCATCCCCATACAAGAAACGTCTTTTGCTCGATCTTAATACGGTGCAGAAGAACCTTTCGTGTGCGTCTCCGACTCTTTTTTAGGATTCCGTACATCAAAAGGAAAAAAACGGAACCCTTATAGGATCACTCGTGTGTCTGTCTGTCCGGCTGGCCGGCGGCGGCGGGCTGGCTGCCTGTCCGTCTATCACAGCCAATTTGCCCACACGATTTAGTACACATATGTATTTCTGTGACCCAAACAACATGTAATGTAAATAAATGAATTTTGAATATGGGGTCACTTCTGGGGGTCAAACAAGAAAAAAAAAATGATTTGCAAAGTGTACTGTATGACATATCAAATGAAAGGGCTTATTGCGAGGATCTCAAGTATTTTTTAAATGTAATTTTAAAATAAATCCTTTTAAAGATATTTAAGAAAATAGATCAAAATTGTCAATCTGACCCTTATCTCCGAAACGACTGAGCCTAAAATTTTGAATAAAATACGGAGAATGGTTCTTTACTTATAGGATTACAGGAAAACCAATAAGAAGTGGTCTTAAAATAACATGGCAAATCTCTCAATATTGTGCATGCAAACTTAAATTTGCAGTTGGAATGTATGGGATAACATGTTTTTCAACTACAATTTAAATTTGTTCTTGGGATAAATTCATCCCATCTACAGAACCCTTCATTGAGCGTGGTCCGACACGCACTTGGTCGGTTTTTTCGTATTTAATGACTTAGTGTTATAATATACCTCTATGCCATATTCACTTAGGCTTTGTGATATAGCAATCCAAATCCTAGTCTTCTTCTTAGGTGTTTCCAGCATTTCTAATTTGTTTTCGTATAATTTCAACAGAGTCGTGGTAGCGTTTGATGTCCAAACTGCACCTGAGAATATTATCAAAGTTTTATATGAAAGAAAACAAGAAACTAAGAACAAAAATTGGTTTATTTATACATACAAGGTTTCTCCGAACCATCATTTAGTTTTACTTCAATTCCTTCTGCATTTAGAGTGTTTATATCACTAGTACTTTCGCAAATTTCCAAGTTATCTTGTGAGGCTGTAAGTAAAATCAAAATTGTGAATAACCGAAGATGACCCACTAATCGAAGACTGTATAAAATAAACATTTTATATATTTACTTGCCTTCTTCCAAAATACAATAAGTGTCAGTTGCTTCACACACATCCATTTTATACAATTTTACGGACCCCGGCAAAAGCCTGGCTTACTAACGCCGGAGATTTATATTTTGTACAATGATTTGAGTTTCTGACACAGCTAATAAAATATTCATTTCCACTTATAATGAGCCAGAATTGGGTACTAATCCGGTAATAACGAATTGCAGAAACCGTAAAATTCAAGTTTTAACTAAAAAAGTAAATAATATAGATTCTGTCATTCAACAACGAGACATTATTTTGACAATGACAAATGAGTTAACTTCAATTAACTTGTCAGTCTGTTGATCAGTGTTGCCACCTAGGCTAAAACGAAATATGCTAAAGTGCTATCCAAAAAATTCCAACGCTAGTTTTAAAAAAAAGTGTTAATTAAAATGCCAAACTAATGGGGATAAAACTGCCACTTGCTCACTTCAGATGGCGCTGATCTCTAGCGTCTTATAATTTGACAGCTAGCCATAATTTTCTGTAAACAAGCGACTTCTTCGCATAATTAATTATTAAAGCCCAGTTGTGTAGCTGTTTACTGCAAAAATACGGGGACCCGTGTATTTGCCAAAGATGACATAAGAAGAAAACTGTGGGAAAAGCTCTCCGAAAAAAATTAGAATCCGATATTTCACCGAGACGATGTGCTATCCTTTAAGCCTTTTATGGGAGAAAGTGATGCTTCCAAGAGAACTTAGTCTGTTTTCATTACATACAGGCACTTGTGATGTGATATTATGTAAATTATAGTAAAGTATGTGTGTCAAATATTATCATATTAGATCAGTGCTAGAAGTGATAATAGTCTCATACGTATTAATCTAGTTTTCGTATAATTTGTGATTGATAAGTAAACATAAACACAACAATGGCGGTACAACGAAAAACGTACAACTGTGCTGCCATTTGTTCTGAGCTTTCTGTTTTAAACCTCATTTCAAATTTTCAAAATTAATGTAAAATATACAAATTGGCTTTGAAAAACTCTAAGTTTGAAATAAACAATCAATCAATCAATCATAATCAATTATAATCATTACAATCAGCAATAGTGTTAAGAAGATAACCTTTGCCCTTTGCTAACTTATGGAGTTATAGCCATATTTGCTACGACCGCGAATCATATTAATCAACATAAAACCTGACACTGACCTGCAAAATGCAAAAAACGTAAGAAAATTTTAAATTTCACGGGCTACCCTGACGCTTCCCCCTTAACACTTTATCATAAAAATCTATCTCTTTCTACCAATGACATATGTTATTTCTATTTCAATGCTTTCTACAAAAATGTTCTTTCAATGTCATTGTCAAAAAAAGATTTCCTCTGTCACTTCTGTCAGTGACAGTCTGACAGATCAGGATCACGAAAATATTTATGTTTTCGAAGTTATCCTCCCTCTGTTTGTGATATGAATAGCATGATTAATAAATGATAATTAAAACAATATCAAGAATACTGTTATGTAAAATGGATAAACAACAACTTGTTCTTTGGCTAAGTGAAACGGCAGTAAGCAGTGATGAAAGTGATTCAAGTGAATGGAGTGATGTTTGCACTATAAGACAAGATGTTTCTGAAGATGAGGAAAATAGTGACGAAGAAGAGGATACATTGTTTTTTCCTCTGATGCAATATTTAATAAGACTGAGACGGAAACGAGTAGATGATTACTTACACATAATAGACTCTTGGACAGATGCTGAATTTAAAAATCGGATGAGACTATCAAGAAAGACTGCGTACCGGCTTATTGGTAACATTTCAAATTGATGAAAATTACGAATATTCGTAATTATTCATGCATTACAGCCTAAAATAATTTGTTTCAGATGAATTGGAGAAGTCAGGATTTATAGCATCACATAAATTTGGATTAAAACCATTGGAACCAAAACTTTGCTTCTACATCTTTTTGTCATTTATTGCTAATACGGAACCACTTACTCCAATTGCAACAAGATTTGATATTTCTATATCGTCAACATTTAGAGTTATAAGGAGAGTAGTTGCTTGGATTCTAACTAAACTAAATGATGCTATTAAATGGCCTCAAAACTTTGAAGAGATAAGCTTATTATGTGATTCATTTCACACAAAGACTGGAATTACCCATATGGTAGGAATAATTGATTGTACCCACATTAAAATAGAAAAACCCAAGAATGCAAGAGAGTATTGCAATCCTAAAGGATACTTTTCAATAATTCTACAAGCAACAATTGATGCAAATTTAAGGTTTACTAATGTATTTTGTGGGGAACCTGGTTCTTCTAATTGTGCTAGAGTTCTGAAGAAGTCACCTTTGTACAATACTGCATCTCAAAACAGAAATGCCCTATTTCCACATAATACTTTTCTTGTGGGTCACTCAAGCTATCCATCTTTACCATGGCTTATGCCACCATTTCGAGAAAACAAAAGATTAACACCTCAGCAGAGGGAATTTAATTCTTTACATACATCTACTAGAAAATTAAGTGATAAAGCCTTTAGTCTATTAAAAGGGAGATTTCGACGAATAAAACTATTTACTGTTTATAGAAATATTGCATTTATAACTGACACTATTGTAGCTGCATGTATTTTGCATAACTATTGTCTGAATGAAAATGATAATTTAGAAGAACATGAATAGAAATACTAAAAAGAAAACTATTAAGATGTGAAATCATGTATTTCATTACATATTATTTTTATAAAATATAGTTCAGCAATGTTTGTGAAATTATGTTTATTGCCTCATTAAATCTTGTTCAGCTATTAATTTCCGTAAGAGTGCACATTTTTCCCTTTCTATTTTTAGCATTTCTTCTTGTTTCTGCTCTTTGAGCTGTAATTTTTTTAATGCTAATGATTGTTTTATTTCCAATTCCTTTTTCCTTAACTGTAATTCTTCTTGTCTCAGCCTTAAGTTTCTTTCATACCTTTCATCTCTTAACTGTTTTTGATCTTCTTGTTTCCTTAAATAATCCAACCATTGTTTATCTAATTCTATTTTAGCTCTTCTTTCTGCCCTTAATCTTCTGAAAGGTGTTGAACCTTTAAGGGAGATATTTCTTTTATTTTTGTCTTTGTCTAAATCTTCTGGGCCTTGCATTACACCTGAAGCTAGTCTGTAAGTTCCAGCATTATCACTGTATCGACCCAAAATTTGATGCATCTCATTAAAATATTTGAAACTCATTGCACCTTGCCCATTGTCAATGCAGTCTTTGTACTTTTTTGTAAGAGCATTAACTTTCCACCTAACTTGATCTGGAGTAACCTAAAATATTAGATTATTTTATAAAAACTTTGAATACTGGAATATTTAAAAAGAAAATGTGTTGCGCTGACCTCGGAAGGAAGATGATGATTAAAAACATATGCATACAATAAAATATACTTAAAAATATGTATACAATAAACAAGTACCTCAACATTTAATGATTTCAGTTCTTCTGCTATTGATAGCCACATTTTAGATTTCTTTTTTGGATTGTCCAGCATATGCATTTTTGTTTCATACAAACTTAAAAGCATGATTGTTGCATTTTTTGTCCAAATCACATCTGTAATGAGAAAGTCATCTCTTTACAACTGGAATAAACAGTCAGTATGATTATGTAGGTAGTATGTCCAATGCAGTACGTACTTTGTTTATTGGTCTCATTTACATCTGTTTCTTCTTGAGCTATTGTGTGGCTGTGATTATAGTTCGTTATAGTCATATTTGGCTTATATTGTGTCGCTGAAATGAAGTATAATTAAAGAGATTTTAATCCACGTTAAAGTAGTTGTTGGCAACAAGTCCACAAATCACTCGAAAGTCATGTTTGGCATCAATTTCCATTTTATTATAAGATACACGTGCTTGTTTGTTTACTCACATTGGTTGTCCAAAATAGCCAAGACGGCAACATTGCTATCAATGTTTTCATCCATTTTGTGTCGACAACTTGGGCGTTTTCCAACTGGGAGAAGACAGTGCACAATAACTTTTTTAGAGCTCCATTATGGACTCACGGCTTGCAGTAACAATAAAACGTGAACTTAAAGAAATGTCGTAATCTACTAAAAGTATATTAGAAGGACCTAATTAGAATAACCGAAACAATGTGCAATAAAAAATGTTAAAATGATTTCCTTCATAGACACTGCGTTCGTAAATACGCAAATGTCAAACCAAACCTGAAACCTGACAAGAATGACAGCTAGCTATCAATGTCAAATACAATTATTGCTGGCCCAGGTACAGATTTATGCATTTATGGAGCCTAAGTGAACAAAAATTCGTTTTCCTCCCGAATAGTAGTTTCCAATATTAATTAAAACAATGGTTTCTTTTCTATTCACACGTTCTGCAAAATATTACTATTTAATGTGGAGACGAATGAATTCTTTGTGTGTTAGACGAGATGACTTTTATGGTTAACCGAATCTATCAATGTATGTAAATTGATTGACAGTAGTGATGTTCATGTACAGACGCCAGCACATCAAGCTACCCGAAACTGTCAAAATTTCCCAATCAAATTTCAACTTTAACCTTCAGTAATAAAGTTGAAAATCTATTAAATAAATTTGACAGATTGTAGTAGCTTGATGTGCTGGCGTCTGTACAGACGCCAGCACATCAAGCTACCCGAAACTGTCAAATTTTCCCAATCAACTTTGAACCTTATTATTCAAAAAAAAGTTGAAAATCTATTAAATAAAGGAGAACGGGCATTCTAGCCTAAGAACCAATAACAACATGCGATATATCATTGGAAAGATTTTTTTATGTACTTCAACTATTGTTATGGCGGGAAGTTCCAAATCGCTGTGTGGAAAAAGTTATTGCATAATAAAGCCAGACTTAAGCAAATAATTTTTTTTTCGGCATTTTATAAATGTTTATAATAACCGTAAGGCGTCGTCCTTTTGTTCGATGAACCGGAACGCGTGGTCTTGCCGACAGAGGGCGCCTTCAGGTTTTCCGTACAAAAAATGACATATGAACGTGACAATCGCGCATTCACGCAACGATCGCTTTATATTAGAACGACGACTTAAGGCTACTACAAACAGGTGCAATACGCGACGCGACACAAAGACACTGCGTGTCGCGCGACGAGCGGTCTCTTTGTATTGCGTCGCATGTCACGCCTGTTTGTCGGAGCCTTTACTTGACTGTCCACTGGTTTCTTATGTTTTTCCTTATCGTGTCCGATGAGACAGCCAATAAGAGTGAATATTCCACAAGATCAACCTGAGCTTGCAGATTATTTACGGGAACATGCACTATTCAAATTCACACAGTGGATATATTATACTAGGGTTATATTGTGTTCGTTCATCTTCTGGTAATACATAAATAGCAATAAAGACTTAGACTGGTATAGGCCCTTATTTTAAAGCCCTATTTACTAATAAGAATCAGCTTAAATTAGCTAAATCATATTGTACAGAGCATTTGCATAATGGCCTATATATAATTGAAGTGAAAAGAGATGATTTAATTGGGGATTTGCAACGGTACAATATGCTTCAAAATGTCTGGTTTTTAAGAGGCCGTATACAGTCTCGCCATATAAGGGCAAAAATATATCTACGTTACCTTTTGGTTATTAGGGACGTAATAGGTATTAGTGCGATAGCACAATATTATTGCACTTAATTTACAGGGCGCCGGACAATAGGGAGTTGTGCCCATATAACTTCTTTTGTCTGGTATCTAGGTGTAGGAAGGCATGAGCCGTTTAATTTTCCAGTCGGGGATTTAATTGGTATTCTAATTGATGAAGATTGAAAAGGAGATTTGTTACCATACTGTAAAACTTTAGTATTATTTAACCAATAAAAATATTTATGTATTTGATTTATTATTGCATTGTATTTTTATAAGGCAACTGTTAGGGCGCGCTAGAGTATTCATACTTTTTTTGTTTTAAATCCTTTAACTTATATCTACGTATATTGTCACTAATGACCGTCTCAAATGTTTCGTTAGCAAAATATAATATTGTAAAACGTTTAAATTCATTGTTATTTATACTTAAAAAAAAAAAACCACCTGTTTGTTTTATTTTGTAGAGCAAGAACTTAGATCCCCCAGACCTTACTTATTTTCTCAGAAATAAAATGTGTGGGATAATGAGATGAGCCGAAAGCATTAGGCACTCCTATAAAACACGTGCAACTAATAGAGTATAACAAAAACTAAGCTACCTATCTGTTAAACAATACTCCACGCGGTGTATTAAAACGTTAATTAAACAATAGATACGGTATTAAGGTATTTTGAGGTACCATAAAACACCTGGTCCACAACACAATTAGCTAGCTTTATTGCGCCATAACTTCATCCACACAGTGATTTAGGACTTTCCTCCATAACAATAGTTGAAGTACATAAAAAAACCTTTCCAATGATATATCGCATGTTGTTATTGGTTCCTAGGCTGGCTTCCATACATTTTTGCCCGTTCTCCTTTGTCAGATTGTAGTAGCCTGATGTGCTGGCGTCTGTACAAAAAATATCGATATTTTTCCGATATATTATATCGAATTAATGTATTGATGTTTAACGATATGTCAGTCAAAAACATCGATATTTTCGACATATCGCATTGTAGGAAGGAAAAGACTTTAGTAAGAGTAAATTAGTAAACCCTCAGATGACTTAAGGGAGGGGATGATAGTAGTGCAGTGAAGTACAGTGCTGCCATCAAGCAGAGTATTTCGTGTGTCCGTAGGGTTGGCGAACTTGGACAACAAACTAGGGCCGCATTCCGAGTTAAGCTAAAAATGATAATAATATTATTAATATCGCGAACCCGACTAAATTGAATAGTCACAAAATATAAAGGCTATTGAATTAATAATTGTGACTATAAAATTTGGTCGATATTATCACTTTTAACGTAACTCGGAATGCAGGGTAGATAGATTGGTAATTTTTTGTAGTTAAGTTTTTATTGAAAATTAACGATAGGTTTAGTTGAAGCATAAGTTTAGAACATGTTTGGAATGAACAAATATGTAAATTAATTAATAATGATTTGTCCTAAATATTCTAATTTCGTTCGATATTTCATATATCGGATAAAATATATCGATACTAAATAAATATTGACTTCAATGATTCGATAACATCGAATTGATTCAATATATCAAATGAATGCATCGATATTTTGACACATCGATACATAAAACGAGCACTCCCACCCAATTGACAGTTGGTAGAATTTTGACATTCGTTTGCTCGGTGACGTGACGTGACATCGGGCGATTAGTGCATTAGTAAAATTGCATTTAAATTTAAAATAAATAAATGATATTTACAACAAACTATTGTTATTCACACTGATCATATAAAAATGGCTCATTGTGGTGACTTTATTAAAAGTCAATTCCCACTTATTGATGAAGAATTGATGAAATATGTTAAAGGTACGTTTTGTATAGGTTATAGAGAAGGATATTCTTTTTACTTCTCAAATGTGTTAGATGGTCATAAAAGTACGTTGGAATTAAAATGATTAAGGTATATACTGACCTACTAAGCCCTGAGTTTTTTGAACGGCCATTGTAACATATTGTTTTATAATTGACATGAGTTACAAGGATGGTATAAGAAGAATGATGGTCATTTCATGATTATGATGCTTTGCAGATATATTGGATAGCAGTGCCGGTGAATTTGAGGACACGGAAGAAATCTATGAGGCAGTTGGAGAAGTACTTCAGGGAATCTCTAAGAAATCTGAAAAAGATATAAGGTTATTTTTTTTCACCAAATGCTATCCTTCATTTAAGTACTTTCAACAATGTGTATAAATGTGACACTATATCAATTTAGCTTGGTGCCTAGTCATTGCATTGATCAGTGATTGAAGCATTAAAACTAGCAGGGGCCGTAAAACATCTATAATTATTATTAAGCTAACAAGGAAATTTACTAAGTAGGTACTTAATACTCATATTTCATATCAAAATGTTGGCTACAGGGACATATGTGAAAAGCTACTGCATATGCTGCAGCCAGACAAACCAGGCAGCAGTAATGGACCTAGGAAAGTGCTGGATGCTCCAATACACTTGGCATCCATGACTACTGCTGCACCAGAAACTGAAGAACTCAGAAGCATATGGATTAATACTAGGGATGATAATTTGGTAAGAAAAGCTCTAAAGTTACTGATTTTATTAGTAGATATCCGTAGGTAGGTAGGATTCATACCTCACATTTGCTTGTTTTTGCAAACTTGCTTGTACTGAAAAAAGGTATAGGATGTCTTTGACTCATAATAATTAAATACACTGTAAAAAGCATAGATAATTTAGATAAATCTATGGTTAAAATTATTTATAATTACCTTTTTGTAATAATTTTAGTGGTAGGTCTTTGTCTTATATTAGCCAATTAATAATTGATTTTACGACTGTGCAACTTATTTGTCTTCCTTAGTTATAGTTTTCAATAACATATTTGTCTGACATTAATACTATTATTATAAATGCTTTACCCTGATAATTTTATCAAGTACTGAGATTAATCAAGGATTATAATTACTACAACTAGAACGGACTTCCTATAACTTGACCCAATACATACTATTCATAGTACCTAACTACAGTGTTATTAATACTTTCATACAATAAACAAAAGCAAAAACATGCAAGCTTATGAAACTCACTTTACTAAATCAATCTTTGTGGTAGTTCTACCAAAAAACAATTTTAAACTACAACTTAAAATGACATTCATAATTCAAAAAGCATATATTATCCTTTTTAGAAAGTAGATGCAAAGAAATTAGAGAAGGCTGAAGCAAAATTACAACAGAAGCAGCAGAAGCAGAAGGACTTGAAGATACCAGTTAATGCACCGGTGCTTCAGACTGCCACTGCATCACAGGTCACCTCTAAAAAGGACAGCAAGCTTGAGGCCAAGGGAACCAACAGGACACAGGATATACGGATAGAGAACTTCGACATTGCTTATGGTGACAGGTGAGATCTTCTAGATTAGAGCAGTGGTTCCAAAAGTTGATTGGACCGCGATCCACCTAACAAAAACTTCAAAATTAAATCCCTCATCTCTTGGCTGTCATGGAGAAAAAAAAAAAACAAAATTTTATTACTTAATTAAATACAAGGAGTGTTATTTCAATGAGAAGGATGTATTTGTTTCCTATTTTTTAAAATATATTTTCAAGGCCCACCCAATATTCGCTCGCGACCCACCAGTGGGTTATTTGGGAACCACTGGATTAGAGAATTATTAGGATTTATTTGGTATGGATTTTTTACAAAATCCACATCAAATAAATCAATTCAATCCTTCCTTTGGGAAAAGCCAGAAAGTATTAGTTTTAGTGAATCTCTTGAAGAGTGTTGGGTTACCCAAGTACTTATGTTAAACTTTTGACTCTGACTCTGCTCCTGAAATATAATTTTTATTATAAAAATTCACTATTTTAAAGTAAATTAAACCTTTTCTTACAGAGTATTACTACAAGGCGCCGACCTTGTCCTAGCATTTGGCCGAAGGTATGGCCTTGTGGGACGCAATGGTCTCGGCAAGACAACACTCCTCAGAATGATTGCCTCAAAACAACTGAAGATCCCCTCCCATATATCTATATTGCATGTGGAACAAGAAGTCGTGGGCGACGACACTATAGCACTGCAGAGTGTATTAGAATGTGATACTGTTAGAGAGTATTTATTGAAACGTGAGAAAGAAATCACTTCCCTTGTTAATTCTGGGTAAGTTTATCTTTTTTGGTGGGTTTAGCGGGAGCTTTGGATAAGTTAATTCATTTAGCATACGCGAGTTGCACCCTATTCCTTATAATAAGTACTGAGAGTAACACTTTCTCTCATCATCTCTTTTTGAGATTAAAGAATTAAGTTATCATTTACCAAAAAAAACAATGTCTTTTTTTTTTTAAAGCAGGTTATTATCAACTCTATGGGCACTAGTTAACATTTGTCTGAACTTAAGAAGGGTTAGGCAAATGTGCATGTACTGAGAAAACTGATATCTAAATAATTTTGCGAAACTGTGCCTTTTGTGTTTACAAGTAGCAACACTTTTCTAATGTTTAAAATACTTTAAAAGCTTTGTCCCTTTTTATTTCCCTACAGTTGTTGACCATGAAAGAGCAACAATTATTATATGTACATCACTTAGTACATTTAGCCTCAATAGGTCTCATATTTACCTGTTAAGTAAACAAATATAGCAATAAAACAAGACTTAAGTATAAAACTTGAAAATGATGCAATCTGAAAGAGTTATTTCTTCATAAATACCTGTTTTGTTACTAACATAATTTAAATAAAATATGCATTTAAAACAGAAATAGTTACCTAAACCTTAAATTATTACTTTGTAGTATCTGAGGTTACATTTTTATGCCTGTTTTCACCTTCACTAAATGACACTTAAATGAATCCTTAAATAAAAGTGCACTGTTGGATTTTCAACGTTAGGCTCAGTGCTGAGAGTTGAAAATACAACTATGCACTTTTATTTAGGGATTCATTTAAGTGTCATTTAGCTGTTGGTGAAAACAGGCATTAGTCTCACAAATGATACAAATATTTTATGATAAAAAAAATAGGGTTTCAATTTTTTATTTTATTTTATTTAAGATGCTCAAAGAATGAAAACAATTCTTGTGGTATTTTTTAGTTATTTCTAATGTCTTATTTTTAAATTCAAGTTCCACAAAACGTATTATTATTATTGTATTATGAAGAAGTCCACAATGTGTGGTGTGGACGTTTGCTTTGTTTGAAGAGCTTTACGAAATCGATTCAAGTTCTATGTATATTCAAATATGAATAAACTTTTTTCTTATACACCCTTTCGTTCCTCAGTTCAACTGACCCAAGTCTATCCAATGAGTTGAGCGAGATCTACGCGCAGCTGGAGAACATAGAAGCGGACAAGGCGCCGGCGCGCGCCTCCATCATACTGAGCGGTTTGGGATTCACGCCCGACATGCAGGCGCGGGCTACAAAGACCTTCTCAGGAGGTTGGAGAATGAGATTGGCGCTGGCGAGAGCTCTGTTCTCTAAGTAAGTATTTAACAAGATGACAATTTAAATTAATTATGAATCGGTTTTAGTTACTCTTGAGAGGGACACGTTTTTCATATTTCAATCTGCTTTATGCAAGTTGCAAAAATGAAAAACATGTTTCGATATCGATTTCTCAGGAATAATGTATCAGTTGTCTCAACCTGAGACCCTATTTCAGAGAGAACTGTGCAGTAAAGTATTAACCTTAAATCTATATCTATACTTCTATACTAATATTATAAAGAGGAAAGATTTGTATTTTTGTATGTAATAATAAACTTAAAAACTCCTGGACCGATTTGAAAAATTCTTTCAGCAATGGATAGCTACATTATCAGCGAGTAACATAGGCTATATTTTATCTCCGTACTCCCACGGGAACGGGAATTACGCGGGTGTGACCGCGTGAACTTTCTTTGTTTTTTGTTTTTGAAAACTGTGTGCCTTAACCTGTGTCAAATAAATTTATTTTCTTTCTTTCTTTCTTTTGACATCCGCTAGTCAGCAATATTCTTAAACAAAACTATTTTCTCCCACAGACCCGACCTCCTACTACTCGACGAGCCGACGAACATGTTGGACATAAAAGCCATCATCTGGTTAGAAAACTACCTACAGAACTGGCCCACCACGCTGCTGGTAGTGTCCCACGACCGCAACTTCCTCGACACAGTGCCCACGGATATCATGCACTTACATACGCAAAGGATAGACACATACAGGTATTCCATATTTAAATTCTTGTTTCCAAATTCATGTTAGTTCCACTCAAAAAATATAAACTTTACGGCAGTGTAAACTAAGTTGACTTCAGAATTACTAGTACTATTGAAAAAGTTGTTAATTAAGTTTGAAGTTGTATCGCAAACACATATTTGTTTATACGTTTGGAAACTAAATTGCAAATGCAGGATACGTCGTAAATTCTAAAATTGGTCAATGCGAATTTAATACAGCCTTGTAATCTAAAACTTGTAACGATAACACGTTTTATGAAACTGTTTATAATTTACTGTGACTGGCATACAATTCAATATTTTTAATCAATCTTAAGTTCACCAGATTATATAAAACAAATCATATTCGTGCCTTGACAAATGGAAACATTACACAGCCTTTTTAATCATAGAAACTTCTATATTCTAATGTATATGAATTACTGGAAAATTTCTTAGGCATCAGAAAATGCACTTTATTACTAAGAGCCTATGGCCCATAACGCGTACGCGCAGTCGACGCGTGTATAAAAAACATCGAGTGCATAGGCCCTAAGTGTCCTAATAGGCACCACCTGTCACCTAAATGGTAAATGGAACTGAAATTGTTTAAAATCATCTACCAGACAAGTTAACGGAGCTTATTTAGAGTTGGGGAAGTCATTCAAGTCCCAAATTGTAATGTAAAAAATAATTTTCATCGTGATTCGTGATTTTAAGTGTACGGTCTACTTGTATCGTCCGATAACTTGTACGTGTGGGCTTAAACTGTAAATATTTGCTGGTTATTAATGAACAAATTAATAATTTCAGACCATACTAACTGTCGCCCTTACTATTACAGAGGCAACTACGACCAGTTCCACAAAACGAAGACGGAGAAGCACAAGAACCAACAACGCGAGTGGGAGGCGCAGCAACAACATCGTGCGCACACGCAGGAGTTCATCGACCGCTTCAGATACAACGCCAACCGCGCGTCGTCAGTCCAGAGCAAGATCAAAATGTTGGATAAACTGTGAGTATGGACGCATCAAAATTGTGATATCGGTTTCGCTATTATTACAGGCCTTTTACAGTTACTTTATCTTGATATTGCATTACTGTCAAAATCACAGTGATCTTTATTGACGTCACAATAAGGTTGCTTTTGGGTTGCTGCTACTAACAAGTTTGTCGAAATGACAGTGATCTTTATTTTCGACAAACTGTTTGAAAAGTTTACTCCAGATACTCTACCAACGATTTTAATTAAAACTCGAGTCTCGTAGCAATAATCATAGTAGAATAAATGGGTAAATATGAAATACTGGAGTATCAACAAAGTTCCAATTCTGGGATTTTAATCTTATTGAACTAAGGAGATGGCTGACCCTGCTTTTTAAGTGAAAACTTCTTTCGGCGCTTTGAGCGATTTTTGGTAGGAGATAAACGTATGGATTCGCGTCACCGACATGCTCAAGCCGTAGTGAAGCTAGATGGCGCTAATACCAGTTTTAAGTTTTCACTTTTGTCGGCAGTCACCATGACAGCCTATTTTTTGGAAAAGCAAAATGCTTTAGCTTATCTTCTTCTTATCGAGTTTGTGGCAAAATGTAACTCATAAAATATGTATTTTTTAAATATTTGTTTTGCCCAAAATTCGGTAACACGAATACCGTGGACAAAGAACCAGTGTCTGTTGAAATCTGGTTTAAAATTCAGATTTCTAAACTACAAGTATAAGCACGTATTCTATTTCTAAATTTTCTTTGCTAATTTAGATTTTTTTATCAATCTGTCCACAGTCCAGAATTAAAACCGGTAGAAAAAGAAATCGAAGTGGTCCTCCGATTCCCTGAGACAGAGCCTCTCTCGCCGCCCATTCTACAGCTGAATGAGGTCGGCTTCTACTATTCTAAGGACAAGGTCATATTCTGTGACGTCAACCTTGGAGCGACGTTGGAGTCCCGGATATGTATTGTAAGTATATTTAGAGCAAATAATTATTGTATAGCCATATCCTAAACAAAGCAATCTACGCGCGAACGCCACGATCGCGTGGTCGCGCGATCAATTGCATTGGTTAGCACATGGGTTAAAGGGTACTCATAAAGGCGTAAGGTATGCCTTGAGCATTCTTGAAATTGTTTGTAATTATTCATCAAACACCATGTCGAAGTTACATCGCATGTTACTAAGCGGCTGAGAATTGAGCAGAGATTTCCACGTAAAAAATGTCCGCCTTACGACGGTATCAAATCCTCCCAAATCGTATGAAATTAATTAGTGACGTACGTTACGTTACTAATCGTTTTATTTATTTTTTCTTTTTAAAATATATTTCATTTTAAAGAGACTATTATATCTCTTTCTTGGCACCGATTAATAACTAAGGTTTTGATACAAGCGAAAGATATCGACGGTTGAAAGGCAAAATTGACTAAGCGACATGGGTTCCCATGTCGCTTAGTCAATTTTGCCTTTCAAGCGTCGATATGTTTCAGTGGTGTTCTTCTACAGTGAATATCGGTAAACTTGCAATGGTCTTGCACCATTTACTGACTCATATTTTTACGACGGTAATAAAATCTATTTGATGTCTCCAAGCTTTGTTTTTAGTGAAGGACATTACTATACTATATTTGGACCTATGACGAAACAAGCTGATTGTGCCTTTGCATTAATATACTATTGGCTCTTTTTCAATTTTTAACTGAATTGAGTTCTGCTTGAAGGCTTCCGTATAAGTTTAATCGTTTTCTATTCCATTCATCTTCGACAAAATACCGTTAGGGCGTTTGCCCACTTATCCCTATCCGGTTCGTGTTGGATTTGGGTTCGATAGGTGAAAAAGACAGACGGGAAATTCACGTCCTAGCGTTTGCGCACTTATGCGTATTTGATTTGTTTTGTTTGATATACTCGGTTTTGATCGTACAAAAAACGACTCGAAGTGAGAATTTACGTATAATCTGGATTTATATAAAAAAATCGGATTATTGATATTTATTTTTTAATACGAACATGAACCGTATACGTATGAGTGCACAAACGTCAATTACTAGGATGGCCAAACCGGATCAGAAACGAATACGAACCGAATACGGATAAGTGGGTAACGCCCTTACTTGTGTTCAACCCATTGAAACAATTGAATAATTCTTTTTGCGGTCCCATTCATCAACCGACCTACCGATTATAGTTTTTCCATTTCCTAGAACGTATTTAGCATTTCTAATTCGCCATATAATCGGCGTGTCGTGATCATTTTGATACACAGATGAAAAAGTTCACAATGATCGACCATGATTGACAATGACTTGGCAACACGAATCGCGGGTATTTTTAGTTTTTGCGACATAAATAAATAAGGGGCCTATTATTTGCACAATTATTTGATTGACTCTATTAACTTTGTGTACTTTACTAAGTAGCATAGTTTTTCTTTATACCTGTTGATTTTTTTAATGATACTTTTACTGCTTAACAATCTGTTATGATGGCGCAGTTTTCTTGCAAACAAGAAGGAAACAAGAAGGGTTTCTTGGTCCATAGAAGTGTCAATTCAGACTTTGTTTATATTGGAACCACTAATTTAAGACTGTTTCTTCTCATAGGATCTTGAAGACTTTTTGCATAAGGCACTGAAGTCAGAACTTAGCAATAAAATATTTTCAGTCACATAACAAACTCTAACGTTGAATTGATTGGCAAATCATGGCTTGAGAAAGCAAAAACTGGAAATTACTGGAGGATACCCGTCGAGAGGTCATTAATTAGCTAATTAATTAATATTAAGTAAATTATTACTACTTTGTTTATTTTGTAATTATAGGTGGGAGACAACGGCGCCGGTAAAACGACGTTACTAAAAATAATCATGGGTATCCTATCACCTACTAGTGGAATTCGCAGTGTGCACAGAGGCTTAAAATTCGGCTACTTCTCGCAACATCACGTCGACCAACTGGAGATGAACGTCAATTCCGTAGAACTTTTACAAAGAAGTTATCCAGGTATGCACCTTATGTTTCCTGTAATAGAGCTCATTTTTCTTTCTTTCGTTTGTTCTTGTCGGATGTTTGTTTTTTGGCGATGTGATTTTACTCTGTGCATATAAAAAGGTTGATTTATCCGAGTCTCAATCCACATGCTGAGTCATTTATTAATAACTTATTTTTTTATAGTTAAAATTTTGTTAGTTCACATGTATGCGTTTATTTTGGTTTTTTCAGTGTTTTTTTACTGAACTTGTTTGTAATCAAATTAAAAAAACTTGATGAGTTTGGTAGTTTTTTGTGGTTGTTTAGGATGTAAAATGTAATTGGCAATTAATTTACGTTGGAAAACCCATGGCTTGGAAATAAATTAGGTATCAAACAAAAACACTACATTTAATGTTTTGGGGATTATGTTGGCTTTTTTAGCTTATCTGGACTCCTGAACAAGTCTAAATTATCACGTTAGTTTTTCTTAGGACTGACTCAGTGACGAGTATTTCAATAAGAGTCCACCAATAATAAATATACCGCCATATTTATTTCTCAGATAAAGGTTACCTGGCTATTGAAAAATGAGCCCTAACTTACCTATACTTACATCACTTATTCCACAGGTAAAACAATAGAAGAATACAGAAGACAACTGGGCAGTTTCGGCGTCAGCGGCGACCTAGCTCTGCAGACGATCGCCAGTTTGTCCGGAGGTCAGAAGTCCCGGGTAGCGTTCGCGAGGATGTGTATGGGCAACCCTAACTTCTTAGTACTTGATGAACCTACTAACCACTTGGACATCGAGACTATTGAAGCGTTAGGAAAAGCTATTCAAAAATATACGGTGAGTTTTAGTGCGATATTTAGTTTTATGGTTGTTCCTATATAAAAAATCTGGCTTTTTTGGGTTTTCTTTTTTTTGACACTTTGAGGTCGAAGAGTTGACTTCAAGTTATATCACGCAGAGAAGTGGCGTCCTTGATGATTTAGTTTAGCTAATCTGTTCTCATATAATGGATAATTAACTATCCATATTTTACATTTGTCCAAGACAAATGCTGCCTAAATAATAACAGCTACACGGGTCGATCCATCAGGTTAACCTACGCTTGCCGGGGTTGGTCCGTGGATGGGTGACCATCTTTAGATACCGAGACTCCTCCGTGCCTCGGAAAGCACGTTAAGCCGTTGGTCCCGGCTGTCATTCGTGGATCTTTGGCAGTCGTTACGGGTCGTCAGAAGCCCGAAAGTCTGATAATCAGTCTTACCAAGGCGTATCGTATTACCCAGTTACTGGGTTGTGGAGGTCAGATAGGCAGTCACTCCATGTAAAATACTGGTATTCAGCTGCATCCGGTTAGACTGGAAGCCGACCCCATCATAGTTGGGCAAAGGCTAGGCAGATTGATTTACATTTGTCCAAGACAAATAACTACCGATTATGTTAAAAATTTCCAGCACAGACTTTCATTAATCGGGTGTTATGTTCTCCTTAATATTTGATTATAAAACAATTTAATATTGTTTTAGAGCTAGATATTTTCCCTATATTTGTTATTTCACCAGTGTTTTATTGAACGACATTTAAAACACTCGGAACTACCTACAACAAACAGCTGATGATAAGTTTCTATTGGTTCTAGGGCGGAGTTATCCTCGTATCTCACGACGAAAGGTTAATACGAATGGTGTGCAAAGAGCTGTGGGTGTGCGGCGGTGGGTCCGTCACCAGTATAGAGGGAGGCTTCGACGAGTACCGCAAGATCGTGGAGAGAGAACTTGAAGCACAGAACTCAAAGTAGACCAATACAGCTGGAATGGCAACACTGTGTCGTGTCGTGTCCACGTGCCGCGCTACACAATGTATTCCGTTGTTTTGTAGGCTGATTATTATGTAACGTGTGTTGTTGTTGTGGTGTGAAGCTATCGCTTTCTCCCTTTTGAATTTTGATGGTTGACATTGCCCAAGACGGCACGTCGATACGACATAACACAGTGTTCCAATTCTCGCTTACCGCAATTTTCACACCCACATGTATACAATATATCCATGTAAAAAGTAACCTTAAATTATATCGTTGTAATATAATTATAGTTTTTCATTATTAATTTATACTTTCTTATTTACTTTTACTTATACATGGTTCTTTGGAGGCGAAATGAAAAATTTGTTAATATCAATGCAAATTTTTATTTATACCTTCAACCTCTCTCTCACTTTGTCTCCATTTAATACCTTCAGCATACATAAACGCGTTGTTCGAAATATTCGAAAATATCGATGGCAATTAAAAAAATATAATTAACTTAAAAATGCATATTTACAAATCAATGATCAAATACATAATATACAATTAAAATAATGACTAAAATAAGTAGAAATTAAATTATTCTGTGGATTACGAATTGAACTCAATTTCAGGCAGTAAAACTATCTTGAGACATACATAGGTAGGTGCTCTGGTTCTAAATGCAAGTATATTTCAAATGAAATAAGTATGCGCATGTGATATCGGAGGGAAGGGTATTGTGAATGTTCAATAAATTAAAATTGATTATAAGACTATTGAAGTATACAATACATAAATATACTGGTATACAATAACTATACCGGTTATTATGGCAATTTCTGATTGTGAATATATAGGTAAAAATTAAAAAGTTACACTACCAGATCACAAATACTATTCTAAATTACTTATGTCCAGTTGGCAATGACAAATGGCTGTTGATCACTCGACTCTTACTACAGTAAGAGGGGTCGATGAATAAAACTTATAACTTACTGATGTTTTTTGCGCCTGGGTTTAGTTTTGTCGGCGTTCCTCAGTACTTCTGCGTAGGAAAGCTCTAGTTTCCTCAGTTTGTGTATTTCTTGTGACGCAGTGCTTTGTTTCATGTCCCACGAGTCAGTCTCGGGGTTCCATCCTTGGTATATCTTGCCCGTTGTCCGGCCACTTGCGCTGGGTGTCGGTGAGTTGAGGTTCCTGTTGTAGAACTGTAGCGTGGAGCCGTTCCAGTCACTCTCGGCCGCTCTGACGAGGGGACTCGCCTCGATGGGCCTGTAGTCCCTCCTCTTCTTGCTCGATGACTTCTGGTAGGTGATCTTAGGCGGCGAAGGGAATACCGGAGAGTCTGCGCCCTGGCGCTCCTGGCTGTGTTTGCGGTTGCGATGTCTGGACTTCTTTCTAGTGGCCGCTATGTACTCCAGTGGCTGACGCACCAGCGGAGTCAGGACACGTTCTTTATCTTCCTTCCTTTCTCTTTCCTTCTCCTTCTCGTTCTCTCTCTGCACGCTTTGATCTCTTTCCCTCGCACTCGTGTGCTCCTTGGGTTGGCGTGCAGGGCTCGGCTTCGGTTTCTCCGTGGTGCTCTCTGCCACTGGTTTGTTCTCTTTGTTACCATTTTCTTCCTTCTTGGCAACTTCGGGAAGGGGTTTCTCTTTTTCTTTCAAAGTTGGTGTTTCTGGCATAGTAATATCAGACACTGGAATCGACTGTTCAGACATGACAGACGAAAATACGCTCTGAGTATCATCTGTGAAGTTGCCGGGCGCCTCCTCGTTCGCGGGTGTGACGGGCGGCACCTTGCTGTGTGTGGTGTCGTCGAGGAGCGGCAGTTGTTCTCCATCGTCCTTGTTCTCCGCCGCCTTCTTAAGGATGGTGAAGATCTCCTTGAACAGTTCGCGGTACTCTGGTCTGTTGCGGAATCGACTGTCCATGGGGCTGACGTCATCGTAAATGCTGAAACGGTAGTCTTCTCCGTCAGCGATTGTGCACAAGAATGAGCCTGGTCGCTCACGTTCTGTTTGTGTTGCTTTGTTGCTGGTTTCATCTGAAAATCCGGAGCTGGAAGTCTCTGCCTCCGAGAAGTCCGGAGTTTGGATGATCTTCTTTCTAGAGGTGGTTTCAACCTTTTTAGTCTGGACTCCTTTCTGTTGTTCCTCGCCGTGGCCGCTTTCCTCATCAGTGTCTTTGACACTGAACTGGCTGTAATCTCCAGATGTTTGCAATTCATCCTGGAGAGACAGAGGTCCGCACGGGTTCTGATTGCTTGGCAAAGTGATGGGTTTGGTCTTTCTGATGTTCTTAACCTGTGACAGTTGAACTTCTAGAAGAGCCTCGTACTTCTGCACCAGCTCTCTGTAAGGGTTATCATGGCCATCTTCTTTATTCGCCCATATACCCTGGAGTAACTTTTCCTTGGCATTCTGAAAGGTCAACAGTGATTATTGGTTATTATTCTGAACCCAGTGGAATGGTGAAAACTACTTGCGCTTGTGATGTGTTTAAAAACATGTAATGCTTGTTATTTAAGTGACTGAGTAGTATGTTTTATCTAAATGAAGTTATTGTAAAGAAATGGACGTCATCAATACTGTTACTGAAAAAGAAGCCCTAGTTAGGTTCATAGGAAGTAAGATGAACTTTGAATATGAAAATGATCTTTGGATAAAAACAAAATTTAATTTAAGAAAAATCTAATAAATATGATTAGTCAAAAATACACCCATTACTCCATAATTAAATTATTAGTTATATCTTATTAATGATAGTTGATATCATTTTGCATGTTAGACAGACATAAGCTAATAAATACATAACTACAGAATAATTAGTTTCGTAAACATATACATAAAATATAATACGATTTACGTAGTGAATAATATTAGTATTAATAGCCCACATCCGTGTAGTAACCAATTAAGTATTATACATTTACAAAACATCGTTAGTTACGTAGTGATCGTTACCGACTATCACACTTGGTTTACCGTCACCATTGAGTCGTTCAGCGTGCACTATTCGCGTTTAGTATAATAACGTGTCGGTAATGGACGTACCTTCGACTACATTCGATATATCCAAAGAAAACTACTGCAAATGCGCTTCATAATGCATATGCAAAGCGTGATCAACAACATCAGGGGCAGTTGGAAAAGCTTTGTCGCCTAGAAACGAGCGAAATTCATATGAGATTGTTGGCGAAATCCAATGCCAATGTTTTATTTATCCAACACGATCATCTCCGTGGAAAAGTGGGAAAGTAATACGTGTATCGGTTGCTGAACAATAGATATTCAACAGTAGGGAGACAGACACATGGATCCTGAATGATCTTCCAATGGAATTCCAGATTGTACTACAAATTGATTAGTTTTAGCGTGTTAATGATGTTAGTCGATTTGCGTATGACGCAGAACTGTGAGTTAATGTTGTTACACAAGACAAGGAATAAAAGGAAAATTAAATGTACACTTGTTAATAACAGAAAATAATTTCTACAAAAGGATAGTAAAGCTTTAATAGACTCTTTAGATATACTTGCAAGGGTTTCGTTGTGATACTTACGTCGAATTTGACAAGTTTGTTAGTGACGAGATCTTCTCGTGGACTGTCTTGGCCAGACGGAGGGAGGATTAGGGAACTGATTGCGCTCCTGTCATCATCGTCTCCGTCGAGCATTGACGACATATCGTCTCCTCTTTCCGCGCCCCTTAGACATCTTATGCACAGCTGTCCCTGTCTGTTACAGAAAACAAAACACATCAGAAATTCTGCCATGTTATAAACATTTCGAAGCATTCAACTGTAAGCTTCCGTTACCTGACTTCTTCAAGGATAGAGAATTCCTCATGCATCGATTTCGGTTCATCTTCTCTCAGTTGCCAATTCCTAAACTGGTCTTGTAGTCTGTTGTTCTCCTGGACCATTGACGCCAACTGTTCCTCGAGTTCCGTCACTCTTCTCTGTTCTTGTGCGAACGACACTTTGCTCTCTCTGAGTTCATCGCTAAGCCTGAGTAAATCCTCATCCTCTTTAGTCAGTTCTGGAAGAGGTGCTACCGTCTTAATCGGTGTACTGTTTACATCAGGCTTTTTGATGCTGAGAGTTAGTTCCACAGATTTCTCTTTTTCTTTGGGTTTCTCAGTTTCGGGTTTCCGTTCTGCCCTTCGTCTGGAGATCTCCAGCTGGGCGTTTAGGTCGTCGACAGTCTTTTGTAGTTCTTCACATTTGGTCTCCAGCGTTTCAATGTTGGCGCACAGACTGGAAACATAAAAGTTGATGTTTAAAAACAATCAAAAACGATCAATTGAGCCAGTTTCGCCATTATAAGCACTTTGACACAATGTCTCACTATTCACAACAGTCCGTTGAAATGCTTAGAGCCAATTTCGCCATACTCTGTTAGTACTAAACAACGCTGTCAAGGTAGGTTGTCCTAGGTACAATCCACTTACGTTTTAATGTGTTTCTTTTCGGCGGCATGGTCGACGGCTAGCCTGTGGTTAGCGCGCTCTAAGTCTTGAATGCTCACTTCGAGTTGCTCGTAGATCCTCAACCTGGAGTCGTTCACCTCGCGCAGAGCGACCGTCTGTTTCGTTAAGTACTGAAACAATATCATTTGCATTAAAATAACGTTATGTTACTTTATGTTAGCGAAGTAAATTATCTTAGCAGCCAATCTTAGCACAATATTGCGCAGTTGGTATAATTTTGAGATTTAATATCCAAGATTTTTTGTCGTTCATTGTTATGCTGGTTTATATAAATTGTTTGTTTACGGTGTTTCTAATCGTTGCTTGTGACTGTAGGTAATTATGGAGGGTTATGAAGTTCAAACAGTAGGTAATCAAGATCGTCATTATGATTTACATTTTCTATAGCAATAATGATAGGGCATAATGTGCCTATTACCAATTAGTCTGATGTTATTATTTTGGATATTTCAATTTTAGGGGGCGATTTGCATCTGTTACTTCCTGTAACAATTCAAAACTACCCACAAATTAAATTCTTACCTCAATTTCCTGTGTTTGGTCTTCAATGACATTCTGGTGTTGACGAAGAGCTGTTTCAAGTTCCTTATTTCTCTCCAATAGGGTTTTGCCGAGTTCTGCTGCCAGCTGCAAATCTGTAATTAAAGAAAATTGCAATTTTAGTATGACGTTGTTTATAATTTTATATTCGTAGTTAAATGCTAAACATTTAATAATTTTATGACGGGCCATAACTAAAAAAGAGTTATCCAGTTGCTTTATCTATGATTATTTTATTAACTTCCTTATAATTTCATGTGCTATAAGCGGGGGCCCAAGTCTATAAGTATATTTCAAGTAAGCTAGCCTAAACTTAGCTACCTTGAGCTGTAGTCTCCTTAACTTATCTAGGGATGGTGAATTACGTGACTAAGACACTGTTAACTTAACCATCCATTTCAAATACCGTCGTGACTAGTCGTCTAGCCTAGACGGACACGTTAAGACATTGGAATGCAAAAAGTGAAAGACATTGCATCTAAAGATAAGATGGCGACTTGAACGAAGTAATTAACCCATCAGAACACCATCGTTTTGCTGCATTTGACGACCAGCCGCCTTGCACGTTGCGACAGCTGTCAACTAGACACGGCTAACTGAACATCTGCTGCCATACAAGTTACACGCAATGTATTAAGTAGGTAGGTACGACGGTTGGTAACAATGTTGTCAACCGTATCTAGAACAAAAGACGCAAAGCACAACGCCTTCATCGATCCGTCCGTGAAAGGTTTTTGCCGTGTAACCTTGCCCGCGCAAAGAACAAAACGCTAAAATATTTTCGTTGAAATCCAGGTCAATGAGTATGTACGGAACGCACGTAGATGAAAGTTGATGGACATATTGAGGAAATTGTGATTTATTAGAGATAGGTACGATCGTTGGGATTATTGTAGGAGGAACAGTCGCTTCGAGAAATTAAAATACTTAGCTGGACTTTCATGTGTTTAAAGAACATTGTTAAGCTGAACCTGCATTGCCGCAGCCAGTAACGAATACAATATTGCAAGAAACTTTGATGTTGATATGCGAGATAAGCCATTTCACATTATTATGATATGTGCTAGGAAATGTTCTTCGCTCTAAATAGTAGGAGCTATGCTATGTCGAATGCTTGTTTCGTGTTTCATGGTAGGAGGGACGTACCACAAACAACACTAGATTTTAATTGGAAGCACTCAGATGCGACGTAGAGTTGATACACCGTAATGAAACACAACAATTCATGGACAACGCTTTTTTTAACGTGGTAAAAAATTGCGTTTCTTTCAGTAAATTCATGCAAACCGGTTTCAGTCTTGGTTTTTTAACGCAAACCACACGTTTACCAGTCAGGTATTATAATGGTGTTACAAAACTCGTTTAAGACTTATGCCGCACGCACAGGTTATTATGAAGTAAGAAAAAACTAACGCATGTTAGTTATGCACCAATGAAATTAAAAAATTACGTATTCTATAACCATCGCATGCATATTACCGCGTAACGTATTGGGGATTGAATTTCATCTAATCGAAAAATTCTTTTTATTCTTTTAACTCGCCATCAAACCACTATTTTTTTCGCGCCGCGCCGTCGTTTTTTGCAACGAGTGGAGTTGCAAGTCAGCCACTTATTACCGATGTAAGATATTTTTAACTTGCAACATTGTTTCTAAACCTGCTTCCACAAGTGAGCTGGTCACAAAGGCATAAAATTACGTCCACCGCTCTATTGCTACCTAAGTATGTGTTTGGTGGACGAGCGAATAATGCGATTCATGTACTGGACAGCAAACGTGAGAAATCGTGATACAAATACAGCAAATTCGTGAGAAGTTTATCAATTTCTGGGTAATGCAATTGAATCATTCTTTCAGAGTTAACATTTTTCTGCCGATTAATCGTGTTCATTTTTTCTTTTGTCAAAAACATTGATTTGAAAAATATAACGTTCGAAATGTAAGTCAGAAAGACTTGCGAACATAACTCGTAATTTCTGAAAGCACAGGAAAATGAAGCAATAATTACTTTCCTACTTACAATTCGAAAACCTACCTTTCAGTCGTGAAAGTAGGTACATACGTAGGTCTTAACACTAACATGACAGGCGGCGATCTTATCGCAGTTTATCTGGCAGATCAAGTAATGACTTCCGATAACAAAGTGTTAGATCTAAAACACATTTCTAAACGTACTCAACAAAGGGGCTTAGGAACCTACTATTGTATCTGTTGCACGCCGAAAATCAAAAGGCAAAATCGCTGAAAATCGAAAGCCTTATTTTGTTGAGGGTGTCTTGAGCTGGGCCAAAGTGGCAGAACTCGGAATGTAGTATCAAACCGTTTTATTTCCAGCATAGTTAATTAAACAAACCGAGGGCAAGATGAATCTACGTAGGTAGTTTTTGCTACTAAGCAAACGATTTTTCTTTACCGTCGAGTGACATCATCGAGTAATTTTACCCAGCCAAAGCTAAATGCACTTTCCATATAATTTGATCATCAAATCACTTAAAATTCTATTACACCACAGTAATTTCATTGCAGTCTGCATTATGGAAACAATACGACTCTCTCTTGGCCATCGAGTTTTTGCCAAGAATGTAATCTGCTATAACATAATGTGAAACTTTCTCGCACGATGATATTCAGATCAGCGTACTGATTTGATGATCTGATCTTTCAAAGAGAAAATTATGAGTACCAACTGTTTTCACAACAATGTAACAATAGGTGTAATGATGCTAAAATAACTCACTTAGAATTGGCAAAAGAAAAAGTGTAATTGCGAATCATTTTAATTTACATGATAAGGTAATTTGAGACGTAGCTTGGTTATTAACTTGTTTAATAACCTTTGGGTATTTCTCGATTATATTCATCATCATTTCCGCCGAAAGACGTCCATTGCTGGAAATAAGCCTCCCAAAGTGATGACTTCGACCGGATCTGTGCTCGCATCCAGCGGATTCCTGCGGCCTTCATCAGGTCATCGGTCCACCTTGTGGGATGCCTTCTGACGCTACGTCTTCCGGTACGCGGTCGCCACTTCAGAACCTTTCGAACCCATCGGCCGTCTGCTTGATTATATTATTGCCACTATATATTCATAAAACCTTACGGCACAGGTACTGCAGGTAGATAAGTCTAGTTTTTTAATGCAAAATGATATTCTTCTTTTGCATGATAGAGCATTTCAATAGCTCTTAATATAAAACGATTGCTAAATGGTTTACCTACTTCATGGTTAAAGGTACAAAAAAATCGGAGAACTTATTTTACGTCCAAATGCAAATCTCACGACTTATGATGACGGCAGCATAATTTGCTAACTAAATGGTACAAAAACTGTTCAATTGTTCATAATATAACATTGTGCCAATCAAATGGGCTGTCACACAGCAATATTAAATGAAGACAATGTGACAGATGCATGACAATGATTCACTGGGGAATCAATCACTCATACAATGAACGACCCCTGACTTGAAGACTTAAGCAACTACGCGTCGTGGATTTTTATGTTCTTTTCATTTGGAAGTTAAGAAATTTTTGATTGGGAAAGATTTTAGAATAATATTTCATGTCTTGATTGCACTTTATTGATACTTTTTGTTTATGTTATGGCCAGTGGTTAGGCTTCGGGCTTAGTTTTTTGTTATTATAAATTAAACTTTTAACTCGTTCAGAGTTCTTATTGTGTGTTATGCTTAATTATTGTAGGTATGTTACTTCAGCGCTAATTCTAATCACGACCGCGACAGTTTGGTGCAGCGTAGACTGTTACTGTGAACAAGGTACCTACAATATAGACTGCAGTGCTGCTGGCATGCATTGATTGCGATGACAACGCAGATCTATATATAATATAAACGCGAGTGTTACAATATTGTTAAATGTATTATTGTTAGAATATATTTAATTTTATCAGACAATCGCACAGTAAATCGTTAGAAAATTACTCAATTAGCAGCATTAATTAGTAAATAATTCGATTAGGCACGGAAGCGTATCGAACGGTTGTGAATACAATTATAGCTATGCAGGATACTTATTTTGATTCTCAAGCAAAGTACGCAAAGGACATTTTGTAAGAATGTAATTACAATTGAGACCGGTTACAAAATTGATCCAATTTCATTTTGTAATCTGGATTTAAGTGTTTATTAAACGTCAGTTAATCTCCTACATTACCACATGTAATCACTTATGTGTCATTACGACACTTCAGATCACCAACGATACCAGCTTCAGTTCAATTCTGCGTTCAGTACAATCGCGTCCAAAAGTTCGTAATAATCGTGTTAAGTAGTTATAAAACTTATTTTACTGTCGACTGCGGATTATTGCGAAAACATTCAATTGTACGACTGTACAAGTATGAGGAAAAACAATGACGGTTGCGCTTGCGCAGCTACGGAGGTCGGTATGCCACATTCTCTACGATGCATGAGTAATTTCATTTGCCGCTGTTAAAATGTTACAGTGTCATCACTAGAAAAGAGTTACCTAAGTGTAATTTTAAAAAAAACAGTGGCACACCGGGAGTGCAGAAAGAAGTGAAAAACTTGAAAAAAACGGCACCGCAGTTATCAACGCGTTGATGTCTTTTACTCCACGGTGTCGGTAAATTCCGTTACAGTGTCGCGAAATCAATGGTTTAGTCCCATCTCAAAAATGCCCAACGCGCCTAAAGAAGTTTTCACTTAAAAAAATAAGCTTGGTACCTATCTAAAATCAAGATACCTATTGGCGAATTTCCAATGAATCTTTGACGAATCGTGAGGATAAATTTTCACATAGTGACAAAGTGACAACGTCTCAAAGTGCTGTTCTGTAACCATCTCTTAGGTGAAGTGAGCGTAGAGTGAGCTGTCAGTTGCCAAGGATTGACACTATTGGCAGCTCACTTCATCTAAGTTATCACGGTGAGATTTTTACAGAATAGCACTACAGGATATTTAGAACAGTTTTAAATTATTTGTGAGTTATAATATAAGTTATAAATATTATCTTCATAACTTCATACAAATAGCAACCTTTAGCAATGTAAAGCGTAGAGATTTAAATCTCTTTGTAACTATCAGGTAGAGTCTTGCTCCAGACATTACCGATCTTAATAACTGTGGTTATCTTGATTTTAAATTGTTCTCAGCAAAAAATAGTCCAAGTTAATGTATAAGGTAGGGTATGTATTATTAGTTATTGATAATAACCGTAGGAGATTATAAATTATCGTATTCGCCTCTAACTCAAGTAACGTCGAGAGTTCAAGATCAAAGTACGAAGGTTGCTCAGGTTATGTTGGTAGCAATTAATATTCATCTTGGCCGACTGTTTAGTCCAGAAGTCAAGACACTAGAAGTATGTATATTCTGCTGTAAATATATTCTGCTGGGGAGTTTGTTGCGCCACTTCTTCTTACCAGCTAAAGCACTAGGAAGTGGTGAAGGGTGGGCGTTTTTGGAGGTCTGTCTTATGTAATTTTGACGTTCAAAAAGTGCTGATTCTCAGCCTAGTTTAAATAAATTACATTTAAATTTTGAAGTGTAAGTTAATAAATAGATATGATTTATTAAATTTTAGGCCATTTTCTTAGATTTGTTTGGGAAAACAGCAATGGTTTTTTTGCTGCTGTTATCTTGGTAATGAAGCCAGAGAGTGAGATTGTAGGCTGATTTAACGACAGGAACAGTAAACAGCACATCAGTGGTAACAGGCTGATTATGACAGTGCCTTTATGTCGTAGCAGTAAGGGCGATTTTCGTAGAGCAAGTCAAATCACTGATGAGCGGTTGACTGTACCTTAGTTGAGGATAGATTTATCAACTACTTCTTTAGCTATATTGTGTGCTATACTGTCACCGTTGATGTAGGTATGCTGGGTTAATATTACATCTGAATCTGGTAAACTCTTTCAAAGATTGCAGAAGTTAACTCGGTGTTTTTAAGTTAAACCAAACTCATTTGAACAACGTGGGTAGCATGTTATAATCTTAATATAGCGTTAACCGGTTCACAGTCCAATGAACCATATGTGGTCTGTTCAATTGTTTTAACTATTGTGTCTACATTATGAGACACTGAACCTGTTATAGATAATGCAATCCACGAAGACGCGCCCCACTCCGCGATTACTGTACTGTAAGCTGAACTCTAGTACGGCGCGGAGCGGAGTGGGGCGCGTCTTCGTGGATTGCACTATTTATAAATATGTTTATACTCTAGTACTGATGTTTTTAGTATTCCAAATTGATTCTATATTGTGTTCGCCGACACGGATCCATGATAATTACTTGAAAGAATTATCCTGAACTGGTTTATTTCATGTTCCATTGTCTTCTATAATGATGTTTATTTATAGACTGCTTAATTACTTATCGGTTGAAATCTACTACCAATTCTATTCTAACTACTTGGCTGTTATAATGTAGCTACTTATATTATCGCATTTCGTTTATGCAGAATTCTTGGTTATTAAACCATGAACTGCGCAGTGCCGACTTATTCACAATTTTTCCAATGCATTGTGTACCTACTTACCTACCTATTTATACATGTTGTATTTATTTACCTGAATTACCATAGGAATATATTTCAGGTAAATACTCGATAGTAATAGTTTTGCTAAATTACGTGCTCATAAATATGTGCACACAATTTAGCAAAACTATTAGATACTATACCTACTTATACACTTTACAAGGACATACAATTTTAAGCAGGAAATGACGTTTGGGCGCTAACATCAGTTGCAGCTGATATATTATCAAATTCGCTAAGTCTTATCAAAGTTGACACGTCATTATATCAAGTAGAATAGTAGATAATTAAACCATTATCAGCGAAATGATAACAATCAGCAGACTCTGTCAAGGTCTTTGCAGTTTTGCAACTGTTAACCTTAACAATAGGTAAGTAATAAATTACTTAGTTAAAATAATCTTAAATGCAACAGCATGACGAACACGAATCAGCACGATATACTCCAGTACCGTTACTATTGAAGACGCACAGACGGACGTGCTCGAAGGTGTTAACCGTATCGGTAACACAACGTAACTCCAATATGCACCAACCAAATACAATCATGTTTGATGATACATACACCTTGTTTTGGCGATTGTTCGACAATAGCATATAGAAAGGACGAGTCACCCCTCAAACGCTAACAAATAATTGCTAGTTATAATAAACAACAATACGTAGGTAATACATCACTATAAATCGTTCCTGTTCAATGCTCGTGACCATAAATATCCTTTATAAAATAAACCATGACAATTATCGACGAAGATAATCTAAATGTAACTAGAAAGGAGGACCTATAGAAAGCGGTACCGTAAACGCTAGCGTAACAGACATTATTCAAACAATTCCATGGTTCGATTCTATTAGTTTTGTTCTTTGCGTTGCGAATTGCTTGGTGAGCGCAACGTCTAGGGCGACGGCCACGCCGCCGAGCGCCGCTCACACAGCCTTGCGAAACTAACCTTCGGTTCCTTGCAAGCACTCCAGCTCGACAGTGTAGTCCCACAGATCCAAGGAGTTCAGCCCGTTCAGCTCCCACGAGTTGAACGAGTCGCACTGCTCCTGTTCCTCGCTCATCTTCCACCACTTGTTAGAGGTCACTCACGAAGCCTTTACGTGTCGGCGCTAGCGGCCATAGTTGAGCTAATTCATTGTAATGTTCGGTGGTAGTGTTGGGAGACGCGGCCGGAGCGGCGGCGCAGAACGGACTGAGGCGAGGCCGCCGCTCCGCCGGCGCTCGGCCGCAGCCCGCAGCACGGTGCAATTACCGCGCGCCATCGCCCGTCCGCCCCAATCTCATTCCAATCTTATTTCTTTCGATTACTCGACCAGAAGAAGAAATTAACAAATGTTGTCGTACAGCCGACGTAATTCATAATTGAACAAAAAGTCTAAACTAATCGCCGGAGAAAGTACGCAGCTCGGCAATGTGCCACTGGCAATCAATCAGGAGGATTTCGGTATGGAAATATACCTGTATGTGACGATGAGCTAGAAAGTGTTGGAACTGTACACAATGCTTTCGCACTCTTTACATTTGTTAGCGTCATTATAGATTACCATCTATCATACATAACAGCAGCAATTGTGATTTTGAGGGTGATTGTTATTGGTCCGACGCAGTTTGCTCCCAAGAAATAATTAAAAATAAGTAGTTAAAAAGTGCAGTTCGAACGTGAATTTTATGCAATAACTATAAATAACTAATTCTAGACCCAGTGTCAAAGTTTAAAGTGCTAATTTACCGTATTCTTACTATAATGATAAAAACAATCATTTATAGGTTAAAATAAAAAGTGAGTGCGTGACCTACGATTTCCTTTTGTTAAAACGCGTAAGCGACGCGTATTGCACGGTGCTTACGACCTTTTCGCCGCGAAGAATCCGAGAAGCGTACCATTGTTAGCTCCCGCCTTCAAGCCTATCATCGCTTTTTTTTTTGTGCTTCACTAAACGACAACCGCTGCAAGCATCGCTTAAATTGCTATCTGATTGCAACTTACAACGCTTTAAAGAGTTTTTGGTTGCAAACAAAAATAATAATAATAATATGGCGAACAACTGCGCATTATGCACTAAACCGTTAAGATCGACCAACTATAAATGTTCGAAATGTAATAAACTTTTTCACACCAATTGTGCAAAAGGTGGAAACCAGCCCAAATTATCCGAGGAAACAAAAAGTAGTTGGATTTGCCAATTTTGTCATAATAACCAACCGGACAAAGACATTTCACGCCCTCGCTTCCCGGCGACCGGAGAGCAGGCAAAAATTGTTCCTAACGTAGAAGGACTTGTTTCACAAAAGTCGCCTGGCGCAGGCGTTTATAACCCCATCGCACCAATTTTACTTGCGTCACCTGCTAGTCCACCTACCAGTGGCTCCGATCCTCTGAGTACACTGACAACCGAAATTAAACTACTTCGAGGAGATATGGGAGACTTGAAATCTCACATTAAACAATTAAGCGACCACCTCGCTCACTGCTCCACCCGTCTTGATGAGTATGACGCAAGAATTAAAACACTGGAAAAGCGTGAAGAGGAAATCATTTATCTAAACAGCACTGTCCTCATTCTCCGTGAGCAACTGAACTCGCAAGCTCAATCAGCAATACGGAATGAGCTGGAAATCTCAGGAGTGAACGAATTCAAAAATGAGAACCCACTTCACATTATCCAAGTAATGGCCCTCAAATTTGGAGTATCCGTAGAGGAACAAGACATTGACTTCGCTACAAGAGTGGGCCCCCGCCGTCAGGAAAATAAAGACACCGCTGAAACCCCTACACGCTCCCTAGTAGTCAGATTTGTACGCCGCTACAAGCGCGATGAGTTCCTCAAGGCTGCCAAAACTAGAAGAACCATGACTTCCTCCGACTTGGAAATAGCGGGCCCCTTGAGAAAAGTGTACTTTAACGAGCGCCTTACATACGAAAACCGACAGTTATTTCGTGCCACCAAGCTTTCCTCTAAACAAAAAGGCTACAAATTTTGTTGGCATAAGAACGGAGCTATTCTCATACGGAAACAGGAAGGCAACCCCTCTATCCATATTCGTAACACCGAAGACCTGGAACGTCATCTGGGTATGCCGATTCTGCCGTCCCGTCAGTCCTCTCCATCAGCACAACTACGTGACTAAACGTCACCGGGCCAATAAACAGTACTTTTTTATTATTATTTTTACTAGTTGTAGTAGTTTTTGTACCTCATTTCTTTATTTTGTTACTCATTTTTCAATTTTTACTAATTTACTGTGTACTTCAACCCAAGCACTAAACTATTCAAGATCTATCTCAAGTTACTACTCAATAATTCGACAAACTCACCCACATAACTTACTACGCATAATATTTGCTATCACAAACTTTAAAACACTTACTCATTACACGCACACTTCCAAAATCTCACCCAAATGTGTTTGCCTGCATACATTCGCATTAAATGATGTGACTAAACCTCCTATGCCCAGTCCTATTTTAGCTTTTCCCAATTACCATACCAATGGCGTTATTTGATATAACTCAAAATATAGAGGAAATCACCACACTAGATTGTCACGACTTCGAAAACTTAGACCAATGCAGGAAACATATACATGATTCCGAGTCTAATTTTAAAATACTTACTTTTAACATCAGAAGCTATCAACGTAATTTTGACGACTTCTCAGTAGCTTTAAATCGACTTGATGCAGAAATAGACGCTATCGTACTCACAGAATGCTGGCTAAGCGAAGGCTCAATACTGGAAAATCTGCTAGGCTATAAAGTATTTCGAACAAATTCGCAAAGTAATAAAAATGGTGGTATAGTCATATACACCAAAATTAACCATGACGTTACTTTAATCGAACCTACAATACAGGATACAGATAGCCTTCTCTTAATTTTAAACAATAAAGTAGCTATACTGGGGCTATATCGATCACCATCTTTTACCAATCTCACAAACTTTATTGCTGCATTAGACACTTTCCTTAAAACTATAAATACTTATCCAACTCTAATTATCACTGGAGACATAAACATAGACATATGTTGCACCACAAATAATAAACACCACGATTATTTATGTCTTATGGCTTCGTATGGTTTACTACCCGTTATAACCAAACCCACTAGACAAAAATCTTGTCTTGATCACATATTTGTCAAAAGCAATACCAAACCCAAAGGCATAGTATGCAAAAGCTCTATAACAGATCACGACTTAGTAATGGCTCACATCCCTCTCAAACATAGCTACACGAGACTCAATAAAAATCGCTGGGTACTTAAATTAAACGAGGACGATCTAGTCACTGACTTAGCCAAAGTAGATTGGACTGCCTCCCTTAACCAACATTGTTTGGCCTCTGCCGCTGCATCCTTTACTGGAATTCTCGCAAACTTAATAGAAATACACACACACAAAGTTAAAATTCCCCGTAGCAAACGTAACATTCAGCCATGGATCACACCTGGTCTTATGAGATGCATAATCCATCGCGACAGGCTACATCTATCATTAAGATCTGACCCCGAAAACGAGACAAAAAAACTAATCTTTCACCGGTATAAAAACTTCTGCAACAATCTATTACGGAAACTTAGGATTGAGTACGACAGTCAACAAATCCAGGAAAATCACAAAAACTCCCAAAAACTATGGCAAGTTCTAAAATCAATGTACGACCCCAGCGGCCAAAGGTACAACACATCCGATTTAGTCACAAGCTCTTCTGATCCTGTTGAGTCTCTCAACAAGTGCAACTCCTACTTCACATCTGTAGGCAAAAACCTGGCTGCTACTATACTGACAAGCCTTTCAGAAACGCAGACATCCCTCTCTAGCAAGTACTCACCATCAAAAACTTCATCCTTCTCCTTCTTTCTATACCCCACTGACGAAATGGAAATCTCAAACTTCATCAATCAATTAAAAAATGACAGCTCCCCAGGTCCTGACAAAATCAGTGCAAGACTCATAAAAAAAACACAAAACTTGATCATAACACCTTTAACCCACCTGATAAACCTCAGCCTGGAAACAGGTGTATTTCCCGAACAGTGGAAGATTGCAGCAGTAAGCCCGATACATAAAAGTGGTGCCAAAGATAAACCTGAAAATTACAGACCAATAGCACTTCTCAGTATCTTATCAAAAATCCTGGAAAAAGTAGTAAACACCCGACTAGTAAATTTTCTTGAAAAACATAATCTCATTTCCGAGAGACAATTTGGTTTTAGAAAAGGCAAATCAACCGAAGATGCAGCTTCACTGCTCACTAACTCAATATCAGCAAATATAGAAAAGGGCGAACGATGCTTGGCAGTCTTCTTAGACTTAGCTAAAGCCTTCGACACAATCTCACCAAATCTTCTTCTTAAAAAACTAGATGCAGTAGGGATAAAAGGAAAACCGCTTGAGTGGTTTCACAGCTATCTCACCAACCGCCGACAGTTCGTAAAATCAGGCGAACATTCAAGTAGTCAACTACCTATCGATTTTGGAGTTCCGCAGGGCAGCTTGCTAGGCCCAACACTATTTTTATTATATATGAACGACATATTGAACCTCACTCTCTCAAATGCGGAACTAATTTCCTACGCAGACGACACGGTCATTACGTTTCATGCCCGCACCTGGGAAGAGGTCTACAGTCTCGCAGAAGAAGGTTTAGCAGCAGTAGCACAAACACTCAACAACAACCTACTTACTCTCAATTTAAAGAAAACTAAACTAATCACATTCTGCAAAACACATTCATCAAGCCCTCCTCGTAACCTAACATTAAAGTACCACAGTTGTCAGAACCATAAGAAAACCACAAGGGAAGACTGCTCATGCGAATGTATTAACCGGACGTCTTCAATTCGTTACTTAGGGCTTCTAATTGATGAAAACTTATCTTTTAAAGCGCACATTCAACTTCTTTCTGGCCGAGTAAGGAAATTAATACACATAGTAAAGAAATTGAGAGACCGTACTCCAAAAGACATCCTGCGAATGGTTTATTTCGCAATATGTCAGTCCATCATTCAATATGGCATATCAATTTGGGGCGGTGCTGGAAAAACGACAATGATTGAGCTCGAAAGAGCTCAAAGGGCTGTTATAAAAGTACTTTTAAAAAAGCCATTTTTCTACCCCACTGACTCTCTGTACAAAGAGTTTCCAGTTCTCCGTGTCCGCCAACTGTTTATCCTCAACGCATGCCTACACACACACAAAAAACTTAAAACCAGACCAGACTACCACTCATTAACTTCCAAACGCGTCTTCCACATTCCACTTCCAAGAGCCAACTCTCTCCTAGCCAGACGATGTCCCGCGTACCTACACACTTTTGTATATAACAAGATCACCAGTCTCTTGCCTTCTGACTTAAAAGATCTCACCCTCTCTCCATGTAAAAAAGTGATTAAAAAATGGCTCTTAGGTCTTTCATACGACGAATCCGAAAGCTTTCTCATAACTTAACTCACACTCGGAATCTCACTAACACGACAGACACACCCACATACCTACTCACTACACTCCACACGCACATGCACCCACACTTTTTCTAATTTTTATTTTATTTTTTTATTGTGTATTATTCTTTAGTTTTAGCTTTGACCAGTACAAGTCAAGTTCCTATCTTGTTCATTATAACAAAAATTAAGTTCTGTATTTTGTTTAAAACTAGTTCTAAGCTTTATTTTTGATCTCATTTAATATTTTAATTTAGATTTCTTATAATTGTTTGCAATTAATTACCTACATAGCAACACCAGTGAAAAATAAATAAATAGAATTATGTATCACAACTCAGGTCCCCAAGATACAGGCACCGCCTAGTTTGGGGATCACCGCTTTAACGTAATGAAAGTCACCAACAGTTACAGATATAATTATTATGTACTAATTTTTAAGGTAATAATTGTAACAATGTTTAATAAATTTTATTATTATTATTATTAATTTGTATGGACATAATCTGTTTGATGCAATTATGGGGGAATCTGGGTGATGTTCTTGTGATGTATCTGTTCAATCTGACATTTAATATTAGAGTCCCGTTGTTAATATTCAAAACAACTATATACTTGATTACATTGTAGAGGTACATGTAGTGGCAGCGACTTCGGATGATGCAGCAGGTGCGGTACCCGCGACGTCTGATCTCCGCGCGGCTGATCGAATGCGCTCACTAGACCGAAACTACGCAGCGACTGCTTGTCATATCAAATAAATAGGACATTTCGTTACGCAATTGGTCATAATCCCACGACACTAATATCTTGTTACTGAGTAACTTGTAGCCAAGTTATAAATAACTTATCTCATAAAACACCGCTAAGACTTCAACACGATGAAAAAGCATTGGAATTGAACGAATAAAGTAAATTGGAAACATTAATTTGCTCTAGTTAGTTTACCGTAGATCCGGGTTCATAATTTAGTGTTTTATCATTTTGATCAGTTTATTTATTGATATCTAACCTCTTCAATGTTATCAGCACGTACTAATTGAAGAGTTCGCTCCTTAGTTGTCGAGTGGAGTTTAAATATTTATCAATGATCGGTTCGTTCATATTCCGCGGTTCGTCTTCAAGCCAGGGTCATCTGTTGTTACGGGTCAGCTAAAATTGCTCCGTCAAGAGATATGCAGTCGAAAATAGAAAGTGAATACCATAACACTGTAATTAATAGTTCTCAGACAAGACACGGTGAATCTATAATTCAAACATTGAAATGTCTTGATTTATTTATTTAAATTGAAATGTTTGCTTATTGCTATGCTGACACGAAGTAGATAGAAACTCAGCTAGTCATAATATTGATTGTTCCGATACTTTGCATTGCTGTGCAATTGTAAGTTATATGTAGGTAGGTATCATTTAATGGGACTACGTTTTGTGATGTCTTTGCTATGTAATTGTCATCGATATTAAGGAGAACGTATGAAAAAGATCGTAAATCCCAATGATCACTTAGGACTATTAATTAGGTCCAAAAAAAAAGGAAACCTTACAGAACCTTAAGAGATTTCGCGCACTAGACGGCCACGACTACGACTTTTGGGTGCACCGACCAAGTAAACTATAGAAACCGGCTAGTTGGCGGTTGCGACCAAGTGCGCGATTTATATTGGTTTCTTTCTAGTGCGCGAGACCTCAAGTACTGAGTTAAACTGCACGATTACTAACAAATGCGTGCACTGACTAGACAGGTCCACTTAATCTGTGTGGATCTTTCCTCAAAAGACCATTTAAGACACCAGTCTTCATGGTCTCCACATGATCTGACAAAGATTAAGTCTGGATTTTAAAAGAGACGGACCTCTTTTTTTTTTTTGTTGGGAAATTATCAAATAACTTCTCCCGCTTTGGGTGGAGCGGGAGGGCGTGTCAGACTCTTACTGACTAGAACCCACCCGTGTTCCTTCAGTTGCCATGTTGCCGGGGGGCCACGATTTCCCTTTCGGCCCTTATTCGCAGCCCCGGCAGGCATCGGCCCTAGTGGACCCCGTCAATTCTGCTGACCTCTGAGTTTGTTTTGGCCTTTCTTTTCAGAGTAGTCAGATAGAAAACGCCGACCTCATTTTGTTTTTAAAATATGATTGACGTGTAAAACTGTTTCTAAAAACCTACTCACAGAAATAAAATCATTTATCATTTACATCATTCAGGCTGGTAGAAAAATAACTCTGGTTGCATTCGATCACTCAAGCGAATTTATAATTTGAGAGGGTGACACTCGTTCTAAGCTGAGACTAGCTTTGCTAACGGGGCATAGTTTTCGTGTTTCGTTGACATCATGTCACTGCATTATTTTTTGAGATCCTGCTGTTCTAGTTGCGTGGGTTAGGGATGAAGTTTTATTCACTTAATTTTGTTTCATGTAGGTACCCGGTGCCTCCACCAAACTGTTAGTGCGCCCAGTGCCAACAGTACTCTTAATATATGTCCTCCTTTGTTGTCTCCTTCCTTGATTCACCTCATTCAATTCCTATGAAACAATGGCAACTTTTCGTGTCAATCACGTCCAGTAGGGGAAACAGCTAACAAAGATGCAGTTGCTATGTTAATTGAGAAGCTACAATTTACATCTTTGTCCTATAACTGTTCCGTGGGAACTCAGATTACATGCACAACCGTAAGAATGAATGTGTGAATAAAATGGTCTTTAAAACATGACGTGCTGAGTTGTCTTCGTCCAATGAATAATTATTCTCCAACTGCGGTTGGCCAACGTCCGTGTCGGCTCACGGCTTCGGCAGCACGAATGTTCGGGTGCGTTGACATGACACAACAAGCAATTTATCTCAATTATGTGCTACCAGAAGTAAATGTTATTATAGTCATGCTAGCTTCGCCCGCGGTACATTTCTCAGCATCTTCGTCTTTATTTGGATGGTGAATTGTTTTGTTGCTTTCCTTTGTCTCTTCTGCTTGAATTGAAAGACTAGTTTCGTCATATGCACCACCACTGTTAGGTTCGTTACCTTCTTGACCTAATGCTGATGGTGTCAGACACTATATATGTTACTAAGTACTTATTTTTTTATGCGTGATCGTGTACACTTCGTTTCTCTCAATGAGAAGGTGTACGATGGGATTGAGATTATCATAACTTATGCGATTGAGAAAAGTTTTAGAAAACATAACGTTTATGATGAAAGTAACACAAAGAAGAAAACCGAGAGTGTATCAAATGTTGGCATGAATGACTATGGGATCTCGGCTGATAATGGAGTAAGAAAAGATTGGCAATCTGTCGAAGAATCTAAATCTCTCTAAGTAGTGTGAATCATTAATAACTTTAATCAAAACAAATAGGAAAATATAAGGAGATATGGGTCAATAGCTCTGCATTGTGATTATGTATGCTCGCTAAACTTTGATATAAAACCAGGAAACCCAATGCATAAATCCTTGTTTGTAAAAACACTTTGGATTAGGGATAGGATTAAACATTGCTCGTAAAGTGCACTTCTTAAACTCTTTAATCTTGTTTACATTAATTAATCAGCGTATTTTTTTTGTCAAGTAGTTATTTACCTAAACATTCTTGGCAAGAAAAAGTATGGCGTTGAATAAGTGGTCGATTATTTTTAAACGATGATGGTTATTAATAACGTCACCTTTATCATATTGATATTTATCAAATTAATATCCAATTACCAATGATCTTTCATAAGCGACCTTAATCCTTTATGACTTGACACACATTTAACAACAGACGTGGAACGTGTTTTAAATTTATCAAGACTGCGTTTGTTTTGATGATTTCAGCAAATATTGAAACACACCTTCAAAAAAGTTCGCTATTATTTCATTATCTTAAATGGACGGTCATAACCTTTCTGTAGGTGAAAATTGCTAACATTTCGTGAACTATTCATGCGTTCAAAATTGATTAAGTAGAACCCACTGTTTCTGGCGAGATAGTCATTACGCACAGTTTAGCCTACGTACAGCGAACATTTTAAAATATTTTGAGGTTTTAAATTTTTGGGGTTCCTTACCCGAAGAGTGCCAAACGGAACTCTATTACTAATACTCCGCTGTCCGTCCGTCCGTCTGTCTGGCAGCGGGCTGTATCTCATGAGCCGTAACAGGTAGACAGTTGAAATTTTCACTGATTGTATATTTCTATTGCCGCTATAAAATAAATAATAAATAAAAAAAGTTAATAAATTCTAGTGGGTCCCAATACAAGAAACACTGCTCGATCTGAATACGGTACGGGACCCTTCGTGTCGACTCGCACTTGGCCGGTTTTTATTATATTCATCTTCTAGCTAGTGTTACTGTCTCAAGGGGCTATATATGATTGTTATTTCTTTCAGTCAGAGTTCTTCTTCAGGGTCAGAGATCTTGCGGTTTGTGTTGTCGACTTTAACGGTTACCTGTCAGAAATTCCCAAACTAAATTAAGCATAGCTAAGTAGCCTTTTCTACTTGGGAGTTGAACACAGCAGAGCAAAGTTCTCATTTAGATTCATTCACCCTGATATTTAATGTTATTGCCTGATTGAATCGCGTGCGATTAGATATTATAGATGCAGGAGATAAGCTAGTATTGATGATGGGATTAAAACGATATACCTACATATTACAAAACTTAGAATTTTGTGATTCCAAATCATAAATTAAAGGTACCATTCCGTATCCGATCGCACGCGGCAACTGCAGGCGACGCGACGTGTCGCTGCGACACGACGGGTTTCTAAAAAAAAACCCTTCCAAAGGCAACAGACAAGGCGACACGTGTAGCCCAACCGCAGACCTGTGCCGCCAACGCTCAAGCGATAATACGTTTTTCTATCTACTATCTACTGACTGAAATACGAGCTACTGCCGCCTGCGGTTGGGTTCGGAATCATGACTGCAGCGATATGACGCTGCGGCGTGTCGCCGCGACATGACGCGGCTACACGTCGCCTGCAGTTGCCGCCTGCGGTCGGCAAACGGCAATAAAATGTTTGCGAAAAAGCAAAGGTCAAAAGAAAACGTGATTTGTTTTTTTGTAACTTTTTCTATGTGAAGTCACACCTTTTTAACGCCCAGCTTCTCAACGTCGCAATTGATTTGTGATGCTAATTTACAGAAACGCAAAAAATATTGAAATTTTTGGGTTAGTCGAACTTGAAGCATGAAGGTGAGAAGAGATGTTAGATAATTATCAGCTACACCTATCTTGTTACTCGGGTTTGCATAGCTATGATTGTAATGTGAGAAGAACTTTCTGCTAAGATTGACGAACCGAATTATTTAATCTTGTTCCTAAAGTTATGTTGTGGAATCAATTCATCATCAGCTCTATCTACTTTTCCATCGAACAACTGGCATGCGATGGTCACTTGTGAATTTATGACCATTGTTTTTTGGCCTTGCTTGACTACATAAACACTAGACACAAGCAGAGGTCGCGATTCGAGCAAGTGCGTCACTTTAGGAAGGTTGTATGTAACAAGAGATCTTAGTATTTAGTCCAACCATGTTGCGTTTGTGCAGCGGTGTTTCTTACAAATCTCAGACTCATCAGTGGTCAGAAACCAAATGTTACCACCGTTACATAAATATCGTTACAAAATATTTTGCTCAATACACGTATCAGTGTGTACAGGGGCTATAAACAGAAGAACGTTGTGAAATTGTTACAGTTTCGTAGTTGTGACAAAAAAAGTGTTTTTACGACTTGTGACACTTTATTGAAATAAAAGTCGAATTGCGATCATTCGAGGGCCAGAAATTGGTACTGGTAACTGACGAATTAAATACACGCAGAGCGCATTGCTAGTCATAACCATCATCAAAATACTTTTTGATCAAGAATTAACCTAGGTAGGTATTCAAACTTGTTTACAAAGGTTTTTCAAAGAGTTATAAAAAAACCAGCGACAGAGTCCTCAAAAACCAGCCTACAGGCTCGATAAAACCCTGGGCCAATCGTGAAATTGGTTTCAACCCCTCTACATATTAAGGTGTGGTGATTAGATTACCCACCACTAATAGTGACAGCAACTTATCACCATATCCTATAGTATTAAACGAGCAACATTTTTATATCTTAATATATATAAATCTCGTGTCACAATGTTTGTCCTCAATGGACTCCTAAACCACTTAACCGATTATAATAAAATTTGCACACCATGTGCAGTTCGATCCAACTTGAGAGATAGGATAGGTAGGGTAGGTAGGGTAGGTAGGGTAGGTAGGGTAGGTAGGGTAGGTAGGGTAGGTAGGGTAGGTAGGGTAGGTAGGGTAGGTAGGGTAGGTAGGGTAGGTAGGGTAGGTAGGGTAGGTAGGGTAGGTAGGGTAGGTAGGGTAGGTAGGGTAGGTAGGGTAGGTAGGGTAGGTAGGGTAGGTAGGGTAGGTAGGGTAGGTAGGGTAGGTAGGGTAGGTAGGGTAGGTAGGGTAGGTAGGGTAGGTAGGGTAGGTAGGGTAGGTAGGGTAGGTAGGGTAGGTAGGGTAGGTAGGGTAGGTAGGGTAGGTAGGGTAGGTAGGGTAGGTAGGGTAGGTAGGGTAGGTAGGGTAGGTAGGGTAGGTTGGGTAGGTTGGGTAGGTAGGGTAGGTAGGGTAGGTAGGGTAGGTAGGGTAGGTAGGGTAGGTAGGGTAGGTAGGGTAGGTAGGGTAGGTAGGGTAGGTAGGGTAGGTAGGGTAGGTAGGGTAGGTAGGGTAGGTAGGGTAGGTAGGGTAGGTAGTTAAGAAAAGTACTAAGTGCTACCCGTGTGAAACCGGGGCGGGCAGCTAGTATAAATATATATTTGTAATCATGTTCTCGAAAACGGCTTTAACGATTTCGATGAACGTTGCAATGGGTTTACGGGGGCAAAAAATCGATCTAGCTAGGTCTCATATCTGGGAAAATTAGTTTCCTCTATTTTCATAGCCTCGGGAATGTGATACAACGTTGGTATACCTGGATGATATGTTTATCTATTTTCACCCGAGCAGAGCTCGGTCGACCTGGTACTCATCCATATTAATCCCAAAAATGGAATAGTTAGTACCTACATAATGTTACGGAAGCAGTTATTGCCTGCGTTTGTAGCAACTGACCTTTTTTTTTGGGTGGGAAATTTTCAAATATCTTCTCCCGCTCTGGGCGGAGCGGAAGGGCGTGTCAGACTCTTACTGACTAAAACCTACCCATGTTCCTTCGGTTGCCCTGTTGCCGGGGGCCACGATTTACCTATCGGTTTTCTTCGCACCCCCGGCAGGCATCGGCCCTAGCGGACCCCATCGATTCTGCTGACATCTCTTTGAGGCGCGCGTGGAACACAACGCGCCGTCGACCCGGGCCTGGTTCTTATCGGACGGCGAGCTACCCATTGCTCACCGTCCGCAAGCCCGTAGCAACTGACCTGGGATTACAGAATCGATTTCGCCTCAATATTTATTTACATCTATGACCTATCAACGACTACATAACAGAAATAATTTCCAGCAATTTGTGCCTAAGAGAAAGTGTTCCAGCCTGGATAAGAAACAGGAAGGGCACGGCGGCCACAAATGTCAGCTCATCGTTCCCATAGCGGCGCGGGCGCATGCCGCAATCTCTTGAAAGTAGAATCAATTTGTTTTAGAAAGTAGATTGTTCTATAGCCTCGCCTTTTGCGAATGCTTTGCGAATTATTTTTAATACTTTTGTTGTTACGGAGAGGAAATTCTAGCTTCAACAGTTTATTATTTTACTGTCTGTTTGTTGCAGCCTTGCAGGGCCAGCAACCAGTTTCTGTCTTAAATACCACTTCGTCACTTGGCATCCAATACAGCGAATGTGACATTTTTTACGAAAATCATTTTTAAATGCAGGGTCACGTATTTGAACGTGTAGAATGAAATAAAACAAAAATCTGATTTTCGTAAAAAAAATCACATTCGCGGTAGTGGATGCCGAGCGACGACATATAGTTATATAATTATGAACTTGACAAGTCTTCTGATTATTCAATCCCAATGAGTAGCTAATCAGTCTTGTCATGAGTTGCTCTATTTCCGACATCTGGTCTTGAAACCTTGCCTTTTATTGTGACCTTCTGCTCTACAACTGTTCATTTAGTCTTAGGGCTTCCATTAGCCCCATGTGGACTTTAAACACCATGACGTTTTATACACCCGTTCGTTCCTCTTGGCAATGAATATTGTCTAAATCGTGGGTATATGAGCAATGTACATAATGAATATGCATTCAGAAGTCTGAGCTGCGACCCTGAATATATTTACCAACTTCTGTTGAACACACTCTTTTATAAAAGAACCGCATTCAAGTTAGAATGATAGATGGCTGGAATTTTACGGTATGCACGCACGCGCAATTGATCTACGTAATACATGACGAAACGTTGAGATGGCGACAAAATGCTGGTAACGAAATGCAATGGCTTTAGACAGCGAGGGACGGTGACTCATGCGTTCAGTTTTAAAGGTTTTATTGTCTTTTTTGGTATGAAGTTATAAAGCCACAATTAGGTTATGTGTTTGATAATTGCCTTTTTTCCAATAATACTGTGCCATTTTCAATATTTATTGTGTGCAGCGGTCAAATATTTTCCTTCCAGGATTAATGTCGATTTAAATCATCATGATTCAACAGTGAGTGTATTTGCATGTCTATATTTGGTTAGTTTTACAAACCATAAATGCACCTAGCATGTACAAAGCTAACGTAGGTATGTACAAACGGCTACACATCAAGCTATACATTTCCAGTATAAGCTGACGTCGCATTGAACGGAAATCCTTTACAATACGAGATCAGCAGAAACTGGAAATGCTTGATTGCGTAGCCGTGTGTACAACTGCCCTACAAATATTGTCTCATCTCTGCGGAGCATTAGAACACAATATGACACATCATTATTTCATCTGTGGTAGAACCCTTCAGAAATCCAATCGTATTTGGGTCGATCACTGAATATTGAGTGCTTGGCCCCGATTGATCTCTCAATTAATTTATGAATTTTCCTCAATTAATTTCCAATCAATCAAGGGAACTAGAATGTTTCTCTTCACGGCTTTTATACAGTTTATATTGCTTGACTTCTAATCAGCTACTAAGATAGAGTGACTTAAAACTTTTAGTGCACCTAGAAGGCACAGAGCCAGCATACGATTAGGCACGGGTGTGCCATTTTCAAACCCGTATTTTATCTATGATAGATAGATATAGCCTTTACAAACTCGGTCAGCTTGGGATCGTTGGCTGAGTTGGCTAGTTGCCTTCGAATGATGACCCAATTAATCTCACATCAATCATTCACTTCTGTGTAGAGCAGGCAGATCGCCAAAGGCTCTATGCTGCTCGACTTCTAACAAAGATTGAGTGACGGCTCCACCACAGAATTATTCAAATTGATTGACTACAAATAAAGCAGAACAAAGAATGCATTGACTCGTGTCGTATTTTACTTTTATCTTATAATCTCCTTGCAAATGTCGGCTTATCGGTGACATTATTATATACATTACTGCCTGTATGTACAAACCGAAACTGAATGTTATTTCGACTAGATTTGTATCGTGTGAAGTAACCGTTCAAATAACAGTTGCATCACTTTACTACATAATTAAGTGTTTGTTTACTCGTATACATGTGGATATGAGGTCACCTCGCGCTCGCTACAAGATCACTTGGGACACAATGAATGTGTAACATTTTATTAGACAACACGTCATTCGTTACATTGTCTGGTAATTTATGTTTTGATAAGCACTTGAAATAGCAAATCGTATGGAGTAATTAAAGCTCCAGAGACTTAAACTATTTAATAAGTATCAATTGACGATAGGGTCATTTGAAAAATAGCAGAATGCAGTCGTAGTGGTCGAAATCGGCTGGCTAGCATCGTCATCATCATTTTACGAAATACATCTTGCATTTAGTTATGTTTCTATAGTTGTTGTAGTTGTATTTTGACCACAGTTCAGGTAAGTATTGAGTTATATTTTCAAAAGATGGTCCATCGTAAGGTTTCGTTCGAGCCTAGAGGTAATATCATAAAATCATTTCATCCATAAAGCTGTCGATCTATAAATTACAGTAGGGATTGTAAAGTGTCTATGGCACTAAAAGACTGTACCTACGTCATAGAAAATTACAAGTATTTAGTATGCATGAGACGCTTTTCCATCAACGTAAGTATAGGTGCAGCGATATCTTCGTTCTATTGTATGTTGTATGTATGTTCATATCTTTAAATAAGTAAATACGTAGGTAACTAACAGGATTACATAGAAGACCAGGTTCTTACATAAAGTGTTTGTAAATAACATTAAACAAAATACCATTAGCAGGCACGTACTGTTTGTTTCCTATTTTTGTTAACATTCACGTGTTTGTCGACTCGCAAACAAAAAAATAAAATGTATTCAGGTTTTCGTATCTTCCAAAAAAGTTATTAAGTAAGTAATTTTATATGAGATTTTCCTTCTTTGTTGAATTTTTGAGAGTGACTAATCGTTTATAGATAGGTAGACCAGTAAATTAGAAATTAATTGGCCATGATATAATTCGATTAAGTGACACATTTAGAAATCTAGAAAGGTTTTTGGATCTTTTTAATTCAATGAGTGTGTTCGACCCCAACCCAGGGCAAATCCAGGTCGAGGTCGAAAGGTCCGCGATACGCAGAGGCAAATCAAATACAATAATTTTTTGCCAAAAGACAGAAGATAAATATCACTTACCAAATTCCCTGGCGAGTGCCCTTACCAGGCCAATTCGGTTCTCTGTATGTATTTATGCGAGTATAATGGAATGCATGTAAATGTGTTACCGAGGCTTCCAGCGCGTGGCACCTTGTTGACACCTTTCAGCAATTGTCCAAGAATTCCTCTCAAAGTCGCGGCAAGGCTTGATCGAGCCGTCCAAAACGCCAACAAAACGACTTTTCACCCCAGATTAGTATGTGAAAGATTCAATTAAATCTCAAGAACGATTTTCCAACAAACTTGATAAATAACCCGTTTTACAATCAACAACTGGGGTTATCAGAGTGCTTGGAAATCTGGAACTTCATCTTTCTTATGGCTCTATTCGTTGTTTTTTTTTATTTCTTAGTCAGCATAGGTTGACTGATTATGCACGTTCACTATAAAATTAATATCCTAAGGTACAGCCCTAGCCTTGCATCCTTTTTATCTAACTAGGCCACGTGGCGTGTGAAGCAGAATTAACGTTCATTAAACACAATGGTCGATGACAGTCCGGAACACGATACATGCAACATATCTCACTGTGGGAGTTACAAGCAGGCTTTTATTAACCGTAGGAGTTAAGGGAAATGTCCAATAAGTTAGTATTATACGTAATCTTCGCCTACATTTGCCTACAGCTTGTCATCAAGAAAGCTTTATTGAGATAAATCTAGAGCCAACTTGCAGGAACTATTAAGCGCCATTTCATTTTATCTCTCCCGTCAAAACTGTCTAATAGCTGGTCTATCCCAAAGAAATGATAAGAATCGTAAGACAGCTTTTATATGAATTATGTAACATATTGAAACGTACCAGGAGTGCTTGTCAATTAACGATTACTTAATAATACGGTAATATCGCTCTATCTGTCAGTTTTAGTGATTTTCCGCATCCTGGTGTCACCAGTGTGCACCCAATAGGTACTTCTCATAAATAAATAGTAGATCACAAAGTGTAACTAATAAATTATAAGACCTACATAATCACTAAGGAAGTGGAACTTTTTAGTTTTACAACGTGGCTTAAAAACTGGAAAGATTTCTGCATTGAAAAGCGGCGCTTATATAGGTACAGTAAGCGCTCAAAAGTGCATGAGCACGCTAAGAGTCGTATTGCTGTGAACACGCGGTATAGCTCGTACATTTGTATGTGTAAGCAACACGATACACACACCACAGATAACGCAGTTTTGCGCTACACGAAACAACAATATATTTCCGTCGCTTTAAACATGCACTATGCGCGTGAACTTGACCAGTTAATGGCATTGCTAAAATTCGATAGTAACTTAACAAGTGCAGATAGCAGAAAGCGTTAAGCGTTGGTATGGAATTCAAACTGCCTCAGGTTCTAATCTCGTAAAACACAGTGCGGTTTTTTGCAAATAATATTATTTTTGTTTTCGATAATAATATTTTTTAAATATTGCTGCTTTTTTATGTTGTTATTGCAATAAAGGTTTTAGAATAAAAAATGCGTGATATATGATAACAAAATTTAAAAAAATATGTTTATTCGTTATATTTATTTTACATAAGTTAAACAACTGCTACAATTATTTATCATTACTTCAGCTGAATAAGATGTGAAATAGATGTCAAGAAACTTAGAAGCAGTTTGTATTATTTTGACATATTTAAATTATGAAATATTTTAAATTTTTAATGGATTTTTTCACCATAAATATTAAGCTTTGATCATGGTCGAAGTAATTAAGTAATAAATAAGAATATTAGACTACTTAAAATGTAAAAAACTACTTACAGAATAGGTAATTTTAAGGTTAAATATGGGCAGTTTGTTTATATTTTATTTGTATTAATTATTTTACATTTTATTTGACTTTAGTAAATATTGGTTGTTATTGAGGTTAAAGCTTAAGTATTCATTTTCTTTACGAAAAGAAGATTGAAACTAAACCTCAAATTTTAATCCTAAAATAATACTATTACTAAAATAATATTAAACAATTTCGGTATAACTGCAAGAAATACGACAAACACCCTATTGAAACGTGCTTAAAAAATTCGCTACCATAAATTCATGCAATAACGAATCTGTTGTTTATTAAGTTGGTACGGTCAATATTTTAAGGTCAAAAACGGTTTTCTAGCTGGTCTTCAGTGATGCAAGCCTTCAGAGTGCACGGCGAACGGTTCATAATGACGTGTTTTTAATAATTCAGCAAAATATCTCGTTGGTATGAAACCATTTGTTTCATTCACCATTTGACGTCGCTGCTACTCGATAATAAGCCCCTTCCTCATATCGCTTAACCCTCACAGTATTTCTCTAGAACAAAGAAAAACATTGTTTTTATTACACATAATACCTTATTATTTATTATTCACTAATCGAATTAAACCTCACAATGAATTTAAAACTTTAAAGGCATCTTCTGTCTCAACAATACCTCTGTTCTATCAACAATACCCTTGATTAAGATTTATGTTTAGTAAAATATGAAATATATAAATGATAACACTCACACTTAGTCCGGTTTCATTAGATATTCACTTCACTTTTACGCAGCGCAATAATATTCTCTGATCTGATCTGATCTCTTCAATATATTTTATGCCTGCTTTTTGATAATAATAACCACAACACTGCGCTAAATGCTCGTCACCAATATTATCACGGCATTTACCAACAAAGTTCTATTAATTGAATACTTGTAGCAAACTGCATCTACCCCACAGAAATCGAAATAATTTACTTAGTTTTTTGTGGTCTACCTGCTAAACTTTAATATTTATGTGAACAAGACGAATGAAACTAAAAACGAATGATGATTATTGAACTAGTCATTGGTTGCAGACAAAGTGAGTGTGTGTGTGTAATGTGCGTGTCTACAGTATTGTAACAACTTATAGAAGAAGGTCGTAAGTCAAACCGAAGCGTCAGTCTATTGCTTTGTGAGATTGCTCATGGACTTTTGGTCGGTACTGTACCTACCCAATTCGCTTAAAGATCGTACAGCTACCTACATCTTCGGCCTAATGAATTTTTCGCCCATAGGACTATTTTTGAATTTATCCTGCCATTGGTAAGTTCAGCTGAGTGTACTAAAAAGTTGCACTGTTACAGACTGAATAATTTTTAAATTGCAAGACTACACCCAAAGTGGCATCTATATTAGGGGTTTAGATTCTTGATACTGATCTTACTGGAGTGGATTGATTTTATTTACAGGAATGACCACAAACTATTTATAGAACCGACCCAAATTACGGATAGTAGCAACCGAAAATAATTATTTTATGATATCCAGATAACCTTCAGGATATTAATTTATTATCCAGAGTCTGCATGAAACAATGTGTGTAATAACCTAATGATAACCTTTGTAGTTTGTAATAGGTTAAAATTAACGGTCATTTGTAAAGAGTTTTCCTTATCAGTCTCTGTTATGACACTGATGACTTGTTTTGTAAAGAACATCGTTATCAGTTAATTATGTAGACGGTATAGGTAAATATTGCAAACAGAATTTACTATATAAGTACAGCTATCAATCATCTATCATTGAGAATTTGGGAATGACGTGGGAGACAAAATTTTTTTTTGTCAAATAAAGTGTTAAAGTAAATAGTCTACTTTAGTGCTTAATGGTACTTGCTATACTACTAGTGTATTTGTTTTTAGATCACTATGATCGGCTTAATGGCTTTATGGCTATTTTGCAAGGTTATCAGCATATTTTTTTTTATCGCAACTCATCCAATAGAGGCACGGAAAATACGTCTCTATCTCTTCACTAATTTAGTAATCTCTATTAATTTCTTCTATTCTAAGTAACGGATTATTCTATCTTACTTATCGTTAGTCCGGAGTCCGTTCTATCAATAAGTAATCACTCATATTTATATCTTTATCATTTGTGTATACATTAGCAGTAATACCTTTCTTAATTATAATGATTATCTTTAATCCAATTGTTGAATGTATATGCTGTTGGGGCCCTTTATTAAAAAAAAAAAAACTAAAAAAAATACATATATCTTACATAATACTCAACGATATCGATGATTAAACCAAGCAGCTGTTAGTTAGTAATAATCAAAAGCTCAACAACGTGATTAAATTAGGCCTGTGCACTACTGCGTAAGGGCCAATTTCACTCCAGATTTAACTCTCGCAGTAGGTACGGGTTATTGTGCTCGTAATGGGCTCTGCTCGGATGCTCAGCGTATACCGGTAGCATTTACGATTGCTCGAGCATTCAGCGCCGGCGCTAAAGGCGCCTGTACAAGGAACTCGCTGACTTGAATCCATTTGCGTCTGCGTCGGTAACAAGAGCTGTCAAAGTGCATTGTTGTGGATTGTGTGGAATGCTTTATGGCTTCCATTTATGTATAAGAGCTAGGTTGCCTATTTGCCAACTTAAACATGTTTTTTTTCTTTAATCTGTATAAAATTATGCGTGACTTTATTGGTACAAGTAATTTATTATGCGTGAAGCCAGTGGCGTAGCGAGGGGGGGGGCGGAGGGGCGGACCGCCCCGGGCGCCACCATTAGAAGGGCGGCAAAAAAATATATTTTGTGCGGTCACTGGCGGTCAGTCAGACAATTAATTTTTCAAGAAGTTAGCTTTTACCCACTTGCACATATTAAATGTCCCTCCCGCCCAAAACAATTGTTGCAAATCACGAGTGCGGTCGGCCCTTGTTTGTGTTTAGACGTGTACATGCACGGTGTTAATGTGAGCGCGCGGGGCGTATGTGGGCACGCACACTGTCACACCATGCATACACGTCTAAACACAACCAAGGGCCGACCGCGCTCGTGATTTGCAAGAACTATAGGTACGTCTCTTCAAGGAAGTACGTGAAGTTTTGACAATTCAAAGAAAGTTTTTTATTTGTTTATTGTTTTTTTTTAATGCAAAATAATTATGACTGTTCTTGCTGAAAAGTTTTCTAGAATTAATGTATGTAATGTATAGTATGTATATGTTACCGTTAGAATACGGAATACGTTATTAAACGCATTAACTAGATAATCTGCAAATTACCGGGAACGATCCGTTAAAGTTTAAAATTTTACTTAAAGTAGTAGATATATGCATTCTATCGAGTTAATCTGCATATTAACGAATGCTACACCGTTAAATCGCGGAAGACAATGAGCGAAACACTTCTTTCTCGTTTTTTGCTAACGTAATATAGCATACACCATGCATGCAGCATGCAAGCAAGCACGCAACATGCAGCACGCATGGTTTCTGTCACAGCTCCGGCGGTCCCACGCGACCTTATCGTCGCTCGCCGCTCGCGGCTGAGGCTGAAGCTGCGGTGGTGATAAAACCACCTGCTCCTCAGCTCGCGAGCCGCCGCGCCCGTCCGCGCCTACGTGGGCTTAAATTACACTCTAGGGGTATGGCAGACTGGGCACGCCACAATTGTGACGATAAGACCCCTCTTTGAGGAGTGGCTTGAGAGGCGTCACGGCGTCCTCACCTTCTGCCTGACACAGGTCCTCACCGGACACGGCTGTTTCGGGAGGTTCCTGTTCAGGATAAGGCGGGAGGAAACACCCGGGTGTCACCATTGTGTGGATCGCCCGGAGGACACGGTGGAGCATACGGTGGAGGTCTACCCGGCTTGGGCGGAACATTGCCGTTTTCTCGTGGAGGCGATCGGCGGCGGTGATCTCTCGCGTCCGGCCCTGGTTCAGGCCATGGTACAGAGCGAGAGGAAATGGCAGGCCTTCTGCGAAGCGATAATGCTCGCGAAGGAGGAGGCGGAACGCGTGAGCGAGAGGCAAATTTCGCGCCCTCTCGCCCCTAACCGCCGCAGGAGGAGACGCCCAGGGCGGGAATCGCGAGCCGATTTCCAGCCATCGTAGGCGCGGGCTTGCGGACGGTGAGCAATGGGTATCTCACCGTCCGATAAGGACTAGGCCCGGGTCGATGGCGCGTTGTGTTCCACGCGTACCTCAAAGAGATGTCAGCAGAATTGACGGGGTCCGCTAGGGCCAATTCCTGCCGGGGCTGCAAATAAGGGCCGAAAGGGACATCGTGGCCCCCCGGCAACAGGGCAACCGAAGGAACACGGGTGGGTTTTAGTCAGTAAGAGTCTGACACGCCCTCCCGCTCCACCCAGAGCGGGAGAAGTTATTTGTATAGTCTGCAGATTACCTAAGAAGTCTACAGATTATCTGTTAGAACTAAAACAATCTTTTCCACTTCATCGGACTCGACCAGTTAATCTATACTCTAACAGATTTACGCACATTACCGGTAACATATACATTAAATTGAAATACCAAAATAAGAGGGCGGCAAAATTGTCTTCCGCCCCGGGCGGCCGACACCCACGCTACGCCGCTGCGTGAAGCTTCAGAAAAAATAAAAATACTTAATAGGAAAACAATTTCCAACTCAATAAACATAATTTAAACAGCCAACAATAAAATAAAATACAGCAATTTCAACTTCCGAGCTTTATATTCAATTTCAACTGACAATGTGGTAAAATTATTCTCGAAACCGGTTGATCCATCAGATCCCAGGTGCCCAGTTCAAGGGCAGGCACATTCATTACAGAAGGTTAAAACGGAAACTTTACATTAAGATCTATAATTAGCTCAGAAGTTCTTGAGGCATACACTTGAACACTGCAATTGTCTTAAGAGTTTTAAATCTCCATTTAAAGCGAAACGGAAATCACAATCGGCCATTGATTTTTCCATCTCCATTTTGGTGCCCATTGTTCAGTCTTTATCTTTGTAGTATGACGTCTTAAGCTATATAAATTGTATGCCCTATAGACCGGCCATGTACTTCCACACATCATTAGACTTATAAATTTATTCATCATTCGTTTTATTATATTGTGGCTTTGTCTTGTTTGTTACGGAGAATCACTGACTCCTAAGACACAGGCACATACACCTAGTTTAGGAGTCAGGGAATTAAAATTATTGTGACCTAGTTATAAGCCTTATATGCTCTTAGTTTTTGGTTCTTGTACTGTGATGGGTTTTGGTGAAATAAAGAATATTTATTATATTTATATTAAATATTATGGCGTAGAATCATTTCGATGTCATTCTAGTGCGAAGGTCGACACTAGTTGACATTTAAATTAGTCCGCAAAGTTCCGTGTCCTCTAACGAGAACGTGTAGAATTCGAATTAATAAACCAGGTAATGTTTTTGCAGACCAAATGTAACAAGACGAACCAGACATAGAAAGCAGGTAGTAAGTAGCATCCAAGTAGAAAGTTCAGCGGTCAGCAATGGTTTGAAATGGCTTCTCATTAAAATATTAATTTATTATTATTTGTAGCAGTTTTAGAAACTAATTAAGCGAAAAGAGAATGGACAAAAATTCTTAAGCATCTGCTTAGGAATTTTTTCGAAAAGTTAAAAACATGATTGTTGTGACATATTTTTGGTTATTTTTTGTTACATACCTATTCAAACTGCAATAGAAAAAGCGGCTTACTTTTAGAAATATTCTCATGAATAATGTTGGCTAAAATTATTTTGGTATGTCTAAGGCATTGAATTGCATTAGCTAAATAAGTACCAGCAACTAAAACCACAAGTAACGTGAAACTTTGGGAATGTGAACGTAATCCACTTACTTATATCACAAGTTCGGTTTTGTTTTAATCCATTTTGTTTGTAAAATAAATATGAATGTTCTACTTATTTTACTATTTAGTTGTGTATATTTTTAAATACCTATATTATCTTTCCCTGAATGAATAAAAATGAATCGTTTGTTAAATTAAAACAAACATCGATTTCTAAGCCAAAAACAAGTTTATAAAACAAAAGACTATTGTTTTACATCCCTAATTATTAGCCTTTTAGGGTTGTATCAATACAAAATCTCTCTTCAAAAATCGATTTTAAAACCCTATAAAAGTTTCCAAGCGAGGGGATCCGGTCAATGCCCTCGGCGACGCGCCACAATGCAAAAGTTCGCCGAAACGGGGCGCACGGGCACTCGCGCGTCCTGCCGCTGACAACTCCAGATTTCAATGTCAATCGTTAGCTTCCTTAAGAGTGAGTCATAAACTTGCCAGTTTCGGTTTTAAATCGAGGTCATGGACTCATGACACTGGAATGTAAGGGACAATAGATTTTTAAATAGGTCTCTGGTCATCACACTTTTCAGCTTTTGTGTACTTTCTTAAGTGTTCTTTGGTGTCACAGTGCTGACCACGTTTCGAAACCACGGCGTGTTATGTATCTGAGTCACGTGATCACACGGTGGTAATTTCGTCCTAATTTTAATACTGATTGGCCGTTTTAATGTTAACGGGTCGACCTCGAAATAGTTTAGTAAGCCGGTGTTGTAATTAAACGACATTCATACACACTTGTTATCCGCGTTATCAAACTGTTACTAGCCTAATTATTTTGTTTGGATTATTTTAATTTTACAACTAAGTTGATAAACACTTGATTCTCTTAGGAAATCACTCAAATTACTCATGCTTAAATGTTATTAAAGGATTTATGTTATCCGAATTACGTTTTAAGATAATTTAGTACCAATTTCGAAATTAAAATGTTTAGTTTCGATATATCACGAGAGTTTCAGCTTTTTTAAATCAAATTAATGTCATTAAGGTATTAGCAAATTAGCAAATATTTGCAACTATTTGCAAGAGACAAGAATTGCGTAAACACGCGCCATCCCCGGTGTCCGTGGGGAAAATCAATAATAATTTCCATCAATCGGCGCGGACGCTCTGCCGCGTCATCGCAGACGATCTTTGTCTTTGATTTAATTTGTTTTACACACTGCCAATGTAAAGGATGTATTCATTATGCTTTTAACACAGTATGACGCATAAATATTGCATGTATCGATTGGACTTACCATCTAACATGCAGCGACGGGACGCAACATCGTCCTCGTCAAACTCCTCGACGCCTGCACTCTTCTCCTTAGCCAGTTCCATGATGATTCACCCACTTGCACTCTCAACACTGTTTACATCACGCAAACTATGGCTGCACAATATTTATCACAGTACGAAGCCATGCTGAACTCGCGAGCTTCACCAGCTGATCGCGGGAACGTGTGTCGTCGCGTGGAGTCGCGCGGAAGCGCCTTATCTCGATAGCCGTAAGCAAATAACTGGTTGTAATCGACCAGTCGACCGCCGTACATCGGCCGTTCAATGTCAGTATCGAATGGACAATCAATTATGCGACAGTGTCGCGTAACGAGGAGTCGTGTGTCGCAACTTGGCTGCCTCGTAGTCTGGTATACGGCCGCACATGCGTAGTGTGGGGTACGGCGGAGGGCGCATGCGTGGACCTGGAGTATGGCGGTATCGACGAGCTATGGCAACCGAGGGCAAGTATGGCGACGGCGGGACGCCATGCTTGCGACTGACCGGCGCGCTACGCCGCCCTCTCGAATGGAATTTAATTAAGCTATTTGCTTGCAGCATCGATGCGAAATCGAACGCACTCAAGGCCTTCAACTTATTTTCTTATCACGCGGGTCTGCAAGCCTCAATTAAAAGCGCAAATCTTGATTCAGTTGATATTGAACTTTGTAATATTTTGACGGAAGTCCATTAATATGCATATTAGGTAGGATTATTGTGTACAAATAAATTAATTTCAATTTGAGTCGTTAACACACATGTCATTATTTGATTTGAATAGGTACATAATCACAAGCGTAGTTGATCAACCGATATAAATTAACAATTGAAAGAAAACATTCAAAGATTTTTCCTAACATGAATTCACAGTCGCATTTTGGTTAGGAAATCCTCCCAGGCTAACTGTCATAAAGCCTACGTAAAATTAATTTTGTCGTAGTTATAAATAAGTAGGTACCTAATATAAAACAAAAGAAAAAATGCCTATTTATTTCTACAAAATAATATGGTTATTCAAATAAAATATAAAAAATACAAACGCCTACCAAATTATGAACGGACAATGTACAGAGAGTGTTTTGTGTATTGCTTGATAAAGTTTGCTAGGCGCTCAACTATCGACTACATGCAAGCAGAATACACTAGCATAATATACAAAAAACTTAATTCATGTTTAGTATTTTTCATATAACGGCTACCTATCAAGAATAATAAAAAAAAAACAAAATAGTTAAGATTAGGTGTGAGTCATGTGACACATGATTAATCGTATTGACATTGCCAAAACTGGTTAAACGGAAAAAATTACAAGTTCTAAAGAAGTTACGGATGACATCATTTGGGCCCGGCCGAAGTTCAACAGTTTATCCGGTTGATTTGTATCATCATCGCGAAAATTGACAATGATGCAAGCTACGATAATAAGTAGACATTATTATTCTAAGCATGCTAACTTCTCGTTTTGATCGAATGTCTGTGAACTATTGTTACGTGCGACGAAAGTAAGTTGCTCTCAAATTACTTCAGGAACGCTAAAAATAGGTGTTATGAAACCTTAGAGTTTTAGCATAATTTTGTCGCAAAGTATTAAATTGGTACATCTGTATCCGGCGACAGCGACCCAGACTAATTTTCTTTTTTCCTTTCGTGAGCTCTCTGATAACTAGCAAAACCAAATATGGTCTTGAAAACCCAGTCACACCGTGTACAGAAGAGGTGATCAGCATCGTTGTTTGTGTACGCATATGAAGGCTTTTGGGACTTTTGCGTATTTGGCGCTTCTTGTCTAAGTCTTCAAGAAGACTTGCTTCAAAGCATTCAGTTGTTTGTGGATTGAGGTGCGTCATCTTTCTCGGTTTCAACAGCTATGCCGCAGGTCGTAAGGTGACGTTTAAGGACATCTTTGTAGCGCAGGTATTGCCCACCCTGTGCACGTTTTCCTTGGGCGAGCTCTGAGTAGAAAGTGGTTTTAGGTTTGGTTTGTTTTTTGGTTTTTCATTTTTAATACGCATTTAACAATTAACAGTGCCAGTTTTAAGATTTTCTTTCGCCGCACAGAACACATGGAAATTCCTGAGATCGATAAGAAGATACAAAGTGTTGTACTTTCGTTCACCGTCACGTTCCCATTGGCTAGAGTGTCTGACATCGCTGGCTGGGTCACAGCCCCAACATGATAAATAATGGTCCCCGGGAGATGTCGGGCATGGTTCCAAGTTTTGAGGTACATTCGAGAGAAAAGTCTTGAGTAAAATCGGTTTATTTTCTTTCCGATGTTATCGATAAATAAAAAAAACAGTGGCAATGGTGATTAATGTCTGTAATTTTTATGGTGTACATAATAAAGAATATTCTATCTACTATCTATCACTCCGGGAGTGCCGACAGAAGTGAAAACTTTAAAAAAAATCAGCACCGCGGTAATCAACGCGTTGATGTCTTTTACTCCACGGTGTCGGTAAATTGTGTTACAGTGTCGCGAAATCAATGGTTTAGTCCCATCTCAAAAATGCGCAACGCGCCTAAAAAGGTTTATTTATTGAATTGTTTATTTGCACCTTCGAGTATTAAAACACGGTTTACAATGAAAACAGCCCTTATGGTAAGTAAGGTTATAAATGCCCGATTAATATGTAGATCGGATCGGTTTTCAGCAGTTGTCTCAGTTTGTGTTGAATCGGTGTGCATAAAATATTTACTCTGACGTAGTCCCGAATATTTGGAGTAAATTGAGGTAGACATTTTCAGTCTTAAGTGATATTAGTCAATTGGAACACCCAATTTCTCTTTATTCAATCATTTATCGGGATCGGCAGCAATGATAGTGACGTAAACAACACTATATAGACCAATGAACGGTTGATTGAAAACGATCAAGACTATTCATTGCTCTATAAAGTCGTCTATAATTTGTTAAAGAATTCGTTTACATCGTGTTCATTATGCAGCCACTTTATATTCAATAGCGCACCTAGATACCGACCGAAATACGTAAGATACTAGCACTGTACCTATTCATGAAATTATTTTCATTTTGCGATCTAAATAGAGAAAGAAACAAAAAACCAGGGAGCTATTTGATTAACAATAACGGTCACTAAAGAATATTCAATAAAAGCGAATTACCTAATTACACTTCCGGGCGGCACATGCCTTAGCTGCAATAAATAAGAAATCTAAATAAAAATTACGACCAAATAATGGTTGTGCAACCGATTTGATAGCACACGACAATAAAATTAATAGCACGAAAGTGTGCAAGGCGATTCAGTGCCTCCTACAACAAAGCTCCATTCACACTACACAACAATGGTTACATTATTTTACGGGCGAAAGCACTTGCGCAAGACCATGTTAACGACGATTAAAATAATTAATGGTTAAACCTAATGACTTACATCACAGAGTCTCCTTTGATCGGCCGTTACAACGCTGTTTAGTCGATCTCATTAATAAAATTAACAATTAATGGTTTGTTCTCGATGCCTTTCTGAATTCTTTCGATGATGGGTACCTACTGAAGTAAGTATATTATACACAATATACACCGTAGAACAAGTCACTAACCGTTATAACTACGGACCGTGACGATAATGTAATCAGTGTCCTATTTGTAGTCATAAACTCAAAATCCTGTTTGGTGCTACGGCGTAGCGCGTAGACCTTCCCGTAGGCGCTCGGGCTACGAAACCGAATAATCGATATATGGCGCATAATTATTATGTTTATATATATTTAAATATCTCGGGACCTTAGGGTCCCGGTCTTTTGGAAGGCGTACGAGGGGCCGGAGCCAACTCGCAGAGGCCCCTTGGACAATTTTAAATGGAATGAGGCACCAACCGACGATTATCCCTGTATGCACTATGCAAGTATTATTAAGTATTGTGCACGTGGTAGCAAAAGTGCTATCGTGCACGGAGGCTGTATTAAATGGTTCCCTATCCGCCATCTCTAAGGTATTTGTATGCATGGAGGTAGCTAATTTACACTGGCGTCTTTACAAATGATTATTTAAACTGCCTCTTCTCAGAATCCGCTACATACATAATCCATTTCCTTATTAGAAATTCAAGCATTGACAGGTAACAGAAAATTACTTCCTTTCAACAAAATCCAATCATTTTGTCGTATTTTATATCCATTTTAAATAATGTTTGGTAAAGTAAGACAGTAATCAATGCAAGCTACTGCAAGCTTTGCGTACCATTGCATTACACGGCGAATAGCCTCGAGATGGGATCTTATAGTTAATGGTGATGATGGCGTTCAGTGCAAGGAGCCTAGCTACTATTCGCACGGTGTGGGCTAGGCTATAGTATAATCACTCACACAAGTGTTAGGACAGACTCACATTGTTGTGAGGAGTGTATCGTAGCTCCTCAGAATGACAACAACTCCCTTCAATAGTATTGCATAGATCGTTGCGTCTTGTGCCACCTATATATATTTGAAAATGGTATAGTTATATAACGTTAAATATACTTAAAAATGCGAATACGTCTGCCGCATATCAGATGACTAATGGGCTAAAAGAACCACTAATTGGGTCTCAATCAACGCACGACGACATCGCGGCTGGCCGAGACGAAGATGGTGGTCCCACCATCTTCGTCTCGGCCAGCTTGATTCCTACCGAAAGGACTGGCCGACACTAGCAATTGACAGAATTGTGTGGAAAAGGGAGAGGGAGGCCTTTGCCCTGCAGTGGCACAATACAGGCTAGTTTGATTAGAATGCGAATGCAGCTTTATATAATATGGAAATGAAATTGTACCTGCGTGTCTGCTAAAGATGGCAATTTTAACGTAAATAAAATAATAACGTACGAACTCATTTCTCTCGTTCGTGTGTTATTACTGAAGAATGTTGAATGTGCGTAAATTATGCACAATATAGTATTAGTCGACCTTGAGAATTATTTCATTCAGCAAATTGGCGTGCTGACGCCTCAACATGCGTGTTTAATAACAGCTGTTTCCTATGACAGTATATTAAGGTGTGTACTTTCGTAGTGGAAATTATGTGAAAATGTTTAGGAATTCATACTTTTAGACTTGTTGATACTCTGTAGTTGGTAAAAATGAGCTTCAAGCTTTACGCATCAAATTTTTTAGCTATTAAGCCATTTTGTTATTTCGCGTGTTGCAATTTACTGCATTTATAATAATGCTAACCTATTTTGTCCCACTGCTGGGCAAAGGTGTCCCCCATACTTTTCCACGCGATAAGTCTGCGAGGCTGAAATGGGACTAGGCGGGTCACACTTATAGGATGCATCAAAACAGATGGGCCAGGACCGTCACACAGTGGGTGCCTGATGACGGGCGTCGCCACCGGGACAGGCCTAAAACGCACTGGCGTGACGATCTGGACCCGTTCCTGACATAAGGAAGACTGGAAAATTTAAATATTGGGTACTGTCTTTTATTAACAGGAAAAACAAGGTCAGAAATAATTACTTGCGAATAACATTTTTGTTTTATTTTCGATAGCTTGTAGCGCCGAATCTCTATTGTATTATAATGATCAATCACTTTTGCGATCAACAGTCACCTACCTAGTACCTTGTACAGTCTGCAACAGTGTTATCTTTACATCTGAATAATAAGTAGGTATGCTGTTCTGTTAGATAACAATACACAACATGGCGACTACGGCTGTACACATCCATTCATTTTGTGTGTTCGTAATTAACACCTTCGACTTAATTCAGCTTTACGTAATTGTAGGTACGTCTATCGAGTGGTGGTGTAACTATTTATGGGAATATATAACATTTATTTATTTATTTATTTATTTATTCATATAACAATTCGCATTGTGTTTGAATTTTGTAGTACATTAATTAATATTTTACAGCTAAAAACAATGAATTATAAATTATGAATATCAAACAGTAAATTTCTCTAAAAATAAAATCAATAACTTATATGATAAATTAATATGAAGATATTATTATTAAGAAGGTAGGTGTTTAGAAGGAGTAAGGAGGTCTTTGAGCTGAAAGACTATTACTTTACACATATTTAAAAAGATTGTATGAAAACACTTACTCTGATTAAATTATAATAGTACTTTTTTTTTTGGGTGGGAAATTATCAAATAACTTCTCCCGCTCTAGGTGGAGTGGGAGGGCGTGTCAGACTCTTACTGACTAAAACCCACCCGTGTTCCTTCGGTTGCCCTGTTGCCGAGGGCCACGATGTCCCTTTCGGCCCATATTCGCAGCCCCGGTAGAAAATTATAATAGTACTGAATACACATTTCAGATTCTGAAATAGCAAACTCCATACATACATGCATACAGACATACTTCTTCTTAGGAAGAAGACAGACATATTATCAAATGCACTCACACACACACAATCACTGATAAGCCAAAATAGTGTTTAGTGTACCAATTTCATTGCTAAATTATTGGTAAGTTTTTCATTTGTTTAATTTTCATTTCCAACGGTGCCTATATAACTTAAGTTCTTACTCGTTTGTTACTCTACAGGTCAGAGTAATGAGGAATAATATCCCACTGTAATACAGTATCAACTAGTACCATACGGAGGGTTTTGGGCTGTTGCTGGCGGCCTTATATGTATATTGTAATGTCAACAGTATACTTATGATAATAATTGTGCACAAACAGATAAATAAATTTAGGAAAATACAGGCAATAAGATAAACAACGCATAATCAATCTGGCTAATCTTTTCCCAACTATGTCGGGGTCGGCTTCTAGTCTAACCGGATGCAGCTGAATACCAGCATTTTACATGGAGCTACTACCTGTCTGACCTCCACAGCCCAGTACGATACCCCTTGGTAAGACTGGTTGCCAGACTTTCGGAATTCTGACGATTTTTTTGGACATAATGTGTACTTTTTTATATTTGCAAATTTAATGAAATGATAATGTATATATTTTTTTCTTTTCTTGACATTTTCGGTGTTAAGGTATCTAAATATTGAATTTTATTAGCTATTGATGAAAAAAACTTCAGAACCATGGATTTGCCGGTTTTGAATAATTTATATGTATTTATTTAAACTTTTTGTTTTTATATGTCTTCATGTTGTGTTAGTTTGTAATTAATTACTTTTCGAAACAATTAAAAAAAAAATTAATGAAATAAATAAAAGACCCGTAACGACTGTCAAAGATCCACGAATGACAGCCGGAACCAACGGTTTAACGTGATTTCAAAGAGAATCTATCTACCTATCTAGAAGGCATAGACAAGTAACTTGTTACGTCGGGTGCAGACACGCGGACTACTTATATTTTATTTTTAAAAGTATTTCACTTATCTATTTTTATTTTATTTTATTTAATGTTTATTTCTGTATCTATCTATCCGTGACATCACTGTGGGCCCTATCAGAATACCAGCGCTGCGACATTTATTTTTTAAATGTCGCAGCATATGCTGAGATAGGAGCCTTTTGGCATCGTACAGGACTTTCTGCTTTTGTTTTAATTTTACCTTGTTTTTTTTATTATTTCATTTTTTATTAATGTTTTAAGGTGAAAGTGTTTAGTTTAATTTTTGATTCCCTGTGCGAGTCTCAATAAATACTTTTTCTTTCTTTTTTCTTTATCTATTCAGCCCGTAATGTCCCAATGCTGGGCAAAGGCTTCCCTTTTTCTTTCCCACACATGTCTGTCCTCTGCCATTGCGGGTTAGCACTTTCAGTAGGAGTCAAGTTCGTCCGTTCATCTTCGTCGTGCTCTGCTCCATAAAGACAAAAAAAAAACGGTAAGTTCTCATTACCGGAAAATGATATTTTGCAAAGCTGAGGGGTCGGTTGTAATAATGACTAAACGACGTCTAAATACGAAAATGCTAGGTTATCATCGCACTTGACTGTCGGCTTCTGAGCAGGATGTTGTTATTGACAGGATGAAGCTGCAGCCCGTCCTCTTCACCACAAGAAAATAAGTATAAAGTATAACGTGTCGGTACTTTATATTATAGCGTTTGTCTTTTTACCCGGCTACCGCGAAGCAAAAAGGAGGGTTCAGGGAGAGGTACAAAATTATAATGGCATGCGACCATTTTTGTACCTATGTCTTGATTTCTGACTGAAATATTTTCTTGTTTCATACTTTTTAGAGCGTGATTTTTCAGTAGTCGGGTTTTTGCCCTTATTTTTCTTGTGTCAAAAGCTTTACTCTAAACGACGTCATCATCAGCCTATAGCAGTCCACAGCTGGACATAGGCCTCTCCTAATAATACTTTATTTACATTACTTACATTTCTATTTTCTTTTAATGTCCCTCGGGTATCATCGGATTTACGAATGCTAATTTCCATGTCCATCAATTATTAGATTTATCGTGTATACTAATTTGAATTCAGAACTAAGTACTTTATTGTTGTTTTGTTTTGATTTTCGTGTGAACTAAATAGAGCTGTAAAACTATTTTCCTATCTGTCCTGCCTGCGACTTTAGCACCTTTCCTACCATTTTTAAAATAAATTACATTAAGTTAAAAGAGTGTTAACAACTCTAAATACTTCCAAGTCGATTGAGAGCGTCCGGTCTGCACCAAGTGCAACTGCAACTAATAGAAATCCGACGACTGACGAAATACGAGGTTTGCCGAGGGACATTAAGAACATATTTGTATGTACTTACTACCAACGTAACTACCAACGTGTTTATATTTGTACGCCGTTAAGGCAAAACATGACTGTGCTATAATTTTATTTTAACATCTTGCATGCCATGTGTGTATACTTATGTTTTGGACAAATAAATTATCTTATCTTATCTTTAGGTTACGATAAGCTTGATATAATTTCCAGTAATTTTGCAGCTTCATCACTATTTTTAATAAGCTGTCAACGGCAGACGTTGAATAATTGCGGCCCAACCAAGTATTTTTTTTTATTATGACAGAATAAATATTCATTCGTGCTTAATCTTGTTGATATTTGTAATAGATAAAAGACATTAGGGAATAGAATACTTAACTTAAATCAATGATGATTAGTAAGTTAAGTAACTCTATTCCCTAATGTCGAAAATGTCGATTCGCCTGAAATGGCGAAAATGGACCTCCTAATAAATTCTACAATGGGATAATTCTAAATGACCTGCCTTTGGTCATATATTTTACACTCATTAATTAATTGGAAATACTTAATCAGCACAGTTCTGAGTATATGTTCATTTTAATGTCTTTTTGATGTCTTGGTCGTTAATAAATTAATCATTTTGTAATTACTTATATCATTTTCTATATTTAGCTATTACTAGTCATAGATTTTATAAAAATATTGTAAAAACAATAATGAGATTTTAAACTGCTCATACACGCCTCAAACATCTTCAGTGCACACCATAGAAATATAAATAGAGTGTTGAACCTCTTTAAACTTTCCCTAAAGCATTCTATATGGCACCTCTTTAGGTGCCATAAAAATGAGTATATGAAATTGAATAAAAAAAAAACATAAACGTGCGAAATTTCGTGGATATTCTGGTTCTTTGCATAGCGGAAGGGAGGAAAGTAAAGTGCTTAAGAATTTTACATACTTATTTCTCACTAGTGACCCGCCTTTGGTTTGCGTGGGTGCACTCTATTAATGTGGCGACATATTGTCAATACATCAAAATAACAATGCTATATCTGAGTAAATATTAATGTATTATTTATTTATTTTTAGCCTATGTTGTCCCACTGTATTAAATATTATACTTTCCGAAATAAATACTCTCTAAATGATTGTGAAAACCACGTCAAAATCATCAACCACAAACAAACATGAAAAGCGACTTTGTCTTAAGCTATGGATATAAATATTTGTCAATGTGTGGTTTGTTACTGTGTCATAGCCAATAGTGTTACCACAATGTGTAAATAAATGTCTTGTTTTCTTCTTTTTTAACCGACTTCCAAAAAAGAGGAGGTTATATGTTCGTAGCGTATGTATTTTTTTTTTAAATGTATGTCCGCCGATTTCTCCGTCAATTGTGGACCGATTTAGAAAATTATTTTTTTGTTTGAAAGGGTATGCTCTCGAGCGAAAAACACGTTTTTTGACTGCAAGTCAAAATTTTTGTTCAGCAATAATTCCAGTACCTAACTCCATAGCCCACACGGAGACGCGTCTTTTGAAACCTCGCACGTTTGCTTAGCGAATATAAAAAGTAAAAAAAATTGCCCTTCGTTTGATTGTATATTGGCACTTTGCAGCTATTTCCTAATATTCATGTAATTCGTTATTATTTAATCGTGCTTTTGTATGCTGTGTTACGTCTTTTGTGTGCACCAAATAGACGATTTATCTATTTGATGCAAAACGTAATAGCCCGGTGAAAAACCAAATAACCCGAAACGCAAACCTCGTTTTCGCACGAAACCTAAATATTTGCAACTTCTATCTACCAATTATCTATACCACTATATCATTGGTTCTATTTCTTCTTCTGTCGTGACATGGAAACCTAGCTCACGCCTCGCAGCATGATTCAACATCATCAGATTAAGATCTCAGATAAGATGCGGTTGCCGATTCTCATATATTTTTTACTGCTCGCGTGCCTACTTGTGCTACTAGAAAATTGTTATTGTCATACTTAATTTTCTCAAGCTTCGAAGAAACAAGATTTATTTAAGATTTAAGTAAGTTGACGTGTTGTGAATTAACAATTAATGTAGTTTTTATTTATTAAAACCTTGTAAGTGTGATAGGAATTAATTATGTGCCGTTTTTTGCACCATCATCGATGTCATGTTTTCTAGAGGCGACTTTTTGTAAGCTTCGATGTTTTTCCTCGATGTAATTTACAATGTTTCTTTGGGTTAGAGTTTGTTATTAATATCTGTGACATCATAAACTAATATTAATAAAATTATGTTGAAAATATCAAATTATCTGATAATTGCCAGGTTGCTATCCAATTATTATTTCACGTTCGATTATAAATTGGAAGTGTTGAAACTGTAGCCTGTTACTTAATTTAATTGGTACTTTCTTTGTTATCAGCGAGCATTCGCTGCCTCAATAATTTAGTATCTCAGTTAAAACAATACGATAAAGTCATGCACATTATATTTCCTAGGTTTTGTTCTCCGGGTTCCTAAGGTATCTAGAAACTTGTCACCTGGCTAGCATTTCGAGTATTTCCGGAGAAACTAAGTGAACATTAGATTAGATTTAATTGCGTCATCTATTATACTTCTAATTATAAGTAGGTAGACATACCTTAATGTACGAGTAGGTAAATAAATCATAGAACAATACAGTAGGTTTAATAAAGCTAAATGATGTACCTACAATGTTTTTTTACCGTGCAGTTCATCAATCAACACAATAAGGTCAAGACATCAGTTACTGAGTTTTATATAATAGTACTTATAATACTTAGCCAGTAAATGACAGGAAATTATTTGCATGTACATTAATAATAATCGACTACACAGATAATATGATATTATGCAGGTTAATATTGTAGAATTTGTCATACCTATTTAGCAAGCGGATGTCAATATTTTTTTCAAGTAATATCGATTTCTTAAAATGGTTACATGTGTGTGTCACAAGTACTTATGGATTTACATTTTATTAGAAATGTTTTTTGGTTTGTAAAAAGACTATTATTCATTTAAAAACAAGATGTTACCGAACTCAAGTTTTCCTTTTATTCTTCGCTATTTTTGACAAACAGTTAAACTTCGCATTTTAGGAAAACTACGGTTGTAGAAGATTTCCGTTTACTGACACGTTATGTAATGCAGTAACCGTTATCCAGTAATGTTATTATACTTAGAAGACACCGACGAGTTAAAGTAACCGACATATTTCCGAGAACAGCCAGGAAAACTGTCAAGAAACTAGGTACCTCTACCTACCCACAATCATGGTGTTTTACCGTCCGTTTGTTTTTGTGCTACGATAAATCTCATTTCAAACAAGTTTATTTAAAAAAAACCGGCCAACTGCGTGTCGGACCACGCACAATGAAGGCATGAATTTATTCCAAAAACAAACTTAATATTGTTCTATCCATACTTCACGGTCAATTCTTCAATTGCAAATGTTAAGTTTGTAATCGCAAAGTAAAAACTACAAATTAACAATTTTCGGACATTTCCAAAGGGAAATGTCCGAAAATCAAGCAAGGTCTCATAGCACAAGTAAAGACTTGTGCTATGAGACCTTGCTGCTTGCCAAATTTCATGATTCTACGTCAACGTGAAGTACCCTATAGGTTTTGATTGCAAGTATCAAAATATGTTGCGTCGACCTAAAAGCTTGATTTTTTTTAGAACTCCAAGAGACTTGGTAACTCCACGCGTTCCTGAAAAAAGGGGTCTTGACAGACTGACAGACAGACAGATAGACAGACGGACAACGAAGTGATCGTGTGATCGAGTGATCAACGGAACCCTTAGGTTCCGTTGTTTCCTTTTGAGGTACGAAACCCTAAAAACAGACAACATACCTACCTAAATTATATCCTCACATTTCGTTTAAACCAAAATATATATGTCGCATGAAATACAGTGTTGCCGGCTGAAGTACTCTATACAGTCGGTGCGCTATGACGGAGTCTAAGGACCGGAGGCCGAGGGCGCGAGAAACAACAGGAGCGCCAGTCACCCTTCAGCCCTAGGAACTGTCACACGTTCATGAGACGCGTGCGCACATTTATTCATCCAAAGTTTTTATTATTTTATCTCGATTAATGAACAAGACTAATTAGGACAATAGTTGTTAATTGTGATTTGTGTAACTCTATAAACTAAGTGAAGATAAACTAAATGTAAGAAGCTGTTATCATCTTTTAATTGCCCGAGATCCACAAACAGCCCACAACAATGTCAGAGGATGGAAGCACGACCCCTCTCCAATGTCCTGTGCCGACATATATAAGGCCAACTACCTTTTTTTTTTTTTTTTGTGGGAAATTATCAAGGCCAACTACCTACTAGATGAATAAATAAGACAAAACTAAAGACGTTCGTAATTTGGAAGTAAAAAACAAAATTAAATAATCCGTGCCTCGGAAAGCACGTTAAGTCGCTGGTCCCGGCTGTCACACTTGGATCTTTGACAGTCGTTACGAGTCGTCAGAAGCCAGAAAGTCTGACAACCGGTCTTACCAAGGGGTATCGTATTACCCAGTTATTGGGTTGCGGAGGTCAGAAAGGTAGTCGCTCCATGTAAAATACTGGTATTCAGCTGCATCTGGTTTACTGGAATCCGACCCCAACATAGTTGGCATGAGGCTAGGCAGATTGATTGAATTAGTAATAAGGCGGTGTCACAACTTCATCTTGCTGGTATAAAACAGGATTTCCAATAAAATACTGAACATTTATAATAGATCCATTATCTATAGGTACTTTCGCGGTAAATTAGAAATTACTGATAAAATATTGATTGCCCTACGTTTTACAGTCTTTAAGGTTTTATAGCTGATAGAAAAATAATGGTTTGCACATTAAACATCTCATTAAAGTTATACGGAAATCCGTGGAAAAAGTAAAATTAATTGGGAAAACTTTCCAATGCCTATTCTAATTAATAAAGAAGTCGATGGTGCATGCAATGTGAATAAAAATAAAAGTTTCACGTGTCTGTGAAATGCAAACTTAAAAATTAAAATTCACCTGTCAAATGTCACCTTTACCTTTTTTTTTTTGGTTGGGCATTATGAAATAACTTCTCCCGCTCTGGGTGGAGCGGGAGGGCGTGTCAGACTCTTACTGACTAAAACCCACCCGTGTTCCTGTAGTTGCCTATATTGCCAGGGGTCACGGTAACCCTTTTGGACAAAACCGCAACCCTACCTACAGAGTCTACTGATCAATCGTCAATCAACAATTCCATTTCTGGGCTGGACAAAGGATTCTTTCACAGAGAAAAAATCGGTTCCGGGCATAATAGACAAGGGCGTCGTTTCTAAACAAGATCTCATTAGTTTTGATAAGCTAATTGGTAAGCGTTGTGTAGAGCCTGCGAACCTCTATCCCTATCTTCATAAGTCAAAAGCAAGCAGAAAGGCAACTCTACTAGAAAATTACTAAAGTCATATGAATCAAGATTTTCACACCTATTTTCCTTACATAACTAGGGCATGTGCAGAACTGTAAATAACTTACCACTAAATACATAAGCACGACTAAACGCGGCAGTAACGTGAAGAGATATATATGTGGTGATGCAACTATGTAACTATGTGCATACGGAGATGGGTACCCAGCTCTCGGCAATTGAACACGTAATCGATATGGAGTATCTACATAATTATGTCACTTCCTTGTACCTACATAGGTACTCTCATGAAGTGTGTGATTTGTTAACCGACTTCCAAAAAGGAGGAGGTTATATTTTCGTAGCGTATGTTTGTTTTTTTTTTTTCTTTTCTATGTCCTCCGATTTCTCCGTCATTTGTGGACCGATTTTGAAAATTCTTTTTTTGTTTAAAATGGTATGCTCTCAAATTGGTCCCATATAAATATTAACTTTGCTTGGGTAGTTTTTGAGTTAGCTACAAAATACGCATTTTTGTTCCCACTTAGTATGTAGATGATATGATAAGTTCCTGTCACTGGTAGCAGGTAGTGGTATTCGAATGTGTGTGGGGTAGGTACCACAACTAAAAAGTGAAAAATAAAAACTTTATACAAAAAAAAAAAAACACTACAAAGTGAAAAATAACTTTAATTTCGGAAGTCGGTGGCAAAATTTGAAAATACAAAACCCAAGACACCGACTTCCGAAATTAAAGTTATTTTTCACTTTGTAGTGTTTTTTTTTTTAAGTCGGTTGTTTTTTTTTTCCTTTAAATATGATCTTTTATTGTCTCTTTAGTACCTCGTGTTTCTTCATCATTTATAAAATAGTATTTAATTTCCAACATCGTGTTATCAAAATAGTATTTTTTTTAATTACATAGCTGTTTCTAGACCGAAGTACCTACCTTGCTGAAAGTTAAGGAACCGGTCTTTGCACAGCAGTAAGACGGATAAGACTGATATCAGCTGTAAAGACAACATAGTTTCATTTCTGAACCTGAAATGTCCACTGAAAAATATGGAACTCCATGTATTAGGGCACCAGTGAAGCCACAGGTCGATACAATGAAATAATTACTGTCAAAATAAAATTACTATCAACTGTAATTTATCTACTTTAAAGTACTTTCATCTTCATACTCACATTTATTAACAAAAGGATGTTAACTCATGTAAGTTCCTATTACAAAACACAAAACAGGTTTCATAAAGAAAGTCGGTGATTAAGCCCAAATATCTATCTGATAAGCCCACATGGTGATTAAATGTTCGACGTTTGTCTCCACTATCACAACCCACATCTGAATAGAGGATAAAATATCACCAGGAGGCATTGTAATTAGAGCGCTACACCTCCTACAATCGATTATGTAGTTCATACGTAACTAAATCGATTCTTCGTGACTCGATAACTTTTGTTTGTTTAAGACGTCATTCGATTCAATGCGTTGTCGTTAGGTAAATTATATAAATTATGTATGTTATTTCATAGTGCTGTCTATATTACGGTTATTTGAACTTGTGCAAATGGTTTTTCTGAAGTGTTTCACGCATACCATTTCGCGATTACAGCGTCAAACTACTTTCCAAGTGATTGGGAAATCACGAGTCTGTGTGGCCATGGTATACTAAAGCTTCTGTCACTTTTATATTAAAATAGCCGTAAAAGTAAAGATTTACAACGCGTTTACGTTTTACGGTGTAACAGTACACGAGACGTGCCATTATCCAATGTTACCTTTGATGGTTCATTATCTGTCGATCAAAATTTCTTTGAGGAAGTATCCTGAAGCATGATCAGATTTGCAAGAATATAAGTTAATTTTATTGCAGTCGTTTTAATACTAATTCTTTTACTTAAATATTTATTTATTATTTTTAATTATCTATATTATCATGACATTTTTAAATATTTAGACTCAAGAGTGATATTATACTATATTTTATTAATATTTGCAGGCCATTGTTTAAGGCAAACGTGATGATCTATTTTTATTTTATTTCTACTTTTAATATCTCTTTTATCCTGACAATTTGTTGTATGTATTGTACACATGTTTGAGCAAATAAATTATTATTTTATCTAAATCATAATAGTTGGGTTTAACATAACACATAAACTTGATTAACTGTTAAACTTATTACAATAAATCGGCTTCACAATAAAACCGCACGAGCTGAATCGACTAAATGGCAGCGATTAATCAGGTTGCATCTATTAAGGCGAGCGCCAATAAATATGAATATCGATCGCACTCATTTGCAATAAATAATCGATTACGTAATCGGTGTCACCTGTCGCAAAGCGGGCGGCGACCTCACTATGATATAACGGACGCAACCCATGAAAAGTAACTGGCAGTTAATTTAACAGGAAACGTAATTGGATACAGGCATGTGGTTTAAATGCCGCAGTTAAAATACATCTGCCTCAAAATGTAATATGAAAGGAGGTGTCCGCACGTCTGTCGGTTTGTTGAATGAAAATGTTTGAACTGATTTCGGTCGAGCTTTTGACCTTTCAGCCGCTAAAGCTTATGCAGAAAACACGAGTAATTTTTTAAAGCGGCCAAGCTAAGCTTTCAATTAAATAAAAATGTAAGTATTTGAGTATTCCAATGATCTTTCTCTACGCTAATTGTAAAGAGCTTTATAGCGAGAAAACATGATGTACACAATTTATGTGTGAAATTCATTCAAATTTGACAATTTGAAATCTTGCCAGGTAGTAAAAAAGTATAAGAGCAAGTTCCTTGTTGACCCAGCACAATAATAATAAAAATGTAGGCACGGTAATTGTTCTTGATTGCGAATTGGACTAAATTGGAAATAATTACGGAATATCTTTAACCATGTATAAAAGAGAAAGTACGGGGTCATCATAAAAATTTGGTTTAATTTTGATAATCGTTTCGCATCGAGTGATTTGCAAAAATCGATTAATTTTGATAAATCTTGGTAGGTAAGTTAAGGAACTGCACTTTCAAAACATGTCGATTTAAACAAATTGAAACAGGTATTTAATTTGCGAACATTTCAGTGGAAAATGTAATGGGTGTCAAAGTTCGAGACAGTCATTAAGATGAACACTTATATGGAGATTCGATTAAGCCGACAAACCTAGAATCCGACTTTAAACACAATGAACTCCGGATGATGTATCCATTATTAAGGCCAAGTTATTAATTTGCCAAATGCATTTACGAAGATTTCAGCACACTTTCTTTGAACAAAAAGTAGTTTGTAATTGAATTGATGATTCTCTTTGAAGGTTTATGGTCGGTGCGTTCCTTGGTGTGTTAAGCGTGCAGGACTTTTTGCGAACACTTTAAACTTATGTAATTAACCCGGTTTCATTTGCCATATTATATATCAATTATATACTCTCGCGGAAGTTGCACGCGACGATTTGTAATCATAGGTAACCGTTCTTTTGCTGTATCATGTGTGCGTACATAATGTATTATGATAGGCTATGTAATCTTATTAAATCTAATGTCATGAATCATTCCAATTATTTGGCGACTCAATAGTAAATAATTTATTTCTCAAACATTAACTTCGCGATTGCAGGTGGATACTGCAGTATCCCACAGTCTTGTAAGGATAAGTAATTCTTGTAGGTACTTCTAGCGTTTATTATTCATATAAATTCCAGATCGCTTTATGCCCATCTGAGGGGACACCTGAAGCAGCATTTCAATGTACGTGTATACAATGGTTTGCCACTGTTCCATTGACAATAGCCACTTCAACGGAACCCTTGTTCGACTGAAGAGATGAAAGCTGATGTGTCTCCACACTGTATTTACCATTGTATAAAGGCAACATCAAGTATGATAGGTAGGTCAAGTGCAGGGAAAACATACATTATAGTTGGAAAATGGAGATGAGTTCAGCATCTAGATACCCATCTAGCCTTTTCCGTAACAACACTGAGGTAGGCTTTAGCAAAATCCGACTGATTAGCTTCGTTAGAGACTGACACATTTAGATCTACGAATCCAATTTACCCTCGGATAAACCCACAGCTTTGCGCAGTCTTTGGAGCAAAAACAACCAATTTGGCTTGGTTTGAAAATGACATATCCTAACTTATAATCTGGCTTGTGTGTGACATTTGTGTTTATAATTGCCTGATATAGGGGCAAATCTTAGTCGTAGTATGACAGCGGTGTTTTTTAACCATGTGTTTTAGTAATAAATGATTTTATTTCTGTAAGTAGTTTTGTACAAACGCTTTTACACGTCAATCATATTGTAAAAACTAGATGAGGTCGGCGTTTTCCATCTGACTTCTCTGCGAAAAAAAGCCGCAACAAACTCAGAGGTTGCAGTTTCTTTTAAAGTCCAGACATAATCTTGGTCCGATCATGTGAAGACCATGTAGATAAGTGTCTGAAATGGTGTTTTGAGAAAAGAACTACACAGATTGAATGGACCTGTCCAGTCAATGCACCAATTTATCAGTAATCGTGCAGCTCAAATCAGAACTTAAGGAGCTCAACGTATAACATCTGATTTCGCGTCATGTATATTTCCCCAAAATTTTTAAATATCTCTCGTCATCGACATCGCCTCCATGTCATGAAGGTTGTGTCCGAAGTTCGAGGCTTGTCAAGTTGTTTACCTTCATAAAATATTAGTAGAATAACAACAAAATTTATCACAGACATGAAATTAATAATTACTTCTTGTAGGTACCAGCTGGGGTATTTAATATAGTAATAGGGAAATAAACCTGCCCATAGTTTAATTATTAATTAGAGTGAAACCTAACATCGTGAGCATAAATCTAAAAAGGAATTAACTACAACCAGCTCGGCAGACTCGGCTGTAAATGGTAGAATACCACATATATCCTATTACGTTCTAATTGTTTGTTCAATGAACATCATTTACTATTATTTATTAGCGTATGCGAATTGCGATTTTTTTCGGTCAAAATGGTCGTAAAGCTTATTCCGTCCATTATTTTCAAGTTGTCATCGCAAAATAGAAATAGGGTTTTCTAATATCTGAAAACCTGTAAAGGCGGGTCTGGGTACAAAGTTTTATGACCAAAAAATGTCTAGATATAAATTGATTATGTCTCTGAGCATTAATATACTTGTAGCAAAAGTTGTCAAGTTAATAGGTACATTTTTGAACTACGTTTTAATTGGCGCTTTATCAACTGAAGCTCTGAAATATCAAAGTGCATCTTTAGTGAAGGTGTCAGTAGTGATGCAACCAATCTAAAATTAAGACGAAAAAAATTTAGTTTCATAACACCACTTCACACGAACCGATTCAAGGATGGAGGGCATTATGTACTGGTAGGTATACGTCAAGAAAAAAATAAGTTCTCTCATAACGGCGTCTGGTTAGGCCCTTGTATGGGAGTGGAACTTTTTGCGTAACCGACCAGCAAATGGAGAAATATTTTGCTTTAGTTGAGCATTTATGAAATGTAAAGCTTTCATTATCTTGGTTTTTATTTTATCGGTTTAATACCATAATTCACTGTATTGCAGAATTATTTTTATCCGGTGAAGTATTAAGTATAAAATGCGCTTTTGTAACATGCCTGGGACCAACAAATATGAAACGTGTAGGAAACAAATTACGCGTATATTTCCTGCAAATCGAATGGGGGGAAATTGGTCACTGTAATGGTTTTAACAGGCCGGTAATATATTCACTTACGTGCACTTGGCATTCTTTCGAATAAAGTTTCCCTGTCTCTTTTTTAGTGCCCGACCACAGTCGACTTCTTAGGAGTTTATACTTTTATTTTGTGACCTAGTTTTTTAAGAAGTCCAATTACAATTTTTAAAGTCCATGTTATCATGTTTTTGCCACGGAAGAGACAGTAAAATTCTCTTAAAAATGTCCATATACGCTGCTTTCACGACAATTTCTACTGTTTGTCGTTCTGTTTACGCCGTAAATACAGAGGTTTGAGCGGCATTTGCACATTAAGCTTTTATCAAGGTAATGGAAGTTTTATTAACGAAAGAAACTGAAAGTATATCAAGAGCAAAACAAGTTTTAGATCTAAAACCGAAAGTCTTAAGGATGGGCAAATAAGATGAATTATGCAAATTACACGTAGGTTTAATCAACTTTAACGATGAAATCCTGGCCATTTAAATGATGTAGATTGCGTTAATCTTCTTCAAGTATGCAGAAATGATGATGAAAGGCTTCGAGATCTAATACTAATTAAATTATTATATATATTATTATATACCTATATAATAACATGAACTTATACACTGTGAAATTTGAATCACAGTTTTGCTTGAACAAACGTTGTTCAGACCATGGTCTACTACCATACTACAGCATCCAATTTAAAAAAATCAAAATTGGTTTTTGAAAAACACAAAAAAAAAACAAAGTTTAAAATGTCAAGATTATCGTTACTCCCTACAACACAGACACCACGCATGGGACACAGCATTGTTTACAGGGAAATGTACCTCCATAAACGAAATTTAGTAAGCAGTAGATAATCTTGACATTTTAAACTTTGTCTTTAAGTGTTTTTTCAAAAACCAATTTATGTTTTTTTTTAATTAGATGTTGTAGAATGGTAGTAGACCATGGTCTGAATAACGTTTCTTCTAGCAAAACTGTGATTCAAATTTCACGGTGTATTTTAATATAATATATTATTTGTTTCGAAAACTATTTCGAAACATATTATGATTTGTAGGTGCGTGCCTAACATAACATTACACCTGTTTTCCTCCAAAGGTTGAGCAGAGATGTACCTACATAGTACTCCCACATCTCGCCAGTTATGTTTAAGTCCCATATAATAGAGGGCGAGCCTATTGCCGTCAACCATGCACAAATCCAGACTCCGGACTGCTACTGAGAAATTCCTGAGGGTAAAATCCAAAACCACTTTGCCCGATCTGGGAATCGAATCCTGGAACTCATGCTCAGTAGTAGCGCTAGTACCAGTAGACCAACTAAGCAGTCAGGTAGTAGATAAGTACCTACTTGGTATTTTTCAATGTGCTCTCATACGTACATCAGTAAATATTAACCATGGGCACTGATCGATACTGGCAATGGGCACTAGCAACCAACGCTACACAAATGTTGTACAACCAACTGTAACAACTTCCCGACAGCCCAACAAATACAAAGCCAAAGTTCAAACTAAGACATGTCCAACAATCATTACGAATCTAACAACTGAAACAAGACGGAAGGTGGTGCAAGTCGCGCAGTTAGAGCACTGTGCTGATAAGCAGTACGTGATCACCTGGAGCCCAGGAAGGAAAGCAACCAGGGCAAAAACTAGGAAATTGATTCGCGATCGTGCAATGAATCAGCTGAGGGCACCGCGCTTGAACTCATGCTGATAAGGAATTTAATAACCGCATACTTTGCAACAGGGGCTTGTAATGGTGTTGAGTTGTTTGGATGTGGGATACTGTGTCGTTTCGGTAATACTATTGGACGATTTCTAATCAGTGTTGTAATGACTCTCATTATATCGTAGCCCAAACTCAAACTCAAAGCATTTATTTCAATTAAACCACTTACAGGCACTTTTGTCGAGGAGTCGGTCAGTCATAAAGATGAAGCTAAGCCTTGCAAAGCAAAGGAATGAAACTTTTTTCATTATGATAGGTTTTCTTTTTTATTTAAACGGTATTTAATTGCAATTGCATGACATGCAGGTGCAGTTGGTGTGAACTAAGGCAATTCATATAACATCACGATTTGCTAATGATTGCTCAACCACATCCTTCTTTCAACAATCTGAAACATAAAATCAGCATTTCCTCTTCCGAACTAAAATAATAATTTATATTTCTGAACCCTGATTTGAAAGCCAAGATCTCAAACATGAGACACTCGACAGCGTTGTAATGTTTCAGCGATGAAGGGCCCGATCGGCGCGCGCGCAGCTTTCCACGTCCCGCTCCTCGGATATCTGTCCCTCTAGACATAACAAGATAAATCGACTTACATTTGAAAGGTAAGCAATTTGTATAGTTGTCTCTAGCGTGAAAGCGAAATCAGTTGTTGAACGTTTATGTATAATGTGGGTAGGACGTAAAATTAAGTAAATGTCCCTCTAGCTACCGAGCTATGCTAAGTGTGGGTCGTAGAATGTTTCGTACCGTATTGTAGATGTAAAATCTATTGTGTATTCTATTATTAGAGAGCTAGGCCCATATCCTATTCGTTGTTTATTATTTAAGACCAAAGTGTAATCTTGAGCTACAATATGGCTATTTCATATTTTACTACATAAATTCTGCTGTACAAAACTATACTTAGTGTATGCAATAAAGTTTCATAGCTAATGGTACTTACAACTTCTCGTATTAAAATCCCTCATGCTAATATTATTCCTCGAGGTAACAGGCTCACTTTCACTGAAAGCTGTAATTTCAAAATGAATTTATTCATTTGTTTAGTATTAAGAAATGTGGTAGTAATTTTACCTTTGAAACCGTGAGTCTTAAATTTTATTTAACGACCCACGGTTTCAAATTTAAATACTCCTTTCTAACGTGATTTAATTTCATGATCTTCCCAACTTTCCCCACTCTGGCGCACTTGTTAACAATCGAGAACTTCGACCAGGGTTCGGTCACGAGTGAGTGCCCATAGAGATGCCTCCACGACGGGAATCGAGTGATAATCGATTCGATACACTCGGGATAATTTCAGTCTCGGCACTAGCTTTGATCTTCGAACATGCATGTCTATGATGCCATTAAGACGGTAAGTACCTCTGCAGGTATTTGAAGCATAAATATGCCATTATACCTACAGAGCGTGCACAGTATGCGCGACGGGGCCTTGAAAATTATTACAGCTTTCGTTGTGAGATAATCAGGGCAACGCTCCTAACCTGGTCGGGCTTAGGAATTGCCTTATTAACTCAAGTGGAAGACTGGCATTACATCAAAATAAGTATTAAACATTCGCTATTGATATTACTGTCTGTAATACGAAGAAAGAAATATTGGTTATTATGTTTGCAACAATAGCAGCTTAACATGTTTGGTTATAGATGTTATTTGATTTAACAGCTCACCGCAGAACTTAAACTCATGAGTTTATGACCCTCCGACCTCCAGTTGATTTACTGTCGTTGTTTCTGAGGAAAGCGACATTTTTCTTTGTTATCTCTATAATTGAATTTTATTGTTAAACTCCCTAATTGATATAATGTTCTCGTTAGATAATGTTGTTAGATAAAAAGCAGAATATTTGCTTGTACACGGTCGTGGGAAACTTTCGCGCGTTGTTTACTATTGAAAGTCTACTAAACGACTTTAGTAACGTACAAATAGGTCCGATTAATTAGTTCGATACGTGCTTACACAGTCCGTTACGACGGACAATAAGATCTTTTATCTTCTTCCTTCCGACAGAACAGCATGGAGTATTTAAGGCTGCGTTCTGGTGGTCCCGCGATGTCGCAGGTATTCTACAATCTTATCGCGACATCGCGCATCTCTCACTATACTCCATTTGAAATAAGATTAGACATTTAAATAAACCTGTTTTACAGTCCGTTCAACCGATTTTGACTTCTATTGCGTTGGTGGCATGACAAATGGCAGCTGCAGTAAACAGTTGGTATTGTAACCACTTTTTTGCTATTAATGCCATCCTTATGCCTACAGAATAGAAGTCAAAATCGGTTGAACGGACTGTAAAAAAAGTTTGTTTAAATGTCTAATCTTATTTCAAATGGAGTATAGGTTCGTGCGAATTTCCGTGCCCCGTTTACATCGCATTTTAAATCACGTCAATCTGAACTTAGCCTTAAGGGCGCCCTTCCCGATCCGTCTATCGTCAACGCGAGCATGGTCGAAAAGCTTGTTGTTTCATCTAGCGCAAGTGAGAACTGCCAACAAGCAAGTGAGAACGCGATAACATTGTACGAAAAATAACTAGTTTCAGGAAATACGTGTTTTTGAATACGCCTTACAAGTTTGTAAAATATTTTTTTGTAATTTAGAATCTCCATTACATGGGCAAGGTTTCTATAAAGATGTTTTCTTTACTTTTACAATTTATAAGTACATTATGAACGGTCAAAGTTGAGGTAAAATTTGTGCAAAAAAGCAGATCTTTGGAGGCTTATATTGAATTTGTTTCGCCAAATTTTTATTTTTTGATTTCATAGAAACCTAGATATAGTGCACAAGATACCCATTAGTTTAAAAGAATTAAAGAAAGATGTGTTACAACGCCATAATCACGTACGAGCGTTTGTATGAAAAGTATGACGGGTTGGCCGTTCTTAATGTTTGTATATTTATTATGACAGCTTGCTAATCACAGTGCAGTGAATGTGCACTTTGTAGACTTGATACGGATCTGTGTGCGTGCATTACGCCTCTTACATAAGTGTGAAGACATAGGTAACGATTAGACTGAACGATTAGTGTCACTCTTGAGTGATACATCTATTAGTTTAGAAAAGAGATGAACTAAATAGTTTACACTTTATTCATTTTGACTAGCTGCGATAAATAAATATGTTTACAAAAAAAAATACAAACTCATCGCTGATTTTCAAGCTACATAATGTTGATGTTCAATCACTGTCAGTAAGTGCTCAGTTACTGATCATTACATTACCATACCATCTCAGCCTGACGTAATTCAAATGTTAGTAAATTCATGTTAATCTCAATACCAAAACGCGGTAAATGTCAGTGCTAAATTATCGGAAAAGGGGTCAGATGATCGTACATTAGACTTTCCCTGGTCCAACGGAATGCGCAAACGCCGAGACCTAGTACTTACATGGAATGCTAACTAGTTATGCGCCACTTTTGTTTTAAAGCAACAGATGTATTTACATAGTTCTGATTGTGAAACCCGGAATCTAATTCAAATAGGGTTGTCGATTAACATGGGTTTTGGTTGATACGAAATTGTTTTCAGACTTGTAGCAATTAAATTACAAACATATCCATGCTTAAATTCCTCGGACAGGTAGGCTGTTCATCTCAGATATTTCATCAGTTAAGTCCCAGTTAATAGGGGCCGAGCTTATTGCCACAAAACGGGTTCAAATCCACCCCAGGCTGCTACTAATATTTTTTTTATTGAAAGTATCTTTATTTACACCAAAAGGTAACAAGTTGCCATATTCCATAAGTAAATATTACGTAACTAGGCACGCACTTACCTAATGAAACAATAACAGACGCCTAATTAACAAAGCTCTGCAATCCGTCATTACGTTTATGGTCACTAAAACGTTGTTCAAACTGATTGTTAAATTGATTGCTAACCCGTACAATAGCAGAGTAATTGATCGCTAACTCAGACTTCGACGAGACTAATCGAAGTCAGTTGTTAATTAACGTTAAAATTAAACAATACGATTAGTTTGTTAGGTAATCCTTTCTCCGTCAGCATTATAAAACTTTGAACATTCGCTTTTCAATATGAAAATTGACGTGCAGTCGAAATGGCACGTATTATGTAAATGAATAATCGTTAAATACTCCACAAGTCTGTTGCTTTCAGTACAATATTAGTTATAACATAACATATTAGGTGTCTTTATGAACGTGTAAGACACTATTCAGTGGTCTGAATGGTATTACCTAACTAATTAAACTTATTTGTCTGTACTCTCTAATTTTAATGGTTCTTATGCTGATGAGTCGATGTTTACACACTATTAACTTTGAATCGAAATGAGATATTCTCTATGACAGATACAGGATGTATTCTCATGAACGTATATGTCTGTACAAAAAGAGACGCGCGCGCAAGCACCTGCCAACGCTTTCTTCCGGACGAATGAAGTATTAATCAACCACCATCTGTCAACATGAAGTCTTCAACCGACAAACCAACTGTCAAAACTGCCATTTCCTAGTCAAAACAACCTCAGCAAGTACATCACATTCGCTGACATGAATAGCATCGGTCACTCTAATAAAATGTATGTAATTTCCAATTTCGATTATTACCACAATCAATGTGAAAGTCGCCTTTCTATGGACTTTTTTTTCAAGTAAACCATATCTCACATGTAGGTATTAAGAATTGAGATGTGTTATGTTGAATTTGATACGCTGTTCAATCGTGGCCTATGTACGAGTACCTACATACGTAGGTGTCTACCTACCTCGAGGGTAGTGACCCAGCGTGACGTAATAGTATGTTAACCAATTTTCTCACGTCCTAAATAAATTTGAAGGGAGTGGCTTGAGTAACCAGAATGGAACTGACAGATTTTATGAATAAGATAGGAGTCGTGTGTGAATTGTTTTGGAAAGTAAATACTTAATAAAGTGAACCATAATTGGTTGATTTATCACCAATTAAGAATTAAAACGTTCTGAAATGCTTCTCAGTAATAATTATTAACAATTCGTAAAAAAATGAAGAAACAAAAACTCCTATGTGACTTTATGCAGGAAAAAAACATTGACACATGACATTGTTTGTAGTTCCCAATTTAATTAGAAGTTTAATTATAACGAATAGTAAAATATAATTTTATTAGATTATGCAATTAATTATTTGGCATACAATGGACCATAGCTCATTTGAAACAATGGGGCGCCGTAGGAACAGAGGTTTGCGTCCATTCATCATGGCTACACGCAAACTGTTGTACTAGCTAGTTAAATTATAATCATTATTATGATAAACTATTTTACCGTGGACCTTTGAAAGTTAATTAAAATTCCACAAGATCTAAGCTTCTTCCAATATATATTAAACGACCAACCTTTCCAATTTAAACGTAAAATTTGCTCTCCCATTAGGTTCATTTACCACTTCACTTAAATACTAAACTTACTTTTTCTTCATTTCAACACAAGACATCTCTCAAGAGCAGTTTCATTTAACATACCTGAAACAAACAAAACAATTTCAATTAGTTTAACATCAAAAGTAGAATATCTCGTGTTCATTTAACAGCCCTTTTACTGCGCTCGGCATTGCGGTAAATCTTTTACTTGTCGATTCTCGATCTGTATGAGTTATGGCCTTAACTCCGCACAGTTTGTTCCCTAGAACTTTCATCTCCATTTTAGGCATTGGATACGGGCCTAGGCCCTAGTCTGACCACAATCGACTATTATCTCTGTGGTTAGAATTAAGTAGACATTTATTTACTTCCCATTATTAGTAGTGCGATTTAAATGTGCCAATATAAATCTTTGTTTCCTTGTTTATAGTGCTGAACTGTATGTTCGTAAATATTGTTACAGAGAACGACATTTGTTGAAGCAATGGAGGAAGAAAAGTAGGAAATTAAATTGTTTAGATGGCCGGTATGCGAAGGATGGAAAGTGGGAAATTGTGAAGATGCCCATCATCTGCCTAGCCTTTTCCCAACTATGTTGGGGTCGCTGCTGAATACCAGTATTTTACATGGAGCGACTGCCTATCTGACCTCCACAACCTAGTTACTAGGTAACACGATACCCCTTGGTAAGACTGGTTGTTAGACTTTTTGGGCTTCTAACTACCCGTAACGACTGTCAAAGATCTACAAATGACAGCCGAGACCAACGGCGTAACGTGCTTTCCGAGGCACGGAGGGGTCTTGGTATGTAAAGATGGTCACCCATCCACAGACCAACCCCGGCAAGCGTAGCTTAACCTGATCGATCGACCCGTGCAGCTGTTGTTACTTAGCCACAAGCCCGTTATGGGAGAAAAATTTATGAGTAACAATTGTCATTTCTAGGTTATCAATATTGTTGCACAGTGAAATCTTTTATGTTATTTAATAGCATCCGTGCCACCTGCAGGAACAGACCTTTGTGTTACGAGATCGTGGCGAGATTATGTCGTGACTGCGAGTTGATATATTTGTAGCAACAACTTATTTTTTCAAGATATAATTCGCTAAATTACTGCCGTTGCCTTTCTAGTTGAAGCTTGTAGACATAACAATAAAGTTGGAGGTTATTCCACACGTCCACGACGTGTTTGGAATACAACCTTCTATTTTACACGAAAAAGTCTAAAATAGTATGGCCACATCTTTCATAAATGGATGTAAAAACGAACATAGTTAATATTTAAATGAATATTTCATTTGCATTTGAAAATGTCTCCGTCTTTTACACAAGAACATGTCGAGAATTGAGGTGAGGTTGGCAAAACGATGATAGTATGTAAAGTGTCTAACGTTAGCTTCTCATACATGTGCAAAGTTCGTTATGTGTCGTTGGTAAATCTTCGCGAACTGACGATTTGTTGACAAAACGGTATTCAAACGGGAATAAATAAACATTGGCTAGATCGGTTATATTGCCCCATTGTTTATTTTATATCGCATTCAATAAAAATACAATTGCTTAGTTACGTTTTATAAGAGAAGATTTTTTTTTTGGAATGGCTAGATGAATCAAATGTTGTGTTGTTAGAATTCCACTAACATCAACTCACATTATGTAAAATCCATCAACATTCTGTCGTAGACAGTTTATAAAGTGCTATTCTATAAGTAAAAGTTTCTCTATTTGACTTCCCAAATCGCTGCCATTACAGTTAAAAGCCCACAAACACTTTAAACAACCTATACACATTGTTCAACAATATTTCTTCAAACGACAATTTTCTTTCACCAAACAATGCGTTGTACAACAGGTGCCCAACACTAAATAGATTCGAAACGACCATTACTTGGCTATAAGCTTTTAGCGACACTTAAAGCGCATAAAGCGCTGTCGTTAAACTAAAACATAGGGCACAATAGGACAATAGTGAGCAAAATACACAACCTCTTGTCGTGAATGGTGGTTATTTGAAAAAGCGTGAGATGTAGATGCTCATTAGGTCTGAATTACTTCGCATTTTCGCAACTGGAATGGTGCTTTAGTATTATTCGAATAAATTACCACTATGAGGCCTGAATGCATACTTGCACAGTGGTAAACGTTGGCTAGATGATTTATGAAGATAAACACTTAAATTACATAAGTATTGGGTCGTGAAAATGTGATTGAAGTAACTGTCCATGTTATGAATTATTCCGATAAATTATTCAAAAAAATCGGTACCTACCGCGGTAATCAACGCGTTGATGTATTTTTAATGGTCAAAAGCAGGTGTCGTAACAGTGTCGCGAAATCAATGGTTTAGTCCCATCTCAAAAATGCCCAACGCCCCTAAAGAAGTTTTCACTTCAAAAAGTTATCAATGATAATCAACAGTTTCCCTATGGTTACTTTTGTTTGACCACTTAGGTCACACAAAGTGTACGCGGTTTTTTCATTAGTCTTAATGTTTTCAGGAAACACAGTCACATAAAAATCCGATAAAAAGAGAAAAGCCAACATGTTGCCGACTTTCGCAGAGGCGTAGGCACTAAAAGCACGGTTACTGTAAAGAATTAGCAGATGACTCAACCAGGCGTAATAACATGTCATCACGAGGCATAGAGTCCGCACAATCGCTATCGAAACATAACAGAATTAATAATGAGACAGTAATAACAGTTCCAACTAAAATGTACGTCTTACGAGCAATAAAATGTGTTAATACAGCGCCTGCGCATAAAGAAAGTGAAATGCTGATGCAAATTGGTGAAATTCTATCTAAGCAAATATTATATGACTTGCTGTATGTAACAATGGGTAGCCAGGTGGTAAATGACCTTGTAATTACATGAATATACATGTGTTTGTGGCAAATATGCTAATGATTTGATAATAAGAGAAGTTGTATGGAATATTGGAATGCTAGCTGTCTATCGTGGTAAGGAATGAGCTGGGTAGAGGAACGGTTTGGTCTGGAATGTTAACGCGAATAGCGATAGATCAGTATTATTGCTACAGCTTTCTATGACGTGGTGGAATGCTGATATTGTATAGAATGGTAAAGCTGAATAGATTTCTGGTTGGTAAGACGAAAATTGCAAGAATATTTCGTTCAATCCATACAAAACGTTAGAACTAGAGGAAAATCGTAAGGCTTCTTATTAGAACCAGCATTTTTTATCGCCATTTCAGTCTGTCACTTATCACCGTCCAATCATAACATAATTATCAAGCCATCTAACTATAGACAGCTGAAAGTTACGATGCAAATAAAGTGCACTCGCGATGGAAAATTGTCTCAATTATTTACTCTTTCTCGGGTTTATCTGGCTGAACGCTGCAGCCTACACATTACACATTTTTATAATCGTTGTCAATCCGATGACTTAACCACCACAGCTGCTGCGGATACCAGACGGAAGTGACACCTGGAAAACTGTCACCGCCAATTATAACATAAGTAATGATGATTGATAAAAACAAGCGCCTGCTACTAGTAGGTGACAAAGGTTACTGCGTCAATTAACAATTTCCACGGTAACCTTTTCATAAAACTATTTACTCTATCAAAAAAACTTTCGTCAGATTCGTTTATCATATTGGAAGCGTTTAAATAATCCTCGTATATAACAAGTTGCATAAGTACGAAGACGTAGGTGTCGGGGTCCGATGATATCTATCGATAGCACCTGTTTCATGAACAATAGCGTTCGTTCACTTTCGTTTTGCGTCTGCGCAGCTCGTTAACATTTTCGTAAAATCGAACGCGAATCGTGACCGAACGAGTGCTCGCTCCCTTTCGTCCGTCACGAGAACAATGATAGGCATGAACCTTTGAGCTTTTAAAATTAAATCAGTTCAGACCCTAGCGTGTTCACGTACTCGTAATAATTTCCCACGCTAGGCAACGGGGATTAATTTCACTAGTCATGTATTTAAGTTAGAGAGTTAAACTATACCTTTTATTGAAAATTGTAGTGTTATACAGCATAACAGAGTAAGAATATGGAATTGATGCAGATTAGATGAAACTTGTAAGATATCCGCCTCGTTGGTCTAGTGGTCGCAAGCGCTACTGCTGAGCATGAGGTCCTGGGTTCGATTCCCGGGTCGGGCAAAGTGTTATTGGGTTTTTCTATCTGAAATTTCTCAGTGGCAGCTCGGAGTCTGGATTTGTGCCCGGTTGATGGCAATAGGCTCGCCCCCTATTACATGGGACTTAAACATAACTGGCGAAATGTGGGTGTACCTGCTACAGGGACACCTCTGCCCAACCCTTCGGGGAAACAAGGCGTGATGTTATGTTATGTTATGTAAGATATTGATGTATGTAAATGAAAAAATTTTTCAGTCTGGTGGACTTATACTTTGCATGTTGTTATTTCTTTCTTTGGATCCCTTTTTCTAGGGACTGAAAAGCGGCTGAAGTGGCTGAAAAGGGTATTAAAGAAAATCGATAAAAGCTCTACAGTACACATTTTATCTTTTTCAGCCAAACAGCTGAACTAAAATGAAAATGATTGTGAAGTTAAGAAAGGTAACCCTTTAATGACAACGTAACTTATTCCACACCCGTCATTTGTAACCTATAGAAGGAAACCAAATCGACAGGTCGTGATCGCAACTTATTTTGCAATAAATCGTTCATGTAAAACGGTAAGAAACATGGCCTTTAAAGGCCGTGGTCACAGCGGTTGTATAATATTTCAGTGTATTATAATAAAGTCGAGTATGGACCTGCGTTCGCGCAATCGCACTCAACAGGTTAATGAAGAGGAAAAGGGAATAATATGTTGTTTTTAAAATGATATAACATTCTTCATAGTGAATGTTATATCATTTTTAAATGATCATCAGGTCATGATGCTGACTTGTGCTGATGTAGCTATGTTGTACATGGAAAGTAATTAAACCTGTTTTGAGGTTGAATATTGGTTTCCACTTGTGTGATGCCATAATTATACGAAGCTTTACTGGAACTAAAGAGATTAATCACAAATACCAACGAAACATGATTTTGGAAGCGGCAAATATGTCAAGACAGTCAATCATCCTGATGTAAAAAACATTTCAACAACATTATCATCTAAATCGGTGTGTTTGAAGTCACAAATCGTAAGCAGACACTTACACCCAGGATTATAAACGGTTGTAATAAGATTACCTGCCACTGAGTCAGCGCCTGCGCACCCTGCGCAAATCCCAGCACAATCGTGATAGGTGAACCACTGAATCAACACTAGTAACACATTTATAAATTGTTTGTCATTAGGCAGCTGTTTAGGAGGCGAAACCGTACAATTGAAGACAAGGGAACCAATTATAATAAAGAAGTAACTACACAGTGATTTTTAGGAAAATCTTCAAGCGGACAAGAGTGGTCCTGCGGCGAAATCTATTACAGGTGAAAGAGAAACACCTGTGGTCTCTTCTATTAAAGTTACAAACATGCATTTCACTTCTAAAAAGTTGTTTGTCTTTAAAATAAAAGTTTAAAAGAAACTATGGAAACACAAGGAAGTATTAAATAATTCAAACAACTGCCGACTGCTCGGAATATCCTTTGAAATATAATAACGAGTAGTTATTGGTCAGCGGACTGTTTCCATAATAAGAACTACGAAAATACACCAACACATTGGTGTTGGTGTATTGTGGGCAACTTGATACATTGGTATCAAGTTGCCCACACTTCCGACTAATAGAGAGATAGATTATAAAAATGCTTCAATGAATATATTTTTTGTGGCAATAAAATGTGATCTAAGGAGCCGCTGATGCATTCATTAGGTATTTTACGGAATTCTGTAACACGATCCTTTGAAAGCTTTTGCGTATTTTATTAACCGACTTCCAAAAAGGAGGAGGTTATATGTTCGACGCGTATGTTTGTTTTATGTCCACCGATTTCTCCGTCATTTGTGGACCGATTTTGAAAATTCTTTTTTTGTTTGAAAGGGTATGCTCCCAAATTGGTCCCATATAAATTTTATTAACTTTGCTTGGGTACTTTTTGAGTTAGCAACAAAATACGTATTTTTTTCCCACTTAGTATGTAGATGATATGATAAGTTCCTGTCACTGGTAGCAGGTAGTGGTATTCGAATCTGTGTGGGGTAGGTACCACAACTAAAAAGTGAAAAATAAAAACTTTTTACAAAAAAAAAACAACCGACTTCCAAAAAAAAACACTACAAAGTGAAAAATAACTTTAATTTCGGAAGTCGGTGGCAAAAAACGAAAACACAAAACCCAAGACACCGACTTCCGAAATTAAAGTTATTTTTCACTTTGTAGTGTTTTTTTTTGGAAGTCGGTTGTTTTTTTTTTGTAAAAAGTTTTTTGACACTTAAGGTCGCTTGTGCATTGAACGGATTTTTACTAAAATAAATGTAATTTCAAGCATATGTCAAACATAACAACATCACGCCTTGTTTCCTTTGCACAAATAAATTGACAGCCGATTGCATCCACAGAGTACTTAATGCATCACACTTCACAGAGTATATAATACAGATTCACTCCTGCGCGCGTCCCTTCGCTTGTCACCATGCATGGACAAGTGTTGTTGGAACGTCGTATCGGGTGTGCGTCGATTTTTTTTTACTTTATTTTTTATACAATAGTTTTGATTTTTTATATTATTATTGTTATTGTTTTATTTTGTAATCCCCTAGTGGGATTTATTTGTCCGTAGGTATGTCCGTGGCATCACAGCGGGCCCTATCAGAATACCAGCGCTGCGGTATTTATTTATTTTTAAATATCGCAGCATCATGCTGAGATAGGAGCCTTTTTGGCCTCGCACAGGTCGTTATTAATTTTGTTTGTAAGTTTTTAAAATGCTCCTTTTTTATTTTTGTTAATTATTTTTTTATCTTTTATTACTGTTTTGTATTTCCTGTGCGTGTCCCAAATAAAATATTTTTCTTTCTTTCTTTCTTTCTTTCTTCTTTCCCCGAAGGGTTGGGCAGAGGTGTCCCTGTAGCAGGTACACCCACATTTCGCCAGTTATGTTTAAGTCCCATGTAATAGGGGGCGAGCCTATTGCCATCAACCGGGCACAAATCCAGACTCCGAGCTGCTACTGAGAAATTTCAGATAGAAAAACCAAATAACACTTTGCCCGACCCGGGAATCGAACCCAGGACCTCATGCTCAGCAGTAGCGCTTGCGACCACTAGACTAACGAGTCAAAAATAAAAGTCGATGTCAAAGTCGATGTCATTATTTTACACAAAGCGTCTTATAACTAACGTTGACAAATATGAACTGATCGAATAATTATGATTTATTATTTTTAGGAATAATTCATAATAATACTCCATACCGGAATGTTCTAGTGTTACTATTGATTTAAATGGCATAGGAAAACAATGATCTGTTTTGTGTCCAATTTTTCAATTGTCGTGATGATTGATCATGAACCAAATTCAATTGTTTCCGTAAATTAAAAAACCCATTATGAAATCCAACAATGGCTTTATTGGATGTCTATAAATATATCGTAATTTAGCTGTCTGCGTTTATTCACACTTCAGTCATGCATCCCGCCGCTTCAACATACAGTGTTCTACGAAATATATTAAGTGCGTGTTAAGTTTGCAGTGTTTCATGTTCACCAGAACATTAAATTTGTAACTAGTGTTGTGCCAAATCGCAGTGACCTAAGCTCTTGCGAATTCGTGCTGTTCGGTTATTGAGAGTCCATGCATAACCCTGATTTACGATTGCATGAAAGTGACTGTTTTATAAGCAGAGTGCCTGCTATAAGTCTTTTTATTAAAACCTCCTTAGTCCTCCACCTCGTTAATATTAAGATTTTTCTGTTATATCATGATATATTTTAAAAACGTACTTATTTTCTCTTACAGTTTTGATCGCGTGTGTACTCAACCTGCAAAGACCCGCTGTAGCTTCGTTTTGCCCGATAAGTTACCAAATACTTGGACAGGTTTGTGGGACAGATGGAATCACATATCCTTCGATGTGTGATTTAGAAGCTGCAAGACTAGTAGACGAATCATTAGATGTTGCCATGCTTAAACCGTGCAATAATTACTGCAACGGGAAATGGGATCCAATATGTGGGTCAGACATGGTCACATACGCCAACGTTTGCATGTTTGAAACTGGTGTGAAAAGCAACGAAAACCTCAGAGTGCTTCACGTCGGCCAATGTTTGACTCCCCTCGATGAAGACCACGATGTAAGAAAACACGAATTAGATATTAAAGAAATACGCCAGTATTATGTGCAAAATTTTGCCAATATTTAAGTATAATAAATAGACGGCATTTTTTTGTAAAATTAAACGCTTTTCGATTTTTTTACGCTTTTATCGACGAGTTTTATTCGTTAAATTTTATATTTTTCCAAATAATAATGTTGGAGATGAATGCTAGTGTCTGTGTGTGTGTCAAACTCAAAGTCAAAGCATTTATTTCAAATATGCGCGGTTAATAAGGCACTTTTGAACTTCAAAATGTACAAAAAAATAGAATTGATTCTAGTCGCCCCTTTCAAAAGTTTTCGTATAGAGAAGAATGGGCAAGAAACTCCACCGTTACTTTTTTAATGTTTTACAATATTTTGTATAGTGTGTGTGATCTTCGAAGTAAGTATGTGCAGAAAAAAGAAAACGTGTGTAATTGTTTTGTTTTATAAATCTTTAATGAGTAATATTGATAATTTAGTCAAAGTCAAATAATTTATTTCAATTAGGCACAAAAAGGCACTTTTGAACGTCAAAAACAAATAATAGAATTGATTCTAGTCGCCTAGTTTGACTTTGACTTTAATGAGTAATATTGATAATTTAGGCTAGTTTCCATGAATTCTAATACCATCGAAACCTTCTGATAACTTTTGAAGTAGTGTAACTTTCAAGTAAATTCGGAGTAATTCGAATAAATACTCATGTTTAATACAGTGTTAATTAAAGAGAAATGATTGGTTAAAAATACACACTGAACAATATTTCCACAGATGATTATGATGACCACGGATCCTATGTAGGCGAGTTCATGTTTTAAGAAAATCATTAATTCGCTGATTGAGTAAGACACGCTATATTTCACTTTACATCAGCAAACGATTCATCTAGTCATGATGAATCGTTTGTGTGATCGGCTTCTGTTGTGTAAATTTTACTATCCGTGCCCTGCTGAGTCGTGATTGAGAAACATGGGAACATACGGACAAACTGAGCCACGGAGTTGCAACACCAACCTACGCTTAGTAATATGGCTTCGTTCCGTTTTGAGGAACACTATCCTGCGCCACATGATGTCGAGTGCTGGATTAACCTGTCGCCTGCCATCTAATATTTTGACGGTAAATGGACGTATCGCGTTACTTAAGGTGGCTAGATCTTTTGTTTCAATTTATTGCCCTACTTTGAAATAAATCTATCTTATGCTTCTCAAATATATCTAATCTTCTCTATTAAATAAATTTATCTTCATATTTAATTTCTTTCTAAAATTACTGTTACGTTTGTATAACTATTTGCTTGTTTTATTTTTGTATAAATTTATTAGAACCATATTTGTAATAAATTGCATAAGATCCGCCCTGTAAATAAATAATTAAATTAATTAATTAGTATGAGTACAGTGTACGCCACATAGCAAGACATAGAGGAAAGAGGACCCACCTAATATTGTACACACAGTTACAGTACTGTGTGTGTGTACAATATCTCCATTATTTTTTTTACAAATGAAGCATTCTGGGTATGATTCTTGCATTTACGTATTTGTGTGCTTGTCTCGCAAACGCAGCTTTGCGTAAAAAAATACACTTGATTATTGATATTCACCAATGTCGAATATATCCGCGTCTATCTGAAGTGTCAAATTAATATTGATCATATAGTATTTAAATGTTTTTGACAGAGAACAAGCGTGCTATTCAACGGTACGTATATTTCAGACGGCATGATTTATCAGATCAATGTACGGTACAATTCGATGAAGTATTTATTATGTATGATTGTTATTGTTACATTGTTTGGAGAAAAAGTAGGTATAATGGTTAGATGATGTTGCAGTGAGATGACGAAAGAAATACGAACTCGTATTAACGCAAGTAGCAACCACTTTTATAGATTTTTACAATTAACCTTTATTAGTAGTAATCAGTATTATCAAGAGAAAAATAAGTGAAAGTGAGTTTGTATGTCCCCTACATACAAACTCACAAATTTAATAGGAACCTTAATCGTAATCTTAGGAACTGCTGATCCGATTCCGAAAACAGTATTTTATAGTAAAACCAAAAAAAAATGCGGACGTAGTCGCGGGCAGAAGCTGGTAATGAATATAGGCAGAACTGCAGAACCAGCTTCCTAATCGCGTGGCACTCGCTATTGGATTCGCTTTGAGTGTAATTTTCATTATCAGTGATTTTAATGAAGTGATGTAGAAATGTATTATCAAAATCACATTTCTTGTATCAAGTAATTTAGTTTTCCATGTTAACAATATTAATTAGGAGGTTCACGAACGAAATTCACTCATAATATATTTGTATGTGCAAAGAATGCTCTGTGTTCCGTTACTCAATTATTTCAGTTGAAACTACAATAATAGGTAACAAAGTTCATTTAATTATTACACGGTATGAATAATCACATAAGCAGCGAGTTTTATTTAAACTGAACAATTGACTTATACATACGGCTCGATCAATTCCGGAAAAATGTTATTTATTGGTGAGTGCATTTTATTTTATTTGGAGACGGCAGGTGTTTGTGTGGTCGATCCTAGGCCAAGGCAAAATCTATTCATAGAGTTTGAAACTGAACCGCTAGTAATATTTTCTTTTCAGCTATTTCCAAGACTATGAAGGTAATAACTGAAAATCTTAATATAGTTTTGTTATACCTACTTAAATAAGTGTAATATTTGGATATAGTCCAAGAACCATATAGAAGTGGATGTTAGTGTGTCCGAGCTACAAACCAAAACCGATTAATCATTTCTAATTCCAATAACCTTTATCGAAATTAACGTATTTCAATCTGTTTTATTAATATGCAACATTTTGTATAGGTACTGGTATATTTTCAATAGTTCCAAGTATGTTCAACAGGTTTGTTAATACTAGTTCACATAACATGGAGTTCCGCCCGCCAAACTGGCTGCGAAGAAAGAGGACCTATTTGCGGCAACGATGGGAAGACTTACCCGACTATGTGCCAGCTGATTTGGGCCAGACTCGAGGATACAGATCTGGCAGTGCTGCACGATGGAAGCTGTAACGGAAAGCATTACCTCTCCGGAATCTCAGAACCGTCGGAAGGTGACGTTGATTATAATAACAGTTATTATTATAGTAATAGTTATAATTTTGTACTATTGTAACTGTTACTTGTATGTACTAAATACTAGTTCACATTTTAAGTACGACTCAAAGCCATAGTGTACTGGATCTATTGAGCGTATTAATAATCTAATAGTTTTTAGTTTTTTTTTTTATAAGTACCTAACAGAATTATTTAGAATTAAGTTCATACTTACACTTATTTTACTACAAAGAAACTAAATATAATTTTATTATAGGTGCGTATTTCACGAAGTCCATACATCGCAGTGGCAGGGAAAATAACATGTAATTTTCATACGCGAATGATACGGATTCCTGACTCTACACCACCAACTACAATACATCACTAAGTCTTAAACAATTTCAAAATAAATACACAGAAACATTTTTAATTCAACAATTAATTTAGTCGTCGATCTCTACATTTCAAATGATGCAATTCAACATGTAAACGTAATAAGGGCAATTTTAACAGTTAAATCTTAAAAAACCCCGACCCAAACATTTCCTCATTTCTGTTTCCTACTCCATCACCAGACCCTGTTCACCATCTATCTATAACCTATTCAATGATACCATTCCAATGAGCCCAAACACGATACTTGTGATGTAAGTTGGTAAGGGAGTTGGGTATCCTGAAAATTCCAGTTTGTTCTTCTAATATCATTGAGGTAACAGAATACCAGATTTCAAATCGATCAGATCTGTGGAAGATACTCACATCCATTCATTAACTAGAAAAGAGCTGATAATCTTCAAAAGGCTAAACCGCTTTTTAACCGACTTCAAAAAAAGGAGGAGGTTACTCAATTCGACCGTATATATATATTTTTTTATGTGTTCGCGGATAACTTCGTCGTTTATGAACCGATTTTGATGATCTTTTTTGTTGGAAAGGAGATATTTCAAGGGTGGTACCATGATAAGAAACCAGGATCTGATGATGGCATCCCAGAGAAATCGAGGGAACTCTTCAAATATTATAAGCACACCTATAGGAATTTGGGTATTTTTTATAGAACTCGTGCAGTTGCTCTCGAAAAGCATCATTTGGTGAAGTGGAACTGATGATGATGACCACAGATGGCCACCGGAACTTCTCAAAAGTCAATACTAAGTATTCCACGGGTTGCAATTCGATTACTTTAATATGGTTGCCAAGTAATTTATGTTCGTTACAATGCGTATGGAGAAGTGGAGCTGATGGTAAAGTACCAGGAGAACTCCTCAAAGATTAACGTCCCTGCACCGGAAAAACAAAATTTTGTGAAAGGTGATGAGCAGAGCCAGTTGACATTAGGATATTGTAACTTACATAAATTACAAACTGACCCACTAAAAAGCGAGAAATAAAAACATTTTACAAAAAAAAAAACAACCGACTTCCAAAAATACACTAATAGTGTTTTTTTTGGAAGTCGGTTGTTTTTTTTTGTAAAAAAGTTTTATGATAAAACATGTCTAAGAACCATCGCTAGAAAACCTGCTTTCAATCTAAAAGATACCGCATTCAAAATCGGTTCACCCGTTTAATAGCTACGGTGCCACAGACAGACACACACACATAGCGGTCAAACTCATAACACCCCTCTTTTTGCGCCGGGGGTTAAAAAGCCAAACGCACTAAACTCGTAAACAGTTGCAAAACATATTCATACAGGTAACAAACAAAAACGCACAAAACGTATGCCAATTTAGTACATTACAGTCTATTATAGCACATTTTTCCATTACAACTCCTGATCACAAAGAAAAACTTATGTAGCCGATTGCATTGTGTTTCAGTCAATTTGGTATTATGGGCGTCCAGAAAAATATTTCTAGCTTCTTTGATAGATTTGATTTTACACGATATGGTGGGAAAACGATAAAATTATGCTATGGCTTCATGTTAAATACAGCTGCATCTGGTTAGACTGGAAGTCGACTCCAACATAGTTGGGAAAAGGCTAGGTAGATTGATTGGTGGGAAAACCATAAAATTGCTTTTAATACTGCATCTTTCAGATGAGTTGCTGGTTGCCATACTTGACCAACCAACCCATTATGGAGTTCCATTATTACTGCTCCACCTCAAACGGCCTGAATAACGGTCATTTGCTTGTCTTGTACCTTTCGACCAAATAAATGTTTCTGTGCAAATGCAGTTTTATTTCTTTTAAATCTAATAATACCTTTAAACGAGCAATTCTTGATACAGGATAAGTTTTATCCAGTGTGCAAACTTTAACACGTGACTTTACTCATCATTATAAAAAAAAATCTGCTGCTCCCAACATTTTGACGAGTTATGCGAACATAAATGTATGGAACAGCAGATTTTTTTTGTGATTTCTGGTTTGGACCCATAGTAAAAGTTGTTCAGAATGATGAGTTAAAGTCACGTGTTAAATTTTGCGCACTGGATAAAAACTTACCCCGTATATATTTAATCTGAATCTCGGAAATGGCTCCAACGATTTTCATGAAATTTAGTATGCAGGGGGTTTCGGGGGCGATAAATCGATCTAGCTAGGTTTCATCTCTAGAAAACGTCGTTCAAAAAACAAATCGTCATCATCCATCATGTCATCCAGATATTATTAACTAAGCGAGTACATAATATACACATTCATAAACTCACGTCTTCTTACAATGGGGGCCAGTAGAAACTACAGAACGCCACCTGCTACGATCCTTAGTTTTCAAATAGCTGATGTTCCCGCAACTGAAACATCCACCATTTTTATTTTTTATTGTTTTGGGTGGGATATTATAAAATAACTTCTCCTGCTCTGGGCGGAGCGGGGCATGTCAGACTCTTACTGACTAAAACCCACCCGTGTTCCTTCAATTGCCTGTATGTCACCAGGCGGTAAGATTAAATTATAGCGAATGCCTTACCAGCCGGTGCCGGATCCCGAAAAAAACGCCTTTGGGAACCGGCGACAGAAAACCCTTTGCCAAAAAAAAAACGATATGTTTAAAAAAATAATTGAAACGGATAATGTTTATGACCTAAAATTGACTCAATCTGTAGCTCAGTCCATCTCTTTTCAGTAGTTACTGGATCCGGAAAGGTATTAACGAAACTTGTAAAGAATCAAGGTGTAAACCACGAGAAGATAAAGGCTATTATGCCTCTTGGATGGCCTCCTTTGGGTCCTATGTTAGTAACGAAGGCAAGAGAAGTATTGAAAGCTGTAGAAGAAACAAGAGATCGGTTTAATGTTAAACCAATATAGCGACGATTTTATTACAATTATTTAATTATTATGAAATAAATGAAAATGCAGAAGTCTTTTAGTACCTACCCTATCCTTCATGGTTTTATATAACTTTAGCATAGGCACTACGAGACGGATGAGGAAGAGATGATAACATTAGATGATACTAGAGAGATGAAAAGAGGACATATGATATACTCAATATCTTTATTGCTTTACCATAATGTGTACTTAGGTGGTAATTATATAATTTAGATCATTATGGACCCTGTAGGGCACAGCAAAAAGGGTAGGAGAGAGGAAGCCCTGTTTTAGGAGATCATTAAGTTGTTTTTGTGGGAACAAGTTTTAACTTACATAATCAAAGTCGCGAAATCGCGAATAAGATACTAACATTTCGCTTAGCTATTATTTATGTTTTATCTGCAAAAAGTACTTAAATATTTTAGATTATTTTATATCCCTGTACATGTGTATTATAATTCTGTTTATACATATACACACGGCTAATCAAGCTATATATTTCCAGAATAAGTTAATCTCACATTGTACAGCATTTCCGTACAATGAGAGGTTTATACTGGAAATGTATAGCTTGATATATAGAAGTGCGTATGTGTGAAAAATTATAGGATTTATTAAGATATCAAGATTGATTAGGTGCTGAGATAATCATTATTTTATGAGCAATATAGTATTTTCGACACAAATCTCGTGCATGGCCCTCAACCTTATAAAACCAAATTAAACATGGGGCATATCATACAAGCAATAGCAAGGACACTACTGTAGAAGTTGATAATTATCTAGATTAGTAGCGACATTAGGAAAAAAAGTGAATAAAAGAAACAAGCTTGTTTTGTAAATTTTCAAGTAAAAGAAGCCAAGATTTACCAAATGAACTTACATTACAACGTAGTTGCAGACCTGTTACTGCATCATTCACAAATAACAAAAAATTCATCATCAACAAAATTATGATAGGCAACTAAGTGAACAAATAAGTACTTCAAAGAGACTCGTAAAGGGTTGTTACTACTAATTAGAAGTACCACTTAATTAGTTATAATTAAGCAAAGCTCTTAATCAAGCCATAAATGTTAATTACAGTTTGTAGTTCGTGATTGCTTCTCTGCAAATATAATGGTCTCCTATTTGTGCTACATTCCATTTACTTACTAACACATTAGCTATGCACGGTAAAATTTGGATATGGCTTCTATTTTTTGGTACGTATAATTATTTTTATTTTAATTGATTATTTAAGATAATGTGTCTTCAGCGCGAGCGCTAGGAAGTCTATCTAGAATTATAGTCCCTTGTATTTCCATTCAATAATGTTAGTTTATTGTGATTCTACGGGAAAATTGGGTATGAAAATGTTTGTTTAGCCTTTTCTTAGTGATTCTTTATAATAAAGTTTTTAAGCTTGTGATATGCAAAAAAGGAACATATTTCCAACGTAAAGTAACTTTCAAGAAATTTTTATTTTATTTTCAGTATCTTTAGTTGCTCTCATTCAATCACTTAGCGATGCAAACCCCAGATTCAAGAAGGTGTTTGAGGGTTTACAAAAAAAAGTTCAACTAGATATGAAACGTATGAATATTAAACGTCATTTTTCTGGTGGATGGCCTCCCCGAAGTCTTAAAGAAAGAACAATTGTGGGAGCTCATCATGACTTCAGGAAAACGTATAAAGCTTAGTTTTTAAACTATTGCATAAAATTGTATTACACGCAATATCTCCCATGTTATACAGTAAACCGATATAACTTCTTACCCTCTTTATTTTTGCGTTGTGATCTCATGAAGAACTATGGGGAGCGGTAATGGAACTCTTCAATGGGTGAAAGTAAATCACCATCAGCTGCTGCAATCCTAATTCATCTGACTGAGTAATCTACGATTACTTTTAATTCCTAACTAATATTTCAAAATGCATAATTAACATCAATGTCACTGGCTCTACAAATAAATGAACTAATAGTAAAAAAATTATGTTTTATTTTCTACCAGTAATCAATCAATCTGCCTAGCCTTTTCCCAAGTATGTTAGGGTCGGCTTCCAGTCTAGCCGGATGCAGCTGAATACCATATTTTACATGGAGCGACTGCCTATCTGACTTCCACTACCCAGTAACTGGGTAATACGATACCCCTTGGTAAGACTGGTGACTTGTTGGACTGATTTTCTACCAGCAATATGTTTTATAAAAAGACTGCCAATATCATCGAAGTAAAAAATGACAGTTATGTAGCGGGTAAAGTGCTTATATATTACAACACTGTCACGTCTAGAAGCCTTAAGGAATAAGCAGCAGCAAACCTACTAGAAGATACTGTTAATTCACAGAACAATACTCAGAGCTCATACGCCATACATATTGGAAGTGAACTCTCCGGGAGGGTCACCGGCATTACGTTTGCGTTAAAGTTAACCATCGCGGATCGTCAACGGTATTAGGTTTGAAACCATGTTATAAAATATCGTTTTCGGGGGTCTAATTATAGTATCTCTGGGGGTATTTTCATGTACTAGTGGGGTAGGGGATGTGAAAGAATAAAAAAATTAAGAACATTTTAATAACTCGCTCGCGCTCTGATCCCGAGACAGGGGTGTCCAACCTTAAGTTTTTTTGCGATTATTTGTAACCGTGAAAATAGTTTTCCACCCCTAATTTTTTTTTTTTTTTAATAAAAACGCTCGGATTTTAAAGCCAACGCATCTATACTAAATCTTGTTGTAATATACTACAGATTTAATTTTCACAGTTTATAATGCTGTATTCGCTAAGAAAACTCTACATTTAAAATGAGCCTTCCGCTCCCGGCATCCCATACGCGACTAGTGAGCCTTCCAGGAGGGCTCCCGGCACATGAGTCCTACATGCAGAGCCCTTCAGATAATTTTAATATGAAATTCAATAAGACTCTAGAAAACAAGCACAAATTGTTATCCGAGGAGTGAACGACTACAGCTACGGTAGAATAAAAAAAATAGAAGCTTAAGCGATTAAGTCTGTAGGTAATCCTATGCCTAATTTATTCATTACTGCCAGCAAGTTTTAATTAAAATGTTATCATTAATTTGTGTACATATAGCCGTTCGAATGTTTCGCATAATCAGTATTATTAATCCGACTTTCAATTTTAATAGCTTTGTGAGCTATGAGAAGCATCCAGTGGTGGTGGTTTTTGACAATAGGTGTGTATGTGCAAATAACAACAAATAAACACCTTCTGTTAATAGTAAGTTGATGGCCTTTAAAGTAAGTCTAGGGAGCGCTGCTAGGCGTTTATAATGACAAAAGACAAAAGGAAATTGATGGGATAAAGCAGAGACAGTCAGCAATGGGACACATGATATAGAAACATGGTGCGTTGATTCTTAGGGTTCCGTACCTCAAAAGGAAAAACGGAACCCTTAAAGGATCACTCGTGTGTCACACAATTTGCTCCGAACCCAATGGACCGATAAAGTTGAAATTTGGTACACATATGTATTTCTGTGACCCAAATACGGACGTGTAACAAAAATATATGAATTTTGAATATGGGTAACAAATAAGAAAATAAAAATAAAAGTTTTGCAAACTATACCGGGTGATATATCAAATGAAAGGGCTTATTGAGAGGATTTCAAATGTATTTTTTTTATAATTTTAAATTAAATGCTTTTAAAGATATCTAAGAAAGTAGATGAAAATTTACCATTCACCCCCCTTATCTCCGAAACTTCTGAGCCATTTGCAATTGAATTTATGGGAGAACATATAGGTATTTCAACTACAATGTTAAGTTTGTATTTGGGATAAATTCATCCCAACTACGGAACCCTTCCTTGCGCGTGGTCCGACACGCAGTTGGCCGGTTTTTTTTACTGAGGCTACCATCAAGTATAACTACACTACTTTTCTATCAACAGGACTTCACTGCCAGGAAACAAGCAATAACTGAATCTACACCTACAGGAGTTTGACCGACACTTGTGGATTCAACATTTGCATTAGTGACCATATAAAATCACCAAGATATGAAGATACTCTGACTTTTAAAGTGTTATACCTAATTATAAAGTACTACAGGAAAAGGAGGAGGCCTATACGCAGCAATGGGTGAAACAGGGCTGCCGATAACGATGATAATGATATTTAATAAAATTATGTTTTCAGTTTCCCTAACAGTGCAGACTGCATTATCGAAAGTGATACGGCATGTGATAAGCAACAGATATCCCCAAGTCAATGTTGAAGAGGATAAAGAAATCCATCGCAGTCGTGACCAACTAGTTCATTCAAATCCGATTTTCTATGTTGGTCATAATACCCATCAAAGTAATCGTACTAGGCTAAGAAAAACGAAGATATTTAATTTCACCGGATAGGTCCCTAAGGATAATAAAGTTGTTTAAAATGAGCAGTTATTTATTTTGTAGCCGTTTTAATACTCCACTTCTTTTAAACGTTGGCAGTAACAAGGTAAAACGCACAATTTTCGGTTGGCCACGGGAATCCGATGGATGCGGAGAGACTAGGAACTGCTCCTACTCTCTCCGCATCGCATAGTGGCATATGTTTTGGCTAAAATGCTTAAATAACGAAATGCAAATGATAATATATAATAAGGTATTATTACAAAAACACGCAGAACCAATCAACTATATTGTTTTTTAACAAACAAAACTTAATATAGAAAAACGCAGCAAACTAATAGAATTAACGAGCAATTATTTAGCTAATCACTTGGCACCGAGAAAACGCAATACTGAGTCGAAGAGACGTCTGTCGCCGTCCGTCAGCTGTCAATCTAAAAGAAAGCGACGGCTCCTCGCCGTCTGCAACTACTACGCGAACTATCCCCACTTTTGATGCAGTTGTCTTGATCACGACCCTCGTTCCTTCCAACTTCTTTATCCTTCTAACAGTATTATTGTCGGTGTTGCAGTGCAAGGTAGGGCAGAAATAATAGTTATTTATGCAACTGTTGTATAATAAGGGGTATTAAAACACGAATGTGTTTAGATAATAGTATCACATGAGTGTTTTAATACCTAATTATAAACAGTTGCATACAAGACTTTATCTACACCCATGATATGAATCCTCTATAAAAGGTTCTGAAACCATTGGGTGTTTGTAATTCAAGATAAAGAATAAAAAGAATCCCCCTAAATTCAGTACAACTGCACGTATGAACGTCGCCTGCACCAGTACATCACCGCACATGCGTGCAGCGGGTGCTGCTGTTCCCCGCTTCAACGTTGAAACGAGTTGCATAATGAAATTGAGTACCTACAACATTGTAACACTCATTTAGATGATATTATGGTTACAATGACACTGGCTGTTTTAATGTTGGCAATAAGCTAACTGTTTCTGAAACTTTTATAGAGATTTTATAGCATGGGTGTAGATATAGTAGATTGTTTGCTAAGGGAGCAAACAACTATTTTTAAGGCGAGAGTGTTTCTTTGAATCCAGAGCGGAACGAAGGATTCTAAAGTAGAATCCTGAGCGCAGCGAGGGATTCAAAGTACATAACTCGAGCTTAAAATAGTGTTACTCCCGAGGTGAACACCCTTCTTTTTTTCACATTCTATGAGAAAAAAAAAAATGTGTATGATCTGACTCCCGTCAGGAACCAAGTTCCTTCCCAAGTAAGATTTAAGAAAAAAAATCGCTGCCGCCATCGTAGATTTACTTTTTGACCTCACTATCGGTGTTAGCACCCTCGAAAACTATGAAAACGACACCCAAGATGAAAAATTTGAATATTTTCGCAGCCGCCATCTTGGATTTTCATTTTGACCAAATTCACACTTTCTTTCTCTCTCTCTCTTGCCAGTCTGTTACTTGATACAATGTTCGTGTCTGATCTCTTTGGTAATTTGAACTTTTACTAACAATATCCACATTCCAAATTCAAATCACTTTTAATCCCTTTTTTTTTTTTTGGGTGGGAAATTATCAAATAACTTCTCCCGCTCTGGGCGGAGCGGGAGGGAGTGTCAGACTCGTACTGACTAAAACCCACCCGTGTTCCTTCGGTTGCCCTGTTGCCGGGGGCCACGATTTATCACTTTTAATCCCTAGGGATTAAAAAGCTATTTTAGTCCCTGTTTACGAAGAATAAACTAGCTCTTTTTGAATAGATGTGATAAAACAGTAGATTGTTTGCCTAGGAAGCAAACAACTGGGCGTTTCCGCTACGATTTTCAAAATACATTTTTAAATAACATTATTTTTTACTTGTTTCCATAACAGTGCAAAGAATAAAGTCTAAATTTAATATTAATACATTTTTTTTTCGATTTTACTTCATATTAAAAATTTTTGGCGCGCTTGGAAATTAGTACCTTTCGAAGAAATGGTTTAAACTGTAAAATCACACCAGCAGGCCTAACATGACACACGCGACAATTATCCACTCCTGCGCGACTAATGTTTGTCTATTTCTGTAGTTTTATCGTTTTCTGACAGCTACGCCATACAAAATTCTCGACTCGTTCTGTCAAACTTGATGTTTTGTCGACAAACCTTAACATGACACGTTATTTATCTCGATTTTTGACAGTTCAACACGAGATAATCACTCATTTTGTCGTATTTAGTCGTCCTCGATTTTGACGACGATAAGAGTAGACAAAAAGACAAAATAATGATACATAAAAAAACTCGAAAATAAGATGGCAGATGACAGAGTCGTACTTATTGTAGGCAATTTTTTTTATTTTTTATATATATGTTTGTACACCGGTGTATTGTAGTGGAGGGAAGCACTATCACGTAGATGACTATTACTTTCAGTTATAACCAGTCGCTTTGCACATTATGGTGATTAAATAAATAAATAAATTAATTAACGAAATCTAGGGATGGCTGTATGGTAATATCAAACCTTCGCAACATAATTACTAAAATCACCAGTTTATTTCCTAAGGGTGGTGATTAACAATTTTTATGGTTATAATAGCGGAATCAACTCCACCTGCCAATTTATTTGATCGTCAGTCCTTTTGGTGAGTGAGGTGATTAACAAAATTTGCAAATTCGGTTTTTTAGTTCAAAATAAAGTGTAGTTTTCAAAGGTAAATAACATGTAAAACAAAAAACCGAAACTAAACCGGTAAAATTAAAAACCGGTTAACTTAAGTGGTTGTAACAGCTCTATGATATGTCTCGCTGCAAACTTTAGGTATTTTCACACACCCAATTCCGATCTCTGTTAATTAGGTAGGTATATTTTAATTAATAACCGCAAAAAAGTCATGTGAAATTATAATCGATTACTCGGATGAATTAAATCTAACGAAGGTACTTCCCATGTAACTATGAAGTCATTTTCTGATTGTCGTAGAACGCCATGTTTTCTCAGTGTTGGTATTTTTTTAGTATACCACTTTTGTGTTTAGTATTTTAATTACTACAGTCAAACCTGGGTAAGTGAGAATTGGGTAAGCGAGAAAACTCTATAAATGAGAGTAATTGCCAGGTCCCGTCATTTTAACCCTCATATGCCTCCATAAGTGAGAAACAGAAACCTCTGTAAGAGAAAGTCGTTTTTCACTCGTGAACCTCTATAACTGAGACAGCTACTTGCCTATACGTCTATAAGCGACAGTCGAGCGTAATTTAACATCTGCTATTTATGACTCATTCTTAAATTTTGTGGAACTAACATTGTTTTCGTTTCTCTCAACCTTTCTCAACCAGCGTCAACCTCTATAAGTGAGAAAGGCCAGTCCTGTACCTCTATAAGCTAGAAACTCGAGTTAGTGAGAAACTTCTATACGCGAAAAAGAGATCGCTGTCCCTTAAACTCTCGCTCATCCAGGTTCGACTATAAATAACATTAATCATAAGTTTTCTATATTTGGCGTTGCTTGGCAAAGGCCTTTGTCCAGCAGTGGATTGCAAATAGGAAGACTTGATTGATGGCAGTGTTATGTGTGTACATTCAATAAATAAATATTGAACTATTTAATATGATTGTTACAGTGGCAGCAGTATTAACATTATGGTGCTGCTATGTGAACGCTTTTCACGTTCGATATGACTATGACTGGCTTGACTGCCCCGTGTCTGAGGGTCCAATCTGCGGCTCAAATAAAGTGTTTTATAAAAACTATTGTGCATTTAGGGAAGCACAGACAAAGGATAATACTTTAGAGTGGGTACAATGTGGATCGGAACCACCTTTAACTTTCGAAATAAAAATAAAAAATACTCCGACACAGAAATCCAAACAAAAACAAAAACACTCGAAAGATAAACCTAACATTTTTATTACAACGGTAGGATGAAGATGGATGGACGAAATTGTGTCTAAAATAAACAAAGCAATTTCCTATTCTATTGCACTGTTTTATTTTCGCGTTCCTTTTTCCCCGGCGATATGAAATTGTGACTGGATTGTTTAAGACCATGAAGTAGTCTCATCAATTCATAACAGACCTCTTCCATAGCGAGATTGAGGAATATGCACCTACTCAAATTAATCTTTAATCGCGTTTCACCTTGTTAACCACACACTCTCGAATAAGTAGGTGCTCACGTACAGCGCCCTTCGTGGGTGCTGGGCGCCAGGACTTATATTGCACTCACGGACACACAACAGTCTTCAAAGACACACATAGCACATCTCCTTTTGTTTTGTAAATTAATTTCCCTTCCTCCCAGTACTTGGAGCTTTTACAATGTTGTATGTAGTACGTAAGTGCAATTAAATATTGTAATTTTAAGGGCGTGAGCCTGGAGATCTGTCATACAGGTCCCGAACCTAGTATAGCTTCCAGCTCTCACAAAGGTTTGAATCTGCCTGTAACCTAAATACATGCAGAGCCCTTCAGATAATTTTAATATGAAATTCAATAAGAGCTTTTTGCGATTGCTCTAGAAAACAAACACAAATTGTCATCCGAGGAGTGAACGACTACAGCGACTGTAGAATAAAAAAATAAGAGGCTTAAGCGATTAGGTCTGTAAGTAATCCTATGCCTAATTTATTCATTACTGCCAGCAAGTTTTAATTAAAATGTTATCATTAATTTATGTACATATAGCCGTTCGAATGTTTCGCATAATCAGTATTACTAATCCGACTTTCAATTTTAATAGCTTTGTGAGCTATGAGAAGCATCCAGTGGTGGTGGTTTTTGACAATAGGTGTGTATGTGCAAATAACAACAAATAAAAACCTTCTGTTAATAGTAAGTTGATGGCCTTTAAAGTAAGTCTAGGGAGCGCTGCATAGGCGTTTAAATGACAAAAGACAAAAGGGAATTGATGGGATAAATCAGAGACAGTCAGCAATGGGACACATGATATAGAAACATGGTGTCGTTGATTTTTAGGGTTCCGTACCTCAAAAGGAAAAACGGAACCCTTATAGGATCACTTGTGTGTCTGTCTGTCTGTCCGTCTGTCACAGCCAATTTGCTCCGAATCTGATTGACCGATTAAGTTGTTATTTGGTACACATGTGTATTTCTGTGACCCGAATACGGACGTGTAACAAAAATAAATGAATTTTGAATATGGGGATGACTTTTGGGGGACAAATAAGAAAATTTTAAAAAAAAGTTTTGCAAACTGTACCGTGTGACATATCAAACGAGAGGACTTATTGAGAGGATTACAAATGTATTTTTTTATAATTTTAAAATAAATACTTTTAAAGATATTTAAGAAAGTAGATGAAAATTTACCATTCCCCCCTTATTTCCGAAACTTCTGAGGCAAACATTTTGACAAAAATACAGAGAATGTTTCTTCACTCATAGATTACAGGAAAACCGATAAGAAGTCTATGGTCTTAAAATATCATGGTAAATCTCTCATTATTGTGCGTACAAACTTACATTTGCAGTTGGAATGTATGGGAGAACATGTATTTCAACTTCAATGTTAAGTTTGTATTTGGGATAAATTCATCCCAACTACGGAACCCTTCCTTGCGCGTGGTCCGACACACAGTTGGCCGGTTTTTTTTTACTGAGGCTACCATCAAGTATAACTACACTACTTTTCTATCAACAGGACTTCACTGCCAGGAAACAAGCAATAACTGAATCTACACCTAAAGGAGTTTGACCGACACTTGTGGATTCAACATTTGCATTAGTGACCATATAAAATCACCAAGATATGAAGATACTCTGACTTTTAAAGTGTTATACCTAATTTATAAAGTACTACAGGAAAAGGAGAAGGCCTATACGCAGCAATGGGTGAAACAGGGCTGCCTAAAAGGTTGATAATGATATTTAATAAAATTATGTTTTCAGTTTCCCTAACAGTGCAGACTACATTATCGAAAGTGATACGGCATGTGATAAGCAACAGATATCCCCAAGTCAATGTTGAAGAGGATAAAGAAATCCATCGCAGTCGTGACCAACTAGTTCATTCAAATCCGATTTTCTATGTTGGTCATAATACCCATCAAAGTAATCGTACTAGGCTAAGAAAAACGAAGATATTTAATTTCACCGGATAGGTCCCTAAGGATAATAAAGTTGTTTAAAATGAGCAGTTATTTATTTTGTAGCCGTTTTAATACTCCACTTCTTTTAAACGTTGGCAGTAACAAGGTTAAACGCACAATTTTCGGTTGGCCACGGGAATCCGATGGATGCGGAGAGACTAGGAACTGCTCCTACTCTCTCCGCATCGCATAGTGGCATATCTTTTGGCTAAAATGCTTAAATAACGAAATGCAAATGATAATATATAATAAGGTATTATTACAAAAACACGCAGAACCAATCAACTATATTGTTTTTTAACAAACAAAACTTAATATAGAAAAACGCAGCAAACTAATAGAATTAACGATCAATTATTTAGTTAATCACTTGGCAGTTGGCACCGAGAAAACGCAATACTGAGTCGAAGAGACGTCTGTCGCCGTCCGTCAGCTGTCGATCTAAAAGCAAGCGACGGCTCCTCGCCGTCTGCAACTACTACGCGAACTATCCCCACTTTTGATGCAGTTGTCTTGATCACGACCCTCGTTCCTTCCAACTTCTTTATCCTTCTAACAGTATTATTGTCGGTGTTGCAGTGCAAGGTAGGGCAGAAATAATAGTTATTTATGCAACTGTTGTATAATAAGGGGTATTAAAACACGAATGTGTTTAGATAATAGTATCACATGAGTGTTTTAATACCTAATTATAAACAGTTGCATACAAGACTTTATCTACACCCATGATATGAATCCTCTATAAAAGGTTCTGAAACCATTGGGTGTTTGTAATTCAAGATAAAGAATAAAAAGAATCCCCCTAAATTCAGTACAACTGCACGTATGAACGTCGCCTGCACCAGTACATCACCGCACATGCGTGCAGCGGGTGCTGCTGTCCCCCGCTTCAACGTTGAAACGAGTTGCATAATGAAATTGAGTACAACATTGTAACACTCATTTAGATGATATTATGGTTACAATGACACTGGCTGTTTTAATGTTGGCAATAAGCTAACTGTTTCTGAAACTTTTATAGAGATTTTATAGCATGGGTGTAGATATAGTAGATTGTTTGCTAAGGGAGCAAAAAACTATTTTTAAGGCGAGAGTGTTTCTTTGAATCCAGAGCGGAACGAAGGATTCTAAAGTAGAATCCTGAGCGCAGCGAGGGATTCAAAGTACATATCTCGAGCTTAAAATAGTGTTACTCCCGAGGTGAACACCCTTCTTTTTTTCACATTCTATGAGAAAAAAAAAATGTGTATGATCTGACTCCCGTCAGGAACCAAGTTCCTTCCCGAGTAAGATTTAAGAAAAAAAATCGCTGCCGCCATCGTAGATTTACTTTTTGACCTCACTATCGGTGTTAGCACCCTCGAAAACTATGAAAACGACACCCAAGATGAAAAATTTGAATATTTTCGCAGCCGCCATCTTGGATTTTCATTTTGACCAAATTCACACTTTCTTTCTCTCTCTCTCTTGCCAGTCTGTTACTTGATACAATGTTCGTGTCTGATCTCTTTGGTAATTTGAACTTTTACTAACAATATCCACATTCCAAATTCAAATCACTTTTAATCCCTTTTTTTTTTTTTGGGTGGGAAATTATCAAATAACTTCTCCCGCTCTGGGCGGAGCGGGAGGGAGTGTCAGACTCGTACTGACTAAAACCCACCCGTGTTCCTTCGGTTGCCCTGTTGCCGGGGGCCACGATTTATCACTTTTAATCCCTAGGGATTAAAAAGCTATTTTAGTCCCTGTTTACGAAGAATAAACTAGCTCTTTTTGAATAGATGTGATAAAACAGTAGATTGTTTGCCTAGGAAGCAAACAACTGGGCGTTTCCGCTACGATTTTCAAAATAAATTTTTAAATAACATTATTTTTTACTTGTTTCCATAACAGTGCAAAGAATAAAGTCTAAATTTAATATTAATACATTTTTTTTTCGATTTTACTTCATATTAAAAATTTTTGGGGCGCTTGGAAATTAGTACCTTTCGAAGAAATGGTTTAAACTGTAAAATCACACCAGCAGGCCTAACATGACACACGCGACAATTATCCACTCCTGCGCGACTAATGTTTGTCTATTTCTGTAGTTTTATCGTTTTCTGACAGCTACGCCATACAAAATTCTCGACTCGTTCTGTCAAACTTGATGTTTTGTCGACAAACCTTAACATGACACGTTATTTATCTCGATTTTTGACAGTTCAACACGAGATAATCACTCATTTTGTCGTATTTAGTCGTCCTCGATTTTGACGACGATAAGAGTAGACAAAAAGACAAAATAATGATACATAAAAAAACTCGAAAATAAGATGGCTTATGACAGAGTCGTACTTATTGTAGGCAATTTTTTTTATTTTTTATAAATATGTTTGTACACCGGTGTATTGTAGTGGAGGGAAGCACTATCACGTAGATGACTATTACTTTCAGTTATAACCAGTCGCTTTGCACATTATGGTGATTAAATAAATAAATTAATTAATTAACGAAATCTAGGGATGGCTGTATGGTAATATCAAACCTTCGCAACATAATTACTAAAATCACCAGTTTATTTCCTAAGGGTGGTGATTAACAATTTTTATGGTTATAATAGCGGAATCAACTCCACCTGCCAATTTATTTGATCGTCAGTCCTTTTGGTGAGTGAGGTGATTAACAAAATTTGCAAATTCGGTTTTTTAGTTCAAAATAAAGTGTAGTTTTCAAAGGTAAATAACATGTAAAACAAAAAACCGAAACTTAACCGGTAAAATTCAAAACCGGTTAACTTAAGTGGTTGTAACAGCTCTATGATATGTCTCGCTGCAAACTTTAGGTATTTTCACACACCCAATTCCGATCTCTGTTAATTAGGTAGGTATATTTTAATTAATAACCGCAAAAAAGTCATGTGAAATTATAATCGATTACTCGGATGAATTAAATCTAACGAAGGTACTTCCCATGTAACTATGAAGTCATTTTCTGATTGTCGTAGAACGCCATGTTTTCTCAGTGTTGGTATTTTTTTAGTATACCATTTTTGTGTTTAGTATTTTAATTACTACAGTCAAACCTGGGTAAGTGAGAATTGGGTAAGCGAGAAAACTCTATAAATGAGAGTAATTGCCAGGTCCCGTCATTTTAACCCTCATATGCCTCCATAAGTGAGAAACAGAAACCTCTGTAAGAGAAAGTCGTTTTTCACTCGTGAACCTCTATAACTGAGACAGCTACTTGCCTATACGTCTATAAGCGACAGTCGAGCGTAATTTAACATCTGCTATTTATGACTCATTCTTAAATTTTGTGGAACTAACATTGTTTTCGTTCCTCTCAACCTTTCTCAACCAGCGTCAACCTCTATAAGTGAGAAAGGCCACTCCTGTACCTCTATAAGCTAGAAACTCGAGTTAGTGAGAAACTTCTATACGCGAAAAAGAGATCGCTGTCCCTTAAACTCTCGCTTATCCAGGTTCGACTATAAATAACATTAATCATAAGTTTTCTATATTTGGCGTTGCTTGGCAAAGGCCTTTGTCCAGCAGTGGATTGCAAATAGGAAGACTTGATCGATGGCAGTGTTATGTGTGTACATTCAATAAATAAATATTGAACTATTTAATATGATTGTTACAGTGGCAGCAGTATTAACATTATGGTGCTGCTATGTGAACACTATTCACGTTCAATATGACTATGACTGGAATGACTGCCCCGTGTCTGTGGGTCCAATCTGCGGCACAAATAATAAGATTTATGAAAACTATTGTACATTTTGGGACGCACAGCAAACGCATTTTACTTTGGACTCGGTACCATGTGAATCGGAACTATCTTTAAAGGTCAAAACAACACAGAAATCCAAACAAAAAAAAAAACACTCGAAAAATAAACCTAACATTTTTGTTACAACGGTAGGATGAAGATGGATGGACGAAATTGTGTCTAAAATAAACAAAGCAATTTCCTATTCTATTGCACTGTTTTATTTTCGCGTTCCTTTATCCCCGGCGATATGAAATTGTGAGTGGGTTCTTAAAACCCTGAAGTAGTCTCATCAATTTATCACAGACCTCTTCCATAGCGAGATTGAGGGAAAATGTTTTGTGGAACGTTTCCAATTATGATTCCATAATTCCCTCCATCTTTATAGAACTGTACCCTAATTGCGTAATGCACGATCAATCCCAATTTGTTTCGATTTGAAACAGATTGCTAATACATTGCGTCATAAGTTGGAAAAAAAAAACTGCTCAACAACGTAAATAACGCAATGAATTTTGTTGAACAGTCAAAATGTAACTAATTAGGCATAATTGTTTACGAAAATAAGTTACGTAATTAGGGTACTGGTCTAGTTCTGAATTAAAATTGGTGTGGTTGATAAGTCAAGGGAACTAGATTTCAGTTTAAAATCGTGGTAACACATAATATATAAGCTGAAATTTTAATGGTTGTTTTTCCGCAGCAAAATGATTTTGTCTTGGTAGTACTCGTACAATGGATTTAAAAAAGATTTTTTTAAATATTCAAATATGGCGGATTTAGAATTGTGAAAAACAAAACTTGAAAGCAACCTAGAACCCATAGTACCTATGTCTACAGTGCGATCGGCTGACTGTACCGTACCTACTCCCGCTACAGCTGATAACTCTTTTACCTAAAAGTTATTCAAATTTTCCCTTCATACTTTTACGGGCTTAGAACGGCCATAAATATTTTTTTTAACCGACTTCAAAAAAAGGAAGTTTCTCAATTCGACCGTAATTTTTTTTTTTTTATGTGTGTTCGCGGATATCTTCATCGTTTATGAACCGAGTTTTATGATTCTTTTTTTGTTGGAAATGAGATATCCCAAGGGTGGTACCATGATATGGAAACCAGGATCTGATGATGGCATCCCAGAAAAATCGAGGGAACTCTTCAAATATTATAGGCAAACCTATAGCGATTTCAGTATTTTTTATAGTAACTCGTGCAGTTGCTCTTGGAAAGCACCATTTGGTTAAATGAAACTGATGATGAAGACCACAAATAGCCACCGAAACTACTCAATAAAAAGTCTTTCACGGGTTGCGATTCGATTACTTTAATATGGTTGCAATGCAATTTATGCTCGTCACAATGCATATGGAGAAGTGGAGCTGATGGTGAAGTACCAGGAGAATTCCTCAACGATGAACGTCCCTGCATCGGGAAAAGCAATATTTTGTAAAAGGTGATGAGCAGTTGGCATTAGGCTAATGTAACTTAGATAAATTACAAATTGACCCACTAAAAAGCGAGAAATAAATACTGTTTTACAAAAAAAACAACCGACTTCCAAAAAACCACTCCAAAATGAAAAATTACTTAAATTTTGGAACTCGGTGTCTTTGAAATTTAAGTTTTTATACCTACAACTTACTGAACACGAAACTAAAAAAAAAGTTTATTTTCTTACATAAAATTATTTTCAGAATTTAATAAATAAAATGGATCGAAATAACAGTTATTCCAATTTGGAGTACGTCGCTATGGTACAATAAAAATTAAGTATTTAATGCGTATTAAAAAAAAATTAATCAACTTATTTACAATGATTTTAATAAGTAACCTACTTTTTCACTGTTCGCTATTTACAAAGGTACGAGTTGGTACTTACACTTCTCGGTAACGATTTTCTATCAACCACTGACAAAAAGCAAATGTGGACGACGCGGCGCGGCGCATTCGTTTTCGTGGAGTGCATAATATGCAGTTCATATTATGAACTCTACGAAAGTTATAGGGATGCATGCACAGTTCACGGTCACACACACTTCACAGTTGTTGTATGTGTCTAGGGTTGCCATCTGTCCGGGTTTCTCCGGATTTGTCCTAGTTTGGAGGGCGTCCGGGGAGCGTCCGGGCGGGGTTTTTAAATAGTGTCCGAGTGAAACCCGGACTTTTTGTGTCAGGGGTAATCCGATTAATTGAATTATTTGCAATAAATTGAAGCATTATCATAGTTAAAAATTCGCCGCGCGGCAAATGACCCATTTTTGATGCCAAAAAGACGAATGTTCCAAAATTATACTTTTTTTACCATAATACCTCAGATAGAGAATAGTGTAAGTACAATTGATTAGTAAATTAAGCCTTTTATTTGTATTGTTGAGGCTTAAGTTGATTTTTTATTAATTAAAAAAATACTATAAACTTAACTATGGTTTAATTTATTGTAAAAAACATCCGAGGGCGTCCGGTGAAAAATCTTCATTTCACCCAAATGTCCGGGTATTTGAAGTTTTTGTCCGGGGCCCGTAATTTAGGTGATGGCAACCCTATATGTGTCGTCTTCCCAGGTTCAGAACCCCGTGAAAACAGAGCGACTCCCAAGATTTGCGGCTCCGCGTAAAGTTATAACTAGCCCTAGCATACAGGTTGTACAATAGCGACGTACTTCAAATTGGAATAACTGTAATGTCGATCCATTTTTGCAAATTACGATATCGTATTACGCGTCATACGAAAATCGCGGGTCAACTGAGAGAGCCGGCGCCAGCGGCGCGAGGCGGGGTTGTGTGGGGAGAGGCTCGCCGCGGCCGCCACCGCCGCCCGCCCGCGTGCGTGCAGACTAGTTTATGCCGTATCACAACGCGCGACTGCTTATTTTGGTCTGAACATTTACGAACCGCTTTGTCGGAAGCGCGGCGCCACACATGCGGTTCGAGAAGTACCTACGTTATGTCTAGTGGATACTATTATTTCTCACGCTTTCAAGTTTATGCATATTTTTTTGAATTATTTGAAAACAAAAACATTTTAGTTTTTTTAGTTTAGCCCTATGATTCAATAGTAGTACTACTAAGGACAAATCGTTCTGCCGCGGGAAAACAACCATTAAAATTTCAGCTTGTATATGTCACCGTAAGATTGTGAGCACCGTTAGTTTATAATTATCGGTATTATTTCCGTTAGATCAGAATCTGTCGAAAAATTGTTAACTGGGTGAAATGGGTTAGGTTAGGTTAGGTTAGAACTGTGACCAACCGCGCGAGCCAAGCGAGCTGTGCCGCAGCAGCGACCGGCGAGAGCGCTACTTCCAAGTTGCTCGCAGCTAGGCAGGCTATTTAGTATTAACGCAAGGTGCGTTACGACGCAAGAAAGTTTTATACCAGTTCACAATTTGTTGGTTTCCCATGCATAGATTATGTAACGGAAATAATACCGATCGATTATAAACTAAAGAAGTTTATAATTCTACGGTGACATATATATCACGATATAAGGTAATATATACTGGGTGGCAGAGACATCGACGCGAAAACTGAAACCATGGATTCAGTACATAATTCTGAACAGTACGTGTCAGACTCTTACTTACTAAAACCCACCCGTGTTCCTTCGGTTGCCATGTTGCCGGGGGGCCACGATATCCCTATCGGCCCATATTCGCAGCCCCGGCAGGCATTGGCCCTAGCGGACCCGTCAATTCTGCTGACATCTCTTTGAGGCGCGCATTACTGCTTCGCAGAAGGAGGTGACGGCCTCCCATTTCCTCTCGCTCCGTAGCATGGCCCGAATCAGGGCCGGACGCGAGAGATCACCGCCACCGATCGCCTCCACGAGGACACGGCGATGCCCTGCCCAAATTCTGAAACCCCCTGCGTTGAAAATTTTCGTCGGTTATTTTAAAAAAAATCTGTTGTTATAAACATTTTGACCGCGTAGGTCACTTTTCTATGAAACAGCAGATTTTTTTTTAATAACCGACGAAAATTTTCAACACATGGGGGTTTAGAATCATGTACTGAATCCATGGTTTCAGTTTTCGCGTCAATGTCCCTGCCACACTGTACATGGACAACGATTTTTCCAATATACAGGGTGTCCAGTAAATAGCACGACATACTGCAAGGGATGATAGCTTGGGTCAATACCTACCAAACAACACAATATATGTTCAGCAAAAACTTACGGATTTACAGTTTTACAAAATTATGCGAAAAGAAAATCGTTCTGTGAAAATTTAAACAAAAAATACTATTTCTTGAAAACATTCTTGTTTTTGATAGAAAAAAGACATCAATGAGTAAAGTAACTATTCACGAATAATTTGATGTAAAAAAAAACTAGAAAAAGAATTTTTCATTACAAGTTGCTTAAAAATCTGTTTCAAGGTAGAGATTATTCGATATTTCGGAAAATTTTGTAAAACTGTAAATCCATAAGATTTTGCTGAACATATATTGTGTTGTTTTGGTAGGTATTGACCCAAGCTATTACTCCCTGCAGTATGTCATGCTATTTACTGGACACCCTGTATATATATATTTACCTATATTAGCTTATGTCGTGATAAAAAGGTTAGTCAGTCAGCAGGTGGTGGCCCTGACTTCTCTTGATGAAGAACTTCAGACGTTGGGGATGAATCTCAAATCTTCAATTTTTATGACAGCAAAGCACCCGCATTGATATAGCTGCTGCAATCGTGGTGCAAGTATTGCATTGGTTTTTCAAAATTGTAAATAAATACGCGATAGTAGGCGTGATGTTATGTTATGTAAATAAATAAAATAACCATTTGGAAATAGTTACAAAAAAATTATCACACCACATTCGCACCGATTTCTGAATAAGATTCAGAACACATTATAATTTATTATTTTGAAAGGAGGTTTCAAATTCAATAGTTTTACCTCCAATAACACACAATTTTTCACACTAAATGTAACTATTGATAATATGCCTACACGTTATCACCTATTCTTGCTGCATAGCATTTGACTTCGTAGGTACGCAGTTAAGATATACCAGCAATTAGCATAACAGTTTTGACAGAAACACATAAAAACCATTATTACTTTGATGTACTCATTCAATGTAACAACTAGTAAGTACCTACCTATCATTTATTTCTTGATGTTATTCATAATTGCTTCAGTCTAACTTCAGTCGTAACTTGATACTCATGCATTAATAGGTATTATATGTTAGAAAATATTTCGAAAACACGATAGTCGTGATGAATAATATTCTTACAAGTAAGTCTAGTTAAGTAGAAAATGTCTCTCGTCATGTCTTTTCCATGAAAATATAGAGATTTAACTTGTGCTTACTTTTAGATAGCCAGGTCAGGATTGCATGTTACACAGTTAAATCAAATGTAACACCTGCTATGGGAAATTATTACCACTGGCAAAGTAAGATGTGTTTTTTAAAGTTTGTCTTTTTAATTTACAGCCACGGTTCTCCTAGCATTTATTCCAAATTTACACGGAGCAGTGTTTTGCCCATGGAAACGAGCAAGAGTCTTTTATTGCGGCTCTGACGGGAAAACTTACAACACATTATGCGATTTACAAAAAGCTATCTCCGAAACTCACAATCTAAGTATAGCTCACAAAGGAGTGTGTGAAGGTGATAATATAAGTACTACTAGTGAAGAACGTCCAGGTAGTGATGAAGGAAACAATAACATTCTTCCCAAAGAACCAGATACGGAAGAAAAAGACGGTAAAAGTTCAGAAGAAGAAGACAGCAGTTCAGAAGAATTCTCAAAAGAAGAGCCAAAAATACAAACTCAACCAAACAGCACATCATCAGAGAGTACAACAAGAAAGATCAAAGTTTCTAAAAAGCCTAAACCTAAAAAAAAAAAAACCAAGAAGGGCAAGACAAAATTGAACACTAAGTCAAAAAAAAAAAGGAAGTCAAAAAAAGGTTCCAGTACGAACATAAAAAATACAGCAAATAACAAAAATATTATAACCATAGGAGGGACAAAGCGACATTATATTAAAATTGACAATAAAGTAAATAACAAAAATGTTATAAATTTACATTATTGGCTGAGCACGATACCTTTGGCACCTCAAAGGAGTAGGAGAACATTGCTTAGAATATTTAATTTTAAACTTTGAGCAAGATGCTATTCGAAGGAAACCTCAACTGAATCCTTATGATAAAAAGTTTTATTGAATCTACATTCTGATTAAGACAAGCATTGGCCTTTCAACCTCTTACGGCTGAAATACTTTATTTATTGTTACAATCTAAGCTGATCAATAACTAATTTAAAAATTGTAAATATTGAGATGGAAAAGGTATTTCATTGTTTTTTTTTTCTCCTTTGTTGCAGCTTACGGATTATAAAATAGGTAATACGTGTTTAAATGTGAATGAAATAGACAAACATTTTTCCAATTCCCCCTGCTGTAATATTATCATCAATAGGCTTATTTAAATTTTACTCCAATTTGTAATTCGAGCGAATAGCATAACAACAGTGCATGAATCAGAAAATGAATATACCATTCGTATAGCTAGTTGATTTTATAGTATTTGCGTGAATACTAGTAATGACTAGGTAAGTATGTTAATTAATTATCGAACAGCATGCAAGCATTGAGATAAACAGCGAATGCATGTTCATATTGACATCGTTCTGTGGGAAAATACATTTGGTACGAACACCAGTAGCGTGATTTTCGGTGTCAGATGTCAAGGAAGCAGGTAACCCTTTTTCTTCTGATGATTATATAAGCTTTGAAGATACTACATATTAGAGTTCGAATATAACTCGACTTAGATAAAAACATTGCCTTGAGAAGCAATATAAACTTCACACAAGTAAAGGTATACCTGAAACTCAAACTCAAACTCAACTCAAACTCAAAGCATTTATTTCAAATAAACCAATTACAGGTACTTTTGAATTGTCAAGGGGTCGGTCAGTCTAAAAAGTCGAAAAATGAAGCTACTTGCCCATTCCAAAGCGTAGTAGGTACCTATGGAGAAGAACGGGCAAGAAACTCCACGGACACTCTTTTAAATCAAAATATTGTTACAAAATATTGGTTACATCATTCGTGTTGAACTTATACATGTGAGAACAATGTAGAAAGACGTGCACGTTAAAAGCGTCCGTAATACAAATATAATATCAATTCAAAAATTTAAATAAATTAAAATAAACCGTGGCAGCTAAGAGATGACCAGTCCCTACTGACGGCGCCCGTTCACGAACATGACGCATGGATCAGCACCATTTAGCTCAACCATTTTGAAGGGAACTTAATGATCCAACACACACGCCACCATCAGCGAGACATTTGAGTGAGCATGACATACTCTCAGCCGCCAGGGCACATTCAAGTCAATGAAAGACGTACCCAGTAAATGGTAGCTTTATGGAATGTACAACATGGTCACAGTGCTCACACATGTGATATGCAATTATACAATACAAAGAGATTGAATTTATACAAAGGAAATATAGTTTTACAATCTTCAGCAGCTGCAACAAAACTTTTGAATGCTAATCAATTAGTTTATGCGCCCTTGTGGAGCTGGACCAGCGCTGAGCCAAGCATTTTTATCAGCGATGTAATCCCCCAGCTTATAATATGCTTGGCAGCATAGTGTGCGTTTTATTAATGTTTAAGTTGTATAAAATATGAAAGAGAGTTATAATTGTAATTAATGAATATGTTCTGAGCTTTGGCGGAAATAAATAGACTGGAGTTGAGGTCGAAGCAAAGGCTGGAATAATATAACGTAATATGACACCTGTAGTTTATGAGCGCTGAAATATAGTACAGTAATGTAAGAAGACGTCAACTATTCACCAAACACATTACCTAACTTGATGACACACGTCGTGATCACTTAACCGAGCTTCCCACAGCACATTAAGTCGACGATAAACATCTTTCACGATTAGATTCTGCTAATAAAATTACAGATGAACTTTGATCCTGGAAGATGTAACGTTTAACGTGAAATATGTTAGGCAATGAGGTTAAAGATCCGGGTTGTATACATATATACAAGGCTTAGGGTGTAGACTGCGAAATGGGGGTTCAGCTGAGAACAATTACGTTACTCTTATATATGATTTATTATTTTAGTTGCACTTATACATCTCGTGTGTATATTTCTACTGCGTCTATTTGTTCAGCTGCAAAATAAGTCACGACTGCCGGCAGATCCATTTGAATTAATTCACAGGCCTGCAAAATGAGGGTCATAACTTCCTCTCGGGAATTTGATAGCTGATTCTAGGGTATTTTCGTGCGTTGATTACGAATATGTACTTAGTTTGTTCCATCACCTCCAGATTTTAAAAAAAAGGTACAGATAGCAAATAGGAAAAAAACACAAGTTGTCACATAAAAAAATATATATTTAAAAAGTACATTACTTTTAACTTAAAAAACTACTAATATATATTGGTGCCGATTCTCTTGTACACCGAACTAAACTAACTAAACTATCACTAAAATTCCTTACTTTTGACTATGAGAATCTCAAAGCTATTCTGCAAAATAAATTCTCTAAATTTAAAAATAATTTTGACACATCTAAATCGAATTTGACAATCGCGACTCCACACGTGATACCTAACCACGTGAATCTTTTTAAAGCCGGAGGCGCGCAGTGGGGGCCTCGACGTGTTTTATATGAAACTTTTCACTTTTTGTATGGAAAATAAGAAAAAATATTACCTACATGTAGAGTGTTTAGGGGTTTAAGGGTTTTATAAAGCGAGTCGAAATTTTCATTATTTTTGCGATTGGACACACCATTTTCGAGATATAAGCAAAAGAAAAAAAAAGATTCAGTACTGTTTTTGCATCTGAAGTCGAGGTGTTGGTGTGAATTTAAAGTTCATGACAACCAATTTCATTCCACACGTTTTTAGTCGCGATTACAAATAGTCAGATTCAGTTAGAAAATCTAAATTTTAGGTGAAAAACGTCAAATTCAGAATAGCAAAATTGCTATTTTCACTAAATTAATATCTCAGTACCATCTTAGTGCAGTCAAACTAAAATCTAGTTAAGTTGTGTCACTTTAGTCTATTTCAGAATGGGAAATCATCGTTTGACAGGAATGAACTAAATTTTGGTGAACTTTAGTCTAGTTTAGAGGCATTTGTGACAAGAGAATCGGCATCAATAACAACTTATTACTAGCTTAATTTTTATTGCATTTGAATAGTGTAAGGGGACATAGAAATTAATCGAAATCAGTAATTTGTTAATTACTACATAATGAGTATAAGTAATTCGCATTAACCATGTCGAAAACGGTTCATTTTGGCTTAATTTAGTAATAAGCTTATTAATACCTACATAATGATTAGGTATTATTACCTAATAGTGTGAATATTTAGAAAAGGGTGTAATAAAGATAAACCAAAGGGTTTTTAATATAAGTTCCCGCACTGATTTAGAAAATTAACAGTTGAAGTGCGCATCTTGCAACATAAACTTTAAAATGTCATCGCGATGTTGTTTAAATTCATGTCATGAATTTAATGTCATGAAAATAATCGCGATGTTGTTTAAATTCATGTCATGAATTTAATGAATTTAAACAACATCGCGATGACATTTTAAAGTTTATGTTGCAAGATGCGCACTTCAACTGTTAATTTTCTAAATCAGTGCGGGAACTTATATTAAAAACCCTTTGGTTTATCTTTATTACACCCTTTTCTAAATATTCACACTATTAGGTAATAATACCTAATCATTATGTAGGTATTAATAAGCTTATTACTAAATTAAGCCAAAATGAACCGTTTTCGACATGGTTAATGCGAATTACTTATACTCATTATGTAGTAATTAACAAATTACTGATTTCGATTAATTTCTATGTCCCCTTACACTATTCAAATGCAATAAAAATTAAGCTGAAGTAATTTAATGACGTTTTATAAATTTTAAAATGTAGGCGCTCCGACATTTTTCAGCAAAATCTTAAATATTCAATATCAAAAAATCGTGACGTAATGGAATTTTTTTATTATTTTTCTCGTAATCAGCACATCTGAAACTATAGAAAACGTTACTCAGATTTCAAAGAGGAAAACCATTGCAGGCCTGTAATTATCAATCCTGCAGAAGAATAGCCATGATAGTTGTTACGAAAATTTAGTGCCTGCAAATGTGACAGCTAGTTGATAGATCAAAATGTATATGTAATCTGTGTGATTTTCTGAGATATATAATCTGGGTAACCTGACTACCCCCATTCGACCGTAGTATGGAGTACCTAAAACGAAGGTAAGATTTCGAATCTAACCATAACAAATTTACAAAATGACGATTTGTTGCGCATTTGCAAGGTGGACGGCAATAGAGCGGAATGCGGTCCGCGTTTAGCAAGGTGTCTGTTACATGCGCAGGCGCTGCGACCTGTTTGATACACCTCTCCACATCCTGCTTGTCTCCCTAGCAATACTACTACGGGTTTTACATTACAACTTTTACGAGTGAGTGCGTGACGTCATTTGAGCAAATCAAGATAGGTGAACTTACTATCGGATAGCCAAACGAATTTGGACATTTTAACGCATTTCATAAAACTGAATAGCCTATAGATACTCGTTTATGGGTAAAAAGTGTTTTTATCAAGATTAGAGATTTAACCCAAATCTCAATTTGGCAGTTCACTCATTTGTATTCATGTTAGTAAACATGCTGTTTGGGTTACCTACTACGGACAAGATAAGCGTTCCGATTACTATACCAAGTCCGCAAAGAAAATGCTACAATTTCACCAACAGAACGACCGACTGTAGACTACTATAAACATAACGATAAACAAAAACAGATGAAGTAATAAAATCTATTTTATCGTCGAAAGAAATTATGAAAGCAAAATTGATCTAAACTGATGGCACATAGTAGGGGCCGTTGACATCGCAGTGGTTTTGCAGTATCCCGGCGTCGGCTGACAGCACATGAACCCTGGGGCTCTCACGAGTACAGGGCGAAAAAGGTTCAAGTTACGCAAACTGGCGTAAATTCGTGGGAGAGGACATTTGAAAACTAAAACAATGGACACGTAGACAAAAGAATGACCGAAAGGTTTTTGTGAGGCACTGTATCGCACCTGAAGACAATAGGATCTATTTATAGTGAATATGTGATATATGTAACATTAAGTATTCGGTGACCCAGGCGTGATGAGATTTATGTGTGATTTTTTTTGTTGAGAGTATATTGTTACTAGTTTTTGTTAAATGCCTGAAGGTTATAGAAGGTGTGAACGCTATTCAGGTTTCAAAATAAGTCGACTGTATTTGTGTCCTGAACCATGAAAATAAAATTCGAAATCGAAAAGCACGTTAGAATCTTTTCAGGGTTTCCATGTTCTGTATAGCTATAATAAGGTAGCTTCCAAAACATTTGAAATGCTACACAAGTCCACACTCTGCCACAACCTCACATATTCCTCAAATCTTCATTTAAAATTAAAACGACACAACATAATAAAAACATGAGAAAAACAATGTAATACATTAAATAACAACAAAGAAAAACGAAGTAATATGAGAACGCAGCAAACAGTTTCCATTCACTGCATCCTTTCATTACAGAGTGAGTGTATTTATTTTAATCAGAAGAAGCAATCCAGAAGTCATTTTAAATCAATTCCGAACAGACAGACCGTAGAAAATGTTTTATCCGACTGTCACACATATGACACATACAACTTTCAAACTCGAGACTAAAGCCTTGACAAAAGAAGTATATTGAATTCACACTTCCTAGATATTTAAAGTTCATAATATGATTGTGTACACAAACTTATGCACGTGACTAACACCCACGTGAATTTTTAAGTTATACCTACCAAAGTAAACGCGTACTTACAAATCGATTTTCTCATCCACCTTTTATGTTGCAACATTTCCTCTCTGTCAGAGACAGATATTTGTATGAAAAAGATTAGGTGCTTAATTAATAAACAAGCAACGAGTTTTAACTGGCGTAACGTAAAAAAAACATAGTATAAAAAATCTCCTACAAATGATATTCACATCTTGAACATAGCCACCGATTAGTACAGATGGTTCACTCCGCAAAATCATTTAAATAAAAAGCGACTCTTGCTACGACACAATAAAGTGCAATTCAGTCGCACAGCGCTAATTACCTACAATTATATTCAGCTAGAAATTGCGTCTCTATTGCATAAGTCTTGTATCTTCTGACTACGTTACGCTCACTGAATTGGCCCGACAAGACGAGCCCGCCGCGTACTTGTAGCTTTATACCTAAAATGCGGAGTGCGCCTTCTGTACTATTCTGTGGCATAGCTTACTTGCCTTCATTTTTGGAATGCGTGTATCGTAATCGACATATTTGCCCGCGACATCTCACAACAACTCGCAAGTGCGTTGGTAAATTCGTGACCATACTGTTTGCATTCCATTTTGAAAGCCATTTAGCAAGATTACCGCCTTTGGACATCTTGTAACATGGCAGGCAAAGAAAGCAAACTTAATGTCGATACTTAAATATATTGGCTATCATTATCTATTAGGTAATCAAACGATCAATTGGCAATAACTTCAAATCGAAGAACGTTGAAATGTTATATGAAGTGGTTATTTTATTGATTCTTCATTAAATACATATTGAATTGACTAAGGCCTTCGAATTTGTAAGCAATAGAAAGATTAATTATTGTAAGGTGTGACTATCAAATAATATGGTTCTCTTTCAGATGCGATTGAGGTCAATAGGGTCATAGAGCAACAATCTATAAATGTTCACTAGACACTGACAAATCATATATACTGCAGAACAAAATGCTAGACAAATCTATACTGTAAATTTATTACCACTCTAAAAATGCCAATTATGGCAGAAACACAGATAGTATACGTGATCGCTAATTGCTATCTTTTGTGCTCAAATAAGTGAAGAAATTCTAATGAAATAACTCATGATCTATCTTTTATATCCGGCTCTCCACAAGTAATTTTCTAAATATGTTCATCAAAACCTCACAAATAAACTAAGTGCACCATTACGGAAACTTCATGAATAATTCAAGTAATTCAGACAACATTAAAACATTCACTGAACCACGAACTCCGGATATATATTTTTTAACATTAGCTTGAGATTATACTTCTAATTACTGAATATGCACAACATCTCCTTAATTAGTAAAAAGCCATCGGGCGTTCGTGACCAATTTAGATATTTAAAAAACGGATATTATTAAATTCGATAACTTTATTGAGTCCTGTTCCAATTTGGGGTTCCGATTTCGTGCGATAGTTAGGTAAGACATATTAAATATTCGTAGATAAGTCGGCGGCTATCAATAAATACAGTAATATTACTTACATAATTCCGCAAATGTAACGTTATCTCGGCATAATGAGGCAGACATGAAAAAAGCAAAACCGATGAAGCGTGGACCCTCATAAGCAAATAGATTGTGTATTCAGATTTTTACTGCTTCTCATATTACAGTTGCAACAGACTGTCCATTTGAATATTGGCAGCTAGTCCAGACCAAAATTTTGTTTTGTGAATCTTAGATCAAGTTAAAAGAAAGATTTTATTGATTTATTAGCTGTATGTAATTCACATGGTAGGTATCTAATATTGAAAATAATCCAGAGAAAGAAAAACTTATGCAGAAGAAGTTATAATGGCTTCGGTCTATGCAAATTTGAATTCCCATATAGACAATAATGACAATATTAAGCTATTAGCAGTACCTATTAGTTATCGATGGTTTATAACATCTACAAAAAGAAAGTCACGACATGGCCTAAAATAATATTCATTAATCAGCTGATCATACAGCAACTAAAGAAAGAATTAATAAAACATCTGTATGCATATACATTTTGGGGAATGTCTTTGAGGTTAATGCCACTATTTTAAGCAGTTGGTTGAACCCAAACTTAAATAACTGAGTGTGAAAATTCCACGGAAATGGAACCCAGAAAATATATTAAGTATATTATATTGAGATCATAGACATTATGTTTGTGGTTGAGATTATTACGGTATACAAATAGTCATATTATTATGAACCTTCCAATTATAGTTGCAACTTGAAAGAAATAAAGAAAGAAAGAAAGAAAAACATTTATTTGGACACAGTTCGTGATACACAAAACACAAATAACACAGTGAAAATAAAAATAAAAAATGTTTTAAATGCTTACTATACACCACATTCTAGATAGTACAAGATAATAAAACTGAGAAGAGTCATAAAAAGCAGATGACAGCGTACCAACAGGCAACTATGAAGAAAAACTTGACCAAATAAACTTTACCAAAGGCACCATATAAGTACAGATCGCTTGGAAGAAATTGCTTCAACTACATAGATCCAGTTAACAATAAATTGTGAGATAGATACTATAAAACTCAGTCAACGTATCGCAATACCTTCAAAGAAAGCACAGGCATAGCTTGATACAAAAAACATTATAAAAACGAGTGCATTGACTCGAAATTACTCTGAAAGCTATCAGAAAACAATCATAAAAAGAATCATTAGCGTTGCATTTATGACCGGCGGAGATCTCATGTAAATTACATCGCAACGGTCAACGTAAGAAAAATACGATCGCTTTAGATATACGTATACGATAATTTCAATCTTCATTATTCTTTCAGATAGCAATATATGAATATAAAACTCTGACGTTAGAAATCTCTTCGGTCTCTCGGCGTATCTTCAACGAAGATCTTTGTTACAGCGATAATTTTGTGTTTTATTACGAACTTATTGGTTAATTTAACAATATCTGTCTATGAAACTATCGTCGGCTTTTGTATTTAGTTGTACGTATCGTAAATGTAGACACTTCAGCTTTGTTACAAGACAAAGGTCAGATGATCATTTAAAGTGCATTTGTGTTAACAAATCTGTTATCTTAAGTCTTCTTAAGGAAGAGTCGTAATACAGCACTTAATAGAGTTTCTATGTTATTACTTGTTTGGGGACAAACAGACCGACGGCCTACTTTATCGTCAGCAACACCCATGAGGTTGCCGGATACGTTGTCGAACTTTTATGAGACAAAGGTCAACTTTACAACAAAAACATTCTTAGTTTTTCCGTTTGATGAGAACCATCCAACTAACTTGTATAAATAAACCATTTGCCAGAATCGTTGTTCGTTAGAGCATTGACATATTATTTACAACTTTGTGCCCATTACACTACAACATTTCTAAAGCTTAAATATTTGTTCCACATAACAAATAAGTTCTCATGCAAGCCAGTGACTTAGTGAATTTGTGCCGAGGCCCTTAAGTAGGCGACTCCATTGATTTACAGCCATTGAAATGCTAATGTTTATATTCAAAAGTGATACACAGAGGCGATGAGCTAAGAATTCGGTTACACTTTACATTATAACGGTTGTTTGACCATGTCCAATTGCAATTATTCATTCCAGTGACGTTTTTGTCCCTTTTTGGAAACAGTAAGTAGATTGAACATCACTTGGAAGTTGATACTGGTAATCGTTTGTGGAATGACCATTCATTTGTGACGTCTATTTTGAAGAGGTGACACAAATGGAACAAAATAGATGATGCCAATTACAGATGCCAATGGAGTTAAAGTATTGATAGTGTTATTATAATCACAAACTATGAAATAAGTACCTAAAGCTTTTTTATACAATATTAAAAAAATAATGGCACTTAAAGACGACATCAAGACAGGTGCAGTTGTATTCTATAAAAACAATAATTTTATTGTTACCGCTATGATATTAATACTGTAAAATAGAACCTCCATTATTATCCATAATTTATTGAAAGACAGACGGGCTAATAAAACATGTAAGTTATTTAAACAGTGATTTGCCATTGAAAAATCGGCCAAGTGCGTGTCGGACCACACTCAAAGAAGGGTTCCGTAGTTGAGATGAATTTATCGCAAAAACAAACTTAATTTTGTTATTGAAAAACCTGTTCTCCAATACATCGATATACGTCACGGTCAATTCTACAGCAGCAAATGTAAGTTTCTAATAATTTTTTTTTTTTTGTGTGAACAATCTACAAATTAACTATTTTTGGACTTTTTTCTTTACATGTGCTGTGAAACCTTGCTTTCTACCAAATTTCATGATGTCGCATAAATGGCCGTATTTTTTTATTGTGTTGACTTAGAAGCTTCACTTTTTTATAGCTCCAAGAGACCCTTACGTATTTGATATTAATTTCAACTTGATACCTCCACGCGTTCCTGAGAAAAAGGGTCTTGACAGACTCTGGACAGAGTCTGGACAGACAACGAAGCGGTTCTATAAGGGTTCAGTTTTTTCCTTTTGAGTTACGGAACCCTAAGAAGCGTCGAAGTATTTGATTGATCATTTTACAAAATTATATAATAATATAAATAAATATTGAACTTTTGGTCTAGTGGTTTTATAAATTTGGTAATATGATTTACTCAGCATATCTTGCGTGTTAAAAGTTAATTTGCAAAGGAAAACTTAGGTTATCAAAGAACTTTGCTGAATCATTATTTCAAGTAGTTTTTTATAGTAAGTATTCGATACAGGTATATTGAGCTAAACGGAATAGCTACCAAAAATGCTCAGCATTTTTCAATAAATTGACAAAAACAAAGCAAACAAAAAATCACGACCGAGAAACGTGATATTTGTATTTACGAGCGAATTATTAGAACCAATTTAATAATTCCGAACAATATTGAAATATAGTTGGATTGGACCTCATATAAAGTTATAGGTCCACTAATTCTTGGGTCAATGACAGACCCACCGATCACTTGCAGTCGTGAGAACTTACGAACTGGACCAAACTGGAACCGAAAGAGAATGGTCTTACATATTTTAATATTATCTTTATTCTTTTAGATTTTTAGGTCCTGTAAAAAGTTTCATATCTCGTAAAAATCGTAATAAGTGAAAGTGCAGGCATTCAATAAAACACACATTAAAATGAAGTGAAAGATATTTTCGCCACCTGTTTATCGTTATATTAACACTTTTATTTGACGTTTGTGAGCTAAAGCACGCATTACCTAATAGTTTCCATGGCTAAGTTCATTCACATCACTTTGTACAGAAAAGCTAACGGCACGTGCGCGTTATTTACCTGCACCATCGTTCATAGCATTTGAGTTAAGTAGAAGACACAATGTTTGGTAAATATCGAAGTTGTTCGCAAACAGACAAGAAATTCATAATGTCTTAGTAGAATTTTCGTTCACAATGTCTACGTAGAATTTCTTAGGTTCGACTCAATACATATCTATTTGGCTGACGATAAACTCCAGCATAACCTTATAAGTACCCAGTTGAATCAACTAAACTAGGTACCATTTAATCTTATCCAATGCAAATTGCCTGTAAACGGCAACATTGCCATTGACTCAGCAATCAATTTGTTGACCGCCTGCGTAGGCTTCTGACCTAAAATTTAAGCTGCCAACCTACACAAAATGCCCTTAGGAATCTATTCCGTAACCGAATAGTAATAGTACGTACTTAATCTGACATAAGGTCTTAAGTCAATGCCAGAAACGACCGTGTGAACTAACGCCGGGTTTAATTAAATAAGAACAGTGTCACGCCCACAATGATTGGCGTAAGAACAATGTTCTATCAAATAAATTACTACCTTTTGGGTGTGAATCGAAAGTGAAATAATCTCTAGCAATTATAATGCGTAGGTACCTTTCAATTATCTCGTCAGCAGTCAGTGAGCTCTGTCATAATTTTTTAAGAATTATCGAATAGCTCAGCGAAACAGAGATCAGCGCCGACGAAGATTATCTCTAAAGAGAATCAATAACTAATAAGGAGATTACAATCTGGATAAAAAAGCCAGTTGTTTTTCTATTTTAGAACATCGATCCGGAAGGCGGAACTTCGCAAAAGCTAGCTCCAATCACGCTAGCGAAACCGAAATAAAAACTAACACTAACTTTTCTGTGATCATGTCATGTTTTCCTAAGATAGAAAGTAGTTTCCCACCTGATTGCACAAACGTTTTAATTAATAACGTTAAGTTTGCCTCATTAATAATGAATTTTAAATGGAGGTAACTAGTTCTTGTTGGCGGGAAATCTGAGTTGATTTGACATATATGGTAAACGAAATCCTGGCGATGACGCTAAAGGAAAGGCGACATTATATCGAACTGTTACGTGAATCAACCATTTATATCTAAAGGTATGTCAGGTAATTAGTACAGGATTAGAAGAGATTCTCTGAAACCCATTAATCATTTAACTTTGATCTTTGCAAATAATTACTTTGTATTTTATCTATCTCGTGTTTAATCGTATTTTTTTATCAGCCAGGTATACACGTTCACCAGCACGGGTAATAATATGTCTGCATTCAAAACAGAGTCAGCTAGGTAACTAAGTAGATACATAATTGTAGGAAAATGTGCGCTGTGAGAAAATTTACACGTTTATGATAAATTCTTGTGTAATAAAAACAGCACTGGGTATCACGAAATCACTCACAGTGTAAGCAAATCTTTACATGAGTTCTAATAAAGAAAAGAAAATTAGAACCAAAAAGTCATATTTACACGGAATTATAAAATTCTAATAATTTGCACATAAATTTTGTTACAGAATCACGTTTTTGCGTTCGTTGTTTAAATTGCACGAAGAATTAAATTGTTATTATGCTTAGGCTTCTAAATCGGTCCTCGAAAATTTTATGATCACGTATTCTCGCAGAAACAAGTACCTAGAGATCTACCTGTTTCTTAAAGGACGCAAGATGATACTGTCCTTGCTTTAAAAGTCGCATTCCTGTATGTGACTGTAGTATTTGACGTCAACATACCAAGTAACCTTAAGAAGTGCATCTAATTTAACCTTTGTATGTTACAATTTTGGATTTTATATCCTTGTACTTAAATAGAATTACAAATAAATGCACATTATAAGTAAGTAGTGTCTATTTACAAATCTATCGTTTCGTCCTAAACTTAGCAAATTCTTTTTTTCGTATTCTTTTTCTTTTGCATTATGCTGAGCGATGGCCGTTTTAGCGTGGACGTGACGCATATTTTCGCCCAACTTGTTCTTTTTTGCGTTTGTGTTCTTTCTTTGCTTCATGTTTACCGCAAATAAACGTGTTTTCTTCTTTATACTTTAAAACGTAAAATTCTAGTGAATTTTCAAGTTTATAGTTTTATACTATTATACCACTGAACTATAGCTTTCTTTTACGACTTAATTCCCTATAAGATCAAAGACCCTAATTAGATTCCAACCTACGTAAGTAAAACTGACAGTCTCAACAACTTTGATTAAATTAATCACACCATTAAAATCAAATTAACTTGTTTTCATATGATTTTCTCATGGAAAACGACGGCCATTTATCCACGTTCAACAGTTTTTAGTTTCACTTAGTGTAGTGATGATTAATTGGGTTTTCTTTATATTGTCTTGATCAAGAAAGCGTTCCGCAACGTTTGTAATAAGAACTAGGCTATGATAGCTCATGGCTCTGTATCTCTATGCTAAATCCTGGCAATCTTAGATTCAACTGATGTAGCCATTAATCTAATTTCAAGCAATGCATGGAAAAAATGAAGTCGATCCATCACGTTGAACACTGTAAGTTTTCTTACTGATAGAAGATGCATTTCTTTTGTTTTACACAGATTTCTTACCCACAGGCATGGATGATTTTTTTAGGTATCGACGTTATCCACATCTTATTATGTATAAGGAAATTAATTGTTAAATATTTTGATTACCAACTTATATCTTATTAACTAATATTTTAAATGCGGAAGCGAGTTTGTTTATTTGTTGCGGTTTCACGCTAAAACAGCTGAACGGATGTGGATGAAATTTGGCACATGGGTGGACCATGACCTTGGTTAGGACATAGGACTTTTATTCCAATATTCACACGGAATCAAGACTTATAAGGGTGGAACCGCGGGGCGCAGCAGGTTGTCCTTATATTCAAATCACAACAGCTGTCATTATTTTACAATTGTATGAAATGATGAAAATTTACGTAGTGCTATTTGCTTAATTAATCTTTCCCCGGCTGTAGAATGTTAATTAGTAGTGTTTTATCCATACTACAAATCTTTATAGCCAGGACACATGCTTGGCTGTCTAGACCAGACATTAAGGGAAAGTAAGGTAGGCACAGAAGTAATGTTAACAAATCCATTGCCTACGTCCGTAAAATACGCAGCTGTCTTGATTGAATTCGCTAACATTGTAACTGAATAGCGGAAATTGCAACCCGACCTTAAAACTTTCTACCCCTGTTTTATGGAGGCTTCTGAGGTACACTAACGATACTTGTTGATTTTAATTAAACACTATAAAACGTATCAAACCATCTGACAAGTCGTGGGAGTGACAAAAATAACCAGCGATAAGTGAAAATCATCTGTTTCGATGAAGTAGATACGCTCGAAATAGGTTTCACTGACCGTTAATTATATACCTAAGTAATTATGATAACTAACAGATATATTTAAAACATATGACGTTATCATAAAGTCTCAACCGTCAACTCCACAATGTCTGAGTAGCAAGTAGCAACACGTCGATATCATTTATTTGGTTTGATCTTTGACTGATCCAACTTCTTCAAGATAAACTTGAATTCATCAGACCAAGGTCGAACCAGAAAATAAGTGAATGACTTTTCACTTTAAGGCTCGAGCAGACAGGAGCGTCGTAAATCCGGTAGAACAATTTCCATGAAGCTTTCATAAAAATTGTTCCACCAGAGTCGCGTCGCGCCTCTCTGCGGGAGCCGTTACACGATATACACGGTACATTTTAGGAAAATTCATACTTTTTTTTTCTTAATTCTTTTCTAAACACTTTAAGAGAAATCTTAATAGGTTTAATTAAAGCAAACGCACAAACACAGTTGGTGTTCACTGACGATTTGCAATACCATCCAAAGTGGTTGTGTGTTATTCGAGATCTTTAACATTAATGATTTGTATGATATTTCCATTTAAATCTCCTGCACGTGTGTAAAATGTTTCTGCATCGTAATCGTAACGTTTTTATTTTAACAGGCCACTCATTTGGTAATTAATTCAAAATTCAAGTTGCTTGCAACATTACAAAACTTAACACAAGTATAACGGAAACTTACTTAATTTTAGTTATTATATATGTTATGGCTTTTATTTTATTGACATTTGAGTATAAATTATGTAGATTTATAATAGAAAAAGTTAAGCACACATTACTAATGTTACAAAATAATACGTCAAAATCAAATCAGAAAAGTGTACAAGCATTTTCTCATTTTCTCACTGACGACCTTAAGGACAATGTCGATATTGAAAGGGAGCGTAGGGCATTAGCAGTCCGAGGTAACATGTTGGCCCGAAGATTCGCTCGGTGTAGCATACTTGTGAAAGTAACACTTTTTAAGGCATATTGCCAATGCTTTTACACGGGGAGTCTTTGGGTCAACTATACCAAAAGAACGCTGGATGACCTACGCGTTCAATATAATAATATTTTTAGGATGCTGTTGGGACTGCCACGATGGTGCAGCGCGTCTACTATGTTTCTGCAAAACCGAACTGACGGCGTCCACGCCGTCATTCGCAAGAAAACTGCGTCGCTGTTGTCAAGGTTGCGGGCGAGTGGCAACAGCATTTTAAAAACTATGGCGGAGAGTATCGACTCTCCGATTATTAAAAGTTTTGTGAGAAGGACAATCACTAAACAATAATTTGGGGGTGTCCTTTTCACAATACAAGTTTATTCCATCTTCTTCTCTATTGTAATGTAACTACTAACACTAGTAATAAGTTATATTATTGTTTACTAACACGCTGGATCATTGTTGTCTGATGAATAAAGAATAATAATAATAAATAATAATTTTCCTCAAAGAAAATGCAGAAATCTGATCCCTAACTGGTCAGAGTTTCAATTAGTTTCAAGCAAGTCTTGTAGCCAGTACGACTGCCGTAAATATGATAGGTTAAAAGTTAACGACTAGGCACTATGGTGTGACAGGTTGTCCCATGTTGCCAACCCACAACCTTTCTACGAGCATATAGTTAATCAGTATTCTCTTCCCACAGTCAAGTTATGAGAACCTGGTACTTATAGGTAGGTAGGTATCTACTACTAGGCAATATCTGCATACTAATTTCCATAATAGCTCTAGGTATACCTAAGTATAAAAGTTTAAATTAAATGAGAACCTAAGACAAGTCGTCAAGTTTTTCGTCTATTAATTAACAGAAAAACATCCGCTTTTTGCTTTAGAATTTTCGATATTTGCGGTTTGATAAGTAAATGTAGGTATAATACTGTGTATACATTAGCAGTAATACCTTTCTTAATTATAATGATTATCTTTAATCCAATTGTTGAATGTATATGCTGTTGGTGTTCTTTATTAAATAAATAATACAATATTAGCAAAAACTACGTCTTGTAACACATCAAGAGAGAACTGCTAAGTTGTTTGTTCCAACTTGCAAAGAAAATGACAAGAAGGCACCAGAAGAAGAAGAGATAAATAATATTGTTGCATTGTTTGATCTATCAAAGATCTTCAATTCAATATGTAGGTGTAAAAACAAAAGCACTTAACAAAAACAATTTTACTAACCCTCCAAAATTATGAACAGAAAGGACGGAAAGCGTGACCAGTGCAACACTTAGCAAACACGAGACGCAACACATAAACCAAGGTCAACGCACCATTATCACACGTTTCTTTTTCACGAAAGTGTTAAAGCGTCTGCACTCAGCACAACCAACACTCCGACATGTTTTATTTAGAACGAGAAAGATAACCGCACCTCAGTACGTGCAACCAATAAATAATGGTAGGAAATAATGAGCTGTGAAACGGGAATAGGTTGCTCCATGTCGTGTAATTTAAAACCAGTGAATTATAAGATGCGTTACAGCCCGCAGCTACATTTATACCAATATCTTCTCATTTCGATCATCAACTTGCTAAACAACTGCATAGCGGTCGTATTAAGGATTCTGCTTCAGAATTTACATTGTAGCGGTCTGTGGAGAATTCCCATATCGTAAACTCCATGCGGTTTTATGCAGTCAGCAGTATGCGTAATATGCATTCATTCAGTAAAGATAACCGTTCTTCGTACGTGCAATAAATAAAAATGCCAATAAATTAAAAGATAAAATAGGCATAAAATTATCACGCATAAATATTTGCATTCATGCATGTCGTTAACGAAGATTTTTATAAGATAAGAACTTGCACCGCGTTGATGTCTTTTGGATTATTTGCATTATCTATTTCTCCGATAGATGGATTACTAAAGTTTAGTATATGTAGATTCTGATGCAGGTTAGATTATTACTAACATAAACTCACGCCTTTTACGCATGGGGTAGATAGAAACTACAGAATGCCACCCGCTACGATGCCAGGATGCATTCTTCTAATAATCATAAAACGACCTTTTGCTCTTATCATTTTTCAGAAGACCAAAAGGTTTTCATAGGTTTTGCCAGCTCTCTTGATAACACGGCCCAAAAATACGGCAACGTCTAATGTAAACCATCTTATACAGAAAGTATCAGAATTTATAAATCTCGCTCACAGTTTCCAGTATTTGAAAGTGCAGTGCAATTATCTACTACTGTTCATGACAAAAACGACACACATACCTAATTCGACAAAATAAGTCATTATTACGGAGAATGCACGAAATTATCTTTTTCATGCAGACAGATACATTAACTTGTACTAGTCACCTTTTTACGACACTTTTATTGTTCTACCCACATTTTGAAACTAGTCTTCGAATATCGGTTTCGTTGGAGTCGTTGGCAATGCTTAAATTTTTTACTATCAGCATGTAAAATAGGGCAAAACGTGATAAAAATTAGACCGAAAATAATTAATAAGCTTAATTTTTTACTGATAAAGTAGTAGGTGAATGAACTTTGATAAATGCATAAACGGAATATAACATGGCGTACGTACCTAGAGTACAAATATTTAAAACTGTGGAAAACGCATTATCATTTGAAAAACAGTGGTAATTTAATTTTGATTGCACCTGTGGGTTGCCCTCTTGGACCGTGCATTAATTAAACCGCTTGTGTACCTACCTACCTGCTTAATTACGAGCAACATAAATTGATGCGTGTGTGTTAATTTTAATTCAACTTTGCCCAATATATTAACCAAGGTGGATTACCTTCACTCGAAATAAATAGCACTAAATATGTTACTCATATGGCAACGAAAATGTTAGAATTCAGAGCGCTAATTAGCCATGATACAATTCCGCAAATGAGGGTAGTCCACCAGTAAATTAGCGAAGTGATTCACATTACCAAAAATCTACAGTTACTGGGAATTTTGATTCATGTCGTAGAGTAATTGCAAACGAACCGTAAACATGAGTAAAAATGTTAGAACCGAATTTGGGTCGGTTGTCAGAAAGGTTCATTTACCTGACTCGGTCCAGCATTCCGGACAATCCTGACAAAGCGACGCCCAGTCGAAGGCAAGGTCCTCGAAGCTCGCCATGGCTACACCCACTTAATCAAGCCAGTCCACTCCGCAACATACTATCAACGGCTATTCAAATGCCGGTTGCACAAACACTTCAAACATCCGAATCAAGTTTTCATAATCAATATCTTTGTAAGTTTTTATTTAATAAATAAGAAAGCACTGGTATCGTTTAGTTGTAAATAAATGTTATCTGCAGCGGCTTTGGTGTAAAGTTCGCGGCGGTTGGTTCCCGCGGTCGTTCGGTAGGTATCGGATGTGCACGCGCACGTAGATAAGCGGCCGGTGGAGCACTGCGCGGTAACCTCGCGGACCGCTCGGGATGTGTCGCTGACTCGCTGCTCGCTCGCCACTCGGAACCTGTTCTCGGGCCGAGGTACAGGCGGTAACAGGCGTTCACTCAGCCCGTACACTCTTTCGATTTCAATGAACCGTTAACGTTCTTTTCTTGTTAGGTGTATCTTATCTACACGACATCACGTAACGCTGCACCGGCAATCCATTGTCGCACAATAGGTGAGCGCCAGATACAAGTTAAACCAGATCTCAGTTTGGAACTCAGGAGATAATAGACGAAGGTGTTGCAAAACTTGTCGAACTAAAACCTCTGTGATTTGCATATGTAAATGTTGGATATTTGCTTTGGAAATACATTCGAGGCACGTAGAATGGCCGTTACTGGCGGTCGTCCTTATGCAAGCCCACGCACTATTCAAGTGCATGCCATGAGTCTTCGAGGTATTATAAATATTTTGAGAACGATGTTATGGGTATTTTATTGTCATACATATTCCACACAGGCTGTTAGGTTTTCTAAGAACAATTACTCAACATTCGCAGCGCAGTGAGGTGTTATTAATTTATATGGTGGCAGTAAATGAGACAAAACATGTCCTGTATGCATTAGATTCATACATAAACCACTTTTACATGCAAAAGTGTACCTACAGACGTTCTTAGCCCTACTTGGGTGTAAGTACACTGCGACCGACATCTTGCATAAGGGCAAAATGCCAAAGAAATCGAAAACAACCTTATTTCGGCAAAAAGTCTTGTCGTTCTCGTAATTTTACCAAAATAACTTTAATACCGTGTGAGGCACGTAAACGAAAGTAACATTATGATTTTCAATTTGGAATTAAGTCTAATTTTCCGGATAAAACAGTTTATAATAATTTCATATTTAAACATAATAAGTGTGTCATGTTCACGAAATAATCACAGAGTCAACAAAGAGACTCAAGCAAATAGAAACTCCATTCATTATTATGCTACTACAATTTAATGCTAAGTTAATTCTTTTTGGCATAAAATTGGCATTAATTGCACATTAGAAGCACATTCGTCGTGATATAATTATCAAGCAGAAAGCGGTAAGTGAGAGTATTTGACGGACGTTAAGACATTCGCGAAGGTATACTATGAAACAATAAACTTAGAATTTTCGACAGCCGCTTCTAACTTACTAGAACGTCATACAAGAAAAATAGCAAAAACCGAGTACCTACATATGATCGTAGATCCACGGTATACCTCCTTTTCAGGGCTGCCCATTTCAGGTAAATAGGTACCTACGTACCTATTGGAGTTATTGTTATAAACAAGCGGGCGTAGGGTTTAATTAAATCGATCACGGCCGAATGGCTGGAACACTTCTCTCGCCACGTGCTCTGTTTAGACTACGGTTATGGCGGGAGATCCTCCTTCAGGTGTTCAGTTATAGAACGTTGTTTGTTTATGATTTAGGTCTTGCTATAATTTAATTTGTTCCCTGACATTCTTAGATTTTGGGTTCGATTAACCAAGGCCTCATTGCTCCTCCATCATTTGAACGAAGGCACTGAGCAGACGATGGACAATTTGTCCGCGGACAATTTCGAATAGTATGGAAATTTTGTCCGCGTGCGCATTAGATTTCCATACGATTCCAAATTGTCCATTGTTTGCTCGGCGCATAAAAGGACCAATTTCGTGCCCCATGTCCACAGGTAGCAAATTGAATTCATAATCGCTACTGGTTAGTGCCCCAATTCAAACTGCCGCACTCTGAAGTAATGATACTTAGCAGCTCATTCTATAGAATTTAGGCCAGAAATCTAAAGTTTGTCATTAGCTAACAAAAAACTATGATAAAGAATGATGATGAACAAATATCTCGGCAATTAGGTCGCTGGCTCATCTGCTAGCCGTGCGGTCTAGATTAGATTCTGCCTCACGTAAATCTTGCGAGTCATGTAATTGCACGATGATTACCTACCTATAATAGCCAATACATTTTTCTATTGAATGAATTTTCAGATATATTTTTATAATCCACATACCGTTTTCTGAACGCTCCATCAACCATCTTATCTGTGAATCTGCTATCACTCAGTGATTCAAATTTTGGTTTAGCAGATTTGATTAGCAGACCCTAAACCATATAGGGTTCATTTAGAAACGTTGCTTAGTTAAGAGATGTTTAAATGTCAAAAAAATATATGATTAAGCATTAATCATTACTTAACTTTAAGAATATGAATACTCTTTATTATGTACACCATTTAAATTAAAAATATAAATGTAGTGGATACATAGGCAACGTCGTTGAAGCAACGTTTATTGTCCAGAACCAATTTATCTCTTACCATCAGCGCTGGACACGCCACAATTGCGGCGATAAGACCCCTCTTTGAGGAGTGGCTTGAGAGGCGCCACGGCGCCCTCACTTTCCGCCTGACGCAGGTCCTCACCAGACACGGCTGCTTCGGGAGGTTCCTGTTCAGGATAAGGCGGGAGGAAACGCCCGGGTGTCACCTTGTGTGGATCGCCCGGAGGACACTGTGGAGCATACGGTGGAGGTCTGCCCGACTTGGGTGGAGCATCGCCATGTCGTCGTGGAGGCGATTGGTGGCGGTGATCTCTCGTGTCCGGCCCTGGTTCATGGTATGGCCATGGTACGGAGCGAGAGGAAATGGCAGGCCGTCACCTCCTTCTGCGAAGCAGTAATGCTCGCGAAGGAAGAGGCGGAACGCGTGAGGGAGAGGCAAATTTCGCGCCCTCACGCCCCTAACCGCCGCAGGAGGATACGCCCGGGACGGGAATTGCGAGCCGATTTCCGGCCACCGTAGGCGCGGGCTTGCGGACGGTGAGCAATGGGTAGCTCGCCGTTCGATAAGGACCAAGCCCGGGTCAACGGCGCGTTGTGTTCCACGCGCGCCTCAAAGAGATGTCAGCAGAATTGACGGGGTCCGTTAGGGCCAATGCCTGCTGGGGCTGCGAATATGGACCGAAAAGGACATCGTGGCCCCCGGCAACAGGGCAACCGAAGGAACACGGGTGGGTTTTAGTCAGTAAGAGTCTGACACGCCCTCCCGCTCCACCCAGAGCAGAAGAAGTTATTTGATAATTTCCCAACCAAAAAAAAAAAAAGGTATCTCTTACCATGGGATTACTTACTAGTCAGAATCGAATCGAAGTCGGGTGCCTAGGTTTACAGCCCATGCTTTGCCATAAGCAAATACATTGATTTAGGTGACAAATTCGATACTTATAGAACCTAATGTTGTAGTTTTGTTAATGTTTAGTTTATTTTGTATTACTTATATTTTATTGTTTTAAATTTTTTTATTCCCCTACTGGGATTTATAGATGTCCGTTAGTGTGTCCTTGGCATCACAGCGGGTTCTATCAAAAATCAGAATACCAGCATTGCGGTATTTATTTTTTAAATATCGCAATATTATGCTGAAATAGGAGCCTTTTTGGCATCGCAGAGATCTTTTTTTTGTTTTTAATGTTAATTTTGTTAGTTTTAAATGCTCCTGTTTTACTGTTTGTTTTTTTCTTTCTTTCTTCTAATGATATTGGATTTTCTTTGCAAAATAGGAAAGCTATAAATCAAATCTCTGCCGTATCTTAAAATCAACATCCTCCACGTCTCAGATCGGGGTCAATGATAGAAACAGGAAGATTCATAATTACAAAAACGTTCAGTTTTCTGCACTTAGTAATTACGTTGCGAAACTTAAAATTCATGATTGAACATATCTAGGCTTTCATGTCCGTTATTTTAGACTGTGGTTCAAACTATATGAACCGGTTACATTGCAAGGTTATGTCACCATATTTGATTGATTGAAACTTTAATACCTGTTATAGAGATAAGAACGCTCCTACATTACGTACTTATAATATTCGATTGTAATGTAAAGGATATGATTACGAATGAACAGGGTTTGAATTGTAGCTACTATGGTGCAAGTGCAACATAAAAAACCAGTAGATATTAAGTAACCACGTGAGTGATTGTCTTAAAAGACTGAACTGAACTTATCACGAAATTACACCAGACCTTTAAAGGCGTTTGCTTAAGACAGTTGGATCAAAAAGACCAAAATACAACATTCAATGTCGGTTACTTTTATGCACCAAAGCCTACGCTCTACAACTACAACACACGCGGAAAAAAACACGAAGCTAATAAAAACTTAACCCACATACATAATAATCCTTGCATTCGTAACGAAGTAAATAGTAATGTAACAGGGCGTCCTTGAACTGTAGTAACACCGTGAAACAATGAACTAGACGAGTGGACGAGTTTTAAATACTTACGTACTGCACTCTCTTGTACTAAAGCCACTCAGTCAACTGTACGCAGGTATACAAGAACACGTACGGTGGGCTGCATCAATTTGATCCTCCAGTTGTATTAAAATTTTAATACAACTGGGATACCCAATTGATGCAGCCCACCGTACAGGTATGACGTCGAAGGGTGTTGGTGCTCGAATCAAAGTTTCGGTCGTGATCATTGACACGTATATTCGTTCCGAGAAGATAAGTTAGTGGTGGATGAAGGTGAGTTCTATCGCTAGCCTCAATGTTTGTTTTCGCGTAAGCAATGTTCATGTTGTAAACTGCAGTTCTAAAAATTTAACTTTAGCCTCTAAGAAACAAAATTCCGGTGGAGTTAGTACCTAGTTGACGGGCGTAAAAGCTGCGTAATTCTGACAAAATCTGCTAAAAATGGCACACTGAAAAGGTCAATTAAATAATTAGTAGCACGGAACACTTGAAAGTCCACCACCTGCCTCATACATCTTCATCAATAGTCTCCAGGCAAAAACGTTGAAGAAGACGTTACAAGACGAGAAAAACGAGTTGAGAGATTTCCCTTCCGTCATTAGCGAATCCGGAATTCCATTAAAAAAAACTCCAAACAAACAAGATTTAAGATACGGTACTTGACTCTCCAACCTGCTTGCCCAGTGTAGGTAGGTACAGCTGATTGACAAAAATGCGAAAATAATTTATGTAACGAGCATGTTTTTTTAGAATGACCTGAAAAAAGGGCCATGCCCAAGACTTGAATAAATAGCGAAAAAGGACCAAGAACAAACCCTGAAAAAATTACCTGTAGAAAAGGAGCTCTACCCAAGCTCTGAAAAATTCCTTTTGCATTCAAAAGGAATTGTGGCTTGTAGCAATAGGAAAAAAAATACTGTGGCTTGTAGGAATAGGAAAAAAATACTGTAGCTTGTAGGAATAGGAAAAAAATACTGTGGCTTGTAGGAATAGGAAAAAAATACTGTAGCTTGTAGGAATAGGAAAAAAATACTGTAGCTTGTAAGAATGGAAAAAAAAACAAAATTCAAAATATTTTATTTCACATAAACCTACAAGGACACTTATGAAACGTCAGAAGCTAGGTGCACAAAGGTGCCAAACCCCTGAATAAAATGACCACGACCACAATGGCCACGACCCGAGCACTACCCGGCACTGATGTATATAAGTACAAGACAGTATCTACAACGTCGGTCATTTTCATTAAACCACAGCATAAAATCAAAATAATAGTAATGATATCGTAACTCATTCAATTAAATGAGATGTGTATGTATTTTAATGTCGCATGTACGCTTTCTACTGTCCATTTGATAGACTTAACTAGGCGGGAGAAGCTAAATCCGCGCGAAATTGATTAACACCCACATTCATACACAGATAATAATTGTTACCTACATTTTGCTTCTATGTTGTGCTTATTTTGCTGTTCACTACATTCAACTTTATTATTCGCCGGTTTTATTGAACTCGCTGGATTTTCAAGTTTAAGCTTAATTATGTTTTTTTATTGTTGCTTTTTTATTATTATGTTTATCTACTAACTTTTATGTCCGTCATCTTTTTTTTTTGGTTGGGAAATTATTAAATAACTTCTCCCGCTCTGGGCGGAGCGGGAGGGCGTGTCAGACCCTTACTGACTAAAACCCACCCGTGTTCCTTCAGTTGCCAAGGGCTACGGTATCCCTTTCGGATTTTCCCGCGACCCCGGCAGGCATCGGCCCTAGCGGACCCCGTTAGTTGTGCTGACATCTTTTTGAGGCGCATGTGGGACACAGCGCGCCGTCGACCCGGGCCTGGTTCTTATCGGACGACAAACTACCCATTGCTCACCGTCCGCAAGCCCGCGTATGTCCATCATCTGTCTTCGTTGTATAAAAGTGCCCGTTGAAAAAAGAAGATGATTAGGTCATTAAACAAACAGCAATAAAGTTTTAGACGTCGTCTATCCAACTTACCAACTTTGCGTCTGAAATTCGCCGAAAGCTATATTCAGGGAAAATTACTGTGTGATGTGTTGTGCCCAAAAATCTAACCTTATCAGAGGCTCTAGTGTGAGTTTCTTTTAACCATCTCGATTTTAGGCATCGGCCGCGTTAGGCGCTCCGATTGGCCTTTCACTGGCCTTCACTGATGAAGGGCCAATCGGTTGATGCGTAGTCGAGATGGCTAAAAGAAACTCTGAAGACATTTCATATCCTCCACATACCTACCTTACTACCTATGTACGAACCAAAAGCCTACATAACGATTACTCATTAAAAAAACTGACCATTTTACACATCGCGATATAAAAAACGGGCTAGTTAATATAACGATAAAGAACATTAGTACTCGTCATAAGTATTAAAATGTATGGAATGTAGATAAGTCTGTGTGCCAATCTGTTTAGTAACACAGACGGGCAGTGCATCTCAACTTGCGTAATCAGAACTGAAATACAAGGAAGTGACAGAAGTAGAACGGACCTTTCTGTGAATATTCTTCATAATTGATTGCTAATCACAATCACATGTCTATTTGATGTGTGATTAGTGTCGAGTTGGACTGTAAGGTAATTATGGATCTTGGATATTGCCAGTTAACTGCAAAAGTTTTCATGTTTTTTTTTTAATTTAAAGTCATTGATTTATCGAGATAAGAATCTTTAGGATTTTCTGTATTGAACATTTCAGCCAAAAACGCTGAATAGCATATAACGTATTTACCATAAACATAATCAGCCTATAATATTCCCACTGCTGGGAAACCTCCTCTCGGTGAGAGGGAGAGGGCCGTAATCCACCACGCGATCCCAGTGCGGGTTGGTAGATGTCATATGTCTTCGAATTTTTGGTTCTAGAACATGCCGGTTTCCTCACGATGTTTTCCTTAACCGTTTTGAGAGCAGTGGTGATGAAATTATTTACACAGAAGTAAAGCGCCTGTCTGGGTTCGAACTTACGACCTACAACTCGTAAGTCACGGCCGTTACTACTGGGCTACCACTGCTCCAACGTGTTTAATGTATGTAAAAGTTTGAGAAACCGGTGATTTTTCCAACTAAAGATATTTCAACATGCAGGTAGTACGCTTGGTCTTGGCAAAAATGAGTTTGTGCGTAAACTGTAGAAGTCTTGATAGAGCTAAAAAATAATAAGGCACCAGGATAATAAAACAGAATTATCATCTAATACAAATGAAGCGTAATAATATCAACACTTAACGTTTCGTGACCACTGATCGCAGTGATCACTATAAAACAGTGAGCGATAAAGATAGTTAATGATGATAATGATGAACTCTAATTGTGTGGGATAGAACAGTTTAGTACAAATTATAAAGATCTTTCCACGAAGGATTTTCCTCCGTGACTGCACAGTATTAACGACAAAGAATGATGTTAATCTGTGATAAACACAGCGCTTGTGAAAGGTAGACCTTTGCTGATTGATTGTAGGTCAGATTTATCAATGCCAGTAATGGCGGACGATGGATATAGGTAGCTGCTGCATGCTAGGCATTTGTTTATGTTGGCCCATGTATCTACCTGTGAAGTTTGAACATTGTTCTATTTTTGATAATCTCATGGCGGATTGGATTATGCAATAAAGAATTATGGCCATGGCACCTTTATAAGATGTTTTAAAAGAAATCTTGACGCCCATAGGTTCACGAAAGAAATCTTGACGCCCATTCTCAAGGTACTATTGGGTACCAATAATCCACTCACAACAAAGGATGGAAGTGATGGAACCAATACAATAGTTAAAACCAGTACCTTTGCAGGTCAGACAAACATGGCACGTTTTGAGCACTGCAAAAACGTGCCACTAAAACCTGCGACCTAAAAAACAACTCTTTTTGGACATGACAGTTATACGACATCCTCTACATAATACGTTAGCTATGTCTAAATTGTTTATTACTTTTAGCTACTTTATTTTTAAACGTTTAAATAAATAGATCTTGTTTTTCTAAATTCGACGTGTTTCACCGTACCTACGAGTAGGTACTACACTACAAATACAATGCACGATTTCTTAAACAGTCGCAACAAACTTTCTGTCATTGACTTGGCAATGGATTGTTAATTGAAATTAAAATTTATAAACACTTGCGGCTGCTTGGAAAATATGTTGTATTCAAATGTCCATTTAAACATTGGATCATTTCTATTTGACAATGCAACGTTCAACGTCTAAGTAAATTCGAAACACGAGCCTGGGTGAAATCGCTCGTATGGATACGCTCACGTTCTTCTTGGCCAACTTAGCGCTACACTGGGTATATGTAGGTAACACTTACTATAATAAAACGATGTTTGTTCTTAGACTTAGAATTTATTCATATAACTTCTAATTTAACATCAAGGGGATAATATCTTTATGTTGTGTTCTTCCCCACAGACAGGAATCCCGAAGTGTTCGAAAAGTATTTAGCATTTGCTTCGTTGATGCGCGTCTCAGCTGCTTGTGGATTCACGATTTCGAGACCCTGTAACAAATAAAACGTTTTAGCCTTTTGAATGCACAACAGACATATTTGTCAGTATCAAGGATAATGCGCTTGCATTTGTTTTGTTCAGGTAGGATGCATCATCGTAACACAAGTTGGGTTTAAAATAGAAAACACTTCATTAGGTGTACAAGGTAAGCAACTATCGTCGTAATGTATCAATTAAGCACGTTGTAAGTGATGAGACGGCTTCTATGGAAGTGCGCGTTGTATTACAAAGTAACACGCCTTGTAATTTCTTCTCAAACGAACTCCATAATATATGAGGAGTAAATATCTACAATCTTTCGCACTAACAAGACGACTTGACCTGTGGTTCGTTATTACCCGGGATTCCGTTTGTTATTCTGCCATTATCTCGCGGTTGTAATAGCATGCCAACGCAGCAATAATCCGCCTCGTACGCAGTAGACAATTAAGGCAATGCCAAGTTATAATGACCATTTATTTAATTCTTGCTTATCACGTTAGAGGCTTTTTGCGCTCAGGCGTGTCGCTTCATTTGTTGATACAAACGTTCACGCAATGGACGGCACGAGTTCTTCACTTTACATAACAAGGCAGGCAGACAGCACATCCATTAAACAACTACAGTTGTCCATAAAATTCTAAATTGAATTTCGAATAACTTCAATCCATTCAGCAATTTTATTTGCGGCGTGGTCAGAGACAAATTAGTTTCGCTGATAGGACTTAATATTTGAGGAAACCATAAAAAAGTGTTATGATCACTGTTTCCGAGGAGTTTGACCCACTCAGTAATCGATGGCAATGCTCATTTCTTTTCAATTGCCACGAATGTGTGCTAGAAACAAGTATCACTTATGTTTAACTTAAACAATGGTAAAATGATGTTAGTGTGGCTACTTTCACTGGGGTCATTGTTGTTATTGAAAATTATTCTCAACGTATAAATGTTCACCATAATACAACAAGACTATTCCGCCAAGAAACCTCGATAGACGCTTTAGAAATTTGATTCGATACATAATATCAATCGATGCACTTATCTACAGCTTTTACGGTATATCAGGTAGGCGATGCACTTGTGTTGTGTGCGATGGGGGCATAATCTCGCTGATTGCTATCAGGCAACTAACGGTCTGGATGTTGAGGGTTAACGCCGAGCGAGCCGCCGGGCGGCGGAGGGCAATGGATAAATGCATCTATACTTACTGGCCTAGCTATCTGCGCTAAACACTTGGGCGTGGTCTTGTATTAATGGGTAGCGGTATGTTTTGGGAAAGTGCACTTACATTATACACAAGCGACCCGCCTCTGCTTCGCACGGTTTTTACTCGACTACGGCGAAGCAACGAGGGTTATGATTTTGACCGGTATGTATGTATGTTCATTTGTTTCCTCATAACTTCTAAACTACTCATCATAATTTGACGAATGAAATATCGTTGGAAGCGTCTTTTAAATTGAATATGGCGACCTCCAGAAGACATAAAATCGTGAACTAATGATGCCATTTTGGGTCTCGAATTTTAGGGCTTAATTAGCACATAAAAAATAGAAATAAATATAACAACAAAATAAATTAAATAAAAATAAACGTTATAAATACAGGAGTCACACGTAATCTGTTCGATTTATGCCCTAACACGTGTGACTCCGGATTTATAATTTGTCTGTCTGTGATGTCTTGTTTATACCTTTATAGTTGACTTTTTTGCCGTAGTTGGGTTTTAGTGTTTACAAATTTTATTTTTATTTAAATTATTTTGGGGTTATATTAAATTTTTATGTGCTAAGCCCTTAAACACCTTAACATTAGCCTTTTTTAAGCCCTTTCATTCGGTACCCAAAGTGGCATCATTACTTCATGACTTTATGTCCTCTAGAGGTCGCCATATTCAATTTTTTTTTTGTTGACTTTTTTGACATAGTTGGGTTTTAGTTTTTTTTACTACTTGACAAAACATAGAGAGTTCTTTGCAAGTTTAGTATTAATGTATTCCACACTTTGAACCTTCCGAAATGAATTCTCTAAATGTCAGTGAACACCGCATTAAAATCCGTTACGTAGTTTAGATAGAAGAATAGACACGAATTGCGACTTTTATTTCGTCTGCTTGTTTTATGGTATTGCAATTTCTTTTATGCTAGTCTCATTTACAAATGAATACAGCAATATCTTTTTCAAACAGCATAACGAGAACACTTAAAATGTTCAGCGAAGCAAAAGATAGCAATTAACTCATGGAAGATTTAATTTTAGTGCTTAGATTAAAAGCTGCTTTCAGAAGATAACGTTTATCCCATAAAAAAAACTGGTTAGGTAACATAATTTTAATTAAATGTTTCATGATAGATAAGAATTTATCGAAAAATCTACGGCAGTAAAACAGTTCTCTCAAAAGTTACTCTCTAAACTTGAAGCCAGTATTCCCATTTTGATGTATATCTAAATCTAAACGAGGCTCAGCATCATTTAACCTAAGGGCGTAGCCATTTCCATAGCACAAATACCAACAGCGAAATGTAAACGGAGAAAGTCTTGTTCTAACCCGATCGCCTGAAATACTAATAGGTAATTTTCTCGGCTCGCCTACATGCTAAACTCGAAACTTTTGCGTATGGAATAGACGAGGACTAATATTTGTCATCTGTTCTTCTTTCTTTTCGTGTGGTTGGTGACTAAACTGGTGTCAGAGTTTTAAAGCCGCCCATGAGCCTCTGACTTGGCTTCACATGCCGTCGAGAAATATCTCTCAGGCATGCCAGTTTCCTCACGATGTTTTCCTTCACCGTTTTTGAAGCAAGTGATAATTTATACTATACGCACATGAATCCGAAAAGTCAGAGGTGCGTGCTTTGGGTTCGAACTCGAGGCCTATGACTTGGCAGCACTAGGCTATCACTGCTCTAAATTAGTTGGTTGGTTGATTGGCTCTCACTATATTGGTCATTAACATACATAATTACATAGGTACTGTTAAGACACCTGGATAATTTGGGTATCACACCCTCAAAAATATAATAGTAAACGGAGGATGTAGCCAATTAACACAGCCGTCCGTACCTATTAGACAATTTTTTTTGTTATCATTATAGCCTTTTTTTCAGTAAGCCGGCTGTTATACGACTTTAAATGTTAATAAAACTAAGAACATTTGCTTGTTATGAATATACCGCGACTACTGACATATTAATCTTTGAATGCGAGCTGTTATTGTTTGAAGCAATAGCAAACACACCTGCGCAACACATTTTTTATGAAAATCTGACTGATATGGAAAGATATTTTATTACTAATCATTTGCATTTATTTGCTTCATGTGTTCTAAAAACTTATCTGCTCAACAACGTAAATAAGGCAATGAATGTTGTTGAACTGTCAAAGCCGTTGCCGCTGTATGTAAGTGTGTTAGGCACCGCCGCTGGTGCTGATGAGTTTATAGCATTCTTATCTTAATACTCTAAACTGACCATTATATGCCTTCAATAAGCGTGGTACTAAAAACTTTTTCCAAAAAAAAAAAAACAACCGACTACAAAAAAAAACACTACAAAGTGAAAAATAACTTTAATTTCGGAAGTCGGTGTCTTTGGTTTTGAATTTTCGTTCTTTGTCACCGCCTTCCGAAATTAAAGTTATTTTTCACTTTGTAGTGTTTTTTTTTTAAGTCGGTTGTTTTTTTTTTTGGAAAAAGTTTTTATTTTTCACTTTTTAGTTGTGGTACCTACCCCACACAAATTCGAATACCACTACCTGCTATATAAATAACAGTGACAAGAAGTTATCATATCATCTGTATGTAGATGATATGATAACTTCTTGTCACTGTTATTTTACAAGTGGGAAGAAATACGTATAATTGAAGCTAACTCAAAAACTACCCAAGCAAAGTTAATAAAATTTATATGGGACCACCTCTGAAGTATGATCTACCAAACAAAAAAAGAATCATCAAAATTTATTCCTAATTGGCGGAGTAATCGCGTAACAAACATACAAAAAAAAAAAAAAAAACATACAGACGAATTGAGAACCTCCTCCTTTTCGAAGTCGGTTAAAAATAGACGCGAGGTTATGGGCGCAGATGCACCATAGCATATGTTAGATTTCTACTTTCTATGTAACACGATAGCTATGTATTTCAGTTCATAAGCTCCTTAGCAATATTATATATGGCTGCTTTTGTCCTGATTATTAAGTAGGGTAAATGACATGGTTCATTTACACAGCACCGCCTCGCCTAATAATTGTGTAAGTATTGAAACACGGGTATAAAGGTTTGTGGAATACAGTAAGGCTAATTAAAGATAATAACTGTGTACCTATGTTTGACGATTTGTTAATAGGTATGTGTGTATTATACCACCGTTTACTCCTAACGTCTTACAATTATAGTGAAAACGACTTCTTTATTAATAAGCTACTCCTGAAGTCCTGATGGGGTTATCCAAAAATATTAAAAATACAATAATTTAAATACTGCGTTGTTTAGGTTCTCACCCGACTATCCTTAACCTGACAAATGTCATAATGAACCAGTGATTGTTCAGGAAAAAATACATTCCAAACGACAAAATAAACATAATCGTGAAAACCGTTAAGCTTGCCGTTGACCGTTGAGCTTACATGCAAACGGCTCTAGAAGGCGATCGATTGACGTGTTAAAAACGCGGTAACGAAACGATAGCGCGATTCAATTTGATCTCACCAAGTCACCATCTATCGAGGTGGACAATAAACTTTCATCTTTCAACCCTGTACCAAGTGCCAGTGTAACAAGGGTGGCGCTTCTTGCGGTAACAGTAGGGGGTCATAATCAGTACGTTTAAAATTAGTTCTGTTTTACACCGTGATTCAAGATAAAGTAGTCAAGTCGTTTAGTTCATTCCTATGACGGTGAATTCAATGGTGGCCCCACTAAGCAGGTGGTCATTGCTTGTTTGTTACAGTTTCGTTGCAATACCGATATGGTTTCGATTTCTTTAATAGCTTGCTAGGATACTACAGATAGCTTGCTAGGATAGAACAGACAGCTATGCTGCTGGGGAGTTTGTTGCGCCACTTCTTCTTCCCAGCTAAAGGCACTAGGAAGTGGTGAAGGGTGGGGGTTTTTGGGGGACTGTCTTATGTAATTTTGACGTTCGAAAAGTGCTGATTCTCAGCCTAGTTTAAATAAATGACTTTTGAATTTGAATTTGAACTACAAGGACATCGTCGACATGGACGAGGTAGGAATAGATATGAGAGTAATTAAATATTGCTAAATGCAATCATTGCTAAATGCAATTAACTTTACAATACCATTAATTAAGGAGAAGATAATAATCAAATTAATGAGGTCTTTAGAAAAGATTTAACAATCAACATCCATGATGCATATTGACGTTTGAAACATCACAGATAAATAACGAATCTCTAATTGGGTTGTTGAACCGACATAAAAGGACGGTTAAGGCGTCCTACTCACTTATTCGGGTCGGTACATTTGATTCCGCAGTAGTATTTGTTGAACAACAAAGCCGACACGGAGCAATTACTACATAATTATATTAGGCTTTCATTCGGCTCGTGCCGATCAGCAAACTCCGTCCGGTGCTTCGTCTTTGCTGAATTGGCATGTTATGGAGCTCACAATTTTTTTTTTGAGCTTAATACCATATTAGTAAATCATTACAATAAGTACACAAAAAAATATATCGTGAATGTGCTCCTTTACAGATAATTTTTACCGCTCGGCTCTATGAGCCGTACACTGTATATGTGCGGCTAAGCCGAGCGGCTTTTTTCGCGAACGTATATCTCCATATATTTGATTTTACCGCCGGCTGTGCCGAGTAATACCGACCCGAACGAATGTGTAGCAAGCTTAACAAACTGCGATCGTTACTAGATAACTGTACGATGTTACATAGACTGTTATGGGCCGTGCACATTACTGTTAGGGTGCGGACAGGCGGTGAATCGCGACCTCAAGATTTACGTGCAATGCAGGTATTTATGGTCGGCGCGCTCCTTTACTATTGTTTGTTCGCTCGTTTACTATAAGTTATGATATTAGGAAATGTGGGGATATTTATTTATGGATTTGTGAAGATATCCAAGCTTTAGCCATCTAGCAAAGAGCCAGAGTGGCAGATATTTGATTCACAAATAGTTTAGCTGGCAGAGATTCGGAATAAAAACAAGCATGTGAAGAACTCTTGACAGTTTATAGGACAGCGATGTTTTCATAAAACTATCTAATGTACTCGCATTCTTACTTTGATGTGTAACATATTTCCGCTCGGTTTCCTGCAATTAGGGTTATCATCCGTCCGGATTTGTCCGGACGTGTCCGGCTTTTTGGCCCCCCGTCCGGACTATGTCCAGCTTTCTCATTTGACCGGACTTTTCGATTGAAGAGGAATTAAAAGAAAAAAAAATTTTTTGTTACTGAAATAATTTTTTTTTTTGCAAATGTCAGGCTTTTTATCAGGATTTTTCAAATTTCGAAATGGTAACCCTACCTGCAATCAAAATCATAATCACAATCAATATAATCAAAACTGTGGGAGTGATTTCGTGAAAAGGGACGGAAGTGTGTAACAGGAAGCCGGGGAAGGCTATTTAATTTGACCAATGAGCACGCGCGGTGCTAGAGTTGGCCGTCAGATGGTACCAACCCATTTGCCGAGAGGTTGTAAACAGGATGATGATGATGATGATGACGAATATTGTGTATATCATATATACGTCAGTCAATATGTCAGATGTTACACATCCTATGCTACTGCTGTAAGACTCGCTCTTTTTTATTTGTGTTATCTGAACGTTTTAGTTTCAGTATAGTAATATTACCAATGTAAGATATATTTCACTGTGCCTGGTTGTTGTGAGAATCTATCCTTAGCCAGGGCTCACACATAAGTGCATCATTCCATAATAACAACTATGATGCGACAATGTTTAGACTTAAAAACGGTATTGTAAAGTTGTATGAACTCGTGTTCCTCTCGTTCACTCAAGGGCGGAGATCTACGTGAGATATAGTTACGACTTAAGTACTTGTCTGTACTTAAGGTTGCCAGAAGTCTGATTTCAACCGCATCATTCAGACTTTCAACAGACTTGTAAAGGGTTAAAGACTGTTTTTTATATGCTGTAAAGGAATAGACCTAAAGCCGGATTTTCCTTAACTTTTTCAATACCTACTAAGCCTAAAATAATACCTAAGTTAATTACCAAGTAAGCGTTTTATTTCAAACAAATATAAAACACGCTATAGTTTTTACTGAACAATACCGGCAGGTTTTAAAACAAGATGAGATAATAGATGATCGAATTAATAGTTCTGTCGGTTTTTTTGCCCTAGCAACCCTGACTCTTGAGGCGTATGTAATGGCGTTAATAATGGGAAACGCGGTGATGCGGAAAATAAAAAGACATAATGATCCCCGCAGACGGGCAGAAATGTTAAAAATGTTGACGTTAATGAGCGAAGAGTATGTTTGTTACGAAGACAGGTTTGGTGTTGTTGAAGACAGCGACTTCGATGTCTTACGTTTACCTAGCCTAGGAGTAAAAGAATCAAAGAGTCGTCTCAGGGATTACGTAAAATTCGATCAAACAAAAGAGTCTCTTGATTCCTAATGGGCTGGATAGGGGAAGTTCTTTTCGCTCTACTAAACTACATTAAAATCAACAATCGAAGACTCGAGAAGTTTTTGAATTTAGTTTCTATTTATTACCTAAGCTTTTGAAAGGACAGAGAAATCATCACTCATAGATGTAGCGTTTTTGGTCTACATGATATTACCTTGATGGATAGGTTTATTTTATATTAATATGCATAGAAAATTAATTATGCGTGATGCAAATTATTCAAGATGGATAGAAGAAAGTCTTAATTTATTTTTAATTGGATCATAATTAGATTCAAAATTATGAATTCTGATGAAAGTATTGTAATGTCAATTTCCAATGTCGATCGTCGGTTTAGTTCTCGACGTTTAGAGCGCAGAAAGATTCCTTAAGCGCTGATCGTCGCAGTCGTTATAAACAGGTGCTAATTTCAGCCATATGCAAAGGAAATAAACTTGAGATTCAGTTGAATAAGACTGGCTAGTTAAATAAGAATTAAAATGTAGATGGAGTATTATGTATAGAAATAAGTTTTATCCAAAAACAGACAAAAGAATAGGCTAGGAATCTAATACAGTCTTCATCGAACCGTGAGAGTATGATATTACACTCCTTACTAATATACATCCACCGCAAGTTATGTACTTCCATTGTTTACATTTTAGGTCGCACCTAAAAACAGCTATTGTAAACCTCAATTACGTATAGATAAGAATGCAGAAAAATCTCAAAACGATTATGTATAATGAGAAGATGTCTCTATTCGTATTATGTACGTTAAGAAGCAAATGAATACGTGAGACAATGCACTGAAACAATGCGACTGTTAAGTGCGTACAACGACACACATTTTTTACAATACTCAACGAGTAGTTATGTAATTTTAAAACGTTTATGGTACTGCGTTTTTGTTGGGTCGGCTTGCATGACCGTTGCAGCACGCGGTGTAAGGTTGATTGCTGTAAAGTACTTGTAGCTTTAATTAGACGGTAAGTGTCAAGGCACAGATTTACATTACATTAGTGCGCAGGGTGCGAGCTAGCTCCAACACTATTCTAGCGATGATTGCTCAACGACTAGATTGCCCCTACGTTGGGCACTGCTGTAGCAGGCATATTTGCTGGTGCGTAGTTTGTCAATGTTATGAATATTATAATTAAAATTTTTACTTCTGACATAACTTCACTTACATAATTTCTGACATAATTTAATTCATTGTTCTATATAATTTATTTTTTATTTTGTTGTGTGCTTTTGACATTAATTGATTCGATCTGACATTTTTCTGTGACACATATAAAATTGACAAATTTTTGCGTTGTTTTTTGTTTTTAATATGGGTCTAGACCTGAAATAAATGAATTTTATTTTTATTTATTACATTACCACTTAATTATTCCTGTACCTGCGTTCTATAGTTTGGAGCCAGAAACATGACCAGAAAAAGAAAAGAAAGGAAGAAAATGCATTTAGAACTAACAAAATATAGGAAGTCCTTCTAGTGTCATTCATAGTCAATGCAATCGAGGTAGTGTGAATCAGTGCAAAATTATATTTTTCTTCCGAGATTACCGTACTAGTGTGGTTAGGTTGGCTTCGATTTCGACAGACTGCTGATAATTGTATCTACCTAATTGCTAAATACCCATTAAAATGAATGCTACCTGACAGTATACCTAAGCAATTCATAGACTTACGCCACCCATGGCAAAATCTGGGTGATATTTCTTCATCGATACCTATACGGGTTTTAAACATTACACCATACCGTCTTTTTCATTTAAAAAACATCATGCCGGAGAAAAGGTAAAATATCGCCATTTAAGATCCACTTAGCCTAAAGAGGTAAGTATTAAAATTGTTCAGAGAAAATAATAAATTCCATTAAGTACCTAGTATCATAAAATATTCCAATAAAATCAAAATATTTTTATACACAATTTCACCACACATACTGTCATGAATATTATCCGAGAAAACGTTCAAAGATGTTATAAAATCAGTTCACATAACAACATTGAGCCAAGCGACATTCGCAAAGAAGAATACCTACTTAAATTATTGCATTTGAAATGAAATGAAATTGTTTATTCTGTAAATAGGATATCGAAATAACTTTTACACGTCATATAAAAAAAAAACATTAAAAATAAGCTAGATGAGTTCGGCGTTTCCTTTCTGACTACTCTGAGAAGAAAGGCCGAAACAAACTCAGAGGTCGCAGTCTCTTTTAAAGTCCAGACATAATCTTGGTCAGGCCATATGAGGACCATGTAGATAAGTGTCTGAAAAGGTCTTTTGAGGAAAGAACCACACAGATTTGAGTGGACCCGTCCAGTCAGTGCAAGCATTTGTCAATAATCGTGGAGCTCAACTCGACGAACAATACCAAAGAAAGGACATTTGGGTAGGCCGCATAAACTACTCAAACTGCCAGACCATCACAAAAACTAGCAGAGAAATAAAACAATATCCACATAGTCACAATAGTTAAAATAATATAATAATTATAATAATTTGATTCTCAGATTTTACCTTTTAGAACAAGTCATTTATGTTCAATTATACAAAAAACTGCATTTTGAAATAGCTAAACGTAATTAAAACCCTACCCTGAATTTATTCCATGCTTAAAGACACCATGTTTATAACTTGCAATCTTCGTACAGACATTATTAGTGACCATAAAACGGCATGGCCGAATGACAGAACATGATAAATTACGACACTATATCTATGGGCTATAATTGAATCACTAATGATAATCGTGACAGACCAACCGGGCCACCGAATTAATCTTTTACTACATTTAGCAAGCTAGGAATGCTAGGATAGCTATGCAACGATGTAGGTTGGGACCGCTAACCCTAAAGTGTAGAGATACATCATTCAAGATATGTACCTATGCCGACCGCTTAACTGAGACGGTTCTTGACTGTGGCGGATCCAGGATTATCGTGTGGAGGGGGCTTGACCCCACTGAGGGTAGGTTTTAGCAAAGTAAACACTAAAAAAGCACACAATATTTTAATTTGTTTAACACATAACAATTCGGATTACTTTTCGCAATTCCTCAATAATAACTTCGTTAGGTTGTAGACTACCAGAGATATCTCGGTGGTGAATATACATGGCGGCCAAACCGGGCAGCGAGAGTGGCAGAATAAGTGGCGCGCAGATTCAAAATTCGTCACGTAAACAAAACATCATAAAGAGATAATTGATGACAATTTTATTGTACCCTAAGTGGAGTAATGCTTGCTAAAAAGTTTAATTTATTAGAATAATATCAAGTTCACTTTAAGATTTGTCATGTAAGAACTTAGATGCTTATGGGGGGGGGGGGCTTGAGCCCCTTAGCCCCCCTCCCCAACCCTCGATGCGCTACTGGTTCCTGAGGTAGCAGCGCGGTGCGGGAGGGGTGTTGTGTCGTGATGCGAGAGCTCAGTGATTCGTCAAATTGTTACAACTGTCACCCCACCCGCAAGGTGCAGCTACCTCAGGAACCGTCTCAGTTAAGCGGTCGGCCTATACTTGGTTTAGCGATGACACCAGTCGCCGATGTCGATTTTAGCTCCCATAAAGCTCATAAGTCTGACAAATACCGGCCTGAAAATTTTCTACCGGAAAAAATACATACTATTGCGGGTAGTATTACCCAGTATTGGAAACTAGGACTTTATGCTTAACCACGGCGCTTGCGCATTCAACCTAAAAAACTATCAGTTAAAAAAATGACATCTTACGCTCTTTGCCTTCAAGTCTATAATTTGTTATCTGTGATATTCATAGACTGAATGACCAACTACCGTATCCTGCTCCGCTGATAAATCAACTGTCAAATATTTACCGCTCCAACTCTTTATTAAGTACCTCTGTTTACCCCAAAAGGCTACATATCCGTGACGGTATTTTTTTGTTCAACGTACTAACTGTGCTTATGCTTATGACAGTTTTAACTTCATAAATTCCGTGCTTTAAATTATACATCCACATTAACTCCTGTGAGGAATAAAACAGGCAATTGAGAGGTTCTTTTTTATAGAATTCGACAAAAAATCGTATAACCACGATGTGAATGAATGTTTCTGGCCACACCTATGACTTTTATCATTAGTATTCGTTGCAGAAAAACCGGATAGCAATTTGGCTGACCTGGCGACCCTAAGCTTATGACCATGAACCTGCCTAATTGAGAACGTGGTCCACAGCTATTTTCGCTATTCGATATTCAATTATTCAAATTACATAAAGAACAGTCTTGCAATACCTAATATTATGTTATTCAAGCTTAATATTATTGCACCTTTACTCAATGTGACATTTTATTTTTAATATTTGCGAAACATTCAAATTAGGTAGAATATCGATCAAAATGCGAGTTTTAATGGTAGTGCAGATATTTAATTTGTTTTTAATATGTCGAAAGTCAATTCCATTTGACATTAATTAATCATTATTACACAACGGTCTACAATGTGTAAATCTCGTAGTAATGTAAACACATTTCGCGTTTGCATATCTATACTAATATTATAAAGAGGTAACATTGTTTGTAAGTTTGTAAGTTTGTATGTAGGGGGTAATCTCCGGAAGTAATGACCCGATTTTAAAAATTGTTTCGCTGGTAGAAAGCTACATTATTCGTGAGTGCTATAGGCTATAAATTATAAAGATATCATACATATTAGCCGAACTATCTCAATTTTTGTCTAGCCAGGCGGAAAAAAATAGCTCTTACAACAGAGTTATTTGCATGCGCTGCCTTAACAGTTGTATATAATTGAAAACAATGTAAAGCAACCTGGGGGCTTAAAACGGCCGCTTTTGCAGAATCATAATATGATCATATTATGATTCATATTATAAATCGTAAAATGGTCACAAACTGACAATTCATATTATTATCTGCTAGCAATTCATATTATTCCAATTCATCTGTTTGACAGTTTTGTATGGAGATTCGTAAAATGGTCCACAAATTATGAATTGCTTTACTGTCAATTATAATGTCAAATAACAGAATCATGAGAAATCAGTCAAAAGCAACATCTGGTAAATCATATTTCGGATTTTTTGAAGAAATATTGCAATAACGGCAGATTTAGCCCTGTATGAACATTTTCTGGAGCACGCGCAGGTTATGGAGACCTTTGCATATCGCCGACAAAGCGCAGCACTTCGAAAAAAGGACATGGCCTTCGAAATGTCGGACCTCGAATTTGTTGGCTCATATAGGTTAGATAAAAGTGTGTGTCGTGACCTCATCCATGTGCAGGAGCCGTACATACCTGTGTTGTGTACCTACCCGCCGCGATGGCATAAGTACTACCTCAAAGGCAAGTAAAAGGATTATGATAAAAGTAGTATGTATTTATTACTTATGTAGTTCCAGATAGACCATAGCATCTATTATTGTAGAGGTTAACCCTGTACGGTGTACCCCCTCGATGAAATAAAACCTTTTATAAATATATACCTAAATGGCAACTTACTACAATCTTCTATTTACATTTTAGGTGCTGAGTACACTTAGATTTTACGCCTCTGGATCATAGCTTTATAGGAGCAAGATACACCAAGTTAGTGTATCTGTGTGAGATGAGAGAGCTGTGACACTAAATAATGTGAGTAGGTACCAACTTTTTTGGCTGACAATAATACATGGGATTTAAACATAACTGGCGAAAAGTGGATGAACTAAGGGCCAAAACACACGACACGGCGTCGCATCACATGTTTAAATAACTATTTTTTATTGATAACTAGTCTTTACACCTTGTTTTAGATGTAAACGGTAGGTAAACGAAAATAGTAGAGTAGTGACTGCCTCGTTGGTCTAGTGGTCGCAAGCGCTACTGCTGAGTTCATACTCAGCAGTAGCGCTTGTGACCCCTAGGCCCTTAGGTCCTCATGGGCCTGGGTTCGATTCCCAGGTTGGACAAAGTGTTATTGGGTTTTTCCATCTGGAATTTCTCAGTAGCAGCCCGGGGCCTGGATTTGTGCCCGGTTGATGGCAATAGGCTCGCCCCCTATTACATGGAACTTAAACATAACTGGCGAAATGTGGGTGTCCTATGAGTATGCCTCTGCCTAACCCTTCGGGGATTACAGGCGTGATGTTATGTTATGTGAAAATAGTAGATAATAATAAAAAAATAAAATGTAGCAACGTCGGTCGCAACGTATCACGATGTCGTATCGTGTGTATGTGTTTTGGCTCTTTGGTGCACCTCTGTCAACCCTTCCGAGTTAAATAGGTGATACTAAGTTATATTATATTGCTTTACTTCAATTTTATTAGGTAGTAGTACGTAGGAGACCTATGTATATGAGGAGATACATTTAGCTATTACTTACTATACTCCATTTGAAATAAGATTAGTCATTTAAACAAACCTTTTTACAGTCCGTACAACCGATTTTGACTTCTATGCCGTAGTTATAAGGATGGTATTAAAAGCAAAAAAGTGGTTACAAAACCAACTGTTTACTGCAGCTGCCATTTGTCATACCACTAACGCAATAGAAGTCAATATCGGTTGAACGAACTGTATGAAAGATTTATTTAAATTTCTAATCTTATTTCAAATGAAGTTTAGAATAAAACAAGTGTTAGGAAAAATATTTTATTAAATTAACAATTTTCATCTTATATTATTTAAAAAAATCTAGCAATAATCAAATAATAAAACTTACAAAAACATAAAAACTAATCAGTCTTTTATTGTTTCAGGTTTGTGACTCTTTTTTGATATTTTGAAGTGTCGATGCTAGCCACAGAGGAGCGAACCATGACTCCTTTGTATGGAATCACCATCTCTTGGCACAACTCCACCAAGCTGAAAATGAAAAGATGTGGTTTAATTGTGGACACAGAGCGGGCTGATACCTTCTTTGCCTTTATTTTAAGTTTTTGTGTTAGTTAAATAAAATATGTTTTCTTCTCTGATATACTCCTTTTTTTTTTGCATGTACAAAAAATTCATACTTTACCTCTATGGAACGAATATCTTTAGACTGCATCAGCAAGCCTCTCAAGGTTCTGCGCTATTAAATGGTTCGCTATACCAGCTGCAGCACGTTTCATCACCCGAGATAAAATTCTCCGAGCCTCATCTAACGAAGCCAGAGGGCGACCTAAAAAACGTATTATATTATAATTTATAACATACTCGTTTTCAATAGTCATCATAAGTCTTAACCGCAATATGAATAACTGTAGGGTTAGAAAATTCTACTCACTGCGGTATCTAGATTGCCGTGTTCTACGAGGCAGAAGCACTGTTGTATAGCGTCGGCCGGGGTAGGGCTTGGTGTTGACGCACGAGTCTGGCCAGAAGTTAGGGCTCCAGTGATCTCAATAAGGGGCTCATCACCGACAGAGCTCCCACTTTCAGGGTAGAAAGTCGAGCAGATGTTCCATTGTATCTCATATATTCTAGATGCACGCCTTTCCATTCCTAAAAATATTACGAACATTTGAATACCTACTTTTGCACAGCGATAATATTAAATATTGATCTAAGATAAACAAGTATGCACTTACTTTGTATTAAAAAAGATCCAACTCGCACGAAATACTGAAGTGATATGAAATTACGCACGTCTAGTTGAAGTTGACATAACTCAAGGGATAAACTAAAAACTCCTTTGTATGGATTCCCAATCTACAAAGTTTTTATTGTTTTTAATTTCCGTTTTCAGGGCTTATCTGCGGTATTTTTAACAGTTATAAGTTTAATAAAATCAAATAACATTGTAACTACAGAAATAAAAAAATAAAAAACTATTTTCATTACTAAAAACAGTAAAGAAATCTTAACCGGTAAAATTATAGTCTTTATTTTTTTCATGCGGCAATATTTACACCAAATATGATTCAGATATGAATTGAATTGAGATATGATTCAGCTGTTTATGTGTCACCATTTTACGAAAATTAGAGGAATTGCTAATGAATTGCTGGGAATTCAGGAAATGAATTGCTTTTAGCAATATTGCTAAAGTGACCGTTTTAGGCCCCCTGGTCCGCTTTGAATAGTTCTACAAAAAAGTCCGCGACACCATATTTCTATCTTTTATATTTTAGCAGATATAGTAGCTTTTATGTGTTAAAAAAAGTATTTTTCGACGTACTTACCTTTGGACGATTTTTTAAACAACAAAATATTAAATCTTATCGAAAAAAATATTATTATGATCACAAGAACATCATAGAGATACGATTTTCCCCATACAGTATGTCAATTGGTTAAATAGTTTCGAATATAATATAAAATTACTAAATCGCAAAATGCCGCCGTCGTCCATTCACGAACCGCATTAGAACATGCTTTGTACGGACGTTTTATCCATTTACCCATAGATGGCGTTGTGCAATTACGTCATTTTTCTGAATCGCGGTGTTAAGATTTTTCGCGGATTAATGACGGTCTCCAGTTATTATTACATAGGTGAGGATTGGCTCATGGTCACACCGGACTATTAGAGACCCACCCTTTTAGTCAGTTTTCCGCGCGGATCGCACTTTTTTAAACTCCTTGCTCTGTGTGCGTACGGGACACCTTTTGGATTCCTGGGCGGACACAGAGGAAGCAGCCCCGGGCTGCCCGGCGAGTATCGCCGCCGCGGTCGCGGAGGCCACGCCCCAACATGTCTAATCCCGGCAAGCGCGGCTCGCTAGGCCGCGATGCCGGGATTCAAGAAGAAGTCCGCCCGGTGTTGGACCGGGCGACGTCGTTGCCCAATATAGGTGACGCGTCGTCCGGTGCGCCGCCGGCCGGCCGAAAAACCGGAAAGAAGAGAGGAGGAGAGAAGAAGAAGACGGAAGAAACCGGGGCAACGGTGGCTCCCGGCCCACCGACGTCATCGGCGCCTGCGCGCGTTGCGCCCACGCCGTCGTCGAGCCGGATGCACGCTGTTCCGGTCCGCCCAGCCGCGTTCCGCCCGGTGCCTATTCAGGCCCCGGGGCCTGCCGCAAGTACTAGTCGCGCGCCACATGCGCGCGCACCGACCCCATCCGCGCGCCCATCCGCGCCCGGTCACCATAGCGCGCCCGCTGCGCGACCTAGCGCGCCCGCTGCGCGCCCGTCCGCACCGCGCGCTGATTTTCCGGCGCTGCCTCCGCCGCGTACCGCGGTACCATCGGCGCGGGCCCGCGCCCCCCCGACTCAAGCCGCCGCTCCGCCGCCGCGGTTCGTGTCGCCGCCGCCAACCAAAAAGCCGGGTAAGTCCGTTTTGACTTTGACCACCGCCCCGCACGCCGCTGCCCCCGGCCTCCGCCTCTCGCTGGCGGGACCGGCGCTGGCTGAGCGAGAGCGGCCACCCAGTGCTGGGCCGTATCGGCCGGCACCATACGTAAAGGCGCCTGACTCTCCGGCGCCTCCCAGAGTCTCTGCTTGCGACTCGCCCGCCATGCTGTCGGCATGCTCCTCACGTGGGGGATCGAGCATGTCGCTGGCATCTGCGGGCTCGGCCGCGTCTGGTCGCGAGGACGTGTCACTTGATACGACCCCGCGAGCCAGCCCGCGGCCCATCGTGGGAAGAGCAGCGGCTGCCGCGGCGACAATGATGTCGCCGGCGTCGCCGACACCATCAACGTCGCTGGGGTTCGACTTTGACTTCGATCTCGAGGCCATCAGACCCCAGCGACGCCGCAGAAGCTCCGACGAGACCGCGTCGGAGGAGGCGAAGCGCTACTGCCTCGACCCGCCGCGTCCACAGCGCCAGCGCGCTACGCGGGGTCGGGACACACTTGCGTCGCCCACTTTTTCTGACGCGGTCCGTCGCACCCCGCCTCAGTCACCGACACCACCGAGTTCGGCCGGGGTGAGTAAGCAACTCCCCACCCCGGCCCCCAATACGTCCGCCGCCCCCCCCCCTGCTGATGTCCCTGATGCCACCGCGGCCACACAGTCGCCAAGCAAGCAGCAACAACAGCAACAACAACAGCAACAACAACAGAAAGGGAAGAAGGGGAAGAAAATGCGATTCCCTCCGCTGGTAGTGGAGAAGCTTCCTAACTGGGCCATGCACTTCCGGGCCATCCGGGAGAAGCTGGGCCGGCCTCCCAATGCACGACCGTACGGAACCGGGGTGAGATTTACCCCGGAATCCGAAGAAGAATATAGGCTGGTCCAGCGGTATCTGACCGGCCTGGAGAAGGACAGCGGCGTGTCATGGTTCGCCTACTCGCTGCCAGCGGAGAAAAACCTTAAGATCGCCATTCGGGGACTACCGGCGGACACGGACCCGAAGGAGATTGAGGAGGAGCTCCGGACGCTGGGATACCAGCCGGAGTACGTGCGCCACATCAAGGGCGCACAAGGAAGACCCGGCTGTGTATTTCACGCCATATTAAAGAGGACCCCAGACGTCCGGGCTATCTACGACACCACCGTGTTCATGTATATGCGGGGTGTCAAGATAGAAGCATGGAAGGGCAAACGTGGGCCCGCTCAGTGCCACCGGTGCCAGCGCTTCAGGCACAGCTCGCACCAGTGCCACCGGCCGCTCGCCTGTGTACGATGCGGCGGCGAGCACGCGGCACGAGACTGCCCGCGCCCGCGGGAGGAGCCGGCCACCTGCGCGAATTGCGGTGGCCCGCACCCAGCGAGTAACATAAAGTGCCCCGTGTTCGAGCGGGAGACAAAGAACAGGCGAGCGGGGACCGTCGCCATTACAGCCACACGCCGGGCACAGGCTGTTACAGCCACAGCTGCCACCGTAGAGGCACAAGGCCAGACGCTAATGGCGGCGGCCAACGAGCCCACGGAAAGGGATGAAGCCCCCTCCTCACGGCGGAGGAACAAGAAACGCGGGGGGAAAGGAAGGAAGAAGGGAACCCCCCCCCAGGAAATCAATGAAGACCCCCCTAAGGCCGGCCCTGCCTCGAAAATTGCACAGGTTGTACCTAAGGCGGACAAAAGACAACTAACGGGCGAACCTACCAGTAGCGCCAATATGGCGCAGCGGCAGAGCAAGGAAGCTCGTAGGTTCGCCCAAAAGCCGCACGGCACCGCCACTGCCGCTGCTGGAAACACAGAGATGCAGCGGCCAATCAGCGGCCGGGAAAACTTCCCGGCATTGACGCGTGGCGGCGCTGTCGTCACACATTCGGCAGATTTATCGACGAAGAAATCGTCTAACAGCAAAGAATTCACAACCTGTGCAATTAAGCTCCTTATGGAATTAATTAAAGCTATTAGGCAGGGCCGAGACATAGAGACGGTGATCCTCGATGGCTTGGCCACACTGCTCGCACTCTGCGATGGCTAAGTCACTGAGGATCATACACTGGAACGCCCGCGGCCTTAGGGATAAGGTCGCCCCCCTCCGCCATCTCCTTCGGGAACAGAATATCGACGTGGCGCTAATTAGCGAGACGCTACTGGGAACCGGAGATAGGGTCAGGTTCCCAGGGTATCATATCTACCGTAAGGATGAAAGGTCGGCACAGAGCTCAACATACCGTGGTCTGGCGGTGCTGGTGAGGCGAAGAGTCGTCCATCAAGAACTCCCCCTCCCGTCGCTCAGCTCGTTCTACGCGCTGGGTGTGCAACTGCATGTTGCCGGCGAGGACATAGACATCTATGCGTGCTACAAGCCGCCCGCGGCCCCACTAGTTGTGGCCGAGCTGCGGGCGCTAATTGGCACGCATGGTGACCACGCAGCCATCCTTGCCGGCGACTTAAACTGTAAGCACCCGGCGTGGAACTCATCCAGGACAAACACCGGGGGGAGACGGCTCTTCGCGGACGCGGAGGCCTTCGGGTACACGGTGTCCGGTCCGGAGACACCGACGCATTACCCGGACGCAGCACAGTATATGCCGGACGTGCTGGACATCGTGGTCCACAGAGGGCTACGCTGCCAGATCACGCAACAGGTCATAGACGACGAGTTACAATCGGATCACCAACCTGTACTCGTCGTCCTAACAGGAATGCCGACCCAAATGAGACCATTAGCGCCACGCCGATTAATCGATTGGGACGCTTTTACAGAAAGGATGGAGACCACCACGCCAACTCGGCCTATTGTTTCCTCCGCGGACGTCGACCAAGCGGCAAACGACGTCACTGCTTGCATTCAGAGCGCCCTGGAAGCGGCGACTACTACGCAACAGCAGCAAGGGAGAGGGCTATTGCCGCCCTTGCCAGCTTATATTACGTCAATGATCGCCGTCAAAAGGCGCCTTCGCAAGCAGTGGCAACAACTACGTTGCCCGTCCATCAAGACGCAACTCAACCGTCTCGCGGAGAGGGTAAAGGCCGAGTTATTGGCCCACACCGCCGCGGGCTGGGAGGAACGCATAGACGCCACGACGGACAGTTGGCCGTCAGTCTTTAAACTTTGCCGCCAGCTAACAAATACCCCAGCCCCGGTGCGCCCTCTACTAAATAGCGACGGGGCGCTTAAGTATACAGCGGAGGACCGGGCGGAGGTCTTCGCTGAGCACCTGGAGCGTCAGTTCCGCCCTAACCCGACCGACGACCACGAGCATGTCGCAGCGGTCGAGAAACACCTTGGGGAGTACTTCGCACCGCCGATAGCTCCCGAGGAGAGCCCTATCTTCTTCTCGCCGGGCGCAGTCAGACGCGCCATCCTAAGGACGAAACCAAAAAAGGCCCCTGGGGCGGATGGTATCGCAAACACAGTGCTGCGCCACCTGCCGTTCCGTACCGTAGCGGCACTGGCGCGCCTGTACACGGCGATACTCCGCACGGGGGCCTTCCCCGTCGCATGGAAGGAGGGGCGCGTCATTATGCTGCCCAAGGCGGGAAAGAATATCGCCAAGCCGGAGAGCTATCGGCCAATTACACTGCTGCCGACCATCTCCAAGGTGTTCGAGCAACGCCTGCTGCGACACCTCACTCCGCATATCGCCCCGAGACCGGAGCAATTCGGGTTCAGGGCGGAACATAGCACGACGCTCCAATTGTCGAGGGTACTGCACCTACTAACTACAGCGCTAAACAAAAAAGAGTGCTCCGTTGCAGTATTCCTCGACATGGAGAAGGCCTTCGACCGTGTGTGGCACGAGGGCCTTATATACAAACTGGCCACCTCAGACGCGCCCCGTCGCGTCGTAAGAGTGGTCTCATCCTTTCTGTCCCACAGGACCTTCCGGGTGGTGGTCGACGGGGCGCTATCGGGCGCCCGCCCGGTGATGGCGGGCGTGCCCCAAGGCAGCTGTGTCTCGCCGGCGTGTTACTCACGGTACACCGACGACATCCCCACCACTCCCGATGCCACGCTCGCGCTGTATGCCGACGACGCCGCGTACATTACTACATCGCTTAATGCGAAGTACGCGGCGGTCAAAATGCAGCGCGCCCTCGACCTTCTTCCCGAGTGGCTAGCTAAATGGCGTCTGTCGGTGAACGTGGGTAAGACGCAAGCCATGGTGACTGGCTTTGCGCCCCTCCCACCCCCCCTGAAGCTACATGGAGTCGACGTCGATTGGTCGCCCCAGGCCAAGTACCTGGGTGTGACCATCGACCGCCGCCTCACGATGGGGCCCCATGTCCGCAGGGTCGTCGCGCAGGGTAAGGTCGCCCGCAACCTCCTTAGACCAGTGCTCTCATCCCGCATCCCGACGCGCGTCAAGCTGAGCGTGTACAAGATGTACATACGCTCAGTCTTGACGTACGCCGCCCCGGCCTGGTTCGCCCTCACGAGCGAGTCGAGCCGAAAAACGCTCCGCACGCAACAAAACTTTGCGTTGCGGACAATAGTTGACGCCCCTCGCTGCGTGAGGAACGATGTTCTCCACCGGGACCTCGAGATTGAGAGCCTGGATGAGTTTGTAGGGCGACTCGCGAAGGCAATGTTCGCGCGGGCCGACGCTTCTGCCTGGCCCCATGTCAGGCAGATAGCGCCATTGCACGCGCGCCCGCCTGACGCGAAACCCCTGCCCCGCGACCTGGTAGCGGACCCATAGACCCCATCGCACCGGACTGGACGCCTCGGGTAAGCAGCAACCAGGCTACACGCAGCTTACCCGAAATAATAAGACTCTACAGATGTACACATACATCTGTTGTGTGGCGTGTGCTAAGTTAATATAGGCACGTCACATAACTAAAATACAGACATTCACAACTACACATGCATCCATACACAACACGTGCGGGCGCGATGCGGGTCGCGACGCACGTATACACTGAGCGGTGTTACACTACAACACTAGCCGCTCACACATACGCGACTGCCTACCCCTCAAACCGTAAACGGCTCGATCTGTAAGCGGGGAGAGGGGGAAGCTACATATTAGACCTGTAGGGCGTCGAGTCGGCATCACCGTCGCTGGTCGTTCTCGCTGGGCCTCCCCCGGGTAACCGGGGGTCTCACCTGGCGGGGACAGACCGCCGGGATGTCGTGAAGAAAGCGGCGCCAGGAGCTGGCGTCGTGGCGCGCCTACAGAAATATTCAGAGCAACCATTTACATCGACGCATTATTGCTTCACAATAATGCGGTCGTTTCTATTAGCCGCTGAAGGCGAACAAAATGAGGGGCGCATTTTTATGTGCCAACGTATGGCCTCCGCGGGCGAGGGGCGAAGCCCCGACCCCGCTCGCCACGCCCCCTTGCGGGGGCGTCGCGACATCTCCATTACATAGGTGAGTTGATTAGTTAGGTAGGTGAGTTGTACGCAGTTGGTTGGGTGATGTTGGTCTTTAAAATTGTTTTGGTTGCTCGGTTCGAAGCTGTTTATTTCTGTTTTTGGGATATCGGACAGTTCCAGTGATTGTTTATCATGCCTAAAAGGAAATCACAACATTCCCGTCAGACATCCCAGACAAGAGCAGCTCGAGTACGCCGTACGGAAGAGTCTGCTCTTGAAAATCATCAGCGCCTCTCGAGGAATAGAGAAAATATTTCGCAAGCACGCGCTGGGGAATCTAGCTCCGAGCATTCACAGCGGCTTGCTAACCAAAGAATCTAGCGCTGAACGTGCGCAGCGTCTCAGTGATTTAAGGCAGCATGTCTCTGCAATAAGGGATAGGGAGTCTAGCGCTGAGCGCTCGCAGCGGCTCGCTAGCCAAACTGTGAGAACATCGCAAGCCCGTGTTCGGGAATCTAGCGCTGAACGTGTATGCAATAAAAACAAAACCCTCCTTTTGGCAGTCAGGAAATAAATCATAGCACTCAGTACTAACCGAACCACACTCATAATTCCATCACAAGTTAAAATGTTTACCGCCCAACGAAGTGGGCACGGGTCAGCTAGTCTACACTAAAATTATAAATAGAAAAGATTTGTATTTGTGTTTGTAATTAATAAACTCAAAAACTTCTGGACCGATTTTAAAAATTCTTTCACCAATAGAATGCTATATTATCAGTGAGTAACATAGGCTATAATTTATAAATTTCGCGCTGGCGGAAGCTATAAATAAACCGAATTTAAGGCTTGAAGGTGCTTATATAGCCTGGGTTTGGAAAATAGCGCTGTCGCGTATATTTACATAAAGGAAGACCTCCAACGTATCGCAGACGGGTGACATAATACAGGATAAAGCTGAAGTCATCAAATCTCCATTCACCATTTACCAATCAATCAAATTGCCTAGCCTTTTCCCAACTATGTTGGGGTCGGCTTCCAGTCTAACCGGATGCAGCTGAATACCAGTATTTTACATGGAGCGACTGCCTACCTGACCTCCGCAACCCAGTAACTGGGTAATACGATACCCCTTGGTAAGACTGGTTGTCAGACTTTCGGGCTTCTGACGACCCGTGACGACTGTCAAAGATTCACGAATGACAGCCGGGACCAACGGCTTAACGTGCTTTCCGAAGCACGGAGGAGTCTCGGTATGTAAAGATGGTCACCCATCCACGGACCAACCCCGGCAAGCGTAGCTTAACCTGATGGATTGATACGTGCGGCTGTTATTACTTAGCCACGAGTTCCTCTCCGTATGACACCACACAGTACCTATAGCTTTACTCATGATCATGAGTTCAACTCACAGAAGGCTACGATGTTAGACATAGGCCTTCCTGAACCGTGGCCAAATCTACCGGTTCTGTGCTTCTCGCATCCAGCGGATTCCTGCGACCTTCAGTGATCATCGGTCCCTCATGTAGTGTACCAACACAACACCACACAAGACCCACTCAAGAACCTTTCGGCCCAAGGCCGATGGCGGCCATCCGTAAAATAATCCAAATAACAAACCTGTAACGGCGTAAACGCCACAGACGAAGCAGTACCGGACACCTGCCTCCTAATACTGGTGGCGCCGCCATACTGCTGCTGTTTCTGCAAGTTCTTCTGTAAAGTCTTGCTGATGCGCACTTTGGTCTTCTCGTCTATTTGAGGCAGACGCACGCGACCTGTGCTCGACTTGCCGATCGTGCCGCGAGAGTAGCCCAAGTCTTCTTGGTAGGCGTCGTCTTCGATCTGAGAAAGAAAATTCGTGTTAGTGTTTTGTTTAAAATAAAATATTAATTTTCTCTCTGGTTACGACATTTCTACAATACCTTGGAGCAGTTGCGACTACCTATAAAATATGTCCAACTTATCAATATTTTATGGCTTTTCTTATTCTATTAGATACAGTACCACAATCGCAATTAAAGAATAATGCAGGAAATGGACTTCCTTTTCAGAGACGACTTTTTCCTGTTGTCTTGTAGCTAGTACACAAAGAAAGTTGATTGACAGTAAACATCTTAACTTCTATGACTTCCTGGTTGAAGCTTATAAGGTTTAAGAGCCTATATGAGGAAGTGTAAAATATTATGACATACATGTAAACAAAGCGAACAGTGATTAAACTTTCACATCTCGTAAAATAAATGTCTTGACATATTGGTGGACATAACCATCAAACTGGCGACTGTTTCCGACTGCCTGGGTCGGTAAATTCAGCGGAAATACTATTCAGTACAAATATAACATGGAGCAACCCAATTGCTGCCATTGCTGAGAAATATTGATTTCCAAACTTGTAGGCATTTGACTACCCGTATTAACTCTCATAGATATTCATAAGATGGATTGCAAATCTTTCAAACGGAAGACATAACACCTTTTATGAAATATTCATAACATAATGAGAAACTATCTCATAGAATTATATTTTATTTATAGTCCATAAATCTCTAACAATTTTAGAAAACGCCTTGATTGATACTAAATGGTATGAATAATATTAACACAGATGGAGTTATAATGGATGGTTTTTCGATCGGTGCGGTGCTGGCAATTAAAGCGGGCGCCGCCAACGAAGTGCGCTAATACGTATACGCGGGACGGACACACGGGCGTGAAGACTAGCTGATTATGTTAATATATGTTTGGGGAATTTTGTGCTTCAGAAAGTCAAGCTGCTTAAACAAGAGTGCACTTGGACTCTTAATAAATTGATAGTTGAAAGGGTACTAGGTGAGAGTGGTCTACTTTGATGATGAGATACTCGTAAGAATAATTAAATGAATATCTTCGCTAATAAGACTTTTGTCACCCATTCAAGCATAGCATAAAAAGGACAACAGACAAGATTCGACTAATTCGATTTGAAAATATCGGGCCAGACAGACTGACGCGAATCCAAAATACAGATGTGAGCAAAGGAGATGTTTCATTTTCGGCCATAAAGTGTACGTTAATGAAAAAAAAGGAAAAAATTCCACGAAGTGAGGAAGAATATTCTTTCCTGTTTATTCCCCTGATGACTTCGGCACAAAAAATAATAGTTTAACAAATTATTGCCATATTCTATTCATCATGGCGTCGTTTTACTTGCATACTGCTTTCGTCCAAAAATCATGTTACATTTTAACATAATAATATCACGTAGACGTTATTCAAATAAATATGAAAGGCATGTATTTCTGTACTATAATAAGATAGCTATCTTATACAACTTTTTTGATTAATTAGAAAGTGTGATTCATCATAAAAATAAAAAACTGCTTTTGTGGATTGTAGATTTGCAGGTATTTCTGGACGAAAATGGCTAGCTGTCGATGGTCGTATTTCTCCTGACAAACGTCACATTTTCGGTTTTTATTTTGTGCCCAAAAAGTATTAGATATTATGGAAAAAATTGTCTTTTATTGTATTTAGGGGTTCGTTTCCCAGGTTTTCTAAAGTGTACATGTTATGGCCGGAGTCCCATACAAAAATGAAACGTCTCCTTTACCAATGGACGCAAGCGATTCCTGCGCGGGCTTGCCCTTCCCATAGAGATAAACCCAGATTTTCATTCCAATATCTTTATAAGTTTATATCCTATAGAAGAATAAACTGACTCAACGCAGTAAGGTCTTGCTTCGATGGTTAGACCTAGTAATGAAAACAAATTATGTATTGTGCATCTCAAGTCACGCCCCAAATATTACATTACTGCTCTAGATGTTTTATGTCAATGATATAACTATTGCCATCATTTGGTTGGCTTAGTTCTGATTGTCAGTGACAAATGATAATCATAAGAATGTTATTACCAGTGATCGGAGTTTGATTTTACGTACTCGCATCATGAATAGTCCTATTCCTATTCCTATTCATAACTATATATATATGCTTCTCTGCTCACAAGGTTGCGGGACAGTGGCAACAGCCTCCTGAAAGCTATTGCTGATGGGCCTGACGAAAGCCCCATAATGAGGCATCTTATTAAAACCACCCTGTTAGTAGTAGAATACTACTAACATACCATGTAAGTTAAATTGTTTACTAACATCTAGAATTGTATATATAATGTTTTTGTTTTGTAATGGATCTAGTTGTCTGATAAATAAATAAATAATAACACGGATAAGCCTTTTTTCCGGGATTTCATTTTGGTACTTACGATATTGAATCAAATATTGTTAAAGTAAGGATTTTTAAACTACTACATTAGAAATTATAGAATGCGATAAATAAACATTTAAAATATATTATATTATTATATTGTTTTATTGTATACCTATCCATTTCTTGGAGTTCGATCACCTATATACTATTAAAAAGACAGCAAAAGGGTTAAACATTTCTTATTCATATTGATGTATTCTTTATTCTACATATTACAACATTTGAAATTCCTTAAAAAAATCTTAATAATTTCAAAATCCCGGAATCTCGGAGGCATATCCATACTAATATATACGTGCCAGTTCATTGACCCCAAATGACCCCTAACGTTACAAAAGACCTTAGGTACTGTATTTTTTTAAGTGAAAACTTCTTTAGGCCCATTGGGCATTTTTGAGATGGGACTAAACCATTGATTTCGCGACACTGTAACGCAATTTACCGACACCGTGGAGTAAAAGACATCAACGTGTTGATTACCGCGGTGTATGGAGTAAAAGGCATCAACGCGTTGATTACCGCGGTGCCAATTTTTTTCACGTTTTCACTTCTGACGGCACTCCCGGAGTGTCAGTTTTTTTTTTTCTTTTTATTTACACAGTCCTCCGCAAGTAAGCTAAGTTAACCCTTACCTAAATAAAAACTCTAAAACAACTGCTAGCCGTCTGGTTCTACCGTATGTATGACCATTAATCGCAGTAAGCGCACGCGCAACGAGGCCGGCACGGACGTCCGCGCGCTTCAACAGGTCGAGTTCCGGTCTATTTGAGTCGCGCAAAAAAACGGGCCACTTCTGCCGAACGATTTGAAATTCAACGCATCTGCCTCGGACCGTCGAGCGCAACGTCACATTTACGCCAAGGATTCCGCAAGCGCAGATAATGATACCATCAATTATTTCGACTATCAGCTCTCACTATATCTACTAATTATGGCGGTTTCTCCATCATGAAATGCTAAGAATGTTCGCCGATATGATACCTGTTTCATTAAAATGGCTGTGTAATTTTGTTTATCACGGCAAGCAACCCATTTCCTGAAAATTGGTTTTCTTAGAAAGTTTGATCTGGAAGTGTTCGAGCTAGGGTTTAATCATGCGAAGATGTTATTATTTGCCAGCTGATTCCATTAGATATTTGAGGTCAATAAAAGCGAAGAGGTCTCTAGGACTGTAATTAGTTGAGTTATATTATCTGTGGTCGAGTGAAACTTAGATGATTTTCTTTGTGTCATACGAAGGATCCATTTGGAACCCTACAATAATTAACATGAGCTTCATTTGCCATACTCTCCTACTAAATGTGTTTTTCCAACAGATTTTAGCTGTAACTGTTTTTCAACCTTACCTATATTTCAACCAAAACTTGTATCATACACCACCAAAAAAAAAAAAGACGGTCAAGTGCGAGTCGAACTCCCACACGAAGGATTCCGTAACACCATACAATTATTAGCAAAAAACGCCAAAAAAAGTCACGTTTCTTGTATGGGGAATTAGGGACCCTTTAATTTTATTATATTTTGTTGTTAAAGCGGCAATAGAAATACACAATCTGTGAAAATTTCGTCTATTACGGTTCATGAGATACAGCCCGCTGACAGATAGACTGACGAACAGCGGAGGCTTGGCACCCTACGGGTACGGAAACCTAAAACATAATTCAACTAATATTGTATCATACGATAAAATAATAAAATTCCAACGCTACACTCACGTCAGCGAAGTTAAGTCTGTTTGCGTTCTTCCTGAACTCTGTCATGGCGTATCGTTCCTTCATCTTCCTCACTCGCTTACCGCCTCTCTTCTTTCTACTCTGCTCTATGGGCTTGGGTAGGGGTTTCACGAACTTTACCGGTGGCGGTTCCTTGTGGAAAAGAAAAATACATGATTGTAATGAATACTTAAAAAAAGATTTGAGTGTGAATTAAGGCACTAAAAAAACTTTTTACAAAAAAAAAACAACCGACTTCAAAAAAAAAACACTACAAAGTGAAAAATAACTTTAATTTCGGAAGTCGGTGTCTTTGGTTTTGAATTTTCGTTCTTTGTTACCGACTTCCGAAATTAAAGTAATTTTTCACTTTGTAGTGTTTTTTTTTGAAGTCGGTTGTTTTTTTTTTTTGTAAAAAGTTTTTATTTTTCACTTTTTAGTTGTGGTACCTACCCCACACAAATTTGAATACCACTACCTGCTATGTAAATAACAGTGACAAGAAGTTATCATATCATCTACATACTAAGTGGGAAAAAATACGTATAATTGAAGCTAACTTCAAAACTACCCAAGCAAAGTTAATAAAATTTATATGGGACCACCTCTGAAGTATGATCTACCAAACAAAAAAAGAATCATCAAGATCTATTCATAATTGGCGGAGTAATCGCGTAACAAACATAGAAAAAAAAAAAATTATAATAATACAGACGAATTGAGAACCTCCTCCTTTTGTCGGTTAAAAAGAGAATCTGGTCAAGTTTCAGCATTAAAAATAAATCGCGACACGTGAAAAAAACTTTCAGGGCGTATAAAACCCCCATTTTCACCTCGATGCGAAGTTTTATTCCTTCTTCCATTATTTCGGCTGAGTAGATTATTGTAGGTAGTAAATGACTTTTCGGACAATGTTATTGTTGGTGGGTTTGATGCTCTAATTTATTTAATGAGTTAGTATTTGCACAATACTACGGAATTAGGCCCCGTTCACGGCCTCGAGCAATGCAACTTGCTTCAAGCGCCCCACGTGTGCGCGACATCTGTTTCTGTCCGTCGCTCAGCAAGTAGCGTCGCGGTGACTCGTAGCATGCTCTAAACCACTTCTTTCATTTGTTTTCTCTGCAGTCGCTGTCGCAAGACGCGTGTCGCTTGAACGTGTATCTCGTGGCCACGAGATTACACTTGCGATGGTTTACCTTCTATTGACCATTCTAATTTATATCACTTACCTGCATTTTGTCAAGTTTCTTCTCAACAGATTCCCGTAGCATTCGTCCGATGCTTCCATCGGTACTCTCGTGACAAGCGTCTACACGAGCAGCTAACGTTATTTTAGTAGACACCAGCTTCGCTGCTTTGTATCGTAGCTCCTACAAATTGAACATAGTATCGTTAGTAACCAGACCATATTTGCAGTGAGAAATAGACCTCCTGTCTATAAGAGGTAGAGGGTGTTTGACTTTGATTTGAATTAATTCATGTAAAAACTTTATATCAATGCAATAGATAGAAAAATTGTTCAGGTATCAGAGTGTGTATTGCCATTGCTACATAGTTCATTATAAATTTCAGTATACTTACAGGTGGGGTATCCTGAACTATAGTTGAGAAGTAAATAAAGCCAGTATGTGGTAAGGCAGTAGCCTGTGAGAATCCTGACAAAGTTTTCTTCTGCTGCCCCAATGGTAGGATATTACAGGCGGGCATCTTAGCTAGCTTGGATAGACCACCCGCCACACCCAGGATCTTTGCTGCTGTTGATGCACCTAGTCAATTCAAATACATTATTTGAAGAAGTATTTCATAAAAATACAGATAAAAATTAAAATATTATGATCAGGCACTTAGGCCCGTATTACAGGACCTCACACAAGCATTACTTAAAACTAGTTTCAACAAATCAAAAGGCTTTAAACAAGTTTTAAGTAATACTTGAGTTTTGAGTGAGCTTCTGTAATACGGGCCTTAGTGTTATTTTTATTTTTTTGTCAGACAGAACCATCAGAATCAGGATTCTGTTGTGTTTTTATTTGGGTGAAGTCAAAAGCAAAGGGTTATTTCAAGATGTTGGAAAGTCATATCGTAGATTTGAATGTCATTGGATAAAGCTTAATGGAGTGCATCGTATCAAACAAAATCTCAAAACACTCATAAAATAACTTACGCACTGTTAGAACTTCACTGACGATATCTGATATCCAATAACAAAGATAACATGATTACAGCACTAAACTTTTTTAACTGTATATTCTGTCCATTCGCCATTCAATCATTTTAATTTTCTACCATGTCTATCACTCATTTTGGTCGCAGTTCAGACTTCAGACTAACATAATGATGAGTAAATTTTACTTACCAACAATAGCTGTTATGTTAGGTGCAATAAAAGCCATTCTGCTTTCAACATATTCATAAATATTGGCTCTTAAACTGTTTAGCTCTGCGGCCATGTCACAAGCATCATTAATCTCAGCAAGCTCACTTTCAGTCAATAACTTCCTGAAATATGATACAAAAGGTTTAATAGTTTTATAATAAAAAAGGATTGTGTCGTTTTATGAAACCACGGTAAAAGTGAAACTTTTAAGCGAACTATAGACGCCGCCATATTGGCTTTGGCTGCTCTGACGAGCGCCTTTCACTTTATCCCTACTCCGCGGCCGACCGTCACGCGACATGCAACACACAGACGAAAAAGTTTGAGACGATGTAATAAAAGTTTCACTTTAAAAATACAGGATGAGATACGTGACTAGTTAATAATTGGGAAACTCCTAATGGTAGACTAGGCCTTATTCAACGGCGCGTAAAAAAAGCAGTGTCCCTATATATCCTACCAATATTTTTAATGTGAAAGTTTGTGTTTCGATGTTTGTAACTCAATCACACAAAAACGGCTGAATGGATTTGGATAAAATTTGGCACACAACAGATACATAGTTTATAACCTGGATTTACACATAGCATACTTTTTTTTTTACTTTTGGGAAATTATCAAATAACTTCTCCTGCTCTAGGCGGAGCGGGAGGGCGTGTCAGACTCTTACTGACTAAAACCTACCCGTGTTTCTTCGGTTGCCCTGTTGCCGGGACCATGATTTCCCTATAGGTTAGATATTACTTACCCCTGTGTTGTTGATGCAGTAACAGATACAATCATAATAGTAGCTTGCGTAAGGAAACTCTGAAGTGTCTCATTGTTCTTCGCCTGATCCAAATCATTGCCAAGCTCCCTGACTGAACGGATATAGTCTTGCGGTGATATGATCAGGGACTCCAGCTCCGGGAACCTTTTCTGATACTTATCCCGAACATATCTGTGGATAATAGCTGAAAAATAATTTTTATCTCATGTTTATGTTTGCCTAAAACTTTTGACTTTTTAGGCATGTTACACCAACCGCTATTATATTTTTTAACCTGACATTATTTTTTGGTATTCCATTAATATAAGAACTAAAGAACACAATATTGCACAATAAGTACTAAGGCAAAATTGAATATTGTTTTTAAAAGAGAAAGGATGGCAACACAATGACATAGTCAAGATATTGGAACAAGGGTTTTACAAAATGTGAACCTACCAATCTCTCCATCAATCTCAACAGCTATGTTGTTGGCTTCTACAATGAGCTGGTACTCCGGGTCTGTTTCCATTAACCCTGTCACTTCAATTTTTTGTCTATTATTACCAATATTGTGTTCTATTGATGTCATTACCTGAAATAACAACACAGAATAGTAAGATAATTTCGCTTTCTGCATACAAACCAAAACCAGTTAATTCGTAAACAATGGTTATTACCCGTTTCAATCGATCTGAATGTCTCAATTTAGCCAATTCTCTGATAGATACGTTTTTTATGTCTTCTTCTTTTGGAATAACAGGATATGGCACAGCGAACTCATGGTCTTCGTCCATCTTATTGCTTTCGATAAGAGCTTCAAGTTCTCCATCGTCATTTTCTTCCAAGTCAGCAAGCAATTCATCGGCTAGAGACATGTTGGTTTGTATAAATGCACTTAGAGAGTAAAAAATTAATTGATTTCAATCACAAATTCACACTATTGAGATTGAGAAACAAACAAATTAGCATTCCTGAATTCGAGACGATCGTCTCCGAAATGTCAATGTCAAAATTTCTATAGTTGACAGTTAACTTTTTGTCAAGTTTAGAGACATTGCCTTTTAGCATAAGTGAACGAATGAGTGAATGAAATAAACAAAACAAACTGATATTCTTGATAGTTTATCTGATGAGAAAATTCCTATTTTCTGTTCCTATAGGATTCTCGAATCTGTGACATGAACAAAATAAGGGCAACACTGACAACGGTTTGCCATTTTTTCGTGACAAAAAGAAAGCCTCCAGGGTATGCAAAAGCCCCGTAAAAGGCCTGCATTTTATTATTGAAAGTGATTTTAGGGTGTTTTAGTGGAATTTAGGTAAATATATATCGTCATAATGGCGCTCAATCCGCAATACGATGCAATTGGCAAAGGATTTGTACAGCAATATTACACACTGTTCGATGATCCGGCACAGCGACCAAACCTAGTGAATATGTATAATGTAAGTATTTCCTCTAGTTATAGTATGTTCAGTCTCAGAAACTCGTACTTGTTAGATAGAATTAAATTTCTAAGTAAATCACAGAAATATTTTTTTAACTTTTAGGTTAACTCGGTGCTCCCGCCGAAATAATATCTTTTTGCACGACGATTTCACAATTTCTTAGTCATTTTAATAACGTGTTGCCATCTGAAGGTGACTAACAGCCAGGAAAAGTAAATTTGCATTTCTAGTGAAACCAAAACAATTATGAATCACTCAGTTATCCTTGAAGGAGCCCCACTGGTAGTCATATTGATTTAATATGTATCATTATATTGTTGATGTATCTCGTTTCAGGTCGAAACGTCGTTCATGACTTTTGAGGGTGTACAGTTGCAAGGTGCAGTTAAAATAATGGAAAAGTTAAATGTATGTGTCTGCAGTTCATATCAAATCAATTATCTTAGTTCAATGACTCTGACTTGTCACATTGAAAAAAACATAATTTCATGCAATATCAATTGAATGAATAATGATTCTTGTTATGTCAAGTCTCGTATCAAATCAATCATTTGGAACATTGGACAGTTTACTTTTACGCATTACATTTATCTCAATTTCTAATACCTACTACAATTTTATGGCAAAATAAGTTTTGTAACATAAAATACTGACTCACTGTTATTGTATTTCAGAGTTTAGCATTTCAGAAAATTGGAAGGATTATAACTGCTGTTGACTCTCAACCCATGTTTGATGGTGGAGTTCTAATAAATGTGCTTGGACAGCTCCAGGTATGATTTTATTAATCTTAATAGATTAGTTTAACACGTTGCGGGATGCACTGAATTAGCAGTAGATTTTTTGAAGTTGAAAAATGACTGTACGGGCACCGCCGTACAATTTTAAACTCTTCTAAAGTGAGGTACGGGCATTACAGCGAAATTTTGTATAGAGGAACAAGGAAAACCGTTTTTACTGTCGTATCACATCAATTCCTCATACGTATAGAAGCAGTAGAACGCACAAAGTCACACATTGAAAATATATGTTTTGTATGGGCAATTTTACTGTCATATTGCATAATTTGAAAAAGTCATTACCGTCCCGCAACGTGTTAAATGTCTTGTATTACTCTAAATAAAAAGATAAACTAGACCATTTTATAAGTTGTAATGCTACTTAAACTAAAGTAATGTAGTTATAATGGTATAATAATGTGCATAATTTTTGAGATGTGTGTTACAATTGCACATATAACTCATTCATTGTCAAATACAGAAAATTGAGATTGCTAAGTTGTAATATGTAATTGGATATCTCTTTCATATTCAAGAAATATTCTGTCCCTTAAAATATACATATCCCTAAATTGCCTACTATGTAATTGGATATCTCTTTCATATTCAAGAAATATTCTGTCCCTTAAAATATACATATCCCTAAATTGCCTACTCAGTACTTTCTCTGTTTATTTTTATTACTGTCAAAGATTATCCGGCTTTAACCAGTGGGCCACTCCAGGTATTTATAAAAGTAGAGCGAGACTATACGAGTTATATGGTTGGAAAAAATACAGGTTTGATACTCCTTTCCTAGAGTATGTCAAAAATTATTCAAAATTATTTAAAAAGGTTAGTGCTTTTGCTAAATCAAAATTTTTAAGCGATACAATTAAAAATTCCAATAATAAAGTAAAAACCACTTGGAAAATTATTAACAATGAAACGGGTAAGTCGGTTAAACAAGATAAACACCTTGAGATTATGGTCGACAGTAAATTAGTTAATATAGCAGCCGACGTAGCCGAGGCATTTAATGAGTTTTTTGCCAACATACCTATAACTACGACTCGCTCCTTAAATTCGTCTCCGTCTAAAGCTGAAAACCTTTTGCATAGTAGTGTGCCTAAATGTAGTAGCTTATTTAGCTTCGAGCATGTAACACCTCGTGATGTAGTTAATGTTTTTAACACACTCAAGTTTAAAAACACTGGTGATTACTGGGGCATCTCCATTAAACTTTTAAGTAATATAATAGACATCGTAGCCCCCTATCTAGCTGTTACTTTTAATAAATGTGTTGATTTGGGAACTTTTCCTGACCTCATGAAGAGTAGTAAAGTCATACCATTATTTAAATCAGGTAATAAAAATGACGTTGGCAATTTCAGGCCTATTTCTATCTTACCAGCATTTAGCAAAATATTTGAAAAGTTAATACTCAAGCAGTTGCTAAGACATTTTAATTTAAATAGCCTCCTTCATAATGAACAATATGGCTTTACAAAAGGTCGTTCGACTACAGATGCGGGTGTTGCTCTGCTAAAACACATATTTAATGCATGGGAGAATTCGCAAAATGCTATTGGAATTTTCTGTGATCTCTCCAAAGCCTTTGATTGCGTGCACCATGATACGCTTTTGCGTAAACTACATCATTACGGTGTGCAAAACGAAGCTCTAAACGTTATAAATTCTTATTTACATAATAGGTTCCAATGTGTAGATGTTAATGGTGTAAAATCTTCCGGGCTACCAGTTCAGTTAGGTGTACCTCAAGGCTCAATACTGGGTCCATTCTTGTTCTTAGTGTATATTAATGACTTACCATTCTATTTAAAGGGTATCTGTGAAGTTGTACTGTTTGCAGATGATACCTCTCTTATTTTTAAAGTAGACCGGAACAGACAAGATTTTGACGATGTAAACAGTGCACTCTCAATGGTTACGGATTGGTTTATGACAAATAACCTTGTTCTCAATGCCAAGAAAACGAGATGTGTAAAGTTCACCCTACCAAATGTTAGAAATCTAGGACCCAACATCGTCTTAGATAAAGAGGTGCTTGAAACTGTGAACTCAGCAGTTTTTCTGGGCATAACAGTAGATGCCAAACTTCAGTGGGGCCCACATATATCGAGCCTAGCGGGAAGGCTCAGTTCGGCCGCCTACGCTGTCAGGAAAGTAAGACAATACACTGACGTTGATACAGCTCGGTTAGTCTATTTTAGTTATTTTCATAGCGTTATGTCCTACGGTATTCTGCTGTGGGGCAAAGCTGCTGATATTCAAAATATATTTGTCCTTCAAAAACGAGCTGTTCGAGCAATTTACCAGCTAGGTGCCAGAGTTTCACTAAGAGATTTTTTCAAAGATATTGGTATTCTTACAGTGGCATCGCAATTCATCTTCGCCAACATTTTATATATTAGGCAAAATATACACTTATACAGTAAAAACAGTGATATACACAATGTTAACACTAGAAATAAAGACAAACTACGAGCTCCCTTTCACCGGCTTCATAAGGTTCATAACTCATTTGTTGGGCTTGGTATAGACTTTTATAACAAGCTTCCCTCTTCTTTGCTAGATTTGCCTTTTAATTCGTTTAAAACTAAAGTAAAATCTAACCTTTGTTCAAAGGCATACTATTGTATCAACGACTACATAAATGATAAGAATAGTTGGTCGCTGTGATTAACTCAAGACAATACTTATGTTCTTTCTCCAGAATTAGTTTACTTACGGACAGTTACATAATTGTTTATTTTATTTGATTTTATAAGTCGATTTTTATTTTTTTTAAAATTCAATTTATTTTTATTTTATTTTATTGTTGACTTAATCTACTCATTACAATATTTTGTTATGAGTTGTATTGCAATTTGTGGTTAGCTAGCGACCTCGACAGTTGATCATTATTTTATTTTTTTTTGCCTGAGCAACCGGCAGCAAGTTCGTCATGCTCCCTTAGATGTCACTGCTTGCGGTAGCGTCGGGGGTCGGGTTGCCTCCTTCCCTCAAATATGGCGAGGGGGGTAATGGCTGATCTTTGCGTTATGCTCGTGAACGGGTGCTGCTTGTGGTGACTGGTCGTCTTGCTGATCATGCGTTTTGTTATTGTAACTAGTAATTAACTGTTTATTTATTTTTTTACCTCGATGGTCCTAGTTTATCATTTATAACTGCCAATTACAGCTTTATGTAAGCGGGCACGCCCTTTACGCCTGGAGGCTTTTATTTAGATATGTAGTTCTGTTTACGTTTAGTTTTTATTTCTGCTTGAGTATAGTTCTCGATGTTTTTGGTTGGTCTATTGGCGTGTGCTAGCTGACATATGGCCAATAATTTATCATTTAAATTATGTTTTGTGTTGCGTAATGTAAATTATTTTGCATACTATTGTATAGAATTATTTTTTTCTAACTTGAACAGACAGCTGTGCTGCTGGGGAGTTTGTTGCGCCACTTCTTCTTCCCAGCGAAAGGCACTAGGAAGTGGTGAAGGGTGGGCGTTTTTGGGGGACTGTCTTATGTAATTTTGACGTTCGAAAAGTGCTGATTCTCAGCCTAATTTGAATAAATGACTTTTGAATTTGAATTTTGAATTTGAATTGAATTTGAATTTAAAAAAACATGCTCCAATAAAATTCATAAAGCAATACCTACATAAATAATTTTATTGCATTTGAACCAGACGGATGATGACCTACCTCATGCATACTTTCAAACGTTTGTACTGAAGCCAATAGCAAACTCATTCTATGTAGAACACGACATGTTCAGGCTGGCACTACACAACGTCTAATTACCTTTATCTACAGATACAACGTAAGAGTAGACCCTAGTGCTTTTAGTTCTGCACTACCACACCGCTTAACACATGATCCCTTTCTAAAATAAGGCCCATCATGTATTGTAAATAAGAGTTCTTAAGTCTTCCTGTTCATACTAATTTAACTAAGAACTTTTAACAATGCAACGTAACTACCATACAATTGGATTATGAAGTCACTGGCTGTTAAATTCAATGAATAAGCACACAATAGTAAATTGGGTACAGACCCAATTATGACAAAAGGTGACCAAGATAAGGTCGAAAAGATAGGTAGCTTTGTTGCTTGACTAGTCAGTCAATAGTTGTTTATGTTTTAGCACTTTTTTTTTCTTATTCTATTTGGATGTGGCCTGTGACATAGCAGTAGTAGGATAGCTCCATTAAAAACAAATGAATTCGCGAGGTCAAAAACAGGCAGTGGGGCGACGCGACTAGCAGTAAAACGCCCACACTGGCGTGACTTGTCTTACTACTAGCTGACTTTACCGACGATGTCTGCCGTCCTTGAGAAAAGTGTAATAATTAGGTTAAACCTGATTTCGAGAAAAACGCTGGTAAAGATTTTTGTTTTGTTTGTATCTCCAACACTATACATGGTATACAAGGTAAACTGGTTTCGTCATAGGTACGTAAAAAGTGTCTAAAAGAATATATAGGTCTCGTTCTGCAAATTCCGAATATGTACTTATCTCAATTCGGCGCAAAACTCGAGTTATTGCACTTTTCGTAAGGACCGGCAGATGTCCTGACGAATTTACAAAGTTCATTCAAAAATTCCATAGAATATGCTCTTTTAATTTTCCAGAATTTTCTAATTTTCTCGTCAACTGTTAATGTTTTTCTTTCCGTAAGGCCTAATTGGGAACATTAAAAAAAAATGTCCGAATCGTGTCAGCTGTTCTGAAGCGATGCACTTACCAATGAACAGCATTTCATTTTTATTATGTAGGGTGTGCTTAAATAAAGAATATTCTATTCTTTTGAGACTGATAATTTGATGATGTATAAGAATATTAGTAGCGTGACAGCAACAGCAATTGTATAATCGACCTCGTGCTTAATTGTTTTACCATTATTGAAATCAATTCCCTGTAAATTGAAACTTGAAACAAAAAAAACTTTTTCCAAACAAAAAACAACCGACTTCAAAAAAAAAACACTACAAAGTGAAAAATAACTTTAATTTCGGAAGTCGGTGTCTTTGGTTTTGAATTTTCGTTCTCTGTCACCGACTTCCGAAATTAAAGTTATTTTTCACTTTGTAGTGTTTTTTTTTTGAATTCGGTTGTTTTTTTTTTGGAAAAAGTTTTTATTTTTCACTTTTTAGTTGTGGTACCTACCCCACACAAATTCGAATACCACTACCTGCTATGTAAATAACAGTGACAAGAAGTTATCATATCATCTACATACTAAGTGGGAAAAAATACGTATAATTGAAGCTAACTCAAAAACTACCCAAGCAAAGTTAATACAATTTATATGGGACCACCTCTGAAGTATGATCTACCAAACAAAAAAAAAATCATCAAAATCTATTCATAATTGGCGGAGTAATCGCGTAACAAACATACAAAAAAAAAAAAAAAAAAAAACATACAGACGAATTGAGAACCTCCTCCTTTTGGAAGTCGGTTAAAAACTGACCCAGTGCGTGTCGGACCACACACAATGAAGGGTTCCGTAGTTGGGATAAAGTTATCCCAAGACCAAACTTAACATTGTAATTGCAAAACATGTTACATACACATTTCATCTGCAAAATAATTTGAGTTTGTACACACAATATTAAGAGATTTGCCATGTTATTTTAAAACCATAGATTTCTGATAGGTTTTCCTGTAATCTACTATAAGTATAGAAGTATTTTCTGTATTTTTTTTTTCAACAGTTTTGGCTCAGTATTTTCGGAGATAATGGGTCAATTTTCATAAATTTTCTAAAATAACTATAAAACTATTTATTTTAAAATTATATAAAAATAAACGTTTCAGACCTTTAATACAGTAAGCTCTTTCATTTGATATGTCACTCGGTTATAAATGTATATATTTGTTACCCAAAAGTGAACCCCATATACCCCAAACACGTCCGTGTTTGGGCACAGAAATTCATATGTGTACCAAATTTCAACTTAATCGGCCCATTAGATTTGGAGCAAATTGGCTGTAACAGACATACACGAGTGATCCTATAGGGGTTCCGTTTTTGCATTCTGACGTACGGAACCCTCAAAATAGACCTTGTCGTTTTTTGATGTGCAAGTGTCATTCAACCTTAGGGTGGTAAAGCAATTACGCCGTTGACAAAACTACTGACAATACAGGGTGGCAGCGACATCGACGCGAAAACGGTTACCATGGATTCAGTACATCATGGTTATGAAATCCCTGCGTTGAAATTTTTCGTCGGTTATTTTAAAAAAATCAGTTGTTCCATACATTTTCACTGCGTAGTTATTGCACTGTTCAAGGAAAAGTAGATTTTTTTAAAATAACCGGCGATAAATTTCAACGCATGGGGGTTCATAATCATGTACTGAATTCACGGTAACCGTTTTCGCGTCGATGTCCCTGCTACCTACCCTGTATAAGTCACCGAGTTGCGTCGATTATCTACAAATAGATAGTGAGATCATCAAGCTCGTGTAGCCGCTGTTCCTCTACCGCTGTGTCTTAGGAGGCAGACTGTACAGTGTACAACACTGCATGCATACCATCCATAAAATAAAGAAATAATTTAGAACTTAATATTTTATTTGCTGATGGTGTGATGAATAATAATAGTATTGAGCTTTGTTTTTGCTTTTTTATGGTAATAATTAATTGTTTATTATTATTACATCATAAGTTCATAACAGACATTTGTTCAGACCTCTATAATCAATTCCACTGTTTCGCATTGAAATGTCTAACTTCCAAGTTTAGTTTAATGAAGTGCCAGAATGCATCCCTTGTGCTATTATTCATCTTAGGGTGAAAACTAATATTGGCTTCTAAATAATTTACCTACTTAAAATCCTTAAGGTGGATCCGCAGTTGTAGTCCGCGAAATTCAAATTTCCTAACGTTCGTTGCAACTTACAGGTCAGTTTGGTTTTATCTTGATCAAAATATGATTCGCGACTAAAACAGATATGTATTTACAGTATTATAATCATTAGAATCGTTAATACATCTTTCTAATATAGAAGAAGATAGATAATTATATGAAAAAGTTCATATGGAACAAATCTTAACTTTTTTATATTTTGTTCAAGATACAACCTGACGCGTCAGCGTTTTTTTGCAATTTGCAGGTCACTGCAAATTGCAAAAAAACGTAAAAAATAATAATTTCGCGGGCTGCAACTGCGGATCCCCCTTAAGAGCGTTTATTCTGAAAGTGGGCAACGTCGCAAATAGATGTCAAATATTTCGCTGTTTTTATTAATTTGGCAATATTACTGTATGAAAATAAGAAATGCGGCTAACTAGCGAACTAGAATATTAATAATGAATTGCAATTGTACCTAACACTGAATTTGATGTTGTAACCGTTTTAGGTGTAAAAAAGGCATTTGGAAAGTTTCCAAATACTTTTATACATCTAAATTTTCGGTGTTACGATATTAATTATTGCATTTCATAATCAGTCTTTTAGTTCTTTATTTAGCCACATTTCTTAATTCCATACAGTAATATTGCCAAATTAATCAAAACAGGTAAATATTTGGCAGCTATTTACGATGTTGCTAACTTTTAGGATAAACTCTTTTAACATGTAGATCCAATTCATTGTGTGTCCTCATAATGGTGTCCTCTATTGAAATGTAAATGTATGTTTATTTCAGTGCGACGACGATCCCCCACACCCGTACATGCAAACGTTTGTTCTGAAGCCACTCGGAGACTCCTTCTTTGTACAACATGATCTATTTCGTCTGGGCATCCACGACATAGCTGCCTAATACCTAAGCATCACTAAAATAACGATCAAGAAATACCATTCTCACGTCTTTTAATGTCGCCACGCTATTTCAAACAGCTATTGTTTTGGTTAACTAGGTATAAGTAATGATCAATTGACTATTTTTGAAAAATTCAAATTGTACATTATCAAATGAATATTCGACATTCATTTCTGCTTAGATGTTTGAGATGGCTAAAGTGAAAGTGCGGCGGACTTTTTTTCAGTTACATGTATACATTTTATAATAAATTCATTATAATTTTTTATTGATGGTTGTTTTTATACATTTTCCCTCCGATAATGCTGTCTGCGTACCTTTAATTTTATTTAGTATAAGTGGTCTGCACGCATAATAAGTTTAATAAACTATGTTAATTCTTTCTAATCTTTTTCCTTGCACTATCCCAAGTTCTTACGAATATTCTGCTTTAGTTTTGATTGTGTCCAATTCTCCATTCCGATTCTTTTCTACATTGTTTACATTCTCATTGTTTACAGTAATTTCATAGGAATCCACAGACTTCATATTATTGTCATAGAAATTAATGTTACAATCCTTTCTTAGATCTCGGGCTTTTTTTTACTCTTGAATCGCACTTCTATCACCATTATTATTGACAAAAATCATTGATATCGATGACAAAAATATCCCTATTAAGTACTGCGCTTAATTTTGGCGCATGATATAGTACACTATTTAAGATATCAGTCATTCCTGCTGTACTCTGTAAATGAAGGTCAATACACAGATGGTGAGTGCATAAGTAGCACTATTAGAGTCCGCGCCACCATTGGAATCCGGTGCTTCAGTATCGTTCTATAAAAACATCTAAAAGAACGCACGCGGGTTCGATTCCCGCACTAAACAAATCGACGACCGCAAAGAATTTAGGGGTACGGTTACGGTTATCTAAAAGTCATGATTTTAGAGGAGAACGTTTGGAACACAAAACTGTGATAAAAAGCTATTTCCTATTTTAAAACAACATTTAGATAATTCAAGTGAAACATAATACGGTCTGTTCGTGCCCTTTATCCGCTAGATGGCGTTAGTCAACAATAATAAGTCGTGGCAGTAGTTTACGCGGTACTCAGACATTACACTTTTTGGGCATTGCCAAGGAAATTGTAAGGCCTTACTGTAATACTTTTTTTCGAAAATACTATGTCTTTATCTACTTCGTAAAAAAGTAAACTAAATCATTTTAATTTTTTAACATGAATTCCGAGTTAAATTATTTAAAACAGTGCAGTTGACTTTGTTCTTTCGCTGTCGTCGAAACTCGAAATATTTGAATACCTTGCAGATAGCCTTTCCGACTATGGGTGTTAGTCGACCTCGCACTTGCTTGACCACCCTTATCGCGTCATAAAACGTTACGGTCTATTTTTGTGGTGGTTTTCAACGTTAGTGAAGATTCAATTTACCTACTGGGAGTTTTGTCAAAAGTGAAATTACGAGGTCGACTCTATCTAAACGCAAGTGTACTCACGGGGCAAAAGAAAAAACAACTTTTCATTCCTAGAGTTGTAATACCTGTAAAAATTACTGTCAAGTATGTTTATCTTTATAAACATACTCGACAGTAATTTTGAGTCAATGAGAACCTCGAGAAGTTACCTCGTATAGTAAACTATCCTCCTATAACTAACCGCGTATAGTAATTATGATAAACTATTCAAAATTTGTAAAGCACTCTCTATCCATCTGAAAAGTAAGTTAAATATCTATATCTTGACTGAACAATCAATACCACAAAGTGAAACGTAAGCATAATGTATGTACCTACCCAACTCGTTTATCTAAGAAGACACTTGCTGTTCCAAAAGTAACAAAAAACTTTGGTAAGCGCGCAAGAAGGTACGTAGTACCAACGTTAGTGAATGAGCTACCCCCAAAAACTGATATCGCATGTCAAGTCTAAGGACCAACTTAAAAGAGTTTTACAAAAACATTGGTGCCGATTCTCTTGTACACCGAACTAAATTATCACTAAAATTCCTTACTTTGGACTATGAGAATCTCAAAGCTATTCTGCAAAATAAATTCTCTAAATTTAAAAATAATTTTGACACATCTAAATCGAATTTGACAATCGCAACTCCACACGTGATACCTAACCACGTGAATCTTTTTAGAGCCGGACGCGCTGGGTGGGCAGCCTCGTCGTGTTTTATATGGAATTTTTCACATTTTGTATGAAAAATAAAAAAAAAATATTACCTACATGTAGTGTTAGGGGTTTAAGGGTTTTTTTAAAGGGGGTTGAAATTTTCATTATTTTTGCGATTGGACACACCGTTTTCGAGATATATAAGCAAAAGAAAAAAAAAAGATTCAGTACTGTTTTTGCATTTGAAGTCGAGGTGTTGGTGTGAATTTTTAGTTCATGACAACCAATTTTATTCCACACGTTTTTTGTCGCGATTAAAAATAGTCAGATTTAGTTAGAAAATCTAAATTTTAGGTGAAAAACGTCAAATTCAGAATAGCAAAATTGCCATTTCCACTTAACTAATATCTCAGTGCCATCTTTGTGCTGTCAAACTAAATTATAGTTAAGTGTCACTTTAGTCTATTTCAGAATGGGAAATCGTCGTTTGACAGGAATAAATTAAATTTTGGTGATTTTTAGTTTAGTTTAGAGGAGGCATTTGTGACAAGAGAATCGGCACCATTACCACTCTTTAAAAACTGCGTGTCGGACCACGCACAATGAAGGGTTCCGTAGTTGGGATGAATTTATCCCAAAAACAAACTGAACTTTGTTGTTGAAAAATATGATCTCCCATACGGAATGTATGGGAAAACTTAGTTGTGATAGTTTTCCTTTTAATTTCGTTATATAAACTACTGCTGTGATTTTTTTTACACATCCAAAACCAACCATTCAGCTGGCAGGGGGGGGACACTTGACTAAAAAAATTAACACTTTTAAGCTTAATATTTCGCAAACGGATCCTTGAATCCAAAAAAGGCTTTCACAAACTCACAATGTTTTTAAAGGACCTTTCCAATGATATCGCATACCATGGGTTAAAAAAAAAAAATATCACCACTTTACGTGTAGGAGAGGTACCCTAAAAAAAATGTTTTTCATAATTTTGTTTTACCACTTTGTCGGCGTAATTAATATGTAGGTATACCTATGCCAAATTACAGCTTTCTAGTACTAAGGGTCTCGGAGCTAGACCGCGGACAGACAGACAGACGGACATGACGAAACTATAAGGGTTCCTTGTTTACTACGGAACCCTAAAAATCATTATTACAATAGTTTGACCAATACCGCTGTACCGCGCCTTAGGAATACGCGGCGAGGCGGGCGGGACGCCGTGCGCCGAGAGCTTTGACGAATTAGCGGCCTGCACTGCTCCCCCGTCTCGCGGCGCGCCTTCCTAAGGCGCGGTACAGCGGTATTGGTCAGACTATATTATATCGTCGCTCGGCATCCAATACCGCCGATGCCGAGCGACGATATAAGTTCTTTGCTCTTATTTCATTATAATTGTATATTTACACTCGGCGTCACAAAAATCGCACCTCTCCGAAAATAAGTTTCAAGCATGTCCCGCCATCAACGAATACATTAAACCTAATTAATATTACTATCAATTGAAAGTATGTTTAACGACCTTTAAATTAACATTAGTTAGAATTCCTAAACACAACAGTCATTAGTACGTGCTAATGACTGTTGTGTTTAGGAATTCTAACGTTAAAAAAATGTCAAAATACGCATTATAACGGCCACTAATTGCACCTCCCTACAAGGGTATAAAAAGGGATACCCGGGTTAAATGTGGGTCAGCCCCGCGACCTGGTAGCGGACCCTGACCCCATCGCACCGGATTGACGCCTCGGGTAAGCAGCACCCAGGTTACACGCAGCTTACCTGAAATAATAAGACTCTACAGATGTACACATACATCTGTTGTGTGGCGTGTACTAAGTTAATATAGGCACGTCACATAACTAAATACAGACAACCACAACTATACATGCATCTATACACAACACGCGCGGGCGCGATGCGGGTCGCGACGCGCGTATACACTGAGCGGTGTTACACTATAACACCAGCCGCTCACACATACGCGACTGCCTACCCCTCAAACCGTAAACGGCTCGATCTGTAAGCGGGGCGAGGGGGAGACTACATATTAGACCTGTAGGCCGTCGAGTCGGCATCACCGTCGCTGGTCGTTCTCGCTGGGCCTCCCCCGGGCAACCGGGGGTCTCACCTGGCGGGGACAGACCGCCGGGATGTCGTGAAGAAAGCGGCGCCAGGAGCTGGCATCGTGGCGCGCCTACAGATATATTCAGAGCAACCAATTACATAGATGCACTTTTGCTTCACAAAAGTGTAGTCTTTTCTGTGAAGCCGTCCGAGGCGAACACAATTGAGGGGCCCATTTTTATGGGTCACTGTATGGCCACCGCGGGCGAAGGGCGAAGCCCTGACCCCGCTCGCCACATCTCCAACTCTAATGTGGGTCATTCGCTATCCAACCTTTGAAGTGAACACACGTGAACAGCTACAGCAAGAAAATACCCCAGAAAATGGATACCACTGCAGATGAAGCCGCTCAAGTCATTGCACTACTGCAATCAGGGATGCGGCAATGTGATGTTGCTCGGCAACTGAACTTAAGTCGTTCTTCCATTCGACGAGTGTTCCAACGCTTCCAAGAGACTGGTGGCTATATCCAAAGACGTGGATCTGGAAGACAACGGTGCACATCCGAAAGAGACGATCGCTTCATTGTTTCGACGTCTTTACGTAATCGGTTCTCCAATGCTGTTGAGCTGCAACAACAACTGCGATTAGCTCGCAGAACTTCTGTAAGCGTCTCCACGATTAGAAGAATGCGGGAGAAGAAAATTGCAGCTCACAAGGCTGCTACAGGGCCAAAATTGACTGCACAGCATAGGAGAGACCGGTTGCAATTTGCCCGTGACCATGTGGATTGGACAATAGACCAATGGAGAGCTGTACTCTTCTCGGATGAGACGAGGGTGTCTTTTCTGCAACGACAGGCGCAAAAGAGTGTACAGGAGGCAAGGGGAACGATTCGCACAAGCCTGTATTCAAGAGACAGTGGAATACGGGGGTGGCTCGTGCATGTTCTGGGGCGGCATGTCAATCGACGGCAAAACGAACCTTGTGTGTGTTTCTCGGACTGGAAGTGCTCGCGGGCAAGGGTCGCTGACTGCTCATCGGTACATAATAGAGATCTTAGAGGAGCAGGTTGTCCCTTATGCGGGTTTTGTTGGCAGTGGGTTCACGTTAACGCACGATAACGCCCGCTGTCACACCGCATTAATTGTAAGTGACTACCTGCAAGAAGTTGGGATCCCTGTTATGCGCTGGCCGGCGCGTAGTCAGGGCCTGAACCCTATTGAGCACCTTTGGGATGAACTGAAACGGCGAGTACGGGCACGTGATCCTGCCCCTACCACTCTCCAAGACCTCCAAGAAGCCGTCGTTGCAGAATGGGACAACATTCCTCAAGAGACTGTTGTCACATTAATTAGGTCCATGAGAGAACGCATGGAAGCAGTCATCAGGGCTAGGGGGGGTACTAGGTGTTAAGTTGTTTTTATGGACTTTGTTGCAATTTTTGCTGATAAAATAAAATTTAACTTTTTAATCATTTGCATTAGCTTGCTTTTTTATTCCCTGGTAAACAAAAAACCAAATTATTCATTTATTCTGAAATTTAAATGAATTGCCATTCCAATGATACCTTATAGTCATATGTCTACCATTGATTAATAGGGTTAAAATGACTTTGAAGGGAATTCTTAAAGAGGTGCGATTTTTGTGACGCCGAGTGTATTATAGATAGGTATTTGTTTTATGTGATTATATAACTTCAACATGAATGATGTAACCAATATTTTGTAACCATATTCTGATTTAAAAGAGTGTCCGTGGCGTTCTTCTCCATAGGTACCTACTACGCTTTGGAATGGGCAACTAGCTTCATCTTTCTGACTGACCGACCCCTTGACAATTCAAAAGTGCCTGTAATTGGTTTATTTGAAATAAATGCTTTGAATTTGAGTTTGAGTATTGATATTTAAATATTTATTATATGTAGGTAGGTACCTATATCGACACAGACTACCTGCACTCTTCTCCCTTCCATCCAAAGATTGTCTATAAAAGATTGCTTTTAGCGATAAGACCGCTCGTTGTGTCACCTTATGTAAAATCTTATTCTATCCATTCGCGTAACACCACACATTGCTTGCTGCTGAGATGAGAATGATAAGTGCCTCAGCATTCTCATCTCGGCTACATGCAATTGCCTTTCAGTAATCTCTTTGTGACAACGTTCTGATCCGTACAAGAAAGCAGGTCTCACGATTGTTTTATAAATCTTCCCCTTAAGTTTAAGGGGAATGCGGGAGTCGCAGATTGTTCCCGTAACCTGCCGCCATTTCATCCCATGAACATTTTTCATTTTTGTAGTGAAAACTTCTTCAGGCGCATTTTGCGCTCTTTCTGAATATTGGACAAAACTGAACCGTCACGCTCGGGTCGGTAACGCCGCATCGGGCATATTCGGCTCCAGTCGGTCGGTGACGCTGAATCGCGTACAGTCGTAAGTTTAGTTTTCACTTAAATCGTGTGGTCATAAGCACACAACCTCTTTTTCATATCTGTAATTTATATGGTGAACTTCCATAATAAAGAGTATTTTATCTATAATTTGACCGAGACTTAGGTAAATGCGCGGCGAGACGGGGGGCAGTGCAGGCCACTCATTCGTCAACGCTCACTGCGTCCCGCCGCCGATTCGTCAACGCTCACGGCGTCCCGCCGCTCATTCGTCAACGATCACGGCGTCCCGCCGTTCATTCCTAAGGCGGTACAGCAGTCTCGGTCAAACTATATCTATCTGAGGACTGACTGCGGTATTGTGGCAACTTGATATAGCTGGTCTATGTATGTCATCGGTTTCAAGTGCCGACTTGAACTATACCTAAGAGGTCAGAAAAAAAATACAAACATAGATGCTAGGACAATCATGTATTATAAATAGTCAAAAATTAACAAAAGAACCACTGAAAACAGGTACATTTTTTACCAATCTCGAATTTAAGACTTGCTCCTCCGTTTTAAATCCTTAGACGCTACGAACACTTAACAAGTTTATTTGCATGCACTACTAAACGAAATACACACACAGGGCCGTGACATCGCGAGCCCAACTTGTCTAAGTGATTGACTAGGTTGCAAAAGTGATACGCTCGTTGCAAGACAGACACGCCATAACCAGCTCTTGTCTTCAAACTTGACGGATTACGTGTACACTCCTTATAATTAGCAGCTTTCTTGTTCATTTTGGGTAGAATACATCACTGCGCAGTACTCGGCAATTATTACCTCCGCTTTTTAACAGTTTACTTGAAATTCGAGCTTGTTCATTATTCGAATATTATCAACTAGCTACAAATAGTATTTAGCTATTATTGCTTACCAAAAGCATTTATTCCTGTTAAAAATAAGAACATTCTTACCTTAAGATACAAATATTGAACGAGAACGGAGCGGATTTGTAGATCGTATTTTATAAAAGGTATAATATATACTGAAAAGCCGTTTTTTTAATATATTTCCAAACTGCTAAAAGGGTACACCACATCAGTCTTATGTCGACGTGATGAAGACTACAAAAGCAGAGATCAAATAAGACATGGCAAGACCGTTCTGGTCACATTTACATAAAGAATATTTGTACATTAGCCTCTGATTGACAGTACTGTTCCATTAAACTTTAAATACATAAATATAATATTAAATAAGTTATTAGCACAACCAGCCATTATAATTCTGTCGTAGCATCTCAAGTTAGTTAATAATCACAACACAATAAGGGTAGATATAATGTCATCAAGTTAATTGGTAATATTTTCTGTTCAGGTACAGTCAGAGAAAAATATTGTTTAGCAAATTAGTATCAAATAAATTGTCCGGATATGCAAATCGTATGAAATGGCTACAAGTCAAATTTTCGTAGTGTGTCCATCTGCTAAGCAAATTAATTTCCTGAATTCTAAAGTTATTGTATACCTGATTTACTTTTGCACTAATACTATTCAATAGCCAATGCGACATCACCTTGGGGTGTTTACAAATGAAGGAAGGTACGTAAATGAAGGAAGGTACGTAGGTATTATACGGTAGAGTATTAGTTACCAAGAACATCGAGATATGTAAACGTTTATAGCTCATTTTTTTTTCTACCCTTATTTTTAAATATTGGTTGTTGGAGCTATTGGTCGATGAAAACCCTTATGAAAGGAGATCTTTCAATTTGCCATTAACGCAAATTAATGGACATGTGCATTCTCCCTATCCTTATACGGCGCTCAAACCTGTTCTACAGAGGACCGAGCTCGAGGTTTGCCAGCGAGTGATGGAGCGCAGTGTCCTTGGAGTTCGACTTACCGACCGGATACGGAACACGATACTGCGCTCTAAGACACAAATCGCTGACGTCACTCAAAAAGCAGCCAAGCTCAAGTGGGACTGGGCCGGACGTTTGCCGCATGTCGGATGCATTGTAGACTAAAACCACTACAACATGGGTTCCTGAAAACGTCCAACAGCATCGTGGAAGACCCAGGCGTAGATGGCGGGACGAACTTGACGCTTATTGGAGGAATTGGTCCATATTGGCTCAGGATCGAGTTGAGTGGAAAAAGGGAGGCCTTTGCCATGCAGTGGGACAATACGGGCTAATTATTAGGGACCGTTCAAGTATTACGTAAGCACTATAGGGGGGCGGGGGGGTCTATGCTTTGCTGATTTTTGATGAAATGGGGGGTGGGGGGTCTAGATGGTGATTACGTCAACAGTAATTATTTTCTTTTTTGCACATATTTCAACCCACACATTGTCTATGCTTGAAAACGAAACGCATATTCGGGGATTCCCACAAATAATTAATACGTTTAGGTACTCGCTTAGAACCGAGTAGGGGAATTACCGCGTGCTATTTACTTGTTTAAATTTACACTTGTTAGAATTATAACTGCTGCTCATGAATCAATAAAAAAAACAGAATACTTACATTAAAAGAAAAATGCAAATACCAATGTTTACGTAAACATGGGAGGGGGAGGGGGGGGTAAGAGCTTTGCTTACTTTTGCTGACAAGGGAGAGGCGGAGGTAAATAATTGTAATAAATCTGCTTACGTAATACATGAACGGCCCCTTATTTAAAAAAATGTCGTCAACGAAGTTTTTGAACACATAAACAGAGTTATACCGTGAGTTCGGCAGTGACAGTGGCATAGTGGACTAGGTAGATAAGTCTTCTATAGCTTGATGTATCATCATAACTTTGGTGGAAATCCAAAGCAGCGTTCAAGTTAATTTTGTTTTTATTTTCGCGTCTAGTCAGGGGTATCGTGTTACCCAGTAACTGGGTTGTGGATGTCAGATAGACAGTCGCTCCATGTCAAATACCCCAACATAGTTGGAAAAAGGCTAGGCAGATGATGATGATTCGCGTTTTCAACGGCCAATGTCATATCAATCGTAAGGACGCAATTAATTTGACTTACATATTAGTAGCCCGTACACACGGCGACATATCAAACTTTACATTTCCAGTATAAGCTGACCTCTCATTGTGCGGAAATCCTATACAATGCGAGATCAGCGTAAACTGGAAATATAAAGTTTGTACATCACACTTCAACAACATATCGAAAAGACATACCGTGTTAACTTGATGAAATATAAAATGTTATTTTCGGTAAAATAAAAAGAAAAGTCTAATTTAACAGAACAGTACCACAATATTACGGTTTTATCCCTCGGATCTTAGCGATTATAATAAAAACATTGTAGCTATACGACAACAACACTCGTAATTTGTTTTATCAAGCCTTAAATGTTTGTAATTGGAGTTGTTTAATCATCCTGAGTTTACGATCTCCATGAAATAAAAAACAAAACGGATCCAATGGCGTAAAAAAATATTGCCAACACGGATCCTATTCATAAGATAAACAACTTAAGAACTAATTAAACTGGGATGTCAGTTTTTATACTTGGTAGAAATATCTGTGGTCCTCCTTTCTCTTTCCCCATTTTATCATTCCCTTTCACTCGCACAGGGCTGCTAATTGGCCGACTATTCCACAGACACTTCCCGCCAAGTTACACGTCAAAAAACTTATCAAATAACAAAAGAAAAAAAATAAACAAATTTCGAACACATGTTCTGAGCAGTTACACGTAAAAAATTTAACAATTCAATTTAGGAACACGACCAAAGATCATAAACTCAGGTTGTCGCTAGTGATGTACGTTTAGGACCCGCCTTTCTTGCGACCACGTGACCCAGGAAGGGCTACGCCACGGAGGGACCTCATCGCCATTGCTCGGTTGAAATGCCTTTGAGTCTTGTGCTCTTCAACGTCGCTGCCGCTGTCCACTGACGATAGGATGACTAGCAATACTCCCATCACCTGAAAAATATTTAAATGGAGACTTTAGCTACCGAATTTTATTATTTAATCAACCTACATAATAGTATGTCCCCCACAGCTGGTCTAAGATGTCCTTAATGGTACCTATTTTATTCCCACATCTCTCTCTGTTGCCTTTTCAGGCCAAAATGTCAAGAACGAATTCATGTCTTCACGCCAACGTTTACTAAACCTGCCACTACGTCGACGTCTTCAAAAAATTTTACTAGATCAATTGTGAATCGTGAAGTTCGTGTTCGGAGATTTTCAGATTCAAAACCATCGAGATAAACCATTTTATATCCTACCGAACAAAAGCTTAAGTGAAATTACATAACGATTACACAATAAAAGGTCAGAAAAAAACTGATATTGCGAGCTAGTAACACTTCACAATCATGTGTAATATTTTATGTAATGCCAAAAATGTAATAAATGACTTTCAATTCCTGAGTTTTACTTTATTTACATCATATTTACATACGATTTCTCTATTACCTACTTCGATTCAAGGCTTAGGTACAGTCTCGGACTAAAGATGTTTCTCAATTTTATTGATCATAGCCAAAAGGCTATAAACTACTTTTCATGATTAGATACTAATTCATTAAAATGTGTTTCCATCATACTGTATTATTTTATAAAACATTTGATACCTATATCACTTTGAAGGAAGATTTTCATGTCAATGAAGTAATTAAATTATGAATAAGAATGATCGACCCTCTTGTAAATTTTTGGTGGGTGACCTTATGACACAGAAATGTGTGAGTAAACATTAGTCTGCGACTGTACCTACATTCTGATGCGAGTCACATTTTATTTTTATTTTGCACCAGAGCGGCTTCGCCCGCCGTGATGTCTTTATAAATTATAGCCTATGTTACTCAGTGATACTGATAATATAGCATTATATTGGTGAAAGATTTTTTTAAATCGGTCCAGTAGTTTTTGAGTTTATTCATTACATACATACAAAAAATTAAATCTTTTATCTTTATAATATTAGTGTAGATTACAAAAACCGAAGATAACTGATAGAACAGAGCCCCAAAATCTTGTTGAAAGTCGAAACAAAATATTTATCAAAGCCCGATGAGTGTGGATGTTGCATTTGGTTAGGTAAAATCGTCGGCAAAATCAACATTGCTCGGTACAAATATTTGTCGTTTGTCGGAATATCAGTAAACAAGACGTGTTTGTATGCAACATTGTGGTTTCGGATATGGTAAACCTTGCTTCCGCTGCGGTCACGTAACAAATGATATTATGTTATTATCATTTATTTCCCTACGAACAATCGTACTACTGTTTGGTATCTTGGTCATAGTTAATTAGTTCTAAGTAAATATAATTTGCTTGTCTTTACGCTTATCGTGTAAACATTAGGCCAGGGTAAGATGCATCAGGAAACAGCTTCGAGTATCGAATTAATTACCTATTCGTAAACAAATGCTCTTTTTCAAAGTAATCCTCTTTATCAGTAAGGGCATGACCCTTAAACATACTGTGGAAATGACAAACATTTTGGGACAAAGCTTCGTTGTAAAATCGTTTTTTACGCTCCTCAAACTTATTGAAACTTTGTGGTCGATTTTATCAAATCAAACTGATGTTTATGTATTGAAGAAAATTCTATTTCACAGAGCTCTGTGAGTCTTCAAAAATTACGCAAAATAGCTACGCTAAAATCGAAGACGCGACGCAGTCACAGATGGCACATTGGAAAAAAAGAGCAAGATCAACCAGTACCTTATTGCGTAATACATGATCAAGCACAATCTGTTTCGATTTGAAACAGATTGCTAATCCATTGCTTCATATGTTAGAAAAAAAAATGTGCTCAACAACGTAAATAACGCAATGAATGTTGTTGAACTGTCAAAATGAAACAAATTAGTCATAATCGTTTACGAAAATAAGTTACGTAATTAGGGTACTGCTCTGTGAGTCTTCAAAAATAACGCAAAATAGCTGCGCTAAAATCGAAGACGCGTCGCAGTCACAGACGCCATATTGAATGAAAAAAAAAAGGAAAACCAACCAGTCTACGAGACATGTGCTCAAACTACAAGAAAAAAAACACACGCTTACCAAACACACAATTATAAGGAGTGTATAGACATGCACGGAAGCTTCCGGCGTATTCTCGATGTCTTTCAACGCAGCCATAGCGGGCTCATAGTCCGGTTTCAAGTCCAGAGCGTGCCTCAGATGCATTGCCGCTTCCTGCACAAGGTTTTATAGTCACACACCTTTTAAAGCAGCAATGAAGTATGCGTTTGCAAATCCTGAGGGATTATAATGCTGGGTCAAAGCAAAACCAAACTTGTTCAGGAGTTTTATAATGGTTGCATGTTTTATTTTCTAAGCCGACCGTACGCACGGACGTAATAAAATCGCAACGATTTTTTTTTCGTGCACTTTATTTTCAACGCTCTGCTTAGCGTCGAGAGTTGAATATCCAACAGTGTGTTTTATCAACGCACTGGAACGAGTGCGTCCCAGCGCGTTGGATTCTCAACGCTCGGCTTAACACCGAGACTTGAAAATCCAGTGCGCGATAAAATCCTGCCGCGATTTTATTACGTCCGTGCGAACGTCGGTTAAGTCAAGCTCAAATCATTCATTTATAGGTACTATTTGTATAAAACCGGGTTTGTTGGTCTTTGAATCTTTTCAATGTACAATTTGGGATGTCACGGCTGGGGTTTTACACTACGAGACCTTAACGTGACCCTTTAATCAAATACTGATTTAAAATTCTAAACTCTTGTTTACACTAGTGCATATTTTTGTTGGAAAAATTTCCTGCAATTTTATACTAGTTTTTGAGTACCTATATTATGGTCAAAGTAGGAAAATAAACAGTAACTATCTCGAAAAAACCTTTTTGCAAAAAAAAAACAACCGTCTTCCAAAAAAAAAACACTACAAAGTGAAAAAATTGCTAATTTTATTTTCGGAAGTCGGTATTTTCTTTTGTTGCCACCGACTTCCTTTTCATTTAAGTATAGCTCTGGATATCAATGAAAACAGTATATTCATATACTTCATTTTTGTTGAACTACTGTTAAACAGTATAATACTGTTTTTATTAACAGAAATCGAAGCAACGGATCATTATTTTCCAGCACTTGTCGTAAAACATCACATCATCGTAGTGCGAAGGAAACACAACTTATTCGTTCAGTAAATGGTGTAACAGGGTCTTTTCTTAAGGATTTCTTACGTACCTGATAGTGTCCATATGCCTTGAATATCTCGCCAAGCGTGAAGTACTGTTGCCATGCGCTGCGATCAGGCGGCTGTACTTCTAACGACCGGCGCGTCAGGTAGATCGCGTCATCCAAATACTGCAGGGTGAATAGTACCCTTGCGAGGTTTAGCAGGACCTGGGGTTTCATTAATTAATTAATTAATAACCAACTTATATTTACAGTTTGCTCCACACCACACGTAAAGTTATCGGTCAATACTAATAGGTTAAGGGGCAATTGTTATTATATTTTGTTAAAATTAAAGGTTACAGCGGAGAACCTCGGTCGGGAAAGTTAAAAAAAACAAAAGTCAGTCAAAGATAAGGCTGGAGCATACGAGAAGCCCACGTACGCACGGACGTAATAAAAAAGTGGCAATTTTTTTTTCGTGCACTTGATTTTCAACGCTCTGCTAAGCGCCGAGAGTTGAAAATCCAACAGTGTGTTTTTTCAACGCGCTGGGACGAGAGTGCGTCCCAGCGCGTTGGATTCTCAACGCTCGGCTTAACAACGAGAGTTGAAAATCTAGAGCGCGATAAAATCCCGCTGCGATTTTATTACGTCCGTGCATACGTCGGCTTACGGTCCGGCTCAAATCTTACATACATGTTGAAATATTATGCAGATAGAAAATGCTTATGAACTGAAATTAATCCGGTCTTTTTCATAACACCTTTCGCATTCTCCAAAATATATTTTTTTTTCGTAAAACTGTTGAACATCATCATATTACATGGATATTATGATTAGTTATTTAAAATTTCAATTAAAAATGTCACCTACAACCATATAAGGAAGGAAAGACACATTAATTGGTTTGTCATAGATTCCTCTTAATTACATTTTCACGCCCACGGAAAATAATTTTATTTCCAAGCCATACGTAGTATCAGAGCTGTCTTTACCCGGGGGTGTAAGGTGTGCGTAGCAGCCGGGCGCAAGGTCTAAGGAGGCGCAAGCCGATTAAGTCGATCGATTTGTTTTGAAATCGAACAAAGATTTCAAAACAGACGACACGATATCATTAAAAAGTTTGTCAACATAAAAGCCAGAAAAATTTAATTTTATATTTGAAAATGAACCTCATTTTATTTTGGAGTAAGTATTACTTTTTTAAAAATGGATCACAAAAATTTAATTTTTTTTTCGTTGGCAAGGGGGCGCAAGCTGATTTTCGCACTATGCAATATGGTTGAGACGGCCTTGCGTAGTATCTTGCAGTTAACAGTTATGTGAGAACGCAGTCTCTAAACTATTGAAGATATAAATCGCACATTTCTCAATTCTTGTATAAAACGCACACTATGCAGGGATTACATCGCTGATAAAAATGCTTGGCTCAATGCTGGTCCTGCTCCACAACCACAACTAATTGATAACATTTGCAAATACTGTTGGAGCTGCTGAAAATTGTAAGACCATATTTGCATTGTATAAACTCAATCTCCTTTGTCCTTACATAATATAAAACAAAGTCCCCCGCCGCGTCTATCTGTCTGAACGCGATAAACTCAAAAACTACCGAACGGATTTTCAAACGGTTTTCACCAATGGACGGAGTGATTCATGCAGAAGGTAGTGTATAATTAATTAAGGTTTTGTGTAAATTGGCTGAAATTTGACGATTATCGTTGAAGAAATCGGAAAAAATCATGCCGACTGGAAGCTTTACTGGCGCTGCGTTAACCGAAAAATATACATCAAATTTATGTTCTACGGTATTGTTCATCTTAAAAATATCAACAAAAAGTCCACGAGCCCATATGTCTATCTTCTAAGGATGATCCACAATAACCATTTTAATCTTTCAGAATTTGATCAAAATGTAATTGTTATTTCCAAAGCTTTTTTGACCGGTATAGTATTTAATCCTTATCCAAAAAAATATGTTATTGAAATTGGGCATTTCATTTAGATTTAAATTTGCCTTTGAATTATATCATTTAAATTAATAGTTTAAAAGATATCAGTTTCAAAATTACGCGTAGCAACGCGGGCGCAGCGGTAGGAGTCAATGACCTTTTCCTCTGTTAGCCGCGGGCAAAAGCTAGTATTATATAATTGTATAGCACAGGTGTAAGCACTATGTTACCGGGTAATATGTCTTGCATTGACTTAAATGTGCCCTGGCGGCTGTGAGTATGTCATGCTCACTCAAATGTTTCGCTGATGGTGGCGCGTGTGTTGGATCATTTAGCTGCCTTCAAAATGGTTGAACTGAATGGTGCTAATCCATGCGTCATGTTCATGAACGGGCGTCGCCGCCGTCAGTTGGGACTGGTCATCTCTTAGCTGCCATGGCTTATTTTATTTTTTAAGTTTGAATTGTTTTTTGTTTTATCTTTTTATTACGGACACTTCTAACATGCAAGTCTTTCTACATTGTTCTCACATGTATAATTTCAACATGAATGATCTAATCAATACTTTGTAAAAAAAAAGAGTGTCTGTGGAGTTTCTTGCCCGTTCTTCTCCATAGGTACCTCTACTACGCTTTGGAATGGGCAACTAGCTTCATATTTCTGACTGACCGATTCGATTCGATAGACACATTACAGCACAAGTAAAGGGAAAATTCTGAAAAATAAAAAGTTGAAAATTAAGGTACATTTTGGTACTTACAAGTTTTCGCGAAAATCTAAATTTGCCCATATCTTTTTATCGTGTTGACTCAGGACCTTGATTTTTATAAACCTAATAGGGACTATAGACCTCAGTATCTGGTATTAATTTCAACTTGCTAGGTCCACCCGTTCCTGAGTAAATCGGTGGTGACACACGGACAGACAGACGGACAAGAAAGTGATCTTATAAGGGTTCCGTTTTTTACCTTTTGAGGTACGGAACCCTAAAAACTACCCTCAATTGAAAATAAACATGTTGTTTTACAATAATTGTAAAATTTTCTTAATAAGACGCCAAACAGCACAAAAAAAAAAATATTTAGTTGACTAAATATTTTTTCCGTCGATAAAATTAGGCATAGATTCCCTCATTTCGATATGTGCATATTATAAAGGCTCACACTGGATGATGTTATGTATGTCAAACATAAAATATATGTCAAATTCAAATTCAAAATTGAATTTTTTATGTCAAATATAACATCAATATATGTGACACCAATGACGTGGCTCAATCAATAATAGTATTGTATTGACCTTTCCATATAAATTGGTTTCAAAGATAGCTCAACTCTAATGTCTACTTTTGTATGTGTGAGTGAAGTAATTAATTAGGTGTCCAATGACCGCGAGATAGTAAAAATGTCATAAATTCTTTCATATTGAGGTAAGCCCTATGGTCACATTAATGTAAGTAAGTACCTACTTAGGTACTTACGTTCGATTCGTTGGAATAATAAATTAGTTTCGACTTTTGTTGATACAAACTATAGGTATGCATTTAAGTACCTACAAAGTTTTTTTAAGCTATTGCATAGCTTTTATCGCGGGCTTTGAGCGCGACGACCGAATCAAGAAATTCCGTAACGAAAATAAAACTTAACACGGGGGGTGTTAAGTTTTATTTTCGTTACGGAATTTCTCCGCCTACCATGTAATGACGGATGATGACATAAAACAAAAAGAACGTAAATTTTGTTTTATGTCATCATCCGTCATCATCCCAAGTGTAGCGTTGACAAATAGGAAGTATGGAGGTTACAAATGCTATGCAATAGCTTTACCGCGGCAGTCCCCGAGTGCCACACGTTTTTATAATACTATTTCAAGAGATGACTAAGGTTTGGTATTACTTTAATTTGTTACTAGATAAGATAATGATACAGAATAAAGAATTGCGTGTCGTAGGTCCGAATCCAGACAGCGCTCTTTATTATGTGCAATTTGTTTCAGCACTATCTACAGGGTGGCAGGGACATCGAAGCGAAAACTGTTACCATGGATCCAGTACATGATACTGAACGAATGAGTTGAAAAAAAAAAACTGTTCCATACATTTTGACCGAGTAGGTATTGCACTTTTCTATGACACAGCAGACCTTTTTATTAATAATCGACGAAAAATTTCAACGCAGGGGGTTAAGAATCATGTAGGTACTGACTCCATGGTAACAATTTTCGCTTCGAAGTCCCTGCCACCTTGTATACTACTCTCCCACGTTGACTCGTAATTTTTTGGCCTATTTCCTCCTAATCTGCGTTCGCAATTTATTTACCAAACATGTAAACAAACACGAGTTTTAGAAAAAAACAACTGTAATGCCTACATTTAAGGTTCAGTTTGCGCTACAACTTCATATTTTTTTATGACTTTTTCAACAGTACTAGTCAGTCTAAAATCAACTTTATTTACACTTTCATAAAATTGATGTTTGTTTAAGTGGAAATAATATCAATTGAAAACAAGGTTATAAATAGACTTTACTATCTCACCTCTTTCTCATGGGGGTAGGCTGAAACTATAGAACAACACTTATTATTACATGCACTTTCGGTTTTGTCAACGTATAGATTCATACAGGCACCGGTTCTTATCTAAGTTCTATTTATAACCTTGTTTCCAATTGATGTTATTGCCACTTAAACAAACATCAACTTTTCAAAAGTGTAAATAAAGTTGATTGTAGACTGACTAGTACTGTTGAAAAAGTCATTAAAAAAACATGAAGTTGTAGCGCAAACTAAAGCTTATATGTAGGCATTACAGTTGTTTTTCCTAAAAATCATGTTTGTTTACATGTTTGGCAAATAATATAATTACATAAAAACGAACGAACGAAATGCATCTATCTGAGTGTGCTAGTTTATAACGACTAACTCTGCAAACTTATGTATAAAGAAAGAAATAAAACGAAAAACGATTATAGTATTCTCATAAGAACTTGCATTTAAAGCAGGCTTTCAATTTGTGCTGATCATATGACATTCCACAATTATAATTTTTCATGGTCTGCTTAGAACAATACCTACAAATGACCGTAAGCCCACGTTCGCACGGACGTAATAAAATCGCGGCGATTTTTTTTCGTGCTCTGGATTTTCAACGCTCTGCTTAGCGCCGAGAGTTGAAAATCCAACAGTGTGTTTTTCAACGCGCTGGGACGAGAGTGCGTCCCAGCGCGTTGGATTCTCAACGCTCGCCTTAACACCGAGAGTTGAAATTCCAGTGCGCGATAAAATCCCGCCGCGATTTTATTACGTCCGTGCGTACGTCGGCTAACTTCATGGTAAACTAGATATAAATAATAATACCAGAAGAAAGAATCAACAATCAACCAAAGAATCATTCAATTACACCCTTTTTTTTTGGGTGGGAAATTATCAAATAACTTCTCCCGCTCTGGGTGGAGCGGGAGGGCGTGTCAGACTCTTACTGACTAAAACCCACCCGTGTTCCTTCCTATGCCATGTTGCCGGGGGCCACGATTTCCCTATCGGTTTTCTTCGAACCCCCGGCAGGCATTGGCCCTAGCGGACCCCGTCAATTCTGCTGACATCTCTTTTTGAGGCGCGCGTGGAACACAACGCGCCGTCGACCCGGGCTTGGTCCTTATCGGACGGCGAGCTACCCATTGCTCACCGTCCGCAAGCCCACGCCTACGGTGGCCGGAAATCTTCCTGCGATTCTCGACGCCCGGGGCGTCTCCTGCTGCGGCGATTAGGGGCGCGAGGGCGCGAAATTTGCCTCTCCCTCACGCGCTCCGTCTCCTCCTTCGCGAGCTTCGCAGAAAGAGGTGACGGCCTCCCATTTCCTCTCGCTCCGTAGCATGGCCCGAATCAGGGCCGGACGCGAGAGATCACCGCCGCCGATCGCATCCACGAGGACACGGCGATGCCCTGCCCAAGCCGGGCAGACCTCCACCGTATGCTCCACCGTGTCCTCCGGGCGATCCACACAGTGACGACACCCGGGCGTTTCCTCCCGCTTTATCCTGAACAGGTACCTCCCGAAACAGCCGTGTCCGGTGAGTACCTGCGTCAGGCGGAAGGTAAGGACGCCGTGGCGCCTCTCTAGCCACTCCTCAAAGAGGGGTCTTATCGCCGCAATTGTGGCGTGCCCAGCGCTGGGTTGCGACAATCGCACTCTCCATTCCGCCATGAGATCCCGCCGGAGCTCTGTCCGCTGTGCCGCGACTTCTTGCGGCATCGGAGTTAAGCCCCGGCGTTTCGCCTCCTCGCACTCTCAAATGTGCGCGAGGACCTTTGCCTCCAGATCCCATGGCGGTACTCCGGCAAGGAGGCTCGCCGCCTCGCAGGAGACCGTGCAGTATCCTCGGGCCAGCCGGATGGCCATGACCCTTTGGGACGCGTTCAGCCGGCGGCCTGGCTGCCGCCTCAATGAAGGCGCCCATACCGGCGCCCCGTAAAGGGCCATGAATCGCACGATCCCCACGTAGAGCCTCCGGCAGGAGGCGTTCGGACCTCCCAGATTGGGCAGGAGCCGCTTCAAGGCAGCCCCGGCCCGGTCCAGAGCCAAACGTCGGAAGTGCTCCACGAAGTTCCACCGGCTGTCGAGGACGAGTCCCAGATACTTCATCGTCGACTCGACGCCGATGTGAACCCCTCCCGCCAATGGGAACCCGACGGTGGCGCACTACGAGGACCATAGAAACCCATGGCCTCGGACTTGTGCAGGGCCACCTCGAGTCCCAGCTGCCGAATTCTGTCGACGATTGTCGCAACCCCGCGTGTCGCTAAGTCGGCCGCCGCCTGGTACGACCTCCCCTGCGCCAGGACCAGCGTGTCGTCAGCGTAACAAACGACGCTGACGCCAGTAGGGAGGTCGGCGCGCAGCACCCAGTCGTATCCGATGTCCCACAGATGCGGCCCCAGGACCGATCCCTGTGGGACACCGCACGACATCTCTCGCCGGTTCCACTCTCCTTGGTGACCGGGGTAGACGACAGCCCTGTCCGTCAAATAGGCCTCGACCACACGACAGAGGTAGGTCGGCATCCGGTGATACCGGAGTGCCTCCCTGATGCAACTCCAGGGCAGAGTGTTGAAGGCATTGGCGATGTCTAGAGACACCGCCAAGACGACCCCACCCCGGGCCACAGCATCCCCCGTCGTGAGGGCCCGCAGCGCATGATGGCGTCCACCGTAGAGCGCCCCCTGCGGAAACCGAATTGGCTCTCCGCCAGATCCGGCCCCACCCGCACCAGCTGCCCGACGAGGCGGTATTCAATTACACCCTGAATTACAAGCATACCTATTCACAATCTTTGTGGCTTTTCGACGTACGCGTCAAATTTATGGCGGCTCTGAAGTGCACTACTTGCTGCGCAGTACCCCACCCCTCACCCCCGCTGGCACATGAATTTGTTACTGCGCAGCGACTGGCCTCATGTTCCGAGCCGCCATAAATTTTGAATCGGGCTGTAGTCTGATAGTGTCAAAATGCAATAAGGCACGATTGGTTCAGAACATGTCCCCCCATATGACGATAATTTCTATTCCTTCTGGGAACTATGTTGAACTGACTTCTATCATAACCAGAAATGGAGCTGAAAATAAAGTAGGTACATGTATAAAAAGGTCACTTACTTCCGAATTATAAGGTGACACAGCCAGTGCGCGCCTGAAGCACTCGATGGACTGTCTCGTGTCCCCCTTAATCCTCCAGAAGTTCCCGATCTGGTTGTACAACTGTACTGACTTCGGTTTCTCCCTCTTTGCTTTCTTTAGACGCTTCTCAAACCCATTTATTTCGGACGGCGACAAACCGTTCGATTTCTTCTTTGGGAATATGAGGGACACCTAAAAGGATAGTTGTAATTTAATAAAGTTGTCAGTTTTTTTGGGTCATTTTCTGCGTCTAGGCTTCACTGTATCAAGTGCGTACAATCCTAGTTTACAAAAGTTAGGCTGTGGTTAGCACTTAACCGGCTATGTGCGAACGTATATTTGTTTCAGAGCGACAAAATGCAGCCGCAATATTATTTAATCGCGTGCGCATTTTAGCTCACAGGTGACGAGATAAATAAATTATATTACTTCGCTAACAAGAAAATATACATACTGTTTCGCTGGCGATCACAGAATGCGCATTCTTATTAAGACATTCTATGCACGCATCAAAGACTTATCATCTGAATCCAGCCTAATCTAAATACCTAGCTATTATACCTAATCTAAATACCTAGCTATTATACCTAATCTAAATACCTAGCTATTATACCTACTCCATATACCTAAAAAAATATTTCTTTTTTTAAGGTTGTGATAAATGACAATATGAGGAAAGAAATATGCTACTGTACATATTTAATGTGTGATCATTGTAGTATATTTTTCCTTGTAACTTGATTTAAGAGGAAAACACACCAAAACGAGTTGTGAATACAGTCAGCTACAAAATCATGTATGAACGTAAAACAAAAAAGAATTAATTAAGTATTGTATTAAATATACAATAATTAATTATTTTTTACTATTGATTTTTCTTCAAATAAGTACTGGAAAAACTTTTTTCAATGTCCAATGACTTTCATCTTCAATTTACTTATGATTTTGCTTAGTTTTGCAGCTCACTGAACATTTTGAGATTGATATGATGTAGGTAATAGTTTCCTGCTGTTGAATGTTACTTTTATATACTTCTTTTAATCAAGGGTTTAAAAAAATCTCCTACGTACCTATCTACTTACCGTAATACAAGGTAAGTTTTTAACCAGTGCGCAAACTTAAACACGTGACTTTACTCATCATTATGAACAACTGTTACTATGGGACCAAACCTGAAATCGCGAATAAAATCAGCTGTTCCCTACATTTATGTTCGCATAACTCGTCAAAATGTAGGGAACAGCTGATTTTTTTTCGCGATTTCCGTTTTGGTACCCTGTATAAGTGTGAAAATAGGAAATATATTGCTCCATGTTTGTTAATAAATTTCATGTTGTTTAAAGTGTAGATAATACAGTGTTATCATGTTTCATATCAAAAACTAATTTACAGACAGGTAATTGTAAAACTGTCATGATGGTTTTTAGACTCAACTGTATACTTTCATTGTTTATCAATAAGTTTTGTGTCTTTACAAAAGTTTTTTAACTTTTGGACTTTTGATTTATGGTTTTAAAAATGTTGTAAAATAACTTAGGGAAATTGAAAGTATACTTCCCATCCTTATAATTGTGATACACATATAATTAATTGTAGGTATAGATAATAATATACTGGCAAATGCTTTTTGATCACAGAAAAAATTCTTACTATCTAAAAACTTTAATTCCAATGTTATTTACCTGTGGTTCAGGTACATTTGGGTGTCTATGCCGTCTGGCTACTCCAACCAAGTTGTCATAGTATGTAAAATTGACAGCTTTGCCACAATCTAAGTACTCATCGTCCACATCACCATTTATTTCAGCCGGCGTAGTTTCATCACTATTTTCTACACCAGCTCTGCAATAAATATTCGAAAATTAAATTTGGAAAAAAAAATAACTACTATATTATGTGCACAGCCTGTATATATTTTTCCCATTCCTGAGCAAAGGCCTCCCATAAGGTATTACATTGAAAAAATTTTTATCAAGTTATTTTTGCATGTAAAAACCCTGTAGATCTAATTAATGCAACCATATGTTCATAAAAGTAAATATTACTTTGCAGTAAGGTTGAATAATTATTATGTTCAATGTCATCTTACCAAATAAAAAGTAATTAAGTTTCTGTTTATAAAATGCGTCAAAAAAATGTATGCATTCAATCTAGTATTACTTACGTAAATGTATAATAAGTCATTAAAAGTCGAGTACCTACAGCTATTCAATTTTTATTACACTCTGTTGTCTTGAAATCCTATTTTTTATATGAAAAGGCAAAAATGTTTTTTTAGTTAACCAACGTTGTTCCACTGCTGGGCAAAGGTCTCCCCCATATTAATCCAATGTTTTTTAAGCTGTGCCCTCTCCGTCCAATCAGTTAGGAAAAAATCCAATGGAACAATAGCAAACGAATAGAAAGGGAAATGTTGATTATTTTCCTTTCCAGATAGGTAGATCAATTAAATAAATAATGGCATCATAATAATTGTGTTTTGAACTAACATATATCAGAGAGTTATTAACATGATTGATAAACATTTTATTTTATTTACAGACACACTTGTGTCTAACAAAACAACATGTGTTAATTTTCCAAGGACTCATAGAAAATGTTGCTTGCCCAAGCAAGTTTTTATACCTGAGATAACCTCTAGCCAGATGTACAAAATAATAAAACCACTCTATGTATAAATTAACATATATTATTTTAAATAAATTACCTTTGCTGTTCATATATTTGACAATCTGTGCAAAACATATCAAAGCCATGTTTAGTCCATGTGTTCCCATAGTACACTGTAGATGTTATTATATTGAAGACAGGGTCCTCTTCACCCATTCTTGGTTTATCAGATTCATCCTAAAAGTAGTACACACTTAAAACTACATTATTACAACAAAACATTGCCAGACTGTACCCTTATGATAGAAACCTCATTTAAGAATTATCAATACACTAAAGAAAATTAATTCAAGGCAAACATGGACATTATAAGGTCCAGAATAACAGAATGAAAGGTACATACGTTTGATGAATATGTAGTGCATTGATTATATAAAAGTTTACAGACATATTATTAGAATTCTGACTGACCTGAGACAGTGTGCTACCGTCAACAATCTGGTCCTCTTCCGCGTTCAATTTCCAAACATTAGACGTGCGTGAATTAGTGACAATAATTTGGAACGAAAATATATACAAAACCAAACAAGTCAAGTATGGTGAGTCCCACATTGTGATAATTCAAACCGAAAATAAACATGAAAACTAGTTTTTTTGTAACATTTATTAATACAACTTTCACACAAAACACAAATTGTTTTAACACAGTATCCAGCGGCTACGATTTTTACAATAATCCAGCAATAATCGTAATAACGCAATGGACCACCGTTTCTATCATTTCATCTCTTTCTTGTTTTGACAGCTCTAGAGGTGACCGTGTTTTAGTTTTTTTAGACTAAATAGTAAGCCCAGCAGTGTTGCCAACTCCAAAAGTTCAAATTATCATGATCCCCCGTCGAAATTATCGTTTTTGGGGCAAAATTATCGTACAAAACAAAAAAAAAAGTCGTTTAGTTCAAATTGCTATCGAAAAACAATGAATAATTTAATACTAGAGTGAAAGAGGAAGAATATGCTAAGTTTCACCACTAATAGCGCTAGCAGCACAAACCCTAAACATGTTTTGTCATAGTTTTTAGTTGATACTTTTGTGATTTCACTGTAAATTAAATAAAAAGCTAGAGAGGGAAAGAGGGAGAGATACTTGTTGATGTTATGTTGGACAATTGATATTGAAATTATTTATTTTTTCTGCGTTTGATTTTGTCTGAAATAATACGTTTTGTAATGGAACTTGTTTTTTCAGCAAATCGCAAAATTATCGTTCATTGGACATTCATTATCGTACGGGTTGGCAACACTGAAGCCCAGAAAAGGCCGCTCAAGCTTCGAACCATAAACGACCTAATTATCTTTATGTGGGTGATAGACGTGCGGACTTAGGCAAAGTCGCAAATAGATGTCAAATATTTCCCTGTTTTGGGTATATTACTGAATAACTAACGAACTAGAATAATAACGAATGGCAATTATAACACTGAATTTGATGTTGTAACTGTTATAGGTGTAAATAAGCCATTTGGAAAGTTTCCAAATACTTTTTTAAATCTACAACTAAACGGTTATAACGGTATTCGGTGTTACGATTTAATGATTGCATTTCGTAATCAATGTTTTAGTTCACTAGTTAGCCACATTTCATATTTCCATACAGTGATATCATAATTCCAAATTAATCGAAACAGGTAAATATTTGACAGCTATTTGCGACGTTGCCAACTTTTAGGATAAACGCTCACGATAGTACGCGATTTTTAAGTTCGCGAACTTACTCAGCTCGCCGTTGGTGACACACGTGAAGCTTGCTCACACTGTATCGCGGTGTTGTCGAATTTTCTGAATCAAACTAAACAAACATTACACAAATGTTGAAACAAAATGGCGGCTCGCGACTCGCGGTGATGACAAACGTACGAAACTACGAACCAAGGCGGACTATGAGCAAAATTTCAAGCCCATTGGATCGCCGATGAACTTACTCAGCGGTTTTAAAGTACGCGTACACGTATGCATTATGACACACGGGCGAGTAAAGTCGCCGAGCCATAAGTACGCGTACTTTCTCGCACATCTATCACCCCTTTTAGATTTATTTGCACAAAACCTTAAACCATAGACTAAAATCCCGCTGCGTTGACAGTTTTACGACACCGCCGTTTGTAGTTTTTGTTGAGTTGAGTCTACCTCCTTAGCGTAAACTGTTATGGGTTCTTGAATAAACAGACCTTACTTTTAATATAAACTATGCTCGTGTTTCGACAGTTGTTTATAAATACGTGAGGATAACAGAAGTGTGTTCTTGTGTTATATCGATTGATAAAACTACTGTATCAATTTACATGAAATTTTGCAAGTTACATTATGAATAGACAAGTTAGCTATTAAGAGCATAATATCGTGTTAACATAGGGATGTTAAAAAATAATCGATTTTATTAAAATCGATTATTATTTTACGATATTATTGATTTTTTACTATCGATTTTTATAATAATATTAATCGATTTTTAGTAAATCGATTATATAAATTATATGTTTAGATCGATTTTCAGAAACAGCTCGTATCTATGTGACAGGTGAAAAATCTTGCAGTAAGTTATAAACAGCGCCATCTATGCGTTGGATGAAAAATCTTGAATTAAGTTCATACGTTTAAGTTGATTAAATAAAACGGCGCCATCTGTAAGCATTTCGTTTTAATTTGATTTATATTTGAGTTTTTGAGACAAGTTTGTCATTTTGTTGGGATGCTCATCATCATTTCATTTTAAAATAATTAAAACGTATAATATTACTAAAATTTGTATCAATAATGCTATTTGGTTTCCTAATTACCTTGAAATTACCTTGAAATTTTAAAGGAACATTGCCTTTGATTTTTAGTTTTGAATTGTTTATTTTTTATTCATATAATTTTATTTGATTTTTAATCTGATAAATTGTTAATATGAATCTTTTAGTTGAAATATGTAAAGCATATACTTTTAAATAATACAAAAAAAAATTTTTTTTTCACAGAAATCGTTTTTTTTTTTAAATCGATTTTTGACAAATCGATTAATTTTGAATAAAGAAAAATCGATTTTTATTTAATCGATTCTTTTCCATTAATCTCACATCCCTAGTTAGACAGTAACAAAGACGTCGCCAAGAGGGGCAGCTGCCCCTTCCCCCCCCCCCCCCCCCGTTTGTTTATTTTAACGACTTTTATTTGGGTTTGTAAAGTTCACTATCTCCTAAACGGGTCTAATCCGGAGTCCGGGAACATAATATTCGTATCTATGTGTTGGTGGTAGGCCCAGTCATAATATCTATTAGGTTACAGCTCTAGAGTTCTGAATAGTTTTTGGAAAAACGACCCGAAAATACCGTCTCCAATCCATAAAATTAAATATTGATTAAGGAAATTATTATTTTCTCAGTTCCTATCGGGACTACTGAGTTTTAAACTGCTTTGTCAAAAATCAAATGTTGACCAGCGTCGATTTTGGGCTCATTGTGCGCCGTAGAGGTAAGACTCGCTCTACAAGTGTAAAGCTTCATGTGCTCTTGACTTTTAACTGTACTATCGAAGAAACGCATTTCTGTAGGTACTGTAGCGGTTACACCGCCACATACAAACTACGCATCATAGACATGACGTCACACAAATCCTGCATCGCGCAATTAGAGTTTACCGAGCGATCGACATAGATACAAGATTTCAACTTTAAGCCGTGGGGCTGTTGCCCGCCAGACACAACATCTGTCTGGTCGGAAGATCCTCCCTTTTCTATGGTGGATGAGTGAACTTTATACCCTGTTTCTCATACCCCTAAATTGGTGACCCCGAGTATGAACGTCAAAGCAGCCTTCGTGCAAATATTTCGGCGTGACATCATCATCATCATCACTCCCGCAAGCTTTCGTGAGGCGAGTCACACAGCCAGCACCCACGGCTTCAACGGGTATCCTGACCACCAGCATGCAGCGAACGCGCATTCCTGGTTAATCACCCTCAGCCTCATCACCCCGACTCACTGGGGAATCACCACAGACAGTTCCGACTCACCGCGAACTATGTGGCACCCGGTTCTGACTCACTGGAACTACAGCTGGCACTGTGAAGCATCACAAGATTCAGCCTACTACCGACCTCCGATCTCCGGAGGGGAGTGATGTAGCGGTTACACCGCCACATACAAACTACGCATCATAGATATGACGTCACACAAATCCTGCATCGCGCAATTAGAGTTTACTGAGCGATCGACATGGATACAAGATTTCAACTTCAAACCGTTGGGCAGGCCAACCACACATAACACCCGTCTGGTCGGAGGATCCTCCCTTTTCTATGGTGGATGAATGAACTTTACACCCTGTTCCTAATACCACTAAAGTACACTGTAAGGACTATTCTTGCTTGCAGCGCCGCTATAGTAACGCTTACCTACGAAAAAAAAGGGTCGTGTGCACGAGATTATGTTTTCAAATTGTTTAGTTATAGCGTTACCCTGATGGTACATACCTGCAACTCATACTTTTTCCATCTTCTATATCAACTTGCCCCCCCCCTTGGACCATCGGCTGGCGACGCCCTTGCTCCTTGGTAAGACTTTTTGTCAGACATTCAAGCTTCTGACGACCCGCAACGACCATCAATAATCCAAAAATGACAGCCGGGAGCCGGGACCAACGGCTTAAAGGCTCGTACAGACCAGCGCGATATCGTGGGTGCGACAAGGGTCGCGCTACCTGTCACGCCCGCGTTATCGCGCTGGTCTGTACGAGCCTTAAATCAACGTGCTTTCCGTGCATGGGGTATGCCCGGGGTCAGTGGCGGGGCAAGATCAAAATTTGATGTGGGCGAGGTACAATTCACGAGGCCCTCTGGTGCCGCAAGATTTAAAAAAAATACAGTTGTACAGTTGTCAAATTTTTATATATGTATAGGTCGAGTTAAAGGATAGGCCATTCAAAAATATTGCGGGTATGTGAAAACCATTTTTCTATTCAGGGATCCGTTTGCGTAATATTAAACTTGTAACACGTTCAGTGCCAGGAGGGCTCATGTCAATTATCGTTTTAGTACGAGTAAATTTTTTTTCGACGCATTCACGGCTTTTATGTAATGCCAATAAAACCTTCGAGGTACGAGGCCCCTCGGACCGCGAGGCCGTAGGCGGTGGCCCACGTCGCCCACGCCTTACGCCGCCTCTGCCCGGGGTATGGGTCGGTATGTTGAGATGGTCACCCATCCACGGACTGACTGCAGCAAGCAAAGCTTAACCTGATCGGTCGGCCCGTCCGGCTGTTATTACTTAGCCACGAGCCCCTCCGTTGTACACAACAAGTAAAGTTATATTTTGAATACAAAAATCATTTACCTACATCTAAAAATTTGGTTGGTTTGGTTATGACCCAATTAGACCCGGTTTAACCCGGTAACCCAATGAGTAGATTGCCCATCTATACACAAGACCAAGACATTTTTATTTTAAAGAAAAATAACAAATTTTGGTAAAAACTTCGTCGCTCCAAACAAATAACCAATGTTTGACAGTTCGCATGAGCCTCAAAACAGCCAGCGCCATCTGCTTTGAGCTTTTCAGATTACCTGCCATTCAGTAATTTATCTTCAAAAACAGCGCTGCCGTCCATTAGTTCATAGTTCAATATGATACATAGAGAATAGAGGAATAGAGCTTCTGAAAAGATACATGTCTAAACCAGTAAAGTAGAAAAAACAATAACGTGTCTTTATTGTCGAGTCTATGGTTTATTTCTATTCAATGTGTGGATGTGTTGTGATAGATTTTTTGGAAAGAAAAATTAACAATTAAATGTAAATGAATCTTATAACTGAAGAAATGATTGATAAAATTAATCAATAATGAAGAAGGAACGGACGGGCGACAATTGTCGTCCATTTAAACTATAAGTATCATGAAATTACTGTTTGTTTATACCAGTGTTAAAGTTTGTGGAGCAATTTGATTAATTTACAAGTATCTATTTTTATTTACAGCCCATCAGATTCTTAGCTTGACAGGAATTAGTTTTGAAAGGAGAAGCGTTATCGTAAGGAATATCATTGATTAATTTATAAAATAAATAAATCTTATTGTTCAGGGTACTTAGAAACAAAAACTATTTTTGTTTATTTTCAGGGCTTTGTAGAACTAACTATCGTTCCGCTAAAAGATAATCTTCGTTACATTCGACTGAATGCGAAACAGTGTCGTATTTACCGGGTGTGCCTGAATGACCAGTATGAAGCCAATTTCCAGTATTTTGACCCATTTTTGGATATTTGTCAAGCTGACCCCAATACGTAAGTATTGTGTTTATATGCCGGCCCAAAGACGACCCACCGACCACATGTTCCTACTATATCTACCCTCTACATGTGACAAATAACTATCTTTAACTACACTGTGGTACAACTACAATAAGCAGTTTTTTGAAGAGTAGTACCAAGTAGTAGTTAAATGACTGCTTCTTATCAATCAATAGTCATACAGTGACAAAACCCTTAAGGCCACCATTTACCACTTCTTTATTACCCGTCCGATCACCTGCGTATGATTCCTACCACACCATGTTGCACAATATTAGGCCATTTTTTTTTCTGCTTTGCCTTTGGCGACCATCTTCAATAGTATACAATAACATGTACCATTACTTCAATTATAGGAGATCCTTGGAAGTCTTCTCTCAGTTTCATTTATCTGCTGCCCAAAAGATAGATCCGGATCACAATTCAGGTGAACTTCATGTTCAGATACCGGACGAAGCATCCCATTTAGTAGGCGAGGGGAGGGGCTTACGGATTGGTATTGAGTTCTCACTTGAATCTCCTCAGGGTGGAATGCACTTTGTTGTTCCTGAAGGGGATGGATCTTTGGTAGAGGTAAATATATTTTTATTTTTATTTATAGCCTTATTTCAAAGTTACAATTGTTGCAAAAAACGTTTTTTTTCATAGTTTTGAGACTCTGTGTGCTCTTTGGCAAAGGCCTCCATCCCCTTCCATTTCTCCCTGTTCCTTGTTTGTTTAGTCCATGTCTTTCCCGCCGTCCTCACCACGTTATCCTGCCATCTTTTGAAAGGTAAATATAATATAATGATATAAACTATTTAACTGCTACGGTCACAAATAGATGAGAAGTCAAAATTGTGCCCAGCATGGCTGTCTCATCTCTAAAAGACAAAGATTGTGACATGAAGGACATTATTTTTAAAAGTATTTGAGAAAAAATACTCTCATTTCTTAAAAAAAATATGTTTACTATGTTCATGTTTACTTTTTCAGAAATCAGCTCACATGTTTACATATGGACATTCAGCCCGTCTCTGGTTCCCTTGCGTGGACAGCTTTGCAGAGCCCTGTACTTGGAAGCTAGAGTTCACTGTTGATGAAAGTCTGACTGCGGTGTCTTGTGGGGAGCTTGTAGATGTGATATACACTCCAGACCATAGGAGGAAGACCTTCCATTACTTGGTCAACACTCCTGCATGTGCTCCTAACATTGCTTTAGCTATTGGGTGAGTTTTGTGTTATGAGTAGTTCCTTACTTTATTTATTGACCAATAACATAATTTTTGTTATGGCCATTGTCTTTGTATAAATTTAGTGTAGCTGCAGCCCATCAATCAATTTAGGCCTGCTTGGTTATGAAGGTGCATTTCATAGTGTTAGAACTTCTCAAAGCAAATCTTAGTGATGGTTGAATAGAATCTTAAATGGCCAGTATATCCATAGGTCATTGCATAAGCAGCATTAAAACAAAATGATTAAAGTTCTACTACCTGTTTTAATAGCAAAACAATTATGTATGTTGCGTTTTCTTTTCCAGCCCTTTTGAGACCTATGTAGATCCATTCATGAATGAAGTGACACACTACTGCTTGCCCAACTTGCTGCAAATATTGAAGAATACTGTGAGATATCTACATGAGGCATTCGAGTTTTATGAGGAAACACTATCTACTAGATATCCATATCCATGTTATAAGCAAGTCTTTGTTGATGAGGTTTGTATCATAGACATATTATTTGTGTTCCTGCAGCCTTGTATTTGGAAGTGATATGATAACTGGGAAAATAAATATTTACCTTCCTTTTAGACACCACATCTGCATACACATCTTAAAACAAATAAACAATGGCATGGTTCAAATGAAATTACCCAAACCTCTTTGGTTTATGGAACCACAGATTTGTAATTAAATGGAGTGCTCATCTCCACCTTTTAAACATATTGATTAAATCTAGTTCTAAATAAGTAGTTTATTATTAGTTATTTTTAAAAGAGTTTCTTCTCCTTCACATTTAAAACCTGATTTTCAGACTGAAGACGATGCCACAGCATACACAACAATGTCAATCCTAAGTACACACCTCCTTCACTCCATAGCCATCATAGACCAAACATATAACAGCCGCAAGGCCATGGCGCAAGCAGTGGCCGAACAATTCTTTGGGTGCTTCATTACTATGCAGAACTGGTCAGATCTCTGGCTAGCTAAGGGAATACCTGACTATATGTGTGGTCTGTACTCTAAGAAGTGTTTTGGGAATAATGAGTATAGGTACATTATACATCAAGAGTTGCAGGAGGTGAGATATTCAATATGTTTCTGAACTTTATAAAATTTTGTTAATTTTTAAGGACAGTGCAATGATTGAACTTTAATGAGTTTCATAAATATTTGCCTCTAACTTGCTGGAGCTTTTCAAAACTTCTAGTTGCATGCTCCCCAAATAATAATATGAAATTTCAGTCCTGTTTAACCACTTCCAGATATGTTCAGGTTTATTTTTTAGATAATTCCCATTACATTTTTTTTCTATTTTAAAATTATCTGGCCGATCATACTTACACAGACGCTGAAAAATGCCTTTTACTCATATTATAGTTAGGTATACATTTCTTACTTTGCAGGTAGTAGGATATGAGGAACAATATGGCGGTATAGTCTTGGATCCTTGGCAGCCGCCCGCGAGTGGAGCGCGCGTAGAAGCCAAAGATGTATTTTATTTTCCTGTCAGAAACGTACATACAATGTCTCCGCGATATATTGAGGTGAGTTTTTTTATTACTACATAAATACCACCACAATAATATGTATTCTCGTCACGGTATAGTTTCACAGCAGTTGAACTGGCAAAACTTACATGCCATATCGACTAAAACAAGCCTCAAAAAAAAGGCGACAAATCTCTCCTAATGTTTCACCTGGGAAAACAAAGCATATGTAGGTATATAAATAAAAAAACAGTGGCACTCCGGGAGTGCCGACAGAAGTGAAAACTTGAAAAAAAAAATCGGCACTGCGGTAATCAACGCGTTGAAGTCTTTTACTCCACGCACCGCGGTAATCAACGCGTTGATGTCTTTTACTCCACGGTGTCGGTAAATTCCGTTACAGTGTCGCGAAATCAATGGTTTAGTCCCATCTCAAAATGCCTAACGCGCCTAAAGAAGTTTTTACTTCAAAAATAGATATATTTTTACATAAATTTTCAGATAATGCGCAAAAAATCTCACCTAGTACTACGGATGTTAGAACAACGTATCGGCCAAGAGTTGCTGCTTCAGGTGTTCAATAAACAACTGTCTTTAGCCACTAACGCGGCCAACACAAAGATAGGCAGCGGCCTCTGGGGCCATCTGTTGTTGTCAACTAACCTCTTCGTCAAAGCAATATTTACAGTGACTGGTAAAGATATGGCAGTTTTTGTGGACCAATGGGTACGAACTGCTGGTCATGCTAAATTTCAACTCACCTCCGTGTTCAATCGCAAAAGGTAAGCTTTTAAAACATTAAAAAAAAAATTGTGATTTGTTTTTGCGCTCGGAAATCCTGAGGTACAAGGTAAGACGTGTGTAGAACGTCTTGCCTTTAACTTCTTCGTTGTAACAATATATGCCGCGAAGCTAGTGATCGAAAAATTTTATGTTATTTCGTTTGGTGTAGTTTCGCAAACACTTTTTCATTTACTAGCCTTCCATTTACTTACTATTCCGTGTCCAAATAATATTTAGAATTTATTTGAACACATCTTCCAAGGTTCTACAATCCAAAACTTTTTCCAGAAACACAGTAGAACTAGAAATCCGTCAAGACTGCGTTCACGAACGCGGCATTCGGAAGTACGTTGGTCCTTTACTGGTCCAACTTCAAGAGTTAGACGGTACTTTCAAGCACATGCTGCAGATAGAGAACACAGTGGTGAAAGCGGACATCACATGCCACAGCAAAAGTAGGAGGAACAAGAAGAAGAAGATACCCTTGTGTACCGGGGAGGAGGTCGATATGGATCTGTCTGCTATGGAGTAAGTTATATGGATTTTTTTGTCGTCTGTACTTTTAGAAAAAAAAAATCGGACACGACAATCACGCCTGATATACTTGAGCTGACACATCCAGCTCAAGTATTACATCCACAGCGGCATCACAGATACTGGATATACGGGTACGCTCGGAAATCTGTCTTGAGAATTCTCGGTGATTAAATTTTTGATGTCTGGTTGCAAAATATTTATTGGAAAAAAAAAGTTCAGGAGAGATTACGGAATTTCATAGAATACCTAGTGGTATATGAAACCTGCTACTATTCGGTTTCCGTAGTTCAAATTGCAGAATGAGGCTAAAACTATCCTACTAACAAAAATGAAAAAAAAAATGGTTAAATAAATAATAATATTTTTTCTAGCGACTCACCTGTTTTATGGATTCGTTTGGACCCCGAGATGTCGCTTTTGCGTGGTACGGTGATATCTCAGCCTGACTACCAGTGGCAGTACCAGCTACGTCACGAGCGTGACGTCACGGCCCAGAGTGAGGCTATCGACGCACTACACAATTACCCCGAACCAGCCACTAGGAAGGCGCTCACTGACGTCATAGAGAATGAACAGACGTATTATAAGATTAGGTGCCGGGCTGCGCATTGTTTGACTAAGGTGAGAGAAGAACACACACATTTCACTTTCGTTTATTTGTATTTTTAACGACTTCCAAAATGGAGGAGATTATAATATGTTCGTAGCATATATTTGTTTATTTTTTTTTATGTTTGTCCACCGATTTCTTAGTCAATTGTGGACCAATTTTGAAAATTCTTTTAATTTGATAGGGTATGCTCTCGAGGTGAATCCATATATATTTTTTTTTACTTTGCTTGGATAGTTTTTGAGTTAGCTTCAATTATACGCATTTTTTCCCACTAGTATGTGGATGATATGATAAGTTTCTGTCACTGTTGTTTACATAGCAGGTAGTGGTATTCAAATTTGTGTGGGTAAGGTACCATAAGTTATGGTACCTATTTTTCACTTTTTAGTTATGGTCCATAACTAAAAAGTGAAAAATAAAAACTTATTACAAAAAAAAAAACAACCGATTTCCAAAAAAAAAAAACACTACAATGTGAAAAATAACTTTAATTTCGGAAATCGGTGTCTTTGGTTCTGAAATTTCGTTTTTTGCGTTTCGTTTCGTGTTTTAAACTCTTGCCAAATAAATGTTATTCTTTTTTTCTTTTCTTTGCTTAAAAGTGTATGTTTCAAAGCAATGGTAGAATTTTCATTAACGATTAGAATTGTTACGGAGTTGACTATACTGTGTCCCATAATATGCTCACCTGGTGTTGTCGCGATTCGAAGTACCCAACGACACCGCTGGTATAGCTTATGAATAATGGCTCTTAAGACAAAAACTTTAAGAATCAAATTAAAACAATTCTAAAACTACATACTTTGAGGTCAAGAATTTTTCGGGCGTTTTCTTACATATTCGCACACCTCTAATTCGTACGAAATCGTGTCCAAAGTGCGGCTGGCTAACATCTCACTTCATAAAACAGACATCACGATTTTAAGAAAATTTCACTTATTTATAGGTGGCAAATGCCATGATAAGTTCATGGGCGGGCCCGCCGGCCATGTTGACGATATTCCGCAAGATGTTCGGCTCGTTCGCTGCGCCGCACATCATCAAACAGAATACCTTCGACAACTTGCAGCATTACTTCTTACAGAAGACTATACCAGTCGCTATGGCGGGTGAGTACTTTGAAAAAACGATGTCTTTACACCAAAGAAATATCAACTTTACCTCTATTGAAATAAAGTCCAAAAATTCAATGAGCACTGGTCCGCCAGAGCATTAGGATGCCTTACCACCACAGATGTGCAAGGATGCATAGCGAGTGATATGCTTGAAACTAACCAATAACAGCTTAGCTCAATCTATGAAAATGAAAGCCTAAAAGCAAACTTAGGCATGTGGTTAAGTTTATTTAGTTTCAACTCTATTTCGACTTACTCAGAGTTGATATTTCATTAGCAGTGAAACCTAACAATATTTTTATTTCCTACAGGTTTGAGGAACATTCACGGCATCTGTCCGCCCGAGGTGGTGCGATTCCTACTGGACCTGTTCAAGTATAATGACAACTCTAAGAACCATTTCTCTGACAATTACTATAAGGCGGCTTTAGTCGATGCTTTAGCCGCTACAATTACACCTGTTATATCCGTTTTGCAACCTGTAAGTAACAGAAATACTTTTAATATTACTGTTATGTTATGTATGGCCAATAAGCACCTTGACATTGCTTTTAGCGATAAGACTGCCGTTTGATTCGTAATGTATCTTGTTGTTCGTCTATTCGGTCGACAATAAAGAATATCTATCTATCCATCTGTCTATCTAAAGTAATATATCCACCTACCTATCTATATATATATCCATGATAGATAGATAGTTATAGAAACCTATCTATCTTGCAATCGGCCTAATCGGGCTAATCTGAAAAAAGCGAATAATAATTTTATTGCTAACTTAGATAATTATAAAGTCTTAAAGTTTGTCATATAATGTGCAGTTCGCCTTTAGCATTCCTTATGCTGAGTTTACTTTACAATTTTTTCTCAGAGATCGTTAGATATGCAAACACCAAAAAAATTACGTGTAAAAGTGTCTTAAAGATTGCAGTTGTAAAGTGATATCATTTAATTTAATTATTACTAAAAACATCTTCATCATTTTCAGCTGAAAGACGTCCACTGCTGGACATAGGCCTGCCCAAAAACATCTTATAATAATTTACACCCTTTCTGCATGCCTTATTGCCCAATTCTTTATTAAAATAATTATTTTTCTCCAGGGTGCTCCCATAACAGCGGACTCCTTATCAGCAGACACAAGACTAGTCCTAGAAGAGATAACGCGAGTGCTTAACTTAGAGAAAGTGTTGCCCTGTTACAAAAACACGGTGACTGTCAGTTGTTTGCGCGCTATCAGACGGCTGCAGCAGTGCGGACATCTGCCGAGCATACCGACTGTGTTCAGAGCGTATGCGGCGTATGGACAATATATTGGTAAGGAGCTTGATACTAATCTATAAATACTAATAAATTCCTGGCCACAATTTCTTCGAAAACTCAGACCAGTACCCTAATTGCGTAACTTATTTTCGTAAACAATTATGCCTAATTTGTTTCATTTTGACAGTTCAACAACATTCATTATGTTATTTACGTTGGTGAGCAGATTTTTTCTTCCAATTTATGAAGCAATCGATTGCTTCATTACACGTGGACCTTTATTACACGTTGATTGTTTCAAATCGAAACAGATTGTGATTTACGCAATTATGGTACAGGATATTTGGTTACTTAGGAGGTAACCAAATATTCTGGTCTGACCTTTTTATTTTAGTCAGATACCTGACTAGGTCTCTTTCTCTCACATTGTGCAATATTAATTAGTAACTTAAACCAAAACTACAGAATGGTGGTTTTTGCCACTAAAAGAAATAAGATGGGCAAGATAAAACCGTGGGCTTGTAGTAAGCAAGTAGTCGGGTAGTCCTCATGCCACATTTCTGCATATTTCTTAACAACTCATTTATAAAGAGACAAAATTGAATTGCGAAAACCGCCCTTACTACTACAGAATAAAGGTGGTTCAAGGTCAACCACCTCACGGTAACACCCCCGTCGTGATGTATAACTTAGTAACAAAATTCTCCCTAACACAATTTACATAATGTTTACAGACGTAAGACTAGCCGCCTTCGAATGTCTCGTAGACTTTGTCCGAGTGGACGGTAAACCTGAGGACCTCTCATCCTTACTGACGGCAGTAGAAAGTGATGCGGATCCCTGCGTGAGGCACGGATTAGCTCGCCTCCTTATCAATATGCCTCCCTTTGAACGAGCTCAAAGACATCGGCTTGACACTGAGGCTGTAGTACATAGGTAAGTTCAGTATGGTAGTAAATAAATAACACATCAAGTTTTTGATTATTTGGCTTTGTAAAGCGTCGTCTCTTTCACTCATGCGTACGTCTCTTTCTAAAACTGTATGTACCGTTTTAACGCCTTGATGTTCTATAGTAGTTTACTGCTAAATGTCGGTATGGGTATACACAACAGAAATAATATTGTGTGTAGTAAAACCTCCGTATTTGACCTGTACAGTACTACTGTACTGTACAAGTCTAATACGGAGGTGTACAGGTACAGTATTTCTATTTTGTTGATGTCCCTTGGGTATCATCGGAATTCCGAATACAAACGAGCGCTAATTTCCATGTCCAGTAATTATTAGATTTATCGTGTATAATAATTTGGATTCAGAACTAAGTACTTTATTGTTGTTTTGTTTTGATTTCCATGTGAACTATATAGGTAAAACTATTTTCCTATCTGTCGTCCCTGCGAATTTAGTGGCTTCCGTTCTATTAAAAAAAAATATATATTAAGATAAAAAGAGTATTAACAACTCTATATACTTCCAAGTCGATTGAGAGCGTCCGGTCGGTAACTGATAGAATTAATCTGACAACTAACGAAACACGAAGTTTACTGAGGGACATTAAGAAAATAGAAATACAGTACTCCTGTACAGTACTGACTAATTGAAAGTAACAGACTCCCTAAAACTGAAGGCAAAGGTCTATTACGCGATCGGAGCAGAAGTTTCTTTTTTACATTAATTTATATTTCTTGAGTTGCTTTTTTACGAGCGATCTACTTAACGTAAAAGTAACATCACATTTCCTATTACAGACTATGGAACAACATAAATTGCCTCCTATCAAACGATGCCAGACTTCGCTGCGACCTCGTAGATCTATATTACACGTTATACGGGCTCAAGAGGCCTATCTGTGTACCACTGCCAGAAATACAGGCTATGATGAAACAAATGCACCATAAAGAACGGGAAAGGTTAGAACGAGAGAGGGAGAGGGAAAAGGAGAAGGAAAGAGAAAGAGAACGTGAGAGATTGAAGGAGTTGGAGCCTAAACCTGTGATTAAGCAGGAGGTTGACGATGTAAGTATATTGATTAGTTTAGCTGCTTATTGAAAAGGCATATAAAAAAAACTCATTATGTTACAGAGGATGTAGCGGTTACACCGCCACATACAAACTACGCATCAAAGACATGACGTCACACAAATCCTGCATCGCGCAGTTAGAGTTTACCGAGCGATCGACATATGTACAAGATTTCAACTTCCAACCGATGGGCAGTTGCCCGCCAGACACAACACCCGTCTGGTCGGAGGATCCTCCCTTTTCTATGGTGGATGAGTGAACTTTACACCCTGTTCCTCATACTCCTAAAAGTTTATCTGTTTTCGTTTGACCATTAATAGCCTAATTGAGGTTTAACTCCACTATAAAGCTCAACACACATACAAGGCGGGTGCGTGTCGGGCGTGGGTCGGGACGACAGTACGGCGAGCTTGTATAAATTGTAATTCCTTGTATTATATGAATGTCAGCACACGAAACGCGTGCGCGGGTCGGGCGTGGAGCAGGTCGGAAGCGGGAGCCGTGCACGCGTAGTACGCGTGCACACGCACCCGCATTGTGTGTGTGTTGAGCTAAATGGAAGAAGCAAATAGCATAACAGTTCGTCTTCTTAAATAATTCTGTTCATTTATTAGTATAGAAGATATTTAAACTTTGGCGCTAGGGGACGTGCGACGGATGACATTTTTGACAAAAAAAAAAGTGACACTCCAAACGTGGAACAATTTAAAAAAATACTTCCAAAACCTTTAAAGTAAAAATACTTGCATAGAACATTGATCCGTAACGTAATATAAATAAAGAACACAATCGCGTTTACAAAAATGAGGTGTCGGTAACGATGTCGCGAGTTCAATTGTTTATTCCCACCTCAGAAATGCCCAACGCGCCAAAGAAGTTTTCACTTCAAAAAAATAAATTTTTGTTACTCCTTCCAATAGGAAGGAGATATAATAATACAACAGGTCAACCTTTCTGATTGAATGTAACAATCAAATGATAGAGAGCCATCTTCCTAATGCTTCAATTTCTCATCACTTTTCATGCAACCAAAAACTTCTCTCACATAAAAATTATTACAGGTAAAATACGAACCGGAAGTACCAATGGACACAGGTCTGCCTATGTCTGGATTAGACAAGATGGTAGACGTGCCTCTAGATGACATGTTGCCGGTGCCACTGTCCAGTATCAAGGAGGAAGATGCCAAGATCGACGTCACGAGCGTCCCCAGTGAACTGCCCATCAGGGTTTTTAGTGTAAGTTTTAACCGTTTTGCATTGACATATCATAATAATGAGTAAAGAAACTATGCTTCGTGAATGACTGGTTAACTTACGTAGCGCGTTGTGGCGTTATTTTTACTTTTTCAAATTGTTGAATGTGTATGTTTATTTTTACTTTGACTTTTTTCTATCTGGGCTGATTAGTAATAATTTTGTGATATGTTTTAAATATGAAAAAGTACTATACTTACTCCATTTATTATAACATTAGACAAATAACGGTCATCATATCACCCTTTTGTTATTTCGATATGAACGTAAAACTCCGTTATTTAACGATACATACAAAACGATGTCATCTGTTTACCATTTCCAATAAATAAATAAACTTGCAGTAATTTCAACAATATACATGATAACTGTCGTTATTTAGCCGTTCTTGTCTAATGCTATAAAAAAGGAAGTATAGATCCTTTTTGTAATTCCTGCTCAGTAAACTACACGACCATAGTAACAATTTGAATTTTGAACCGCCTTAAGTCAGAAATTAACTTGTTACTACTGTGCGGGTTCACCTTATATCCTCAAAATAGAAGGTATAAACATTGAAGACAAAACAGATTCATTATAATACTAAAATTGCGGTTTTTCCATGCAGGAGGACAACAAACGCGAGTTTATGACTGACAACGCTGTGGCATTGCCTGGTATACCCGGTACTTCGGGCCCAGTTGGATTCGAACCAGGCATGTTCCGACACGACAAAGATGACATGGGGGCTCCTAAGGTAAGCAAAATATAGAATAGAAAATGTTGTAGAACTTAGGAAAAAATATCTGTCGTAGTAAAAAGATCAGCTATCAGATCAGATAAAAAAAGTAAAGGAGAGCAGAGTGCGCCAAACGTACTTTAGTATCGTCACTCGTCATTTTAAATGTAATGCATCTTCTTTAATAAAACTAAATTAATCAATTTAGGAAAAATCTATATATATATATAAAGAACAGTCCTGACTCACTCACTCACTGACTCACCCAGTACAAACTGATAAATAAAATTACAATTAAGTAATACATTCAATACAATTACAGACAAAGAAGAAGAAGAAAGAAAAAAAGAAGCACAAACATAAGCACAAGCACAAACACAGCAGCAAAGAAAAATTAAAGGAACATAAAGACAAGGACCGTTCCTTACCTCCCCGACCTCCCTCGAGCACGGAACATTTGAAGATCAAAGAGGAGACACGGGAGACTCTCAGTTCGTTCAGCTCGAGCCAAAGTCCCTCAGAGGATATCTCGTCAATGCCTAGTAATATGAGTTTTTAAATCTTCCTACTTTTAATTATAACGTATTGTATGTAAGTTAATAATCCAGCGGAAACGTTTTGATGCTGACGCTGTGATAGTCACCAATCAGAACTATGTTTCATGACGCGACAGCACCGGATCTAATTTTTTTTTTGAGGCGGGGCAAACACTGCCGTCTGCCACCCCCCGAGAATCTTTTATGAGGATGCGCTAAGTTAGCCCCCGCGAAATTAAAATTTTCTCAAAATGAACATTTTGGCAGCAACTTTTAATCAAATTGTATCGATCGATAATGCGCCAATTCAACAGGGGCGCCAATACTGTTGTAAAAAAGAAAATAAATAGAAAGATTGTAAATGTGCTGTGCGTCTCATTTATTGCAAAGTTGCTGTGTGTATCACCCAGGATGCACTTGTCTGCTACGCTTGAATTTGTCGCCCCTTGAAGTTGGTGCCCGGGGCACGGGCCCCGGCTTGCCCCCCCTAGATCCGGGGCTGTGACGCGATACTAATAATCGTCCAATTATGACGATTCTTTTCTCAGCGCTTATACCGTAGAAATAAAACTATTGTATAAAAAGAATGAGTAGTTTCTGCTTAGTCCCCAATAATACATGCGTAAGTTTATGTATGTATGTTTATTATGACATTTATCTACTAATCTACTTCATGAATCTGTCGTGTATGTTAATTGAACAAAGTTCTTAATATATCAAGGCTAAAGTCTCAAAAAATAACGTCTCTTTTTGCATAACTTATTTATTTTAAGACGCCAAAACAGACCGTGATGAGGTATCATTGCTTCTCTTTTTAGCATCAATCTTTTATACTTTGTAAATCTGATACACTGATTGTATTTTTCTTATCATTACATATTCATTCTACTATTACTACTGTCTTAAGACTATGGCGTTTACACGGCAATGATGATCAATACGTTATTTTATACTGTTTATAATTTTAGGATCACATGGAAAGAAAAGAAAAAAAAAACCGGCCAAGTACACACGGCTACACATCAAGCTATACATTTCCAGTATAAGCTGACGTCGCATTGTACGGAAATCCTATACAATACGAAATCAGCATAAACTGGAAATGTATAGCTTGATGTGTAGCCGTGTGTACGAGTCGGACACGCACACGAATGGTTCCGTACCACCGTACAATATTTAGCAAACAACCATTGTATTACGTAGCTCTACTCAGGCGTAGGTTATTTTCATCGATAAACAGTAGTGACATATATTTCATGTTTGTATAAATTAAGAAGCAGTACATACATACTTCATGGAAAAATATTTCTGAACGTGGCGAAAGATTTTAGTATGACATTAAATAAAATAGATCTTGTTTTTTTGTGAAAGGTAAACCGTGTTCGTTTTTCAATCCCAGATAGTAATTTGAAATTTCAAATGCTTGTCGTTTGTTTTTTCTATTTGGAGTTTGACATTTGCATCGGTAAATCTGGGATTTGATATTAAATCTGAGATTTAAAAACGAACTTTACGTCTCATTGTGAATAGATTGTGATTTGTGATCATTTGGACTTAATTCTAAGTAAGAGATTGAGGTATTTTGAAAATATGCTTGGGAAAAATTTAATAAAAGGAAATATATATTTTAAGCAAAGTAAAAAGAAGAAAGTATGTTAAATATAAGTAAATAAAGAAATTATAGGATTCATTTCAAGCGTTTTATTCCTAACACACAAGTGACAAAAATAATGATGACCTAAATCAGGTATCTTTTTTTATATTTCATCTCCTAGTTGACCTCTGAGATCATGACTACTTAACCGGGCTTTCCTATGAGTGCCTTAAACTACTACACTTAAAACCTCCAGCCAGGGGTTATTCAACTATGCTAATTAAAACTAGGTGAACGCTCGCTAAGGGCACCCCCTGTGGGGTACGAACCTCGGCTTAGGGCGTCAACCGGAGGGAGGACATCAAGGATGGGACGGGCTGGAATAATAATATGACTGTCGCGGTCTGTTTGGTAGACGATTACCAGCAACCAAGATAAAAATATCCATAAAAAAATAAAACGAAAAGGAACATTTTGTATAAAGTAATAAACAAATAATAACTATGTAATAAACAAAAGTAACAAAGTAATTATTATTAATGTTTTTTTTTTACGTTGACTTATCTGTCTGAAATCTGGATTAAGTTGGTGGAAACTAAAACTCAATATTTTTATTTACAACAAAGCCTATCTATAATGTTCCAACTGGTTCCAACTGCTGGGACAGGCCTCCTCTCCTCGAGAGGGAAAGGGCTGTAATCTACCACGCGGACCCAGTGCGGGTTGGTAGATGTCACATGTCTTCGAATTTTTGGTTCTAGGACATGCCGGTTTCTTCACGATGTTTTCCTTCACCGTTTTGAGAGCAGTGGTGATGAGATTATTAACACAAAGTAAAGCGCTGGCCTGGGTTTCGAACCCACGACCACTAGGCCATCACTGCTCTCTATTTTATTTTAAAAATAAGTTTTAATTAAAAAAAATACTGTTTACTTAAGGTCGGCACAAAATAGGTCGGATTCGGACCGCGGGCCGCCATTTGGGGACTCCTCGAGTCCTGACCCAAATTGGGTTATAGAAATGACAAGAACGTTTCTTATTATTTTGTAAAAACGTAATTCCATTTGCGTAAGATAATTTTATACGTACCTATTTACGTAAGATTAAATCGTCAGTGTTTCAGTAAGTAGGTATTTGTTTAACGAGGCTTGCTTGCGCAATCACAAAAAAGATAAATACAATCAAAATAATACTGTGTTGTTTAGGCAACCTGTACCCTAATTGCGTAAGTTGCGTAACTTATTTTCGTCAACAATTAGGTAACTATGCCTTATTTGTTTCATTTTGACAGTTCAACAACATTCATTGCGTTATTTACGTTGTTGAGCAGATTTTTTTTTCCAACTTATGAAGCAATGAATTGCTAATCTATTTCAAATCGAAACAGATTGTAAAGGCTTGTGCAGACCAGCGCGACTTGTCGCGCGACACAAAGACACCGCTCGTCGCGCGACGAGTGGTGCCTTTGTGTCGCGTCGCGTGTCGCGCTGGTCTGCACGAGCCTTGATTGTGTTGTATTACGCAATTAGGGTACAGCCCAGCGGTTAAAACGCGCACTGCGAGCGAGAGATCGTTAATTCAAACCGCACTTTTGACGAGAACTTAACTCCATAAATAAGGTACAATCTATCCAATATTTTACTACGATGTTTATTTAGTGGTAGGTACCTTAAAAAATTGCGGAACTACATTTTTTTTTTACATGAATGCTGTTTTTCTGGTTCTTTTTTTGTCGTGACCATAACCGTTAGGTACTGCATGAATAAAATGTTCATAGATAATTTTATAATCTGTGCCCTGTTGATGGCAATAAGCTCGCCCCCGAAGGCGACGACGTAGTTGTAGGTTATAGGTCACGATTGATATTTGATACTATAAGTCTCCTGAGGTATAAGTAGACAGTGGTGCCGATTCTCTTGTCACAAATGCCTCTAAACTAGACTAAAAATCACCAAAATTTAGTTTATTCCTGTCAAACGACGATTTCCCATTCTGAAATAGGTACCTAGACTAAAGTGATACAATTTAACTATATTTTAGTTTGACAGCACTAAGATGGTACTGAGATATTAATTTAGTGAAAATGGTAGTTTTGCTATTCTGAATTTGACGTTTTTCACCTATTTTAAATCGCGACTAAAAACGTGTGGAATAATATTGGTTGTCATGAACTTTAAATTCACATCAACACCTCGACTTCAAATGCAAAAACAGTACTGAATCTTTTTTTTTTCGTTTGCTTATATTTCGAAAACGGTGAGTCCAATCGCAAAAATAATGAAAAATTCGACCCCATTCATAAACCTTTAAACCCCTAACACTCTACATGTAGGTAATATTTTTTCTTATTTTCCATACAAAAAGTGAAAAATTCCATATAAAATACGTCGAGGCTGCCCCCCCTGTAACACGTGTGGAGTCGCGATTGTCAAATTCGATTTAGATGTGTCAATAGTAGATTGTTTGCTAAGAGAGCAAACAACTATTTTTAAGGCGAGAGTGTTTCTTTGAATCCAGAGCGGAGCGAAGGATTCTAAAGTAGAATCCTGAACGCAGCGAGGGATTCAAAGTACGTCACTCGAGCTTAAAATAGTGTTATTCCCGAGGTGAACACTACTTTTTAAAACCGTCTATAAGAAAAAAAAAAGTGTGATCCGACCCCCGTCAGGGACGAAGTTCCTTCTCAAGTAAGATTTTTTTTTAAATCGCTACCGCCATCGTGGATTTTCATTTTGACCTCACCATCGGCTTTAACACCCTCGAAAACTATGAAAAAAAAGTTTTCTAAGCCGCCATTTTGGATTTTCATTTTGACCATATTCACACTTTCTCTCTCTCTCTTGCCAGCCAGTTACTTGTTTATACAATGTTCCTGTTTGATCTCTTTGGTAATTGGAACATTTACTAGCACCACATTCCAAATTCAAATCACTTTTAATCCCTAGGGATTAAAAAGCTATTATAGTCCCTGTTTACAAAGAATAAACTAGCTCTTTTTGAATAGACGTGCTAAAAATAGTAGATTGTTATACGAGGGGCTAAAATAACCCATTGTAACGAGGTAGTTTTACTCCCGAGCTTTAGCGAGGGAGTAAATAGAAACCGAGTTATAATGGGTTTTAGCGCCGTGTGTTACACTCTACTTTTCACAACGATTGCGAGAAAATAAAATAATCCAATACAATATTAATTTACCTTTATAAAATTCAAATCTGTAAATGCGATTATCGCCATTTTGATGACAGTCGAGGTCGAGACTAAAAACATAAAAATTGGGGATTTCGAACATCCAAACTCCACCACAGGGGCAGTGAATACTACATCATTTAATTATTTGACGAGTTCATCCATTGTTCAAGTTAAATAAGTAGTGGTAATTAAGTTTTTGACATCCAAAGTCGAAGTTTCGCGCCAATCGTGCGAGTTTACATTTTAACTTTTCACAAATATCACACATACACATGTAGATACGATTTAAAATGTGACAAATATTATTAAAAATATTATACACAACTAGAAAATGCCCAGATCTTAACGTAATATACGAACACAGGTCCAATAACACGTAATATTCATTACCACTACTCAATTTGTGTTAAAAATCGCCGATCATTTTTTTTTTTTATTGTGATGATGTGCGAAAACGATTATGGCAAACGATTTTTTTTTTCAATTTTGATCGACTCGATTAATTAATATTTCGAATATCAGAAATCGAAAAATTAAATAGAATTGTTTTAAGCATTAAATTAGAGATTTTTTTTAAAGATTTCGCGCCAATGACTTTTTTATTTCTTCTGTAGCCGCAACGCAATGCTCGCATTCTACCGAAGAGATAGCCGCATTTAGTTCCATTTTCAAAAATAAAATGTTCTTCTTTTTTTTGTGAACAAGTAATAAGTCGAGTCCATACTCATGATTATTCTACAAAAGAATAAAGACTTTTTAATTTTTCAAGGCTCGTTGGAAAAAACAAAAATTTAAAAAAAATTACTTTTTCCCCTAGAGCAAGAAATGCAATTTTTTCCCCGCTCTGGTACTCTACAATGACGGCCTTTTTGAGCAAGAGGAGTGAAAAAAATTTTTAAATTTAGAGAATTTATTTTGCAGAATAGCTTTGAGATTCTCATAGTCAAAGTAAGGAATTTAAGTGATAATTTAGTTAGTTTAGTTCGATGTACAAGAGAATCGGCACCATTGTCGTATAAACTAAGATCGAATAACATGCAACCATACCAGAGCAGAACGTTCGTTGGTAACAAAACCTCACTGAGCATTTATCATAGTTTTGATCAGAATAGACAGAAGAATACCTAGACAAAATGACAGATAAACAATCAAAATCTGTCATTTTGTCTATTCTTCCGTCGACAAAACCCGTAGAAAACCCGCTTCTATGGTTGTCATGCTAAGCGTGCAATTCAGAGATCAGAAATTATAACCACGGTGGTTACGACGTCATATTCATATCCGGCAGTCAACATCTTTTTACCCGACAGCAAGAAAGGGTTATGTTTTGGCTGATAGGTAGATGATGATCGAATAGCTCAAGTCTAAACTGGTGTTTAATTTACTTCGTCTGCGTCTATCTACTTCATACTTAAATGAGAATTTGATGCCGAAACCTCGAACGGTCAGTTGACCCCTGTAACTTAAAACTGTGGCTTTGTATCAAATTACTTAGCTTGAATTTCTAATCTACCTACCTTTAACATACGGTAGCTGTAGTACGACTATTATGGTGGTTAATTAGAATTAGAGAGGCAACAAAACAAACCGAGCTGATAACATAGGTATAATTATGTGGTACCTTCCTTTATATTTTCTTAATGAAAAAAAAACAGTGGCACTCCAGGAGTGCCGACAGAAGTCGAAATTTGAAAAAAATCGGCACTGCGGTTATAAAGGCGTTGAAGTCTTTTACTCCACGCACCGCGGTAATCAACGCGTTGATGTCTCTTACTCCACGGTGTCGGTAAATTGCGTTACAGTGTCGCGAAATAAATGGTTTAGTCCCATCTCAAAAATGCCCAACGCGCCTAGAAGTTTTCACTTCAAAAACAAAAGCACAGCCTAACCTGGGGATCGATACTGACACCAAATCTGGGATTCTCGTCCTTAGTAGACTACTAGGTACTTAGATGAACGGTGCAGTAAATTACTTCGGTTTACTTCAAACACCCGCATATTGGAGGTAAACAGAAGTTCGCTTTTTGTCCAGGCACCAAAATGAACAAATCCATTGCTCAAGTTCTGTTTTTCACAAATATTTGGTATCATTAGTCTATAGCAGTCCACTGCTGAACATAGGCTTCTCCAATTACACGCCATTCAACTCGCACAAATAAGTATATCGTACAAGCTTCTGCCCGCGACTTCGTTCGTCGATAAAATATAGCCCATGTTACTCGCTGATAATGTAGCTTTCTATGAGTGAAATAATTTTCAAAAAAGATAAAAGAAAGAAAGAAAATGTTTATTTGGACACAGTTCGTAAAACACAAAATACAAACTGAATAAAAAAGTGAAAATAATCTTTTAACAATAATGTGTGTGCCTCACGGCTACGCCAAAAAGGTTCATTTCAGCGTTAATGCCAGACAAATGCAGTTTGACGCTGGTTTTCTAATGAACCCTAAAGGGCAAGTGACGAGGAGTAGTTACAAACAGTTTCAACGTACCAAATACATAAAATTGGTAAAGTCGTTTTTGAGTTTATCCATTACAAAGAAACATACAAAAAATCAAATCTTTTCTTTTTACAATATTAATTTAGATAACAACTCTGAACTCATCAATAGCCTACGTAGGTAACCGAAATTAATTTCTTCCTATTGACTGCCCGCAGTGATCAAATGAATGTCAATTTAAAGAAACCGTATCGAGTCGAGACTCGGCGCGGACGCAATAATTTAACAAAATACTCTGCGGCAGTATCGCACTCACACCCACAGAGTAGAGACTGGGGGAAGTTCACAAGTATTCACAAAGAAAAAGGCCAGAGTTCACTCGCGTTTTAGACAACGTCTGATAAGCACCGCTAAATGAGTTGTTGAGTGATTATTTAAATAATATTTAAATAAACGAAAAATAAGTGGAAATATAATTTTAAGTTTTATTGCGCCTTGTGAATAAATAGTGAAGAAATGGCGTCTTTACAGAATGGATATTCTAAAAAGAAGCAATTGGATGTGGTGATTGTTGGTGCAGGGTTGGTAAGTAACCAGACCAGCTCCCTAATTGCGTAACACACGATCAATAACAATCTGTTTCATTTGAACAGTTCAACAACATCATTGCGGTATTTACGTTGTTGGGCAGACAAATTTTTTGAACATAATATTATGAAGCAAAAAGGATTAGGAGCAATAGTTTTCAAAAATATTCAGATTTTGGTTGATTGTATGTTAGGTACGCAATTAGGGTACAGGAATTTTATTGTAGATATTTGTTTTACGATAGTTTGTTGATATTGTTGATTATATTATAGCACATCGATCGTAACAATTTAATAAAATATACCTAAGTACCTACCTATGGTCTTCTGAAGATTTGGTTTTAAGTTATGAACCTGTGTGCCTAGTGTTCTAATTCTCATAAGGATGACACATGTATACTTATTTATTTATTTATTATTAGATATTTATGTAGGTATCTCATGGTACCTCTACCTACTTCCCTCTGCTAAGGGAATGGGAAAATATTAAGATGTTGACTGAAGCAGTGAGTATTTTTTCTTCGAGTTTTTTAGTTGGTCCCTATAATACTACATTTTTGTAGGTACAGACGCCAGCACATCAAGCTATCCGAAACTGTCAAATTTTCCCAATCAACTTTGAACCTTACACTTCAGCGATAAAGTTGAAAATCTATTAAATAAATTTGACAGATTCTAGTAGCCTGATGTGCTAGCGTCTGTACGTTAAATAAAAAAATATATATATCATAGGTAAGCTATACTTAATTACCTACCCCCGTCACAGATTACCCCCCGTTATGTAAAATTAATCGACTGAATCGCTATTGTGTTTAGTGTGTGTAACTAGCACTTCTGTATGTACCTAAGTAGGTAGGTACTTTGTTGTTTGTTTACCTCCTTTTATTCTTTGCTGACCCAGTACCCTAACTGCGTAATACAACACAATCACAATCTGTTTCGATTTGAAACAGATTGCTAATCCATTGCTTTATAAGTTGGAAAAAAAATCAAAATGAACTGTCAAAATGAAACAAATTAGGCATAATTGTTTACGAAAATTAGTTACGCAATTAGGGTACTGGTCTTGTCCGAAGGTTACAGCTCATTAATTTAGGAAGTAACTATGCAAATTGTTACGCAAGACTGCTAGCTTATTAGTTGCCACCAAAACGAGAAAAACCTTCAAGAATAATCGGTGATAATAAATTCATAGTTAAGTGATAAGGACGACCTTCTATTTATTTAATAATATACATCTTACACTAAAATATATAAATTATGTACAAGTATATAGAGGAAAAAAATAAAATATTCATTGGGCATCTAAAAATTCATCCGCATCGTTGTCAGTGGGAAAAGTGCCCAAAAGGCTGGCAGCATTGCCACGTTGTATGGCAATGCTAATTCTTTGACCTTAAAATTGGCCAGCCCTCTAGTCAGGTGAAGAGTCGACCAACCGCTTGGCGATGTCCCGGAATACTCGATGAGCACTCGGACCCCACGGCCCTAGTGGTTCAATCCCAAACGGCTCAAAAATATAGCTAGCAGTAAGGTTGTTTTAATGTTATAGGTATATATCAATTACCCTCGGCTCGGTTGACGGCAATAGGCTTCAACATAACTGGCGAAATGTGGGTGTATCTACTACAAGTACACCTCTGCCCAACCCTTCGGGGAAACAAGGCGTGATGTTATGTTATATCAATTAGGTTTACCTTCATACTTCGGAAACACGAAATTCTAATTAAGATCTAATAAAGATTACCTTGATCTTATTATCTCCGATATTTTTTATCTAAAACATGTTCCATCAATAAATAGATTACCTATATGCCAAGTGCAGCAATGGCACAGGTTAGATAAACATCACCATTTCAGCGGAAAGACGTTCAGTGCTGGTCAATGGCCTCCCCCAAGCGTCGCCACATCGACCGGTCCTGTGCTTCTCGCAACGATCTGATTCAGGCGAGCTTTACCAGGACATCGGTCCAATTTGTAGGAGACCCAGTTTGTGACTTACGGTACACGGTCGCCACTCCAAAATATTTCGGCTCCATCGGTCGTCCGTTCTACGAGCAATGCGCCCCTGCTCACTGCCACTTAAGTTTGGCAATTCTTCGGGCTATGTCGGTTACCTTGGTTCTCTTGCGGATCTCTTAATTTCTGATTAGATCTCATAGGAAAACTCTGAGCATAGCCCTAATCATTGCTATTTGGGTGGATCCATCTAATTTGGTCTATTGTGACCGACCAAGTTTCAGTGCCGTAAGTAATCACTGGCAACACGCACTGGTCAAAAACTTTTGTTTTGAGACACTTGCGGTATGTGGGACGAGAATACCTATGGAGAAGAACGGGCAAGAAACTATGGACACTCCTTTAAATTATATTTATCGTTACAAAATACACTACTCAACAAAGTCTAAGGAACAAGTCAACTACATCAACTTATTTAAGGCCAGCTTCCGCCAGCGGCTTCGGCCGCGTGATATCTTTATAAATTATAGCCTTTATCTACATAAATGATTTCCCAGAAGTTATAAATCATAAATGTGTACTGTTTGCCGACGATACTACAATTATTATCAAAGGGCACGATAAAAGTTGTATGAACAAGAAATAAACAGTGCTCTTCAAAGAACTATAGAGTGGCTAGAGGCTAATAATTTAAAAGTTAATATTAATAAAACAAAATTTATGCAATTTCATACCTATCGATCAAAACCGCAGGCCCTAAATATTTCGGGAGGTACCTGTTCAGGATAAAGCGGGAGGAAACGCCCGGGTGTCGTCACTGTGTGGATCGCCCGGAGGACACGGTGGAGCATACGGTGGAGGTCTGCCCGGCTTGGGCAGGGCATCGCCGTGTCCTCGTGGATGCGATCGGCGGCGGTGATCTCTCGCGTCCGGCCCTGATTCGGGCCATGCTACGGAGCGAGAGGAAATGGGAGGCCGTCACCTCTTTCTGCGAAGCAGTAATTCTCGCGAAGGAGGAGACGGAGCGCGTGAGGGAGAGGCAAATTTCGCGCCCTCGCGCCCCTAACCGCCGCAGCAGGAGACGCCCTGGGCGTCGGGAATCGCAGGAAGATTTCCGGCCACCGTAGGCGCGGGCTTGCGGACGGTGAGCAATGGGTAGCTCGCCGTCCGATAAGGACCAAGCCCGGGTCGACGGCGCGTTGTGTTCCACGCGCGCCTCAAAGAGATGTCAGCAGAATTGACGGGGTCCGCTAGGGCCAATGCCAATGCCGGGGGTTCGAAGAAAACCGATAGGGAAATCGTGGCCCCCGGCAACATGGCATAGGAAGGAACACGGGTGGGTTTTAGTCAGTAAGAGTCTGACACGCCCTCCCGCTCCACCCAGAGCGGGAGAAGTTATTTGATAATTTCCCACCCAAAAAAAAAAAAAAAAAAAAAGGCCCTAAATATATCTTATAAAGGGGTCGCCCTGGTAGAAACTGACTCTGTCAAGTTTCTTGGAGTAAATTTAGATAAATTTTGCTCATGGAAAAATCATATAAACGACATTTGTGTTAAAATAAATAATTTTACATACCCTTTGAGGCGTATTAGCTGCGAGGTATCTAGAAATGCCGCAATAACGGCTTTCCATGGCTACTCGTATATAACCTCTACTCTAAGGTATGGTATTATCCTGTGGGGTCGTTGTGTGGAGATCGATCAAGCATTCGTAATGCAAAAAAAGTGTCTAAGATCTATATTTGGGTTGAAGCAAATAGAGTCATGTCGTCCATTCTTTAGGAAATATAAAATACTAATTCTGCCATGTATTTATATATTAGAATCCTGTATATTTGTTTTCAAACATAAGAGACTTTTTCAGCAAGCGACAAGCTACTATGCCCCACGATCTATGTATACTAATAAGTTATTTCAACCGAGGACGAATCTCACATTTACAGGTAAAAACAGCTATATTATGTGCATAAAATTGTATAATAAAATACCAAATTCCATTAAAACGCTACCATTTTCTAGATTTAAAAGTAATTTGACGAGGTTTTTAATTGAAAAATGCTTTTATAGTGTACAGGAGTTTTTAGATTATAAATTGTAAGTTTTGTAAATTGCACGGTCTTTCTAAATTGTTATTATTGTTATTGTTATTGTGTGGCGAATCTCTCCCATTATTGACATGATTATTATTGACATGATTATTATTGACATTTATGATTAACATTTTATTTTATTATTACTTGTTATTTTTATTAATTTTTTCATTATGTTGACATTTATTTAATTCAATACTTATACAATTTTAATGGGATTATCTGTTTAATGACTGCATGATTATGATCAATAATAAATTTAAATAAAATGTAACTTATTTTATATTTGCACGCCGAAATTAAAGGCAGAATAAGAGAACAATTTTGTACATTTTACCAACCTTCTGTACCTACCTTATTCAGGCAAATAAATGATTTTGTTTTTTTTTTTTTTTGTTACTCAGTGTAATATAGCATTCTACCAATGAAATAATTTTTAACATCGGTCCAGTAGCTTTTGAGTTAATTCATTACAAACAAACATACAAAAAATCAAATCTTTTCTCAATATAATCTAAGTTTAGATTATAATATTAGTAAAACTCTTTAGAAGAAGTAGGTACCAGCCACAAAACTTTAAAAAATTGTAAACTTGCAATAAATAATTGTTCGAAATTTTAAAATGATCAAAACTTATAAGCAAAAGCATTTTGGAATAAGGCGGGAAAACTTCACTGGTTGCAACATACGGCGTTTTGAAAATTGATTATACTGTCCATCGTTATTTGTTTCTTGTGAAAACGATTTTCTCCGTTTATTTGTAACTTTTGTGACTCTGGAGCGTTATGTTACGTCGTCACTTAACGCGGGAAGAGATGCTTAGGGCTGTTGGTATGCTGGAAGCAGGGCGGTGAAACTGCCGACGATGTCAACAAGCAGCCAAGCGTAATTGGTCGATTATAATTATGGGCGCGGTGCAGGGGTACAGGAGATGTTGCTGAACGTCACCGAGGACGATACAGGGTCACACCTCAGAGATAAGACCGCTTTCTGTAAAATGCTGCGAGGAGGCAGCCTCAAATTGCGGCTCGTCAGCTGGTAGGAAGACTCCAGTCTCAGTACCAAGTGGTAATCAGTGACACCGCTAGGAGAAGATTGCATGAAGTAATTCATCACGGCTTCACGGTCGCAGACCGCTTAGAGTTCCAGCTCTTAGACGTGGAGATCGAGAACGTCGATTATTGTGGGCTAACGCACATTGGCACTGATCCGAGACTCAGTGGGCTCGTGTTCTTTATATTGATGAGTCGCGTTTTGGATTTTATCATGATTCAAGAAGAGTGCGTGTTTGGCGAGTTCCTGGTCGCCAGAATCGAATCCAGAATCCTCAGGAAGTTTATCCGTACCAGGGCTGGATTCATCTGGGTGGAAGAACAGACCCCGTTTTGATACGAGGAAATTTAAATGCGGAAAAATACTGTGATGAGATTGTGGTATGGTCATCTCTCACCGACAGCAGTATGGCCAAGATTTCATGTTCATGCAAGATAATACGCGTGCACACACAGCCAGGCTGGCGATGAATGTGCTTTGTGAGAATAATATCACGCTATACTTGGTCCGCTGATTTTAATCTCATAGAGCAGGCGTAGGCTTTGCTCAGAAGAAGAGCGTTTAGTGACCTTCCCCAATTTTCCCAAATTTGAATACGGACGAAGAGCTTTTGGCACATCTTTCCAGAATATGGAGTGTTAAACCACATGTGATAATAGACAACCTAATACTCAGCATGCAATCAATTAAAATTTGTATTAAATTATTAATTAAAATATATATATAATTAATAATTGTATTAGACTTTGTTGAGAAGTGTTTTAGTTACATCGTTATCTAATGTTGAATTTATAATTATATGTCAGAACGATGTAAAAAAGACGTGCACTTCTACACCAATCAGCTCAACCATTTTGAAGGGAGCTAAATGTCCAACGATAATGGGCACATGGCCATAACAACTTGGTCTTTAACCCAACTCCCACTTTGTCAACAACTTCAACCTACAACTACTACATCGGGTCGGGTTCCTTTTTTGCCAGATTTTAATGCACCCCATTCGTGCACATTTTCCGTCATTAACAAGCTCAATCAATTATTTGGTCAATTATTTGGCTGTCATGCCATTTTTCACGCCATCCAACATCATTCTCCATGGAAAACAATGAGGTCATCATCATTAGTCCGGTGCATAATGCAATTAGGTTTCTGTGAATCGATTTTCGTGACACTTTTTATTGAGTTTCTAAAAGTAAGTAAATGATGAATGAATTGGTTTTCTAGAAATTAATAATTAAATCCATTGACTATTAATTTCGTCAGATATTTTAGATTTTTTGTCTATCTCTAATGGTCTTCTACAACATCATTATTTGACTTAATCGTCAACTGGCGAGCGCGAATCTCGCGAGCGCGCGCGAGTTGGCACTTTTCGATTTTGCCTACTTTTTTTGTCGTCAACTCGCGCGTCTATATAATTTGATGTTTTAATGTATAGTCAGCTACAAAAACGTTATAACAAATTTAATTTAGTTAGGTACTTACCTACTATAAATGTATAAGAAACTTTATGAAATTTGATTTTTAAAATAAAACAAAATATACATCGTTTTGAAATCAGTTTATTATAAATCAACAGGACAAAATATAAATTATTAGTAGTATTTCCCTTACTAATTATCAACAATATCACATTGATTTGAGAATTTGGCTTATTATCTTATTATCTAGTATGTAAATTGTAAAAAACTAAGTAAATAAAATAGAAACAACGAAAACACTCCCCTCACATACTCGTATACTGAATATTGGTAAGTATAAAATATATATATATATATATATATAAGTATAAAAGCCATATGTTAATTCAAAAAAGTAAAATAGTAAGAACAACGAGTTAATCTAAGGTTTAACTAATCAAGATGCCTGATAAAAGTAACAGAACACTTTGAGAGTATTACCCGAAAAGTTTAATTGTTATAAACTTACCCCCACAGTACATCAAAATCACTAAAAACTTCCACATTTTCACACCAAATGGCATTCTTATAGACTTAATAAAAACATTTATACTCTGTAAGTATGTTTACTCCGTAAGTGCACTGTAAACGTCAGCTTAGCTTACGTAACACTAACGCAGTGTTGCCAACTCCAAAAGTTCAAATTATCGAGATCCCACGTTGAAATTATCGTTTTTTGGGCAAAATTATCGTACATACAAAAGAAAAATCCAAATAATAAAAAAAAACGTAAGTCGGCCATCAAAAAACAATGAATACTCCATTTTAAATAAAATTAGATATTTAAACAAACCTTTTTACAGTTCTTTCAACCAGATTTGACTTCCATACTGTAGGCATAAGGATGGCATTAAAAGCAAAAAAATGGTTACAATACCAACTGTTTACTGTAGCTGCCATTTGACATGCCACCAATACAATAGAAGTCAAAATCGGTTGAATGGACTGTTAAAAAGGTTTATTTATATGTCTAATCTTATTTCAAATGGATTATAGAGTCAAAGGGGAAGTATATAATTAGGCCAAGTTTCACCACTAATGGCGCTAGGAGCACAAACCGTCAACATATTTTGTCATCGTTTTTAGTTGATATTTTTGTGTTTTCATTGTAAAATTAAATTAAAAACTAGAGAGCGAAAGAGAGAGAGATACTTGTTGATGTTGACATAATTGATATTGACATTTGTTTGTTTCTTTTCTGCGTTTAATTTTGTCTGATAAATACATTTTTTTAATGGAACTTGTTTTTTCAGCAAATCGCAAAATTATCGTACATTAGACATTCATTATCGTACATCGTACCATATGCCAAATTATCGTACGCCCCCATAATTATCGTACGGGTTGGCAACACTGCACTAACGTCACTAAAATAATAACTAGGGTGCTTACTCCTGATGAACTTCGAACGACTAAACGATGTACCCGTCCCTGTCACACACACACATCACTTCCGCCATGTTAGACGTGACAGGTACATCGTTTGTAACTAAGTGCATAAGGAGTAGGCACTCAGTTTGCAAAATGAATTAGAAAGAGATAGCGCTATGACAGCTATACTGTTGTGCGCATGCGCGTTAGACGAGATAGTATGTGTCATTGGATGCGTTCCCCAGGCCTTCTCATTTCGGCCCTCTAAATCGTAATCTAAGTCAGTACTTCACAGAATCAGCTAACGCGGTCAATAAATAATTATTAATAGTTTTTGTTTTCAATCTCTTTTTATTTGACTGTACTTTACATAGACGCGCGAGTTGACGACAAAAAAAGTAGGCAAAATCGAAAAGTGCCAACTCGCGCGCGCTCGCGAGATTCGCGCTCGCCAGTTGACGATTAAGTCCATTATTTTCTTCCAACATTGTATTGGTAGCTACTTCTTTAGCCTGTGACCTATGACATAATCAAACTCGGGCAACCTTTTGGGCTTTTGTGTCATATAAATGATTATAATTATGTATATGACACAAAACCCCAAAAGGTTGCTACACCAACCAACCAACTACCAACCACCACCAACTTCGTAGCTACACTAGTACATATTTAACGAATCTGGGAGATTAAGCCTCTTGCAGACTGGAGCACAGGACAGCGCGACGCGACTGTAACAAAACATCAATTTCTAAGAAAACTTCACGGTAGAACCCGGTGTCGCGTCGGGCCAGTCTGCACGTGGATCTAAATGTTGTTCCTTTCAAGTGGAGTCTCCGCTGAAGGGTGAGCAGACCAGGGATGTGGGGGTCGTCGTGTCAGCGGTGCCCGAGCGTGTCACAGCAAAACAAGTTGCTCTAATAATAAAGGGCATGACTCGAGGGAAGTCGCCCGGACACGACGATCTTAGCATCGAACATTTTCAGCATGCGGGGCCACACCTCCCGAGGCTCCTGGGACTGTTATTTACGCTCTGTATTAGGCATTCCTACCTGCCAGAAGAACTGATGAAGACGGTGGTAGTGCCTATAACTAAAAACAAGACTGGAGATTATTCCGACAAGTGCAACTACCGCCCGATATCATTAGCTACAACCACAGCTAAAGTGCTTGATGGCCTGCTTGAGAGACAGCTTAAAGAACACCTTAATTTAAACGATGCACAGTTCGGTTTTAGACCGGGACTCTCGACAGAATGTGCGATTATGTCTCTCAAGCAGACTGTCAGGTATTACACAGATAGGAGCACGCCTGTGTATGCAGCCTTTCTTGACTTTTCCAGGGCATTTGACCTGGTTAGGTATGATATTCTCTGGCGTAAATTGAAAGATACAGGTGTGCCGGGTGAGTTAATTAATATTTTTAAATATTGGTATGACCGCCAAACTAACCAGGTCAAATGGCTTGGCGCACTTTCTGATGAGTACAGGTTGGAGTGTGGAGTGAGACAGGGGGGGTTAACATCTCCTTCACTCTTCAACTTGTACGTGAACGGGCTGATTGATGAGCTGAGTGACACTGGAGTAGGATGCTCAATCGATGGTCACTGTATCAACAGTATTAGTTATGCGGATGATATGGTGTTGCTCAGCCCATCAATAGCTGCGCTCAGAAAGCTGATGGGCGTGTGTGAGGAGTATGCGAGAGTACACGGTCTCCTGTACAATGTACAGAAAAGTGAGCTCTTGGTTTTTCAAGCCAGGGGTCGTAAACTGGGGGAAGTGGCACCTGTGCTGCTTAACGCTGTCGCTCTTCAAAGAGTGAGAGAGTTTAAATACCTCGGCCATGTGGTCACCGAGGATTTGAAAGACGATGGAGACTTAGAAAGGGAGAGGAGAGCGATGGCGGTCCGCTGTAACATGTTGGCACGCAGATTTGCGAGGTGTAGTTTAGGAGTAAAGATTACTTTATTTAAAGCATTCTGCCAAACTCTCTACACCTGCAATCTGTGGGTCAACTACACGCAGCGGGCCATCAACGCTCTCCGAATACAATATAATAACGCGTTCAGAGTGCTGGTGGGGCTCCCGCGTTACTGTAGTGCGTCTGCGATGTTTGCGCACGCGCACACAGACGGCTTTCACACTGTGCTGCGGCGCCGCATCGCTTCGCTGATGTTCCGCACGCGTGGAAGCGCCAACACCATTCTGAACGTGCTCAGTCACAAGCTGGACAGCCCCCTTCTGGGGCACTGGGTTCAAGCACAAGTGCGTGTGCCCGGGGCCCCAGTGGGCGGCAAGTACCTGAATTAAATTTTAATTAACTAATATAGTATTATAATATATTTAACTAATAATAGTTTGTAAGTCGTTTCTACTAACAACATTATGGGCCAAATGTGTCTGAAATAAAAAGATTTTGTTTTATTTATTTATTTAAAATTTTACAGGTGGGGTCTCTTGAAGCACTGTATCTAGCAAAGAGGGGTCATCGAGTTCGCCTATATGAGTTCCGCGAAGGTTAGTATTAACGACAGTTTCTTATGTTATTATTCTTTAGCCTGTGAGTTGAATTCTGAATTGATAAGTTGAATTTGTATGACTGACCCGGTTTCACGAGTCTCGAAATTCAGATAGGCACCTAACTGTATACACCGTGAAATTTGAATCACAGTTTTGCTAGAACAAACGTTGTTCAGACCATGGTCTACTACCATAATACAGCATCCAATTAAAAAAAAACATAATTGGATTTTGAAAAAACACAAAAAAAAACAAAGTTTAAAATGTCAAGATTATCGTTACTCCCTACAATACAGACACCACGCATGGGACACAGCATTGTTTACAGGGAAATGTACCTCCATAAACGAAAATTAGTAAGCAGTAGATAATCTTGACATTTTAAACTTTGTCTTTTTGTGTTTTTTCAAAAACCAATTTATGTTTTTTTTTAATTGGATGCTGTAGAATGGTAATAGACCATGGTCTGAATAACGTTTGTTCTAGCAAAACTGTGATTCAAATTTCACGGTGTATATAAAATGTATACCTAGGTACTGTATGTTAGAATGATGAAATCCTCTGTTATCTAGGGTCAACGCCTTTGTTATTGATTTTATAAGGTCGAGGATTTCGTTTACTTAAATTATATGATATCAAATAAGACAATCTGGGCACTTATAAAGTTATTATTAGAACATTTTAGACAAGTAAGATTCGAAATACTGATGAAATATTCTGCGTAAACATATCTCACTAAAACATTTTTAGGAAATTCGGAGCACGTGGCTAAGTAATTACAGCCGCACGGGTCGATCCATCAGCTACGCTTACCCGGGTTGGTCCATGGATGGGTGACCATCTTTACATACCGAGATTCCTCCGTGCCTCGGACAGCACGTTAAGCGTTGATCCCGGCTGTCATTCGTGGATCTTTGACAGTCGTTACGGGTCGTCAGAAGCCCGAAAGTCTGACAATAAGTTTTACAAATAGACAGTCGCTCCATATAAAATACTGGCATTCAGCTGCATCCGGTTAGACTGGAATTCGACCCCAACATAGTTGGGAAAAGGCTAGGCAGATTTTTTGATAACGAATATGGGTAAAATGGTTTATTTCGTATTTCCAGCAGACCACAATATGTTTTAATTTACCAAATTCCATTTAATAAAGGATCGTTCCTAGTTTTATAAAGGATCGCCTATAGATGACCGATTTTGAATTTTTTGAAGATCAAAAACAAGGTTCTATTATTACATTTTAGCGTGTTATTTGGGGTTCGATTATATATGTCACCATAAGATTGTGAGAACCGTTAGTTTGTAATCTGTCGGAATTATTTCCGTTAGATTATAAACTGTCGAAAAATTGTGAACTGGGTGAAATGGGTTAGGTTAGGTTAGAACTGTGACCAACAGCGCGCGAGCCTAGCGAGCGAAGCGAGCGGTGCTGCCGTAGCGGCCGGCGAGCGCTACTTCCAAGTTGCTCGCAGCCAGGCAGGCTATTTAATATTAACGGAAGATGCGTTACGTCGCAAGCAAGTTTGATACCAGTTCACAATTTGTCGGTTTCCCATGGAAAGATTATAAACTAGCGAAAAATAATGCGTTAAATTGTAAATGGTTCATTGCAGTTCACAATTTTTTGACAGTTTATAATCTAACGGAAATAATACCTATAGATTATAAACTAACGAATTTCATAATTATACGGTGACATAATTATACATGCCATAATTTTTTCTTCTTGCTCCAGATATCAGAAGCACCCCTCAAGCCAGGGGTAGATCCATAAACTTGGCGCTATCAGTGCGCGGGAGACGAGCGTTGAAAGACGTGGGTTTAGAGACACACATGATCAAAGAACACGGAATCCCCATGACCGGCAGACGGATCCACAGGACCGATGGATCCACCTACGTTATACCGTACGACGCGAATACCAAGCAGGTTTGTTAAAGATATAATTAATTAAAACAAAATACCGAATCAATTGCGAATAAAAGCTCAAAAAAAAAAAAAAATATGAGCATACTCAAAATATGAAATTTACTGCTTTAACACATTGAAGGACACTATATGCCCATAGGCGTCATAAAAATAAAACTTCTATTGTGTCTCATGTACTGTCCTTCAAAGTAACAAATTTTCGGACAAATTTTAAGCGAATACAAAATAAAGAAAAGACCGAATAAAATACTGAAAGTTCGAAAAATCAATACTTACAGCATTTGCTGACGTAATATTTATCCACCAGCTTAAATTGCGTTTTACCGAAAACTACAGTTAGTCATTTTTTATCGTAACTCACCTATTATAAATTTAGAATTACCCTCACACATTTTGTAAACTGTGGCGCAACCGCGCAAACAAAGACCGGTACCCTAATTGCGTAACTTATTTTCGTAAACAATTATGCCTAATTTGTTTCATTTTGACAGTTCAACAACATTCATTGCGTTATTTACGTTGTTGAGCAGATTTTTTTTTCAACTTATGAAGCAATGTATTAGTAATCTGTATCGGGTACTGGTCCGTTTAGGTACAAGAGAATATAATGTTTTGGGAATGTGGTGTTTTACATTCTCTTGTGCCGCCGAAACAGACCCTGTCACTTGCCGGCCGCTACCGCGGCACCGCTCGCTTCGCTCGCTCGGCTCGTGCGTTGTGTGGTCACAGTTCTAACCTAACCAAACCTATCTTTCAAAGCAAAACGTAAATAAAAACATGAACGAACGTATTATTTTAGCAGAAACTTTTGTTAATTAAATTAGTAATTTAATTAAATTAAAAATTTTCGTCGGTTATTTAAAAAAATCAGCTGTTTCATACATTTTGACCGTGTAGGTTGGACTTTTTTTATGGAACAGCAGATTTTTTTATAACCGATAAAAATTTCAACACAGCGGCCGGCGGCGTTCAGAATCATGTACTGAATTCATGGTAACAGTTTTCGCGTCGATGTCCCTGCCACCCTGAATTAGTAAAACACACCTTCCAATACATAAAGAATAGGATAATAAACTTATATTATTGACTTCCCTAGAACGGCTTTTCTTTTGGTGTCCCCTTTAACCCTAACAGTAGGTACCTACCCCTAACCTATAAAACTTAATATTTCATAGATTAAAATTCACGGTCTTTAGACGATTTTCACGATCTTTTGTTGGTTATATCTTATTATTGTTTGATGGTTTTATACCTAACTAATTTATCTTATCTTACATTTTCTCTTCTATAGTTAAAGTAAATATTAAGCGAGCGTGTAAAAGATATGTCTAGTTATTAAGTAGATTACTTATGTATCTAAAAGTCAACCACGTAATCCTACCATCCTAAGGATTCCTGTACACGACGCCGCAGCCGCACCGGTGCCGGACTGCATGTTTGTGTATAGGAATGACAATCGCGTATGCGCCGCACCACCGCCGCTGCCGCGCCGGAACCGCGTCGATACCACACTGAACTGTGATTGTTGCTTTACTATTAATTAACTTGGCATCAATGCGGTGTTCATGCGGTTTCGGCGCGGCGGCGGCGCGGCGGCGGGTGGCCCGGCGGCGGTACGGATCCGGCGTCGTGTACCTACTGGAATCCGTATGCTGAACGTCACCTACGTCATAAAATTAGTTGTCTATGTGACAGTTAGTTTCGACCTTAATGAAGGTTCAATTTACTACTGGGAATTGTTGTTGAAACTGGTAAAAAAAATTACGAGGTCGACTATACGAAACCAAATACTTATTACCTATTGTTTTAACGGTAACGCATTGAACTGATATTTACTGATTGTAAGTTCCGTCTCCATTTTTGTTTTTATAAAGAAAAAAAAACAACGATTTTATCTGTATGTTATATTTTTTTCAGAGCATTTACTCAGTGGGGAGAAATTATTTAAACGCGCGGCTTCTACAAGGTAAATATTTTGAGAAATCTAGCGATATATAATAACATTCAAATGATAAAAGATGCTAAGGGGTGGGCCACCCAAAAGGGACGTGAGACGAGGACGGGACGCAGACGTGGCGTCCCTTTCACATATCTTCATGATTCTTCATACAAAATGTATTAATGCGATCTGGCACAAAACTTACAGAAAGGACAAGACGCATGCGCGTCGCTTTTTCGTTTGCATCCTATTGTTAAGACGCGGACACAGCGCAGACCCCCTTATGTCTGCGCAGTGTTCGCGTCACGTCATTGTCTCCACAATTCCTTCCTCATCAATTCGAGCTTCTCCTTTAGACATTGCTCGATACCAACCATTTTCTGGAGGGTCCTACGCCTGATAAAGTTCGACGTCTGATGCGTGGTCAATATCCCACTCATCCATAGATTTACCCTAAAACCATAACTTGAATAAAGCACCTAATTCTACATATACCAATTTATATTTTCTATACTCAGCTGCACAGTAGGTACCTACAGTAAGAAGTGTTTCGTCCCGTCTGTGCCCACGCCTCGACTTTTCTAGATAAATTTTAAAGTCGCATTTGCGGCTGCGCCCCGTCCTCGACTCACGTCCCTTCTGTGTGGCCCGTGCCTTAAGGTACCAGTCCGTAGGTGACTGCAGGCAGCTCCAGCAGGCGACGTGTTGCAGCGACACTCTAGTTTCTATGTATTTTTATGAAATCGAATCCTATTTCTATGAAGTCGCTTGCTGCTGCTGCCTGCAGTCGGCTACGAAATTGTACCTTAAGGCCTTAAGTTACGGCAATTTGGTAGCGTTTATGTTGTGGCATCGATTTATCGATTTGATCGATTTAAAATGAATGAAGACCGAGTAGATATTAAACAATAATTGAATGAACAACACGAAATGAACGAACGTGAATTCACACGGACCAGATTTTGTAAAATTACTCTTGGTTGCTTATAATTATATACTTAATTGTAAGTCTAATCTTAAATGTAACTATAACTACACTATTGTATTAGGTATAAGCCTGTGATGATGATAGTTGTATGTGTTTTTAAATAAATAAAATCATAATAATACTTGTAGGTACGTAAGTATGCAGAATAACTAAAGCAGATATATCCAGAATAACAATGAACATTGAACATGCACAGTAGTTAGTGTAGCTATGAAATGATTTTATTTTCATTTGATTAAGTTGATATTGTTATTACGAAGTATATTGTATTATTGCTTCGTTGGTCTAGTGGTCGCAAGCGCTACTGCTGAGCATGAGGTCCTGGGTTCGATTCCCGGGTCGGGCAAAGTGTTATTGGGTTTTTCTATCTGAAATTTCTCAGTAGCAGCTCGGAGTCTGGATTTGTGCCCGGTTGATGGCAATAGGCTCGCCCCCTATTACATGGGACTTAAATATAACTGACGAAATGTGGGTGTACAGGGACACCTCTGCCCAACCCTTCGGGGAAAAAAGGCGTGATGTTATGTTATGTTATTTTGTATTATTAGCGAGACATCTGTTCCAGATAGAAGGAACTGATAGGCATGAATAAAAATGAATGATTCAAGGTCAGAATATATTCTAGTTCTGGTTTTGTACGAGTATATCTATTATTTACATTTTATTAATCTCATTAATAAGAATGTAAATATGCGTCAGTAAAATGTCAGCACAATATTTTGTTTTTGTAGGCGACTATTGACGTTAGATATACCTAGGTATGTATCTACCGTCAATGTTGATCAACAAAGAACCTTTCATGTTGCTAGATTTGCTAGTCAATTTATGGAAATTAGTCTACATTTTTCTTTCCAGATTTTTTGAATTGATAACGTTAGCCAGATATTAGAACGAACACGCCCCATAAGCTTAAAAAAAATCTGTCGCTACTTTCCTCTCAGATCTTCAGGAGGAGCTATACCTACATACAGTATTTCTATTTTCTTAATGTCCCTCGGGAATCATCGCATTTCCGAATACAAACGGATGTTAATTTCCATGTCCATCAATTATTAGATTTATCGTCTATAATAATTTGAATTCAGAACTAAGTACTTTATTGTTGTTTTGTTTTGATTTTCGTGTGAACTAAATAGAGCTGTAAAACCATTTTCCTATCTGTCGTGCCTGTGACTTTAGCAGCTTTCCTACCATTTTTTAAATAAATTACATTAATGAAAAGAGTATTAACAACTCTATATACTTCCAAGTCGATTGAGACTTGAGAGCGTCCGGTGTGCATTAAGTGCAAAGGGCAACTGATAGAAATCCGACGACTGACGAAATACGAGGTTTGCCGAGCGACATTAAGAACATGTTTGTACTGTATGTACTTACCTTGATAGTTGATACTAGGGTTGTCAACTTTTTATATCAAATATAGTATTATCGAAGCCTGTAAAAACATATAGTAGGTATATTTCAAAAACATTTTTATTCTATAAATGCATATTCATTGTTACTATGAATCTTTATTAACAGGTTTTTTTAAATGTCTCATAACTACTTTTATTCTCTTAATTAAAGTTACAAAATAACATTAATTCAGTTTTATGAGGTTAATACTGACCCTATTGCAATCATCTCACCATTTTGTATTGAAATAAAAATATCAAAGTTTCACTTACTATATTTTTTCTTTAGAAATACAGTAATTAGGCCTCAGGATACTATATTATATAGTAGGGTTGGCAACCCTAGTTGATACTTACATAAATAGTCGGAAGTCGTAGTCGGAGCAAGGTTGATGGCAAATGGCAATTCTGACTGTCAAAGGTGCATAAGACGTAGTCACTCGTGGAGGCTTTGTACCTTCTAGGTAAACAATATTTGTAAAATTTTTCGATGTAATATTTCAGAATCGGAACAATACGATAATGTCGAGAGGTATTTTAATCACAAATTGATCGAAGCCAACTTGAAGAAGGGAACCTTAACATTCCAGAAGTAAGTGTTCGAATACTTCGATTAGACAATATAGAAGCTTGTAGTTCTATTTAGTATCAGTATTAAAACATTAAGGAACATTAATTGATAATAATCGATTACTCCTGTGGATGCATTTCAACAAGTACTTAAGGAGGAAGTTTTAATATTGGATTGATGAAATATAGAAACAGAAGACACACGTTAAATTGTTTTAATAAGCTTTGAAAATTACATTTACACTTTAGACATCACAAAAACAATAAAGAATCTTGAACTCTTGATTTAATTTTAAAAACTTACCCCTAACAAAACACCAAATACAATTCTTTAGAAAGCCACGCAAATACAATTTAAAACCTATGTAATCTTTTCTTACAGGACAGATACAGATGAACAGGTTCACGTCACTGCTGACCTGATCATCGGAGCTGATGGCGCTTTCTCAGCAGTCCGCAAGGCGATGATGAAGCGCCCCTTCTTCGACTTCAGTCAGAAGTACATCGAACACGGCTACTTAGAACTTTGCATACCGGCAGACGAAAATGGTGGCGTAAGTACTTACAGTATTTCTATTTTCTTAATGTCCCTCGGGTATCATCGGATTTCCGAATACAAACGAATGCTTTATTCCATGTCCATCAATTATTAGATTTATGGTGTATAATAATGAATTCAGAACAAAGTACCTACTATATTATTATTTAGCGGCTTTCTTCCCATTTTGTAAATAAATTACATCAAGTTTAAAAGAGCATTAACAACTCTATATACTTCCAAGTCGATTGAGAGCCTCCGGTCAGCATCAAGTGCAAATGGGCAACTGATAGAAATCCGACGACAGACGAAACATGAGGTTTGTCGAGGGACATTAAGAACATAGTTATTTGTCTAATATCTGTATATAATAAGGGTCTAAACAGACGCTTTGTGTAACGTAACGTTTACGTGCCATTCTTCTTGTTCATCCACAATCCGCCATCAGTTTGCCGCTTGAAATTATTAACCGTCACCATTCTCTTAAATTTCCTCTCCTCTTTTATGTAATTATACCATATTTCCAACAAAAAGCATACAAATGACAATAAACTGCCCATAAAAAGAATGCCAAAGTGTATTCTCAAATCAAGAAGCGTAGTCATAGTAAAGGGCTTTGGATGTCTCTGAATGACGCTGTAACTTCTTAGGTTGATTATTTTCAAATGATTCATTATAAGACCAGCTTCATACAAGCGATGAGCATAGTCTTGGAACTTATCGATAAAAGGGAAACCACGAACAAGATACATGACGATCACGTTAGTGCTAGAAAATAACCAGGAATCCAATGCAGGTTTACCAAAATTGTCAAGATATTGGTACTCTTTCAGTTTGTAGCTGTCTTCCATCTCGATGGCATAATATTTTTTGGTGTGTGCAGCATATTGTAAAGAGCTATCAGTCGAGGCGCAGTTATGAATAGCTTTTCCTTTTGGCAAATTTTGATTGTAAGCATATTGGAAAAACATTCTTGAATTATCACTAATGCACGGTGCGTATGGTAATGTTTTCAAGTTTCCCACGCTTAATGATTGTGGTTTCTCGTGCACATGCACTGTGATCAAACTGAATAGCGCTGTATTGTAAAAGTTGCTGATACAAAACGTAAACACAGCCCACCAAATTATTATCATTCTGAACATTTTGTGTCTCGACAAGCCTCTGCCTGCGTTTCCAAAAAAGTATCCCCATAAATTCAGAACCGAGAAAGTTTCATCAAGAAGCCGTTTTTTCAATATCTCGCCAACTAGTATAACGAAAAGCATGGCGGCAGCTATCAACAACCATGTCGTTACTCCAAACTCCCTGTATACTCTCTGCCATATTTGTTTTCGTACGGCCGGTGTATATAAATAGTAGGCAGCGTAGTTAAAACCCCACAGGTAATCGAACAATTCCACTCTATTCTTCATTAGTATGTAACCGCCAGCAGCTATGTCTGCTTTAGCTTTATCTATAAAATTAAGAAGTCCAGTAGCTGTACGATTCGATAGTACGATTCCATTCGTCATTTCTTCTCCGAAAGTCTCGTAATCTATGAAAAACCCTTCTCGCTCAGCTATGGTATCCAGCACGTATTGTTCCAAACCTGACACAAACTTGCCATAAACTGTGTAGTTGCTGGATTTGGATATAAAGTTTGGTACATCATCACTTGCTACAACTTTGAAAGTGCAATTTTTCATTCCATTTGGGACTTCATTCGGGAAGTAATTAGTAACATTCTCTGTACTCTCACAAGTGCCAAGAGTTATTACTTTATCTAAGTGTTTGCCACAGCTATGGTTCTTGAACGGATGGTACGTATAAATCACTGCATCATCTTTAACTTTTTGCATAAGGACTACGTTATACATTCTATATTTCAACAGTGCCTTGAACACTACCTGAAGTCCTTCATTTCCACCCACAAGATTGTTCACTTGGATAATAAACTTTGCTCTGGGATTCCAGAACACATCCCTTGTCAAGTCGAGCAACCCAGACCAGAGCTCGACAAAGTCGTCCACCGTGATCACGTATACGTTTGTCCAGATAAACCATGCTTGGTCGTCGAATGTCCGTACGATGATACTGTGACAAATATCTGCACCGTTCGTAGTTTTGATTAGTTGATCAACATTTGCATTGGGATTTACAAAAGTCGTGAGAGTGCCACAAGGGAAATATTTTGTTAGAATATTATTTATACACCTAACTGTATTGTAGTTTTGATTTGTGTAAAAGTTATGTAGATCCGGAATATTTTCATCGCAAAAAGCAAATTTTACTACGCTTAAATTGAATGCTAAATAAAATACAACCATTGTTCGTATGGCCATGTTGTTCACGTCAGATTCGCTGTACACGTACTATTTGTTCGAACAGAATGTTGGAAATTAAATCTGTTGAAGTTTCGATGATAAATGGCATCGCAACGGTGTATTTACAATGATTTATCATCGTTTTAGTGGCAGAACATAATTAAATTGATATTATCCCTTCATAGAATTCATTTTGTTTTGTTAGAATTGTCAAAGTCAATGAAATTGATAGCTGTAGCTTTTAATAGTAGTGTTTGTGGGAAACAATGACCGGTAGTTAAGGCAAATCGACTGTTACTTTTTAGAACAGTTTTGTTTTTATTTCAGAGATTTCAAGGTATTTACTCTACAGTTTCAGATGCCAGCCAACTTCCTTCACATCTGGCCTAGAGGCGAGTTCATGATGATCGCGCTTCCCAACCAGGATTGTTCATGGACTGTGACGCTATTCATGCCATTCACCAAATTTAAAAATTTGGACACTGAAGAGAGACTGCTAGCCTTCTTTGAGGAGTACTTCGCGGATTCAATCCCTTTGATCGGCAGAAAGAAGCTAGTTGAAGAATTCTTCGCTGGAGCACCGTCGCCCTTGGTTGCTATAAAGGTGATATAATTATGTAACCTACTGAAAATTATTCGCTTTAAGGAGACTATATGTATAATTATTATGTCAGTAGAGTCTAAACCACGTTATTTGATAATATATGTAGGTAAGTAATACGTGTTGATTAGCGCAAAGAAATTGACGTTGAAGAAAAACAGTCTTTTCAGGTCCAACACATTATAGTCGTAAAATGTAACTCTTATCATTGACATTAAGTTTAAATTGCCATGATTGTTGTAGCATTGTGAAACAGTGTTTAATGTAAGATCTTAATGTACCATATACTGAGAAATAAATAAAATTCAATTTAGTTCAATTAAAGATCTCTGAACTTCGATCCTCAGTGTCGCCCTTACCACGTGGAAGATAAGGCCCTCCTGATAGGTGATGCAGCACATGCCGTCGTACCCTTCTACGGCCAAGGCATGAACGCTGGTTTCGAAGACTGCACGTTACTGGACGAGCTCTTCCAAAAGCACAACGATAGCCTTGCCGAGATCCTCAATGAGTTCTCTGATACAAGGTGGGAGGATACCTTCGCAGTCAGCGATTTGGCCATGTATAATTATATTGAGGTGAGGATTAATGTTCAATTATTTTAAAAGTAGGTAAGTATTTCATTTTTAATTACCTACTGGTCTATGTACAGTTAGGCAAATTGACACCCTACTTAAACCTGTGTTCTAGCCATTTTATACAACTGTCAAAGTATGACAGTTGCGATTTCAATATACGGACAATTTAAGTTGGTACTTAATCCATTTGCATTACAATAAATTTTTTGGCTTTATAAACTGCAATGTCATAATGGATGTGATGAATTTGGCCAGCTCATGAAATTAATATTAACGCTATTTATCCAGCTGTTTAAATATTTTTCAATTATACAGGTACAGGATAGCAAATCCAGACGTAATGGTAATGCCATTACGTCTGGATTTGCTATCCTGTACGCTAATTGTGTAACTTATTTTCGTAAACAATTTTGCCTAATTTATTTCATTTTGACAGTTCAACAACATTCATTGCGTTATTTACGTTGCTGAGCAGATTTTTTTTCCATCTTATGAAGCAATGGATTAGCAATCTGTTTCAAATCGAAACAGATTGTGATTGTGTTGAATTACGCAATTGGATACTGCTCTATCATCCGTTTGGTTTTTTTGAAGCATTAATGTATTTAATTTGAGTTTCAACACAACGAATTCATTTCTTTCAGATGCGGGACCTGGTCACTCGTCCGTCATATCGTCTTCGGAAAACGATGGATGACTTCATATTCTGGCTGCTGCCTAACTTCTGGGTACCTCTGTATAACTCTGTGACGTTCTCGACCATGCCTTACAGTCAATGCATAAAGAACCGTGAATGGCAGGACAAGGTGAGAAATTATAATGGGGTTGGCAACTGTCAAAGTGGCGCTAGCACAGCTTTAACCAAAATAGAAGAATTTTCTAAAGAAAATTTGATATGACATTTAATTGGACATTTGATTTGATTTGACAAGGTCTGCTTTCCTTTCTCGTAAAGATGCACCTCGTTTCTTCAATTGAGCTTTTAACTCACATAACCAATGTTTTTTCACAACAGTTCTTTCAAAACACAACACAAACTTGACAGGTAAAAGCTATGCTAGCGCCATCTATATAAAGTTTTCACCGGCCTACCTCATTATAGGAGAATTCTAAATTCAAATTAAATTTTTTCGTTTTCTTTGTCTCAAACACTGTGTACTGTTCATTTCGAAGGTAGTTTCGATTCGTTCAATCAGTCATACAGTACAGAAGAAAAAACACATCGAGTACTGAATACCTTCCTCCAATAAATGTCCAACGTTTAATAAGTTAGCCAGTATCTGTATACATGCTGACATGTTAAAAGGTAAATTATAACCACCCTGCGGTAGTACCTAATTTGAAAAAGGGTATTAAGGATAAATTACCTTAACCAATGTAGCTACAGGAAAACGTACATAGGACACCAACATTCACTTTTAGATAATAACTAGCTGCGCTTGCGATTTCATCCTCATAATTCTCGATTCCGTGGGAAGATCAGGATAAAAGTATCTTATGACCCAATCCAGATCATGGTCTGCCCATGTGCCAAATTTCATCCAAATCCGTTTAGCCGTTTTAGCGTGAAAGCGTAACAAACAAACTCACTTGCACATTAATAATATTAAATAATAACACTAGCGGACGTCACGCGGTGTCACCCGCGTAGTTCCCGTTCCCATGGGAGTACGGAGATAAAATATAGCATATGTTACTCGCTGATAATGTAGCTATCCATTGCTGAAAGAATTTTTCAAATCGGTCCAGTAGTTTTTAAGTTTATTCGTTACATACAAAAATACAAATCTTTCCTCTTTATAATATTATATATCGATACTAGAAATTTATAATGTCGTAAGGGACATTGTGTTCCTTGTCCCTTACGACATTTGAAATTTCCAGTATCGATATTATTAGTTTAGATATATAAATATAGTTAGGAGTTAGGATTATGCTTATAAATGGTACAGCCAGCTAAAAATCCACCATGTAGGTGGCAGGTACCAAGTTCATCGCACATCCTAATCAAGTTTTTTTTCTATTGCAGATACTGAAGCGAACCTTGTCATTTGCTGGCGTAGCAGCATTGATTGGAGGTGCTTTTGCATTAAAGATCAAACATTATGGTTTATAATAAATTTTTGATTACGTGCACATTTTTACTTCCTTTTTAATCCTGTTCCAAGGTACCTGAACAGATGACATAACAATGCTTGCATGCAAAATTTGACTGTGCAAGTTGTACCTCTCTATGCACCGCTGAACTATACGAATTTTGTTAAATAAACCTGAAAACCGGCCTAGTCCGTATCGGACCACGCATAGTGAAAGGTTCCATAGTTGAATTTATATTTACACATGCAAAAATAATTTGAATTTCATAGTATTTTTCGAAAAACTGAAAAACTTATTGCGATTGTAACCGAAAATATATCCACATAACGATAGACTTAAAAAGCAAAGTCACTCAGAAACATCATAATGTTTTTAATGATGGGATCCAACAATGCCTTACACGCTTAAGTGCCGCGCGATCCTCTCTGCCTAACTCGCAAAGAAAAGCGTAAAGTTCGATAGTAGTACTACATTACATTTTTCACATATCCAAAAACAACCATTTAGCAGCCGAAGAGGGACGACGACGACGACACTTGATTCTTAGAGTAACGGTGGAGTTTCTTGCCCATTCATCTCCATACGAAACTTTTGGAAGGGGCGACTAGAATCAATTTTATTTTTTGTAAATTTTGACGTTCAAAAGTGCATACATGTGCCTATTTGAAATAAATGATTTGACTTTGACGATATAGTATCTCTATTCTGTGAACTGATGCATTCCAACAGATTGTCTTGACGAACGGCTATTGCTAACATTCGGCACTATATTTATGCATAAAATTCAAAATGTGTCAATTGCCTAATACGTATTTCTGGAGCTGTCGATTTGCCCACAAATAAATTAACTTCATGCTAATCACCTACAGAAAAATAATAGTATTTTTGAATTAACCAATAAGCCTTTCCTTCACACGTTAATAGTCACCTATTCTTAAGGTTATGAAATTCTCACCATAATTATTATTTAAATGAAAGATCTGATCTGGGTCAGGTTTGATTGCATTAAATAAAAATTTTAGTATTTTGAGGAAAAAGAGATAACGATTTTTGAAGTGAAAACTTCTTTAGGCGCATTAGGAATTTTTGAGATGGAACTAAACCATTGATTCGCGACCTGTTACCGACACCGTGGAGTAAAAGACATCAATTGAAATAAATTATTTGACTTTGACTTATCAAAAATTTGCACTATAAATCTTAATATTTCGCAAACGGATCCCTGAACCGAAAAATGGTTTTCACACACCCGCAATATTTTTGAACGACCTATCCCAACGAGTCTCTGAGCTAAGCCGCGGACAGACAAACATACGGACGGACATGGCGAAACTATTGACATCCTTTTTAAATATGGAACCCTAAACATGATTAAATTAACCTAAGGAAGGATCATCTGTAAAAATTGATTTCCATAAAAATACTTATGTTTTGGGTACCTACGCTCGTTCCATCACTTTTCACCAGGTGAAATCAAAGTCAGGAGATGAGAGAGAGGACCCATTTACTTATAACTGCTGGAATTCCTTCGGCAACACAACCTGATACTTTGTGTTGCTCTGTGCATTTCGATAGGATTATAGCCCGGAGCCCGGACAGTACAGCGAGTCATGAGTGAGTGAGTCTTTGCGTTGTGCATAATGTGCATGTGTTTTAGTACTAACTGAGTGGGCATTATTTTTTTATGCTGTTTAACATTCCATCTCTTAAGAGCGGCCAACCCGTCATACTTTTCATACAAACGCTTGTACGTGATTATGGCATCGTAACACATCTTTCTTTGAAAATTTTAAACTAATAGGTATCTTGTGCACTATTTCTAGGTTTCTATGAAACCAAAAAATTTAAATGTCGAGAAATAAATTCAGTACAAGCCTCCGAAAATCTGCATTTTTGCACAATTTTTACCTGAACTTTGGCCATTCATAATATACTCATAAATTGTAAAAGTAAAGAAAAAATCTGCATAGGAACCTTGCACATGTAATGGAGATTCTAAATGACAAACATTTATTTCACAAACTAGTAAAGCTTACTCGAAAACACGTATTTCCTGAAACAAGTTTTATGAAATTTCCGCACACTAGATTTCGTACAATGTTATCGCGTACTCACTTGCTTGTTAGCAGTTCTCACTTGCGCTAGATGACACAACATGCTTTTTGACCATGCTTGCGTTGACGATAGACGGATCGGGAAGGGCCCTCTTAACTTGGTCCCGCTACCCAGACGCACACCTGTTTTAGGGAGCAACAATGAAGTTCCAGGACAAAAACTCTAGACTTTTTTGTTTTACGATGAGGTACCTACTTTACTTTGAGGAGCTCGTGGCTAAGTAATAACAGCCGCACGGGTCGATTCATCCGGTTAAGCTACGCTTGCCGGGGTTAGTCTGTGGATGGGTGACCATCTTTACATACCGAGACTCCTCCGTGCCTCGGAAAGCACGTTAAGCCGTTGGTCCCAGCTGTAATTCGTGGATCTTTGACCGTCGTTACGGGTCGTCAGAAGCCCGAGAGTCTGACAACCAGTCTTACCAAGGGTATCGTATTACCCAGTTACTGGGTTGTGGAGGTCAGATAGGCAGTCGCTCCATGTAGGTAAAATGGGTATTCAGCTGCATCCGGTTAGACTGGAAGCCGACCCCAACATAGTTGGGAAAAGGCTAAGTAGATTGATGAGGTACCTACTTCAATAACCTAATCAGCAGAAACTATAAAACATTTTTTACCTCTTTACCGTTCACCTAATTAGAGAGGGAGAGAGAGATCTCTTTCTCTCTCTATTTTGGTGTACGGTCTCTATTCGTGTCTATCTTATTAAAAGTAAGTTCAAAAACTAAAACCAGAAAGAAATTGTTTCAGACAGAAATCAAGACAATCAAGAGGTACAAAAATAGTTAAGGTGAAGCCGTCATATTTTCCTGTTTCAATTTTTGAAGTGAAACTTCTTTAGAATCGTTGTGATTTCAAACCGGATGCAACGGAAAAAACGACAGGTAAGAGACACAAATACAAAAATGTGTAGGATGAAGCCAGGAAAGAATGAGACAGAAATAATATTATCGGTCTCTCCTCTTTGTCCCATACTTCGTAGCGTCCCCACTCCCGTCTTCTAAGCATAGTCGCCTGTAATTTGTGAGCCAGAGCGAGAGAGCAGATATTGCATACTGTTTAATACGTGCTTGTATTTGAGCATTTAACGTGTGTTAGTGTATGTGAAAACTATGTGAGCTACTGTACACTGTATGCGGCTGCGTATTACAGCTTTTTAGTAAGATGTCAGCGTGGTGTGTTATTATTTAACTGTGTGTTTGTTTATATCTTGTTGTGCTAAATAATAAATTTTATAAGATGCCGAAAACTAATGCCGAAATGTGTCGTCAATATCGACGCAAAAAAAAAGAAAATAAAATTGAAATGAAAAAAAATCCAGGAAAAAGTTCAACAGAACGTAGTCGCGAGTTTCGTACACGTAAAAAACAATTATTGAACAATCAAAATAGATGTTCAAATATAAGTGTTAATGTGACTGATGTAATAAATTTCGCTTAAGCTAAGTTCCCGTAACGAGAGCCGCGATTTTTAAGACCATTTTACGTGCAATTTTCTCTATGATTTATGGCTTCAAACCTCTACTTTTTTTTGATCCCATGGTTGGATCGCTATGAAATTTGCACATAACAGAGCTTACATAATCCTGTCTTAGTATACATATCAATTTTTATGGTATCTTCAGTAACAAAGGATTTCCTAGAACATTAACTGTCTAAAATTAACTTTGGTACATTTTCATTATATAAAACTGCTAATATCTTCAAAACCCGTGGGTCGATTTATACAATTCAAACGTGACAAGTGTTTTTACACCTAATCCTCTTATTTGGATATATTACGTTAATATCTCCGTAAACAAAAAACCTCATTTTCAAGTTACGTAATTATACTGAACATTTTATTCATTTTATTAGATTCTTTATTAGATTTATTAGATTTATCTTATTAGATTCTAACAAGGAAACTAATAACTAAATTCAACTAAAGAACTAATTAGAACATCATAAAACACTTAAATCTAACTAGAAACTACAAAAAACTTATACAAAAATGGCAAAAGCTCACCTACACTCATTCATCATTTGTTGATCATTTGTTGAAACTGAAAATATGGAACTTGAGCAATAGATTATGTAACATATGTTAAATAAAATATCTTTTAAAATTAATCAAAATACTTTCATTTTTAAACAATTAAACTTTGTAATTATCCTACCCTTGTTATATATATTCATCTCATTCTTTTGTCGATTTACTGAAGTTTCACTTCTATCGTGTGTGAATCGCACACACACTTTTTTTTTTTTTGTTAATGTCTTTGTGTCCTCTAGAGGGTGCCATATTGCATTTAATGTGACGTCACATAGCCTATAACCAGCGAACAATCAGACGCTTCCAATAATACCTCATTTGTCAAATTAAGATCGGTAGTTTTAGAAGTTATGAGTTGACAGATGAACATACACACATACCGGTAAAAATCATAACCCTCCTTTTTGCTTCGCCGTAGTCGGGTAAAAATAACGAGTATCATCAATAATCAAAGATAGTACTGCATACATAGTTAACTTATATAAATGCTGTTCGATTTACTCGGTGAAAGAGTAATAAATTCAATTGGCAGTAGGGAAATCACGGACGCTTCTCAGCGAATCCGTTCTGTAGCGCTAGAGTTCATTTACTACGCAGATCCCTTAATCTGCTTAAGAATGGCTTTGCCTAGTTTCTTCCAATCAACGTTAAGGCCAATACAATGGCAACTTTACAATGTAGGTAGAATTATTAAAAAAAAAGACTGTCATTAAAAGAAAATAATGATTTGAATTTCAATAAAATGAAAATTTGTTTATTCTGTAAATAGGATATCGGAATCATTTTTACACGTCATATTAAAAAAATTAAAAATAAGCTTGATGAATTCGGCGTTACCTATCTGACTACTAGGTAGTTAGTACAATGATTAAAAGTTTCACTGATGAAGTTAAGCCTTATTTATACGATGCAAGTTCTTTGCCTTTGGCATACCTTCAATAAAATTGAAGCAAGGAATGACTTGCATCGTCTAATCACTGTTAAGATAGTGCAACTTTCGTTATTGCTTCAACTTACGGTATCCTCTCCCCCAGCAATTAAATTGCACCGTGTAAATCAGGATTTAAGTAATAAAAGCACAGACGAAAAATAGCTTATTTGAATCGAGAGAAGAAAGCGCTTAATTAAGTAGACTAGAAATTGAGCACTTCGGAAATATTGGATGAAAAAATTCCATCTCCATTATTCTATTTGTTTCCATTTCAACCAAAATTAAAACTAAAAGCACTCGGTGTTGAAATCCAAGTTTGTTCAGCATTGGATAATAGCCGAGATTTTGCTCATTCAATATGCAGCGAAACTTGTGCTCTGCGCCGCGGCATAATGGACGCCACAGCTTGAGGGAATCGAAACGTGAAATGAGTGCACTAGGCTTATCTATCTGTTGTCTAATCTAGGTAGATGGAAATTTTATGGTTAAGCTCCGAAAGTTTATGTCCCCCTTGTGCGACTTTTGCGTCTATATTTATATCTAGAAGCGCCACGAGGTTTCACCCGCATGATTCTCAATTCCGTAGGAATATCGGGATAAAAAGTATCCTATGTATTAATCCATTTTATAAACTATCTGTGTGCCTCATCTAAATCCTTCTTCAATTTTATAAAAAAAAAACAAGATAAATTCCTAGCTGTTTAGACGGGGCGTTCCCAGGTTTTACGCTCGCATACCATGCTCGGCGAATAGAAAGTGTTCCCGCCAAATTAATTGGAGTCCGATTTGATATTAAAAAGAAAATGGCGAACTACTTAGACGTTAGTGAAAATTTTTCGGTCGGTTGTCTGCCGACAATGTTGGATGATCCAATAAATAATAAAGTTAGTTGTAATATTATATAGTATTTGTAAAACATAAAGCTTATTTTTCTATACCCGTACCCTAATTGCGTAACATATTTTCGTAAACGATTATGACTAATTTGTTTCATTTTGACAATTCAACATACAACATTTTGAAATTCTTTGCATTATTTACGTTGTTGAGCAGATTTGTTTTTCCAACTTATGAAGCAATGGATAAGCAATCTGTTTCAAATCAAGACAGATTGTGATTGATCGTGTATTAAGCAATTAGGGTAGGTACTGGTCTTTATATTCAGATAGGAAACATGATTCATTATAATTAAGCTACTTTTAGGTAGGTACCTACATTTAATTATAATTCCCTACTGCCCTGTTGGTCTCCTCTGTGGTTGGTCTCGTAGTCGCAAGCGCGACTGCTGAGCATCTGCTGGGTACGATTGCCAGTTCAGGCATTGTTATTGGACTTTTCCATTAGACATTTCTCAGTAGCAGCCCGGAGTTTGGAAGTTGGGGGTCTGACACCCCGTGCCTCGGAAAGCATGTAAAGCCGTTGGTCCTGCGCCTGATCTCTCGCCGGTCATGTCGGATTGCCGTTCCATCGGACTATTACAGTAAAGGGATAGAGTGGACTTGTGTTTGTTCACACATTTGTGAACTATAATATCTCCTGTGTACCTGGCTAATCTCCGTTGAGAATGACCACTGTGACCGAAATTAATCGGGAGATTTAGTTATTTAGTACCTAGTGAAGAAGTACTGAAGACTCATTATAAAGGAGCTCTTCCTTCTATTCTTATTTATATCGCCAAGCAACGTTTCGGGATATGTATGTCTCTATGTGTCTATTTCCAGCAAGGCTAAGTGCTGTTTCATAGAAAATGTGCCTTGTGCTAGTTAGCTCTGTGAGGAAGACGTGCGGTGCGATCTGGCAATTCAGTGGCCGCCACACGGCAAAATAAATCAATTGCATGCCTGATGTCTTGTTTAAAAAAAAGTACTCATTATTGAAACCTTTTCAACAAAAGCTTAGTAATGCTAACCTCGCACATCTCAAGTGGAAAGGCAGTCTTAAGGGTGCTGTTGAAATTCCAGGCACAAAAAACTCATCTTTGTCTCTAGGATGGTACGCACCTGAGATACCTGTGGAATTGCAGCTTCCGTAAGCGGTAATCACCCATTACCATCAGATGTGATTACCGCTTTAGTTAGGGGGACGTAGAATAAAAATTAATTATAAAATCACCATTTATTAGTCGTTATTACTCCTCATATTTGGGATTTTGGCAACATAGTTAGGTACTTACTATATGTTACCAACAGCGCAATTGTTTAAGTATTTATTTTACTTTCTCTTGCCTATGCCAAAAATACCACTGATACCTTTCGGATAACGTTTCTGATATTTGAATATATCCTGAAGCAACTTGTCAACAGGGTCGTACTTCTTTGTTCTACGCTTGAGAGTTGTTGTGATCGGATCCCTGGGAGTGTAATAATTCTGCCCGTTCGGCTTATTAGTCTTCCTTTGCCAAGGTTTGAAGAAGTGATCATACGGTTGCGTAGGGATAGTGGTCCTTGGTAGGGGGCTATATACCCCTGATGCCGTAGTGCTATAATTGTGTTGTGGCTTATGGGTTTGTTTGTGTGGTCGTGTATGTTTGGGTGATGGTTTGGGGGTATGTTCGTGTGGTGGCCTATGGGTATGTTCGTGTGGTGGCTTATGTGTGTGATCGTGTGGTGGCTTATGGGTATGATTGTGTGGTGGTTTATTGATTTCCACAGACGTAGGACTTTCAATCTCCTCAGACATTGCTTCTTGAATCTCTTCAGATGTTGTTCCTGGGATCTTCTCAGATGTATGATTTTGAACATCCTCATGCTTTGGTCTATGAGTGTGTTCATGTGGTGGTCTATGGGTATGCTCGTGTGGCGGCCTATTGGTATTTTCGTGTGGTGGCCTATGAGTATGTTTATTAGGTGGTTTATGGGTGTGATCGTGTGGTGGCTTATTGACTTCCACAGACGTAGGACTTTGAATCTCCTCAGAAATTGCTTCTTTAATCTCTTCAGATGTTGTTCCTGGGATGTCTTCAGATGTAGGATTTTGAACATCCTCGTGCGTTGGTCCATGGGTATGCTCGTGTGGTGGTCTATGAGTATGTTCGTGTGGTGGCCTATGAGTATGTTTACTAGGTGGCTTATGGGTGTGATCGTGTGGTGGCTTATTGATTTCCACAGACGTAGGACTTTGTTTCTCCTTAGAAATTGCTTCTTGAATCTCTTCAGAGGTTGTTCCTGGGATCTCCTCAGATGTATGATTTTGAACATCCTCGTGCTTTGGTCTATGAGTGTGTTCGTATGGTGGCCTATGAGTATGCTCGTGTGGTGGCCTATTAGTATGTTCGTGTGGTGGCCTATGAGTAAATTTATTAGGTGGCTTATGGGTGTGATCGTGTGGTGGCTTATTGATTTCCACAGACGTGGGACCTTGATTCTCCTCAGAAATTGCTTTTTTAATCTCTTCAGATGTTGTTCCTGGGATCTCCTCAGATGTTTGATTTTGAACATCCTTGTGCTTTGGTCTATGAGTGTGTTCGTGTGGTGGCTTATGGGTATGATCGTGTGGTGGTTTATTGATTTCCACAGACGTAGGACTTTGATTCTCCTTAGAAATTGCTTCGTGAATCTCTTCAGATGTTGTTCCTGGGATCTCCTCAGATGTATGATTTTGAACATCCTCGTGCTTTGGTCTATGAGTGTGTTCGTGTGGTGGCCTATGAGTATGCTCGTGTGGTGGCCTATTAGTATGTTCGTGTGGTGGCCTATGAGTAAATTTATTAGGTGGCTTATGGGTGTGATCGTGTGGTGGCTTATTGATTTCCACAGACGTGGGACCTTGATTCTCCTCAGAAATTGCTTCTTTAATCTCTTCAGATGTTGTTCCTGGGATATCCTCAGATGTATGATTTTGAACATCCTCGTGCTTTGGTCTATGAGTGTGTTCGTGTGGTGGCCTATGGGTATGTTCGTGTGGTGGCCTATGAGTATGTTTATTAGGTGGCTTATGGGTGTGATCGGGTGGTGGCTTATTGATTTCCACAGACGTGGGACCTTGATTCTCCTCAGACATTGCTTCTTGAATCTCTTCAGATGTTGTTCCTGGGATCTCTTCAGATGTATGATTTTGAACATAATCGTGCTTTGGTCTATGAGTGTGTTCGTGTGGTGGCCTATGGGGATGCTCGTGTGGTGGCCTATTGGTATGTTCGTGTGGTGGCCTATGAGTATGTTCGTGTGGTGGCTTATGGGTGTGATCATGTGGTGGCTTATTGATTTCCACAGACGTAGGACTTTGAATCTCCTCAGAAATTGCTTCATGAATCTCTTCAGATGTTATTCCTGGAAAGTCTTCAGATGTAGGATTTTGAACATCCTCTTGCGTTGGTCCATGGGTATGCTCGTGTGGTGGCTTGTGGGTATGTTCGTGTGGTGGCCTATGAGTATGTTCGTGTGGTGGCTCATGGGTGTGATCGTGTGGTGGCTTATTGATTTCCACAGACGTAGGACTTTGAATCTCCTCAGAAATTGCTTCTTGAATCTCTTCAGATGTTATTCCTGGGATGTCTTCAGATGTAGGATTTTGAACATCCTCGTGCGTTGGTCTATGGGTGTGTTCGTGTAGTGGCTTATGGGTGTGTTCGTGTGGTGGCCTATGGGTATGTTCGTGTGGTGGCCTATGGGTATGTTCATTTGGTGGCCTATGAGTATGTTTATTAGGTGGCTTATCAGTGTGATCGTGTGGTGGTTTATTGATTTCCACAGACGTAGGACTTTCAATCTCCTCAGACATTGCTTCTTGAATCTCTTCAGATGTTTTTCCTGGGATCTTCTCAGATGTATGATTTTGAACATCCTCGTGCTTTGGTCTATGAGTGTGTTCGTGTGGTGGCCCATGGGTATGCTCGTGTGGTGGCTTGTGGGTATGTTCGTGTGGTGGCCTATGAGTATGTTCGTGTGGTGGCTCATGGGTGTGATCGTGTGGTGGCTTATTGATTTCCACAGACGTAGGACTTTGAATCTCCTCAGAAATTGCTTCTTGAATCTCTTCAGATGTTATTCCTGGGATGTCTTCAGATGTAGGATTTTGAACATCCTCGTGCGTTGGTCTATGGGTGTGTTCGTGTAGTGGCTTATGGGTGTGTTCGTGTGGTGGCCTATGGGTATGTTCGTGTGGTGGCCTACGGGTATGTTCGTGTGGTGGCCTATGGGTATGTTCATTTGGTGGCCTATGAGTATGTTTATTAGGTGGCTTATCAGTGTGATCGTGTGGTGGTTTATTGATTTCCACAGACGTAGGACTTTCAATCTCCTCAGACATTGCTTCCTGAATCTCTTCAGATTTTATTCCTGGGATGTCTTCAGATGAAGGATTTTGAACATCCTCATGCGTCGGTCTATGAGTGTGTTCGTGTGGTTGCCTATGGGTATGCTCGTGTGGTGGCCTATTGGTATGTTCGTGTGGTGGCCTATGAGTATGTTTGTGTGGTGGCTTATGGGTGTGATCGTGTGGTGGCTTATTGATTTCCACAGACGGAGGACTTTGAATCTCCTCAGAAATTGCTTCTTGAATCTCTTCAGATGTTATTCCTGGGATGTCTTCAGATGTAGGATTTTGAACATCCTCGTGCGTTGGTCTATGGGTGTGTTCGTGTGGTGGCCTATGGGTATGCTCGTGTGGTGGCCTACGGGTATGTTCGTGTGGTGGCCTATGAGTATGTTTATTAGGTGGCTTATTAGTGTGATCGTGTGGTGGTTTATTGATTTCCACAGACGTAGGACTTTCAATCTCCTGAGACATTGCTTCCTGAATCTCTTCAGATGTTATTCCTGGGATGTGTTCAGATGAAGGATTTTGAACATTCTCATGCGTCGGTCTATGAGTGTGTTCGTGTGGTGGCCTATGAGTATGTTTGTGTGGTGGCTTATGGGTGTGATCGTGTGGTGGCTTATTGATTTCCACAGACGGAGGGCTTTGAATCTCCTCAGAAATTGCTTCTTGAATCTCTTCAGATGTTATTCCTGGGATGTCTTCAGATGTAGGATTTTGAACATCCTCGTGCGTTGGTCTATGGGTGTGTTCGTGTGGTGGCCTATGGGTATGCTCGTGTGGTGGCCTATGGGTATGTTCATGTGGTGGCCTATGAGTATGTTTATTAGGTGGCTTATTAGTGTGATCGTGTGGTGGTTTATTGATTTCCACAGACGTAGGACTTTCAATCTCCTGAGACATTGCTTCCTGAATCTCTTCAGATGTTATTCCTGGGATGTGTTCAGATGAAGGATTTTGAACATCCTCGTGCGTCGGTCTATGAGTGTGTTCGTGTGGTGGCCTATGGGTGTGTTCGTGTGGTGGCCTATGGGTATGCTCGTGTGGTGGCCTATTGGTATGTTCGTGTGGTGGCTTATGGGTGTGATCGTGTGGTGGCTTATTGATTTCCACAGACGTAGGACTTTGAATATCCTCAGAAATTGCTTCTCGAATCTCTTCAGATGTTATTCCTGGGATGTCTTCAGATGTAGGATTTTGAACATCATCGTGCGTTGGTCTATGGGTGTGTTCATGTGGTGGCCTATGGGTATGCTCGTGTGGTGGCCTACGGGTATGTTCGTGTTGTGGCCTATGGGTATGCTCATGTGGGGGTCTATGGGTATGTTTATAAGGTGGCTTATCAGTGTGATCGTGTGGTGGTTTATTGATTTCCACAGACGTAGGACTTTCAATCTCCTCAGACATTGCTTCTTGAATCTCTTTAGATGTTATTCCTGGGATGTCTTCAAATGAAGGATTTTGGACTTCCTCGTGCGTTGGTCTGTGGGTGTGTTCGTGTTGTGGCCTATGGGTATGCTCGTGTGGTGGCCTATTGGTATGTTCGTGTGGTGGTCTATGAGTATGTTCGTGTGGTGGCTTATGGGTGTGATCGTGTGGTGGCTTATTGATTTCTACAGACGTAGGACTTTGAATCTCCTCAGAAATTGCTTCTTGAATCTCTTCAGATGTTATTCCTGGGATGTCTTCAGATGTAGGATTTTGAACATCCTCGTGCGTTGGTCTATGGGTGTGTTCGTGTGGTGGCCTATGGGTATGCTCGTGTGGTGGCCTACGGGTATGTTCGTGTTGTGGCCTATGGGTATGTTCATGTGGTGGCCTATGAGTATGCTCGTGTGGGGGTCTATGGGTATGTTTATTAGGTGGCTTATCAGTGTGATCGTGTGGTGGTTTATTGATTTCCACAGACGTAGGACTTTCAATCTCCTCAGACATTGCTTCTTGAATCTCTTCAGATGTTATTCCTGGGATGTCTTCAGATGAAGGATTTTGATCATCCTCGTGGGTCGGTCTATGAGTATGTTCGTGTGGTGGCTTATGGGTGTGATCGTGTGGTGGCTTATTGATTTCTACAGACGTAGGACTTTCAATCTCCTCAGATAAAGCTTCTTGAATCTCTTCCGATGTTTTTCCTGGGATGTCTTCAGATGAAGGATTTTGAACATCCTCGTGCGTCGGTTTATGAGTATGTTCGTGTGGTGGCTTATGGGTGTGATCGTGTGGTGGCTTATTGATTTCCACAGACGTAGGACTTTCAATCTCCTCAGACACTGCTTCTTGAATCTCTTCAGATGTTGTTCCTGGGATCTCCTTAGATGTAGGATTTTGAACATCCTCGTGTGGTGGCCTATAGGTATGCTCGTGTGGTGGTCTATGAGTATGTTTGTATGGTGGCCTGTGAGTATGTTCATGGGGTGGCCTGTAGATTTCCTGCTCCTCAGGCTTTTGGGTCTGCTCAGACGTTATTTCTGGAATCTCCTCAGACTTTGTTACTTGCGTCTCCTCAGGCATTTGAATTTGAGAATCCTCGGGTCTGTGCATATCCTCGTGCGGTGGCTTGTGAATATCCTTTGGTGGTGACCAATGGAACAGTTCTTTCGATCGCTCCTCGGTATGCTCGTACGGTGGCCTATGGGTATGCTCGTGTGATGGTCTATGGGTATGTTCGTGTGTTGGTCTATGAATATCCTCTTGCGGTGGCTTGTAGATCTCTTTTGGTGGTGACCAATGAAACAATTCCTTCGATCGCTCCTCGGTATGCTCATACAGTTGCCTATGGGTATGCTCGTGTGATGGTCTATGGGTATGTTCGTGTGTTGGTCTATGAATATCCTCGTGCGGTGGCTTGTAGATCTCCTTTGGTGGTGACCAATGGAACAATTCTTTCGATCGCTCCTCAGAATGCTCATACGGTGGCCTATGGGTATGCTCGTGTAGTGGCCTATGGCTATGATTGTGTGTTGGTCTATGGGTATGTTCAAGTGGTGGCCTGTGGGTATGTCCATGTGGTGTCTTATGGGTGTGATCATGTGGTGGCGTATGCGTGTCCTCCGATGCGTTGATTTCATCATAAATGGGTACGTAGAAGTCTTCGTAAGCATCGTGTGGTGGCTTATGGGTATGTTCGTCTGTTGGCCTATGGGTATGTTCGTGTGGTGGCTTATGGGTGTGATCGTGCAATGGTTTATTGTTTTCCACAGACGTAGGTCTTTGAATCTCCTCAGAAATAGCTTCTTGAATTTCTTCAGATGTTATTCCTGGAATGTCTTCAGATGTAGGATTTTGAACAACCTCGTGCGTTGGTCTATGGGTATGCTCGTGTGATGGCCTATGGGTATGTTCGTTAGGTGGCTTATGAGTGTGATCGTGTGGTGGCTTATGAGTGTGATCGTGTGGTGGCTTATGAGTGTGATCGTGTGGTGGCTTATTCATTTCCACAAACGTAGGACTTTGAATCTCCTCAGACACTGCTTCTTGTATCTCTTCTGATGTTGTTCCTGGGATCACCTTAGGTGTAGGATTTTGAACATCTTCGTGTGTTGGTCTATGGGTATGTTTGTGTGGTGGCCTTTGAGTATGTTTGTTAGGTGGCTTATGAGTGTGATCATGTGGTGGCTTATTGATTTCCACAGATGAAGGATTTTGAATCTCCTCAGACATTACTTCTTGAATTTCTTCAGATGTTGTTCCTGAGATCTCCTTAGATGTAGGATTTTGAACATCCTCGTGCGTTGGCCTATGGGTATGTTCGTGTGGTGGCCTTTGAGTATGTTCGTGTGGTGGCTTATGGGTAGGATTGTGTGGTGGCCTAGGGGTTTGTTCATGGGGTGGCCTGTAGATTTCTTGCTCGTCAGAATTTTTGGTGTCTTCAGACGTTATTTCTGGAAGATCCTCAGACGTAGTAGTTTGGGTCTCCTCTGGCATTGGAATTTGAAAATGCTCAGGTGTTGTTCCTTTGAATTCATCTGATGTAAGATTATCAATATCCTCGTGCGTTGGTCTTTGGGTGTGATCGTGTGGCGGCCTATGAGTATATTCATGCGGTGGCTTGTGGGTATGTTCGTGGGGTGGCCTATGGATGTGTCCGTGTGGTGGCCTTTGGGTATGTTCATGTGGTGGCTTGTGAGTATTTTCGTGCGGTGGCCTATGAGTGTGTTCGTGTGGTGGCCTATGGGTATGTTCGTGTGGTGGCTTATGGGTATGTTCGGATTTTGGTTTATGGGTATGTTCGTGAGTCGGCTTATGGGTATGGTCGTGTGGTAGCTTATTGATTCCCTCTGGTTGTGGTTTTTGAATTTCCTCTTCTGGTAGCATGTAGGTCTCTTGCTCTTCAGACTTTGTACTTTGCGTCTCCTCAGATGTTATTCCTTGGATCTCCTCCGATATTGGTTTATGAATATCTTCGTGCGGTGGTTTAAGGGTGTGTTCGTGTGGTGGCCTATGGGTATGCTCGTGTGGTGGCCTATTGGTATGTTCGTGTGGTGGTTTATGGGTGTGTTTGTGTGGTGGACTTTGAATCTCCTCAGATTTTGGACTTTGGTTCTCCACAGATGTTGAACCTTGGGTTTCCTCAGACGTTGTACTTTGAGTTTTTTCAGCAGTTGGTCTATGAATATCTTTGTGCGATGGCTTGTGAATCTCTTCGGTATGCTCATACGGTGGTCTAGGAGAATGGTCATACGGTGGTTTATGGATGTTCTCAGGTATTGGCATATGCATATCATCCTCCAATGAGTCAATTTCATCATAAATCGGTACGTAGACGTCGTCGTAAGCTGGCTTGTAGATCTCTTCGTATGTTGGTAAGTAAACTTCTTTGTTCGATTGTGTATGGTTTTTTTTATTCGGTGGACAATAGATTCCATCGTATGCTGTCCCATTTTCGCACATAATTTCCTGATCCTCCTCTGGCGATGGCACATAGGTGTCCTCAGACATTGAATTGTTGGTCTCCTCAGATAATCGCAACTCGATATTTTCAGATGATGAGCAATAGACTGGCTCGAATATTGTGTTTTTCGTTCGTTCACACATCATTTTCTTAGCCTGAATCTTCTCGTGTGTTGACTTGTGAGTTTCCTGTTGCGTTTGTTTCTTGCCGTCTTTGGACGTTGAATTGTTGGTGTCCTCGAGCGTTGACGATTGGGTTTCCTCAGGCGTTGGGCAATATATTGCCTCATATAATATCGTCCCTTGTATTTGTTGGCACATTTCCTCTTGGGTTGGTACGTCGGACTCCTCAAGCACAGGCACTTTGGACCCATTATAAAGTGCTGAGCAAATAGCTTCGAATTTGGACCCTTGCATTTCCTTGCACAACATTTCTTGTAGTTCTTCAGGTTTTAGTAAGTTGACATCGATTTTCGTTGACGTTGGCTTATGGATTTCCTCGGTCGTTGCATTTTTGGTATCCTCACACGTTAGGCAATAAATGATTTCGTATATCGAGTCACGCATTTTCTTGCAAATTTTTGCTTGCATTTCCACTGGCGTTGGGCTAAGGATCTCTTCAGACGGTAGTCTGTGGATTTGTTCCGTTGGCCTATGAGAAGTCACTATTTGGTTCTTCTCGTGCGGTGTGCAATAAATAACCCCGTATGTGGTCCCACTCATTTCTTCGCACAAAATTGCCAGTACTTTCAAGTATATAGGCACGTGAATATCATGCGTTAGTGTCTGGACCTCCTCAGGTGTTGGCTTTTGGGCTTCCTCGTTCGCTGGGCAATAAATCGCCTCGTATATCGTGCGATGCATTTCCTTACACATCATTTCTTGCATTTCCTCGTGCGTTGGCAAGTGGATAGTTTCAAGTGTTGGGCAAATAATTGACTCGAATATCGTCCCATGCATTTCATTGCACAATCCTTTTTGTATTTCCTCTTGGGTTGGCGCATTTTTCTCAGTCGATGAATTTTGGATATCTTCACGTGATGGGCAATAAATTATTTCATATATCGTCCTGTGCATTTTTATACAAATCTTTGCTTGCATTTCCTCTGGCGTTGGGCTAAGAATCTCTTCGTTCATTAAATTGTGGTTCTTCTCATGCGGTGGGCAATAAATACCCTCGTATATTGTCCCGTTTATTTCTTCGCATAAATTTGCTAATATTTTCACGTATATAGGCACGTGAATTCTTTGCGTCAGTATCTGGATCTCCTCGGGCGTTGGCTTTTGGGCTTCCTGGTTCGTTGGGCAATAAATCGCCTCGTAAATTGTTCCATGCATTTCCTTACACATTATTTCCTGTATTTCCTCGTGCGTAGGTAAGTGGATAGTTACAAGTGTTGGGCAAATGATGGACTCGAATATCGTCCCATGCATTTCATTGCACAATCCTTTTTGTATTTCCTCTTGCGTTAGCGCATTTTTCTCCGTTTTTGAATAGCTATCCTCATTCGATGGGCAGTAAATTTTTTCATAAATTGTCCCATGCATTTTTGTGCAAATCTTTTCTTGCATTTCCTCTGGCGTTGGGCTAAGGATCTCTTCAGTCGTTGGTCTATGAATCTCTTCTATCGATGGGCTATTGCTCCCTTCAAAAGTTAAACTTTGATTCTGCTCAGGCGATGGGCAATAAATAACCTCGTATATTGTCCCAGTAATCTCTTTGCACAAAATTGACAATATTTTTTCGTATATAGGTGAGTGAATCTCATGTGTTGATATCTGGATCCCTTCAGGTTTTGATTTATGGATCTCCTCGTATATTGGACAATAAATTGCCGCATATATCGTTCCATGCATTTCCTTACACATCATTTTCAGCATTTCTTCGTGCGTTAAGTGAATATTTTCAAGAGTTGGGCAAAAGATTGACTCGAATATCGTCCCATGCAATTCTTTGCACAATTCTTCTGGAATTTCGTCCTGCATCTGCTGATGTGTTGTTATTTGGATTCCTTTATGGGTTTGTAAGTTGGCCAACTGGTCTTCTGCTATGGGGGCTTTCTCACTCGTTTGTGGATCTTTGCTATGTGGTTTATTTTTCCCCTTATTTTTGTTAAATTTCTGTACGATTTTGTCCTTAACATAACTGTATGCTTTTTTCGGCCATTCGAATAATCTCTCTTCGACATCTGAATCAATTGGATAATTTTTGTTACTGAAGCTAATACTTTTATTAACTCTAAAGTTACTAAAATGTTGTGGATTATAGCGCGACGATCCCCCTCCAGCAACTAATTTTGAATTAAAAGGTAATTTTTTTAATAAACTTCGTCTGAGCAATGCATAACGCTCGGCTTTATTTTGCAGGTATGGTCTTCCAGGAAAATAGATCATTGATAAAGAGATAACATGGCAACAACAGTGTAGTATTAGCAGCCAAACGGCAACTGTAATTTAAAAAAAAAAATGTTAATGCATATGGTAGTTATCTAGTAGACAGACAAAAAAAAAACACATCAACAAAATGAATAAAACATAACATCACGGCTTGTTTCCCCGAAGGGTAGGGCAGAACTGTCTCTATAGTACACCCACATTTCACCAGTAATGGAATGAATATATTACACTGTAATAAAAAAACCGGCCAAGTGCGTGTCAGACCACGCCGCACACAATGTAAGTTGTTCGACTATTACTCGTTAACTTGTAAGGCCTACTTAGCTGTGACAGCTTTCCTTTTAACTTCGTTATATAGGGCTTCAGGGAAACTCGACCTGTTCCTTGAAAGGGGTTATACTCTAGAGGTCATTAGCAACGAATTAAGTCCAGTTAACTAGGGGTCAAAACTGGATGGTTACCGAGCTGTAACGGTTCTTTGATTTTTTGAAATTTTCTGACTTGTTATCTATCATAAACAATTAATTATGATAAAACTACTCCACTCTAACATTTAATTGATACTTTTATGAAAGCTGAAAAAGGAGTGATCAATAAACCAAAAAAATATTGGCTAAATCTTACATGATCTTACAAATAAAAGGTCTTTAGTAGCAATAATTTTTAATTATTGTATTATTAGAAAAAATTGTATGTAGAGTTGGCGTACAAATGAGTAAAATAACTGGTTTCATAAGATTTCCAAAAGGTACAAATTTTATTTACTTTCTCAGCGGTTTTTCAAAAATTAGCAAAAGCGCGCGACAGGTCAAACTTTTAATTTTGATTTTTAAATTGAATTTAGCTCGAAAAGTCAACAGTGTAGATAAAATAAATAATGTAATTTGATAAAGTTTAATACAAACTAAAATTACAAATCCTGTTCAAATTGCCTGCCATTGTTGCGTGTGCAAGCACGCAGCCTACGACGTACTTTACTCACTGTCACTCGTGTTGAAAGTGAGGTTTTTATGTGTTCGGCAGTTGCCAAAATCCTCTCCCTCAACTCTTCAATGGATGTCACTGGTGTAGGGTATACTAAGACCTTCATGTGACCTCAAAGATAAAAGTCGCATGGCGTTAAATCTGGACTTCTCGCCAGCCATGGCGTCGGGCCACCTCGACCGATCCATCTCAGCGGATAATTGTCATCCAGCCATTGTCATACACCTCGGTATAAGTGAGCTGGGCATCCATCGTGCTGGTACACCATATCTCTTCTCGTAGCTCGTGTCGAGTCCAGATTTAACGCCATGTGACTTTTATCTTTGGGGGACTTACTGTACCCTGGCTGACTGGTTGTCAGACTTTCGGGCTTCTGACGACCCGTAACGACTGTCAAAGATCCACGAATGACAGCCGGGATCAACGGCTTAACGTGCTTTCCGAGGCACGGAGGAGTCTCGGTATGTAGAAATGGTCACCCATCCACAGATCAACCCTGGCAAGCATAGCTTAATCTGATGGATCGACCGTTGCGGCTGTTAGTACTTAGCCACGAGCTCCTCTGAATTCAAGCTGAATTCAATTTACAAATCAAAACAAAAAGACTTATCGCGCGCATTTGTTGATTTTTAAAAAAGCGCTGGGAAAGTAATATTGTTGAATCATTTCATTATCATGTTTATGTTATATTCATAAATAAATCATTGTAATGCATATTGATTAAAGTATTTCTTTTTCATTTTAGGTCACGTTTAATAATGGTGAACACCTATGTCACAACTGTTGGACAGCAGCGCAACGAGGAAGACTTTCGCGACGACTAAGACTTCGGTATCCTCCGGTTAGAAGCTTTGCCAGCAAAAGAAGTGCCCGCAGAGGGAGTGCCTGCAGAGGAAGTGCCCGCAGTGGAAGTGGCCGCAGAGAAAGTGCCCGCAGAGGAAGTGCCCGCTGAGGTAGAAATTCAAAGTCACCAGTCGGAATCTTCAAATGAAGTACAAAACGTGACTTTTCGTTTGCCTGGTTATTGCCGATCACTAAACACGTCGAATTATTGTTTGGTGATCGGTGTAGAAATAATACGCGTCATCGAATACCTAAAAGTACAATTATTACTAAACTACAATTACTATATTTCACCATACACACGCGTATGTCGGGAACACTTTTTTTTTTTTTTTTTTTTTGGGTGGGAAATTATCAAATAACTTCTCCCGCTCTGGGTGGAGCGGGAGGGCGTGTCAGACTCCTACTGACTAAAACCCACCCTTGTTCCTTCCTATGCCATGTTGCCGGGGGCCACGATTTCCCCATCGGTTTTCTTCGAACCCCCGGCAGGCATTGGCCCTAGCGGACCCCGTCAATTCTGCTGACATCTCTTTGAGGCGCGCGTGGAACACAACGCGCCGTCGACCTGGGCTTGGTCCTTATCGGACGGCGAGCTACCCATTGCTCACCGTCCGCAAGCCCGCGCCTACGGTGGCCGGAAATCTTCCTGCGATTCCCGACGCCCAGGGCGTCTCCTGCTGCGGCGGTTAGGGGCGCGAGGGCGCGAAATTTGCCTCTCCCTCACGCGCTCCGTCTCCTCCTTCGCAAGCATTACTGCTTCGCAGAAAGAGGTGACGGCCTCCCATTTCCTCTCGCTCCGTAGCATGGCCCGAATCAGGGCCGGACGCGAGAGATCACCGCCGCCGATCGCATCCACGAGGACACGGCGATGCCCTGCCCAAGCCGGGCAGACCTCCACCGTGTGCTCCACCGTGTCCTCCGGGCGATCCACACAGTGACGACACCCGGGCGTTTCCTCCCGCTTTATCCTGAACAGGTTGTAGCGTTGTGTGAGGTCTCAACCGTAATTAATCACAATTAGTAAGTAACTAACCACATCACTAAAAACGTGGTACATCACTAATATTTAAGGGACGCTCGGTCATTTCGACTTCCGCTGGCTTACACAAAGGAAGGTATTCTTTGATTATCAGGATTACTTGTGCCCCGACCTAGGGTGAGTTCCACATTACTTTGGTATTTATACTAGACCCTCTGCACCGGATAACCTGATTGATTTCATCACCTAAGTAGTTTCTGATTTCCCGTATGTCAATGTCGGACACGCGGCTGGGGGTTATCCGGTGCACAGGAGATGGTACTATGTATGTATTGCTACTGCATCTAGGCTGTGTAGGGCCTCACTGTGTGTTACAAGCGATCAGCGAGCCATCTGCTATGGTCATAATTGCATTGTGTATTATGCTCGCGTGTTCGCCAAACTTAACCTCATTTTACATCTGTCAATGTGCCACGCTATGTTTGCAAACTCTCTGCCTGTAAGCCGCTGCGATGTATTGAGCTTCACCTACCATGCTTCCCACACCGTTCCTTGGCTTAGAAAGGGGAAGAAGCTAGCACATCGCATGCGGCTTGCTGATATTTGCACCGCATCTAACACGCGCTCCCTATGGCGCTTCCAGGGCTCTCAGTTCGGGCTGAAGAAAATACTTCTTACCCAATTCTGCACGCCGCTTGCATGCGTGGCTTACTGCACGCTACTGAGGTCTGACGAAGGCCTGCCTACTGCAGAGAGCCTGTGCTGACAGGCGAGCTCTACGACTGCTGACGTCTACTACCACATGCTAAGCCTGCCTACCGCCGAGAGCCTGTGCTGACAGGCGACCTCTACGGCAGCGGACGTGCTAGGGCCGTCCGGCCTACAGCGGAGCCTGTGCTGAGCAGGTCCCCGCGTCTACCACATGCTACCAAGGACGGTACCCTTCCAATTTTACTGTGTTAGTACTCAGAACAAATCAGTGTGACCTTACCGCGACCTAGCCGTGTAATCTCCAACTAGTACAGTGTGGAAAATATATGTATTAACTTGTCCAGCTGTTTTACTTTCTACCTAACCGTTAATGGCCTGCGCGGCCTACCCTGCGCAGCCCTAGCCGTTACAGTGGCGCCCAGGCTTAATATACTAGTCACACTGTTCTGGACTGAGTCCTAGCACACTTGCTCGTTTTACATCGTTGCGGTATAGATATTAAGTTGTTGTGTTGTTACAGTTTATCATCTAGCCTACTAATAGTTAACTGTTTTTGTTAAAATGGGAACTCACCCGATTAACTTCATACACTTAAGGAAGGCAGAATTAGAATATGAAGTTTTGATACGGGGTGGTGAAGTTGGTACTTGCCTAAATTTACGGAAACAAATTAACAACTTGTGTAAAAAATATACGAGTGATGACATACAAGAATCAGGCATTGATGAAACTGAGGATTTATGTGCAGTAAAGGCAACTATAGGTGAATACCAGCTGAGTCTAGGAGAAATTAACAATGAAGCGGGATTGGTAAAGGGTGTATCATACAAAAATCATATTAAATACCGACTGGCCCGCATTAAACCAACTAACCCAGAGAACATTTTACTAAAACAGAAACTCGAGGAAAAATATAACACACTAGATTCACAAATTACCAAACTAGAAACTAAGTTTAGTTCTGATAGCTCACAACGAACTGACACAACTGCTGCTACAAACACTAACATAACCGTAACATGCACTAGTCACGTACCAAATAAACCAAAATATGATGGCAAAACTTGTGTGCGTTCTTTCATACAAAAAATTGAAGAGTTTAAAATAAGTAAGCAAATAAAAAATAATGATATGTTTAACTTTGCATTCGATATCTTTACGGATAACGCGCTGCATTGGTATAGACATGTAAAACCAAACATTACTTCATGGGAAGAACTATTACAACAATTGAAAGCTGCTTTTGACTGCGATGACTTTGATTATAGATTGCTTACAGAGATCAGAACACGTTCTCAAGGTGAAACGGAAAACATAACTATCTACATATCATTAATGAGCGGTTTATTCAATAGATTAAGTACTAAACCAACAAAAGCAGAGATGTTTGATATCATCACTCACAATGTTAAACCAATGTATGCGGAGGTACTAGCTATCAGCGACGTGCAAAGTCTGGAACAACTAGAGTCGGTCTGTAAAAACTATGAAAAATATAAGATGCGAGCAGCACACTATCAAGAACCAACAAAAACAAACCTTACCTCCTTGGCTCCAGAATTTGCTTACGTCAAGCCAACCAATAAAACTACCAACACTAATTCAAAACCATACTACAGCCGCTATAGGTATGGCCGCGGTGACTACTACAAAAAAGCGGAAACATCTGAGGACTCACATCCTGCTCAACCGGTCGCATTAGTAGATAACAAAAGCACGGGTACACCAATTAGAGGTAAACCATATTGCCCTAGGTGTAGATTAAACTCACATTCACTACGACAGTGTACGGCAGACCGTGTCCTAGTTTGTTTTAAATGCGGAGAAAAAGGGGTGAAATACCCTGATTGCACAAAATGTCACCCGCCAAAAAACTAAATAGCGAGGTTTGTTGTAATAGTAAATTTAACGCCAGGCTAAGTAAAACGGAATGGGAAGATTGGCTAGCTGTAATTACAAAATTCAGAACCTGCTACTCTGTATCAACAATCCGCAACAAACCTCACAACGACATAAGGCCTTACGCTTCTATACAAATACATAACATGCCAGTTTGTGGCTTGCTGGACTCTGGTTCGGCAGTTACCATCGTTGGTAAAGACTACCATAAACTCCTCATCAGGGACCTAGGGCTAACCCTGCAGCCTAGGGACCACTTAGAGTCATTTGTTGCCGCTGGGGGACAAGTGCTTCAACCTATAGGTACACTAAATTTACCAATAACATTTGAAGGGAAGTTACACATAATAAAGGCACATGTGGTGCCAACAATAGACACTCCTATCTTGCTGGGAATAGATTTCTGGAACACTTTTCATATATTTCCAAAGAATATAAAATCAGTATTCCTCGTAAACACAAATGAAACAAGTGCAAACAATAAACAAAACTTATATTTGCATACATTTGCACAGCTAACTGAGGAACAAAAAAATACGGCAAATAAAATTAAAACTCAGTTCGAGAACATATCCTCAGGAAAAAAAGGCCTAGGCCGTACTAACCAAATAACACACAGCATCGACACTGGTGATGCACCCCCTATACGACAACGTTACTATAGGATGTCTCCAGAGAAACAGCGTGTCCTCGGCAAGGAACTGGACGAGATGCTTGACCTGGATGTGGTAGAACCATGTGAAAGTCCGTGGTCTTCTCCAGTTCTGCTGACACCAAAAAAGGATGGCAAATTGCGGTTTTGCTTGGATAGTAGAAAACTAAACGCTATAACTAAAAAAGATGCTTACAATTTGCCATACATTTCGGAAATACTAGACAACCTAAGGGATGCAAAATACCTTACTAGTATCGACCTTTACAAAAGTTTCTGGCAGTTACCACTAAGGGAAACTGACAGAAATAAAACAGCTTTCTATATACCCGGCCGGGGAACATACAGATTTAAAACTACACCATTCGGACTAACAAATGCGCCTGCAACGCAACAACGAATGGTAGATAAATTGTTTTACGGACCAGAGTTTGAGAATAGGGTGTTTGCCTTCTTGGATGACATAGTGTTAGTATCACCAGATTTTGAAAATCATATAGCCTTGCTAACTAAAGTATTTAATAAACTATCTAATGCTAACTTAACAATAAACATGGATAAGTGCCAATTCTTCCGGGACGAATTGAAATATCTAGGCTACGTAGTAAACTCAAGGGGACTACATCCAGACCCAGAAAAAGTAGAAGCAATACAGAACTTCCCAGTACCCACAAATCCAAAAGAAGTTAAAAGATTCCTAGGGACGGCATCATGGTATAGACGTTTCGTCCCAAACTTCAGCGCTCTAGCAGCCCCACTCAATAGACTAACAAGCTCAAGTAAGAAGGCTCCCCCCTATGACTGGTCTCAGGAATGTCAGGAATCCTTTGCTAAACTAAAGGAAATACTAATATCAGCCCCAGTACTATCGTGTCCAGACTACACTATCCCATTTGAAGTACACACAGATGCCAGTAACTATGGCATTGGTGGTTTGCTAACACAGATTAGGGATGGGGTTGAACATCCAATAGCATACATGAGTAAATCCCTATCTAAACAGGAGCAAAACTATAGTATCACAGAGAGAGAAGCACTGGCTGTATTAGTGGCATTAGAACATTGGCGTTGTTACCTAGAAAATGGCATCAAGTTCACAGTGTTCACAGATCATTCTGCATTAAAGTGGTTTCTCAAACTTCAAAACCCTTCCGGACGATTGGCGCGCTGGGGAATAAGGTTGTCGGCCTTTAACTTTGATATACAACATAGACGTGGTGCAGATAATACTTTACCAGACGCGTTGTCACGAGCTTGTCCGATCGCAGCTCTCTCACAATCGAACACCACATTGTCAGTTCCGCCTAAACAAACGAACGACACTTGGTACCAAAACATATACAGTGGTTGCCAACAGAACCCAACGGCATTCCCAAACTACATAGTAAAAAATAACAAATTGTACCGCTATGAAAAAAGTAACTTCGCAATACTATGCGAGTTCGAATGGAAGGAAGTTATTCCGGCGGAAGAAAGGCAACAAATAATAACTAACAACCACGCCGAACCAACCGCAGCACATTTAGGTATCCATAAAACATACAAGCGACTATCACTACGCTACTACTGGCCAGGGATGCATGGTGACGTGGTGAGGTTAGTAACGGCATGTGAAACTTGTATCGCTCACAAACAAGCAAATCACGCTCCCCTAGGACTAATGGGGAAGCCAAAGGAGTGTTCGCGTCCATTCCAAATGCTGAGTATAGACATAGTGGGACCACTGCCGTTTTCTAGACGTCAAAACTCGTATCTATTCGTTGCAACTTGTTGTTTCTCTAAATACTGCCTACTATTTCCCATAAGGAACGCTAATGCTATTACTATAGTACGGCTGTTAGAAGACAATATATTCTTAGTCCACGGCATACCACAATGTGTAATTTTAGATAACGGAACTCAGTTTACTTCTAATGAAATGAAAAACCTATTTAAAAAATACAATATACCCAATGTACACTACACACCAAGATATACACCACAAGTAAATACAGTGGAACGCTACAATAAAACTATAATCACGGCGTTATCCACCTTCATTAATGATGACCAGCGCTCCTGGGACTTACATATACCAAAGGTTCAGTTCGCACTAAACAGCTCTACCAGCGAGGTCACAGGCTACACACCAGCGTTTCTGGTCTATGGCAGGGAGTTAATCGCTGACGGTTCTCACTATCAGGTCACTGATATAAACGAAATAATTTACCAACCAAGGGACCACTATGCAGAGAACTTGGGTGTCCTATCAAGCATATTTGACAAGGTACAGTCAGCTTTGCTGAAAGCATATTCTAGGAACACTTGCAGTTACAACCTTCGCAGGAAGGACGTAGAATACAATGTAGGGGATGTAGTCTGGAAACGTACGTACTACCAGAGCGATAAGGAAAAATATTTCAGCAAAAAACTAGCACCTAAGTTCGTAAAATGCAAGATATCAAAAAAGCTGTCTCCACTGGTGTATGACTTGGTAGATACACATGGAAAACCACTGGGTACCTGGCATATTAAGGATCTAAAGTGGAAAAACCTACAGTAGTCCCGTAGGCCTAGCTAGCTAGCGTTTGACCCATACTGGGTCAAACGATGCCAAGGGACTACGACCACCACATCTCGTGGGAGGTCAATCACCAACAGGGGTTTACCTATTTACCTTTGGCTGCAGGGGTCCTAAGCTCCTTTGGGACCAGTACCTAACTACTGGTCAGTTGGTGATCGCAATCACTATTTTACTTACTACTATAAAAAAACAAAAACTGAGGTACAAACCTAAATGGATTGCGTGAGGTCGCGTGTGAGGGGGTTCTGAATGGAAAACCGACTAACCAAAAATTATTAAAATTATCTAGTATGTTAAAACGGCGTTGCCATAGAGAATGCTGTGGACCCCGAGGGGTGTTTACTTATTTATGGCAGAGTAGGTCTCTATGGTAACTACCCTTAACTGTTGTGTTGTCTATATCATGTACAAACAAGTACATCTTAAAGACGGCATCTACAAGTGAGGTGACCGCACCCAGACTGAAAAACAGACAAACCCACTAATCTACCACCTCATAACTAATCTAACCTAACCCAAACCACCCCCACTAACCCACTAATCTACCACTGCTTAACTAACCTAACATAACCCACCCCCACTAACCCACTAACCTACCACTGCTAAACTAACCTAGCCTAATACTAACAATTAAACACAGGACTACACAAACCCTAGGGGCGAACATATCAATACCAGGTACACTTACACTAAGACTCACCGGAAGGAATCCAGCCAAAGTTGTAACTAGCTGGCTATAGAACCAGATAGAGGATATAATAGCAGTAAGATATAGTTCTAGCGGATTTTATACAGGCAAAATCCTCTCTCTGAGGCCGGGGTACTGTAGCGTTGTGTGAGGTCTCAACCGTAATTAATCACAATTAGTAAGTAACTAACCACATCACTAAAAACGTGGTACATCACTAATATTCAAGGGACGCTCGGTCATTTCGACTTCCGCTGGCTTACACAAAGGAAGGTATTCTTTGATTATCAGGATTACTTGTGCCCCGACCTAGGGTGAGTTCCACATTACTTTGGTATTTATACTAGACCCTCTGCACCGGATAACCTGATTGATTTCATCACCTAAGTAGTTTCTGATTTCCCGTATGTCAATGTCGGACACGCGGCTGGGGGTTATCCGGTGCACAGGAGATGGTACTATGTATGTATTGCTACTGCATCTAGGCTGTGTAGGGCCTCACTGTGTGTTACAAGCGATCAGCGAGCCATCTGCTATGGTCATAATTGCATTGTGTATTATGCTCGCGTGTTCGCCAAACTTAACCTCATTTTACATCTGTCAATGTGCCACGCTATGTTTGCAAACTCTCTGCCTGTAAGCCGCTGCGATGTATTGAGCTTCACCTACCATGCTTCCCACACCGTTCCTTGGCTTAGAAAGGGGAAGAAGCTAGCACATCGCATGCGGCTTGCTGATATTTGCACCGCATCTAACACGCGCTCCCTATGGCGCTTCCAGGGCTCTCAGTTCGGGCTGAAGAAAATACTTCTTACCCAATTCTGCACGCCGCTTGCATGCGTGGCTTACTGCACGCTACTGAGGTCTGACGAAGGCCTGCCTACTGCAGAGAGCCTGTGCTGACAGGCGAGCTCTACGACTGCTGACGTCTACTACCACATGCTAAGCCTGCCTACCGCCGAGAGCCTGTGCTGACAGGCGACCTCTACGGCAGCGGACGTGCTAGGGCCGTCCGGCCTACAGCGGAGCTTGTGCTGAGCAGGTCCCCGCGTCTACCACATGCTACCAAGGACGGTACCCTTCCAATTTTACTGTGTTAGTACTCAGAACAAATCAGTGTGACCTTACCGCGACCTAGCCGTGTAATCTCCAACTAGTACAGTGTGGAAAATATATGTATTAACTTGTCCAGCTGTTTTACTTTCTACCTAACCGTTAATGGCCTGCGCGGCCTACCCTGCGCAGCCCTAGCCGTTACAAGGTACCTCCCGAAACTGCCGTGTCCGGTGAGTACCTGCGTCAGGCGGAAGGTGAGGACGCCGTGGCGCCTCTCTAGCCACTCCTCAAAGAGGGGTCTTATCGCCGCAATTGTGGCGTGCCCAGCGCTGGGTTGCGACAATCGCACTCTCCATTCCGCCATGAGATCCCGCCGGAGCTCTGTCCGCTGTGCCGCGACTTCTTGCGGCATCGGAGTTAAGCCCCGGCGCTTCGCCTCCTCGCGCCACTCCCAAATGTGCGCGAGGACCTTTGCCTCCAGATCCCATGGCGGTACTCCGGCAAGGAGGCTCGCCGCCTCGCAGGAGACCGTGCGGTATCCTCGGGCCAGCCGGATGGCCATGACCCTTTGGGACGCGTTCAGCCGGCGGCCTGGCTGCCGCCTCAATGAAGGCGCCCACACCGGCGCCCCGTAAAGGGCCATGGACCGCATGATCCCCACGTAGAGCCTCCGGCAGGAGGCGTTTGGACCTCCCAGATGTCGGGAACACTTGGAAGACAACAATTGGGATGTAATTCTCTGCAAAAAATCGCTACTTTGATTTTAATCCGCAGCAAGCAACTGAAATGATGGAATTGTTAAAACAACCCAGGAATTATATAATAGATTTTGAAAATCTACAAGAGCAACATAGTGAACATAACTACATTACATTACTGGACTGGGCGAAGTCACAATGAGTTCCGAAGAATTTATGACGAAACTCCATCACTAGCAAAAACTGTCGTTACTCTAAAACCGCTTTAGGTATATTTTTGTCAAAAATAAGAACAGGCGAATCAAATGAAAGGCTTGGAACATTTTTTTATATGACGCGGTCAAATCTAGAGCGGCTTATGAACATAGCTAGGAAAAGCCAATAAAGAGATTTTGTTCCTCGGTACTTAGGGTTTAATCATATAACCAGACAGCAGATTTTGGAACGCACTCTTGCGGTTCCTGCCGCTTTATTCGGCAATCGCGGTGAAGCCATTATTATATGTGATGGTACTTATATGTACCATCGAAGAAACCCATACCTATACACCGTAAGGACTATTTCTGCTTGCAGCGCTCGGCCACTATAGTAACGGTTACCTACGAAAAAAACCGGCCAAGTGCGTGTCGGACTACGCACAATGAAGGGTTCCGTAGTTAAGATGAATTTATTTATCCCAAGAACAAACTTAACATTGTAGTTGAAAAACATATTCTCCCATACATTCCAAATGCAAATCGTCGCTCGGCATCCAATACCGCGAATGTGACACTTTTACGTTTTTTTTAAATTTCAAGATCACTTATTTGAACGTATTGAATGAAATAAAACAAAAATCTGATTTTCGTAAAAAAATCACATTCGCGGTATTAATATAAAAATAATCTAAATCTAATACCTTTAAACGAACAATTCTTGTATATATGTATATTTAATCTGAATCTCGGAAACGGCTCCAAGAATTTTTATTAAATTTAGTATGCAGGGGGTTTCGGGAGCGATTAATCGATCTAGCTAGGTTTCATTTTTAGAAAACGTTGTTAAAAAACATGGTAATCCAGATATTTTTCTTTATTCAAGTAACAAGGACTCATTGTGTTAGTAAACTTATGAACTATGTTAACTTATTTTACCAGGTCACTTAGAAAGTTTTGCGACTAACAGTTTTTGTCTGTAGTATACTGGCTATGGTTTTGTCATGTCAATTAAAACTATGACTATTTATTAGAAAAACATAACATTCCAAATTCGAAATTCCCTCCACATTTTTTTACGAGCAAAATCAAAATACTCTGTCTTACTGAAAACTGGATTTACAACGAGAACATTTTCGCGCGATGATTTTGTACGATTTCAAATATCGACCAAAACCAGAAGAATAGTTTGAAAGACTTCGAATGGTATTCATAGAAAAAAGCCTTTCTAAAGCGCTGTTTTCCGCTGGTTCAACGAATTTATAGGTGGTCTCGTAATTTTGGCGGACAAAGAAAGAAGTGGCCGCCCTATGACGGTTGTTACATAACAAAACGTGCTGGCTGTGAAAAATTTAATTCAAGAGAATAGGCGAATTACATATGAAGAGGTTCAGCATATACTGCCGATTGGATCGGGAAGTGTGCATGAAATTCTACACAGGCATCTTCGGTTATGGAAGATAGTTTCACGCTGGTACCGTAAAATCTAAACAGGCTCAGAAGGAGGTTCGGGTAGAATGGTGACGAGACATGATAGCAAAATTTGTAGCAGGCTCGTCTCGGCGCGTTTAAGATATCATTACGGGTGATGAATCTTGAATTTATCAATATGATCCAGAAATGAAGCGTCAGTCGACCGTGTGGCTGTTTCAAAATAACCCAACGCCTACCAAAGTGAAGCGAGCCAGAAGTGCAGGCAAAATTTTGATCGCAAGGTTTTTTTTTTTGCCGGTTTATCTGGTGTCAGTACCCTGACGAGATCAAAGGAGTATCAATGCTGAATGGTATGTTGGAGTTTTTACTACTGCAAGCAGCAAGCGACCGAACACTGGCCTCCGTGGACTATTGCTTCACCACGACAACGCGCTGGCTCACTCGGCACTCAAAACAAGGGACTTTCTGGATAGCGCACCGGTCAAATTTATAAGTCATCCTCCTTGCAGTCCCGATTTGGCTCCGTGCGACTTTTTCTTGTTCCCCAAAATAAAAAATCAACTCAAAGGAAAACAGTTTTCATCACCTGAAGATGGCTGCATTTGAGAAGGAGATTGGAGAGGTGTCTGATGCGAACTGGAAAATGTGTTATGAAAATTGGTTTAGACGTATAAAACTGTGTATAAACGCCAATGGAGAGTTCTTTGAAAAGATATAATAAAATAAATTATAACCTATAGTATATTTTTTTCTAGTATCACAAAACTTTCTGAGTGCCCCACGTAATCTAGTTTAAATTTATTTCACCCCATGAGAGATGGCACTGCAGTGATTGATGTACATGCAATCCAGCCTGCTAGCGATCTTTTTTCAGGATATTGTTGGAGCTGACCCGCACTCTGCGCACCAGGGATGCACACCTCATTCGCATCGTTGCGTAAAAGCAATTAATATGTACGTCCGCGAACATTCCCGATGCGCTACAAAAACAGGGCAGCCCCACCAATACCCTGAAAGCGTTATTCGTGCTTTCGTGTCCAAACACGAAAGGCGTTGCACGACCTTTGGGTATATCTAGCCCACTGGTTGCACGTGTAAAACGTTGTACAATAAACTCGAAACAGAGTAATTTTGACTTTTTAAGTGAGCAGCGTGCAAACCTGCGAGCCAGCATGTTTGTCCTTACCGACAACGCCCTTCGTTGATAAATGATAAATGATTTTATTTCTGTAAGTAGGTTTGTACAAACACTTTTACACGTCAATCATATTTTAAAACTAGATGAGGTCGGCGTTTCCTATCTGACTACTCTGAGAAGAAAGGCCGAAACAAACTCAGAGGTTCCCGCTCAATATCGAGTCCGTCATTGAGGTCAGGGGTCAATATATGACCAAGATATTTAAACGTAAATACTCTTTGTAGTGGAGTCCCATTGAGTAATACAGGTGGTACATAACCCGGTCTACCCCCAGCCTCAAAGACCATGATCTCCGACTTATTGGAGTTATACATAAACCCATTTGTTTTGGCATACTGCTCACATTTGGCGACCAATTACTTTCTGAGACTACAGATTGACGCGCTCAGAAGCACCATATCATCTGCACAGCTAACATTATTTACACAAATACCATCTATATAGCAACCCACTCTGGTGCTGCTGAGCTCGCCAATCCTGCCTCACCCGCATTCCAACCTGTATGGCCTGAAAAAAGTTCGAGCCCATCGTACACTATTGATCTGGTTACCATACCACTATTTAAAGATGTTTATAAGCTCCGTTGGCAACCTATCCTTCTCCATCTTTCTCCACAATACGTCATAAGCAATCAGATCAGAAGCCTTGAACAAATCGAGGAAGCTAGCATTAATCGGCGTCCCACGCTGTGTATAGTAAGTATGTGATAGTATGCTCAAGACACAATACTGCACTTTCTGTTGACAAACCACGCCGAAACCCGAATTGGTTTTCATGAACATTTACAGTTTTATTTATTTGTGTATTAAGCAGACGGTCAAACACTTTTGATATTTTGATATTATAGTAGCTAGAGAGATGGGCCTATTGGCTGCCGAGCGACAAAATGTAAGTTTGTACGCACAATATTGAGAGATTTACCATGTTATTTTAAGACCATGGACTTCTTATAGGTTTTCCTGTAATCTATGAGTAAAGAGCCACACTATGTATTTTTTTCAAAATTTTTGGTCCAGTAGTTTCGGAGATAAGGGGGGGGGAATGGTCAATTTTCATTGAATTTATTAAATATCTTTAAAAGTGTTTATTTTAAAATTATAAAAAAAATATATGTAAGATCCTCGCAACAAGCTCTTTCATTTGATATGTCACACGGTACTGTTAGCAAAACTTTTTTTTTAAATTTTCTTGTTTGCGCCCCAAAAGTGACCCCTATATTCAAAATTTATTTATTTACGTTACTTATTCGTGTTTGGGTCACAGAAATACATATGTGTACCAAATTTCAACTTAATCGGTCCATCAGATTCGGAATAAATTGGCTGTGACAGACGGACAGACAGACAGACAGACAGACAGACAGACCGACAGACAGACAGACAGACACACGAGTGATCCTATAAGGGTTCCGTTTTTTCCTTTTGAGGTACGGAACCCTAAAAAGGGTCGTGTGCACGGGATTTTGTTTTCAAATTGCTTAGTTATAGGTTTCTTCGATGGTACATCCAAAAGAGTGCCAAATTCATTTTCCAAAAAGTTACTTACTGTGTCCAAAAGCATAGAAATCTTTAGAAACCATTTTTATTTGTAACTTGTGATGGACATTTAGTAGATATTTCTGGGCCGCACGCTGCGATCCAAAATGACGCTTCCATTTTCAATTATCATTTAAGTGGCGTTGACAGGCCCCTTCATTGGTTACTTAATCCTGGAGATGTTTTTATTTTGGACCGAGGGTTTCGTGACTCTATCGAATATCTAGAGGAGCATGGATATGTTGGCATTATGCCGCAGTCTCAAACTGGAGGATCCACCATTTGCCGATGTGCAACATTTGCCGATGGTCCGTGGAAATAGTTAATGGTAGACTAAAACGAGATTTCAAAATCTTCCGGCACGAATTTTGCAACTTATCAATGCACATTTTTTTGCAGACTTTGGAATCTCTGCGGCTTTAACTAATGCTTTCCATATAGATCTGATAGATTACCCTCAAGCACGTGATTTTATAAATATAGCCCAAGAGCGTTTGAACGTGAATAATAATTTGGCAGATTATGTCGATTTCAAAAGATTATACAGAAATAGAGTGGCTTTTTCAAACATAAATGTTGAACGAATCAATTAAAATATATTCCCAGTTCTTACAGCTGAGGAATTGACATTATTCGCGGTTGACACATACCAAATAAAACTCGCTGCGAGTTATTACAGCGAGCATATTCGAAGCACTGGCAGATTTGTAGTACAACAATATAACAGATCACTCATTGATTTAACAACATACAGGGTGTCAGGGACATCGACGCGAAAACTGAAACGATGGATTCAGTACATGATTCTGAACCCCCTGCGTTGAAATTTTTCGTCGGTTATTAAAAAAAAATCTGCTGTTTCATAGAAAAGTGCAATACCTACGCGGTTAAAATGTATGGAACAGCTGATTTTTTTTTTAATAACCGACGAAAAGTTTCAACGCATTTGATAATTTCCCACACAAAAAAAAAAAAAAAAAGGGGGTTTCAGGTTCGACGATATTATTTGGCCTATTATACGGGGTGGCAGGGAGCCACCCCGTATAATATGCCAAATAATAATATTCACCTACTCAGGATGAACATGAAGAGTAGACAATTATTTCCTTAAAAATCTACCATTGCTATAGGCACAGATAATATAATACTAGTACTATAGGTATATTAGTTGATGCAAGCAATAGTGGACTAGAGGCCATAACAAACTATTGCTGTACGTGTTTCACGGGTCGGAGGACAATTGTTTGTTGCGCGCACACTATGTACTTGCTCTGGTATATTGGGTTTGCTAGGCACCAAGACGTGATTTGGTGTCCTGCTTTATCCCTAGACACAATAATAATCGATAACGATGAATACGATTAATCAATATTATTGGTGCCGATTCCCTTGTTCACAAACTAAACTAAATTTAAGTTCAGTGCATCTTTTTCTTTCTATTTCATTAAGAAAAGGTCAGAAGAAATTTTTTTGTTTAGTCCTGTCAAATTTATCAGCGCCTGTCACTACTCGATACAAGTTTAGACGTGATTAAAAACTTGCCTACTAAAATTACGTCAATTTACGTCAAGCGCATAATTACAAAATTATTATTAATTATATAATTACAAGTGTATAGTTGTGTGTGAATAGAGTATAAGGTACAATGGGATTGACGTATCCGTGTGCATAAAAACCCCTTATTAATAAAGAATAAAAAATAAAAAGATACAATGACAACGACTTTCAAAATCATAGTAATTTTTCACTTTGTAGTGTTTTTTTTTGGAAGTAGCTAAGCTTGGTTTTTTTTGTTTTTTTTTTCTCTTTTTTGTTATGGTACCTACCCCACACCAATTCTTATACCACTACTTGCTATGTAAACAACAGTGACAGGAAGTATGTATTATAACATCATCAAGAGACACAAAGTGGAATACGTACTATCGAAGCTAACTCAAAAACTACCCAAACAAAGTTAATACAATTTATAAGTTCTACCGCGCAAGTTTCCCTCTACCAAATGTGAGAAGAATTTTCAAAATCAGTTCACAAATGACAAAAAAATCGAGAAAAAAAATGTACATACAGGCGAACATATCCCCGTATGTGGTGCCCATTGCACCACATACCGTGGGTACCACATACCACATACAATGCATTGAGCGCTAAACTAATTCAGAGCATCGTTTCATTTCTGTCAATCGTTTGAAGATGACAGAGACAGAATTATGTTTAAAAATGCATTTAGTGATTGGTGGTGCTCGTGGGCCATAACAGTGGCTCGAATCCAGCTTTTTTCAAATGCCAAATAGCCAGTGTCAGTCGCGGTGTTAAGACAAAGCTAATGATGAGTACCTTTGTTTTAAAAAAATCTGTTCTCTCGCTTATTCTCTAAGGAGAGAGAGTTTTCAGTTGATTTGGCTTGAATTAAAACAGTAACTTAAATCTTGAAATCGCATAAATATTTAAATTAATTTAACTTACGTGGTCTAATATTCATGTTCCCAGCCACATTTATCGCACGTGTATGCCATTCAATGAAGATACAGCTGCAATTTCCACCTGAAACTAATTTGAAAGTAATTACTAATTATATAAACATACTTTACAGTTATCCAATAATGTGTAGGTAATTAGTAACGGTAGAAATACGGATGAAGTTAATATACCCAAATTAAGAAAAAACAGGTTTAGTTGAGCTTATCTTTAAGCCGTATATTAGACTAGCTGCGCCCAGCGGTTTCACCCGCATGAGTTTCGATAAAAATTATTTTATGTGATCCAGGTCTACTATCTGTGTGCCAAAGGACAATGGGCGTTATTATGAGTTGCGTCCCAACCTTTGTAACAAGTTGCGACATAACAGTTCAGTTGTAACATGTTCATTTAGGCGTTTTTATGATTAATAATAAAAATATTTATTAAAATTGTGTGCAGGTCAAAAGTTATTGGGATTCAAGTGAAAAAAGTTTTTTGTATCAAACAATGCTTTAATCATTTTAACATTTATTTTTCAAATAAATATCAAGTCCACAAAACAAGCAAGAGGTCCCTTAGGGATGCGTAAGTCATCAATACGAACATAAAAAACCGGCCAAGTGCGTGTCGGACTACGCACAATGAAGGGTTCCGTAGTTGAGATGAATTTATTTATCCCAAGAACAAACTTAACATTGTAGTTGAAAAACATGTTCTCCCATACATTCCAACTGCAAATCGTCGCTCGGCATCCAATACCGCGAATGTGACATTAAAAAAAAAAAAATAATTGCAGTGTCACTTATTTGAACGTGTAGAATGAAATAAAACAAAAATCAGATTTTCGTAAAAAAAAATCACATTCGCGGTATTAATATAATAATAATACCTTTAAACCAGCAATTTTTGTATATACCTATGTATATATAATCTGAATCTTGGAAACGGCTCCAAGAATTTTTATTAAATTTAGTAGGTATGCAGGGGGGTTTCAGGAGCGATAAATCGATCTAGCTAGGTGAGATCACGCTAAAATGTATATTTTTAAGACCTTTCTGTACCCCTATGTTCACAAATAAAGTTTGATTTGATTTGGTTTTTGATTTTTTTTTTCATTTTTAGAAAACGTCGTTCAAAAAAAAATATCATCCAGATATTTTTCTTTATTCAAGTAACAAGGACTCATTGTGTTAGTAAACTTATGAACTATGTTAACTTATTTTACGAGGTCACTTAGAAAGTTTTGCGACTAACAGTTTTTGTCTACAGAATATTGGCTGGTTTTGATGTCAATTAAAACGATGACTACTTATTACAAAAAAACATAACATTCCAAATTCGAAATTCCCTCCACATTTTTTTACGAGCAAAATCAAAATACTCTGTCTTACTGAAAACTGGATTTATAACGAGAACATTTTCGCGCGATGATTTTGTACGATTTCAAATGTCGACTAAAACCAGAAGAATCGTTTGAAAGACTTCGAATGGTGTTCATAGAAAAAAGCCCTTCTAAAGCCACTGTTTTTCGCTGGTTCAACGAACTTATGGGTGGTCTAGTAATTTTGGCAGACAAAGAAAGAAGTGGCCGCCCTATGACGGTTGTTACATAACAAAAAGTGCTGTGAAAAATTTAATTCAAGAGAATAGGCGAATTACATATGAAGAGATTTAGCATACACCGTGAAATTTCAATCACAGTTTTGCTAGAACAAACGTTGTTCAGACCATGGTCTACTACCATTCTACAGCATCCAATAAAAAAAAAACATAATTAGTTTTTGAAAAAACACAAAAAAAGCAAAGTTTAAAATGTCAAGATATATAGATGTATGCTGCCGATTGGATCGGGAAGTGTGCATGAAACACAGGCATCTTCGGTTATGAAAGATAGTTTCACGCTGGTACCGTAAAATCTAACGCAGGGTCAGAAGGAGGTTCGGGTAGAATGGTGCCGAGACATGATAGCAAAATTGGTGGCAGGCTCGTCTCGGCGCGTTTAAAATGTCATTACCGGTGATGAATCTTGGATTTTTCAATATGATCCAGAAATGAAGCGTCAGTCGACCGTGTGGCTGTTGAACCAAAATGAACCAACGCCTACCAAAGTGAAGCGAGCCAGAAGTGCAGGCAAAATGTTGACCGCAAGTTTTTTTTTTTTTCTACCAAGTTATCTGGTGTCAGTACCTTGACGAGATCAAAGAAGCATCAATGCTGAATGGTATGTTATCAAATGTTTGCCAGAAGTTTTTACTACTGCAAGCAGCAAGCGACCGAACACTGGCCTCCGTGTGCTACTGCTTCACCACGACAACGCGTTGGCTCACTCGGCGCTCAAAACAAGATACTTTCTGGACAACACACCGGTCAAATTTATAGGTCATCCTCCTTACAGTCCCGATTTGGCTCCGTGTGACTTTTTCTTGTTCCCCAAAATAAAAAAATAACTCAAAGGAAAACAGTTTTCATCACCTGAAGCATGCACCTTGCATTGGGTGCATTTGAGAAGGAGATTGGAGAGGTGTCTGATGCGGACTGGAAAATGTGTTATGAAAATTTGTTTAGACGTATAAAACTGTGTATAGACGCCAATGGAGAGTTCTTTCAAAAGATATAAAAAAAAATTATAACCTGTAGTATACTTTTTTCTAGTATCACAAAACTTTCTGAGTGCCCCACGTAATCTAGTTTAAATTTATTTCACCCCATGGGAGATGGCACTGCAGTGATTGATGTACATGCAATCCAGACTGCTAGCGATATTGTTGGAGCTGGCCTGTACTCTGCGTACCAGGGATGCACACCTCATTCGCATCGTTACGTAAAAGCAATTAATATGTGCGTCCGCGAATATTCCCGATGCGCTACAAAAACGGGGCAGCCCCACCAATACCCTGAAAGCGTTGTTGTATTGGACATGAAAGTCGTTGCATGACCTTTGGGTATATCTAGCCCACAGGCTGCACGTGTAAAACGTTGTACAATAAGCTCGAAACAGAGTAATTTTGGCTTTTTAAGTGAGCAGCGTGCAAACCTGCAAGCCAGCATGTTTGCCCTTACCGACAACGCCCTTCGCTCTCGCTCAATATCGAGTCCGTCATTGAGGTCAGGGGTCAATATATGACCAAGATATTTAAACGTAAATACTCTTTGTAGTGGAGTCCCATTGAGTAATACAAGTGGTACATAACCCGGTCTGCCCCCAGCCTCAAAGACCATGATCTCCGACCTATTGGAGTTATACATCAAACCATGGTTTTGGGGCAATTCTGGGCACCATAGCTTAAGACTTAAGACCTAGCCTCATCTTAACCTATGAAGCTTCATCTGTTTGAAAAATTCGTCAGGTCGATAACGTACGTGAAGCAATGACATAACATAACATCACGCCTTGTTTACCCGAATGATGTCATGTAGTGGTGTAGGTACCCATAAGAGGTACACCCACAGTTCGCCAGTTATGTTTAAGTCCCATGTCCAATAGGGGGCGAGCCTATTGCCATCAACCAGGCACAAATCCAGACTCCGGGCTGCTACTGAGAAATTCCTAATGGAAAAACCCAATAATACGTTGCCCGACCTGGGAATCTAACTCAGAACTTCATGCTCAGCAGTAGCGCTTGTGACCTTTAGACCAAAGAGGCAGTTAAACCATTGTACAGTATTTCTATTTTCTTATGTCCCTCAGAAAACTTCGTGCTTCGTCAGTCGTCGAATTTCTACCAGTTGGCCTTTGCACTTGGTGCAGACTGGACGCTCTCAATCACAGATATAGATATACCTAGATAACGCAAGAGCAACTACTTCGCGTGCCATTTTCGTGCCCAACTTACGTACAATCATCGTAAGCTGCCACTTTCGCGCTCAGTCTGCATCGGTGCCACGCTTGTCGGAAGTCAGTTAAAAAAATGAAAATGGTTAATTACGCTGTTATAAATTGTAAAAACTGTACATATGCGGGAGAAACAATAAAATAAACGTTTTCTAGTGCTTGTGACGTCATAGTAGGAAGTCAAAAAATGGCACGCTTGGTTTTCATACAGATCGTGATACTTGCGTTATCTAGGTCTATCTATATCTGTGCTTTCAATCGACTTGGAAGTATATAGAGTTGTTAATACTATTAAAGAAAACCCTTAGCTGGAGCAAGTTTTGGTTTAGTTGAGGTAGGACTTGGTACGTTATAATTTAAAAAAAAACAAATTCAACAATGAAAACGTGTAATTGTATAATAGAACTTAGTGGTACGTAGTACGCTAGCATATTGTGTTTAAAATCTCTCTTTATTGGGGACGTTGCTACTAACAGCTTCTTTCTTGACTACTTATTTATTTATTCTTCAGAAAGCTGAGTCTAATATCTATTTATATAGGTAAAAAAAATCTGAAACGAAAGCATAAACAGGAATTTATAAAAAAAAAAAAAAAATACGCAGTATTGAGATGTGTTCGGTTATTTGTCGCTTCACTATACTCCATTTATATTCCCATACCATTTATATCCTCTATCTACACTCCATTATAGCATTAGAAAAATAACGGTTATAACGCTTTCTTCGTTATTTCGATATAAACGTATATATACCTAAGTACTAAAATATATAGCAGTGTAATCTATTGACCATTTACGTTTAAAAAATTACTCTAAAATGCAGTCATTTCAACAATATTACACAATAGGTAACTGTTGTTACTTGGCCGTTATTTTTCTAATGCTACGAGTATAATAAATGGAGTGTAGATAGAGGATATAAATGGTATGGGAATATAAATGGAGTATAGTGAAGCGACAAATAACCGAACACATCTCAATACTGCGCATTTTTTTTTTTTTTTATGAATTCCTGTTTATGCTTTCGTTTCAGATATTTTTTTACCTATATAAATAGATATTAGACTGTCAGCTTGTAGATGAAAATATGAAAATCGAACTGCTGTACATAAATATCCAGTGAACCAATGAAACAAAAGTTTTTTTTTTCTGTAATATTTTGTACTATTCGTATTTATTCTTCTTATTGTCATATTGACCATACCTACATCTACATACATTATATACATACTTACATTATATTGTTTGGGCCCATTAGGTATTTATTCAAAACATGACAAGTAAAACCCTCTATTTAATACAACAATGAAGTAATGAAAAAAAGTACTTAGGTACATATTGCAGTCTTCATTGCTATAATAAAATAATTTAAAGCGATTGTGAGCGTATTGCATTGTTTTCGCTTAACTCAAATTTTACATTACATTATTTCAAACGTTACATAGACTAGCAGTTATTTTTAACGTTTTTGTTACTGTTATATTCTCATTACTTTTGTTCTTTCGAAGGCTTTCAAGTAAGACCCTCTGCTAAAACCATTAAAATCCAAAAGTTACATAATTATAAGTGTGTGTGTAATATACTCGTAAAACCTTACAGTAATTTATCGATGGCTGGAAATTAGTGAGCTAATGAAATAATTGCGTCATTTTCGTTTTGTGTTAATGACTAAGTATAACCACAGCGAATCAGTTTTCAATTTAAAAATATTATCTTAATTAGTTACAAAATCATACATAATAATCTCATGCCTCTTTCTCATGAGGGCATCAGGGTAAGCAAGACCACAGAACGTTACCTGGGAGCCTACCACCAGCTCATATAGAGCAGTATCATTTCAATATTACTTCAGTGTGGGAAAGAGATGAAGCTCTACAGGACGTATAGCTCCATCTCTTTCTCTCACTGAAGTAATATTAAAATATTACTGCTTTATGAGCTGGTGGTAGGTCCCCTGAACACTACGATTCTCAAAATTCTCTTGCGTTTTCCGCGTTCATTTTGATCCTCTAAAAACTTATTCATCTTTTAATGATGATCGCCTTGTTAACTGACTGATCCTTTAAAAATCTATTGGATAACTCCAATAAACCCTGGACGTTTTCAATTAATTGGTTTCTGTGACGTTCACCTTCTGTAACCATAGAGTGGTCACCGTATTGTGTGGTTATCTTAGAGCTGTTGAACGACTAATGAATTGTGGAACATTGTTGGTACATGTCATTGACTTTTGTCGTTGATTATTTTATTTTTATTTCATTAGGGAAAACAAATAGTAGTGTATTGAGAAAAACAGAAATGTCATATTATCGAGCTCTGCTCGGGTGAAAATAGAGAAAACTAATTTTCCCAGATGTGAGACCTAGCTAGATCGATGTTTCACCCCTGTAAACCCCTATACCTATAGCAACTTTGATCGAAATCGTTAGAGCTGTTTTCGAGAACGTGATTACAAATATGTAGGTATACTTAAATATTGCTCATTTAATAGTATAGGATTGGATTTGAATCAGGGATGCGCACTTGAACCAGATTCTAACCATCCGAATTAAGAACATTTTCAATTCGGATAGAACTAGAATATCTATCGTATTCGGATTGGATGCAGTGCGCAAACGCTCTGCAATGAGGACAAGCAATATTTGGCTGCCCGTCACATGTGTTATCTCAACGTAACCGAGGACTGTTAACACCGTCTTACATTTAAAGTAAACATGATACTAATTAACGGTCTTGATCTTGATGTTGACGGATGGAGAGGGAGAGAACGGCCGAAGAAAAGATGGTTGGATTGTGTGAGAACCATAGAAATATAAAAAACCTGATACGAAAGAGAAGGGAGTGAATGATAGCGTGACAGTTGACAGGGGAGAGTGGAAAGAGGAAACGTGTTGCGCCGACCACAATTAACATGGGACATGGCCAGGAAGATGATGACGCAGGAAGACAATAATCATCAATGAATGATCTTGCCAAGTAGCTAAACTAAAATTAAATTTATCGATTCTTTCAATGAATTTATAACACCGACGCATCCTTCGCTTTACCTGACCAATTAAGAGGAGGTCCGTGCAATCGAATGTCTCGAACCGAGAGCTGTCATAATGTATTATTTTTTATATCAAACAGGTGCAACACGCACGGTAAGTAAAGTCCTGTATGTATTTTATTTTTAATGAAAACTGGTTTTTATTGAACTGAAAGAACATGTCTAGACATGTTTTCCAGTGAGAGTTGTTCCTAGGTTTTGGTAGGTGCACAAATTAACATGCACAAATTTGTACTAACCAAGGAATTTTTTTGCGTAAATTCCTTTGTATCTTGGAAGGTTCTTTTTAACCGACTTCCAAAAGGAGGAGGTTCTCAATTCGTCTGTATGTTGTTTTTTTTTTTTTTTTTTTTTTTGTATGTTTGTTACGCGATTACTCCGCCAATTATGAATTGATTTTGATGATTATTTTTTTGTTTGGTAGATCATACTTCAGAGGTGGTCCCATATAAATTTTATTAACTTTGCTTGGGTAGTTTTTGAGTTAGCTTCAATAATACGTATTTTTTCCCACTTAGTATGTGGATGATATGATAACTTCCTGTCACTGTTATTTACATAACAGGTAGTGGTATTCGAATTTGTTTGGGGTAGGTACCACAACACTAAAAAGTGAAAAATAAAAACTTTTTACAACATAAAAAACGAAACAACCAACTTCAAAAAAAAAACACTACAAAGTGAAAAATAACTTTAATTTCGGAAGTCGGTGACAAAGAACGAAAATTCAAAACCAAGACACCGACTTCCGAAATTGGATAATCCATCTTATATTTTTTTTTAACAAAACTTGTAAAAAAATCCGTTTATATTGTTTTTTTAATAATAATAAACAAAATCTGTTCCCATAGGCGTCGCAGGTTATAATTAAGACATGTGTTTTGTCAGCTCTGGCCGGCTCCCCTTAAACAAATAAAGGTGGCGATGCGTCACATGTGTGGACGCGTCTTAAGCGGCGCATTCACGATCGACATAAAACCATTAATACTTCATTGCAATGTAACTCTTATTTCTTTTCGGTAAAGTATAAATTAGAATGATTCCCGTGAGTTTGATAAAACTTTTGGCAATCCTTCTAAATACCTTACCTCCCCGAGATACCTAAGTGTTACTTACATTATGACTATGTGGATATTGTTTTTATTTCTCTGCTAGTTTTAGTGATGGTCTGGCAGTTTGAGTAGTTTATGCGGCCTACCCAAATGTCCTTTCTTTGGTATTGTTCGTCGAGTTGAGCTCCTTAAGTTCTGAGTTGAGCTCCACGATTACTGACAAATGCTTGCACTGACTGGACAGGTCCACTCAAATCTGTGTGGTTCTATCCTCAAAAGACCTTTTCAGACACTTATCTAAGTACATGGTCCTCATATGGCCTGACCAAGATTATGTCTGGACTTTAAAAGAGACTGCGACCTCTGAGTTTGTTTCGGCCTTTCTTCTCAGAGTAGTCAGATAGGAAACGCCGAACTCATCTAGCTTATTTTTAATATTTTTTTATTTGACGTGTAAAAGTGATTTCGATATCCTATTTACAGAATAAACAATTTCATTTCATTTCATTTCATTGCAATTACTTAACTCCTAAAGGTTTTTACGTCGATCGGGAATTAACTTACCGCAATCTATAGTACTACAGTAGTGTGTAGAACCATAATACGCGAGCACTACCGTTGCGTTGCGTCGATTGAATTTTGGCAATTTAATAGTAATAGTAGAATAGTAATATATATAATAATTATGCAATATTGTCTTTGGTTCGTGGCCTTGACATCAACTAATGAACCAGTGTTATAGTTACTAGGAACAATATTGTCAAACTTTTTTACTACTTGAATACGAGGCTTTTGGCTACTTTTGTTTTGTGTGTATTTTGTAGTTTTTAAAAAAATGTGCGTTTTGTTTGTGCAGAATAAACAAGTTTTCTTTCTTTTTTTTTCTTTTTAGAATATTATTCATTATGTGTGAAGACTGTGAAGTATCTATAACAGCAAAGTACCTTATCCTGGAATTAGCCGTTTCGGAACTTATTCAAGTATTTTTATTTTTATGATATTTAGGATAATTTCAACTTTCGAGAGTTCCTGGCATTCCTTTTTGAGATTATCTAAACAAAGTTGCAGTATCTAAATAAAGAGGATGCCTCGTTGAGAGGTGAAACACGTGTCGATTTCTTTCAGGAGTTTTTTATGGCTCTTTAGAAATAGTTAAGCGGAACAAGTTACTAAATATATCCACGTCTATTGTATTTTATAATGGATTCCAAGGTTTGACAAGGTCACGCCTGAATCAATTAATTAAGTATTTGTTGCAATTCAAAAAGGCAAAGTTTTTAACAATCCTGGCAATCGTAAGTACTCTTCGGTAAAAATTACAATCTGTGCAGCAGCTGTCGGCCCGCGTCGGGTCAACAAGGCTATTGTGATCGGAATCGCTCGCATCCCGACTTCCCGACCAATTATTATCGTTAGCGCATAGTTTTCGGTCCGCCCGGCATTCCCGAACCTAGTGGTTGAATATTCACAAAGCATGCCCCTAATTGTTGTTTGAATAATATGGCTAAATTGTCTAATGTTTTGCACATTACATTGGTGATTTAACAGGCTGCCGTGTATTCAGTTGGGTGCGGAACGGCAGAACCCAATATAATGCCGCCCATGGGCATGTGGCCGCCCGTAATTTTTTGAATATGCATGAATTTTTTTTCGAAAATTAACTTTAAAAGGGGGTCTTTCCGTCGGAATTATACTTGTGTTTTTTAAATAAATGCTGATTTTTTTGAGAAAAAATGTCTTCAGTTACGTTTTTTTTCATAATCGACTATTTTAATAAAAAATGTTAGTAAATCCGATAAAATAACTCAAGAAATAATAAATATAATCTAAATCGAGCCATCGGAGATATGGTAAACGCTACTCAAAAAATAAAATTTTTAATAACATGAAAAATGTTAAAGATAGCCCCTTTTTAAAGTTAATTTTCGAAAAAATGTCATGAATATTCAGAAAAAATATGGGCGGTCACATGCCCATGGGTGACATTGTATATCGACGCTTGAAAGGCAAAATTAACTAAGCGACATGGGATTCCCATGTCGCTTAGTCAATTTTGCCTTTCAAGCGTCGATATAGATGTTTAGGGTTCCGCACCAAACTGAATTTAAACATTAGAAAAAGCCTCCTTTTGCGCTCTCTCCAAGACATTTGATTGAGTGAAACACTTATACCGCTCTTGAACCTTGAGCATTAGGGGAAAACTAGCGCTTCTTAGAAGAGCTGTGACAACAACATAACAATTAATAATAATAATTCAAAATTAATAAATGAATTTGTATAACGGCCGCAGTGACGGCTGTTACGAAAATGATGGCAGCGGCTTTGACCAACATTTTGTTCCACACACCAACTATTTTGTTTTTCGATAGTTTATAATCTATCCGGGAAACCGACCAATTGTACTTACGTTGGTAGATATTGTACGCACCTTGTGCTAATACTAAATAGCCTGCCCAGCTGCGAGCAACTTGGAAACGCTTGCCGGCCGCTTTAGCTTATCAGTTATCACTCAAATTATTTGAATGAGACTGTAACAATGGTGCCGATTCTCTTGTACCCCGAACTAAACTAACTCTAAAATTCCTTACTTTGACTATGAGAATCTCAAAGCTATTCTGCAAAATAAATTCTCTAAATTTAAAAATAATTTTGACACATCTAAATCGAATTTGATAATCGCGACTCCACACGTGATACCTAACCACTTGAGCTGGAGGAGCGCAGGGCCCCCCCCTGCAGGGCAGCCTCGACGTGTTTTATATGGAATTTTTCACTTTTTGTACCCATGGAAAATAAGAAAAATGATCACCTACATGTACAGTGTTAAGGGTTTAAGAGTTCTATATAGGGGTCGAAATTTTCATTATTTTTGTGATTGGACACACCGTTTTAGAGATATACGAGTACCTAAGCAAAAGAAAAAAAAATCAGTACTGTTTTTGCATCTGAAGTCGAGGTGTCGGTGTGAATTTAAAGTTCATGACAACCAATTTTATCCCACACGATTTTAGTCGCGATTAAAAGTAGTGAAATTTAGTTAGAAAATCTAAATTTTAGGTGAAAAACGTCAAATTCAGAATAGCAAAATTGCCATTTTCACTAAATTAATATCCTCAGTACCATCTTAGTGCTGTCAAACTAAAATATAGTTAAGTTGTGTCACTTTAGTCTATTTCAGAATGTGAAATCGTCGTTTGACAGGAATAAACAAAATTTTGGTGATTTTTAGTCTAGTTTAGAGGCATTTGTAACAAGAGAATCGGCACCGTTGTCTAATAAACGGTGTGAATTTATTGGGTTTAAAAAAAATGCTTTATTTTGATGATATGATATTGTTTTACTTTTTTAGGTTTTCAGGGTTCCGTACCCGAAGGGTGCCAAACGGAATCTTTAATTTAAATAGTAAGTACCTACATCATTTTTATTTGCAAGCCAAATCGAAATTTAAATTCAATCTTTGATATTTACCTCCTTGGTTGCCATGTATCAAAGTAAAATGTTCGTTCCATTTTTAAATTACACAACAGTTATGAGTTTTCATAGTAGGTATTTATTCGGCGAAATTTCGGCCGATAAACACGACAGCTGATAAATGATGGATTTTCATACTTACGTTGCCGGCCGGCAATACTGGCTGAATTTGACCAGTAGCTAATATCTACTGCATTTTCTCGAATAATGCTCGAATTTCCAAGCATGTTCGAGAAAATTAACTAGGTATGTTATTAAACATTAATCCGTGTATGTAATCAGTAGGTAATTACATCTCTCGGTCGTGCAACCCCACACCGTGCAAGCGAACAGTCTTTCAAACGCTCCAAAATGTTCTACGATTTTATAAAATGACGTCACAAGGTTTATATTAAACGCTAAATTCGATTTTACATTCGCCAACGTCCATACTACGTTGAATACACCGGTTCTCGTCCGATCACCGAAGTTAAGCAACACCGGGCGTGGTCAGTACTTGGATGGGTGACCGCCTGGGAACACCACGTGACGTTGGTTTTTTGCATTTTAGAAATAAAAACTTCAAACCATTTTTTTTTTTAGTTATGCATTAAATATTTTGTATTGTTACATACCTTTATAATTAAACAGCGGTTAATTTATTCGGTAGTGTTAGTGTAGATAATACTTCAATTATTTACATTCTTCAGTCGAGCACTGACGCCACACACCGCACAAACGAACAGTCTTTAAAACGTTTCAAAATACTCGGGTATTTTATAAAATGACGTCACAAAGTTGATCATTAACGTAAAAATCGACTTAGCACTCGCCAACGTCCATACTACGTTGAATACACCGGTTCTCGTCCGATCACCGAAGTTAAGCAACATCGGGCGTGGTCAGTACTTGGATGGGTGACCGCCTGGGAACACCACGTGACGTTGGCTTTTTGCATTTTGATTTTTTAGCTACTTTTTAAATATTTTGCACAGGAACTTAAAAGCAGTTAATCTATTCGGTAGCTAAAGAAATACTCCAGTGTTTGTTCTAGTTTGGAGCTCATTGTGTAAAACAGGGTTCGAAAAAATCCGATAAATTAATATCAAAATATCCGATATTTATCGGATAAGTATACCTAATTATAAATATCGTTTATAAAAGATACGATTTTTATTCTATCAGTGGTTTAAAAAGACGTGTTTTAGTTGTAGAATAAAAGTTAGTGTTTGATTATTTGACTTTTGAATAAAAAAAAGTAACAAAAAATTATTTGATGAAAAAGTCTGTGTTGAGATGAATAATAATAATCAGTCTTATTTAATCAATACTTTTCAAAATTAAAATTATACATAATATAATATCATTATTTTTAGTGGCTGATCATAATTTTTATTTCTTTATTTTGATTGTAGCCTTTTTTGTCAAGTGTTGCTACTTAGGTTTTACTTTGACGTTAAAATTTCACGTTTTGACAATATATATCAAATATCAATTGATATATCGTAATATACAGGGTGGCAGCGACATCGACGCGAAAACTGTTACCATGGATTCAGTACATGATTCCGAACTCACCAGCATCGCCGGTTATTTAAAAAAAATCTACTGTTTCATAGAAAAGTGCAATACCTACGCGGTCAAAATGTATGGAAGTATGGAACAGCAGATTGATTTTTTAAATACCCAAAGAAAATTTAGAATGCGGGGGGTTTCAGAATCATGTACTGACTCCATGGTTTAGTCCGTGCAATCCACGAAGACGCGCCGGGCCACTCCGCGATTACTGTACTGTAAGCTGGAACTCTAGTACGGCGCGGAGCGGAGTGGGGCGCGTCTTCGTGAATTGCACGGACTATAACAGTTTTCGCGTCGATGTCCCTGCCACCCTGTATACATAATCAGCGAACCCGGTTGTTTTTATTTTTTTAAATAATGTTGTTCAATTTGCAAGTCTACGATAAGAAAAGTAACTTACGTATTATTGTGGCCTACATCCTGCATTGTTGTTGTGTTTGTTTAAAATTGTTGTTGTGATTGTTAGTCACTAATTGTATTGCTTTGTTTAAATCATTTTCTTTTGTAGTACTTAGCTTTAAATGTAGTCTTTAAAAGTTGTAAATTACTTACTACAAGAACGTTGCCTACGTTACGTTATACTGCCTTATTTCCTTTAAAATCTTTTCAGTTTTAAATTGAAATCATCGATGTTATCAGTATTACATCTACGACTAGGAATTAGTGAGCCAATGAAATAATGCGGCATTTACGACTTAGTCCACAACGAATCGATTTTCAAAAAAGCAAGTTTTAAAACTGTTATCATAATTAGGTACTAGCTAATTTGTAGTCGACATCATAAGTGTTAGTGTAATCCACGAGTTAATTAATTCTGTACCCTAATTGCGTAACTTATTTTTGTAAACGATTATGACTAGTTTCATTTTGACAGCTCAACAACATTCATTACGTTATTTACTTTGTTGAGCAGATTTTTTTCCAACTTATGAAGCAGTGGATAAGTAATCTGTTTCAAATCGAAACAGATTGCGATTGTGTTGTATCACGCAATTAGGGTACTGCTACCTAATTGCGTAACTCATTTTCGTAAACAATTTCGTTAAATTTGTTTCATTTTGACATTTCAACAACATTCATTGCGTTATTTACGTTGTTGAACAGATTTTTTTTTCCAACTTATGAAGCAATGGATTAGAAATCTGTTTCAAATCGAAACAAATTGTGATTGTGTTGTATTACGCAATTAGGGTGCTGGTTTATCTGTGGGCTCATTCGCAATTGTAATATTTGTCATTGTAGAATCATACTGATGAGTATTTAAGTTGATTATATCACTCTCAGTCAGTTTCAGTCTGCTCGTGGCTGAGGAGGTCGTGGCTAAGTAATAACAGCCGCACGGGTCGATCCATCAGGTTAAGCTACACTTGGGTTGGTCCGTGGATGGGTGACCCTGACCATCTTTACATACTGAAACTCCTCCGTGCCTCGGAAAGCACGTTAAGCCGTTGGTCCCGGCTGTCATTCGTAGATCTTTGACAGTCGTTACGGGTCGTCAGAAGTCCGAAAGTCTGACAACCAGTCTTACCAAGGGGTATCGTATTACCCAGTTACTGGGTTGTGGAGGTCAGATAGGCAGTCGCTCCATGTAAAATACTGGTATTTAGCTGCATTGGCAGATTGAGTTAGTTTCAGTCTCAGTAGCTAGCAGCCCGGAGTTTAGTCTATTACATGGGGCTTAAACATGCTTAACTGACTAAATGTGGATGTACTAAAGTGCACCTCTGCCTAACCCTTCGGGGATTACAGGCGTGATGTTATGTTTTGTTATCAATGTCAAGATTGAAATGTTTAATGATTTCTTATAAAAACACCACTATAGATAGGTACCATTCTCTACCACAAACAAACACAGTAATTGGAAAAAATATCCAGCCAGTAGGTCAACGAAATAGGACATCGCCCAGTGGGAACAAATAAGGAAAGATAAGATTAAAAACATGGAGCTCAAAAATGTGGCAGAAAATAATATTTGCAAAGGAACTTTCATATCCGCTGGTGGGGAAGTACGGCGAATGAATTCAACTGTTTTAATGAAACCGGAATCTGATTACGCGATGTGAGTGATGCAATGAAGGCAGCGCGTTTGCCGAATTAAATTAAGTTACGTCAATTTGTGCTATCGCCGTTATTGGCTATCAAATGTATTGTAATGCCGTTTGCGATTTGAGATTGTTTGTACTTTTGTAGGTACTCATTAGTGCGATTACTAACATTGAATTTGGTTGAGTAATGGAATTAAATAGTCTCATTTAATATTAGGTGAACGTCAAATAAAATTACTGGGTTTTTATTTATTATAAAGTATCTACGGAAGGTTGGCCTTTTTTTTTTTTTTTTGGGTGGGAAATTATCATATAACTTCTCCCGCTCTGGGTGGAGCGGGAGGGCGTGTCAGACTCTTACTGACTAAAAAAAACCCACCCGTGTTCCTTCGGTTGCCCTGTTGCCGGGGGCCGCGATGTACCTATCGGTTTTCTTCGAACCCCCGGCAGGCATTGGCCCTAGCAGACCCCGTCAATTCTGCTGACATCTCTTTGAGGCGCGCGTGGAACACAACGCGCCGTCGACCCGGGCTTGGTCCTTACCGGACGGCGAGCTACCCATTGCTCACCGTCCGCAAGCCCGCGCCTACGGTGGCCGGAAATCGGCTCGCGATTCCCGCCCCGGGCGTCTCCTCCTGCGGCGGTTAGGGGCGTGAGGGCGCGAAATTTGCCTCTCCCTCACGCGTTCCGCCTCCTCCTTCGCAAGCATTACTGCTTCGCAGAAGGAGGTGACGGCCTGCCATTTGGTTGAGTAATGGAATTAAATAGTCTCATTTAATATTAGGTGAACGTCAAATAAAATTACTGGGTTTTTATTTATTATAAAGTATCTACGGAAGGTTGGCCTTTGAGCTGAAAAAACTGGGGGCTCTACAGCAAGCAGAAACTAGGCGTAAGGTGATCAATTCTAAGTGGTTCCCAACACCCTGTTTTGCCCCTGTATACCTACCTAGTTAAACTGTATCAATCAATCTGCCTAGCCTTTTCTCAACTATGCTGGGGTTGGCTTCCAGTCTAACTGGATGCAGCTGTATTTAACATGGGAGTGCCTATCTGACTCTCTATCAATAGTATTTCAGTTAAAACAAAAACGAACGCAAATTCAAAAACTGTTCCAAATTCGATCCAGTCGCAACAAAGCAGTACTTATCTTTTGCCTTCGGGTAACACAATCCATAAAAAAAAACAAAAAATAATAAACGTGTCATTGTTAAGTAAGACTGGCACGCGCCCGTTACGAAGGGGTGTGTTACATAAATGTGTGAGAAATAATTCCCACGGAATACTGCGACCCTTCACGTTTCCATGGAATACTTGCGTTTCAAATCAATGTTCTATTTATGGATTCTGGTTCTGACTCTGGTTGGGGGTTTAGTATGATTATGAACTTTTAAAGCAGATAAATAATTTTGTATAAATAGGTGCTGTCAAAATGGAAACGATGGAAGGACTGTGTAAAAGATGATATGGCTAGAAAGGGGGTTACTACTGGGGGCCTATCACCAGCTCAAAAGCAGTACCTATTATTTTAATATTACTTCAGTGGGAGAAAGAGATGGAGCTATACGTCCTGTAGAGCTTCATCTCTTTCCCACATTGAAATATTATTAAAATAATAGGTACTGCTTTATGAGCTGGTGGTAGGCCCCCTGAGCTGACGACTAATTGTGAAGTAGATATGGAAGAACAAGCTGTGTTGTGGATCCCAAATAAATTGGAATAGAGGCAAAAGAATGGTGAGGTATTGTCTGTACAACCAATGTTGGGTTATTTAAACTGTTTGGTGCTCCCACCGTTTGCTTTCACATCAGTTACTAGGCTCTTCGCCCCAGGCCCGGACTTAGAGACCTAGTGACCCTAGGCACTTCGAGATTTGAGGCCCCCATTTTGGAAATGTAGTAAATAAAATGCACCAGTTTTATCTGTGTGTCGATAACGAAAAAAATTTACAACGACTGGAAAATGCCGAAAAAACATAGATTTTAATGAGACTAAATTTCACTTCAAGATACGACAGTCGACTATGACTATACTTCCAATCCCATAAATCTCTTGAAAAGAGTCACACAAAATTGCATGTGAATTTTAAAATCATCTCTATTTTACCATTTTGATGGATCATTTTAGAAAAAAGCTGGAACACGTAATTCATATCCCATACTTAAGAAATCGTAGGTTTAACAAACAATATTTTAGTTCATATTTTTCTCTCAGTGTATAATTTTATTTCCGCCTGCCGTCAGGCAAGCAAGCTGGTCGGGGTAGCTGGGCGAGTGGGGCCCTTAGGCTGGTTGGGACCCTAGGCGTAAATCCAGGGCTGCTTCGCTCACGAACCATAATGAAAGTCAGTTTTGCAAACTGAGTGGACGTTCGCTGAAAGTACTATTAACAGGCCTTTATGAAGTCAATGAGAGAATTGGCAGGGCGGCTCGTAACAATAGATTTGCCGCTTTGTCCATTTTGACGGAGGGCCCAGCGGTGAATGGCACTCAATTTTACTGCTGGTTCGGATATTATTTTCTGCTTTAGGTTTAATTTATTCGTTTTTAGTGTCGTACGTATTCAAACTCAAACTCAAAGCATGTATTTCAATTAAACCATTTTCAGGCACTTTTGAATAGTACCAATTTTTTTTATAATTTTTTATTGTGAATTTTACTAAGGAGTAGGTGAGTCAGAAATATGACGCTAGTTGCCCGTTTCAAAGTGTAGTAACCTAACCTATGGAGAAGAACGGGCAAGAAACTTCACGGATGATATTTTTACCGTAACAACCCGACTGACCCGACCGTAACAAATATGGCTTTACAGAATTATATTCATTACAATCAGCAATACAACTCCTTAAGCTAACATAATCCTCAAATGTCATGATTTCATGAAATAGTCATTCAATAGGATTACATGAACTTAGAGAGTTGTATTGATGATTTTGATGGTTTTATAATTCTATAAATAAACATTTGATATAGCCGCCAGTCATATTTAGATCAACATACAACCTGATACTGACCTGCGAATTGCAAAAAACGTAAGAAAATTTGAATTTCGCGGGCTACCTTGGCGCTTTCGCCATAATGTTACATTTCTAATGCTCCAAATCAGTCAAAAGGTTGACATCAAATAAATTGAACCCAAACCTTTCTCCAATAAACTCCTTTTGTGGGATGAAATAGGATTATTTCCGGTCGTTTCATACAAGAATATTTTAATAAAATCAAAAATATATTTTTAGGCCCGAGTTTCATCAGCTAAGTGCTTACCTCACCAGTATTTTTTCACAACTTTATGTGATTTGCGTGGCGGTATCAAATGGGAATCCATTTTGCGCTGATATTTCAACGTGGCTTAATAATTATCGGGGCGTAAGGCGTAAAGAATTAATTAAATCTACATGAACAGCATGTAACGATGTATTTTTAAAGTTCGACAAGGATATTAATTACGCTCCTATTTTTGCTTGCACTGCATAAAATACATTTAATATTGGACACTTGGTAACATGTTAATTAGTATTCTTTTTATTAATTTTAATGGAAATTAAATAAGTTTACTCTCAATTAATAAGCTTTTATGAAAAAAAATACTGTTTTACTATGCCCATTGTCATACAGATGCCTCTGTCCAGAATGGATTACGTAAGCACATTATTATATGTAGAACATATTCGTGACTATGAGCTTACATCCTGTCCAGGGTCTCAAACGGTAAAATCCTAACATAACACTAAGCTTATCCAATTCCACTGTTCATTTGGCGATGCATAACAATCTACTGTAGGCGGCCAGTATTCGCGTTGCTTGAATGACGTCACTAGAATTAGAGCATCTGCGGACTGGGCGCCTGCAATCTCATGATACGAAATACTAGCGGCAATGGCCGACTCGCCGACGAATTATCTCCTACTCTTGATGCATTGCTTTAGTCTTCACATCACGCTAAAAGCTTCGCATAACTTTGTTACTTTCTATTGACTCGTCGGAGCGTGAACCGCAATTTTGGATAATGTTAGGTGTTTCGCTTTGTTCAAATGGAAATTCGGAAAGTGGCTGCTACCTAGATGTTGTATGTAGTAGCTTGTGGAATATGAACGCCTTTTAGAAGACAGCTTAAACTCATAGGTATAGAATTAAGGATCCTAATATTTGTCTGCCTTTTTGTGTTTTTTTAAAGTGAAATCTTAAAGAAGATTCGCCTAAAGAGGCGCGTTGGGCATTTTTGAGATGGAAAAAAAAATTGAACTCGCGACACCGTTACCGACATCTCTTTTGTAAACACGATTGTGCTCTTTATTCATATTACATTACGGATCAATGTTCTATGCAAGTATTTTTACTTTAAAGGTTTTGGAAGTATTTTTATTTGTAAACATGCGATTGTGCTCTTTATTTAGATAAGGTTATGGACCAATGTTCTAACAAGTATTTTTCTTCCACCAAGGCGATCTTGTTCAAGTTTTCACTTCTGTCGGTACTCCCGGAGTACCACATTTTTAAAAAATAGATTATTACCTGACCTGCATGCCACCAGAGTACCTGCCTACTAAAAGTATTTGCAACTGTTGCCGCTTACTTACCCAGCATTCCGTCTGGTTTTATGCAAAGTGTCAACATTTCTTTCTTTTTGATGTCAAAACGAGAACTATGGGAACACAGGTCTTGTTAGACGTGACTGCGGATATTTTTCATAAAATACTTACCTACCTACTGACTTTTGTAATAATAATATTTATAATTTTTTGTAGCACTGAAGGGTTTTTGGCCGAATAAGAGGCAAGAAGAACACACGTAGAACACTTTTAAATGGAAAAGACAACATAATAAGCCTATAATGTTTCCAATGCTGGGACACAGGCTGCTTCTCTGTGTCAGGGAGCGGGCCGTAATCTTCCACGCAGCTTCAGTGCGGGTTAGGATTGTCATATGTCTTTGAATTTTTGCTTCTAGGACATGGCGGTTTCCTCACGATGTTTTCTTTCAACGTTTTGAGAACAGTGGTGATGAAATAATTTACACAAAGTAAAGTGCCTCTCAGAGTTCGAACCTAAGACCTACAAACTCGTAAGTCGCGGCCGTTTCTCAATGCTCTGGAAAAAACAGCGCTCACAATAAAATATTCTCGACCACTTTTGGCTGGGAAGAAAATCAGTACAACTTTCCGAGCAGCAAGCGGCTTCGCAAAGAAATACACAATGCGTATTACAGGCACCACTGAAGCATTTCATGAATAAACTGTTATTTGTTGCGTTGTTAGCCCGGGCACGTCGGACTCCGGACTACAGACTTGCTTGTTTCTGCCCGGTGCAATGTCTAATGCATTCCTAATATTGAGATTATATCCGTGTTATTGGAACGAAACTTTATGTGAGATGTTGGCTTTTTTGACTCAGTTGATATAGTATTTGGAAAGGAGTACTTATAAGTCCTCTACCTTCTGGATCTACTTTGTCCCAGCCACCTTTTGAAGGTCGTCGGTCATGGGCGTACCCAGCATTTTATTATGGATGGGGCAGAAGTAAATAAACTCGATAAGTAGTATGAAATTCTCTCGATAAAACTCTATAACTACGCATGCGCGCTCGATTAATCGATACTGCACTGTTTCGCGCGGTAAACTTTAAATTTTACCAATTAATTGATTAATTTTGTTACTTATTATACCAAATTATTTGCTTCGAATCAGGGACCAGGGTGGGGCAGATGCTCCACCTTGTCCCACTGTTGGTACGCCCATGTCGTCGGCCTATTTAGCTGGAAGGCGTCCTAAACGACGCTTGCTGATACGCGATCTCCACTTCAGGACTCGTCTGCCAACATAGCTTGGAAAATTTATGTGCGAGTTGGTGATATTTGTCGAATGACTTGTTTATTGGATCAAACTAATCTTTATGGAGGACAATAAATTGCAAAGCCCAAGTCATATTGCGATGATCTTTTAAAGACTTGGGAGATCCAGAAAGCAGATTGAGTGCTATGCATCTTTTTTCTTTCTTTTAGAGCAGTGATGATAGCCTAGTGGTGTGACCGTCGGATTGCCAAGTCAAGGGCCTCGAGTTGGAATCCAAAGCACGCACCTCTGACTTTTCGGATTCATGTGTATTGTATAATTATCACTTGCTGCTAAAAACGGTGCAGGAAAACATCGTGAGGAAACCGGCATGCCTGAGAGATATTTTGCGACGGCATGTGAAGCCAAGTCAGAAGCCCATGGGCGGCAAGAAAACACACGAAAAAGAATTCATTTGCATTTTTGTTTTCCAGACAACTTTGCGCACCAACATCTACAATCTATTTACAATGTTTTTTAAAAGGAAAGAGATAGATTAGTTATTGTAAGAAAATTCTTTGAATATTAACTGCAGAAACGCCCCCTCATTAGTTTGCAACTCGAAGACCACGAGCAGAGGACTGGACGTTTTATATTCCTCGCCAGTTTTCTAAGACCTCTTCACTTTAAAGTTTTTGCTCTTTTATTACCACAATGTTGTACAGTTGGAGGGCTCGGGGGAGGTTTAGAAAGATTGGTTGTGTTTAACTAATGATGCTGGAGAAAGATGAGGGCTATTTGTTAAGGAGCTAATTATATTACGGGTAGAGTTTATGTCATACAAAGTTTCGTATATCATGAAGACCGGTCATTAATCGTTGAACACTAAGGATTGATTGGATTTCATAAAACATAATACTGTTAGGGTTGGAGGAGCTCGTGGCTAAGTAATAACAGCCGCACGGGTCGATTCATCCGGTTAAACTACGCTTGCCGGGGTTGGTCTGTGAATGGGTGACCATCTTTACATACCGAGACTCCTCCGTGCTTCGGAAAGCACGTTAAGCCGTTGGTCCCGACTGTCTTTCGTGGATCTTTGACAGTCGTTACGGGTCGTCAGAAGCCCGAAAATCTGACAACCAGTCTTACCAAGGGGTATCGTATTACCCAGTTACTGGGTTGTGGAGGTCGGATAGGCAGTCGCTTCATGCTATTCAGCTGTATCCGGTTAGACTGGAAGCTGACCTCAATATTTTTGGGAAAAGGCTAGGCAGATTGAATGACTGCTAGGGTTGGTTACAGAATCACATAATATACCACGCCTGTAATACTTTAAGGGATTGGCAGAGTGTGCCTATGGTACATTCACATTTCGCCAGTTATATTTAGGTCCCATGTAATAGGGGGCGAGCCTAATGCCAACATTCGGGTACAACTCTGGAATCCGGGCTGCTACTGAGAAAAACTGATGGAAAACACAATAACACTTCGCCCGACCCAGGAACCGAACCCAGAACCTCTTGCTCAGCACTTGCGGTTGCGACCACTAGTCCAAAGAGGCAGTCAAATTGTAGTCAATATTTGCAAGGCCTTGCATTGACTGGTTATCAGAATCAGTCGATGGATTCTCAGCTTGAGCAAACAAGTTGACGTTTCTATTGAAATAAAATTGTGGTTGAAGGATTACGACTTTCTGCTTATCAACTCCTTTATTTGTGATAGTAGTTAAGACTGGTTTCACAGTTGTCCGGGAGACCAGTGCGGGTCGCCCGTACGGGCTCCGGGAACGGAGACATGTGAGGCGCTAGAACATTGTTTTACATCGCCGCGGATTGGTCCGTACGCGAACCGCTCCGGGTAGAGCTCGTACAACGCTAGCACCCGTATCGTACTAACTCCCTCGTTTCAGAGCACTGCGGGCGCTACCCGTACAGGTCTCCCATGTGCAGGCGGCCCGTGCGTGTCTCCTGGACAGCTGTGAAAACCAGCCTAAATCTTGATCTTTGCATTTGCTTTGGGACATAACGATGGATGTGTCAAATTCCTACACACGCACCAAGCACGATGCCTGATGGTTGTGTAACTGTGCGTTTGCACTGGCGAAACATTCACAACAAAATATGTTGAAGTTTCTAGTTCCTGTCAAACATTGTATGGAACATTGACAGAAAGTAAAGATTTCAACATGTTTTGTTGTGAAAATGATTCAGTTTTTTTTTAAATAAAACTTTTCCCCACACTAGGAATTTCTCCTGTATTGTGGGTGCGTCTACAAACTTTTGACTCACATACTCAAACAGCCAGACCCGCAACAACTACTTGTAGGTCATACAAATATTTGGACCGTGCGGGAATCGATCCCCGACACGCAGCGCAGCAGACAATCGCTTAAAACCACTGCGCCAAACGTGCCGTCTTCAGTTCCTCAAACGCGCTTCGAAGCGTTTCTTTGAGTCCGCGGCCAAACATCGCAACCCTCTGGTTGTCGATGCCGCCAATTATGTCCGCGTCATGTAAGTGGAATCAGTCATATTCGCCGACCAAGGCATATTCTTACCGACCCAGACGACCCGACTACCATCCATCAGGAGTCTAGTAGGGAAACGAGTACGCTAGGACACAAGCACAGACGCTTCCCGTCATTCCGACCGTCGAAGTCTTTTGCGATCGCGACCGCCGCGCCCCCGAGTAAATGATACTCCCCCCCGACCCTTGCTCGAAAACGAGGTGCCAGCAGTTGTTGCAGCTGAGCGAGCACGTAGCTTTAAATTCCCCGATTAATAATCATGATCAAAACTTTGATCCAGCCCGTTCCATCTTTGATGTCCTCCTTCCGGTAAACGCCCTAAGCCGAGACTCGTACCCCACAGGGGGTGCCCTTAGCGAGCGTTCACCTAGTTTATAAGTCCCTGGCTGGAGGCTTTGAGTGTAGCAGCTTAAGGCACCCACAGGTTTGCTCGGTTAAATAGTCATGGCCTCAGAGGCCACTTTACTCAACCATTGGACATAGCTCTCCAAAATATACCCAAGTTTTATATTTTTGACAAAATCATCATAATACGCGATGATAGTACAACGACAGTCAATTGAGAGCAAACTGATTGTGATAAAATTAGGTATTTAATATCCGTCCAACACTTTCTCTCTACTACATCTACTACTCAAGCTTTATTAATTCGGATATTGGTATGTCTATCGGATATCCATTAAAACTAATTAAAGTGACGTAACCACCGCCGCGTGTAAATATTTACGATACATAAAAAATATGTTTACAGTTTATTTAAATGCATATTTGTTCACAATGTTCATTATTATGGTAATTTGATTACGTGTGTGTTTATTTTTTAGTATTTTTTACGTATTCTGTATTTTTTCTTTCCCATAATCTGGCTCGTAAATTGCCCATTGAAAGATAGTTGTAAAATAAATGGTCGCAATCATTATAATGTTACGGCTGTTGCGGTGACCGCTGACTGTGCAGCGACCACATTTCTTGTTTTATAGCTGGGTACAAGCATTTCGGCTATAACAAGTGGAGGTTTGGGTGCGAGCGTAGTGGAATGAGGAGCGGGTTCGAGATTTTATTTTTGAGTCATTTATATATCCCTTCAAATGACAGCTGTCAAACGCATTTAAAAAAAGTCTGACCGTGACCTTGACGTGGCTCCGCCCTTTTTCGAACTGCTTGCGTTTAAACCCCGATATCTCGCTATTTTACTACGAAATCCATATAAAATTATAACTGTAATATTTCCTATTGGTTCTTATAAGAATTTGGTTTACAATAAAACGAGCATGTTTACACTAAAAACAAGTTTTGTTATTTTCATCCATTTTTTTTAAACTCGGTTGCCTACATTTGAACGATCGATTGTTAAAGGTTGGTAATGTCTATTGAAGGTCAAACTTAGTAATTTGAAGTACCAGTGGGCCATTTCTAACGAAGGACCGATGACTGTTAGATTAGACGACTCCTTAAATGGTGACCTTGGGACAAATAGACCTGGTAACATGATGGATGGAAAGTCTGGGTGCGGTAGAAAGACAACTGGTTGTTGTGGCCCAACTTAGGTGAGACCTTGGTCCAGCCGAGGACTGGGACAAGCTGATTAAATGTTTATTGTTCTTCAAGGACATGAGTTAGTACTTATTCCGAAGATGCGATGCACAGTTTTTCATGTTTGCTGTAGTGATGGGGCCCGCTAGACATGGTAGGCTTATGTCAGTCGGGGATGTGCGCGTGTGTATCTACGACTAATGGTAATGTTAGAAACCGTGGAGTTTTACTCGGTAGGAATCCGACATAACCCTCCGTTCTAGCCAGATATACCTAAAGTATCCATGAGGACTTCCTCTCTGAAAAAAAAGTTCAGTAGGTACAGAATATTGTAATAGTGCTTATAGTTAGAAAATCGGATTTACATTTCTATGTGACAATTATTTGAGTAACAGCGTAGTCAGTGACACCGCTCCCGCTCTCGCTGTGGTCTCCTCCTAGCCGCGGTCTGTGTTCAATTGTCCGGAACGGTTTAGTTCGTACGGCGAGTTAATACGAAGCATTGTTTATGTACTTCCCATGTTTATGCACTTATGCACGCCTCCATTTTATGGCCGTGACTTCGAACATCAATAAAACGGTAATATGTTTGTACCTCACTAATTGTATTCACATTGCACTGTGATGTTGTTAAAGCTCAAATGGTAGGTTTTAACTTTCTACTAAAAATGCATTTGTGATTTTGTTAGAATTTTCAATTAAGTGTTACTGAGTTTTTAGGGTTTTATTAAGTTGATAGGCAGTCGCTCCGTGTAAAAATACTGATATTCAGCTGCATCCGGTTAGACTGGAAGCCGACTTCAACATAATAGTTATTAGTGCGGTGCGGTGTGTAATGTTAGTTAGTTGTTATTATTACTTGTTTTATTTTGTAATATGGGTATTGCCTGAATTAAATGAATATACACAGGGTGGCAGGGACATCTACGCGAAAACTGTTACCATGGATTCAGTACATGATTCTGAACCAGCCTGCGTTGAAAATTTTCGTGGGTTATTAAAAACAAAAATCTGCTGTTCCAAACATTTTGACTGACTAAGTTATGGGGTAAGTTACGTAAAGTAAATCTACCATTAGAAATTATAAAAGTTTTTAAGTACTGGTATGGACACCAGGTGAACTGTGTGCGTTGGGCTGAGGCCAATTCTGATGAGTATAGGTTGCAGTGTGGGGTCAGACAGGGTGGTTTGACTTCTCCAATATTGTTTAACCTATACATAGACGAACTCATCAGTGAGCTCAGTAGCATGCACGCCGGCTGTTATATAGATGGAGTAGCTTTTAATAATATCAGCTATGCCGATGATATGGCACTATTGAGCCCGTCACTCTCAGGCTTAAGAAAGCTTTTGGATGTGTGTGAGAGGTAGGTATGTTGAGGAACACGGTTTAAGATACAGTGCCAAAAAGAGTGAGGTTCTTATTTTTGGAGCAAAGTCCTCAGAAAGTTTTCCTCCCAATAAACTTGCAGGTAATATCTTGAATCGTGTTAAAGCATATTGTCAGACATTTTACACGTGCAGCCTCTGGACAAGTTGTACGCAGAAAGTCATCAATGTTCTTCGAGTCCAATACAACAATGCATTCAGGATGCTGTTGGGGCTGCCACGCTTCTGCAGTGCGTCGGGAATGTTTGCTGATGCGCACACTGATGGATTCGCAGCAATCAGACGTAAGCGAGCCGCGTCGCTGCTGCAGAGTGTCTGGGGCAGTTCCAACAGTCTCCTGAATGTCATTGCGGGGAAATTTAATTGCCCGCTGGTCCATTATTTGTCCAACCTGTATGTTTACTAACATAGTTATTAAGGTTAATGTTTACTAACAAATTATGGATTAATTCGAAATAAAATGATTATTATTATATTATATTATAATAACCGACGAAAAATGTATAGTATAAATAGTTGAGAAAAGACTAGGCAGATTGATTTGTTATTGAATTTTTCCATCTGGAATTATTCAGTAGCAGCCCTGAGTCTGGATTTGTGTACATGGGACTTAAAACATAATTGGCGAAATGTGTACTACAGGTACACCTCTACCTAACCCTTCGAGAACTACAAGCATGATGCTATGTGTTTTTCAATACAGTGTGTCTCGTTTTGAAGATATAAATAAGAATAGAGTTATAGACAAAAAGAAAAAGACAAGATTAAGAGAATTCTGTTTAAATAAAATTATAATAAACTAGCAACTAACGATGAGAAAAAATTACTAAAGTACTACTTTGGTATTCTAATTTTAGTTTCCTAAAGCAAATAAGAATTGTAAATATTTACCAGAGCTTAAGAAATTTATTCAAAGCCTTCCTGTGTTTATTTTACCTTTAATCAACACCACAATTACGTCGGCATTTAAAATACTCTTATGGAATGTGATACCTAATTAATATCCTATATTAGCGGAGCTATGTGATGTAGTGAACGTAGGTACCGGTACCGATACCGGTTTCAAAGAAAATAAAATATATATGAAAATTAACGCAGCGGGGTAACTGAAGCTTAGGTGTTAGGTTTTATTACTCAGTTTTTAGGGTTCCGTTTTGGATGCATTTAAAAAGTCTTCACAAGTGGCGTCTGACTCTGAGACAGTGCAGCCGCTGTCCGCTGACTGGTTAATATTTTAACATTAGCTGCACCCCGCGGTTTCACCCGAATAAGTTTCGATCCCGTGAGAATATCGGGATAAAAAGGATCCTATGTCCCAATCCAGGTCATGGTGTACCCATGTGCCAAATTTCATCCAAATCTGTTTAGCTGTCTTAGCGTGAAAGCGTAACAAACAAATACTTTCGCATATATTATAGTTAGGATTATCACGGCATGTATTTTTCTAAACGTAACATAACATGGCGCCCGTATTTTTCCGAAGGGTTAGGCAGAGGTGTCCCTATAGTACCTACACCCATATTTCGCTAGTATGTTGTAGGGGACGAGTCTATATAATATAAGAAGAAGAGGGTCGCGTTATCCCGTAAGTACCTATCTTATATTTAACAGCACCTGGGTGTTGTGCATTCGTTGGTCTGAGTGCAATAGATTTTTTACTTGAAATAATAATATTAATTAATGCAGTACTTTTACCCAATAAGTTTTGCTTTTTAACCGACTTCAAAAAAAGGAGGAGGTTCTCAATTCGTCAGGATATTTTTATTTTTTTTATTTTATGTTTGTTCCCCGATTACTCGAAGACGGCAGGACCGATTTGAAAAAAAAAATTTTTTTTTTGATAGGTTATTTTTTCAAGTTGGTCCCATTGTCATTTGGTCACGATCTGATGATGGGATCTTGGAGAAATCGAGGGAACTCTTCAAATATTAAAGGCACATCTATAGCGATCTGGGTATTTTTGATGAGCAGTTGACATAGGGCTATTGTAACTTAGATAAATTACAAATCAACCCATTAAAAAGTGAAAAAAAAAACTTTTTTACAAAAAATAGAACCAACTTCCAAACTACAAAGTGAAAAATAACTTTAATTTCGGAAGTCGGTGTCAAAAAACTAAAATACTGATCCAAACACAGCTACTTCCGAAATTAAAGTTGTTTTTCACTTTGTTTGGAAGTCGGTTATATTTTTTGTAAAAAAGTTTTTAAAATATAATAAGTACCTGCCTACAATTAGACAAGAAAAAAGAGGAAAAGGAGTAAGTATATACGTTTCGTAGCGTTCTGTAGTTTCTGCATACCCCCATGGAAAGAAGGCGTGAGTATATGTATATTAGACATATTCCAAGTTTGTGTTCCATATTTACTTTGGTATGTTTTTTTTTGGTACGGAACCTTGTTGCGCGTCAGACCCGCGCTCGCTACGTTTCTATTTATTCAAAAAGTAATGAAACGATAGCAGGTGAATATTAATGGGATTTATTTATATCTTGTGGTATTGATCAGCACATGTAAACAGAGCTCCCGTGATTTTGGGTTGATTTTATTATATTTGTTTTTTTTTGTTGCTATTATTATGTCATGTGTTTATTTTATTACAGCCAGTTCATTCAGCAAGTATGCAGTAACATTATGTCGAAGATGGCTAATACAAGTTTAAATTTCCAATATTGAATAAACAAATGAAAAAAAAAAAATTAATGAAAATGTAGGGAATATCTATTTATCGGCTGGAATGATGATAATGATGATGATAGATGAAGAATCAGAACTTTCAAGCAGAGACACCCACTAACACCAGCTATGAAAAGCTCATGACGAAACTATATCCAGCCATTACTGCATATCGCCTCCAACAAAACGCACTCAAATGCTCACAAAACATTTAATAAGTAAAGAGATTAAATTATACACATTGCCCCCGTAATTATGATAATGGTCCAATTCATCAACAGACATACCGAGTGTCATAGAACCTTAGAACTTAAGCCTTAGGGAGCAATTAAAGTCAAAAGCTCGAGCAGACAAAAATATATGGAGGCAAATTTGCCCGGGGCAAAGTGAAACAATACTCTTTTTAATTTCAAGTTTGACCATGCACATGCAACATGATTGGTCTAGATAAAAATCTAAGAAAGTTTTATCGTGAACTGGTCGAGTTACTCGAGGCTCTAATATCAATTTAGTTTTGACAAGTTCATTAATTTTTATGTTATTAATGTACCGGACGTGGTGAGCGTGAAATTTGATTGGAGTTATATTGAAATGGTCATATTTTATTACGCTATGCATTTATATAACAAAGTTACTAAATATGGCTGCCGTTTGAAAACTAAAGTAAATAAAAGGAGCATTAAAATTTGAGTAGGTATTGTTAGCACGTTAAACAAAAGGATAATTTAGGACAAGTTCGGTCAAAAATATTCACCCACCCTTGTAAAAAACGCTTAAAAAGTGTTTTTTTCTCACAATAATTTTTCATCTCCATAACTTATAAGAAAACAGTTTTTGAGTTTGTATCAATTAATCGTGGTAAAATCGACAAAAAAATCTTAAAAGAATGGCTTAATTTTTATTTACTTGTTCAATATTTTTTCTTTCAGTCATTCATCAGTAGAATTGAAGCAGGAGGTTTTTTTGGGCCTAAATAAGGTACAAAAGGTTGGTAAAATGTACAAAATTGTTTTCTTATTCGGCGTGCAAATGTAAAATAAAATTGCATTTTATTTAAATTTGTTACTGATCATAATCATGCAGTCATTAAACAGATAATCCCATTAAAACTGTATTATTAAATTAAGTAAATGTCAATATAAAGAAAAAATATAACAAGTAATAATAAAATAATAATCATAAATGTCAATTAATCATATCAATAATGGGAGAGATTCGCCACACAATAATAATAACAATAAGAAATAATTTAGAAAGACTGTGCAATTTACAAAACTTACAATTATTTATAATCTAAAAACTCATATACACTATTAAAGCATTTTTCAATTAAAAAACCTTGTCAAATTACTTTTAAATCTAGAAAATGGTAGCGTTTTTATGTTATTTGGTAGGTATTTTATTATACAATTTTATGCACATAATATAGCTGTTTTTACCTGTAAATGTGAGATTCGTCCTCGGTTGAAATAATTTATTAGTATAAATAGATCGTGGGGCATAGTAGCTTGTCGCTTGCTGAAAAAGTCTCATAAGTTTGAAAACAAATATACAGGATTCTAATATATAAATACATGGTAGAGTTAGTATTTCATACCTATTAGTTGACTAATTTACCTTTTGTATATGATGTGATTACTGTGATTATTTAGATATAATGTTTTACCTTTTCTCGCCTGAAACACAGGATGTCCTAGTTCAGGCATGTAACACTTGTGAACTATTACATAGAATTACGAAAAATGTTTTTACTGTACTACATTATTTTTTGAATAAACTTTATTATTATTTATTTTTTATTTATTTTATATTTACTGAAGAATGGACGACATGACTATTTGCTTCAACCCAAATAACCTAACCTCAATGCTCGTGCCTTTTCTTTCTCTGCAGTAGAACAATAATAGGGTGGTTTTATAGGTAAAGTAAAAACAATATTAATAAATAAATAAAATCATCATCATCATTAATAAATAAATAAATAAATAAAATCATCATCATCATTAATGACTACGCAACATAATATTCTAATGAAAAATATTTTCAGTATTTTTAAGGGAAACTATTCATACAGAATTCAATTTACATAAAAATATTATCATGTATTTTAACAATTGAATATTTTCGTTTTTGGAATGTATTGAATCACATTAGTAATCTAATAAAGTTGTACCTACTATTTATTAGTAGGTAAAAAGAGAAATTAATAATAAAAAATAATAAAAACGAATTTCTATCTACCGTCAACATAAATAAAGCCTTGGAGTTTAATTTCATTACTGCTGCACTTAACATAATGGGCAATCTTACGGACCGGCAAAGATGAAGCTTAAGAATATAAAATGTTTGTTAAGAAAATTAAAAACATCTTTGCTCACCGTAACTGATTTCATATACTATGGAAGGAGTCGTCGAAAATGTTTACACTACTACACATCCTGGCAACATCTATAATATCATAGTTTGGGTCCCCTAAAACGTATATCAGAAGCCAGAACACGGTCTGCATATTTTGCAAACGAATCTCCTTTGGGAGCCCGGTTTACGATATATGTAAAAAAAAATATGTCCGATCCGAAAGGGGCACATAGGTACTGCAATAACATTACCTAAAAGTAGTAAAAATATTATTATTTTTGAAAAATAAAAGTTTTTGTACCAAAATTACCCCAAATCCATTAAAAATTTGCAAATTTTTAACAGGGCTCATAAGTTATGATTTTTAGACACCCGCTAAACGACGCTCCATATTGTGAATGTGAGAACGCTGCCTGTAGGCTTAGTGGACTGTAGATTTGTTGACCATTTTCTATTTTGTTAAGGACCTGGTAATTGTTGAAAGATCTACACTGTCCTCCCATACCTGTTAACACTGTTATTTGGAAATATTGTAACGGCCAATTATTTTTAAAAGAGTAACCGTGGAGTTTCTTGCCGGCTCTTCTCCATAGGAAACGACCAATTGGAACCGAGCACCTAGCTTCTGACGTTTCATAAGTACCCCCATGTAGGTATATGAGAAATAAAATATTTTGAATTTAGATTTTTTTTTGCAAATAGGATTGAAAAAAAAATTACAATATTTTTGTTCTTTTTCCTGAATTTTACCGTATAAAGGCTTGTGCAGACCAGCGCGACACGCGACGCGACACAAAGGCACCGCTTGTCGCGCGACGAGCGGTGCCTTTGTGTCGCGTCGCGTGTCGCGCTGGTCTGCACAAACCTTAAATCGACTCGCAGTAGGATACCTAAGAACACCCTCACGGATCGAACAGGGTTTTTTTACATGTTGTATATCTTTTAAAATTGCACACCAATTCCATTTATTCTAGAGAAAATCGCTTTAGAATATCTTTCGATACCTGATTTCTCAACATGTATAGCGGGGAAAAGTGTGTTTTTGCACTCAAGTCTAATAACTCACCTATACTGCAAGTGCGAACTCAACTGACCGCTATCACTGGTGAAAGTAAGATATTAACTGTTAAAATGGTACTGCTCCTACTTTCTATGTGTCTACCGTAGCATTGGATCAGATAAGGGAGCAATAAAGTTCCAGTAGATCAACTATTAATATTACAACTTGTCATTCTTTTGACAATCTATCGATTAGTTAAGAAGAAAGCGTGGAAATATACTTTAATTGAAAACTTTATAAAAGTAAGATCACCTATGAATGTAAACTGATCCTTTAGTCATTGAAATTGTTATTTTGGGAGGTACTTAAGCACTGAATGACGGAAAAATTTATGAAATTTTCTTTTGTATTTCAGCTTCGCAACCTAGCAGCCCGGATCGTCCACTTTAGGCCTTCCGATGACTTCGGAGACGTATCACACCTTAAAAATAATGAGTAGTGTTACAAATTCTATTATAACTCGATTTTTATAACTTTTATGACGTCAAAACATTACAGTGTATTTGGTTTAAATAATAACAATAACAACTTAACGAATAATATGACAGAACTGTGGAGACGACACGAGTTGTGTAGACCGTATTAAGAGGCGTCGGGGCACTAAGGAGGTAATCGACCGGGAGAATTCAATACTGATGCTGGGGCTACATTGTCGCGTTATCGCGAATTATCTTCACGCGCTCTGTGTTGCTCATGCCGGGGCCACACCAACGGGAAATGCCGTTAATTATCGCGATGATAGACTTTATTCCGACGGGTTAAGGTCCACATCATCTAGGGAACTTTCTTGATTTCTTATACACTTTATTCTATCCAGATTCCAACAGCATTCTCCTTCGCGCCAAAACCCTCGCCAGTCCGTTACTCACGTACAAATAATTGGACCAGTTGTACCAACACGGTAACTAGAAGAACAAGAACTGTTGTCCAGTGCTCATCGTGAGAAAACAATCTGACGTGATTCGTGATTGGGTTACGGGATGAGCGAAAATTTTCTGACAAAAAACGCGTATGATGCAGTTTCGTAATGTGTCAGTTTTTATGTCTTGGAGTGTATTTGAACCGAGAAGATCCGAACTGTGTTCGTGTGTCAGGACCGAAATACTGGTGAGAACATTTGGTTTAATTATTACGGTAATTAAGTAGGGTAGTGTTAAATTTTTTGATAAAGTAGTGGTCTATGTAAAATACCCACTTATGCATTTTGAAAAGTCCACTGCTGGACATGTTTTCGGCATTAACATAGGTAATTGAAGGGTTTTGTATCTTTGTAGATATTATATTTGCGGGCATGACAAGGGAACAAGACTTTCGGAAAAATAAATAAGTCACTATTTATGCCAATCTGTTGTGTGGTATCCCACTTCTTATAATTATATTATAAACTATTAGCGCCCCACGGTTTTACCCGCATAAGTGACGATCCCGTGGGAATATCGGGATAAGAAGTATCCAATATTTATAAACTATCTGTGTGCCAAATTTCATCCAAATCCGCTCAGTAGTTTTTGCGTGAAAGAGTAAAGGCTTTTGCAGACCAGCGCGACACGCGACGCGACACAAAGACACCGCATGTCGCGCGGCGAGCGGTGCCTTTGTGTCACGTCGCGTGTCGCGCCTGTTTGAAAGAGCCTTATCAAACATCCATCCGCACAAACTTTCGCGTTTATAATATTAGTAGGACAGGATCGGATTTGAAAGTTTGTATGTTTGGATGTTTGTTGCTCAATCACGCAAAAACAGCTGACCGGATTTGAATTTAATATGGCACACAGATAGTTTATAATCTGGATTAACACATAGGATACTTTAGATTCCGGTACTACGTTCCCGTGGGATGATTTCCGACCTATACACGGGTGAAGCCGCGGGCAAAAGTTAGAGTATCATAATTGTGTGCAATTTTAAATATCTGTCGTGGTTTAATTAAAATATAATCCGATATTTCATTGATATGATGAAAACTGTTCTAATAAGTTTATTAAACGAAATTAGATTGATTAAATTCATTATTATTTTTAGGTAGTTATGTTATTATATTGCTTTCTATAGGTTAATAAATACATGGATACGACGGGCAAATGTACGGTAGGAACTCTCAAGTCTGCGAAAGGGATTTATCGGTTCAAACATTGTTGTTGCTGTTCCTGAGATAGGAGCCTTTTGGCCTCGTACATAAATTTCTGTCTTTTAAATATACTTTTTTTTTTTTAAGTTTTGGGTATGTATGTCGATGGCTATAAGAGTAGGGGAAGACCAAAGAAACGATGGATGGACTGTGTGAAAGATGATATGGCTAGAAACGATGGATGGACTACTTATATAGTAGAATAGTAGTGAACCGAGTACAGTGCCCTGTGGAACTCCAAATTCTATTACTCTACAACCGGATAGATATTTCAGTTCACGCTTAGTTTTAGTACAGAGTCTCGATATTTCTGTGAATTGTTTTCTATCCGTGAGATATGACTTCATTAGGTTTAGTACGGTTCCTCTTATGCCATAATCGCTAAGTTTATTTAAGAGAAGTGTCATGTTTTACATAATCGAATACTTTTGTCATGTCTGTGAATATTGCACACATAGGGTTTTTCTTGTCCATATTATTCATGATTACTTTTAAGAGATCGAATATTGCCATGCTGATATTTTTATTTTTACGAAAGCCTTTGTTCTTCACATAAAATGTAATTTTTAGTTATGATGCTGTAAATAAACAGCACACTTAAAACAATAATAAATTGGCTTAGTAAAAATAATCTGGTCATAAATTTACAAAAAATGAAAGCATTTTCACCAGTGGTTACTGCCAAAAAAGTGATTACCTACTGAATATAATAGCAAATTCGTAGACACAACTTCAGTGATAAAATTTTTGGGAGTGCATATTGACGACAAATTTACATGGAAATCTCAAGCTGAAAATGTGTGGCGACAACTAAGTGGTCATATGTACTCTATAACCTTTCAAATAAAGTAAATAAAGATACATTAGTGATAGCCTATCATGGATTAGTTGCTTCATTATTAAGATATGGTGTCATATTTTGCGGCAACTGCAGTGAGAGAGAAAGAATATTCAGGGCCCAAAAACGATGCCTTAGATCAATGACAGCTGAAAGTTGTCAACCTGTATTTAAAACCCTAAAAATTCTGACATTACCTTGTTTGTATATGTCCCAGTATAAAAACCAATTGTACAGTACCGACCAAAAGTCCATAAGCAATCTCACAAAGCAATAGACTGACGCTTCGGTTTGACTTACGACCTTCTTCTATAAGTTGTTACAATACTGTAGACACGCACATTACACACACACACTCACTTTGTCTGCAACCAATGACTAGTTCGATAATCATCATTCGTTTTTAGTTTCATTCGTCTTGTTCACATAAATATTAAAGTTTAGCAGGTAGACCACAAAAAACTAAGTAAATTATTTCGATATCTGTGGGGTAGATGCAGTTTGTTACGAGTATTCAATTAATAGAACTTTGTTGGTTCGTGGATAATATTGGTGACGAGTATTTAGCGCAGTGTTGTGGTTATTATTATCAAAAAGCAGGCATAAAATATATTGAAGAGATCAGATCAGATCAGAGAATATAATTGCGCTGCGTAAAAGTGAAGTGAATATCTAATGAAACCGGACTAAGTGTGAGTGTTATCATTTGTATATTTCATATTTTACTAAACATAAATCTTAATCAAGGGTATTGTTGATAGAACAGAGGTATTGTTGAGACAGAAGATGCCTTTAAAGTTTTAAATTCATTATGAGGTTTAATTCGATTAGTGAATAATAAATAATTAGGTATTATGTGTAATAAAAACAATGTTTTTCTTTGTTCTAGAGAAATACTGTGAGGGTTAAGAGATATGAGGAAGGGGCTTATTATCGAGTAGCAACGACGTCAAATGGTGAATGAAACAAATGGTTTCATACCAACGAGATATTTTGCTGAATTATTAAAAACACGTCATTATGAACCGTTCGCCGTGCACTCTGAAGGCTTGCATCACTGAAGACCAGCTAGAAAACCGTTTTTGACCTTAAAATATTGACCGTACCAAATTAATAAACAACAGATTCGTTATTGCATGAATTTATGGTAACGAATTTTTTAAGCACGTTTCAATAGGGTCTTTGTCGTATTTCTTGCAAATATACCGAAATTGTTTAATATTATTTTAGTAATATTATTATTTTAGAATTAAAATTTGAGGTTTAGTTTCAATCTTCTTTTCGTAAAGAAAATGAATACTTAAGCTATAACCTCAATACCAACCAATATTTACTAAAGCCAAATAAAATTTTAAATAATATGAACAAACTGAACCTTAAAATCAACAATTTTGTCAGTAGATTTTTTACATTTTAAGTAGTAATATTCTTATTTATTGCTCAATTACTTCGACCATGATCAAAGCTTTATATTTATAGTGAAGAAAATCCATTTAAAATTTTAATATGTCAAAATAATACAAATTGCTTCTAAGTTTCTAGACATCTATTTCACATATTATTCAGGTGAAGTAATGATAAATAATTGTAGCAGTTTGTTAAGTAAAATAAATACCTATAACGAATAAATATTATTTATTTTTTTATTATAACATATCACGCATTTTTATTCTAAACCCTTTCTAAATATTTTTAAATATATCTGCCTATTTATTAATGTTGTTATTACATTAATAAATAGTCAGATATATTTAAAAATATTATTATTGCAAACAAAAATAATAATATTTGCAAAAACAGCGATGTGATTTACGAGATTCGAACCTTAGCCATCTTGAATCTAAGACCAACGCTTAACGCCTTCTGCTATCTGCAGATATAATTTACTTTCGAATTTTAGCAATGCAATACACTGGCCAAGGTCACGCATATGATGCGTGCTAACAAAAGTGATGGAAATATAAGTGCGGCGCCCGCGAACCGTGACTCTGTAGTGTGTATACGGCACTCACACCACAGACGTCTGACTGTTTACACACACAAATGTACGGACTACACCGCGTGTTCACAGCAATACGACTCTTAGCGTGCTTATGCACTTTTGAGCGCTTACTGTACACAGGTGGTCATAAAACAGCCTTATTAAAAAATAACGTCCTTTCCATGGGACCGCTTATAATAAATTACCTGCAAATTTAAAAGACTTACTCATAACTTTACAAAAAAAACTTTACAAAAATGTTTATGATTATTAAAATGACATTGTTATACTTATTATTGAATTTTTATGATTGCTGTTATATTAGAATAACTATGTCGACGTTAAACATAATTTGACATTACAAATCAAATCAAATCAAATCTAATTTATTCGTAAATGTAGGTTTCAATACAATAGGATGTTATAATAAGATGGTCAGTTCGCTACATTTTACTCGAGAGCATACAAATAATATAAAATTAGTAGTGTCGAAACAACAGACACACATTTAAAATGAAACACCTCAATTACTTACATAATAACACACAAATCCTTACGTACTAACACACAATTACCAATGTCAAAATTAAATAATAATAATCTAAATGTAATGCTAAATGTCAGTGGTGTCCTCCATAAACTCAGTTGTGGAGTAGTAACATTTATGAATTAAGAATTGTTTCAGTTTCTTTTTAAACATATTATTATTAAGATTCTTTATCTGTCGTGGAATTTTATTGAAAATAACTGGAGCCATTCGATAAATACTTTTACGTAGGAGGGCTGTTTTACTGCGATCAACACAAAGAATGTTCGAATCCCTTTTTCTTAACCGTGGATCAGCTGGGGCTCTTATTTTGAAAAGCTGTGGGTTTGTCTTAACAAACACTGCCACCTCAAAGATGTATAATGACGGCAATGTTAGAAGCTTCAAGGATTTAAAATATGGCTTACAACTGTCCCTTGAGTGTACATTACATATCGCGCGTACGCATTTTTTTTGTGCGATGAAAACGTAATTCTTGTCTGTCGAGTTACCCCAGAAAATGACTCCGTATCTTAGAACTGATTCTACGTAGCTATGGTAGGCAATAAGCACGGCGTCACCGTTCACAAATTTGGACAGCTTATAAAGAGCAAATATGCAAAACTGTTAAGTTTTTTACAAATTTCTTCACAATGCGGTTTCCACGTAAGTTGACTGTCTATCACTAACCCTAAAAACTTTGTTGTATCCGTTTTTAGATATTGACATTACATTACCTACATACACATTATGACATTATATATATTCTATATTATTAATTGTGATTTGTGATTGTTGTTAATATTTTGGAATATTTTGACATTAAGCTTTTTGACCATACACATTACGACATTTATATTCTTCATTGCATGTTATGCGAGAGATTTATATTTTATAATTCTGACCAGTGTTAATAATAACTGAAGTGTTTTTAATTATAATATTAAATTCAAATCTAATATCTTGCATGCCGTAAGGCAAAATGTATCGGGACAATTTACAAACTATCCAACTCATATCGTACCTACATTATCGGCAAATAAATGATTTCTTTCTTTTTTTCTCATCATCCCTATTCACAGAGTCTACTCTAAAAACGTAACGAGAAAAGTCACAATTTTTATAATTTTATCAAATTACTGTTATCAGATCTACACTATTATTTACTTTCATTAAATTAAATGAACCACTAATGAGTCCTATTAATGAACACAATCTGAATACATAAAAAGCCGGAACATTGCACATTTTGTTACATAGAGTATATGGGGCACTGGGATCTGTGGTTCTGGGCTTCACGATGGCTAAATTTGTCTGGTTACTTTTCGGGCTGGTGGTGGTCACACAGGGTTTAAGTGGTAAGTAATTATTCCTGTACCTATTTATGTATCTATTATTGTATTTATTATTGATATTGTGTGTGTTTTTTTATTGTTGTGTATTGGTGCTCCTATGCGAAACGTTTCATAGAGATATTTTGGTAATATCTCATCAACCATTGTCTACTATTAACAAACTTTCTTGCTATTTCTTTTTGCTCTCAACCATGTGTTGAGCAAATGCACTGGACTAATCCACCAACTGTTTCATTCCACTCTAGAAGAAAAAAGTGGTTGCTCCCCATTAACCACATTTTTCAGAAGTAGTTGGAATTAGCCTCAAATATCACGATTTCATTCAATAGGGAAATTAAAACTTAGTGAGTTGTACAATAATTTGAATTATTGTATTTCGATAAAAACATATTTATTACGGGATCATACTTATTACCATACAACCTGATAGTTTTGTAGTTTTTTGTAATTTGCAGCATTAGCATAAGCATAATCAGTCTATAATGTTCTCACTGCTGGGACATAGGCCGCTTCTCAGTTCACATGCAATTTATAGCTCTGCTGTATAGAAGAATTCTGATGTAAGAATTTCACAGGCTACCCTAGCACTTTTGCCTTAACTTCAAAGCTGATACGGGTCAAGTTCACTGAAGAAATGACTGGGTACATTCTTGTGTTATAAACTTTCAGTGAAAAAGGCGAAAGTTGAGCTCAAAAGAGTGGGCAAAGCTGATGCCAAAGCTGCTGAGGTCAAGTATGACGCCAAAGCCAAACCCCTGAAATGGCCGAGTCAATACAAGCTTAAGGCGAAAAGAATGTCGCTAACTGACAATGTCATTGAAAACTACGCTGTCTGGTGAGTTTTTAAATTTTTTTATTTACATAATTATCTTTATTTGTTCTAATTAAAAATTCTAAAAATTCAAATTATTCCTATTTTGATTGTCTGTCCACTTACGGTAGACAGGTTAAATTCCAGTAATTTTGCTTATAACTTTTATTATAAAGATATGTCACCGTGAGATTGTAAGAACCGTTGGTTCATAATCTATTGGTGTTATATATTTCTGTTATATTATAAACTGTATAGAAAATTGTGACCAGGGTGAAATGGATTAGGTTAGGTTTGAACTGTGACCAACCGCGCGCGAGCTGAGCGAACGAAGCGAGCGGTACCGCGGCAGCGGCCGGCAACCGCTAAGTTGCTCGCAGAGCAGCAGAATGTTTAGTATTAGGGCAAGGTGCGTTACGTCGCAAGCAAGTTTGATACCAGTTCAGAATTTGTCGGTTATCCATGGATAGATTATAAACTATCGAAAAATAAGGCGTTAAATTGTAAATGGTTTGTTGCAGTTCACAATTTTTCAACAGTTTATAATCTAATGGAAATAATACCGATAGTTTATAAACTATCGAAGTTCATAATTATACGGGTGACAGATGTACTCGTATTATTTAGTTTCTCTGTAAATCCCAGAGAGTTTACACTTTGCTGATAATTTTATTGAAAGTTATCAGCAAAGGGTTGAGTTTCGTTTTCTTTTTTAGGAAAACCTCCAAGCAATCGAGAATAGATTACAACAATGGTTTCGTGAAGTCTTTTGTGGATGCTAAAAACAAGCAATTCCGGTATGGTGTTAAGTATGAGGTCGGTAAAAGGTTTTCATATTTTATCATCATAAGTTCATAACTATTAATATTAAAAATGCGAAAGTGAGTTTGTTTATTTGTTTTGTTACGCTTTCACGCTAAAACGGCTGAACAGATTTGGATGAAATTTAGCACATGGGTAGGTCATAACCATGTTTTAGGACATAGGATCTTTTTTATCCCGACATTCTCACGAGATCGAGATTTATACGGGTGAAACAGCGGGGCTCAACTAGTACGTTAATATTTATGATTCGTTGGTCTACTGATGCTTTTTTCTTTTTTTTTAATTACTGTGTGTATTTCCTGAGCATGTCCCAAATAAAGAATTTTTCTTCGTTTCTTTCTTTTTCTTTCTAGTGGTCGCAAGCGCGACAAGAATTGCCTAAGTAGTAGGCTGGATTTCTGCCCGGTTGATGACATAAAGCTCGCCCCCTATTACTTTAAACCTAACCGGCGAAATGTGGATGTAGCTACCGACTATATACCTCTGGCCAACCCTTATATTATGATGTTAAGTTTATCATCTATCAAAACTGTAAGCAACTAATAATATCCATTCCTTACAACAGATCCATCCTGAAGCGACACTCGACCAAGATGTAATTACAGTGTGTAACAACATGGAGGGGGACAGGTGGGACAGAGCGACACCTGTAACTATTCTGCCTGATGTCGATGATTTTAAGGCTGATGGTAAGAACCAAAACACTCAGAAAACAAATTCCTAATTGTGATAGATTTTGATTAATGTACTCGTAAATCTATTTTCTAACATACAATTAACGTATAAGAAAAAAAAACACCAATCCATTCACGATAGAAGAGAAATATTTGGATCAATTTGAGTTTTACGAAAATTATAACCTAAATATTTAACCATTGCGTCAATAATCCATTTTCTCAATCTACGCCAAAAGCCAGATTTACACAGTGCGATTTAATTGTCTATAGCATACCATAAGTTGAACCAATTCTATAAAAGTTGCACCATCTAAACAGTTCTTAGCCAACGCAAGACATTTGTTGCTTCAATGAGCGTTTTCATGAAAGTTCTCGCCACTATAGCACCACTCTAACAAGAGGTCTTCCATTTCGATAATGAATATAAAATATATGGTGACGTTCATCATTCGTGTCATTTATTACACGACTGCCCAAAAAGGAGTGTAATGTTTTCAGTGTTCGTGTATGAATGTGAGATTTTTTGTGCCACCATAACTTTTAAATGCTTGAACATATTTGGATGTATGTGGTATCGTTAGAATTCTTACATCATCCCGAGTGACACAGTAGGGGGACCGTGGTGTCGTTGTGTGGAACACTTTTTAATCTAAGAAGTCCCCCGACTACAATGACAATTTTTGTTATCTGTTTAGTCAGCGAGTAAATGAGTGACCTTTCGCTTTGTATATTCAGATTAACTAATACAACTTGTTTATTACTTTTAGTTAGTTTTTTGGCGGAGCAGTTGTGTTTTTTAATTATTATTTTTTTCGTTCATAATTCAGTTACGACTAAAGAAAATATAGCCCAGTCAATAACAACATCAAACATCGCAAAAGCGCATGTAACTATGATTTTTTTATATGTTGTTAGGTCTCGTGAGAGTAGTTTATACTCAAGTTTGCAACCTTGAAAACCTTGTGGTACTCCCATGGTGCTCGAAAAACTGCGTAATTCTGGCACCTCTTTCATTTTTTTTAAATGTACCTTTTGGACGCGTTTTTAAGTATCTTTGTTCTGAATGTTTGAATCTGAGCCCTTTGATACTTTTGAGAGGTGCCTGGACCTGACGTCTCAGTGTTGCCACCTAGTGAACGTCATTTCTGAGACTCATTGAATTATATTCCACAGGCAAGAAACTTGCATCGTGTGTATTGGGCTTTACACGATCATTTTATCGTCAATGTGACCGTAGTATTCAATTATGTTTCCGTCAAATATATGGTGTAACCTCTGTCTGAGGGCTATGTGCAGCAAACAACACTTTAAAATCTGTACCTTAAAAACCTTTTTTACAGAGCACAAAGCTCTGTAAAAAAGGTTTTTTTTTTGTATACAAACATTTCAATAATATCTTTCCGTCACACAGTTGAAGAAACGATCAACGACAAAGATTGTACCAAGTTCATTTTCGACAATGAAGATGACATCAATAGTACTGACACAGAAAGTACTATTTGGGCTACTTACAATGAAAAAGACAAAGCCTGGGTTCCTGTCAGGTAAGAAGACGGTGCAAAAACTTAAACCCCTTTTTAGTAGTAAACAAGGAACCCTTATAGATTCGCCATGTTCGTCTGTCTGTCTGTCTGTCCGTCCGCGGCTTAGCTCTGAGTCTCTTAGTACTAGAAAGCTGTAACTTTTTAAGGTAATGTGGAAATACACGTAATGTGGAAATGATTTTTTTTTCCTCATCTACCCCATAATATGGGATGTCGTTGGAAAGGTCGTTAAAAAATATTGTGAGTTTGTTAAAACCATTTTTGGATTCAGGGATTCGTTTTAGAAATATTAAGCTTTAATAATAGTAGAGTTTACTTTGCCGGAACAGGACTGGGATGAGGAGCCAGACCAAGAGAGATACAAAAACCCGCAGGGCAGGAGAAGTCTTGTTCCTCACCTCTGGCTTGCCTTTATTGGCCGGCTGGAGTGAAAACTGACGAGGAACGGAGCTCCCACCTCATTCTTGCCTTAGTTGGCCAGCTTGAGTGGAGATTCGCAAGAGCAAACGTGCTCGGAGGAAGGAAGTATTCTAGTAAGATGCTGGTAGGGATCTTGACCGTACTTCCGGGATTGTCCTGATAGCCGTGGAATACCTCTCCACTCCTCATAAGCACCTCAGGACATGTTGCCCCCTTATCGCTTCGACACTTTGTGCTAGCGACCATTTTCGGGGGCCCATTATTGAGTGTGCAAGTCACCCCTTGCCATTTTCCTGTGTATGTTTTATAATATATTGATCAGGCAGGGGCCATAGTCTTTCCATAGTTCAAGGTAACCAATCCATTATAGCCACCCAAATCCATAGCCCAATATGTTTTGTTTCCATGTTCTGCAATAGTCCTACACCAACCGGGGGTTGTCCTTGGGTGCACTTGTATAGTGCACACAGGGATAATCGTCGGTTGGTGCCTCATTTCATTTTAAAAAACGTCTAAGGGGCTCTGCGAGTTGGCTTCGGCCCCTCGTACGCCTTCCAAAGGTCCGGGATCCTAAGGTCCCGAGATATGTAAAAGACGTAAATAATAATATATATTTTATTTCAGACCAAATTACACGATTCATAAGTTGTTAGTAAAGTTCTTAACCTAATGTTAGTAAAAAACCACACTATTATACGAATTTGAAACGACTGACACCTACGTGTGCAGTCGTATCCAATGAGCTAGCATGGGGCTGTCCCACTTTTTCAACAAAGTTAAGTTTGTTCTTGGGATAAATTCATCCCAACTACGGAACCCTTCATTGTGCGTGGTGCGATACGGACACGCACTTGGCCGGTTTTTTTAGATAAGATCTCTTTAAATATGTTTTGGTCGTTACGGAAGAAGGATGTTTGGATTGCTGGGCAATTTCAGAGTCAGTGACATAAAAAGAACAGGATTAATTCTTGTTTTTATTGCCTGGTGGGCTTGCTCTTGACCTTGATATCGCCTGATTAGTTGATCTTTAAAATAATATTGTCCCAAACGAAAGGATACTGATTTAGCCCTCTTATTAAATTAATAATAATTATGAACCAATTTCAGATACGAAGTATTAGAGTTCAACTCTTGGTTAGGATCGAAGGACAAACACGAAATTTGGGACTTCTACGATTACGACAAAGACTTCTCTTTCCGTAGTGTCTTCGATGTTGAAGATTGTAAGTATTGTGTTGTTGTTTGTCATCATTAGTAACCCTATTTTTTAATAATTAAAGAATATTATTATAAATATACTTTGTTTCTTCACAGATGGTTGTTCAACTGAACCTACTACTCACACTAAAGACAGTGAAGGTGTAACCAAGCATTTGTTGTTCGTTGATGCTGACAATGATAAACATGTCGACCATGTTTTCAAATCGTATGAGAATTTTATTTTACTTTGTAAAAATTTAATCATTTAAAAAGACTGCTGATGGTTATTAGAAACCAGAATGACTTGATGTTATTATTTTCAGATTCAAAAAGACCTACAACAAAAAGTACTCTGATTCCAATGAGCATGCAATGAGAAAGAGTATCTTCAAGGGGAGTATGAGGTAATTTAATATTAATTCGACATTAATTTTAGAAGTTACACTTGATTCTTATAACTCTTACATCATTTTAGGGAAGTAATCCAGACCAACCGTCAAAACAAGGGTTACAAACTCGCTATCAACAAATTCGCTGATAAGACTCCCGAAGAAATGAAAAGGTACATGGGTCTGATGAGGCGCCCAGAAGGAAAAGTTGGAACAATCCCTTTCCCTTACGATGAAGAAAAGTTGAGTGAAATCGCAAGCGAAGTACCGAAAGAATATGACTTGAGGCTTTTGGGTCTTGTTTCTAACATTAAAAGTAAGTGACATAACAAGTACCTAGTTAGCATACAGGAAAATGAAACTTGACTTAAAATGGAACGGTACAGATAACTATATTGAATCTTTTCTTAACAGATCAAGAGGACTGTGGTTCTTGCTGGACCTTCGGAACGACTGCCGCAGTGGAAGGAGCGCTGGCGAGAATCAACGGTGGCAAGCTGATGGCTCTTAGCAACCAAGCCCTTGTGGACTGCGTTTGGGCGTAAGTATTTCAATTTTATGTTCAGTTTTAATTTATAATACTATAATCTTTTAATGTCTCCCAGAATAATACAATGAATTACAAATAATTATACTATTATAGGCACGTTTTAGAATAAATAACATGGCAACATTTATAGATGAACTGGACCCGTCCCAGTTCCTTCTTTTTTTTTGTGTTAAATTATCAAATAACTTCTCCCGCTCTGGGTGGAGCGGGAGAGCGTGTCGGACAAGAGTCCACCCGTGTTCCTTCAGTTGCTATGTTGCCGGGGGCCACGGTATCCCTTTCGGACTTCCCCGCAACCATCGCAGGCATCGGCCCTAGTGGACCCCGTCAGTTCTGCTGACATCTTTTTGAAGCACGCGTGGAACACAACGCGCCGTCAACCCAGGCCTGGTCCTTATCGGACGGCGAGCGGTAACTCGGGGCGTCTCCTGCGGCGGTTAGGGGCACGAGAGCGCGAAATTTGCCTCTTCCTAATGCGTTCCGCCTCCTCTTTCGCGAGCATTATTGCTTTGCAGAAGGAAGGAGGTGACGGCCTCCCCCCAAGCCCTCTCGCTCCGTACCATGGCCTGGCCTGGACCAGAGATCACCGCTACTGGGACGGGTCCTGTATCTCGGCATACAGCTTTTGATTACTTACTGCCTATTTGGTTATTTGCTTCATGTGTTTTTATCGGTCTCTTGGATTTCGACACTTTAATTTTTCATCTATTTCATCTGTGGAATGTCCTACAACTGATAACTGTTGCTTACTGTTGATGTTTTGTAATTGCCGCATACTAGAATTTTATATTCATCATTTTTTTGTTCTGTTTTATCTTGGTGTTAATCTGTTATTCTGTTAGATCGCCATCGAAACTGACTAAGTCAGTCAGTTTTTTTTGGAAATATAATATCGAAGAGCTAATACAATATTAATGGCAAAAGCTGAATCAACTTAAGTCCACTAAAAACGTTCTGTAAATATTAATATTTAAATGGAAGCTTTAAATCCTCGCTCGCTGTCTTTCAACTTTAAAAAATGTTTATAATGTACAGATTCGGCGCCAGAGGCTGTGATGGCGGCACTGACAACGCGGCCTACGAGTGGATGATGGAGTACGGCTTGCCGACTGAAGCAGAATATGGTCCATACACTAACAAGGTACATTCTGCAGAGATGAGGCAGATCACATCTTATTGATGAAGCTCTAATGATCACAAGTTATTAATCAACAATATTACATCCACCTGCCGCTGTGTGTATCAAAAATGTAACGAAAATATAATTTTTATTTATTTTTATAGAATGGCGAATGTAACATTAAAAACATGACGAAGAAATTCCCGATTCGCGGATACACCGATGTTACACCACTGAGCATTGGAGCCTTGAAGGTAAGCATGATTTGAGACACAATTATTACATTGTTGTGTCCAGAATATATTTAGTCTAGCTCTAGGTAGTCGTATTATTTTGATTTAACTGAAAATTCTTATCCTAGGTCGCACTAGTCAACCACGGTCCCTTGTCCGTGTCAGTCCATGTCACCAGGACTTTCTTTAAATACTCATCTGGCATCTTCTACGATACAAAATGGTAAGTCCTTCAAGAATTTTTGAGCAGATCAGGAGATATTTTACACTAGATATTTTTACATGCCCCAGAGAGTCTTTCACCTTTTCAAGATTAAACTACTGAACTGATATTTATGAAATTTGATAGATAGGTAGCCCGGGACCTGAAGAAGGACATACAGGGTGGCAGGGACATCGACGCGAAAACTGCTACTACCGTTTATTAACCGACGAAAAATTTCAACGCAGGGGGGTTCAGAATCATGTACTGAATCCATGGTAACAGTTCACGTCAATGTTGCCACCCTGTAATGCATTGTAATTTTTTTTTAATACAAATATGCAGGATGATAAGTAATCATCCTGCATATTTGTATTAAAAAAAAAATATACAAAATACATGCAGATGAAGCTGCGACAGCTAGTAAATCATCTACCGTTCAAACTTTCAAAGACTCAAAGAAAAACACATTTATTTCATGAATAGTCTTTTTCTTAATTCTTAACTCAATTAATATTATTGATTATTTGCTATTCTAGTAATCAGCTCCATCTGAACCACGAGGTTACCTTGGTTGGGTACGGCGAACGCGATGGTGACACTTTCTGGATCCTGAAGAACTCTTGGGGCCCACAGTGGGGCATTGGCGGATACATGTACATATCAGCTAGGGACAACATCTGTGGCGTTGCAACTGAACCCACTTACGCGGTCCTTTAAGATTTTCTGACTTTTCCGACTTCCTTGACTGCACTGACTGACTTGGCTAAATTGGCGAGAAAATGGTTCCGAGATAAAACTGTATTTTTTGATTATTTTATTTAGCAATTAATTTCAATAAGCACGTGGAATTTTTATTTAGTTTGTAAGTAATAAATTCAAATAATTATTCTTGTTTTTCATTTAGCTCTGCAGGAGTTACAAAGTTCCAACACAGAAATGAAATAATTACAGGACTTAAGTAGTTCAATTAGCTTTGAAATATATTCTGAATTAATTGAGTCAAATTTTTCTAGCACTAACCTAGGGTTACTGACCACTGGATCTGGTTTTCAGTTCAGTAATCTCAGATTTCTATTCTGTTATGAGCATTCATATCTATAATTTCCTTACCTCATAACCATGAATCTGTGAGCGACGCATCTTTTCTCCGTAACCACCGCCTGTAACCCTGGTAACACTGCCAAGTGCGATTTCGTATTCCGGATTCGTTGTTCGTCGCCTACGTGAGGAACCTGCCTCAAGGTGCTCCAATCAGATTACATTTGTGGTGGCCACTACCTTCACACAATGGAGGAGGGTCCAGAACTTTTTGTTGCCAGCTTTGTATCCATTTGGCCAAATTCATCCTGACGCAATGCAGTCTCGTTATTGTGTAATGTTTCAAGCTGTTTTATATTATTAAAAGAGTGATAAGTGGCTAGCTTCATGCCGACGGAGTGTTTTTTGACAAAGTAGAGCATTCGTTAAATAGTCTTCTATAATAGTGCCCTGTTGAGGTTTGTATTCGTCTGTAATCAGTCGTAGTGTAAGGGAATCTGGAAAACTAAGTATACTTTTACTTAAAACTAAATTAAATGGAAAAACAAACCGGATGATTATTATTGTCATCTCAAACTCCTAATTATCTTATTTGGTGCACTAACCGGGGCATACTTCCTTATGATTTACATCCTCCAACATTTCTCAGCCATAAATCAGTATGACGAATGTGTGAACAAAAAAGAATGGTAGGACTCAATGCAATCTGGGTGTTGCATTTAGACTTCGCGGACTTCGCGTACATTCGTACAAATACTCTCAAAAGATAGACCATAGATCTTGGTCAAATTAAGATAAAAGGTAGGATACTTTTTTAATATTGGATTTCGCTAGAAAAACGTTGTTTAAAGAGCAAGAGTTGCTTTGTTTATACCACAGAGTTTATACCCCTCATGGCAGTAAACCAAAGAGCATAATAATTATTAGGTATGCATTAAACAGTACAACAATTCAAATATGGTGGAAATTAATAGTTCCAATAATGGCTACTGAAGGGAAATGTGGCACCACTGTAGCTAACTTTGTATATTAGGCCCTCTACACATTGGAAATCAAGAAGAGTGCCATGTCCTATACCAAGCTGAACATCCACCGACACCTTCAAAATAATGAGTAGTATTACAAATTCTATTATAACTCCATTTTTATAACTGTGCGCCTGTCAACGTCAAAGTATTACAATGTATGTGGTTTAAATATTATCTATAACAAAAATGAATAATATGACAGAACTGTGGAGACGACACGAAGAGGCGTAGCGGGACACTGAGGTGGTAACCGTGCGGGTGAATTCAATACTAACAACCTACGACTTTGACAGCTCCTAGTGCATAGTTACAAAAATCTAGTTTATACTAACTAGGTGCTCATTATTTTTATTAATGTAATTTTTAATTTGTATGTAGTTTACAAATAAGATAATCCCAATACTCATCACAGACATAACCTACTGCGAACTTTCTTGATTTCTTATACACTTTATTCTATCCAGATTCCAACAGCATTCTCCTTCACGCCAAAAGGCTCGCCAGTCCGTACAAATAATTGGACCAGTTGTACCAACACGGTAATAAGAAGATAAGAACTGTTGTCCACTGTTCATCGTGATAAAACGATCTGACGTGATTAGTGATTGGGTTATAGGGTGAGCGAAAATTTTCTGACAAGAAACGCGTATGATGCAATTTCGTAATGGGTCAGTTTTTATATCTTGGAGTGTATTTGAACCGAGAAGATTCGAACTGTGTTTGTGTTAGGACCGAAATACTGGTGAGAACATTTGGTTTATTTATTAAGATAATTATGTTGAGTAGTATTAATTTGGTAAAAGTAGTGGTCTATGTGCCTTTGATACGGTGTCCAGGTGTAATCTCCTTAAAAAGATGAAAGTTATTGGTATTCGAGGTTGAACTCTGGAGTGGTTTCAGTCTTATCTAACTAACCGCACACAAAAGGTTGGCGTGAGTGACAAGTGCAGCAGTTATGGCAGCCTTAACTACAGAGTTCCTCAGGGCAGTGTGCTCGGGCCGACACTCTTAATCCTATACATAAATAGCCTCTGTACATTGGATCTGGATCGAGCAAAAATATTCGCCTACGCTGATGATACCGCCATAGTTATCTTTGACAAAACTTGGGAAGTCGTCCAAGAGGCCGCTAACATGGGTGTAAGCCTGGTTTTCAGTTGGCTTACCCACAATCTACTGACACTTAACGTAGAGAAAACGAAGGTTATTAATTTTAGCGTCAACATAAGAGCTTCCTGCCCAGACCATCTCTCAGTAAAATTGTACTCCTGTGATAGTAATGAACCAACAAGATGCACCTGCCCAATCCTTGGGCAAGTCAAATATATTAGATATCTCGGCGTTTACATAGATCAACACTTAAGCTGGTCAAAATAAATAGAGCATGCAATCTGTGCTCAACTACTGCATTATAACATGGGGTGTAGCACATAAGACGCATCTAATGAAATTAGAGTACGCTCAACGGGCTCTTCTTAAGGTAACTCACAAGAAAAAAATGCGCTTTCGACTGACACTTTGTACCAAGAGACTTGTTTTCCGTATGTGCGCCAATTGTACATTGTGGCAGTCGCACTGAGATACCACAAAAATGCCCATAGCGCGTTAACATAATTATACCAACGTGCGCTCTCTTAGAAATGCAAATAAGCCCAAATGACATAAAAATAAATGTACTCTTCTTTGGCAAAAGATGCTTTCTTTAAATGGGGCCATTTATTTACAGTAAGCTTAACTGTGAAATGGATATACTGACCATGACTAGAAATAAATGTAAAAATCACCTTCCAAAATTTCTGGCAGGAATCAACTATGAAAGCACAGAGAAGTTCCTTAACTCATGAGCACAACACACACATTCATCACACTAATACATTAAGGTCGACTTGGACCAAACGAGCGAAAGCTTATTCTGTCCCCACTTTTCTGGTATCCCTTTGTCTAAACGGAGTGGGAGTATTCTTTCGTTGGTCTATCCAAACCTACAGAAATGTTAGGGATGTCAGGAAAGGATTTGCTCTTACCTTCTCTTATCTTCGTTTGGTCCAAACCCACCTTAACTCACTCATTCATCACATATCCACATCTCACACGTATACTTTACACTACACATGTTTAAATTTAATGCATATAACTTTATTACAATATGTTAAGTTGAATTTATTGTACTGGAAATTGGAATAACATTCGATTATTGTCACTTCACAAATCTTACCGGCTGATGTTATATAAGTGCCTACATATAGTACCTACTATGTATTAGAGTTGTAAAACGAAGGAGACTAGTCTCCGCGACACAGGGAATCCTAGTGTGGAGGCTACTGCTATTTGAATTTGTACTGCTCACTTGAACAATAAAGTTTTTATAATTGTTATGTAGAATACCCACAAACCATTTTGAAAAGTCCACTGCTGGCCATGTATCGTGCATTAACATAATTGAAGGGTTTTATATCTTAGTAGATATTATTTAGTAGGATCGGATGTGAAAGTTTGTATGTTTGTTACTCAATCACGCAAAAACAGCTGAACGGATTTGAATTTAATATGGCACACAGATAGTTTATAATCTGGATTAACACATAGGATACTTTTGATCCCGGTACTACGTTCCCGTGGGATAATTTCCAACCACGGGCGAAGCCGCGGGCAAAAGTAAGTGTATCATAATTATGTGCAATTTTAAATATCTGTCGTGGTTTAATTAAAATATAATCCGAAATTTGGTTGATATAATGAAAACTGTTCTAATGAGTTCATTAAACGAAATTAGATTTATCAAATTCATGATTATTTAGGTAGGTATGTTATTATATTCCTTTCTAAAGGTTATAAATACATGGATACGACTGGCAAATGTAGGTAGGGATCTCAATTCTGCAAAAGGGTTTTTAAGTTCAAACATTGTTATTGTTGTTCCTGAGATAGGAGCTTTCATAACTTTTTTTTTTTTAAATATACTTGTGTATTTTTTGGAAAGTTTTGAGTATGAATGTCGATGGCTATAAGAGTAGGGGAAGACCAAAGAAACGATGGATGGACTGTGTGAGAGATGATATGGCTAGAAAGGGGGGGGGCTACCGAAATGATGACTAATAGAGAAGTATGGAAGAAAGGGACAAGTTGCGACCACAAATAACTTGGGATAAGAGCAAGAGAATGATATACTTACTTTTGTTTATGTTTCTATGATTGTTAAGTTTAGTTTGTGGTCTTTCTGAGCGAGTCCCAATAAATACATTTTCTTATTTCTTTAAGGCTCCGTGCACGAATAAAACCGTTTTCCGTCAATAACTTATCTAATTGTAAGAAAGCTTGAAATAATTGAAATATTATGTCTGAGTATAAAAGTACAGTTTTCGTGGTGCTAAACCATTCGTGTAAGTCACAGCACCTGTTGATAGTTGCATCACTTTTGCGCTCTCGGAAATATGGTTTATTTCGCCTTTGATTTACTTAATGAAGATATAGTATAATCATAAAATAACATTTTGATTTTATTTCAAGGATAACTGAAGACTAATGTGTGATTTTTAAATTTTTTGATATTGTTTGCTAAATAATAGGAAACATACATTACCGACAGGGTTTAAAAAAAAATATGTTTTTCAACATTTTTTTTTCTGCTATATTTTGTATGGAATTTGAAAAGAGCGGTTCTCCTATGTGGTATGTATGTGTGTATGTAGTGGTTCCCAAGTAGACCATATAATGATATTGATGATATTTTTTAATTTTCAAAATTAAAAGAAGTTTCTTCTAACGAAACGATCAAACGTCAGTCTCGCGTCAATTTTTGGAAAACTTGTTGCGAATTTTAGTGATTTTCCACGAATTCTTAATTTATTTGAAAAATCCCTTTCCGCTATGTATAAGACAAAGAATTCGAATTTTCAAATTACAAATAATTTTGTTAAAATTTTGTTTAATTTTCTCACAACTAATGAACAAAATTGATCAAAATCAGTCGATTTCGTGCACGGCCCCTTAAAATGTCAATATTTATCAGTCTAGCGCACTGTATCTGAATAAAAAGGCATTATGAATTAGCCAGTCTTCTACTACCTACGATTTTCCTATTTGTCACTGGCTCACTGTAATCATGTTGAGTAGTTTTCAGACTTTCAGTCAAAGCCATGCTTGCCAGTAGCATCATCCCTGCTTAAAAGATGTATGCAATTAATTGGTACTCTTTATAAAAATGGTTGCCAATAGGCATGACGACAAAAAAAAAAATTGTCCATCTTTAAAAATATTGGACACACATTTTTTCTTTTTTTACGTAAATAAAGTGTACGTTTTTTACGTAATCTATCTAAATATTACGGCGATACATTGAGTTAAAATGTGCCATGACGTCACGAGTGTGTAGATTTTATATTTACTTGTGACGTAGCGACCCAACTTTAATGCGTTTTATCTAAGTCATTTTTTATTATGATAAAGTAAAAAATACGTGTTTAATATTTTTTATAATTTAACTGACGGGACTAAATAGTTTCTTTTTTACCCAGGTATTATCCCTATTTACGGAAAAAACCACCCGAAAAAAGTAACGAGAAAAAAAGCAATTTTTTTATAATTTTATCAAATTACTGTTATCAGATCTACACTATTATTTACTTTCATTATTAAATGAACCACTAATGAGTCCTATTAATTAGCACAATCTGAATATATAAAAGGCCGGAACATAGCATATTTTGTTACATAGAGTATATGGGGCTCTGGGATCTGTGGTTCTGGGCTTCACGATGGCTAAATTTGTCTGGTTACTTTTCGGGCTGGTGGTGGTCACACAGGGTTTAAGTGGTAAGTAATTTATTTTATTTATTTATTTATGTTCTCATCACAAATGCAGATTTGTATAGGAAATGCTTAATCTAAAAATTGGGTTAACATTTGTGAGAGACTGGTGCCCGAAAAAGGCATGAAATACCTGTGTTACGGGTTAAGGCATAAAATACCTGTGTAATTAATACTGTACCTATTTATGTATCTATTATTGTATTTATTATTGTTATTGGGTGTGTGTTTTTTTATTGTTGTGTATTTGTGCTCCTATCCGAAACGTTGTACAGAGATTTTTTGGTAATATCTCATCAACCATTTTCTATTATTAACATACTTTCTATCTATTTTGTTTTGCTCTGAACCATGTGTTGTGCAAATACACTGAGCTCCTCTACCAACTATTTTATTCCACTATAGAAAAAAAATGTGGTTGGTTTATTTAATTAATCAATTTTGACGTGACGCGGAAAATGTCTGAAATTTTTGGATTCAGAATAATCAAATCTATCGATTGTATGAGGTTTTGTTCGTAAAACAATAAGGAAAAAATTTGTTCATGGGCTCTAGTACCAGTGTATAGGGTGACCATAAATAATTTAAACTATGATCATAAAATAGTTTTATTTGCTTATGCATCATTCTACGAATACGAGGACCTACATGTAACTTAAATGTGGTTTTAGATTATTATGAGCTATGTAATGTCTACAACAAAAGTCAATTGTAACAAATGAAATGAAATTCAGTAACCGGTGATTATTTTATGATTCTATGTGCATTATTGTTTTGCTGTTATTTTTACAACATTATTGCTATAGTAACGCTAAGAGCAGATAGACAAACATTAGAAGAGAAAAAAAATCGGTTAAAAATAAATTATGAAAACTCCGTTTAAATGCTAGGGGGATGTTATCGTACCCTTTTAAGGTGGATCTGCAATTGTAGCCACCGAAATTTAAGTACATTTTAAATATCAAACATATTAATAATTAATTGATTCAGGCGTGACCTTGCGGAAATCCATTATAAAATACAATAGACGTAGATATATTTAGTAACTTGTTCCGCTTAGCTATTTCTAAAGAACCATTAAAACTCCTGAAAGAAATCGACACGTGTTTCACCTTTCAACGAGGCATCCTCAGGATGACGATGGACTTGTTGCGAACTCAAACATGGCGTGTTGCCACACCGAGCGCTGAGTGCAGACTGCATCCTGAGGATGCCTCGTTGAGAGGTGAAACATGTGTCGATTTCTTTCAGGAGTTTTTTATGGCTCTTTAGAAATAGCTAAGCGGAACAAGTTACTAAATATATCTACGTCTATTGTATCAAACATATTGTATTAAATATAATTTTTTTAGTCAGCGTTGTCGACTATTTCTGTGTGGTTTCAAAAAAAATAGCCACCCCTTCTAACCTAACCACTTCTAAACTAACCTAAACACTTAATTTTCGACGTTCAAATAAAAATAGACGTTATGCTATCCATAATTTTATAGATAAAATACATCAAACAAACAAAATTCGTTAAAAATAATTCTACTGTTTGATAAGTTTGTTAAATAAAAAATGTGATTATAAAAATCATTGTTTGTTATTTTTCTGTGAAATATGTTTCATTCAAGTAAATAATCGTTAAAACAATAATATTCTAAATATAAATACAAAGATCAAATATTATATTAAACACTTTGCGAAACGAAATTCTATGGAATTTCTGTCTGCGAAATAAGGGGTCACCGGTCAAGTTCACTGATTAACTACATTCTTTTGTCAACTTTCAGTGAAAAAGGCAAAAGTTGATTTCAAAAGAGTGGGCAAAGGTGTGAATAAAGCTGATGCCAAAGCTGCTGAGGTCGAGTATGACGCCAAAGCCAAACCCCTGAAATGGCCGAGTCAATACAAGCTTAAGGCGACAAGAATGTCGCTAACTGACAATGTCATTGAAAATTATGCTGTCTGGTGAGTTAATGGATTTTTCTATTTACATAATTATCTCTATTTGTTATAATAATAAAATTGAAGTTTTCCTATTTTGTTTGTCTGCCCAATTACGGTAGACAGGTTAAATTCCAGTGATTTTGCAAGAACCGTTAAGGCTTGTGCAGACCAGCGCGACTTGTCGCGCGACACAAAGGCACCGCTCGTCGCGCGACGAGCGGTGCCTTTGTGTCGCGTCGCGTGTCGCGCTGGTCTGCACGAGCCTTTAGTTTATAATCTGTCGGTATTATATATTTCTGTTGTATTATAAACTGTCGAAAAATTGTGACCTGGGTGAAATGGTTGAGGTTAGGTTAGAACTGTGATCAACCGCGCGCGAGGTGAGCGTTCGAAGCGAGCAGTGCCGCAGCAGCGGCTGGCAACCGCGAAGTTGCTCGCAGAGCAGCATACTATTTAGTATTAGGGCAAGGTTACGTCGCAAACAAATTTGTCGGTTACCCATGGATAGATTATAAACTATCGAAAAATAATGCGTTAAATCGTAAATGGTTTGTAGCAGATCACAATTTTTCAACAGCTTATAATCTAACGGAAATAATACCGATAGTTTATAAACTAACGAAGTTAATAATTATACGGTGAAAGATAATAATATATTATTTAGTTTCTCTGTAAATCTCAGAGAGTATATATACACTTTGCCGATATATTTTTTTAAGCTATCAGTAATGGGTTCAGTTTCGTTTTTATTTTTTAGGAAAACCTCCAAGCAATCGAGAATAGATTACAACAATGGTTTCGTGAAGTCTTTTGTGAATACTAAAAACAAGCAATTCCGGTATGGTGTTAAGTATGAGGTCGGTAAAAGATTTTCATATTTTATCATCATAACTAACATTAAAAATACGAAAGTGGGTTTCTTTAGTCTAGTGATCCTTTTTAATTTATTTTTTATTACTGTGCGTATTTCTTGTGTGTGTCCCAAATAAAGTATTTTTCTTTCTTTCTTTCTTTTTCTTTCTAGTGGTCGCAAGCGCGACAGGAATTTTCTCAGTAGTAGTCTGGATTTCTGCCCGGTTGATGACATAAGGCTCGCCCCCTATTACATTCGACATAAACCTAACCGGTGAAATGTGGGTGTACCTACCGACTATACACCTCTGGCCAACCCTTATATTGTTATATGTTAAGTTTATCATCTATATCAAAACTGTAAGCAACTAATATCCATTTTTTACAACAGATCCATCCTGAAGCGACACTCGACCAAGATGTTATAACAGTGTGTAACAACATGGAGGGGGACAGGTGGGACAGAGCGACACCTGAAACTATTCTGCCTGATGCCGATGATTTTGAGGCTGATGGTAAGAACCAAAACGCTCAGAAAAAACACTTAATAAAAACAAATTCCAAATTGTGATACATGTTGATTAATGTAAATCTATTTACTAACATACAATACTCAATGAAAAATAGGTTAAAAAGAAAATAAAAAAACACCAATCCATTCACGATAGAAGAGAAATATTTGCATCAATTTGAGATTTACGAAAATGATTACCTAAAATATTTAACCATTTCCATTTTTTCAATCTACGCTTAAAGCCAGATTTACACGGTGCGATTTAAGCCTGTTGCATACCATAAGTTGAACCAACTCTATAAAAATTGCACCATCTAAACAGTGCTTAGCCGACGCAAGTTGTTTGTTGCTTCAATGAGAGGTTTCATGAAAATTCTTGCCGCTAGTTGGCGCCGCTGTAACAAGAGGTCGACAATGAATATAAAATATATGATGACGTTCATCATTCGTGTCATTTATTAATTCATCATTCAGTCACGACTAAAGAAAATATAGCCCAGTGAATAAGATTCAGATTCAGATTTAATTTGCCAATAATGTAGGTACAGGTATAAGATGGTACATCATTAGGTTTTTCGGCTACATTCTACCTTACGGCATGCAAAGTCGTAAAAACTAACGATACAATTTTCATCCAAATTAACAATGTTAATAAATTAAGTCATTCTGATATAATATAAATTCTCGTATGTCATTTATATTTTTTAATAGTAATATATTTTTATCATTTAAAAAGTCTTTTATACAATATTAACATTTTTCTAATAATAATGCAGTCAGCTTAGATTTAAATATTTGTATAGGCTGTTCTTTAAAACTGTCGGAATTTTATTGAAAATTATAGGCCCCATTGCCATAATATTTTTCCTAAGTAGTGCTGTTTTGTAGTTGTATGTAATAAATTTTTATATTGCGTTCTCATAGGACCTGAACGTTTCCTAATATAATAACATCAAACATCGCAAACACCCATGTAACTATGATTTTTAAGTTGTTAGATCCCCTGAGAGTAGTTTATACTCAAGTTTGCAACCCTAAAACCTTGTGTTACTCCCATGGTGCTCGAAAAATTGCGAAATTCTGGCGCCTCTTTCAGTTCTTTTTAAATGTATCTTGTGAAACGTGTATTTAAGTATCTTTGTTCTATATGTTTGTGAAGCAAGCTTCGTTTGCTACAATCTGAGACCTTTGACACTTTTGACAGGTGCCCGGACCTGACGTCTCAGTGCTGCCACCTAGTAAACGTCATTTCAGAGAAATCTCATTGAATTTTATTTCACAGGCAAGAAACTTGCATCGTGTAAATCGGGCTTTGTACGATCAGTTTATCGTCAATGTGACCGTAGTATTCAATCAAGTTTCCGTCAAATTGATGGGGTAGCCTCTGTCTGAGTGCTCTGTATAGCAAACAACACTTTAAAATCTGTGCTTTTTGTGATCTGTAAAAATATTTTTTTTTATATAGACATTTCAATAATATCTTTCCGTCACACAGTTGAAGAAACGATCAACGACAAAGATTGTACCAAGTTCATTTACGACAGTAAGGATGAGAATACTGACACAGAAAGTACTATTTGGGCTACGTACGATAAAAAAGACAAAACCTGGGTTCCTGTCAGGTAAGAAGATAGTCCAAAAACGTAATCGCCATTTTTTTTAAATTAGATCTCTTTAAATAAGATTCGGTCTTTACGGAAGCAGGATGCTTGGATTGCTGGGCAATTTCAGAGTCAAAAAGTGACATAAAAGGATTAGGATCAATTCTTGTTTTTATTGCCTGGTGGGCTTGCTCTTGACCTGGGTATTTAGTCTGAACGGCCCAAAGCGAATGGACCGCGGGCCATTCGATCGTAAACAAAAATCGCCTACGTTCCAAAGGACCGGTGATAAAAATTTATAAACAAATTCAATGTCATAAACTACATCAAGTAGGTACATTCGGGTGCAAACGTTAAAAAGTTGAAATAAAAGTTTTTTTTTCCTTAGATTTGTATAGATGTTCTTTACAAAAACAATCAACAATAATATAAAATGTTTACAAAGGTTATATTTGGTAACTAAATCATCTATGTATACTAATCTATACCTATACTCATATTATAAAAAGAAAAGGTTTCTATTTTTGTATGTAACGAATAAATTTAAAAAATACTGGATCGATTTGAAAAATTCTTTCAGCACTAGATAGCTACATTATGAGCGAGTAACATAATATTTTATCCCCGTACTCCCACGGAAACGTGAACTACGCGGGTGAAACCGCGTGACGTCCACTAGTTTTAAATAAAAATCAGTCTTTGTTGTGCTAGCTACCTGAAGTCGTGCAAACCGGCTATGAAGATGTATTCTGTTTATTTAGATGATTTCAAATAAGTAAATATTTAAATAGTAAAAATTCATAAACTATGCGACTATCACAATGTATGCGACTGTCCCTTTAAATTAATTTTAAAAATAATTTTATCACTGGTCCTTTGGAACAAAGACAATTTTTGTTTACGGTCGAATGGCCCGCGGTCCATTTGTTTTGGGCCGTTCAGACTAAATACCCTTGACCTTGATCTCGCCTGATTAGTTGATCTTTAAAATAATATCATCCCTACCGAAAGGATACTGTATTAGCCTTTTTATTACATTAATAATAATTATGAACCGATCGAAGTGGCGGTGCTTGGGGGAGGCCTATGTCCAGCAGTGGACGTCTTTCGGCTGAAATGATGATGATAATGATGATGAACAAATTTCAGATACGAAGTATTGGAGTTCAATTCTTGGTTGGGTTCGAAGGACAAGCATGAAATTTGGGACTTCTACGATTACGACAAAGACTTCTCTTTCCGTAGTGTCTTCGATGTTGAAGATTGTAAGTATTGTGTTGTTGTTTGTTAGTATTAGTAACTCTATTTTTTAATAATTAAAGAATATTATTATAAATAGACTTTGTTTCTTCACAGATGGTTGTTCAACTGAACCTACTACTCACACTAAAGACAGTGAAGGTGTAACCAAGCATTTGTTGTTCGTTGATGCTGACAATGATAAACATGTCGACCATGTTTTCAAATCGTATGAGAATTTTATTTTATTTTGTCAAAAATTTAATAATTTAAAAAGACTGCTGATGGTACTTAGAAATCAGAATAACGTGATGTTATTATTTTCAGATTCAAAAAGACCCATAACAAAAAGTACTCTGATTCCAATGAGCATGCAATGAGAAAGAGTATCTTCAAGAGGAGTATGAGGTAATTGAATATTTATTCGACATTAATTTTAGAAGTCAGAGGTACTTGATTCTTATAACTCTTACATCTTTTTAGGGAAGTAATCCAGACCAACCGTCAAAACAAGGGTTACAAACTCGCTATCAACAAGTTCGCTGACAAGACTCCAGAAGAAATGAAAAGGTACATGGGTCTGATGAGGCGCCCAGAAGAAAAAGTTGGAACAATCCCTTTCCCTTACGATGAAGAAAAGTTGGGTGAAATCGTAAGCGAAGTACCGAAAGAATATGACTTGAGGCTATTGGGTGTTGTTTCTAACGTTAAAAGTAAGTGATATAACATAAGTACCTAGTTAGCATGTAGGAAAATGAAACTTGACTTAAAATGGAACAGTATCGATAAACAAATTGAATCTTTTCTAACAGATCAAGAGGACTGTGGTTCTTGCTGGACCTTCGGAACGACTGGTGCCGTGGAAGGAGCACTTGCGAGGATCAACGGTGGCAAGCTAATGGCTCTCAGCAACCAAGCCGTTGTGGACTGCGCTTGGGCGTAAGTATTTCAGTTTTATGTTCAGTTTTAATTTATAATATTAATTTAATTTATTCTTGAATAATACAACGAATTACAAATTATTATAGGCTGGTTTTTAGATTATGTAACATGGCAACATCTGTAGATGAATTGTGATGGGTCCTGAATCTCGGCATATAGCTATGTTCTATATTATAGGGTTTGGTTTCCGCACTAAGTCCTTCAGGTGGACCATTGTGCATTGGGCCATGGCGGCCGTCGGTGGTTATTCTAACCAACTCACTTCCCTCCAGAAGTTAATGAAATCTCCAGAACATCTGTGAAAGATCTGGGTGACCCGAGAGTTTCTGTTCTAATCTAGGTGACGCCTGTGCTTTCAAACAGCACATGCACAATGGTTTTCTCAGCTTCCATGCATCCCTTGCACAGAGGCCTTGTGTGGAAATGTTTGTTTAGCGAGCAGTGTCCCGTGATAGTCCCCGTCATCAAGCGCAGGCCGTTCCTGTCCAGGCGTAATAAACGCTTGGTTAGCCTGCTGTCTAAGGTTGGCATGGCTTTCCTGGACTGCCTGCGGCCCAGTATCGAGGTCCACCAGTTCTTCGTTTGTGTGTGGGTGAACTCCTGTAGCCCACCAGCGTAGTTTGTTGAAGGGGATGCGTATGATAGGTTCGGGCCCACAGACTGACAAGCTAGATATTCTCTTATCTAGTTCATCCATTGCAGTGTAATTTTGTTGTGGTTAGATACTCGGAATATAGCTTTGGATTATCGCCTATTTGGTTATTTGCTTCACGTGTTCTTTTTAGACTCTTGGATTTCGAGGCTTTAATTTTGCATCTGTTCCATCTGTGGTAAAACTTTGTATTGTCTTCATAATATCCTACAACAGAAAACTGTTGCTTAAAGTTAATTTGAAATTGCCGCCTTCTAGAATTGTCAACATTTTTGATGTTTTATTTTCTATATATTGGTGTCAATCTGGCATTGTTGGTTATAACCGATGTGTGTTGTATGGTAATAAAAAAACATATCGTATTTTACGAAGTTCGTATTTAATTTAACACTTATAAATATCGCCATCAAAACGGACGACTTTTTTGGAAATACACAGGTTTATTGGTTATACGTCGGCAATCCATTAAGGGGATGTAGCAGAGGTCATTTACAACCAAATGACGCCTTTTGACTCCTATGAAAATGTCAACAATTTTCGAGCCATTTGACATTTTATATTTTCATACATTTTAAATTATAAAATATCCAATTACTCGAAAATTGTTGACATCAGGGTTAATTTGGTTGCAAACGGATTGCCGACGTATAACCAATAACCCTGTATTATCAAAGAGCCACGCAATACATAAGCAAAAGCTGAATCCACTATGGTCCACCAAAAACGTTCAGTCAAATTTTGCACTTAGAAGTTGTGCTTTTATCCTCGCTGCCTTTTAACTAACTAAATGCTCACAATGTACAGATTCGGTGCCGCGGGCTGTGATGGCGGCACTGACAACGCGGCCTACGAGTGGATGATGGAGTACGGCTTGCCGACTGAAGCAGAATATGGTCCATACACTAACAAGGTACATTCTGCAGAGATGAGGCAGATCACATCTTATTGATTGAAGCTCTAATAGTCTCAAGTTATTAATCAACAATATTAAATACATACCGCTCTGTGTTTAAAAAAAATTGACGAAAATATAATTATTTATTTTTATAGAATGGCGAATGTAACATTAAAAACATGACGAAGAAATTCCCGATTCGCGGATACACTGACGTTACACCACTGAGCATTGGAGCCTTGAAGGTAAGCATGATTTGAGACACAATTACTACATTGGTGTATCTAGAATTATATTTAGTCTAGCCCTAGGTACTCGTATAATTTTGACTTAACTGAAAATTCTCTTCTTAGGTCGCACTAGTCAACCACGGTCCTTTGTCCGTGTCAGTCCATGTCACCGAAGCTTTCTCTAAATACTCATCTGGCATTTTCTACGATACTGAATGGTAAGTCCTTCAAGAATTTTTGAGCAGATCAGGTGGTATTTTACTCTGGATATTTTTACATGCCCCAGAGACGTAACTCTAACTCTGTCTGTCTTTCACCTTTTCAAGATGAAACCACTGAACCGATATTTATGAAATTTAATAGAAGTAGCCCAGGACCTGAAAAAGGACATATATACTACTTATCATCCTGCATATTTGTATAAAAAATGATTAAATACAAAATACACGCAGATGAGGCCACAGCTAACAGCTAGTAAATCATCTATCGTTCAAAATTTCTAAGACTGAAAGGAAAATATCTTTCTTTTTGGATAGTCTTTTTCTTAATTCTTAACTTAATTAAATTATTGACTATTTGCTATTCCAGTAATCAGCTCCACCTGAACCACGAGGTTACCTTGGTTGGGTACGGCGAACGCGATGGTGACACTTTCTGGATCCTGAAGAACTCTTGGGGCCCACAGTGGGGCATTGGCGGATACATGTACATATCAGCTAGGGACAACATCTGTGGCGTTGCAACTGAACCCACTTACGTTGTCTTCTAAGATTTTCTGATTTCCGACTTTCTTTACTGCACTGACTGACTTGGCTAAATTGGCGAGAAAATGGCTCCGAGATGAAACTGTATTTTTTACTATTTTATTTAGCAATTAATTTCAATAAGCACGTGGAATTTTTATTTAGTTTGTAAGTAATAAATTCAAAGAATTATTCTTGTTTTTCATTTAGCTCTGCAGGAGTTACAAAGTTCCGACACAGAAGTGAAATAATTACAGGACTTAAGTAGTTCAATTAGCTTTGAAATATATTTTGATTTAATTGAGTAAATTTTTTCTAGCTCTAGCCTAGGGTTACTGACCACTGGATCTGGTTTTCAGTTCAGTAATCTCAGATTTATATTCTGTTATGAGCATTCATATCTATAATTTCCTTACCTCATAACCATGAATCTGTGAGCGACGCATCTTTTCTCCGTAACCACCGCCAGTATCCCTGGTAACACTGCCAAGTGCGATTTCGTATTCCGGATTCGTTGTTCGTCGCCTACGTGAGGAACCTGCCTCAAGGTGCCACTACCTTCACGCAGTGGAGGAGGGTCCAAAACTTTTTTTTGCCAGCTTTGTGTCCATTTGGCCAAATTCATCCTGACGCAATGCAGTCTCGTTATTGTGTAATGTTTCAAGCTGTTTTATAATTAAAAGAGTGATAAGTGGCTAGTTTCATGCCGGCGGAGTGCTTTTTTGGAAAAGTAGAACATTCGTTAAATAGTCTTCTATAATAGTTCGTCTGTAATCAGTTGTAGTGTAAGGGGATCTGTAAAAATAGAGTATACTTTAACTTAAAACTACACGCTTATTAAATGAAATGGAATAAAAAACCCGATGATTATTATTGTCATCTCAATCTCCTCCTAGTTAGTGCACTAACCGGGGCATACTTTCTTATGATTTACATCCTCCAACATTTCTCAGCCATAAATCGGTATGACGAATGTGTGAACAAAGGCAGGACTCCATGTAATCTGGGTATCATCACATTTAGACTTCGCGTACATTCGCACGAATACTCTCAAAAGATAGATCTCGGTCAAATTAAGATAAAAGGTAATTATATCTTTTTAATATTCGCCAGAAAAAGTTGTTTAAAGACCAAGGGTGGCTCAGTGTATACCCCCCATGGCAGTAAACCAAAGAGTATATTATGCAATAAACAGTATATGAACGGTATATGACATTCAAAGATGGCGGAAATGTATAGTTCCAATAATGGCTACTGAAGGGAAATGTGGCACTGTAGCTAACTTTGTATATTAATTCCTCTACACATTGGACATCAAGAAGAGCGCCATGACCTATAATACCAAGCTGAACATGTAGTAAATCTTAGAACGTTTCTAAAAGCTTTTGACGTTATAAATGCCTTTGTATGACATTACCAATACTAAGATAATATTATTTTTATCAAACAAAGTTTTACAAAAATATCTACCATAAACATTTACCTACTTATTTAAATTTGACTTACTACACGGTTAATTTTATATGGAAATCCGAACAACATAGTTAGTGGTCTAGCTCTATTGGAAGTCATTGCTAACTGCTGTTCGTATAATTATTTGAACTTAGGCATATTGTCTGCTGGCGTCCGATAATTTCTATTAGCATTAGAAAGGTGTTCTATGAGTTGATAGTGGTAGGTTGAGCAGCACGCTTAGAATGATCAGAATAGAAACGGGTTTTGTCGACAAAAGAATAGACAGATGAACAATCACAATCTGTCATTTTGTCTATTCTTTCGTCGACAAAACCCGTTTCTATGGTTGTTATTCTATGCGTGCCGTTACATCCTGATAAGCGGTTAAAGTTACAAGAGTCTGCGATTTTCATTGTGAATTATTTTAAGGTTTGGTCCGGTTAAAACTGGTGAAGTTGTGAGGAACGAGGAAAAAGGTTGTGGAACAGCTAGGAAGACAGCCGTCTGTCTGACATCGATGTCCCATTGAGAAGCGACCTCACTTATTTTGTATTGTCTACGATATTATTCATAACACACGTAAAGGTTAGGATTGTGGATTTTTGGAGGGTTTTGGGGTTTTTTGGAGGTTTTTGGGGTTTTTGGCCGTAGTCAAATAAACGCACGATACCTACTGTAGGAATTATATCTAAGAATTTCCACCTTTCAACAGACTATTATTCTATCATATACAGGATTTGACTCCTGTATATGATAAAATAATAGTCCTAAATATGCTATTTTTAAAATCATTTGCTTCTGCAATGATTTTCAAGACTGCGTTGCGATGTGTTGAATTTATACAGTATGTTATAGTTAACATACTGTATGCACCCTTTGTTAGTACGAAGGGCGTTTTAACCCGCAATAGTATAGCGTCTATACATGTTGAAATAAATATTACCATTAAAAGAAAAAAGTTTTTTTTTATAAGTCTTGACAAGTACTACAACAGCTCAAGGCAATATCCAGGGTCCGATGATGCAGCCGGCTGCACCATCGTGTTTTGACTTATTGGTTATGTATTGACAAGTGCTGTTACACTAAGTTGTGTCCAGGGTCTAATGATAGAGCCGGAAGTTGGCTTTATGAACTCCTCAAACAAACAAAATAGCACCATCGTGTTTGGACTGGCGCGTTAATTTTTGTTATGACAAAAACTATAGCCAAAGGTGTAGTCTAAGGCTCGTCAGAATTTTGAAGGTGATAGAACAGATATTAAAACAAATTCTAATGCTAAAAAGTACAAAATATGTTTCATTCGGTAAAGCGGGACTGATTAAGAAGACCACAGATCCGTGCACGCTAGGCGTCTCGAATGACTATGGACGCGTCACATTTTATGCGCGCGCGCATGTTGTGCACGGTTCGCGTGCAAGGATCCACACCTGCGCGTCACATTTTATTTCTGTAAGTAGGTTTGTACAAACACTTTTACACGTCAATCATATTTTAAAACTAGATGAGGTCGGCGTTTCCTATCTGACTACTCTGAGAAGAAAGGCCGAAACAAACTCAGAGGTCTCAGTCTCTTTTAAAGTCCAGACATAATCTTGGTCATATCATGTGAAGGCCATGTGGATTGGTGTCTGAAGTGGTCTTTTGAGGAAAGCACCACACAGATTGAGAGGGCCTGTCCAGTCAGTGCACGCATTTGTCAGTTATCGTGCAGCTCAACTCAGAATTTAAGGAGCTCAACGATTCGACGAACAATACCAAAAAAAGGACATTTGTGTAGGCCACTTAAATAACTCAAACTGTCAGACCATGATTAGAACTAACTGAGAAAAAATTAAAAATATGACAAAAAAGGAATGACCCACATATTCTTCACATTCACAATAATTAAAATAATAAAATACTTTAAAAGTAAATATTCATGTCATTGTTTATATAAAATACATTAATGTCAATGTGTATATAAAAACCCAGAAATAATCTTGGTCAGAGCATTTCATTTGAGGACCATGTAGATTTGTGTCTGAAATGGTCTTCTGAGGAAAGAACCATGCAGATTTGAGTGGACCTGTCCAGTCAGTGCACGCATTTGTCAGTAATAGTGTAGCTCAACTCAGAACTTAAAAGGAGCTCAACGATTCGACGAACAATACCAAAGAAGGGACATTTGGGTAGGCCGCATAAAGTACTCAAAACTGCCAGATTATCATTAGAAGTAACTGAGAAAAAATAAATAAATATAACCCACATAGTCCTCACATTCACAATAATTAAAATAATAATAATATTATACTTCACACGTAAATATTCATGTCATTGTGTATATAATTTTAAAGTTTGCAAAATAAACAAAGTTCCGAAAGTAAAAAAAATAAAAATTATAATTGGAGCAGCTCAATCCCAAGCCTTTTTGTCCTCAACGTAATCTTTAACGGTATAAAAAGCTTTCTGGCACAACTTACGTTTAATGAATGATTTAAATTTATTAAGGCTTAGATCTTGTACGTGGCTTGGAAGTTTATTATAAAAGCGTATACATTGACATCTGAACGAGCCACCTATTTTCTTGAGCCTTGTTGTAGGTACAACAAATTTGTGTTTGTTTCTAGTATTTATGTTATGGATATCACTGTATTTTTTAAACAATTTTATATTTTTATGGGCATATAAAAGATTATCAAAAATATACTGAGAAGGCACAGTCATTACATTAATCTCCTTAAATTTATCTCTGAGAGAGTGTCTCGGACTTAATTTATAAATTGATCGAACAGCTCTTTTCTGCAAAACAAAGATAGTCTGAATGTCGGCGGCATTTCCCCACAACAGAATACCGTACGACATTACACTATGAAAATAGCTAAAGTACACTAAACGGGCTGTCTCTATGTCAGTCAAATTACGAATTTTCCTAACAGCATATGCTGCGGAGCTTAGCTTTTTTGACAATTTATCTATGTGTGGGCCCCACTGAAGCTTAGCATCCAAAGTTAAGCCCAAGAAAACTGTGCTATCTTCAGGATTCAATTCTTCGCCCTTTATTAACACACTAGTTTTCACCTGCCTAACATGAGGTAGGGTGAACTTAATGCATTTGGTTTTTTTTTCATTAAGGAGTAAATTGTTAACATTGAACCAGTGAACTACTTTTGAGATCGCGCTATTTACATCGTCAGTAACCAGCTGCTGACGTTTAAGTTTAAACAAAAGTGAAGTGTCATCCGCAAACAACACTATATCGTGGTTATCCTTTATAAGGTAAGGCAAGTCATTAATATAAATAAGAAACAAGAAAGGACCAAGAATTGAGCCCTGAGGGACTCCCATTGTTACTATAGATCCGGGAGATCTATTTCCATTAACGGCAACGCACTGAATCCTATTACTCAAGTATGAAATAAGAAGATTCAGAGCGCTGTTCCGGATCCGGTGTGAAAGGTTTTAAGAAGCAGGGTTCCCTCACCAACTGTTGGTAGAGGACCCCTGTGCCTTTGAACAACACCATAATCAGAGCAAAAGCGATTTATAGAAAGTAGATGAGGGTTGATGAGATGATTAAAAAATCTCTCTGAAAAATTCAGATACGAGCCCTGTGCACAAATGATATAACAATAAGAGATACATAAGAGATAGGTATAGGAATAATATTACCACTTAAACCTTGTGTGACCACCACCAGCCCGAAAAGTAACCAGATGAATTTAGAGGTATCAAGTTGAAATTTTTATTAAATACGTAAGTCTACGGTCCCTTAGAATTCTTAAAAAGTCAAGCTTCTAAGTCGACCCAATAAAAAGATACGATTATTTATGCGCCATATTTAAATACTCGCAAATGAATCAAAACCTATAGGGTACTTGCCGTTGACCTAGAATCATGTTTGGCAAGAAGCAAGGTCTCATTGCACAAGTAAGGGAAAAAATCCGAAAGTTGTTCATTTGTAGTTTTATCATATTTTTTTTTGCCATTACAAACTTACATTTGTAGTTGGAGAATTGACCGTGGCCTGTGACCGTGGCGTTTATCGATGTATGGGAGAACACGTTTTTCAACTACAATGTTAAGTTTGTTTTTAAGATAAATTCATGCTAACTACGGAACCCTTCATTGTGCGTAGTCCATACGCACTTCGCGGGATTATTTAAAATAATATTCAAATTACTGTTATCAGATCTACACTATTATTTACTTTCATTATCAAATGAACCACTAATGAGTTCTATTAATTAGCACAATCTTAATACATAAAAAGCCGGAACATTGCGTATTTTGTTACATAGAGTATATGGGGCTTTGGGATTTGTGGTTCTGGGCTTCACGATGGCTAAATTCATCTGGTTACTTTTCGGGCTGGTGGTGGTCACACAAGGTTTAAGTGGTAATATTATTCCTATACCTATCTCTTATGTATCTCTTATTGTTATATCATTTGTGCACAGGGCTCGTATCTGAATTTTTCAGAGAGGTTTTTTAATCATCTCATCAACCCTCATCTACTTTTTATAAATCGCTTTTGCTCTGATTATGGTGTTGTTCAAAGGCACAGGGGTCCTCTACCAACAGTTGGTTAGGGAACCCTGCTTCTGCTGTCACAATAGCAGCAAAATGTGGTTAACATAACAGCTTGTAGAGGTAAAAGGATTAAATTATCTAATGTATTTTGTAAACTTTTAGTGGAAAAGGCAAAAGCTGAGCTTAAAAGAGTGGGCAAAGGTGTGAACAAAGCTGATGCCAAAGCTGCTAAGGTCAAGAAAGAAGCCCGACCCCTTAAATGGCCGAGTCAATACAAGTTAAAGGCGACAAGAATGTCACTAACTGACAATGTCATTGAAAACTATGCTATCTGGTGAGTTTATGTTTTTTTTTATTATTTCATTATGTTTTTTGTTTGACTGTCAAATTACGGTGGTAAATTCAAGGGATTTTGCTTATAATTTTTATTATATACACATTATTTAGTTTCTCTGTAAACCCCGATAATTTTATTGAAAGTTGTAAACATATTTAGCAAAGGGTTGAGTTTCGGATTTATTTTTTAGGAAAACCTCCAACCAATCGAGAATAGATTACAACAATGGTTTCGTGAAGTCTTTAGTGGATGTTGGAAACAAACAATTCCCGTATGGTGTTAAGTATGAGGTCGGTAAAAGGTTTCCATATTTTATCATTACGTTTATATTTATTGATCTAGTGGTTGCAAGTGCGACTGCTGAGCCTGGGTTCGATTCCCGGATTGGGTAAAATGTTGTTGGGTTTTTCCATAAGGAATTTCCTCAGTAATAGTCTGGATCTCTGCCCGGTTGATGGCATTAGGCTCAACCCTTATTACATGGACTTAAACATAACTGGCGAAATGGGGATGTACCTACCGACATTACACCTCTGGCCAACCCTTATATTATGGATGTTAAGTTTATCATCTATTAAAACAGTAAGCAACTAAAACCTATTTCTTACAACAGATCCACCCTGAAGCGTCACTCGACCAAGATACAGTAACAGTGTGTAATAAAATGGTAGGGGTCAGGTGGAAAAGACCGAAACCTCAAACTATACTGCCTGGTGTCGATGGTTTTGAGGCAGAAGGTAAGTAAGAACCAAAACACTGGGAAAAAAACACTTCGTAAAAAAATCCTACTAGTGAAAGATATTAAAAATATAAATCTATATTTAACTAACATACAATTTTCAAAGACAAATAAAAAAAAAACATTCACGATAGAAGAGATAGATATAGCTGATGGAAGTTACCCCACAAGTTTGGCATCAAATTGAGATTTACGTAAATCATGAAACATTTAAATCGCAACGCATAAAGCCTGATTTACACAGTGTAATTTAATTGCCTGTAGCATACCATAAGTTGAATCAACTCTATAAAAGTTGCACCATCTAAACAGTGCTTTGCCGATGCAAGTCATTTGTTGCTTCAATTGAATTAAATTCTACAGGCAAGAAACTTGCATCGTGTATATCGAGCTTTACACGATCAGTTACTGTTTATCGTTAATGTGACTGTTGTATTCAATCAAATTGACGTCAAATACATGGTGTAGCTTCCGTCTGAGGGCTCTGTGTAGCCAGCAACACTTTAAAATCTGTCCTTTGCTAGCCTTTCAGTATTCTTTAAAAGGAGTTTTTTTTTTTGTATTTTAACAAATGCAATCATATATTTCCGTGACACAGTTCAAGAAACGCTCAACGACAAAGATTGTACTAAGTTTGTTAAAGCCATTGAAGGTGAGAGGTTTAACACAAAAAGTGCAATTTGGGCTACTTACAATGAAAACGACCGAGCCTGGGTTCCTGTCAGGTAAGGAGATAGTCCATAAACGAAAACGTATTACTATTTATTCAGTTCCCTTAAAGTAGTTGAAATATAAAAAAGTTTTGTGCTCTAAGAAAGAAGAATTCTTGGGATGCTGGACAATTTCAGAAGTCAAATAGAGACGATGAACGATCCTAATCCTTTAATTCTTGATCTTTGAAATTATTTTTTTGATATCGAAAGGGTACCTACGGACAGTCCTCTTATTAGATTGATAATTATTGACTAATTTCAGATACGAAGTATTGAAGTTCAACTCTTGGTTGGGATCGAAGGTCAAGCACGGAATTTGGGACTTCTACGATTACGACAAAGACTTCTCTTTCCGTAGTGTCTTCGATGTTGAAGATTGTAAGTATTAAAATATAATATTTATGAACCTATTTTTAATAATATTATCTACATATACGAATATTAATAATATTCTCTACATTTCATTTAACACTTTATTTTTTGCAGATGGTTGTTCAACCAAATCTACTACTCACACTATGGACAGTGAAGGTGTAACCAAGCATTTGTTGTTCGTTGATGCTGATAACGATGAACATGTCGACCATGTTTTAAATTCGTATGTGAATTTTTATGCTGTCAAAAATTTAACAACTTAAAAAAACTACTGTTGGTACTTAGAAACCAGAATGACTTGATGTTATTATTTTCAGATTCAAAAAGACCTACAATAAAACGTACTCTGATTCCAATGAGCACGCAATGAGAAAGAGTATCTTCAAGAGGAGTATGAGGTAATTTAATATTAATTCAATATTAATCTTAGAAGTCAAAGGTACTTGCTTCTTATAACTCTTACATCTTTTTAGGGAAGTAATCCAGACCAACCGTCAAAACAAGGGTTACAAACTCGCTATCAACAAATTCGCTGATAAGACTCCAGAAGAAATGCAAAGATACATGGGTCTGATGAGGCGCCCAGAAGGAAAAGTTGGAACGATCCCTTTCCCTTACGATGAAGAAAAGTTGGGTGACATCGCAAGCGAAGTACCGAAAGAATATGACTTGAGGCTTTTGGGACTTGTTTCAAATATTAAAAGTGAGTGACATACCATAAGTACCTAGATAACATACAGGAAGATGAAACTATACTTAAAATTGAACAGTACAAATAAATATATTGAATCTTTTCCCAACAGATCAAGAGGACTGTCTTTCTTGCTGGGCCTTCGGAACGACTGGCGCAGTGGAAGGAGCGCTGGCGAGAATCAACGGTGGCAAGCTGATGGCTCTCAGTAACCAAGCCCTTGTGGATTGCGCCTGGGCGTAAGAATTTTAGTTTTATGTTCAGTTTTAATTATAATATTTTTATGTCATCAAGAATAATACAATGAATTACAAAAATTTAAACGCTACTTTTTATAATATGTAACACGGTAACATCTATAGATGAACTGGGACGGGTCCTGAATCTCTGCATACAGTTTCTGGATTACTGCCTGTTTGGTTATTTGCTAAATGTTTTCATATTCGACTCTTGGATTTCTACACTTTAATTTTGCATCTATTTCATCCGTGGTGAAACTTGTGTTGTCTTCATAATATCCTACAGCCAGTGGCGGATTAGACTTAAGGCCGACTAGGCCCAGGCCTAGGGCGGCCAGATATTAGGGGTGGCCAATCAGCACGATCATTATGTGCTCGGCAATATTCAGAATTAACAACTGAGTTGCTAAGCGATAAAGCTCGTACGGGGGTGATGCGGGGTGCGGCGGCGATTTCCGAAATCGCCACGGCACGCGTTGCCCGCCCGCTCTGGCCAGCCGTCCGCCGCTGCCCGCTACCGCCACCGACCGCGCTCCGACGCGACGCAACGACGACGGTAGGAGTATGTAAAAAAAAAATGGCAGCGATACGTCAAAAATTGTGGTGTAGACAGATTTTTTAACAAAAAAGGTAATTTTTTCCCCACTGTGCGCCGTCTGCGCAGGCAGTCCATAAGGCCGCGCATCGCTACACACATAAATATAATTTGCTTATACACAACGGCCATAATGATTATGGCCGTTGTGTATAAGCAAATTATATTTACATTAGAGCAAAAGCTGAATGCATTTTGGTTCACTAAAAAGTTCTGTCAAATCGAACACTTAGAAGCTATGCTTTTTTGCTTGCTGTCTTTTAACTAACTAAATGCTCACAATGTACAGTTTCGGTGCCGCGGGCTGTGATGGCGGCACTGACAACGCGGCCTACGAGTGGATGATGGAATACGGCTTGCCGACTGAAGCAGAATATGGTCCATACACTAACAAGGTACATTCTGCAGAGATGAGGCAGATCACATTTTATTAATGAAGCTTTAATAGTTCAATAATATAAAATCCACCTGCCGCTGTGTGTAACAAAATACAATTGTTATTTCTTTTTATAGAATGGTGAATGTAACATTAAAAACATGACGAAGAAATTCCCGATTCGCGGATACACCGACGTTACACCACTGAGCATTGGAGCCTTGAAGGTAAGCATGATTTGAGACACAATTACTACATTGGTGTGTCTAGAATATATTTAGTTTAGCCCTAGGTAGTCGTATAATTGGGCACGCCACAATTGCGGTGGGCATGCCACTATTGCGGCGATAAGTCCACTCTTTGAGGAGTGCCTAGAGAGGCGCCACGGCGTCTTCACCTTCCGCCTGACGCAGGTCCTCACCGGACACGGTTGTTTCGGGAAGTTCCTGTTTAGGATAAGGCGGGAGGAAACGGCGGTCATCTCTCGCGTCCGCAGCACAACTGAAGGGGTCCGCTAGGGCCGATGCCTGCCGGGGTTGCAAAGAAGTCCTAAAGGGAGATCGTGGCCCCCGGCAACATGGCAACTGAAGGAACACGGGTGGGTTTTAGTCAGTAAGAGTCTGACACGCCCTCCCGCTCCGCCCAGAGCGGGAGAAGTTATTTGATAATTTCCCACGCAAAAAAAAAAGGTAGTCGTATAATATTGACTTAACTTTAAATTCTCTTCCTAGGTCGCACTAGTCAACCACGGTCCCTTGTCCGTGTCAGTCCATGCCACCAGTTTATTCTTTAAATACTCATCAGGTATCTTCTACGATACTGACTGGTAAGTCCTTCAATAATTTTTGAGCAGATCAGCGGGTATTTAACTCTGGTAATATCCAGTGTTAAATACCCGCTGATCTGCTCAAAAATTCATTTACATTCATTACATGCCCCAGAGATGTAATTCTAACTCTGTCTGTCTTTATTTTTTGTTGTCTGGCGGCTTTAAAACTCTGATACCAGGTTAGTCACTAACCACACGAAAAAAAAGAAGACCTTTTCAAGCTTAAACCATTGAACCGATCCTTAAGAAATTTGATAGATAGGTAGCCCGGGATCTAAAGAAGGACAAATATGCTACTTATCATCCTGCATATTTGTATAAAAAAATATTAAATGCAAAATAAACGCAGATGAAGCCGCGGCCAATAGCTATTAAATCATCTATCGTTCAAACTTTCAAAGACTTAAAGAAAAAATCTTTCTTTCTTGAATAGACTTTTTCTTAATTAATTTAAAATTATTGACTATTTGCTATTCCAGTAATCATCTCCACCTGAACCACGAGGTTACCTTGGTTGGGTACGGCGAACGTGATGGTGACACCTTCTGGATCCTGAAGAACTCTTGGGGCCCACAGTGGGGCATTGGCGGATACATGTACATATCAGCTAGGGACAACATCTGTGGCGTTGCTACCGAACCCACTTACGTTGTCTTCTAAAATTTTCTGACTCCTCCGACTTCGTTAACTTGGCTAAATTGGTGAGAAAATGCCTCCGAGATGAAACAGATTTTTTTTTTTATTTTATTTGACAATTAATTTCAATAAGCACGTGGAATTTATTTTGTAAGTACATAATAAATTCAAGGAATTATTGTTGTTTTTCACTAAACTCTGCAGGAGTTACAAAGTTCCAACATAGAAATGAAATAATTACAGGACTTAAGTCGTGCAATTAGTAGCCCAGGGTTGCTGATCACTGGATCTGGTTTACAGTTCAGTAATCTCAGATTTCTATTCTGTTATAAGCATTCATATCTATCATCTCCTTACCTCATAACTATAAATCTGTGAGCGACGCATCTTTTCTCCATAACCACAGCCAGTCATTACGTCTGGTAACAGTGCCAAGTGCGATTTCGTATTCCGGATTCGTTGTTCGTCGCCTACGTGAGGAACCTGCATCAAGGTGCTCCAACCACGTTACACTTGAAGTGGCCACAACCTTCACACAATGGAGGAGGGTCCAAAACTTATTGTTGCCAGCTTTGTGTCCATTCGGCCAAATTCATCCTGACGCAATGCAGTCTTGTAATTTATGTGGGGTATTGTTTAGATCTTGTTTTATAAGGCCGTGAATATTTCAAGCTGTTTTATAATTAAAAGAGTGATAAGTGTCTGGTTTCGTACCGACAGAGTGCCATTTTGACAAAGTGGAGCACTGTTAAAATAGTTTTATAGTACCCATTGCCATATATTAATTCTTTGGTGGTGCCCTGTTGAGGAATGTATTGGTCGAATTGTTAATCTGCTTATGTAAAAGTTTTGTATGATCAAAACTTATTAAACTTTTTTAAATGCCCGTAAAATCCCCGTATCACGAGGGGATCTACAATACTAGAGTATTATTATATTGTTACCTTAACATCAAAATAAAATGCTCCGCGATTTAATTAATCATCGAATAATAAATCCGACGATAACTATTATTGTTATCTCAAACTCCTCGTAGTTAGTGCACTAACCGGGGCATACTTTTCTATGATTTACGTCCTCCAGCATTTCTCAGCCATAAATCTGTATGACGAATGTGTGAACAAATTTTCGTCTAAGCTCTTACCGTGTTGATTTATTTGCACTGGATTCAGAACAGGAATTGCATTGTACGTGGAACTAACTATATTTGGGTATTGAGGACGGTTCATGTAATTTTATGCGTTTGAAGATTGGACGCGAATTTTGATGAGTTTGTTTGTTGAGAGGACTTGCAGGTTTCTGGTTTATTGCCGTGTGATTTTAGCTGTGTACATGTTCCTCGAAAGTTGTTACCTGTTCTTCTTCTACATAAATAGAGACACGGTCTACTATGACATTAATTATTAATAGGTGAACTGTTTGGAAACAGTTTTTGCCTTCACTCGATTTATTATTAAACCAGGTACTTGAAGTAAGCCTTAGAAGTTTTCTTTAAGTTGTTAAATGCCTTTGTATTACCGAAAATTAAATGTTAATATTTTTATCAAACAAAGTCATACAAAAATATTAACTTTCTACGTGGTTAATTTTATATGGAAATCCGTACAATATAGTTAGTGGTTAGCTCTATTGGAAGTTACGGCTAACTGCTGCACGTATAACTATTTGAATCTAGGCACATTGTCTGCTGTCGTCCGAGAATTTCTATTAGCATTAGAAAGGTGTTCCATGACTCGATAGTGGTAGGTTGAGCAGCTGTTACATGCTGATCAGCCATGCAAGTTATAAGAGTTAGCGTTTCTAGTTTTCTTTTCTATGGAACGTTTGCAACATCGTCCCTATGTGCATATTATGCATTGGCTCAGAGATTATCCCCGCTGGGTAACACACGTTCGCACGGACGTAAACATATCGCGGCGGGATTTTATCGCGCACTGGATTTTCAATTCTCGATGTCGAGCCGACCGTTGAGAATTCAACAGAGTGCAATCCAGTGCGTTGAAAAAACAAACTGAAGGATTTTCAACTCTTGGCGCTAAGCAGAGCGTTGAAAATCAAATGTGCGAAAAAAAATCGCCTCGGGAAAAAATCGCCCGTGCGTATCTGGGCTAAATGACAATTGATCGCAATTCCTTCCATTTTGACATTTCAGCCACGGTCATTGCTTTATTGAGCAGACGAAGTTTTCAAACCTATCAAGCAATGGATTAGGAATTTCTTTCAAAACCCTTGCATTGTGATTGAAGTGTGTTCCGCGTTCGGGTGTTGGTCGGCACTGCACCGTGCACACCGGGACATTATAGTCGCCTTTTAAAAGCAGCCTACTTCATGAATCCAAAGACTACTAAATATTAATTTAAAAAAAAAACTGATATACACCGTGATATAGAGCCACTCAATGTACCCGACATAAAATACCCCTAGGAACAATTAAAAAAATGTTACAATAAATATTTTTTTTTTAAATGAATGTTTAATAGTCATTGGATACATGAAGTGGGCTGCTTTTGTAAGATGACTAAAATGTCACGGTGTATATAGTACCTACCTTTGGACAACAAACATAAAGTTTTTCTTGATTTAGGAGTTTGTATATTAACTGCCTGACAGAAAACTCATGCATGATCAGCCTATAATGTTCTTACTGCTGGGACAGGCCTCCTGTCTTCGAGGGTGTGGGTTGATAGATGTCACATTTCTTAGAATTTTTGTTTCTAGGACATACCGGCTTCCTCACGATGTTTACCTTCACCGTTTTGAGAGCAGTGGTGATGAAATTATTTATACAAAGTAAAACGCCTGCCTGTAAGTCGGGGCTGTTACCACTAGGCCACCACTGCTAGAAAAATCCCTATTTCAGGGGAAATCCGTGTCGCTGGTTTCCACTCATTTCGTTATAAAGGTTTAACACACAGCTTCATAACGATTTCACGACAGGGGTAGATAAAGGACGGGACAAAGGCTCTAAACAGTTTTAAATGACACCGAACGTATTATATTCGCAATTTTTTCCACTTGTTTAAAAAATGCTGCTGCAATAGGTACATATTCGTGTTAAGGCTCCAGAAAGTAGTGACACATACTTATACGACATTCCAATCTCCACGTTACAGAAACTTCCACATTCAATATTCATCACACTTGCACCACACAATATCAACGCTCTATTTAAATCAGCCGGCCCGTGGCGACTTCAGCACGCAAAATGCAAATTTAATCTCGATTGGGAGTGAAACTGTCCCTGCAACGTTTCTACTGTCCAGCACAGCTATGAGAAAGCCTTTTATAATAAACCTTCATCCACAATTCACTGGGGACACAGAAGACTCAGAACTTGGATGAAAGTTCAAGATATTCTGATAAACATTTGCAATTGAATTAAGTTTTCTGAGCTTTGAAGTTATATGCTTAAATATTGCGCGGGGTTGCGCATTCAAAATGTGGATTTAGATGGTTGCCTGGTCTTTGACGATGTAATTAGCATGAAGAACGTTATCGTCGAGCAGTAGTGGCCCAGTGGTAATGGCCCCGACTTACGAGTTGTAGGTCGTGGGTTCAAACCCAGATAGACGCTTTACTTTGTGTAAATTATTTCATCACCACTGCTCTAAAAACGGTGAAGGAAAACATCGTGAGAAAACAGGCAAGTCCTAGAATAAAAAAATCAAAGACATTTGACATCTACCACCAAGCCGCACTGGGCCCGCGTGGTAAATTACAGCCCACTCCCTCTCGAAGAGAGGAGGCTTGTGTCCCAGCAGTGGGAACATTATAGGCTGATTATGCTATGCTTTTGCTGCGTTATTTATCTACACTAATTTATAAAGAGGTAAAGTTTGTTAGTTTGGAGGTAGTCTCTGGAACTGCTGATCCGATTTCGAAAATTATTTCACCAACAGCAAGCTACACAATTGCCGAGTGCCATAATAGGGTACGGCACTCGGCAACTGAGTTATAAAAATAAAAATAAACTATAGGCTCTAACACGTATGGCTCTAAATGATAACTCCCTTGTAGCGATTACACCGCCACATACGAACTACGCATCATAGACATGACGTCACACAAATCCTGCATCGCGCAGTTAAAGTTTACCGAGCGATCGACATACATACAAGATTTCAACTTCAAACTGATGGGCAGTTGCCCACCAGACATAACACCCGTCTGGTCGGAGGATCCTCCCTATCCAATGGTGGATGAGTGAACTTTACACCCTGTTCCTCATATCACTAAACCCTTAAGGCTTTGCATCGAGCTTCCACGCTATAACACCCTGTATACATTTTAGTGTTAGATTGTATAATGTATTTAAGATTTGTCACACTTGACAAATACTAACTCCTAAATAAGTGTAACTAGTTAGTTGTATAATAATCGTGTACCTATACCTAAGCATTTTAATTTTTGGAACGAATAAAAGCTCTTATAAACAGGCGCGACACGCGACGCGACACAAAGGCACCGCTCGTCGCGCGGTGTCTTTGTGTCGCGTCGATGTCGCGTCTGTTTGTAAGAGCCTTAAATAAAAGCCTATTAAAAGGTAACAACATCAAAGTCGAAGGAAAAGTATTGCGTCACTACCTTACCTACTCTATGAGTTCCGCGTGTCGTGTACTTCTTATGTAGTGTGACGTAAAGGTTGATAGAGCAAAACCTCGACTTAAATAATAGCCATTAATATTGAAACTAGATTCACTGAACATAATATCTTTCTACCAAGTTTAATTTAGTGAAACCGCTGGTTTACCTACCCACTTACTACAACCAATATACCAGAATTTTAATTAAATCGTTAATAATGAAACTCCTGCTTTATCGTGCTGCTGCCTTATATTAAATTTTCAAGATAAGGTATAGAAATGGAGTTAATTTAGGCGCAGAGGAAATTTTTACAGAAAATATTTCTTTACTTAAAACGGAAATTCTCTAATTAGACAACGAAGGTACTTTCGTAATATAAAAGTTAAATAGCTCCGTTCTAATAAGATAGATTATGTTCAGAAAAATAATTGTTATTAAAAATATACTGACTACTTATTAAATTAGTCTATATTCCATTTGAAATAAGATTAGACATTTAAACAAACCTTTTTTACAGTCCGCTCACGGAGTATAGAAAAAAGAGTCCGCTCAACCGATTCTGACTTCTATAACGTAGGCATAAGGATGGCATTAAAAGCAAAAAGTGGTTACAATACCAACTGTTTAGTGCAGCTGCCATTTGTTATACCACTAACGCAATAGAAGTCAAAATCGGTTGAACGGACTGTAAAAAAGATTTAGTTAAATGTCTAATCTTATTTCAAATGGAGTATAGTCTATAGTGAGTCGTATAATTATAACAAAGTCTGCAGGCAGCTGATATCTCACGTAAACGAGTTCTGTGTACTGACGGGGCTAGTCAAACATGAAGAGAAACTGTGAATATGGAACTCCAGTACCCTAATTGCGTAACTTATTTTCGTAAACAATTATAATAAATAAATAAATAAAATAAAATCTTTTTATTTCAGACACAAATTTATGGCTAATCTGTTTTATTTTGACAGTTCAACAACATTCATTGCGTTTTTTACGTTGTTGAGCAGATTTTTTTTTCCAACTTATGAAGCAATGGATTAGTAATCTGTTTCAATAATCGAAACAGATTGTGATTGTGTTGTAGGATACTGTTCAGTACGAATACGGGTCAGTGTACTGACATCACAGTGAATTATAAAACGTACACTGGGCGCTCATTCCGCTGCATTGTGAATCACGCCGCTACGTGATTTCGACCAACTCAAAAAATACCCCGACACACCTACAAAAAATGCCTGACTTGGTACAGAAATAGTGGCACGAGACACATTGACCGTTCCATTGTGTCGTTTTATTATAGCCAAGCGCCCGATCATTTCGTCACACGACAACAAATCCTTAAAACGACCCATCATCTGAAATGCCGTCTAAACCAAACGCGATAAGGTTCAATTTGTGTTTGTAATCCGGAAAGGTTTTACGTTTTAACGTTTATAGTTTCTTTAGACTGTGCTAAAGCAAATGTGACTTTAAGGCGTTGGTTTAGAGTTTTAATTATTGGATTAATGTTTTCTCTTTTTCTTTTTGTAGTAGTTTGGATGAGATAGGCGCAAAGCGCACCCGCGGGCTGTCACGCGCGGTGTATTGTCGGTAGGTCCGGCGATACTCGGCAAAAAGCGATGCAACGATAAAAAGGTGAACCGTTCCGAATGGATATTGAAGTGGACGCTACTCATAATAAATTGTTCATGGAATTAAAACGGTAAGGCGGGAAATAATTTCGAAGTTCGAACGTGCGTATGGGATGGGGCCATTTCTCAGGTTTAAGATGCAGGTGATATCTATTAAATTAAAGACTTCTTTTTTTTGTGTGGTTAATGACTAACTTGGAGACAGACTGCCGGTGTCCTCACGATGTTTTCCTTGACCGTTTTTGATGCAAGTGATAATTACACAATGCGCATATGAATCCAAAAACTTAGAGGTGCCTTGGGTTCAAATTTGAGACCTATCACGGTCAAACCAATATTCTATCACTGCTCCGATTAAAGACTGGAATTATTAAATTTCAAAGGTACCATGACCGTTATCCTATCATGCTACTAATAACCGATACTTAAAGATTCTTTAATGAAGAAGATTAGACCCCATTTTGTGTTCAGGCAATGTCTGTCCATTCCAAGGTTGCCTCATGCATAGCATGACTACATAGAAACCCGATTCTATGGTGGTCATACTACGCGTGCTGGAAGAGATCGCAGAAAGAGGTTACGCTAGTCGGTCATACTTCCATACAAACGTTGTATGGTGATTACTCGTCTGTTTGACGGTGTACGTTCAAAGCTAAAAATTATAATTGTCGGATCCGGTCATTAGTATGGACACGAAAGGAATCGCAAGCGCGCCACTGGCGACATCTAGAGTGATCTACCTATACCAAAAAAAGGCGCGCTTCTACAGAGTCGTGATGTTTTAAGGCCACGGCGAGGAGGGCATTCAGCCTCTGGTCGCATTTTGGAGTCAAGACGTCGCGGAACTGTTCTCGATTCGTGGTGTTCAGTTATTGTGTTAGTTGTAATTTGTGATCATTTTGTTAATTTGTGATTTTAATAAACGCCGTCGCACCCAGTATGTGTATAATTTAGCTAGTGTGATTCATTTGATAGTAAATTATAATGTGATCTGAACTGCAAACGGTTTTTCTATTGCGCATCAACCAACACTACCCTCACAGTAGTTAAAATATCGCTGATAATAACGAAAGTCACATACCCGTCTCCGACATATTAATAAAATTTGTCTTGTCATTACTGTATAGAAGCAGAATAGGAAAAAAAAATGGTTTGTAAGTTATGAGCGTCGAAACTTCCACATTTCAACACAAATTTTAGCTCATCTTTGGGCGTAAATAAATAACTTATGTAGTATGAAAATGGCAAAATAGAAACTGTACACTGTAGATAATTTGATCAAAAGTTCAAATAATTTTATTTTGAGTAGATACATCCAGTAGTTTTTCCATAATATCTATACGCCCAAAGGTCTGTTCATGAAATTTTATGCGCTCGTTTTCGTTATAAAATCATCACAAAAATATAATAAAATAAAATATTTATTTAAATATTTAAACTAGATAAATAAATAATAAATAAATGAATAAATACCTATCCTAAATAGCATGCATATATTAGCGACGCCACCAACGAGTTCGAGCCGTCAACTAGTGGAACCTTTGGCCGCACATTGTATGTTTTATAGTGTCTAATTTATTTTCCTGGTGTATAATATAAACCTATAAATTATAAATAAATAAATTATTTTCAGCAGTCAATGGACGAAAGCCAATAACAAAACAAAACAAATAAAATGAAGTAGTATAGACCGTCTTGTAACATTAATACTTCGCCTTTATCTTTTATCTCCGAACATATTTTTCTTTGTAACGAATTTTCCTTGAATTTTCACCTTGTTTGTAATATTACTCTTTTTGATTACAGGCCTTTTGTTTAGAAGCGATTACTACCAGGAAGGCGTTTATTTTCATAAAGTTGAATGATTAAACTCATTATCAATGGAGCGACATTCTTAATTAGAAGTTTTCAGCAAATTTTGTAGCTCTGGATTTTATGAACTACAAATTGATATTGGGCTCTGTAGTCTTTGGTTAAGGAAAAAACCCTATAGTATACCTATCCTTATAGTGTACCTACTTCATCTTTCTGACTGACAGACCGTTTGACAATTCAAAAGTGCCTCTAATTGGTTTATTTGAAATAAATCCTTTGAGTGAGTTTGAGTTTATCGTTAATATTGTAAAAAGTGTAAAAGTGGACAAACTCGCTTTCGCAGTTAAGAGCCTCAGACCAAATAACAGAGCGTTGCGAACAATACAGTGAAGCATGCCAAAACTACACCTCAGCTCTGTGCATACACGCTCACACGCACGCAATTACAACCATTTACAATCAATCATCATCATTATCATCATCATCAGCCTATAAATATTCCCACTGCTGGGACACAGGCCTCCTCTCTGTGAGAGGGAGTGGGCCGTAATCCACCACGCGGGCCCAGTGCGGGTTGGTAGATGTCACATGTCTTCGAATTTTTGGTTCTAGGACATGCCGGTTTCCTCACGATGTTTTCCTTCACCGTTTTGAGAGCAGTGGTGTTAAAATAATTTACACAAAGTAAAGCGCCTGTCTGGGTTCAAACCTACGACCTACAACTCGTAAGTCGCGGCCGTTACCACTGGGCCACCACTGCTCTTTGCAATCAAACTACACCTCACTAAGTGCACACATGTTTACGAAACCGGCTTCACGTCACTGTTGACAGCGCTGTCTTGGTTTTTTATTTGGTCTGGGGTAAGAGCAATAAAAGTTTTTCTACATAAGTTCTTGTTACCTCCAGTCTCGTTACCTATTTTGCATATCTCACGAAACGACAAAATTTTAACTACTAAAATCAAATCCAGAACGAATTTATAGTTTCTCCGATTACCACGACGGCTCCTCTTAATTACGTATACGTTAAAATTGAGTGTTCCCTCTTTATAGTGAGTTTCACCTATCAGTTGATAGATCAGCAGTAAACTCGAGTACTAAGGCCCCTTCCCACAGCTACCGTTCACTCTATCAGATCGTAATAAACAAATACAACGGGAATTTTTACTGCAAGTTGCCTTAGATTAATGTAATTAACGCCCACTTGTTGATATTTTGTGTGAATTTTATTGTATCGTGGGCGGGTAACTTTGGGAAGGTGAAAGGCGAGCTTGGTGGAAAAGTATGCAACTATTAAGTCGTCCAAACCTACGCGAAATGTGGTTTTGGTTTGTGAGCCGTTATTGAGACTTTTAGTTGTTATTGTACTTCTTGGAATACAATGACTTTAAGTCCATGACAATAATGTTCTGTGAACCCAAATATCGACCTAATTAATGTTCGTAGTTTGGGTTGGAATCATGCACCTAAGAGGGGCAGTAATTTCAAGATCACCATAATTATGTCTTTGTAGTGGGTCTCTTCCCGGCGCTACACCACACATTTATGTTAATTAGTATAATTCTAATTATCAAAATAAAACTGCAAAAAAAACAAGCACCAGCGGAATTGCAAAACTTAACGCCGATGTTAAAGTTAAAGATAATGGAAATCCTTTTGAATTGCGATGCCTGTTAAAATTCTTTAAGTAGATACCTACGTTAAAATAAGTAAAATTGAACGAACTCCCGAACCGGTTCCCGCGTCTAATTAAGAAAGCAATTTGCAAGTTATTTATGGACTATAAAATAATAAAGAGGTGGACCCCGGCTTATCGGCTGAGTCACAGGAAATTGGTGGGATGCAAACATTATTTAAAACTGCAGTTTATATGGGAAGCCTTCGAGTTTGCTGATTATAGTTGTAATTTATCATTAAAAGTTTAAATTAAAACTGGGAAGTTGGGACGGCAAAAGGACGAGTTGTGTCAGCCGCTCGGTGAATTATGATCATTGGAGTTTCTGTACTCGTATTATTGTCATATGCCATTTTTAATCATCATCGATTATGTTTGTATTCGGTAGGTAGTAGATATGACACTGTAGCGTGAATTAAGCTCCATATCCGCGTGGCAACATGATATTAGAATCTATAACAATCGAATGTGAATAATCGTATACTTATACGATACGAAGTGTCAAACAAAAACCACCGCACAATTTTTTATAGCGGTCTTACGCAAGCAAACAATAAGGCAGACACAATGTGGATTGGTTACATATGCCAGACGCGAGAAGACAATAGGCCCTATTAGAAAACAATATCAGCTGCAGAGCAACCAGCTCTCGAATGATATATCGATTAAAGGTTACAACAACGGCATCGATTCGAATGGAGGAATGGTATTGACATCTTAGTGATTGAACGTCTCGATACCGCGAATCTTGTTTATAAACAATAACGATTTCACTCGATGATTTACGTCTTTCGAGTACTGTACCTCCTACTTGGAAAACTTGATTTAATTTTATGGGCATTCTGGATTAAACTGTTTCCCATAAACCACCATGGCATGCCGCGTTACTTTTACGATCTCCTGAAATATGCGGTTTATTTTGGTGTTGGAAAACATTCTAAAAAGTTATATGAAATGAATGAGTTTACTACCATATTGATTACTAATCAAATAACTTCGGAAAGCTTCTGGTCGTGCTGGTCAATTCTAATGCCAACGATTTCTTCAATCAGATTTTATCGTTGCTTGACAGTCGTGGATGTCGGCAACTGGCCAAGGAATGCTTCTTCTACTACACGTTTCATGTTTTTTACGACTAGTAGCTAGTTTATGAACGGTGGACAAGTTTGAGATTCACCTGATAGTGACCTCTTTACAATGCCGCTGAACTAAATAATTTTGAATATTTCGGTAGCAACCAGGAATTACACCTACCGAGTTATTTCCTTGAGAATGTTTTCAAAACACCTGCTATTACATCAGTCTAGTAAAATGCCAACGTAATATTATTTTTATCTGTGACAATACATTCCAGACCTTGATACACATAATTATAAAACCTTGAACCGTTTTTTAAAACCCACAAGCTCTTATCGCAGCCAGACATTCAGTTATAAAATATGACGATCATAAACACTGGGCAACTGTTCATAACAGGATTTTCCTGTATTACCACCTGGTACGAATTGCCCTTTGTCTATCTTATAGAAAAGGCTACGCTATTTTTATTTGTGGTATGCCAAAAATAACTGACTTTCGATTAAATGATTTTTGCAATCAATTATATCGATCTAATTGGTAGCGTCATTGAATTAAACAGTCAGCCATTTCTTTTCGGGCAGATATTCTTCTTATCAATTTTTAAGATGCAGAAGACGGTGCACTCGTTCAACGATTTTTTGGTCCACTGCATTTAACATTATACATTATGTAAACATGCCTAAAGCAAAACGAATCGGTGAATGAAGATTTCGGCTTGCTACAGATTCAGAATGAAGATACGTATAATGCTTTGACGATGCCGGTCCTGATAAAACAATTAACATAACTATAAATAAAGAGGGTAAGAGTTATTTATTTATTGACTTCTTGTTTTATAAAAGGGACGGAATACTTGCTTGCTGTGTTATTGAAATACATTATAATGTAAAAGATCAACCCTATTGCACCCGCTAAAGGGTTGGCCAGTGGGACTAAAACGGCCACATTAAGCAATTCCTATAAAAGCAATAAATTTTTTGAATTCCCAGCAATTCCTCTATGGTGACACGGTATTTTCACTGAATCATATTCAATTCAATTCATATCAGAATCATATTTGGTGTAAATATTGCCGTATGAAAAAAAGAAGACCGTTATTTTACCGGATAATTTTTCTTTACAGTTTTTAAATTAGATTTTAATTTTTTATTTCTCCAGTTTAAATGTTATTTCATAATACAAAACTGTCAAACAGATGAATTGCGTAATAAGAATGGAACGCAGATAATATTATGAATTGTCAGTTTGTGACAGTTTGTGTTACGATTCTGCTAAAGCGGCCGTTTTAGGCCCCCATGACTGCAATGCTGTTCAGCAAAATTCTTATTTCATTCCTGCGGCCCATTTTTGGCCCATTTTTGGATATGGGTGTGTATGATCGTTACTTACTTTTTTAGTTCAATGGGCTTTGATCTTATTCTTTAGTGTTTCTGCTTAAGGATGACATATGTCAAATGGACGGTTATCTTCGTCTGAACTTCACTCAATACGCGTCTTTTCGGATATACCTACTGCCTTTACTATGTTTTTATATATGAAGCTAGCTTAGCTAGTCTCCTGGTTGTAGCCGCCATAATATAACCTTTAACAAAACACTACCCAATAGATACCAAACACGTTTAATTTCGAGTTATCAAAACAACACTGTTCGTTTTATTAAAACCATCTCGGTCTTAATTATTATACATTTTTTTCTTGCAAACAGGCTCTTCAAAGGGTAACATGCATCGTTGGCGCTATTTATAAACGCTCCGCTTAACTTTTTTTCTCGTCGCTTCACTTCTGTGCGTCTGCGCACCTGCCGTCGCGGGCGCTGCTCATTGGTTGGTGCACAAGTCAATAACATCTAACTGAGGCCACCCTTACGGCTGTTTTCTTAGCCCTTATCTCGAGTTATTCAATCGTGCACCTGATTTTGTTTGGATACGTTTGTTGGTAGTGTCTGTTTTGAGGTTTCTATGGATTTTATGTCATTGTTTACACCTTTTAGTTTGCCTAAGTTTTCTGTTGACACTTCCAGATTTGTTTTTTTATGTGGGCGTGTGCAAGACTTGATTAAATTTTCAACTCTACAATTAATTTAACAGGTTACGGTTCTCACTAAGTTTTACTTTTATCAGATTCTAGTTCTCTGGTCGCATATTTTTCATAATAAGCCGCCAGCTAGCTGATGCTCAAAGAAGCTGTAATAAATTGACGGTGATTAGTTGCTTCGAAAGTTTTGATATCTGGAACTGTCTTCTACGTTTAAATTCATAAATCTTGCTTTTTAAACTTCAATAAACTAACTTTTTATGTCTTCATTAACATGGCATATTCTATCAAGATCTCAGATACCACGCGCGCTAAATAACAAAATATTAAAAAATACAAATATAGTAATAAATAATACAGTAATGCCACATCAAAACGTACTGCATTAGTCAAGTTTGTTATCACAACATCTCTGTCCAAATTCCGTGCTTAAATGGAACATATTATTAAGGTGTTCCTGCATAGCTGCCCACAGCTAAGCTACGCACGTATAAAGCTTCACTTTGTATGAAAATGTAGGTGGGGATGGTTCACTGCGAGTACTACGATCCACGGCCAAACAACGCACGATGGCATGGCTGTTAAACAAATGAACGACACAGCTAACGTGGCGAACCTCTCCGTGCACATCCTACGTAGCAGTGGATAGTCGACTTTATAGCCAAGTACGGCTATGGACGGCTACTTTAGAAACACGCGAAGAGATTGACAATGGCTGATAACATTTAGCCGGTGCACTGTCTATAGCCGAGCCATTAAACAAATGGACAGGTTTAAGAGAGCAAATTGATTGTTGTGATAAGTCACTCGGACTGTTCGAGGTCTGTGATATGTATGGTTTCAAAATATAGTAATTACTTTTTGTAAGTGGTCTGTGTTCGTTAAAATTGCTTTGTAACAATAAAGTGTAAATGTGGTCTTTTTCTTAACATGTCGAAGGCAATCTAAATGGACTCGGCCCAGAATTCGGCTATGTGTTTGGCGCCATCTCTAGCGTCAATCAGTAAATGTGGTAATACAACATAGATAAAGGCTAATAGACTAGTACTTACATGGTCTGCCTTATACAGGGTGGCAGGGACATCGACGCGAAAACTGAAACTATGGATTCAGTACATGATTCTAAACCCCCTGTGTTGAAAATTTTAGTCAGTTATTAAAAAAAAATCTGCTGTTTCATAGAAAAGTGCAATACCTACGCGGTCAAAATGTATGGAACAGCTGATTTTTTTTAACATAACCGACGAAAAATTTCAACGCAGGGGGTTCAGAATCATGTACTGAATCCATGGTAACAGTTTTCGCGTCGATGTCCCTGCCACCCTGTATAGTCTACAGTTCATATCAAAGAGCTCCTATGATGCATCTTAACATAACAAAGGTTACTCTTTATTGACACGTTCCAACACAATCAGAAATACTCATCAGCAGATTTTTCAACAAGATACTATTAAGAGATAGATTTCTAGCTTTATAATTATTATCGTTGCTGCCTCGTTGGTCTATTGGTCGCTCTACTGCTGAGCACGACGTTCTGGGTTCGATTTCCAGGTTGGACAAAGTTTTATTGGGTTTTTCCATCTGGAATTTTTATGTAGCAGCCTGGAGTCTGGATTTGTGCCCGGTTGATGGCAATAGGCTCGCCCCCTATTACATGGGACTTAAAACATAACTGGCGAAATGTGGGTGTACTATAGGTACACCTCTGCCTAACCCTTCAGGGATTACAGGCGTGATGTTATGTTATCTAAACTAATATTATATTATTATTATTTATACGTCTTTCACATTTCTCGGGACCCAGGGGTCCCGGACCTTTGGAAGGCTTACGAGGGGCCGAAGCCAACTCGCAGAGGCCCCTTAGACGTTTTTAATGAAATGAGGTACCAACCGACGATTATCCCTGTTCGCACTATGCAAGTGCAGCCAAGGACAACCCCCGGTTGGTGTAGGACTATTGTAAATATGGAAACAAAGATATCGGACTATGGGTTTGGGTTGCTAAAGTGGACTGGTCACCTGGAACTATGGAAGGACTATGGCCCCTGCCTGATCTATGTTTTATATGCACACGGATAAAGTGGCAGGGGGTGACTTGCACACTCAATAATGGGCCCCCGAAAACGGTCGCTAGCACATAGTGTCGTAGCGACAAGGGGGCAACATGTCCTGAGGTGCTTATGAGGAGTGGAGAGGTATTCCACGGCTATCAGGACAATCCCGGAAGTACGGTCAAGATCCCTACCAGCATCTTACTGGAATACTTCCTTCCTCCGAGCATGTTTGCTCTTGCGAATCTCCCTCAACCCAGCCAATAAAGGCAAGAATGAAGTGGGAGCTCTATTCCTCGTCAGTGTTCACTCCAGCCGGCCAACAAAGGCAAGCCAGAGATGAGAACAAGACTTCTCCCGGAAGATAGGGTCCGTGGGGTCGCTACTGCCCAACAGCTCGTTATTATTATTATAAATAAAGAGAAAAGATTAGATTTTTTGTATGTTTGTTTGTTTGTTATGCTTTCGCGCTAAAACGGCTGAACGGATTTGGATGAAATTTGACACATGGGTAGACGATAACCTGCGTTAGGACATAGGATACTATTTATCCCAATATTCTTATGAGATCGAGACTTATGCGGGTGAAACCGCGGGGCGCAGCTAGTGTATTAATATAATTAACACTAACACGACTAAAACTTTACCAATCATTATTAACATCAATCGCGCAGCTTTCAAATCAGCAATGTGTAATCCCAAATGGTGCGGTGACAATTAAATGTAACAGCTACAGCGGTTTTAAGAAATCGCAATCAAAGGTAAAAACCGCGGCGTCTCACGAACGCCGTCCAATAGTTCGTCGCGTCTGCAATTAACTGTCATTAACTAGGGAATTAAGTTTTTGCGTTAGAAATGGCTTTCGATCACAAATGTACTATAATTAGTGATCTTCTTGAAGGTGTTTGAGAAACTCTGCGATCAATCCGAGCGGTAGTTAGAAGCTTTTGCACATATTACTGTTTCGTTTAATTACTCTAAAGGAACGATGTCTGATTACTTTTTGTTTAATTAAAGGAGTTACTGAATTACTGATGTTGACGTGAATAGCTTTGATTATTTATATGCAAGATAGAGTGTCGCGCTGCAAACTAAAACAATCAAGCCAACTATTTTATGCTGGTGTGTGCGACAGCTACGTCTTACACTCAGTGCTGTCATTGTGCTTTTCTAGTGCATGTGCATTTAACGGCCAACAGTTGGACGCTATTTTTTTCTACGAGTTCACAGCTTTGACCGTCTATCTAGACATATTTATATCTTTGGTGAATATTTTGTTCTTTGGCAGAGCTCTTACTTAAGGCGACGATAAACGACTTTTAATGATTTTGTACTGAAGATCACGTCTAAATGAGTAGTGTTAATTATTTGGAAAAAATAGAGCACTTTCTTAATAACTTATTGAATGAATATTTTAGATGATGTTCATGTTACATAGTGAACTTAACTTGTAAAGTTATATCTAACGCGGATCAATCAGTCAAGCGTATTTTTCTGAAACCTTCACCATTTTAAAGATAATTTTATGTTGTTTTTTTAGTATACGTGTTTTATCTAAATACCATTTGTTTTATGTATAATAAATTAATAATATGTCTAATTTGGGACAGCGCTCCATGATGGGCGAGTCCTATTACTGGCCGGACGTACGACGCGTTGCATGAGCTAACCACTCAAGGTCACTGGCATATAATCTGTATCTTAATAAAGTCAGGGAAATTCTTTGATAAGCAATTTTATCAAATCAGATTTTCCATTCATTTAAATTCCAATTACTGTCATTTTTGACAGTTGTATGAAATTGCTATAATACGGTAAATTGACGGAGGGTGTCAATTTGCTTAACAATCTATTTTTCGTAACTGTACATTGATGTAAGGCATTCCAACAGTACCTATTCATCCCCTATTAAATAGATGAATTCTTATAAGTACCTAAGTATTTGTAGACTTTGATTTTCCTTTTTAATTCTTACTGGATATTAGAAGTTGTGACAGCAACCAAACTTTCAAATATTTTGAATCAGAGAATTGGGTGTGGCGATGGCATTAAGTTCTCGATTTAAATAAACACAATGTAGTACTAAGTTGCCATTAAATAGGAACGAGTAGTCGTCTACGCGACCAGTAGGCACTTGATATGGTAACCCGTTTGTGCCAGTCGGGTTTAAGAACACCTTGTGTTCTATCGCAGATCTACTTCGAAACTCAACGGTTATAATGTCTACTTGTTTGTTTTTATTTAAATAAGTACTAAAGTACTAGCGATGCCCACGACTTTGATTGTAGCTCTGCATTAAACCCTATTGAGATGTTTAGGGGTGAATTGGTAAATAATCGAATAGGTTTAGTACATAGGAAAAAAAATCTTTTCAGGGTAATTGCGTAAAGGTTATGTGTTGTGCTGTAATCCAAAATTATGCATGGGCATATCAGTTAGGCGCTATTAGGCAAAAAAAAAAAAATGTGTTTATTACGTAAATGTTTTATTCACGACAGTAATATTCCTAAAATATAACTAACTACATTCCTAATTCCACAGTTCATATTTCAAAATTTACAGAAAATTCAACACTTGTACAACACACTTAAAACAATTTTTAAATGATATCTGTCAATAAAATAGCTAAAATTATTATATTCCAGATAATTATTTACGCTTTTTATTTTATTTTAAATGTGTGATCGGCCGCATAATTTAATTTGCCATCATAATGACAGTTTATATTGAAAACGTGACCGGTCGTAATTACCGTGTCTGATTGCTAAATGTCCCGCGAGCACTGCAAGTTTTTTATAGTAAAATCGCAAAACTAGAGCTGTCTTTTGAAATAAAAAACCACCAGGAAAAACTACTATTTATCTGCGAAATAATGAACTCCATTTGCATAGTTAATATCAACTTAGGTAGGTAATCTTAAGTACATAGAAAGGTAGTTATTTGGTTCTTTTCAAAATCAAAAAGCCTTTTTATAAGTTTTCAAAATAATAATACAGGGCGGGATTTACATGATCCGTATCTCCCAATACAATCTTCATAACATCACTGTTGTTGTTGAACTCTAACCTAAAGCATTGAGAAACTAGTGCACGTAAAGGAGTGGCTTCCGGATTTCAGCTCCTTTCAAAACACTCAAGGACAATACAAACAAAACGGAGCTGACACAGTGTTTCCCCTCACCCTAATCCAACTACTTACTCTTTTGTCCAGCAAAACGTTCTCGCACGCCATTATATTCTTTATCTTCATACTGCCACGATCCAAATTTATGTCACAACATTCACCTCCAAATTATCTCTCTATTTAAGCGGAACTTAAAATGGTCCGTTAGCCCCGCCACGCGAAAGTGCCCTCTGAGGTTTTGTAACTATGAAGTATTTTCCCTTGACGGTAATACGACAGGTGATTTTATTTTTTGGTAAAATGTGGCGGCACCCCGCTGCATTTAAATATAATGACACAATGAAAAGGCAAAATTTGTCGCTCTACTTAGGAGATTCTGCTTTTCTCCTTGTACCTTTTTGTATGAAAGTGTTGAGAATAAAATGACTGTAAACGTTCATTTTGCTCCGAATGACTAAATTGTATTAAAAGGGCATAACACTTATTCCTGACATATTCTGCTGCGAACCTTCTGTTGGTTCTGTTGTAGGTATGTATACAGTGACAGAACAGTAGGTATGTTGTATCACTTCCATTGATGGCAAATATTCTTGATTATATGGATTTTATTATCTAACTCGTTTTCGGGGCACCAAACAGATTACTGCACCGCCCAAACTAAATCGTGTTGAAATAAAATAGAGCACGTTGCTCACGACCTAAACAGAAGATTCAGCTTGAATGGACAATATGCTCGCACTTACATGTGATGTGCCGTGGGAACCTGCAGCACATCATAGTACGGGGTCGGGTAAACCTTAGTTTACGGTAGTAGAGTAGCGATAAACAATGGCAGGAACCACCTTCGTTCCGACAATTTGTCACGGAATGGCTCTGCCCACAGTTGTCTCTTCGTCTCACTGTTGTCTATTGTTCTACACACAATTGTGGAGAAACCGATAAAAGAGTAGGTGAAGCTCAGTGACCCGTAAAATGCGAGAAAATTATCGTAATAGCATGAGACAAGGTTTTAGTAGAAAAGCTCTGAGAAAATGTGGGTCTAGGAGAGATATACTTAGATATAAAACATTTCAGTCATGTAGCTGGTAGGTAATATCGGCCTAAAATTATAAACAACTAGAGAGAAAATTGGTTTTGAATCTTGTACCCTAATTGCGTAATACAACACAATCACAATATGTTTCGATTTGAAACAGGTTGCTAATCCATAGCTTCATCTCAGACCAACAAAAAAAGAAAGACGGCGCGCTGCGAACATCAAAACTGAAGCCACCTTTTTATCTATGTGTGAGTCGAAGGGTTGCCATTTGTAAAAAAAATACCCCATAACTTGGGTAATAATATTTTATGGGTAGGCTAATATTGTGCAAGTAAGATATTGTTAAGTACCTATGGCATTATACCTCAATTGTTTAGAAGGACCTCTATTCCGAACAAAACAAAAAAAATTACATCAGAAAAAAAACAATTATAAAGTGCACCTTTAAAGCAAGAATTGTTGTGTTGGGCTTTGGAAGACTCCGCTGTTCCACTTAGGCCCGTGTTACAGAACCTCACTCAAGACTCAAGCATTACTTAAAGCTAGTTTTAACCAATCACAAGGCTTTAAACGAGTTTTATGTAATGCTTGAGTTTTGAGTGAGGTTTTGTAATACGGGCCTTAGAAATATCCATTAATTTGCAATTGAATGTAAAAAATTCAAAATACAAATATAAATAAATAGGTTAGTTTTAAACTATAGAAAAATCAAATAACTTTATATAAATGAACGAGCTTAATACAGAGAAAAAGGCAAAAATGCGCCTAATTGTGTGACGTATGCGAGTGTGGGTGAGAGTGCGCTAGTACGAGAGTGTGAAGTGTGTAGCATTCTCTGTCTACGGTGTAAGGGTTAAAATTTGCATATATTTAGTTCTACTATAGGGTATATCTTTAGGTGTAAGTTAACCCTACCCGCGACAATGTCTTGGGATTGAAAGAAGTGAAATACAGCTTCTTTCGATAACCATGCACATAGAAATTAAATTATAAGTTTGTTGAAGCGTAAATCATAACATTGTCGTAGGTATGTATGAAGTCGTTATGTAAATTACTTTGAAATAATATAGGTAATTATATTGTCAATTACCTTTATTAAATACAAAAAGATCACAACAACAAAATCACTGACTCTGAAGAAAAAGTAATATCAAGAAAAATCGTAACAAACAAAAAGTTTTTTTAACCATAATATAGCCTTTGGTCCACGATTAGTTGAATAAAGGTCGTTATTATCAAAATGATCGGAACAAACCACGCTGGTTTTCGACGGCAGCCATTCTGGATCATTCCGACCACTATCCATTTACTTTTTAATTCAGTATTAATTTGAAATATAAAATGTAAAATAAATAAAAAAGAGAACATGAATATAACTCGAAGTAAGAAATCACATTTAAATTTGTTGAATCGAATGGGAAAGATTAAAATCATATTATGGCAACCCTCGCCCTTTAAGTCACTGCTTTCGTTTGTTGAGGTTATTTGTTCCAAGTAACCTAAAATTCGTTTAATAAAAAACGATGTTATTTCAAGTACATCAATGCTTAGGGGTGAAAAGTGATTCCGTGGGACTTTTTTTGTGATTTGCTATTGTTTTTATAAGTTTTCACTACACAGGAAAGCATAATTATATTTTTTTTAATCAATGTTAACTAGACGACGACTCATGACGTACTAAGAGCGATGAGCATGGTTTTAGTGTAGGTGTGTGCGTGAGCGGGTGTATTTACTTGCAGGAGCACGGTTTTGTGGCTTCACTTTTAATGTTCGCGGCGCGCCGTCTTTCTTTTTTTGTTGGTCTGAGAGCTTCATAAGTTGGAAAAAAAAATTTGCTCTACAACGTAAATAACGCAATGAATGTTGTTGAACTGTCAAAATGAAACAAATTATGCATAATTGTTTACGAAAATAAGTTACGCAATTAGGGTACTGCAAATATGGAACACAGTATTATGAACGATAATTATAATGATTCATAGCAAATGCTTACACCTACACCTATTTATTATCACACATCAAAAGTCAAATCTTAATAACATTCATAATCGTTTAGTCTACAACAACAAGCCAAAAAAGGTATTCATTAATTTCTATCAAACAGCTCAAGATAACATGGAATTAGAAAGGATGTTGATGCAATAAAATTATACATTGATTGACACTTAAATTAATAACCCAATCGCATGCACATCAACTGTCTCAAACATTTTAAGCAGACTGGTCTAGATGTAGTCCCGAGTCAGATCCGTCACAGATACCGTGGCATTAGCGTGTCAACCGAATAATTCTATTCAGTCCATTCTAAATTGACCTCTACTGACCTTTCAATAGGTCACACAGTAATGAGAAATATGAAGGATTAGGTGTTCGTTTAACTGGTCATGGTAAACCCAGAGATAAGGCGTACGGGCGTGGTCTTCAATGCAATATTGAGCTTAGTAATACAAACAAAGAGACACGTGTGTCTTTGTGTACGTATTTTTGTCCTTGGTACCACCAAAGGGGTATCAACAAAAGCTTTCAGGACAGATGTTCGGTTGATGTCATCAGATTTGGGTTATCTTTTAGCTTCGGGTTGTATTCTGATCCGTTCTTATGAGAATGTGTTTGTACGCAATTCTATTTTAAGATTTCTGGACACGTGTTTTGCATTGGGTACGCAATTGGTTTACTTTTTGCATTTGAGAATCAGAATAAAACAATTAGGAGTAATTTTTGAATAGGTATATTTTTTCTAAACTCGACTAACTTTATTTATGTCAAAAAAATTGCAAGCTATCTACCGTTATCACTATATCAGCACAACATATCCGAAAATTAATAGTTACTGTTGAAATATCCTCCAAAACCAACAAAATTATCTAACAAGTCTACATTTTTACAAGAATTCTTACACACTTCCAAAGGAATGTACCCGTAACCGCACGTTTCCAAATCAAGTTAAACCTTACCTACATTTCAAAGTTACACAAACAATATCATGGTCAAAACAAATTGTAGTAGCGAATAGCAATTACATCAATGTCGTGACTTAATGTCGTTCAACTATTAACCTAGTTCTAAAATAACTATACCATTTACTTATCTACTAAATTGAAGCTAAAAGGGCTTTGGATAGACGTATTCAATGATCGTGGGAAGAGCACTGCGTTTGACGTCTTCATCGGGAGTTGGTCCAGATGTTTGTTCATATCTATTATAAGTTCCTTCATACTGTTTTAAGATAGCTACAGCATAGCTTTTATGTGGTTTTACATCCATATGTTCAGCACTTATACTTAGAGATAGTATTAATTGGGTTTCATCTTTGAAGGTTCAATCTGAGTCATTTCTTGGAGTAGATTGGTCAATTATTTATGACGTCATTATTGCTATATTGGGTTGGTATAGTGGTTATAGCTGCTTGATTATTACATTTAAATAGAGTTAATTGATGGAAAACCCATACGGTAGCGAAGTTTAAGTGTACCTTACGTTGTGATTACATAGAAATAATAATATATTATTATATCTCATACAGAAGTTGTTTCATATGCAAAGTCCGTTATATTTATATTCAAAGAACGTAATAAATTCTAATAATATGTCACCTCCATCATTGATATAACTTAAAATTCTGCTTACCTTTTGAGGAAAAACCCGCTTACAGATATGAATGGATAATTAATGAGATAGTTTTATTTATACAATACTTTGTACTTAGTTTATTGGTATTCGTACGCACTATTGTCACGATTGTAAGTAATTGTTTGTGGTCGTGCGATTTCTGTCACGACAGAACAAGCGTGACACTTCCCGTGGCAATGTTTCCTGAATCGTGATTAAAATTTAAAAGTAATTAATCATCTAACGAAAAATAATATACTTCGAGCTAAAGACAAAACTGCGCCTAGTACAAAAAAAAATCGTACTTGTACTTGTGAAAATCGCAAACATACAAACAGGCTTAACTGAGAACTTATTTTTCTTTAAGTCGGTTATAATATTTGCATTTCAATGAGTCCCTGTTAGAGGTGACAGGGAGTGATTGACTGTACGACGCACAAGGTGTGGTATATTTAAATCCAAGCAGTACCTACTGGACTAGTTTACTGCTACATCTAGGTACAGTGGTTGTTGCCTGATGAAGCTTACTTGCTGAACTGTAAGTTTTCTTTTCATTATTTGAAAATCATGTTACACATATACATAAACTTACGCCTTCATCCCAGAAAAAAACTGAAAAAATTAATCAATTCACATTTTAAAAACATTAAAAATGAATAATAAATATTACATACACAATGTAATGAAATCAGTAGTGGCTCAGTGGTATCGGCCGCGACTGACAAGTCGTAGATCCTGTGTTCGAACTTAGGCAGGCACTTCCCTTTGTGTATTTAATTTCATCAGCACTGCTCTCAAAACGGTGAAGGAAAACATCGTGAGGAAACAGACATGCCCTAGAACCAAAAAAAAATTGAAGACATGTGACATCCAACAACCCGCACTGGGCCCGCGTGGTGGATTATGGCCCAGTCCCCTTTACAGAGAGGAGGCCTATGTCCCAGCAGTGGGAACATTATGGGCTGATTATGACATACACAATATACCTGTAGACCTGTACCTAAGTCATTCTGTATATGTTTTCCACTTTAGTAACCACAAAAGAATTTTGTGCCACAAAGCTCTTAGTAACCGAATAAGATTGAAATCTGTGTCGGTTTTTCAATTACTTCAGTTTGATTTTGTTACACATTATGAAAATATTTTATCACTTTATCCAACAAGGGGACTTTAATAAAAGTAATTACATTGGATTTTTCTATAAATACGCTGTCGTAAGGCGTCTTATCTTCCTCAAGAAAAAGCTTTAGCTCTATTTTGTTTTCTCTTATTATTGGAACTTGAAGTACTACAAAATATTTGATTTTTATCTTTAAATTAACTACACGACTTATTGAAAACGATATTGTTGCCATGCTAAACAAGACATACCAATGCTACAGAAAAGTCTAAATGTATAAGTTGCATCGACAAAATTTGGTCCTACGAGTCCCTAAACACTAAAATTTGATAAAAAAATACCCATTTCAGCATATGCATAAGCTAAGCTCAGTCTACGTGAACTTTTAACCGTATAACCGACTAACTTAACAATTACGCCGAAACTGGAGCAAGGCCGAACAAAATCGATACTAAGTTGGTACAGTTAAGTTACTGCAGTTTACCAATTCACTGCTTACTCGCACTGTGTCTAGGCCATTATCGATCCTCTTTTTGTCGTCACCAACCATTTCTCAGATAGATAATGTATCTGGTTCGCAGTTTGTAACCGGTACCACTGGTTTCTTTAGGCCCATCATCCACGACACTACTCAAAAGTAACGTGTTCCAAACTCAAATCACCAATGAGTGGCCAGAATGTCGCAGCACTGGTATTTTATTTAATCATAGACGTAGAGAATTTTTCTGAGTCAAAAGTGACCACTCCCTAGAAAGAGACAAATGGATTGTGCGGCCAATACTAGTAGTACTACTAAAGAGACAACTACTGGCCGCACATTCGCTTTGTCTCTCTCGTACTTTTCGGTCTGTATTCACTGCACAACTAAATACGGAACGCTCAGTCTATTCTCTATGTCTAATGTCTATGATATTAATGGTGGTCCGTACATGGTGCAACCAATTACAAACTACAGTTCTACGAGGATATTTTGGCGCTTGAACGACATTGACAGGTTGTTGGTAAAAATTTGTTTTTTTTTTTTGGGAAATTGTATTGAAAAAGCAAGATGGCGGCAATGTTCGTCACGCGCCAAAAGCTTTTTGTACAAGTGAAGGGGGGGTACGCTAAGGTAGCCTGCGAAAATCTTTTTTGCAATTTGCAGGTCACCGTCAGATGTATGTTGATATGATTCAAGACCGTAACAATGACGTAACGCGTAAGTAAGTCGCGCCGTCTACGGAACGCCATTGCAATACCTAATAGTGTTGTGACATTCTGGCTACTCATTGGTTATTTGAGTTTGTAACATCGTCGCGTCGTGGACGGTCTGCCTTATATGCTACGCGACTCAACTTGATCACATTATGCCTTATATAGCAAGGCAGACCAGTGAAGATCAGAATTTAGAATAGCTGGCAAAATTTTAAATAGTTCATCGGAATTCTAGGGGATTGCAAAAAATATATATTTATTAGTACGAGGTTTTGTGATGCGAAGTAGGTACTACATCTAAGTTTAGATAATATCGTAACTGTAGCAAGAGGTGTTTTAGAATGTCTACATTATTTTATCGTTGATCTAGAGTTGTGTTTCTTTAGATGTTGACTTTAGAGATAGTGTGGTTGCTGTCTCATATAGTTTGAGTTATGCGCAGAGTCAAGTGGTGCTTACGGTTTATGTAACAGGAATGAATACAAGACTAGATTTATTATATCACTTTCACTATCTGTTGTCAATCTTCTCATGCTTTCTATTACTCGTTGCTGGTCACTAGACAGATGAATATTCAATTAAATTCATTTATTTAAAAGACAACTTGTTGGTCCACAGTAGGTGTTACGTGTACTACACACGTAATATAATTATATTTAAAAATTGTTCACATATAATTTTGAAAATACTTTAAAATCAACAATCAACAATAGTTATTAATTAAAATATTCAATATAATGTCACATTTTCAGTAAAACTTTAAATAAATTGTATAATTAACATATTACATATTAAAAAAAAGCCTAAAAAAATTTGTCTTGATGGAGCATCTATAAAGATGCTGGCTTTTTGAAAGTTCCAGGACTACCACAAAGCTCAGCCCAATAAATAAAGAGTAGCAAAAAAGTCCAAAACTGTTCTGTGCCGTTCAGCGCAGTGGTCGTAAACATGCATTATTTACTTTCAAATCCACATAAAAAAATAACGAGCGTAATATTTTACGGGAAAAATAGAAAAAAACAGAAAGCACAATGTAATAAAATCAGCACAAGTACACACCTACCAATAATTCCTCTATTTTAAATGTAGGCGAATAAAACGTATTATTCCTTTATAAACTAAATTATATAACTTGATTTGAATGTATCTTTAATTAAAATTCCGTTCACAGTCCACTTAGCCAGGATGGGGAGCTGAATTATCTCAAAAATGTTTGAGTAGGTATCGGAATCTATGGGTGCGTTCAGAAGAATGCCTTAATTAGATTAATCGTTGGCGATTTTGATAAGGCGACTAAAAAGTGGCCGTCTTTTTGACATTAATGAGAATATATTGCCCCTTCTTTTGTAGATTCTGAGTTTCCTTAAAGGCTGATTGAATGACTACATCTGATTGTGTTTGCTGAGTGTAATTCTTAGTAATAGAAACCATATGTGTAGTGTCTCGACATTGTGTAAGGTTTTTATTAATTAATCAATTCCCTGATGTCATTGTGTGATGGTATAATGACTCAAGAATGTGATTATTGTATTAGTGCGAGGTCGACATACCTTTCAATAAAAAGTAGTAAAATCACGCAAGCTTCCATTGTCAGAATGAGATGTTATGATTTTATGGAATGTTTTCCGTCTCTTATTACACGGTTTAGAGTAAATTATACCTTGTACTGTAAAATATTAACTTTTTTTATCAGTACCTATGAGTGTTTCTATTATGTATGCAAAAATGCGCTCACCATGCAAAAATAAGACTGTCTTTAATGGGGTCGTACTTTCTTACCACGTAAAGGCTACAGATAGGCATAATACGATTCTGGTAGATCAATTTTTTGTATGAAGAGGTAAGCGGGTCACTGGTAACTACATAACCATCCAAAGCAACCAACTCAATCTTTGAAGTCTTCATTATAAATACAAAGTGACGTAAAAACGTCACTGTCTACCCAAAAAGGGACAACTCGACTTAAGGCGGATCCGTGGGCAGTATACACAATGACCTCGCCGGTGGTCAGCCCAGCAACAGCCATAATTGCGATATTTCGTGTATTAAAAATGCATACCGCCCGTCATTCGATGACAAAACCGATTAATAAGAACAACGGCCCCAGCACCCGGTTCCTGATGGGTGTAATTAAAAAATTTCGCGTCGTATTTCGGCCATGAGAAATCCGTATTAAGAGCAATTGAGCTGATGGGCTGAATTGGATACGCTTGATTAGTTAAGACGTATGAAATAGGACATGGCGGAACGTGTACGGTGTTGGTTCAATTTGTTTAGAGCTGTGTTAAGAAATGAGATGATACTGCAATAAAATTCTTTTTCCTTTTTGTATAATAGAATTTTAAAGTTTGTACTAGTTCATATATTATTAAAATTCTTCATGCTTGCCTCGTCATGCCACGAGTATAAGTAAGAAATTCAGCACTTTATAGATCGGTTTATATTTTAAGGCGACGATAACCGACTTTTAATGATTTTATACTGAAGATCACGTCTAAACGAGTAGTGTTAAGAATTTGGAAAAAAAATATGTTAAATTAGAGCATGTTTTTAAGAACTTAATATAGGCATATTTTAGATTATGTTTATATTACATAGTGAAATTAATTTGTAAAGTTATATCTAACGCGAATAAAAAACTGAGAATCACGCAAAATCTGTCAAGCGTATTTTTTTGAAACCTTCACTTTTTTAAAGATAATTTAATTACTAATCTTTTAGTATACGTGTTTTATTAAAATTATTTTTGCTTTATGTATAATAAATTAATAATGGGTCTAATTAAAAAAAAAAAATGCTCCTTTTTATATTTGTTAATTTTTTATTTTTTTATTACTGTTTTATATTCCCTGTGCGTGTCCCAAATAAAATATTTTTCTTTCTTTAATTTGGGACAGTACTCCTTGATGGGCAAGTCCTATTAATGGCTGGACGTAAGTACAACGCGTTGCGTGAGCTCAGTACACAACAAGCAAGCTAACCCTCAAGATCACGGGCATATATCTGCGTCTTAAGACAATTTGATAGTAAGTACAGTTAAAATAGTGAAAGTCAGAAAAGTGGAAATAAGATTAAAAATTTAAACCGTTTTGTCATCGTCATATTTGCTTCAAAGTTGGTTGTCTAGCTACGTAGTAGGTACCTCTACATACATAGGTACTCAAACATGATAGCCATTTAATCGTTTCAAACACAGAATAAAAAACGACGGGTTTTCAAGTCATTAACCGACAGCTATAGGCAGGAGAGCTAACAAATTGTCGCGTCAGCGTGTACCAGCCAGAATTGATTGATGACGATGAAATCGGTAATTCTATCTCGATACCAACTCGAGTGAAAATTCTAGCTTCACAAAGCATTACGTGTCATCGGTTTTTTTCTCGTTTTTAATGAGTTTTTGTATAATATAATATTTAGATGCAGCTTTAGAATGACGGCCTCATTTCGAATGATGAAATGATCAAATCGTAATTTAAGATTTGTATATGCTTGTTATCAATGAGATTTGAATGAGTCGGTGAAGCTGACAGCTGTATTCATATTCAAGCATCATTAGACGAACGCTTCCGTTTTATTCAGCTTTTTAACGAGGTATCTTGAAGATATTTTATCCACTCTAAAGTAAATAGCAGATTTTAAATAAGTCATATTTCAGACGGTATTTACGAGTTTAGCCAGACCTCCTGATTTGTATTCCGCGTGTTCACGCAAAATGACTCTTCAACAATTTGTTCGCACTCCGCTCCTCAAGAGCTCACTTCAAATCGAAATCCGATTTTACGAGACCATTACCTCAATATTCACTTAATTTAAAAAATATAAGTAAATAATATTGAAACAGGATATTGGAATGTAAAATGGAGTCACATTTTAACGAAATGTTCACGCTTTGAAAGAATAAAGTTATTATGCCCATTGATCATACAGTTTATGAGATCTCTGTACCTTTCGACTCCTCCATACTTTTATTTTAATCCTGTGAATGAGCGGCCTATTAAATAGGTGTTATTTCGATATTGGTGCTATTAAAATTTAAATGTGAGATATCAAATCTCATCGAGTCATAATCCGGAAATTTAATACTAATTTATGATCTATAAATATATTTATAATGGCGTTGTCGCGACGTCTAAATGGATTTGTTCAGATCGTTTAAGGTGCGTTCATATTAGGAATATTATTGCCTCACACGAATGCTTTTCTGGGAAAAGAGGGATTATTTTTTCACTTGAACTGCGAAACATTTTAATAAAAACTTTTTCAAAAAAAAAAAAACACTACAAAGTGAAAAATAACTTTAATTTCGGAAGTCGGTGTCTTTGGTTTTGAATTATCGTTTTTTGCCACCGACTTCCGAAATTAAAGCTATTTTTCACTTTGCAGTGTTTTTTTTTTCACTTTTTAGTTGTGGTACCTACCCCATAAAAAATCGAATACCACTACCTGCTATATAAATAACAGCGACAGGAACTTATCATATCATTCACATACTAAGTGGGAAAAATACGTATTGAAGCTAACTCAAAAACTACCCAAGCAAAGTTAATAAAATTTATATGGGGTCCCATATAAATTTTATTAACTTTGCTTGGGGAAGAAAATCCTACCAAACAAAAAAAAAAACGTCAAAATCAATTCAAAATTGGCGGAGTAATCGCGTAAAAAATATACAAAAAATAAAAATAAACAGTACAGTCGAATTGAGAACCTCCTCCTTTTGGAAGTCAGTTAAAAATAATAACAATAATGAATGCATAGTCTTGATACTTTCTAAAAAGTACCTACTTTGATCCTTTATGTAAACAACAAACTTGTAGTTTTATATTTTGATTTAATTAATAGTTCTTACTCTTCTTCGTTGGACTTTTTTTTAAATTATTTTATATTGTGGCCACCCCAATATGTGGCCACGTTAATTGCGGCATCAGTGGCATTCTTTAGGTCATCCAAGGTGCAGGTGAACACGCACGACTCTCCAGAAAGTGGGGCATGGTCTGATCAGCAGCACCACAGTCACACTGCGTGTTGGATGGGTCAGTAATTCCCACTTCGACAAATATTAGTTGAAAGCTTCGGTAGCAATATTTTATGAAAGAGAATTAGATCGGATACAATTAGTGAGTGCTAAAAGCATTCAATTTACTTTATAATTGAAATAGTAAATGCATTTAACGCTTATTGGATTAATCTTCGTTGAACTAATGGAAATGTCTGTGCTTAATTTAATTATGTAATATTGTCGAATTAAATTATTTTGTTAGAACAGATAGAAACAACTTTACATAATATACTCGCTAAATATAAATCTATGTATTTAAAATTCTCGTGTCGCTGTGTTAGTTGCCATACTCCTCCGAAACGGCTTGATCGATTTTTATGAAATTTTATATGTATATTTGATAAATCTGAGAATCGGTCGTAATCTATTTTTCATACCCCTAAGTGCTAAGGGTGGTCCACCCCAAACATTTATATGGCAAAACAACGTTTGCCGGGTCAGCTAGTTATCTATAAGACAATTTGAAAGTGTATACTATCCTAAAGATTATGAAGGCAGACAGGTAACCATCACTAAAAACCAAAATAATGAGTTACCTTACTAATGAGAGCTTGTTGATAAAAATCCTGGCTTAAAAAAAAATCAGCATGAAGATAGGTTTTTTTTTTTCTGTTTTTCCTTCCTCTTTACTCTTTGCTCCCCTTTGAATATGTATACTAATATTATACAGTAATATATACTAATATAATAAAGCTGAAGAGTTTGTTTTTCTATTTGTTTGATCTACCAGTCGGATTTGAAAAAATCTTTTTGCATTGTATAAGCCAATTCTTGAGGAAGGTTATTGGCTATTTAACATCATGCTACGACCTTTTTACATTTTTTCTCGGCTCTTAAGCCGAGAAAAAATAAGAATAAAGTCGGAAAGAATGCTTATCGAAAACGGCGGATGAAACCGCGGGGCACGACTAGTTTTTAGGGTTCCTGAATAGTTTGCGCGAGAGACACTTCCAAAGTGGTAAAATGTGTCCCCCCTCGCAACTTCTAAAACAAGAGAATAATAAAACTAAAAAAAATATAGGATGTACATTACCATGTAAACTTCCACCGAAAATTGGTTTGAACGAGATCTAGTAAGTATTTTTTTTTTAATACTTCATAAATCGTAAACCGCAATTTACCTGTCATTCAATGTTACTTGCTGCTACGGAACCCTTCATGGGCGAGTCCGACTCGCACTTGGCCGCTTTTTTTATAAAGTTAGATATCATGCGACTTTTCGTCACACGTGTGGACGGACCTTTATAAACGGTCGTTTTCTGGGTATTTAGTTTAATTTGACACTTGACCGTCTGACCATACGTGTGTGGGCGAAAAACTAGTATTTTACGATAATATCATGTTGATAGGTGTTTATCAAAAATAACGGTTGTTAAGGCTTGTATCGTGTCAAAAACAAATATTTTCTTGGACTGTTGTGTTCTAGATTTAAGACTTTGTGTACTTGACCTATTTGGTTGTTGGCGACATGTAACAAGTACTTACAACATGTGGTAGCAATCGGAACGGATAACAAAAAATAGGACATATTTTTTGGGAGCTTTAGTTTGACCTAAATTATCTGTAGGTACCTAGTACTTTTTGTATAGCTCGATAAACAATAAGAGATGCATTCATATATTGAATTTTTCACTCGCATAAGTCTCGATTCCGTGGGAATACCGGGATAAAAAGTATCCTATGTCCTAACCCAGGTCTACCAATGTGCCAAATTTTATCCAAATCCCTTCTGCCATTTTAGCTTGAAATCGTAACAAAGAAACTCATTTTCGCATTTATAATATTATTAAGTTAGGATTCAAATTATTCTGTTCAACAATTTTGGTTGTTACATTAACCAAATGGTGTATATGTAATTAATTGCGTAACCATAATAAGCTTTCCATCCGCCTCTTGTCGTGTGATTAAATTATAATGAGGGAATCCAACTAATGTAATGGCACATAGACTTGTGAGTAACATCCACAAACTTGGTCAAACCAATTCTTTACAACCAGCGCGTCAGCATTGACACCACTATCTAATAAAAAAACCAGTCAAGTGCGTGACAGACCACGCACAATTTAATGGGATGAATTTTATCCCAAGAACAAACTTGACATTGTAGTTGAAAATGTTCTCCCATACATTCCAACTGCAAATGTAAGTTTGTACGCACAATATTGAGAGATTTAATGTTATTTAATTAATTAAACACCATCACACTTCTTATAGGTTTTCCTGTAATCTATGAGTAAAGTAACATTCTCTGTATTTTTTTCAAAATATGGGCTAAGTAGTTTCGGAGATAAGGGGGTATGATAAATTTTATGTTACACGGTAGTTTGTAAAACATTTTTTTTTCTTTGCCCCCTAAAGTGACCCCCGTATTCAATATTCATTTATTTACGTTACACGTCCGTGTTTGGGTCACAGAAATACATATGTGTACCAGATTTTAATTCAATCGGTCCATTAGATTCGGGGCAAATTGGCTGTGACAGACGGACAGACAGACACGAGTGATCCAAAAAGGGTTCCGTTTTTTCCTTTTGAGGTACGGAACTCTAAAAGAAAAGAAGGACCTGAAACTCCATTCATCCATTCGTACTACACTAGTACAGTCACAGTCACAACAAACTTCACTGTTCAAGTACAACTAATAAGATTGAACAAACCAAGTACAATCAATATTCCAAGTTGCAATTCTGTCAAGTCGATAACGAAGCAAGAGTTTCCGCGTTCCCGTCGATCTATGCTAACTGATAAGAGTACGGCAAACAAGCCGAGAGAGCAGTATCGGACAACGAACCTTCGTACTTTACTGATATTTGTAAAGTACACGGTGTTGCGTAAATTCTGGTACAGACGAGTGCAGAAGTTTTAGACTTTAATTTTAGCATTGAAAATGCTTTTTAGATCGCTTCAGTAGGATAGCCGTTTCCAAGAAAAGTGCGACCGCCGCTAGCGTCCTCAATTATTAAGATAGAGAAATGAAAATGGTATCAAAATATGTATTACTGAAAGGGCTACAATATTCTAAAAAAATAAAATAAAATGTAAGTAAATTTTTTATTTTATTAAATAAAAACGCCATTTTTTATCGTTTCTTTTGGGACTTTTTTCAAATAGTCTTAAACTTCTCAAAAATCAAAAGAGGTATCAAAAAAATAAAAAAAAATATTCTGGAGTCAAAATGATACCATTCTGGTTTCGATTCAAATTCAAATACATTTCTTAATTAGGATAGGATAGGATTATAATTAAGGGTAAATGTTTACCGCTTTCGGAGACACCTTTTTGGTGGTTTCACATATTTCGTTTAACTCCTCTGATTTTTAAGTGCCTTAACCATGAGTTCTGTGGATTTTTTAGTCTGACAAAATTTTTGAACGCATCGTGTAAGCATGTAGATACCTACATGTATGTACTGCTATAATTTTCATAATAAGCTATGCTAGATTGAAAAAGAAACCAACTGAAACGGGAAAATAAAGAGAAGTAAACCACAGAAAAGGTGTGATGATGACATCAGACAGGTTGCTGGAAAGACATGGAGGAGAGTGGTCAGAGAGAGACAGGAATGTAGAAGGTTGGAGGAGGCCTTTGACGACTGTCAAACGGACATTTAAAATATAAACGCCAAATACGAGGCTAATAGGAGACAAACGTTTCTGTAAAAACATTACTTATTGCGGTCTAACTTTTCCTTAGAAAAAAAAACAACCGACTTCCAAAAAAAAAACACTACAAAGTGTAAAATAACTTTAAATTTCGGAAGTCGGTGTCTTTGGTTTAGAATTTTCGTTTTTTGCCACCGACATTGAAGTTATTTTTCACTTTGTAGCGTTTCATTTGGAAGTCAGTTGTTTTTTTTGTAAAACGTTTTTATTTTTCACTTTTTGGTTGTGGTACCTACCCCACACAAAAATTTGAATACCACTACCGTGTTATTGAAGATAATTCAAAAATCACCCCAGCAAAATTAACAAAATTTATATTGGACCACCACTGAAGTATGACCTACCAAACAAAAAAGAATCATCAAAATCAATTCACAATTGGCGGAGTAATCGCGTAACAAACATATTAAAAAAAAATACAGTTTTCTTGAGAACCTCCTCCTTTTGGAAGTCGGTTAAATAGGTTGGATACCTTCCTTAGTAATATAGAATAGTAGTGACAGTTCTTAAGTTTTGACTGTTCAACTTAGATCAATTACACATTACTTACTCAAGGATGAATTTGGACGCTATTTTTATTCCACTCTCGCGTTTGACTGTACCTAAAGGTGTACTTTTGGGCGCGATGTCTGCCCTGCCCTGCACAGTTCGGGACATTCCCATGCAAAATGTTACGAGAATGTCACAATTCTTTGATCGTATCCTAACAGACATAACATTAAGCCTGTATTTCCTCGAGGGGTAGGCAGAAGTGAATAGAACGTCCAACTTTTCACCCAAACCAAGTACAAAACTAGACTACTATTATTATTTAATGTAACAGGTTATGACATTGTCTTACTGATTAATTGTCTCAATTAAGTAATTGTAATTTATCGCTATTGAGAACATGTTGGGTAGGTAGCGAACGTATTATTTTATTGGGCTTATTGCGCATTAATACATTATATTAATATCCGTTCTCAATATCATGGTCAAATGTCTGTCTGTCCTACTCCCACGTAATTTTATGGGTTCGAATCATTTACTTATATTTGCATAACCTTAATTTATTTACCTTATTCTACAGAAACTGAAATCTTACTATTTACCATCATTTTAAATAATATGTAAGTCCAATATTTCGAATGGTAAAAATCTGTGTTACAATTAATATTATGTTTTCAAAAAAAACTTCAAGGTCAAGGTCCCATTTACAAATCGTTTGGTATCTGTCATCTGGCTTGTCTAATACGCGAATGAGTCAGCTCAAGATTAATTGTTGTAAAGCCAATTGGACTAAAGAATATTTTTTATCGTTCCTGTCTAAATGTCCAAGCGAAGCAACGGAGTACAACATTCATTTATCATTATCAGTCTGAAGTAGATTAAGCTGTTTGTTTTGGTTTGCTTTGAAAAATTAGGGTTAATTGGACTTAAATATTTTTGCAGTCGACACACTACACACACAACACACAGAGATGTAAATGTGGGAGAGAACATCTGACATCTTGGCTGACAGTACCAACCTCTCGGAAAATGGGTTGGTACTATCTGACGGCCAACTCTAGAACCGCGCGTGCTCATTAGTCAAATCAAATAGCGCGCGCTTCCCCGGCTTCCTGTTACACACTTCCGTCCCTTTTCACGAAATCACTCCCACAGGTTGCAGGAAACCGAGAGGAAAAATGTGTAACATCAAAATACTAAATGATACGATGTATCCATGCTGTAGCCGGAAACAAAAGCCTGGCAGGTCCAGAAAGAGGTGCAATTTTCAGGACTCCTATGCAAAATAAAAACAATGCAAAAGCCGAAAAGTGGAAGAAAGTCAAAAAGAAGAACCATACGCAAGTTAAATTTACATAGTACACATAAGATGTGTTCCAACTTAGTGGCGCTATTCCCAAATAAAATTACCGAACCCGAAACGCAGTAAAATTTATTCCCAGATCAGAATTTAAAGTGTAATAAAACCAGTACGTCGTACAAACGACAAAACTGACACATAAATAAAAGAGAGCATGTAAAACGGAGCCAGTTACATGTCCCTACGTGCTTGTAAGAGCGGAACGAAATTAAAATGCTCGCGATCGTTCGCAGCGCCATCTGTGCTCGGCTTTCGTTTGTTTGTGCAATTGTGTTTTACTCCATCCCGTCCGTCGTAATGTTTTTATCAAGCTCCGGGAAGCATTAAGGAAACTCAAACGAGTTATTAATGTGTGCATCGTTTATTAAATGTGGAAGAAGATGAATAATTTGTATACAATCGACCCTTTTTATTTGCTGCGTGTAGTCTTGCCATAGAGAGATGTGAACGTGTCGACCTCGGTAAGCATCGTTGCTGTTGCTTATTGTAACTACGAGTTTGTTTTTTTCAGGCCTGCAATCCAATTATGAATGGAAATAAGTGCAATTATCCTACGAAGTTATTAATGCCTTCCCGTTTACTCTCCTCCATTTAACACCACTTAGCCTTATAGTCAAACAATAAAACATTGATAAACCCTCCAACCGTTCCATCCACTAAACATTGTCTGCAGACAATAAAGTATCAGTGGCATATCTTCAATCCGTAAACAAAGTAGTAGTTCCAGTATTCATGTCGGTAACAAACGATTGAGTTCAGCTAATCGGCTGATCGGCGCAGCTACAAGTCAAATCCAGAAAAGTCGTGGTCGTCACGCTATCCCGTCGTAATGGGCCGGTTCTGCGTTGCATGTAGAATTGTTGGCCCTAGATGAGACAGAGGTATTAATTTTGTATTGGTATCTTTTTTTTTTTTTTGGCTGGGATATTATCAAATAACTTCTCTCGCTTTGGGCGGAGCGGGAGAGCGTGTCAGACTCTTACTGACTAAAACCCACCCGTGTTTTTTCGGTTGCCATGTTGCCGGGGACCACGATCGATTCGGACTTCTTCGCAACCCCGGCAGGCATCGGCCCTAGCGGACCCCGTCAATTCTTCTAACAACTCTTTGAGGCGAACGTGGAATACAACGCGCCGTCGACCTGGGATTGGTCCTTATCGGACGGCAAGCTACCCATTGTTCACCGTCCGCAAGCCCGGGCCTACGGGGTGGCCGGAAATCTGCCTGCGATTCCCGACGCCCAAGGCGTCTCCTCCTGCGGCGGTTTATATTGATATCTGACTTTAATATTCTTTTAAACTTTTTTCTACGTCGGTGGGTGGTAACACTTTGACTTGGAATTGGCCTAGCGTAGTTGTAGCGTTTCAACAGAAAATGAGGCCAGCTTATGGTTTTGTTACCCCTCACGTGCGGCTAGGGTTGCCAGGCCCAAAAATAGAAAAGCCGGACACAGATTCATATTTAGCCGGACATTTTACTTGTATATATTTGGCCAGATATGTCCGACAATCTATGACAGTCAACAACAACAATCTGACCCGATGCCTCATGTCTTGGTAAATGCCGACTTAGCACATTAAACATCCTTTCTCACCTAACTGATCATGAAAGAAGTATTAGTTAAGCGGAGCTTGATGATGTCATTACAATTTTTTGGGAATACTTAAGTAGCCTTTCCTTCCATGGGTAACGCAAAAAGTGAACCTGAACATCAGCATGTATCAATGTATGAGCAAATTTATATCTTCTGGTAATTATAAAATACGGTATAATATTTCTCGAGCCAAGTGTAGTAGCGATAACGACAAAATAATCTTGAGGGGCCCGAGATTAGGTGTAGAAAACTCTGCACGTAGGTCAAACATCAACAAAGATTTGTATCAAGTACTTTCATATTATAAGTAATCAAATAAACCCTACTATTGCGTAATGGCCACAAAAATAAGAAAGAAAGAAAGAAAAATAGGATTATTTGTCAACAGAAACACGTGCATACAAAAAGACAAGAGTAATCAGAAAACACCAAAATAAAGTATATAAGAAATCAAGAGCATAAAACAGAAATAGTTGGCAGCTGCACGACATGACTGTGACAAGAAGGCTTCCACTCAGCATGATGCTGTGCTATGGGTGGACCCACAGCACAGCGCTGATTTTCAGTGGTCACCCGAAAAAGAAGTACGGAAATCAAGTCAGGTTCAATGATTTGTATAATGTAACAAAAAAAGAAAAATAACAAGAATAAAGTTAACAAAGAATATTTATAATACTTGGAAAGTTTCCAAAAAGGAGGCTATAATCACTACAATTTATGTAACTCTGTTACACCACATCCATTCACCTGGTTAAAATGGTACCGCAAAGTAATTAAGATTTTAGGTAAACGATTACAGAATTTAGACATGTCAGGTTTTACCATTAGTCTCTTACTTGTGCAAGTTGATAAACTGTAAGCTTATAATGGGGATGCGAGGACCGAGCTCAATTACAAACAAGTCGAGAGGCCTATGTCCAGCAGTGGACATAGTGATGATGATGATGTCCAACAGTGGACTGCCGTAAAATAGTAAATCCTTCGTCCATGAAATGGCTAAATTGACTGAAATTGCAACAATCACCGTTGGTGTAAATGCTGATATAATCCCCCAAATTCTCCTGAAAACCCAGGTGATTTAAAGAGTCAGGCTAATTGTTTTTTTTTGCATGTGCTTGTCATATCCATACACGGAACATTTCTAGACAAGACAATGCTTTTGTCTATCCCGCCCTTTCTCCAAATTTTACAAAAACAGAGGGTTTCTTTCTTTTTTTTTTGTAATTTTCAAATAACTTCTCCCGCTCTGGGCGGAGCGGGAGGGCGTGTCAGACTCTTACTGACAAAAACCCACCCGTGTTCCTTCAGTTCCTTTCGGACAATAACGACACACACGGAACCTTCTTCCAATTCTAAAGACGACAAACACCCACAGAAGCTTACAAGCTCCCCAACAACTTTTTGTGGTCCTAACCACGTAAAAAACCTTAAAAACAATTAAGATCTCAGTTCTCGATAAAAAGATTTAGATATGCAAGCTTTCGACATCATTTAGCAACTTTATTTCTGCGTTGCGGTGCGGAGTACCGGCATTTATCAGTCGCTGTTTATCGTAACGACTTCGCGCTTCGGTACTAGGAAGCGAACACGTGCCCGGTAAGTATCCTGTCTATTCACCTACTATTTTAGTATAGAATATGATAATGATACTGTGTTTATTGAAGACCTGGCTTCAAAATATAGCGGTGAAGGATGTTGTTTGAGTGAATTAACCTAATTCGTTGGAGAAAATAGGCTGTAATATGAAACACAAAATGAGGGGAGACCGAAAAGGAACGTTTTTTGGAAGGAAACTTCTCGAGTTCTAATTTATGTTACCAGAAAACTTACAAAAAGTCTGTCTACGGCAGTAAGCTATTTTATCTAGTCTTTTATTTGAATTGCAGGGAAAATAAATTCTATTAGTAGGCACCACAGGAGTTGTTTTTAGTAGTACTTAGAGCAGTAATACTTGTAACTTTAATCCGATTTTATGCGTCTAGCAATTGCATAGAGAATAATCGAAACTCGTTTAAACGCCAAGGATTGACCGGCAGGAGTAACGATTTTTCGAAGAACAATCTATTTTTACCGCTGGGAAATAGTTATCCTGAAATGATGCACATAAATGCGTTTTATGTCGGTATCATTACGGACGATCTTTTAGAGATTAATGTTCAAATGAATTGTAAATTGATTTTGTAATGATCAGTCCATTATAGGCGAAATTCTCGAGAGGAATGGCTTAATTTTCTGATATAATGGATGGCGTAATAGTTAATTCACGTCTCTATGTGGCCATAGAGGATGAATCAATTATTTAAAAACTATCTCTTTATAAATTACCCAACCAAAATACCAAGGCACCATAAATTATAGGAGAACTTCCTCAAAACTCCTTCACAACAATCAAATCTCACTCTGCTAAGATGAACAAAAGTACCAGGATGTCATAAAGCAATAAGAGGAGTTCTTTACCCCCGCATCTAAACAATAACCTGCATTACTGTCTGCACGTTGTTCACACGAGGGATACGATGATCCGAACACGTGTAGCGTGTTCCCACAGATGATGTATGCGGGCGCATTCACTCTGGATACCCCTTCGATGTGTGTAAAGGGTATATTATGTTTCGGAAGTCGACTATTAGCGGCACGGTTAGACAAGAGTACGGTTAGGTCTGCAGTAGCTGTAGATAAGCTAAAAGCTCTGCATATCGACAGCTATCTTCACAAGTCGTAATCTCGAAAAATTATGCTATTATTAACATTCTGAACGCTTTTTGCGTAGTCTTTCTATACTTACTAATCCTACTATATAATATTATAAATGTGAAAGTTTGTGTGTTTGTTACACAAACACGCAAAAACGGCTGAACGGATTTGAATGAAATTTGGCAAACAGGTAGTTTTTAACCTGGATTAACACATAGATTACTTTTTATTCCCATATTCCCACGGGATTGGAACTTATGTCGATAAAAGCGTGGGGCTATCGGCGTTTCTAGTAATAAAATAAAGCTGAAAAGTTTGTTTGTTTGGACGCGCTAATCTCTGGAACTATCTATACCAGTCGGATTTGAAAAAATATTTTTGCATTTGATAGCCCAATTCTTGAGGAAGGTTATAGACTATTTAACATCACGCTAAGACTCTTAGGAGCCGAGCAAAAATATAGAATATTAAACGAAAACGAAGTAATTGCATGGGCTGGCCATGTGATGTGATGTGGTGAGTCGGGGAACAAGGAATTTCACGCAGACGAAGTCGCGGGCAGAAACTAGTACTTAAAGTATTGCGAAGTTATAATCTTTAAGTACTTGGGCAATCCTATTCATCAAAGTCAAACTGTCATCATCAATTGATCAATCCCAGGAGTAATCAGGTATCTATTAGTACAAAATGTAGTTTAAACTGCCATATATGTTACAAAGTCCGCAATTATCTAAGCCTTTAGGAAATATTGAAATGACTAGTTAGTCCCAAATACGGTCAAATTAATGATCGTATTTGGCCATCTCTCTTGAGTGCTATATGTATGTATATTATGTTTAGTTAACCTTACATCCGAACATTCGATAATGTTTATAAAACTTCTGAAAATAATTCACGGTTTTAAACACCTTTACTAAATTAGGTACATTTTTAATGAAGAACCTAAATGTCCCCTAAAAAACAAAAAGGAAACTATCTTTTAGAGTTGTCAAATTAAGTTCAAGTAAAAATTCTAAACAGATTCAGAACCCTGGATGCAGCCCAAAAAAACCTGTTATTTCTTATTTATATCTTTCTCAATTTAAACATTTAAGTAAAACATCAAGTTCTCATATTTATAAAAGTTACTTTTAAACTTAAGAACGCACCGAGCGTTTGCCTTTGTCTCTGGTGCCGATTCCCTTGTTCACAAACTAAACTGAATTTAAGTTCAGTGCATCTTTTTCTTTAAATTTTATTATGAAAAGGACAGAAGATAAATTTTAGTTTAGTCCTGTCAAATTAATCAGCGCTTGACGTAAATTGACGTAATTTTAGTAGGCAAGTTTTTAATCACGTCTAAACTTGTATGGAGTAGTGACAGGCGCTGATTAATTTGACAGGACTAAACAAAAATTTATCTTCTGTCCTTTTCTTAATGAAATAGAAAGAAAAAGATGCACTGAACTTAAATTTAGTTTAGTTTGTGAACAAGGGAATCGGCACCTCTGTCTATTTCTTTACGTGTAAAGAGTAAAGAATATAACCACACTTTTGCACTTTTTCAATGTTTTTCATTATTATAAAACATCGCGCATAAACGCTCAGTTATCTATGAACTTTATTTTAGTAAATTAAGTAATCATAAAATAAAATTACTTATTTACATTAAAAAAGTAGGGAAATAGAAGAAAAAATTACTCGATAATAGGTAACTTTGCCCCCTTAGGTAATGATTAGCGTCAGTTTAACCCATAAATATAGAGAATGGACTGAGCGTTAAGTTGTGCAGTGAATACAGACTGAAAAGTACGAGAGAGACAAAGCGAATTTGCGGCCAGTAGTTGTCTCTTTAGTACCATAGATATTGGCCGCACAGTCGGTTTGTCTCTTTCTAGAGAGTGCAGTTTTGTGAGGCTAATGCTCAGTCCAATTCTCTACGTCTATGGTTTAACCATACATTCTTGACGTTTAAACATCTCTTAACTGCGCTAAAGTAGCCCGCGAAATTAAAATTTTCTTCCGTTACTTGCAATTTGCAGGTCAGTGTCAGGTTGTATGTTGATTAAAATGTAATTCGCGACCGTAACAAATATGGCTTTCCAGAATTATAATCATTAGAATCCTTATGTTAGAAAAATCCTAAATGTCATGATTTCATGAAATAGTCTTCTTCTTCTTTTAGTGTGGTTTGTGATTGTGTTTTAAAGCCGTCCATAGGCCTCTGACTTCGCTTCACATGCCGTCGAAAAATATCAAAAAAATCATTCAATAGGATGTATTATGAAGTATGAACTCAGATTTTTATGATTATAACTGTATTAATAAATATTTCATAGTTTATGGCCGCGAATCATATTTAGATCAACGTTGTATGTTGATCATACTGGCCTGCAAATTGTAAAAAACATAACAAAATTTTAATTTCGCGGGCTACTCTGACGCTTTCATCTTAATTACTAAATGAGAAATTGGCTAAACTAAACTTAAGCTCACTTATGTGTAAACGTTGCTAAGGCTTGTTTCATAGCTGTCCGGGAGACCCGTGCGGCCCGCCCATACGGGCTCCGGGAACAGAGACACACGTGAGACGCTAGAACATTGTTTCACAGCGACGCGGATTGATCCGTATGCGACCTGCTCCAGGTAGAGCCAGTGCAACGCTAGCAACCGTACCGTACTAACTCCCTCGCTTCAGAGTACTGCGGGCGCTACCCGTACGGGTCTCCCGTGAGCGGGCGGCCCGTGAGGATCTCCCGGACAGCTGTGAAACCAGCCTTAGCAACATTTATATACAGGGTTATTGGTGATACGTCGGCAACCCGTTAAGGGGTTATATCATTTGCAACCAAATTACCCCTGATGACCCCTATGCCAATGTTAACCATTTTCGAGTAATTTGACATTTTTATTTATTTTATGTATGAAGTAAAAATATAAAATGAACCCAATAACCCTGATATACAGGGTTAATGGTTATACGTAACCATTTTCAACTAATTTAAGATTTTATATTTTAAAATGCATGAAATAAAAATTTAAAATATAACCAATAACCCCAATGATAACCAATACATTAAAAGGATGTAGGAGGCGTTATTTACAACCAAATGAAGCTAATCGACTCCTGTCAATAATATTTGCGTAATTTGACATTATGTATTTTTACTTTACACATTTTAAAATATAAAATGTCAAATTACTTGAAAATGGATGTCATTGGCATAGGGTCATCAGGGGTAATTTGGTTGCAAATGAGAGGTCATTTGCAACCAAATTACCCCTGATGACCGATGATGATGCGTCATCAATCCGTTAAGGGGATGTAGGAGAGGCCTACATCCCCTTAACGGATTGCCGACGCATAACTAATAACTCTGTATAAATGAGCTTAAGTTTAGTTTAGCCAATTTCTCATTACACTTGAGTGAAACTTCAATTTATTAATCTCTTTCCCAATCCCTATTTAGGTCTTACCAATGAATTTTCCTCCAATATGTATCGAGCTAAACATTTTCAAAGGCGTGGGTGTAACCGTTAAACGATATTTATGTTAGTGATTTCCAGTCAGGGTTAATCTTTGTCCTCAAAAGGGCTTAATGTGATCCGACCTACTTTAATTTGGGCTCCAAATATCTTTGTGATGGAGGTTCGGTTTGAGTTTCGAGTAGCTGACAGTTTGTTTACAAGTAAGTTTAGATAATACCTATACGTCAAAGGAAAGTTATGTAATGGACCTTGATAAGCAAAGGGTTGTATTTTCTAAATGCCAATAAGGACTTAGGCTTTGTTGGTCCTTATCCGTAGATTGCTGAATATGAGTCATTGCATGTCTTAGACTGTATGCCTCCTTAGGAACTCAATTTAAAAGGTCCCATTAAAATAGATGGACAAACTTTTAGAAATCATTCAGACTACCAAAATAAGGACAATCGTAAAAAAAAAACGTGTGGCACTCGGGGACTGCCGCATTAAAGCTATTGCATAGCATTTGTAACCTCCATACTTCCTATTTGTCAACGCTACACTTGGGATGATGACGTGATGACATAAAACAAAAATTACGTTCCCATGACAACATAACGTTGTCATGGGAACCGTCATTACATGGTAGGCGGAGTGGGGGGTGTTAGGTTTTATTTTCGTTACGTTACGGAATTTCTTGATTCGGTCGCCGCGCTCAAAGCCCGCGATAAAAGCTATGCAATAGCTTAAAAATATATTAGAAAAACGCATTAGATACCTACTTAAAAGAAAAAACTTCTGCTAACGAAAATACACTAAAAATGTTGGTTAATTATTTTATGTCAAAACAAAATCACTTTAATCAGTGTTTTTTTTTGCTTGTGTATCTTTGGTTAGACGTGCTGAACGCTATGTTAAAATTTGTCCATCTATTTTAATGGGACCTTATATATTATAACAGTGCGGTTGGTGTCAAACTCAAGTCCTAACCCACCAACACCAACTTTCGACTTACACTGTTTGTCCACCGCACCATGAACAGGACGTCAACGAGAAACGAGATTACGCGGCCATAGTAAACTAATATTATTTATCTATTTTCACATTTATGGTAAGTGTAACTAATAAGCTAAGCCCCACAAAACCGTAGTAGTGGTTTGATTGTGGGGTCGGTGAGTCTCTATACACTCAATAAACTTTGTACTTAAAACTAATTATTATTTATAGGTAGCAACTTTAACATACTTCCAAATAATAGTTTTTATATTTATTTTTAAAACGATTTTTGCTCAATTCACTTCTTATGTCTGCTGGCAGACTGTTCGAATGTACTGTCGCTACTTCGGCGTCGTCATCTCATTCACGTTGACGTCCCATTCACGGTGCGGTGGACAAACGACCTTACGATTATAATTAATTTCAAGATCAGCGTCCAATATCAATGTTAGCAAAATCAAACTGCTATGAACATGGGTAGGGATGTAAAACGGTAAAATTACTCTGGTGTAATAAGGCAAAAAAAAAAAAAATTACGTAATTTACGGTATTTTACGGTAAAATATGGTAATTTTCGGTAAAAACGTATTAAACGTACTCATACAGGCAAACCCACTAAAACACTACAAATACGGAAGAGAAGAGGACAGCACAAATTTAAATTTAAAACTTCAGGACTGGTCAGGGAAAACTCCGTTCATGACCATAAAATACCCGTATTTTACTAGCGTTTTCCGTAATATTACGTAATTTTGCAACCTTAAACGTCAAGTCTACAAAACCTACTCGATTTCATTCCATATCAACCGAGTTCTATTCATGTATGGGGAGAGAAAAATAAAAGAAAATCGTTGGACGCATGCGATGAGATACGCAGCCTTGTTATCGGTTGTCTTGTTATCTTCAGATATCGAACAGATCTCCAATTTACCACCTCATCATGGAAATAAAGAGATTTCGCAGATGTGCGGTATACCGAAGCGTGTAAGATTTATGTACTGTATTTCTATTTTCTTAATGTCCCTCGGCAAACTTCGTGTTTCGTCAGTTGTCGGATTTCTATCAGTTGCCCTTTGCACTTGGTGCATACCGGACATTCTCAATTGACTTTGAAGTATACATAGTTGTTAATAGTCTTTTAAAAAACAGGAGGAAAGCTGCTAAAGTCGCAGGCACGAGAGATAGGAAAATAGCTTTACAGCTCTATATAGTTCACACGGAAATCAAAACAAAACAACAATAAAGTACTTAGTTCTGAATTCAAATGATAATACACGATAAATCTAATAATTGATGGACATGAAAATTAGCTTTCGTCTGTATTCGGAAATCCGATGATACCACAGGGATATTAAGAAAATAGAAATACTGTACTCGATATCAAGACCCGATTGACAACAGTTTTCCTATGGCGTATTTTGACCTATTTCTAGCAGTCTTGAAAAGCTGGTCATTGTTGGCAATACCGAGGGAAAGAGAGCACGAGGCCGGTCGCCAACACGATGGTCCGACCAAGTAAAAGAAGAAACATCCTCAAGCTTATTTCAGCAGGTGGTGATGGCAACTTGGGACTGCAGTCGATGGAGGCAGATTGTACGCTTAAAGAGGTCCAGTGATCACGATCCTCAGTAATGAGGGACGGATTAGAGAAGAGGTAAGGTTACAGCTTGGTGCGGCTCATTATTGTGGTTTGTTGAAAATCGACCCTTTAATATTGCAGGATACGTGACTGAATGTCTACTGAAAAGCTTTAAAAGAATAACGTGATATTTCGGCATTAAAAGATGCGTAAACGTTCTGAATTCAAAAATCCGCCAATGGTGAAATTCATGGTCACCATGTAAAGTGAAAAACAACTATGTTTTATCTATTACTTCACTAATTAGAAGATATTACAAATTAACTTGTGACATGTCCGACGATAATATATCTTGTTACAGGATATTCACATGTTTAGAAAACGATGATAAATTGTTTCTCATGTTTGAAAATAATTAATTAATTGCACATGCTTATTCACCACTGCTTCACTTTCACTTCCGGGAGCATTTAATCTGGTTCACTTTTGGCTTAGTGCGTTGGTCCAAGTCTAAGATTTCTCTAAATTCAATCGTAATAGAGATGGTCTTGAAAACATCCGCTAATAGGACCAGTCCATAGACCACTAGATGATTGAATTTAGGGGATCGGATCGGGTGATTATTGAAAATTAGCGATGTGCTGCATAGCACAGCATCATGCTGAGTGGAAGCCTTCTTGTCACAGTCACGGGCGTGCAGCTGCCGACTATTTATGTTCTGTGTTCATAAGACGTATTTAAATCTGTTTTTATTCAGTGTATTATTCGAGTTATCTTATCTTTTGTATGCCATGTTTCTGTGACAAATAAATGTATTTTTCTTTCTTTTACACACGGCTACACATCAAGTGGCTACACGGCTACACATCATTTCCAGTTTATGCTGATCTCGCATTGTGTAGGATTTCCGTACCATGCGAGGTCAGCTTATACTGGAAATGTATAGCTTGATATGTGGCCGTGTGTACTGTAAGGTTTTATCACGAGATGCAACCTCATGCTGTACAGGCTGGCAAGAATGCGAACAATCTGACAGGATATACCTATTCAAATTAGGATTTATAATCGTTTTCACTTGTTGATAAAAAAATGATGGTTTTTTAGCCCCAGCCACCGCTCGCGTGTGTGTCTTAATAATGTTATACTTAAGAATTAAATATGAAGCTGTTCAAGCAAGAGTTCTTTGATTTACACACTGTCCCGGGTACCGCAGCCAAGGTAGTGGCTACAGTGCCTACATAATATACCTGTTACCTACATATTAATCAAATTATACATAATTATAGGATGATTACTGGGACTCGAGCACCCTTTTTATGAAAGGCGATAACACATTGTAATTAATCCTAATGTTACTAATTTTACTTGTAACAAGAGCACACATCTACCTTATTTGATCCATCAAAACAAAAGCCAATAGAAAAGTTCGGAACACTCACAGTCCTGAACCTTACTATGTATAATAAAACACAAAAAGTAGGGTAGTAACGGACAAGGGACGATAGTTGGTAAACTCAATTTATGGGAGTTATTTCGGCTAGAGCGGACATTATCTAGTTCGGACGAGCCGAACATTCGCCGCTGGTTCGGATAAATTGCCAATTTTGACTTACACCCCCTTTCCACGGTGACATATTACCGATTTCTGGCGGAATTGATTTAGGATTTGAAATATCAGTTCGGTGTCTGCGTATATAAAGTGGATTATCTTTTGGTAGTCAGGGTCTGTAAGTAAGTTTGTTAATAGTAGTGTAAAATACGAGTAGTATGTATGATTTACCAAATGACGAAGGGCAGTTACATTTGTTGTGTTAATTTTGACTTAAGTATACCCCTTTCCACGATGACGTAATGTTACCGAATTTTTGCGGGATTGATAAATTTTATGTTTTTTAATTATATTTACTCATATAATTTGTTGTATAGTTGCATTACATTCTAATTACTTACTGTTTGTTGTTTTACCTATTGTGGTGTATAGTAATTTTATTCTAGGTGCATCGTCTTCACATATAATAATTATTTAACTAATGTCCGTACACATACAAACAATTGTAAAACATTTTAAAAGAGTAACGGTGGAGTTTCTGGCCCATTCTTCTCCATACGAAAACTACTTTGGAAGAGGCGACTAGAATCAATTTTATTGTTTTGTAAATTTTGACGTTCAAAAGTGCCATACATGGGCCTATTTGAAATAAATGATTTGACTTGACTTTGTTTATTTTTATTTTGTTACCTACATAATTAATAAGTATAAATCACTGAACCTGAATTGGTTTCCGCACGTCTTTTTCGGGTGACCACTGAAAATCAGCGCTGTGCTGTGGGTCCATAGCATGGTATCATACTGAGTAGAAGCCTTCTTTGTTGTCCATGACGTGCAGCTGCCGACTATTTCTGTTTTATACTCGTGATTAAATATTGATCTATATTGTTTAATTTTTCTGATTACTCTTATGTTTTTGTATGCACTTGTGACAAATAAACCTATTTTTCTTTCTTATTCTGTATCAGTTCGGTGTCTGCGTATATAAAATGTAAGAGCGTTTATGAAGTGGCTTAAATATTAGGCTGTTTTTTAGTAGTCAGGGTCTGTTAGTAAGTTTGTTAGCAATGGCTGAGTGTATGTGAGATTGATGAAATGATGAAGGTAAGCTGCATTCATTGCGCCAAAACAAAGTGTCGTAATAGTTAGGCACTAAAATAAGTTTACTTTGAATGCTGCCGCATTTGCGTCTATCGTGACGAAGCAACGCGTGCCGAAGCTTCGTATGTTTTGCTCGCTAAAAAGTTAGCGCGCTAAAACCTTTTTATGTACCCGGGCGATAAGTGCTAGGCAGCCTGAACTATCACGACGATAGCTGATAATGGTTGGTCACATCTGCGTGTATCGTATCACTGTGCGAAGCTTCGTCACGATAGACGCAGATGCGGCCCTAGCAAAAATATTGAATTCAGCTTCAGTACTAAAATGACAGAACGCGTCAACTATGAAAACAGGAACAGTTCATTCACTGCTAAATTCATATCCGAAAACTAGAGGAGCGTACGGTAATTAAATATTTTAGATTCATAATAAAACCTTTATTGTTATAATTAATGGTTCAACCATCGATTTTAAATATAATTTTGTTTTATGCCGTGGCAATAAAATGTTCATAAAACTGCTGTTGAAAAAACATTTGTGTCTCCTTTTGATCGGCAGTCGGCTCCATAATTGCTTTTACGACTGCCATATTTTTAAATTAGGGTTATGAAACTGCTTACAAGCTTTTAAAAACGTAATTAGAGATGTACGAAATCTGGCCAAAGACCACACCGCGATCTTAAAACCAAAGTTTTCTTTCAAGTTTGCCTTTAAAAAAAAAAACAACCGATTTCAAAAAAAAAAACACTACATAGTGAAAAATAACTTTAATTTCGGAACTCGGTGTCTTTGGTTTTGAATTTTTGTTCTTTGTCACCGACTTCCGAAATTAAAGTTATTTTTCACTATGTAGTGTTTTTTTTTTTGAAGTCGGTTGTTTTTTTTTTGTAAAAAGTTTTTATTTTTCACTTTTTAGTTGTGGTACCTACCCCACACACATTCGAATACCACTACTTGCTATGTAAATAACAGTGACAAGAAGTTATCATATCATCTACATACTAAGTGGGAAAAAATACGTATAATTGAAGCTAACTCAAAAACTGCCCCAGAAAAGTTAATAAAATTTATATGGGACTACCTCTGAAGTATGATCTACCAAACAAAAAAAGAATCATCAAAATCTATTCATAATTGGCGGAGTAATCGCGTAACAAACATACAAAAAAAAAAAAAAAACATACATACGAATTGAGAACCTCCTCCTTTTGGAAGTCGGTTAAAAAGCCAGATGCTTGCCATGGGATTAATAAGTACATAGTTACTGTGTAATAATACATAAACTATACAGGTGGCAAGGCATGACGTGCAACCTGTACCATGAATTCAGTAGATACACATGATTCTGGACCCCAGAAGTTGAAACTTTTCATCGGTTATTTAAAAAAGCAGCCAAGTGCGAGTCGGACTCGCCCATGAAGGGTTCCGTAGCAGCAAGTAACATAATATAAAAGTTCTTTAATTGAGTTGATTGAATGAAAGGTAAATTGCAGTTTACGATTTATGACGTATTAAAAAAAAAACTACTTACTAGATCTCGTTCAAACCAATTTTCGATGAAAGTTTACATAGTAATGTAACATCATATATTTTTTTCAGTTTTATCATTCTCTTATTTTAGAAGTTACAGGCGGGGAGGGGGCACACATTTTACCACTTTGGAAGTGTCTCTCGCGCAAACTATTCAGTATAGAAAAAAAACATAATAAAACCTCAATATCATTTATGAAGACCTATCCATAGATACCCCACACGTATAGGTTTGATGAAAAAAAAATGTTGAGTTTCAGTTCTAAGTATGGGGAACCCCCAAAATTTATTGTTTTTTCTATTTTTGTGTAAAAATGTTAATGAGGTTCACAGAATACATCTACTTACCAAGTTTCAACAGCATAGTTCTTATGGTTTCGGAAAAAGTGGCTGTGACATACGGACGGACAGACAGACAGACATGACGAATCCATAAGGGTTCCGTTTTTTGCCATTTGGCTACGGAACCCTAAAAACGAGCAAGCCTTACAATAGTCACATATGATGTGTAACATCTGACATCGCACCTTGGTAATAAGCAACTTCGTCAAGGTCGTTTCTGACGGCCAACTCTAGCACCGCGCGCGCTCTTTGTTCAAATCAAATAGCACGCGCTCTCCGGCTTCCTGTGATATATTTCTGTTTCTTTTCACGAAATCACTTCTACAGATTTGATTATTTAGTTTTTTTTTTATTTTAATTTTAATTGCAAGAAAGCGAGAAGAAAGATATTACACATTAAAAAAAAAATGCTATTCCATACATTAACCGTGTAGGTGCGCTGCGTATGCACTTTTGTAGGAAACAGCAGTTAAAAAAAAAATAACCGACGAAATATTTCAACGCAGGGGATTCAGAATCAATCTACGGTAACAGGTTTTGCGGCCTTACACATTGCAGGTATAGCAAGAAGTTTGATAGAACATGTCAGCTCAGTTTTTTTAGATTTTCTTTAACTTTGAATCTAGGACGCTTAGAGTCATGTCTGCAGCACAGCTTAAACGATACTAGATTGTAAAGTGTAAAGTGGTAGGTGCTTCCCCTATGAAGTATTTCTTTATCATTTTCTAATTCCATGCTACCATATCATTATTCTAATGTCATTATTCATTATCTTTAATAACACTGTAAAATTTTAATTTTAATAAATATAGTAGGTAGTAGGTACTATCATTTTTAATGAAGACATTATATAGATCACGTAATGTTTAATCACGTAACTGTAAACATTGACATAATTAGAAGTTAGCCCGCACCGATCGTAGAGCGTTCTAAGTCAATATTATTATTGCAGCTGTTACTTTAATGAACACTTGTATGACTATGTTTAGAGTTGCCTTAGTATATTCATTTCATTCAGAAATTCGCCCTTTTTTAAACGCCAAAAGTCACAAAAGACGGCACTCCAAAACGCTCGTTCATCGCCACTTCCAATCCCCGATCATATTTTGAAAAGGTGGATCATTTAAACGAGGTGCATTTGGTGCATTGAAATTGCCCCCAAGTGTGCCCAGTTGGCACACTCTAGGCAGTTAGCTCCGGTGCTGCCTTGCTGAATAGCATAAGGGCCTGAGTTCGATTTCCAGTTCAGACAAAGGGTTATTGAGTTTTTCCATCAGGAATTTCAAAGTCCTGGTTCAAGGTCCAGTTTAGATTGGTGCCCGGTTGATGGCAAGAGGCTCGCCCTACATAACTGGCAAAATGTGGGTGTACTACTCTACCTAACCCTTTGGGGATTACAGGAGTGACATTATCTATTACTTATAGAACGTACCTATTATGAAGGAAGAGAGTGACGTTATCTGTTACTATGAACGTATGTACCATCGAAGAAACGCATACCTAAGCAGTTTGAAAACAAAATCCCGTGCACACAACCCTTTTTTTTCGTAGGAAAGCGTTACTATATCGGCCGAGCGCTGCAAGCAGAAATAGTCCTTACGGTGTATAGTTATGCGTTTCTTCGATGGTACCTATATGAAGGAAGACTATGTGTAATGTCTGGTTAGATATTGTATAGAGCTAACAATCCTTCTATGTAGTCACACTAATATTATAAAGGCGAAAGTTTGTGAGAATGGATGGATGGATGAATGGATGGATGTTTGTTACTCTTTCACGCAAAAACTGCTGAATGGATTTGGATGAAATTTGGCACACAGATAGTTTATAATCTGGATTAAAACATAGGATACTTTTTATCCCGATATTCTTACGGGATCGAGACTTATTTGGGTGAAACCGCGGGATGCTGCTAGTAATTATTAAGCTTACTATTTGCCTCGTGCATCCACGAGCTACCTTACTTTATAGAGCACTTTCAGAACTATTGCGGAAATTCATTATCTGAGTCCCCTTCTTTATGGTATTATATTATTATTTTATTGATCACAAACCAGGTTGTTAATATATTAAGTGGGACGGTAAAGGTGCAGTGAATAACAGTTATTAGTTTCAGTAAATTAACATGATTTGTTACTGCTGCAATTTATTTATTTATAACCAGTGTCGTTAATCCTGGTATTGGGTCTATTTGGCACAGCCGTGAGGCACACAATTGTATTTTAAGTTTTGTCTGTTTTTTTATTTTGTATGAATACTGTGTAGGTACCTTAGCCTGGGTCAAATAAATTTATTTTCTTTATTGAAGTGAAAATTTCTTTAGGCGCGTTGGGCATTTTTGAGATGGGACTAAACTATTGATTTCGCGACACTGTGACGACACCTCATTTTTGTAAACGCGTTTGTGCTCTTTATTTATATTACGTTACGTATCAATGTTCTATGCAAGTATTTTTAGTTGAAAGGTTTTGTAAACGCGATTGTACTCTTTATTTATATTACGTTACGGATCAATGTTCTATGCAAATATTTTTACTTTAAAGGTTTCGGAAGTATTCTTTTGTGTAAACGCGATTGTGCTCTTTATTTAGATAATGTTACCGACCAATGTTCTATACAAGTATTTTTCTTCCACCAAGGCGATCTTGTTCAAGTTTTCACTTCTGTCAGCACCTCCAGAGGGCCACCCAATTTTTTTTTCTTTATTTCTTTTTTTTTTCTTTCCGCAACTTATAACTAGAGTTATTGGAGCGAGTCAAAAATATTAAAGAATGGTTTAAAATAGCGTTGAATATTAAAGTTTGGATTGTTAAGGTGGTTTGACTTGCAGATAAGCTTTTAAATCTATGTTGATGTAGGTTCTTTCTGAAATGGCGATGGGATCATGGCCATCCTCAGAATAAAAGAAGCCATTTTACTACTGCAACTCCTGAAAGTCAGAATCAAGTGTCACCACTTGAGTCTGGCATTCATCTGGCTGTGATTCCACCACAAAAGCACCGAGGCACCGATGAAACAGAGTATGGTTGCAGTCTGTAGAGAGACCTACCTAAAGCCAAGAGAAAGGTCTCGTTGTGGAGTTTTATCTATTATATAGACCAGTATCAAACCCCAAAATATAAAATAAAGAAAAAACCAAAACACAAAAAAGAAAAACTTGAGGGAAAGTATGCGTCAAATCCACGCAAAATGGCCATCGCGCTCGGCAACCATACCTTACACGATCAAAAACTAGATAAGACAGTCTCAAACCAAGATCCAATGTTACCAAAGTTAATTTCGTTTTATTAGCCATCGAAGTGCACGGTAACTGTTTGATCGCTGTCTCGGGACACAATCTTGCGCACGTCAGTAGATTAGCCCAAGTGTTCCGCGCTGTAGACGTAATTGCCGGTACCGAGTGGGACAAGGCTATAGTCATTATACATCTGGAAGAGAAACAAAAGAAGTTCCACTTCTAATGCCTTTTACATTGCCTTTAAGGCTACCTGTTCACTTGAGCGGAGCGAGGTAGCGGAGCGGAGAAATGTGCCAATATTAACCAATAAGAGCAGAGTTTAGATTCTATTGGTTAATATGGGCACATTTCTCCGCTTCGCTGCCTCGCTCCGCTCCAGTGGACCGGCAGCCTTACACACACAACGGACACAGAACAGAACACAGAACGGATGACCGATGAGGCCAAAAAGTTATTCAGTGACGACCGCTTACCAGAACTGCGGTATGGATAGCCTACAAAGTAGACCGTCAACTTTGTAAAGGTCGCGGGAATGCTAGATGCGGAATCTACAGGATTAGTTGTTGTGGCGATGCTTGAGTGAGGGCTATGTGCAGCAGTAGATAGAAATGATTTAAGCTGATTTATAATAACTCCAAATGCCGACGGCGGGCTCTAGATTTCTGTGCATGTTCGTTCACGCTTACACCACGTAATTGTGTCAAATAAAACAGGAAGTGACTGTCCCCAAAACTTAGCACCACCCCTCTAATTTTCGCGTACCTCTCGTAGGGTAGTTTCGTTTCGATTTAAACTTCTGAACATGTCGGCATTTTAGGTAGGTTACGGTTAATGGTGAAAGCACCACTAAAGTTGTTTCAGGACGGTTTTATAAATTCATCTATGTTCCTTATGGTACACATAATGCTGATAAGGTTAAAAAGAGTTAAGGTTCTTTTTGTTTCATTGCATTAAGATTCTATTATGCGAGGGTTTTTTAAGAAAGCTATATTTTAGAAAGGCTTTCCTTTAAAATGAATCCTGAATATTCAGGATTTTTATTTTGAAGTAAATAATAATAATCAACATGGCCTGATTTAGAACCTAGGGTTTAATTATCCTTAATGGACCATGCTTATTCAAATTCAAAATTCAAATAATTTTTAAATCAGGAATATAACCATAAAGACCAATTATAATTTAACCTTAAAAATATCACAAAAAACTACGACAATTCAATGGCTCCTAAACTTGAAAGTTAAACGACACAGGAAAAACTCGCTAAAAAGAGGTGCAGATTTTAATAAACCCAGCCGCACTGTAGCGTGAACTGCAAATTCCCCAGACAATTAATTCTGCTATCATAAGTTCCAAGTTCTATAGATATAAAGTGTCAGCGAGGCGGACACCATAAAATAATACCACCATAAAATGGCGATGCGTGCGGCTCAAACCTTAGCCTTTACCGCCGATTAAATTTCTTTAATACTTGATCGGCTTATACCGGTGGTCTTGATAATGTATAATCTGGAATGAGTTTACATTATGCGGCTGAGGGCTGGGGATGTTATTATATTTATTAGAGCAGGTTTTGCAAGAAACAGGCTGAGTTTAGAATTAACTGTTGTCATGTGAAGCTCTTGTGGTATCATATCAATTTAAATGAACTAAAGTTGTTCTCTTTGTTTTGGACTCATAATCTAAGAGACTCATTAAAAACTAATGAACATTTTGTGTGACTTTTACCCGACTACAGCGGAGCAAAAAGTAGGGTTATCATTTTAACCGTTATGTATATATGTATATGTGGGTATGTATGTTAATTTGTTCCAATATAACTTCTAAACTTGACAAATTTACCATAATTTGACAAATGAAGTATCGTTGGAAGCGTTTTGATCGTCCGCTGATTATAGGATGTGACGTACACATTCAATTGAACATGGCGCCCTCTAGAGTACATAAAGTCATGAAAAAAAAAAAAAACTATGACAAAAACGCCAACAGAAAATATATAAACAAGACATCACAGACAGACAAATAAAAAATCCAGAGTCATCGTACTTAATATGTTCGATTTATGCTAACACGACGTGTGACTCCGGATTTTTTACTTGATTTCTTAAAAATATCAAAACAATATCCCTATAAACAAACATAGTACAAACAAATAATTAGAAAAGTTAATTACTAAACCCACCCACACTCAATCTTAAAAATTTACATTCCACACAAAAACAGTAATATTTTAACACATTGTAAACAGACAATATGTGAATAACATTAATATAATCACAGCGAGGAGCGTTCCGTTCATAAAGCACTCCGTCTAGCTTCATTTTATTTAATGGCACCACATATAGTTGTTAAATTAAAATGCTGCGCTTACGACGACCAATAAAGGCAGACAAGCCATGCTGCTTGGATTAAGTCCTGACACTCAACCCTGCAACTGCGCAGATTTAATCGGGATTAATTCTGTCGCAGAAGCGGTTTTGTACAGTAAGCGCTCAAAAGTGCATGAGCACGCTAAGAGTCGTATTGCTGTGAACACGCGGTATAGCTCGTACATTTGTATGTGTAAGCAACACGATACACACACCACAAATAACGCAGTTACACGAAACAACAATATATTTCCGTCGCTTTAAACATGCTAGCACACACGCACTATATGCGCGTGAACTTGACCAGTTAATGGCATTGCTAAAATTCGATAATTACTTAACAAGCGCAGATAGCAGAAAGCGTTAAGCGTTGGTATGGAATTCAAACTGCCTCAGGTTCTAATCTCGTGAAACACAGTGCGGTTTTTTGCAAATATTATTATTTTTGTTTTCGATAATAATATTTTTTAAATATTGCTGCTTTTTTATGTTGTTATTGCAATAAAGGTTTTAGAATAAAAAATGCGTGATATATGATAACTAAATTAAAAAATATATGTTTATTCGTTATATTTATTTTACATAAGTTAATAAACTGCTACAATTATTTATCATTACTTCAGCTGAATAAGATGTGAAATAGATGTCAAGAAACTTAGAAGCAGTTTGTATTATTTAGACATATTTAAATTATGAAATATTTTAAATTTTTAATGGACCATAAATATTAAGCTTTGATCATGGTCGAAGTAATTAAGTAATAAATAAGAATATTAGACTACTTAAAATGTAAAAAACTACTTACAGAATAGGTAATTTTAAGGTTAAATATGGGCAGTTTGTTTATATTTTATTTGTATTAATTATTTTACATTTTATTTGACTTTAGTAAATATTGGTTGTTATTGAGGTTAAAGCTTAAGTATTCATTTTCTTTACGAAAAGAAGATTGAAACTAAACCTCAAATTTTTATCCTAAAATAATACTATTACTAAAATAATATTAAACAATTTCGGTATATCTGCAAGAAATACGACAAACACCCTATTGAAACGTGCTTAAAAAATTCGTTACCATAAATTCATGCAATAACGAATCTGTTGTTTATAAAGTTGGTACGGTCAATATTTTAAGGTCAAAAACGGTTTTCTAGCTGGTCTTCAGTGATGCAAGCCTTCAGAGTGCACGGCGAACGGTTCATAATGACGTGTTTTTAATAATTCAGCAAAATGTCTCGTTGGTATGAAACCATTTGTTTCATTCACCATTTGACGTCGCTGCTACTCGATAATAAGCCCCTTCCTCATATCTCTTAACCCTCACAGTATTTCTCTAGAACAAAGAAAAACATTGTTTTTATTACACATAATACCTTATTATTTATTATTCACTAATCGAATTAAACCTCACAATGAATTTAAAACTTTAAAGGCATCTTCTGTCTCAACAATACCTCTGTTCTATCAACAATACCCTTGATTAAGATTTATGTTTAGTAAAATATGAAATATATAAATGATAACACTCACACTTAGTCCGGTTTTATTAGATATTCACTTCACTTTTACGCAGCGCAATAATATTCTCTGATCTGATCTGATCTCTTCAATATATTTTATGCCTGCTTTTTGATAATAATAACCACAACACTGCGCTAAATACTCGTCACCAATATTATCCACGAACCAAAAAAGTTCTATTAATTGAATACTCGTAACAAACTGCATCTACCCCACAGAAATCGAAATAATTTACTTAGTTTTTTGTGGTCTACCTGCTAAACTTTAATATTTATGTGAACAAGACGAATGAAACTAAAAACGAATGATGATTATTGAACTAGTCATTGGTTGCAGACAAAGTGAGTGTGTGTGTGTAATGTGCGTGTCTACAGTATTGTAACAACTTATAGAAGAAGGTCGTAAGTCAAACCGAAGCGTCAGTCTATTGCTTTGTGAGATTGCTCATGGACTTTTGGTCGGCACTGTACCTCTTTTAATTTTAAGGCAGGTTGGCCCTTCGTTTGACATATTTAAAGATTTGGCTGTAGTCTATTTTCACAGTATTTTAGCTGTACCTACTAACTTTTGCTTGCCGTTCCTCTCGCTTCTCAGCGGAAAAACTTCATGAAACGGATGTAAAGTGTCCTATAATTATATATTCATCCAGAACAGTAAGTGCGATTTTTTTTTCAAAATTTGTTTTTCGTTGTCGAATAACACAAGATTCGGATGAGCGGGATCCCCTCTTCCCTCTCCTCCTCCTAGATAGGTATACGAAGCTTTTGGCTACTTTGTATTAGTGTGTGTATTTTTGTCTTTTTTTTGTAATGTGCGTCTTGTTTGTGCAGAATAGACAATTTTTCTTTCTTTCTTTCTTTTCTTTTTTACAAAACAAAATCTTTATAAACATTCTAAGTAATTGTGACAAAAGATGGAATTATTTTTCAGAAGGTAAAAAAATGCGGCTTTGTTCCTCGTTGTGAGTAGCGCTGCTGCAATATTACAAAATCGAGTCAATTTAAAATCGTTTCATATCTTTGTGCTCTCAAACTCTCAATGTTCGTCGAGATTCTGGATGACAACCAGATATGATAAAGTGGGATGTCTTATTGTATGTTAAGAAGGTGAAACGCCGGGTTTTAGTGGTTATTTATCGAATGGATTTTAATGATAGATGTCCATTACGGCTATTTGATTTTATTGGAGTATTCGATAAGCATTAATTAGTTAGATTATGTTCCGTAAGTTAAGTTGTACTGAGTGGCTCAATTAAAGTTTATGAATCATTACGTCATATTGATTGGTTAGGTAACTAATGCAATTAGGAAGAATGTTGGATCATTTAATAATTTTTTTATTTATTTGACTGTAATAATTTTAATAATGCACAACAAAAAACACATCTTACAACACAAAACAAAACAGTCCCCGCAGCGATCGTAGTGTTAAGATGGGACAAACGCATTGGAACATATTCCTGAGTTTATACATTATTAAGATTCTTCTTGCGTGTCGCGTTCTTCGCTCAAATTGCTGCGTTTATACAAAACATAATTCTGCCCCTTTAGCATAAGGTGCATTATTATTTGTGTTTGTTGTCTTCATATGACGCGGTAAGCCTTTCAATTTCCAACAATGCTCAGTATGCGAAAATTGTTGTCGACCTTAGTACGTGTTTGACTTCAGTTAGGATTCTCTCTTTATTGTCTCTATGTTCATAGGTGCTTTGGAATTCACTTTTCTTTGTCAGTGCCATTTCTTCATCTAATAACAGTCACTTGAGCTGACAGTTGCAAATGTTCTGCCCGTTTTATTCCTGCTTTTATTGTGAATTTTTCACAATTTGCAGGAGACGGTCCTGGTGGAAAAAGAATTTATTTCTAGTGACTTATAGCTGTATATTACATGAGTAATTTTAAAGCCTATCTATTATTCAATTCATGATGATCAATTACTTACATCTTGAGCTTTCAACTAACGCCGCTCAACAAACTATCTAAATTCAGATAAAAACTCCGTCTGAATAAAAACTTTTATCTCCGCCTAATAGACGAAAGTTGGGACAAAAATAAAACTAGTCACCTCATTGTTAGCGTGTAGTCATCAATCTTACCCCATTAATTGATTAGATAGGACGTTCCTATTAAACCGATATCGCAGCCACCCACACAAATCGATCGATTCAACGAAAATTCGAAATGACTCCCGGAATCCGAACATCTACTACGAAATCCAATCAAAATTTTGAATTTATACTTCATCCATTGCGCGTATTCCTTTTATGAAAACAGACAATATCGATGTAAAAGTTTCGGTGGAACACGAATATTTACGTGAGAGATTTTAATCGATTTCGAGATATTCTCGCAGTTTGTTATCGAATAAATTGAGCATTAAGCTTTAATTCGGTTATGTTATATTGCGGCGGCCTCACATCGATCATCGCAGACGTTAACTGTTACCGGCTTTGATGTTTTGATATCAATATTAATTGGCGTGTACTGTGCATTTGACTGATCATAAATCTATAGGAAATCAGCCCAGAAATAAAAGTATCGTTTAGTGATGTTATTTTGGTAAGAATGCGTTATTGTTTCTATGAGTCAAAAGTTTGGTTATTCGATTACTCGGTACACCAAAATTGTAATTAAATTATTGGTGATTAGATACGGGCCACTCCCTCCTAAGGGCTGATTTTATCAAAGTCAGATAGATATCTTTTATCTGTGGAATAAAATTGTAGCTGACAGTTTTTTGTTTGCAAATGTTCCTGATAGTCCGAATAAGGTTTTAAAGGAAAGACAAATTTTAAAAGTTGACAAGAAAATTGGTGCATTTTCTATGGGAATTTTGTAGTAGTTATTGAAATTTGCACGTCTTAAAACCAAAAATTCGGAGACGTGTGGCATCTACCAACCCGCACTGGGCTCGCGTGGTGGATTACGGCCCACTCCCTCTCACAGAGAGGAAGCCTGTGTCCCAGCAGTGGGAACATTATAGGCTTATATGCTATTATTTATGCTATTGGACAGGACAACGTTTGTTGGGTCATTTAGTATATTATATACGTAGGTACCTATATAAAATCACGTGCAGTACAAAAAGGTAACACCTTCCACCATAAAATAATACCAGCTTTAATTTTATGAAGCGTTCTCTATTTTCTCTATAAAATATGTCTGTCTTTCGCAAGCTAGTACTCAACTAAGTAGGTACTAAGCGCCAGCATCTGGGCAAGTTGTAATGAGATTAGGAACGTTGGGACACCGCACTGGCTCTGCGCTGTTATTAAATCTGCCTCACAGCTTTTACTGTAGCGGTTTGAGACTTTTTATGTTCTGTACCGATTTATCTACACTAATAATAATATTATAAAGAGAAAATATTTATATTTTTGTATATTTGAATTTTTGTTCGTAATGAATATACTAAAAAACTACAGGACCGATTTAAAAAAATATTTTACCAATAGAATGCTATATTATAGCTAAGTAACAAACATAGGCTATTATTTATAATATGACGCGGGCGAAGCCGCTGGTGGAAGCTAGTTAGTTGCATTTTTTTTATAATGTGCGTTTAGTTTAAGAATAAACAATTTTGCAGAATAAACAATTTTTCTTTCTTAGTTTTTCTTTTCGTTATAAAATTCTTTTTGTAGGATACACAGGCTGAACTCATCGTAAAGAAAGATTAAATAGAAAATAACAAGAATAAAGTAGTCAAAAGTAGGTACAGTAAGTAAATTTACCGAAAATTATTCGAAACATTGTTTTCGGCATTTCAAAATAGTTAAGAGTTAATAATTTTTTAAATATTACTTCTGTTTCGATTTTAATTTAATGTTTAGCTCAATAAATAAGATTTAAAAAACTGAAGTTTCAGAGTTTTGTCGCTTACTGTAAGTACTATGAGCTCGATTTTGGACAAATCTAAAATATTATTATGAATTCGTTTTATGAAAAACAAAGCATCCACAGTAGGTGAAAATTTCAACTGAATTTTAAAAATATTGTAGCTTCCCGATCCTAGGAAGCAAGACACTCGGCGTGAAAAGTAGAAATATAGAAGGAAACTGGTTTTCTTTAAAAATAAAAAGAATGGTAAAAGTTTGGAGACATTGAAGTCTATTTTCGTTATAAGTACCTACTTACCTAATAAAACATTTAATTTGATGTTTGAGGTTAAATAACAAGATGGCTACCTATACCTAATTCTAATTAATGTAAAGCAGCTAAATTACACAGATCTATGTACATAGTTCAATGAAAAGGTCCCCTCAGGGTTTAAAATGATCTGACAGAAATCGCAGCAAATCATAGGTAATCATTTCCTTCACAAACTAATATAATCTATGACAAACTACACTGGAGGCCATTCATATTCTGACACAAACAACAATTATTTAACAAAAAAAAAAAAAAACAATTATATTCCATGCAAATTGAGAAATAAAGATAATTCAAGACCAGTATTAAAACGTCGCTTGATTAATTTAATTATAACTCTTAACCGACGTTTTTATTTCTTTGATATTTAAAAGTTTATTTATATCGTAGAATTAGTAAGATAAACTTGTTCTTTCGAGAGCCAGTAATTAATTTAATATCAGTTTGAGATACGACGCCATGCTTTTAAGCATACGTTTTGGTTCACCCGTCATCATTGAATTAAATATTCGATTCAATTTGGACTGACTTATTGACTTGTGGATAAGACTAATTATATTTTCTTAATATTTAGTATTGTGTGGTTAGATGGGCATAAATTATTATTAATCATCTTGGATGATTTATCGTTCTAAGACAGTGGTCGGTAAACTCATTAGTCAATAGAGCCAAATTTCAATACCATGACGACTAAGATTTCTTATGAGAGCCAATCCTTTCTGTGTGTCCAAACTGTCTCAATACACTTATTCTCTTTTACTCTACAACACTTCCTAAAAGAAGTAGGATGCCTTCATCATCATCATATCGGCTGATAATAATATGATTAAGGTATCTTACTTCTTAACAAGTTAACCTTCTATGGAAAACTTTGAAACGTAAAAGATAAATTTTCGATAGGTATCCTGTTAATTCGGAAATAATTCTTTGAAATATAGTTAAATAATTCAGGCGTGACCTTGCGGAATTCCAGTATAAAATACAATAGACGTGGATATATTTAGTAACCTGTTCCGCTTAGTTATTTCTAAAGAGCCATAAAAAACCCTGAAAGAAATCGACACGTGTTTCACCTCTCAACGAGGCATCCTCAGGATGACGATTGACTTGTCACGAACTCGAACACGGTGTGTTGCCACACCAGTCTGTTTTTTTATCGCTTTTTAGAAATAGCGAAGGGGAACAGGTTACTAAATTTATCTAGGTCTATTGTATTTTTCTTTGAAATATAGTTTGAATCTTGAATAAAGCTTGATATCTTGCTTGTATCTACGTTCGCACTCATCGATATTATTTGTACAGAGCCGCACTCTATAGGCCAAAGAGCCGCATGTGGCTCGCGAGCCGCGGTTTACCTACCACTGGCCTAGGATGTGGAGTAACGTTAAGCTTATGTCATGATGGCATATCATAAGTAGGTCTGTGTAAATCACATAGTAGAATGAGTTACTACTTATTTTTTTTTTGCCAAGGTCATCATCATCATCAGCCTATAGCAGTCCACTGCTTGACATAGGCCTCTCAAATTGCACGCCATTCAACTCGATTTCCAGCAACTCTTATCCAGCTGCTACCAGCCACCCTGCGAAGATCGTCGCTCCACCTAGCCTGAGGGCGTCCTACCTTAGATTTGCCGATTCGCGGTCTCCACTCAAGAACAGGTCTACCTGTGCCAAGATGGGAAATCAAATTCTGTTGCTCTTGAAAACCCTGTAGCTAAGGATATTATGAAAGGTAAAATAGTAATTAAAAATAATATGAACTCTGTACAATAATGAATTCGTCCGAACGACCAAGAAAGTATGCAGGAGTTCTAAAAAACCTACATGGCAGCCTTCATTACATGCCATCAATTAATTCTACTATGAAATCAGAAGGTTGCCTTGCGGGTATGCCATCGATACTCTAACTAGGCTAAGAAATATTTCCATCACATATTTCTCAATACGCCGTCTCTAATTAGTGCACCATTCATTATGTCGCGATTTCTCGTGGTTCATTGAATCATTGGTAACCACAACCGCGATCGTTGATATGGTTACGTAAAAACGCCAGCACTTACCACTTTTGATTATGTAGATTACCCAATTCTAATACAAAAACTCGAAAAATATGGTATCAGGGGAAATATACTTGATCTCATTCGATCTTACTTAACGGACAGAAAACAATTTGTAGAAATCACACAAATATGCTCAAAAACCAGCTATGAGAAAAAATATCGTTCTGAAAGCGGGATAATTAAATATGGCGTTCCCCAGGGTAGCGTACTGGGACCCTCTCTTTTTTTACTGTACATAAATGACCTTCCGGGGCAAATAAATCACCCCATGGTGCTATTTGCCGATGATAGCACCGTAGTGGTTGAATGTGACGATCCCAAAACTTATGAAAATGAAATAAATATGACATTAAATAAAATTGTATCGTGGTTTGACAGCAATAATCTAATTGTAAACTTAGAAAAGACTAAAATTATGCATTTTTATCAAAGAATCCCAAATAAAAATCTTGACATTAGCTATTTATGGACAAATATTGAATTAACTACTGCTACTAAATTTCTTGGTATCAATATAGATAATAACTTGACTTGGAGATCCCAGACAGACGTAATATGCAAAAAACTTAATACATTTACCTATGTTCTATATAAACTTTCAAAAATAGTCAGTCTAGAATCCGTACTTACAGCCTATCACGGTTATGTTGCATCAACACTCAGATATGGCGTAATGTACTGGGGCAATTCAGTTGATAGAGAATTAGTCTTTAGAGCCCAAAAAAGATGTATCAGAGCTATGTGTGGCCTAAAAAGCACAGACAGTTGCCAACCGACTTTTATACGACTAAAAATTCTTACCTTACCATCGTTGTACATATACGAAACAAATGTATTCGTCAAATCCAACATTTCATCATACAAAATAGCTACTAAAAGTTCCTACAGAAAATTACGCGACAAAAATAAGTCAGAACTCGAAGTGACTTATGGCAAAACTGCACTAATGAATAAAAGCACATTCTGTATGGCCAAAAAAATATTTAATAGACTACCCGAAAAAATTAAAACGTTAAATCTTGACAAATTCAAGAAAGAACTATTTAGAATTTTGACTAATAAATGCTATTACTCAATAAAGGACTATTTCGACGACAATTCTATAATTACTGCCTTAGAACACCCTACCTGACCTGTTTTAATGACCTTGAATTTTGTTCGACATTATCATTAACTTAATATTAATTAATTATGACATGTAACTTAACCATTTGACATTTATTTGGAAATTGATTGTAAATGTTTCACCAATTTGTTATTTATATTTGTACGCCTCTGGGCAAAACATGGAGGATCTACCTATTTATAACACCTCACACTATGTGTAACTTGACCTATGTTCACAAATAAAGCTTTCTGATTTCTGATTTTTAAGCCTTGTCTACATTACAACACGTCTTTTCTGCTCAAAGAGTAATCTACAAGTGTATGCACTTACCTTAAGCGGGATTTACATTATGAAACCAGTGTCGTAAAACAATAGCTTGACTGTTCGGTTCGGGCTATAGCTTATTAATACCCGGTTTTTGAAAAACTGCTAAATTTAACTAACACACTGTCATACAGATAAATAAAATTAATTATTTCAGTGACCTAATCTGCTGTCACTGTGAGACAGTGTGTTAGTTGAATTTAAAAGTTTTTCTAAAACGGAGTGTTAGTTAGGTGTGACCCGAAACACAACGGTCAAGCTACTATTTCACGACACTGGTTTCATAATGTAAATGCCGCTTTAAGGTCAGTAAGGTTGTCGTTTGTTGCAAAATTAGGCTTAGAACTATAGTTCTAAGACTAATTTCGCATTTTGCTATAGCATGGAAATAAGCATAAAGTGAAGTCAAAAGTTATTCCCGGAAACGCCGAAGTAATTTCTAGTATCAAAGTTCTAAGTTGGTGGACTTGCACAGAAAAACTGCGATCACTCACGCTCCGACTTAAATTATGTTTTCTGAAGTAGACTAGAAACACAAAGCAAAGAAGCGGGAGTAAAAACTTGCGAAGTTTATGTCCTAGTGGATATAAACTAGTGTGTGTAAAAGCCACTCTCAGAAACAGCATTCATCTCTATCATAAACAAACCCAACACAAAGAAAGCACACCACTACCACAGATAATATAATACTGGCCACTACTCGCTGCCTGTCCTCTTTAAAATTGCACAGGTGTATAATCTAAAACAGCTAGCTAGCTATGTATATTACTTTATCTAAGTCTCGGCCACGTCGGATGCAAAATTACCGGCGTCCGTAAGTAGCGGCTACGGGCAGCCTCCAGGCTATCGTGAACCGACACGCCTAGTACGCCGGTGCATAAAATAAACAACTTTAGAAGGCGTTGCACAGACGCCAGTCAGATCGAATGGGATATTTCTTAGGACTTGGCTTGTTTAGGCAAAATCGTGAAACCTAAGAGAAATTCTGACAACTGTGATAAAAATCTATCAAGTCAAATACAAACGAGAATAGAAGATCTTTCACGGATTGTCACATTACAGGCAAGAAGAAAATAAATAGGTCTAAGTAATAAAAAAATATGAAAGAAGAGGGATAAAAATAACAATATCAAGATCATTATGAGACAAATATAAAATTAAATTAAAATAAAAGATCTTTCAACGATTGACAAATTACTGACAAGAAGAAAATAAATGTACCAAAAGGTTAAAAGTGAAGGAATCGGGAGCAAAAATAATAATTTCAAATTCATTAATTAGAACCTATCGGCACAATAATAAAAGTTCCTCAAGTCTTCTCATTACAAAAATCGGGTAGCTATAACATTTTTACATTTTACACTAATTACTAGGCCATATCATATAACCAAAGTTCTTTTAATAAGTTTGTGACACTCTGCTAAAATACAAATTATATATTTAGTTTAGAAAAGAGAACTAAATATGCTAATTTTAAATCACACACTACACACCCTCTCATTTCACATTTTCACCCATACTGACTCATATCACACGAATACGCGCATTTTGGCCCTTTTCCTTGCATAACGCTTATTTATTTACAGTGCTCTTTGTATACTTAAAACTTACACATTTATTTTTAGTTTTGTATGTTTACATTGTTGTGAGTGGAAGCGCGGAGTCTCCTAACACAAGCATTTCCTGCTTAAAAGGTGACATCCAAAACTATGTATCTAAATGCCCTTTGTAATTGAAGTAAACATTTTTATTTTAATGATTTCTTTTAGTCTAACAAACATGTTTGTTCGTTTACAAACACGGGTAAGATAAGTTCCTTTTATTTGACAACTATATTGGTTTACAAAGCCTTCAAAACACATCAAATTAAATGGCTGCCTTCAAAACAAACAATTGTTCCTTCTGCGTGTATATTCACTGTATTCAGATAATTCGGAGACCATGTCACGTGCCACGGAACCACATCTGCGAGCTGCTTGCATGCTCAATCAAGCATTTATAGTCAACAACGGTCCCTACGTGTCTGAAGACCTTTCGAAATTTTATTGAGATGAGTAAATATGTGTCTGTGATTTTGAAAGAACCAGGGTTAGCAAGATTATTATTGTTGTTTTTTTCACACTTCCAACTTTTTCAAAGTCTTTTTTTGTTGTAATATTGATGGCGTTTTTGCGCTTTTAACTTTTGCAGCATTCGCTTGTTTCTCTATCATCTCTATGATGTCTTTATAAATTCAAAATATTATTAACTAGCTTCTGCCAGCGGCTTCGCCCACGTGATATCTTTATAAATTATAACCTATGTTACTCAGTGATATACAGGATTCAACTGGTGAAAGAATTTTTTAAATCGGTCCAGTAGTTTTTGAGTTTATTCATTACAAACAAACAGAAAAAAAATCTAATCTTTTCTCTTTAAAATATTAGTGTAGATTTGTATATGGATAGGGTCAGCATGGTAATAGTTTATTAGTTAAATATGTGGTGTTGGTGGTTTGTTAGCGAAATGCATGAACTTTCAAACATTCTGCAATTCAGAGCGTTCGAAGCTTTTTATATCGCTGGATGATATTGCTAAATTAAATATTAAAACATTGTTTGTTTCGTACTCCAGCCAGAGTTTTATGTTTAAAATGTTTTCAATACAAGCTCACGAACAATGCTGGTAAAAAATCAAAAACAAAAATTGAAAAATGTTCACAAGTTATAAAATAATTTTGGATGAAGCATCTGGACTCATGAAAAATCTGAATAGATGATATTTTGGTAGGTATTACGAAGCCTTTTTAGCTAATAAAATATAATTGATCGGCCCGTGAACCCATCTTCCCAGAGGCAGTGGGATGAGCCGCTCTGCAGGTTGGTACGGAACAATCTTATTAATACGTCCACCAATACTGCTGAGCGTGCCCGCCTGCTGGCTGTGGGTGAGTGGGAGTCGGGCCTCTGGCTTCAGGCGCTACCGTCACCCAACATAGGCACTATGCTAGGTGATACCACCTTCCGGCTCGCTATCTGTCTGCGTCTGGGTGCTCCTTGTGTAGCTCCGCATCGCTGCTAATGCGGTGAAGGTGTCGACTGTCTCGGACACCATGACCTATCCTGCAGTAAGAGCGCAGGCTGGATAGCACGGCACGCCAGCATCAATGACATCATCCGTCGTGCTCTTGTCACCACCGGAGTGCCAGCTATTTTAGAACCCAATGGCTTGGCACGCGACGATGGGAAGAGACCAGACGGAATGACCATAATGCCTTGGAAGGTAGGTAGGCCTTTGGCGTGGGATGCAACGTGTGTCGACACCATTGCAGCCATCCCATCTTCCTAGCACGGTGGGCTGTGCTGGGGCTGCTGCTGCGGGTGCGGAAAACCTCAAACGGCGCAAATACTCCAATCTTATTGGGACTTATATGTTTGAGCCGTTTGGGGTTGAAACACTAAGGCCATGGGGTCCGAGTGCCCACCTTGTTTTTCAAGACATCGCTAAGCGGCTGGTCGACTCTTCACGTGCCCAGAGGGCTGGCCTATTCTTTGGTCAAAGAATCAGCATTGCCATACAACGTGACAATACTGCCAGCCTTTTGGGCACTTTTCCTATTGACAGCGATGAGGACAAATTTTTTGATGCCCTTTGATTATTTTTTTATTGTATACTTGTACATATTATTATTTTAAGTCTGATAGTTTTTAAATAATGTAAATACGTGTGTGTAAATAATAAAAACATTTAGAAATCAAATATAATTATTCTTCAATGTTGTTCAAGTATGCATCCCGCCTAATGCTGACGGAAAGAAGCGCGCGCGCCGCCGACGGGCGCGACTCGCGTGCAGCTGCGTGCTCCGTTTAACTTATGTGTTCCTCCGAGATTGCATTCATCAGATACCCATAGCTACACCGGTAAATTAAGCGATATCTATGTCTGGAGTAATCGAGTACCTTATCTACCTGTAAAACGGTGAATTTCGTGGTAGGTATACTATAAGTACAGATTTTTGTCAGTGTTTTTGTAGGGAGCAGCGTATCTTTTTTCGTGGTTTCATGTTTGGTCTTAGTAAAATTTGTTCATATCATTAAGTTCCTATAATCATCCCTTTTCAGGTTATTTCGATTACACGAAATGAAACCAAATTTGACATTATGCACCCAAATTCTAGAATGTAAATTGGTTTCCAGCGTGAAAAATTAACATAACACATAACTTGAGGAAAGTAACAACTCCACAGGTAACATTCTCATGACCATTATGGTTCCGAAAATAGAACTCAACGAGAAAGTAGGAATAGTTCCCAGCACAAATGAGACACCACAGTGTGAATAGACACTGTTTCTCACCAAATGGCAGCATGAAAGAAAAACACTCATTGATTGAGTCTAACAGTAATTATCGCAATTACCACAGCCGAGCATTGAACCGGAACGAACCGTTTTCTTGAAGGCGGTGACGCATGTATCTGACTCTAGACCTCACACACATGAGCACACATGGATCAGCAGTGCTATTCTGTAAAAATCTCACCGTGAACGCTAAGGTGAAGTGATCTTGAAGTGAACTGTCATTATACCAAATTGACACTGTTGACAGCTCACTTTCAAGCTCACTTCACCTAAGCGTTCACGGTGAGATTTTTACAGAATAGCACTGCTGTTTATGTTTGAGCGATGATAGTATCTCACATAGATAGTAGTGGCAACAATTTAATATTAACTGCGCACAATATAAAGTAAAATGAAGTTATACGGAAACTAATCAGAGTTACCGACATAGCTTGCAGAGTAAACAAGCTGATGCAAGCAAGTGGCAGTGGGTTGGCCATATTTGTCGAAGGAATGATGACCGGTGGAGCAGACGAGTCTTGGAGTGGAGACCGCGTATCAGCAAGCGTAGTGTCGGACGCCCCCCACCTAGATGGACCGACGACCTCAAAAATGTGGCTGGGTCAGACTAGATGCAGATTGTGGCGCAGTCTGGGAGAGGGTTATATTATGACAGCGATACTCAGCCGTCGATTGGTTTATTGAACAAAAAGTCGTAGCAGTACCTAAGTAAATTTGATTTTCACAGTGCTAGTCTTACCACCGATGTGCGATTGACTGTACCTGGTTCGGTTTACTATTGAACGATGATATCAGTGACGATTGAAACCGCTGAATCGTTTCCAGCGCATACAGCTGATTGAATTATGGATCAGTTAAAAAATGCGATGGTCGCAAAAATGCGAAATGGACGGTGAGGGAGAGACAGTTTACACATACCACAAAAGTGAATTACCATTTAATATTTTGTTGCTATTAAGAAGAGAGAAAATACGTTTATTTGCGGTAAACATGACGCAAAGAAAGAATAAAAACACGAAAATAATAATTTGGGGAAAATATGCGTCACATCCACGCAAAACGGCCATCGCTCAGCATAATGCTGTAACCCTATGCGGGACATAGCCACAGCGCTGGTTTTCAGCGACAGCCGGCAATAATTATTCACATATCCATTTGATAGTTGGTTCGTAATTTTTTTCTGTTTCAGAGGTTAACCAACCCATCCCATCGACAGCCTAGAATTATCAATATATATATAAAATTCTCGTGTCACAGTGTTAGTTGCCACACTCCTCCGAAACGGCTTGATCGATTTTTTTTGAGAATCGATCTTTAATGTTTTCATACCCTTAAGTGATAAGCGTGATCCACCCTAAACATAAATATGGCAAAACAACTTTTGCCGGATCAGCTAGTGTTATTATAAAATATTGCCTACGAGCAGTTCCACCAATTTGTTGTTCATTTCGCTGGATTAATTTATTTGACAAAGGAAACTAAAATATGGAAAGTGCAACGTCGAAGCATTTTATTTGAATTAGACGATCATACATCTATAAAATTATCAAGGAATCTGTCGAATTATAATAATCCAATTAGTTACCGTCACAGCTCCAACAAAGCACGTCTCACTTTCAATTCTGCTCACACCATAACAGAATCCAAGCTTCATTATCAACACAGATCTTCGCACCTGGATGTTTCAATAACTTCCTTATAACGGAGCGATGGAATGCCCCAAATTGGAATTGCTGGGCGATATTGGGCGATTCACAAACCGTTGCCTTTTACCGGCCACAGTCCGCACAAAAACCAGTCTCGTGCACAATTTGCGTTATTGATTAAAATAGTGTTTCAAATTCGATTAGCGAATACGATTGGTAACCACTACTTTTGATTTATTATTTGGTAGAGGTAAAAACGAGCGAGTTTTACTTTCCTGTAAAAAGGCTTTTAAGAATAGCCACGTTATTTAGGAGATTTCTATGCGTGGATTTCATCATTCATTAGGTAGGTATGTTGTTTGAAAGCAGTAAATGTTCTTTAGGAGCACTCTGTAATATTCTAAATATATCAGTCGTACAACGAGCTACTATGCTGCATCAGCTATTTTTTAGCCCCCGTTTGGTCTCGCTCCCACTCACTCACGGCAGACGAATTCAACTTTTACGTTTTTAACCGACTGAACTTGATTAATTTCTGGTAATCTAATTTATAAGTTGTGTGTCTGCATTAAAGCTCTCAGCATCTTAGCATTTTAATTAGCAGAAGAATGAGATTTTTTTGTTTCGACGCGACGGTGAGAAGTAAGATAGCCAGTTGTTCTGTGGTTGAGGATTCCGGTTGAAGCTCGCTTCCACCTTCGGCCTGATCATCAATTACCAACAGGTAAGATGACGGCAAAGAGCTTCACCGGTCGAGGTTAAAAAAATATCTTTGTTTTGTATTTAATATCTGACTTTTTTTCTATTGATTTGAAACTTGTTATGGCAACATTTAGTTCTTACTAAAAAATTCTACAATACGGTGGGAGTTATGCTTCCCCAATCGATAAAGCATTACTCGATAACTTAGTCTTAAATTACACAAATTCTCTCCACAATCGAACAACGCATCATTATTCGGTCACGGAAACTTCAATATCAATGGAAATCATCGAATAATTTTCACATAAACAGTAAAATTATATACATTGTCGTATCGTCTGTATTTCAATAGAACGTTTATGACCTCAACCGAGGCTTCAAAGCGGCGACGAGCGACCAATCTATTCATTAGGTTTTTTATTCGCCATTTTGATTGTTCACGAATGGGCACAAATGTCTGAATAGGGCCATTGGGCAATATTGTAACACGCCAGTATCGGATATCTGACAGATTTTGTTTTTGTTATGGCGCTAATTTTGTCGTTATAACCATTTTTAAACCCCGACGCAAAAAGAGGGGTGATAAAAGTTTGACCGCTATGTGTGTCTGTCTCTAGCTGTGACGGGTGAAACCGATTTGAATGCCTTTTTTTTTATTATTTGAAAGCAGTTTTTCTAACGATGATTCTTAGACATGTTTTATCAAAATTCTAGTTGATTAATGGATGTGAGCGTCTTTCACAGGTCTGACCGATTTGAAATTTGGTATTCTTGAACTGATGCTGCAGTATTACTTGGAATTTGCAGGATACCCAACTCCGTTACCAACTTACAGCACAGGTGTCATGTTTGGGCTCATTAGAATAGTCTCAATAAATAGGTTATAGATAGGTGATGAACAGGGTCTGGTGATGGAGTAGGAAAGAGAAATGAGGAAATGTTTGGGTCGGGGGTTTTAAATTTTAATAAAATTTCACTTTTGTAAGTAGGTATAATATAAGATTTCATGAAGTTCTTGGTTTCTGAGGCGTTTTAGTTCGTGATAATGTTTTCGTTAAGTGCCTCGTTGGTCTAGTGGTCGCATGCGTTATTGCTGAGCATGAGGTTCTGGGTTTGATTCCCGAGTCGGGCAAAGTGTTATAGGGTTTTTCCATCTGGAATTTGTCAGTAGCAGCCTGGAGTCTGGATTTGTGCCCGGTTGGTGGCAATTAGGCTCGTCTCCTATTACATGGGACTTAAATATAACTGGCGAAATGTGGGTGCACTATAGGTACACCTCTACCTAACTCTTCGGGAAATACAGGCGTGATAACGTTATGTAATTTCATTGTTTTAGAATCATAAAAGGTAGCTAAGTCAAACAGAGAAAGCACATACTTAGGGCTTCTAAATAGTTTTGCAACAGATTTTTTATCGATTTAATCTACGAGCAATACCTACCAGTCATTCTTAACACAATTTCCACGCAAACTCCGCCCCGAAGCACCCTGCCACTCCACTACGTGCTAAACGCTAACACAACAGTAATAAAGTTGAATATCGCGTGCGCTCTTTCATCGTGTTCGAGTAAGGAGCTAAATGGCGTAAGTCTCAATTCTTATTTCGTTTTTATCTAAAGTAATAATTGATCTAGAGAAAAAATATTTTGTGGCTGGATAATAAACTATATTTTCTTACTGTGAATACTTATTTTACACATAAAAGCCGAGTAATCTACATTTTATTTATGTAATCTTTTAAAAAAGACATGATTATCGAATTAAAAATGAATCGAGTGAAAATGTTACAATTACGTAACTGTCTTGTACATGGAAAGAAAAATATCCAATAAATCATTTACTGAAGTTCCATTCTAATTGTATGCGTGACTATTTCAGAATATTAATGCAAATTAACATACAATTTAGGGAGCCTCCTCATTTTCAGTTATAGTAACAAATCTAGCCTCAACCCATTTCTCTTCGGTAGATGGCTACTTAATCATAACCTATTTCAATAATGACCTTTATTGCTGTAATAATAAAGTTTAACGCCTGTTCGTTAAATTAACATCATGTACCGTTGAAATTAATAAACAATTACCTTTACGGCCCATAACGTGTTTGGGACATTTATATGAATTGCCACTAAATATAGCGTATTATTACAGTTTACAGGCATGACATGGCTGATGACTTCATTTTAGAAATGTGGGCGGGAACTGTATGGTTTTGGAATCATTTCATTATTATTCTCCAGCCCTATGTCCATTATTAATTAAAATAATTTATTAGTATTTTTGTGGCAATATCGCGATGTAATTTAAAATTATGACTGCCTCGTTGGTCTAGTGGTCGTAAGCGCTATTGCTGAGCATGAGATCGTGGGTTCGATTCCCGGGTCGGGCAAAGTGTGTTTGGGTTTTTCTATCAGAAATTTCTCAGTAGCAGCTCGCAGTCTGGATTTGTGCCCGGTTGATGGCAATAGGCTCACCCCTATTACATGGGACTTAAACATAACTGGCGAAATGTGGGTGTACCTGCTACAGGGACACCTCTGCCCAACCCTTCGGGGAAACAAGGCGTGATGTTACGTATGTAATTTAAAATATTATTAGTTTTTATTAGTAAAATAAAATACTCAATAACTAAATAAAATACTAAGATTCTATGGGTTTTACATTGAAGATTATTTTAGCGGACTAAGGGCCTAGAACAAGTTGGAATCACTTTCAAAGCATTTCGTATTTCTACAAATCATAAAATTTCAAGAGCAATAACATAAGCTTAAGAGTCCCATGACATGTTTTTTACGGAAATTCATGATTTTTGACGTTGTAATTTTCAGCATCAGTAAGATATTTTAATTATTTGATTATAATAACGATAGTGCCATTCTTTTTCTTGTAAGTTGGAGTTACACATTTTAATTTTTCTTTTCGTGTAATTTACTATAAATATTTTACGAACTCAGTTTACAAGAAAATCCGTCGGCGATGAAACTGCTGAACCGTTGCTGAAAATTACAAGGTCAAAAATCATGAATTTGCGTAAAAAGTGTAATAAGACTTTTAATCGATAGCTTATGTTAATACAATTTTTGACTTTTGCATCATCGCTGATGGAATTTCACTTTGCCCTTAAACTCCGTTTTTTAATCCCGAAGACTAATTTGACTTAACAAAATGATTGTTGTTTGTTTTCAATTTGGAGTTTGACATTTGCACCTGTCAAATTAGTCTACGGGATTAAATAAAAAGTGGTGGCTCTCCGGGAGTGCCGACAAAAGTGAAAACTTGAACAAGATCGCTTTGGTGGAAGAAAAATATTTGTATAGATCATTGGTCCATGTCCGTAACCTTATCTAAATAAAGAGCACAATAGCATTTACAAAAAAAAAGACTTCCGAAACTTTTAAAGTAAAAATACTTGCATAGAACAATGATCCGTAACTTAATATAAATAAAGAGCAAAATCGCGTTTACAAAACCTTTAAAGTAAAAATATTTGCATAGAACATTGATCGGTAACGTAATATAAATAAAAAAAGAAAGAAAGAAAAAGTATTTATTGAGACTCGCACAGAAATCACAAATTAAACTAAAACACACTCATTAAAACAAAAAGAGAGAGTAAAAAATGGGGTGTCGTCACAGTGTCGCGAAATCAATGGTTTAGTCCCATCTCAAAAATGCCCAACGCGCCTAAAGAAGTTTTCACTTCAAAAACGAACCTTAGGTATGCTTCATACTTATGAGATTTGCGTCAATGTTTTTCTTTTTTAAGCGAATAGATAGAGATTAAGAGTTTATTAGAGGAAATCTGAAAGTGACGCCGGTGACTGAAAAATTGTGTGGAAATAGGTTGTCATGGTATGCGCAAGTGACGCGGAGAAATGAGGGAAATGTTGTCAGGAAAGTTTTAAGTATGAATGTGGATGGCTATACGAGCAGGGGAAGACCAAACAAACGATGGATGGACTGTGTAGAAGATGGTATGGCTAGAAAGGGGGACTACCAAGATGACGACTAAAAGAGAAATATGGAAGAAAGGGACCACAAATAAATTGGAATAATTGCAGGAGAATGATGTTTTTTTTTTAAGGCCTTTACTGAGTCCCAACTGCTAGAACATGCTCTGCAGGCCTAATGCAGTAACTCTAGCGCCATTTTGGACACAATTTAATACAGCTCCCAATTCCATTTCAACTGCACAACAGTGGCACAAAAGTTCCTCAAGATCTGCAACGAATGATTAATGCCACACTAAAGCTCCTTTGCCGCTACTTTTTTGAACGCGAGTGAACGAATGAATGTACTTTATGAGATTCTAGTTCAGTAATTTGAATGTGTTCGTAAAATAAAATGGTAAATGTCAAGCATTTTTATTGTACCTATCAACCATCCGCGCCATCATTAAAATATTATTTGTAAAGTTATATATAATGTCAGAAAGCTTCCGCCAAGTTAAATCTTACTTTGGGTGCCAGAGTTCATCTAAACACTCTTTTTTTTTAGTTTTTAGTTTGTGTTTTTGTACAACTGAATGGTATTTTTTTTTAATGAATTTCTTCGGTAAGTTTAAAGCGCTTTTATAATAACGTCAAAATGTGAAAAGTTAATGTAACAGTACCTCTACAAGCCTAGCTAAGTACTTTTCTTTTTACTTTCTAATTACCTCAATAACACGTAAATATAACTAGTTATTATTCGTTATTAATAATTCATTTTAGATCGCATAAGGCGATGGTCACACTTGCATGGCGTGGGAGAACACTCTTTGTTTTCAATTAATATGTTAGGAGTACCAAAATGCATTCTGTCGTCGTAAAAATCGAATTGCACTGACAACACTGCTGGGTGGACCGGCAGACGGAAATTAATGCTTGGTTTGAAGCAGCAATGTATATCGTGCACTCGTGTTCTATTTAACCCTTGCGTGGTATATGTTGGTATTGTGGTAAGGTGGTGTTGGTCACTAGCGGAACTCATACATGGTTCCACGTTCATGGTCACTTGGTTCGGCACATAATTTAGTACTGCCTGCGTATTTTCTATTAGAAATTCTAGTTTTTCGGTGTCTGGGTTGGTAAAAATCTTTGCAGACAACATTGTTGTTGGTATGACGTTATTCAGATCAGCATAATAGGCCTGGGTCCAAAAATTTTTTGTCCGTCTTGTAGATTATTAAAAAATATTGAACACGTATTTTTTCTTTTTTGACGTAATCAAAAGATTACGGCGATACATTGAGTTAAAATGTGGCATGACGTCACGCCTTGCTAGATTTAATAGTGCGTTGTGACGAAGCGAGCCCCCACTCCCCATCTTTAATGCGTGTTATCTAAGTTATTTTTGATTAATATGATAAAGCAAAAAATACGTGTCTAATATTTTTTTGTAATCTGAAAGACGGACTAAATAGAATTTCTTTTTTTACCTAGACAACTATCGTATTTAAATAAATGTAGGGTACTTATTGTACCTTTAGGATCTTTGTACACACACGTTTTTCTTGCCGTGAAAAAGAATTACGGTTTATTCGCCGTGTGTGTGTGAGGAGCTCGTGGCTAAGTAATAACAGCCGCATGGGTCGATCCATCAGGTTAAGCTACGCTTGCCGAGGTTGGTCCGTGGATGGGTGACCATCTTTACATACCGAGACTCCTCCGTGCCTTGGAAAGCACGTTAAGCCGTTGGTTCCGGCTGTCATTCGTGGCTCTTTGACAGTCGTTACGGGTCGTCAGAAGCCCGAAAGTCTGACAAGCAGTCTTACCAAGGGGTATCGTATTAGGTACCCAGTTACTGGGTTGTGAAGGTCAGATAGGCGGTCGCTCCATGTAAAATACTGGTATTCATCTGCATTCGGTTAGACTGGTAGCCGACCTCAACATAGTTGGGAAAAGGCTAGGCAGATTGATTGTGTTCGCACGGTCGTTTAGTGTTGTATGACTCACTAGGAAGCTTGTTGACAGACAGGTTTTTTCGTACCGTTGACCGTAAAAAAACACCGTGCCGTGTACAAAGAGCATTAGTCTATAGTGATTGAAAAGGAACCAATACACGAGGTATGAATTTGTTAGGTCAAGAGGAACTTGTCCAAAATTAGCAGCAAAAATCCATCTTATCGTGCTTAGATCGTCATTATCATCATTATTTCAGCCGAAAGACGTCCACTGCCGGACATAAGAACTCCTAAGCATCGCCACATCGACCGGTCCTATGTTTCTCGCGCCAGCGATCGCATCTATCACAGTGTTATTGGGTTTTTCTATTAGAAATTTTATTAGTGACAGCTCGAAGTTTGGAAGTTGGTGGTGTGATACCCCCGTGCCTGGAAAGCACGTTAAGCAATTGATCCTGCGCCTGATCTCTCTCCGGTCGTGTCGGATTGCCGTCCTTTTGGACTATGAGAGGGAGGGAAAAGAGAGTGCGCCTGTGACTGCACACACGGCTAAAGGAAATAGCACACATATCAACTCGGAAAGAGATCGTCACCGTATCAACTCGAGCCATTCAGTATTCTTTGTATGAAATTCCCTACTGCAACGTACACTTATCGGAATCGTAACGTAATCGCCTCGCCTCGGGACAAGCTCACGAACCGCGGCGATAGAGTGACGATCCCTTTCCGAGTTGATATGTGTTGATACCTTTAGTCTCCATTGAGATTAGACGCCATAGCTGAAATACGGTCTGGAGGACTTCTCGCATCCAATTAACAAGTGAAAGCTAATTCATAATAATTGTTAGTGGTCCCAATACCGCCCTATTAAAGAAAAGCATTTTATGTATGGGTCCAATCATATAACAAAATACCCGATGTAGTAAAAAATGAGACATTTCCACTATTAAAAAAAAAATTGTCAGATCTATTAATTAATAAATGGCGATTTTTTTACCGATAAGAATTTAAATTGATAATATGACATCTCTGTACTAAATCATTTTAATTTAACTGTATTGACCTCGAACTTGACGAATTTATAAACTTGACATTATGTATTGTGTAGCTTATTTCAAATTAATTGTAATTGTTTTGCTTATTTGAATTTCATCTTGACATGGTAAACTTGTATTGATAGGTTATGATATTTTATTGTGTTAATAATAATATTATATTGAGGCAGTCTTTATCATTTTTTAACTTAAACTGTTTGCATGCCTTAGTTTAGTATTAGGATCATTTTTTAACTTAACATCTGAAACTTGTACCTACTTTCTGTGCAAATAAAGAACTATTCTATTCTAATAAAACCTGGTCGACACGATACCAGGATTTTTTTTAACGCTTTTATTACCAGTCTCATTATGATTGGTCCACATTGTCCGCAAGACAAAGGCGGCAACATTGCCACAATGGTGCTATCAATGTACGTAATCATTTGTTTCAATTCAATTTTAATCAACGCAGTGATTTGCGAAATGATAGTCATTCATAGAAATAGTTGCGTAAAACATTTGAGAAATCTAGAAAGGCTTTTAGAAATTATTATTTCATTAACTTTTTATATAGATTCTTTTCTGTTTTGTGAATGTGAGAACGTTCTAGGCCTTGTAGACTCATCCATGTTTCAATTTGTTGGTCATTTCCAGGTACTTGTTGACAAGCCTACACTGTCCTCCCATTCCTATTAATACTCTAATTTGAAAACATTGTAAAAGCCTTAATTATTTTTAAAAGAGTAACCGTGAAGTTTCTTGCCGGCTCTTTTCCAAAAGAAACGACCGATTGGTACCGTGTACCTAGTTTCTGACGTTTCATGTGACCATGTAGGTTTAAGTGAGATAAAATGTTGAACATGAATTTTAAACATGAATGTTGGTTTAGTTGGGTCAGTATGAAAAATATCTGAAATTGCTTGGTAGTTAGACCAAATAATTTCAGAGATATAAATTATTTTAAGGAACCACGCTGCCTTTTCTTGAGTCGAGTTTTCTAAGATTTTCTCCTTGTCGCAATTTTTGTAACTGTCAAATCTATTTTCTTGTGAAGTTAGCTTAGTTTGTCTTTTTTCAACTACACTAAGTAAATACTTTGTTATTGTTATAGATGTCACCCACAAGCAATACTAATTTAACCCCATTTTCTCTTGACGACAGCAATATAGTCCCATATTATGTGCTCGGCTGCACACTGTAATGTCTACCTTCATTTAAACCAAGTAATTACACCCGGAGCGGTCAGGTTGACCACAGCTTTTCATTAAAGGGTTAACGTTAAGCAATTTTCAATACGCTTGCACGAATAATTTGTGCAGAATTGCGTTTACCTTTATTGGATTCTCTATGTGAAGCTACTTGGCTAAATATTTTGACAATGATGTGTTAATGATATAGCAATGTTTGTTTCTTATTGAATTTAATTGCAAAGTAATCAAAATCAGAGTTTAATATTGACTAGGTGTAAGCACGTTTGCACACAAGTGCTCAGAATCATGCTCAAAGACGCGTTCTAGCTTATCTTATGTAAGTAGCTGCCTGTCATTTTATACCTCATAATTTAGTCTTTTATTTTACATAAGTAAAATGTAATTCATTTGTGAACTGAACAAATGAAGTTATTTATTTATTATTAGGCTCTTCAACAATGAGTACACTTTTACTTTATAATTAGTACATTGCAAACTACAAACAACACAACGGCAATAACAACAACAACAACGCAACAACAAAAACAACAACATAAAAAACCGGCCAAGTGCGTGTCGGACTACGCACAATGAAGGGTTCCGTAGTTAAGATGAATTTATTTATCCCAAGAACAAACTTAACATTGTAGTTGAAAAACATATTCTCCCATACATTCCAAATGCAAATCGTCGCTCGGCATCCAATACCGCGAATGTGACACTTTTACGTTTTTTTTTTAATTTCAGGATCACTTATTTGAACGTATTGAATGAAATAAAACAAAAATCAGATTTTCGTAAAAAAATCACATTCGCGGTATTAATATAAAAATAATCTAAATCTAATACCTTTAAACGAACAATTCTTGTATATATGTATATTTAATCTGAATCTCGGAAACGGCTCCAAGAATTTTTATTAAATTTAGTATGCAGGGGGTTTCGGGAGCGATTAATCGATCTAGCTAGGTTTCATTTTTAGAAAACGTTGTTAAAAAAAGTGGTCATCCAGATATTTTTCTTTATTCAAGTAACAAGGACTCATTGTGTTAGTAAACTTATGAACTATGTTAACTTATTTTACCAGGTCACTTAGAAAGTTTTGCGACTAACAGTTTTTGTCTGTAGTATACTGGCTGGTTTTGTCATGTCAATTAAAACTATGACTATTTATTATAAAAACATAACATTCCAAATTCGAAATTCCCTCCACATTTTTTTACGAGCAAAATCAAAATACTCTGTCTTACTGAAAACTGGATTTACAACGAGAACATTTTCGCGCGATGATTTTGTACGATTTCAAATATCGACCAAAACCAGAAGAATAGTTTGAAAGACTTCGAATGGTATTCATAGAAAAAAGCCTTTCTAAAGCGCTGTTTTCCGCTGGTTCAACGAATTTATAGGTGGTCTCGTAATTTTGGCGGACAAAGAAAGAAGTGGCCGCCCTATGACGGTTGTTACATAACAAAACGTGCTGGCTGTGAAAAATTTAATTCAAGAGAATAGGCGAATTACATATGAAGAGGTTCAGCATATACTGCCGATTGGATCGGGAAGTGTGCATGAAATTCTACACAGGCATCTTCGGTTATGGAAGATAGTTTCACGCTGGTACCGTAAAATCTAACACAGGCTCAGAAGGAGGTTCGGGTAGAATGGTGACGAGACATGATAGCAAAATTTGTAGCAGGCGTCTCGGCGCGTTTAAGATATCATTACGGGTGATGAATCTTGAATTTATCAATATGATCCAGAAATGAAGCGTCAGTCGACCGTGTGGCTGTTTCAAAATAACCCAACGCCTACCAAAGTGAAGCGAGCCAGAAGTGCAGGCAAAATTTTGATCGCAAGGTTTTTTTTTTTTGCCGGTTTATCTGGTGTCAGTACCCTGACGAGATCAAAGGAGTATCAATGCTGAATGGTATGTTGGAGTTTTTACTACTGCAAGCAGCAAGCGACCGAACACTGGCCTCCGTGGACTATTGCTTCACCACGACAACGCGCTGGCTCACTCGGCACTCAAAACAAGGGACTTTCTGGATAGCGCACCGGTCAAATTTATAAGTCATCCTCCTTGCAGTCCCGATTTGGCTCCGTGCGACTTTTTCTTGTTCCCCAAAATAAAAAATCAACTCAAAGGAAAACAGTTTTCATCACCTGAAGATGGCTGCATTTGAGAAGGAGATTGGAGAGGTGTCTGATGCGAACTGGAAAATGTGTTATGAAAATTGGTTTAGACGTATAAAACTGTGTATAAACGCCAATGGAGAGTTCTTTGAAAAGATATAATAAAAAAATATATAACCTGTAGTATATTTTTTTCTAGTATCACAAAACTTTCTGAGTGCCCCACGTAATCTAGTTTAAATTTATTTCACCCCATGAGAGATGGCACTGCAGTGATTGATGTACATGCAATCCAGCCTGCTAGCGATCTTTTTTCAGGATATTGTTGGAGCTGGCCCGCACTCTGCGCACCAGGGATGCACACCTCATTCGCATCGTTGCGTAAAAGCAATTAATACGTACGTCCGCGAACATTCCCGATGCACTACAAAAACGGGGCAGCCCCACCAATACCCTGAAAGCGTTATTGTATTGGCCATGAAAGGCGTTGCACGACCTTTGGGTATATCTAGCCCACTGGTTGCACGTGTAAAACGTTGTACAATAAACTCGAAACAGAGTAATTTTGACTTTTTAAGTGAGCAGCGTGCAAACCTGCGAGCCAGCATGTTTGTCCTTACCGACAACGCCCTTCGTTGATAAATGATAAATGATTTTATTTCTGTAAGTAGGTTTGTACAAACACTTTTACACGTCAATCATATTTTAAAACTAGATGAGGTCGGCGTTTCCTATCTGACTACTCTGAGAAGAAAGGCCGAAACAAACTCAGAGGTTCCCGCTCAATATCGAGTCCGTCATTGAGGTCAGGGGTCAATATATGACCAAGATATTTAAACGTAAATACTCTTTGTAGTGGAGTCCCATTGAGTAATACAGGTGGTACATAACCCGGTCTACCCCCAGCCTCAAAGACCATGATCTCCGACTTATTGAAGTTATACATAAACCCATTTGTTTTGGCATACTGCTCACATTTGGCGACCAATTACTTTCTGAGACTACAGATTGACGCGCTCAGAAGCACTATATCATCTGCACAGCTAATTTTATTTACACAAATACCATCTATATAGCAACCCACTCTGGTGCTGCTGAGCTCGCCAATCCTGCCTCACCCGCATTCCAACCTGTATGGCCTGAAAAAAGTTCGAGCCCATCGTACACTATTGATCTGGTTACCATACCACTATTTAAAGATGTTTATAAGCTCCGTTGGCAACCTATCCTTCTCCATCTTTCTCCACAATACGTCATAAGCAATCAGATCAGAAGCCTTGAACAAATCGAGGAAGCTAGCATTAATCGGCGTCCCACGCTGTGTATAGTAAGTATGTGATATTATGCTCAAGACACAACACTGCACTTTCTGTTGACAAACCACGCCGAAACCCGAATTGGTTTTCATGAACATTTACAGTTTTATTTATTTGTGTATTAAGCAGACGGTCAAACACTTTTGATATTTTGATATTATAGTAGCTAGAGAGATGGGCCTATTGGCTGCCGAGCGACAAAATGTAAGTTTGTACGCACAATATTGAGAGATTTACCATGTTATTTTAAGACCATGGACTTCTTATAGGTTTTCCTGTAATCTATGAGTAAAGAGCCACACTATGTATTTTTTTCAAAATTTTTGGTCCAGTAGTTTCGGAGATAAGGGGGGGGGAATGGTCAATTTTCATTGAATTTATTAAATATCTTTAAAAGTGTTTATTTTAAAATTATAAAAAAAATATATTTAAAATCCTCGCAACAAGTTCTTTCATTTGATATGTCACACGGTACTGTTAGCAAAACTTTTTTTTTAAATTTTCTTGTTTGCGCCCCAAAAGTGACCCCTATATTCAAAATTAATTTATTTACGTTACTTATTCGTGTTTGGGTCACAGAAATACATATGTGTACCAAATTTCAACTTAATCGGTCCATCAGATTCGGAGTAAATTGGCTGTGACAGACGGACAGACAGACAGACAGACAGACAGACAGACCGACAGACAGACAGACAGACACACGAGTGATCCTATAAGGGTTCCGTTTTTTCCTTTTGAGGTACGGAACCCTAAAAACAATTCAACGACTCTCTCTCTCTCTTCAACTGTTATACATATTAATATTTACTATTTTTTTTTTACAAAATAATGGTAGTTACAGTTAGCCTCAGAAACAGCAATAATTCATTTGATTGTCTACAATTTGTGTTCTATAATACTGTATCAATGTGAATCTACCTACTATTAAGTACCCAATGAGTAATTATTTTTGTGTCCACATATTGATACAATCATGAAACAAAGATTATAGACAAAGAAATTAATCCCTGTTGATTTTTAAGTCGCAGTAAGATGGTTGAAGCCGTGATATAGTTATATACCTGGTGATATAGCTATGTACCGTAATATAGTTATATGAAAGCGGTTCATAACTATCTTAACCTCTTGACAGTCCGGTGCCCTCCTGGAGATCGATAACAATTAAAATTCTATTGTTTTTTTTTGGACTGTTGAAGATTTAATAGGTATATAACTATGATTCGAGCACGACCTTTTAATATAACTATTAGGGAACTCCGACCAAATATGGTTAGGTTAGAACTATGACCAATTCTACGTCGAAATTGGTCGCAGTAACAAAATTAGGGCACTCCAACAGTTATGAACCGCTTTCATAAAAGCTCGTACAGACTGGCGCGACTTGTCGCGCGACGCGATACCGGTAATTGTTCTAGCGTGAAGTTTTCTTAGAAATTGTTTGATTAGAGTCGCGCCGCGTCTATTTACGGGTACCTTTAAACTATATTACGGTATATAGCTATATCCCTAGGGATATAATTATATCACGGCTTCAACCATCTTACTGCGACATGTACATATTTTTGAGGCTGCTTAACATTCACATTTCTTGAACATCGCGTATATTTAAAAAACCGGTCGAGCGAGTCGGACTTGCGCACCGAGGGTTCCGTACCATTTTAAATTTTCATCGGCGAGGCCTATTTTCGTCAGAGAATTTTAACACTGCACACTGCGGTGTAGAATATTGCAGTTTTAAGTCAGCGCCATCTCTTGACTGATAGTTGTACTAATGTAATTTTTGTTGATGATTTCTGAAAAAGTGTGCTATTTAGAGACATCGACTTATTTTTCCTGTAAACTTTACATAAACTTCTATCACATAGAATACTTTCAGATTTGTAATCTTTGGAGATAAGGGGGGTACAAAAGTCGAAAATTATGCGGCCTAAAAAAAAATGTTCGAGAATGTGCAAATAGCGCTCTTTCATATGATAAGTACCCCACATGCCCTAGTAGCCCCACTTCGAATTTTTAAGAACCCCGTTCAGTCCCTGTTGAAAAAAAAACTATTTTTTGGGCAAACGTCATCTAAAACTGTTCCTTTCAAGTTGATAGCATTAGTAGTTCTTGAGATATCCAGCTGTGACAGACAGATGGACAGACACTGAGTCGCACCATAAGGGTTCCTTTTTACCATTTTGGTACGGAACCCTAAAAATTCAAGACCCATACTAAATCAGGCATCATTATAATATGTAATTTAATTAATGTAAAACAGAGGTCAAATCAGACTGTGTGAAAGAGAATCTAATGGCCCATTAAACCAACTAAGCATCTTTAAAAAGTAAAGTGATGTTTATAACGATTTCACCCTCATTATGTTGTAATAATTTATAGTTTACACGGTAAGGTAATTAGACATAAATTAGTAACACGATACAAAATGTTGGGCGTCCCGTCACTGCGACCATTATCATGGCCGTTGTCCAAATATATTTTATGGAGACATTAATTCTATAAGAGATGGTTAACTTTATGTTCTTTTGTTTAGAATGTTGAAAGCTGTTAAAATATGTTCGGTTAATGTCTGCCTACGTTTACCACTAAAAGGTACCATAGATGAAAACAGATGGTTCACTCCGCATTTTTAGGTATGAAGCTACAAGTACGCGGAGGGTTCGTCTTGTCGCGCCAATTCAGTGAGCGTAACGGAGTCAGAAGATATAAGAGTTACGCGATAGAAAGAGATGCAACTTCAAGGTGAATATAACTGTAGGTAATTAGCGCTGTGTGACCTGAATTGCACTTTATTGTGTCATTGTAAGAGTCGCTTTTCATTTAAATGATTTTACGGAATGAACCATTTGTATTCATCTATAGTGTTACTTCGGTAATGGAGTATGAATGGTGCATTATTGTAGTGTTAAAAAATCTAAGAAAATCTAATCCAGCAGTAGGACCTACTTAGTCAAACCGTATGTAACTACTCTTAAGTTTTAATCTAGTCATAGACTGTAAGCTGACGTAAGCACGGACGTAATAAAATCGCGGCGATTTTTTTTCGTGCACTAGATTTTCAACGCTCTGCTTAGCACCTCGAGTTGAAAATCCAACAGTGTGTTTTTTCAACGCGCTGAGACGAGAGTGCGTCCCAGCGCGTTAGATTCTCGTTGAAATACAGTGCGCGATAAAATCCCGCCACGATTTTATTACGTCCGTACGTCGGCTAACTGTGTGTGCATTGTGCAAACAAATAAATAAATAAGAGATTGTATTGGGCCTTAGATGCTAGGCAGCGAGAGAATTCAGTCAGTTTGAAAATTACCTATAATAATTATTAGAATTAAGAAAACTATTTATTCACTATCTTTAAGAATGTTTTGCCAACAGTAGAAATTATTTTACCTTTTCTATTGACAAAAAACAAACTCCAATAAAAATGATTAATACTTCATCTAAATCATCCAGGTAAAGGCTTGTCGACACTGCATCGAACATTAATTTGTATGTTCAATCGTGAAAGTCATTTTTCATTTGTCGATTCGCCCTTAACAGTTTAATGATCTCAACGATTGTCGGTAATAGTCATAGATATCCGAGTAATAGTACAAGACTGTGATCATTCGTTATCTTATAATTTCACAGTATGGTGCTCATTGATCTATCGAAGCCATTGCCTGTATTAATTTATTGGATTTCTATTAAAAAATTAGACAAGACAAAGTGAGAGCGATGGTCATACTTAATTAATTTACATAAATATTTAATTATTACATGATTTATTGTTTTGGGTACAAATTACCTACAGCTTAGAAATATTCGAATTACGATACTACGTAAGCTGGGAGTATTAAAAAAAAAATACTTAGATACTTTGTCCATGTTAAAAATGGGATGCAAGTAAAATACAATCTTTAGGCTGCCTGTCCACTTAAGCGGAGCGAGGCAGCGGAGCGGAGAATTGTGCCAATATTAACCGATATAATCTAAACTCCGCTCCTATTGGTTAATATTGGCACATTTCTCCGCTCCGCTGCCTCACTCTGCTCCAGTGGACAGGTGAAAAGATTTTATTTTAATGATCACTGCGTTATTTTTTTTTGCCTGTATTGTTTGTCCCGGGTATCTGGCTAAGACCACTTCTCAAACAGAGAAGGAATGAGCTTGATCACCACGCTTGCTCAGTGCAGGTTGGTGAACTTGGTGATTTCAGACTTAAGTCCAGGGTTTTCTCACGATGTTTCCCTTCAACGTCAATCAGTGGTGTTTAAGAAAATAAAAGGCATTAGAAAGTACGTATAACTTTCAAAAAGACACATTGGTAATAGTAAATAGTATTTTATTTCTCTCAAAAAGGTACAAAGGTACATAGTATTTAGGTTACAGGCAGATTCAAACCTTTGTGGTGGAGTCTATACTGGGTTCGGGATCTATCACACCCTTAAAATTACAACATTTAATTTGATTGCACTTATAGTGCTTGCCGGGTTTGAACTTGGTGCGTAAGATGCGGATCAGAGAAGAAACACGTTACGTTAATAAAATACAATAATACCTAAGAAGTAAATATAAAAAAAGTTTAATAACCTACGACACTGTATCCATCGTGTAGAGCGAATATTGACTGCAACACTGGATTTGAAAATCTCCCATCCTCATACTAAATTAGCAAGTGTTTGGTCATTTACAGAAGATCCGGGGTCCATACAACTTCGTGTGAGGTCCAAGTAACCCAGATCGGGTATTTGTTAAAAGCAATGTATTCAAACACTTTGCATACGACAGATAACGGCTGCCTCTCGACTCACGAACAAAATACATGATACATTTAGCTGGTTTTCGGTTACAAATAATAGAATTTAGGTAATGATACTGAAATTATTTTTCTTTTCGAGTTTAGATTTAACCACGACACGAACTTGTAGCCCTTTTTTTTCTACTTATCTCGAATTGTTAGAAACTCGGTATGTGACAATGAGGATTTTCTGATATAACGTTCACAAGGTGGCAGCATTGAGACGTCAGGTCCGGGCACCTGTCAAAAGTGTCAAAGCGCCTATATTTTCTTTAGTCGTGTCTGAATGAATGAAACGAATGATGAACGTCATCATATATTTTACATTCATTATCGAAAGGAAGACGTCTTGTCAATGTGGCACCAACCGGTGGCATCAATTTTCATGAAAACCCTCATTGCTCATCATCATCAGCCTACTTAGCATCTTCTACATCAGTAGCACTGCTGGGCTGACTGCCTAGGATGTGCCAAAAGCATGATATCCTGTCGAGCATCAATATAATTGAAATGCCAACGTTTCAATAATAGATATTAATTACCTTTTCAAAGGGCGAGCAAACATACATTTCGTGCCCAAAAAAATACCGGCCAAGTGCGAGTCGGCTCACGCACAATGAAGGGTTCCGTAGTTGGGATGAATTTATCCAAAGAACAAACTTAACTTTGTAGTTAAAAAACATGTTCTTAGCACTTTAAAGTTTAAAAATTTCGCAAACGGAACCCTGAATCCAAAAATGGTTTCCACACATACAATATTTTTGAAAGACCATTCCAACTACGCCCCACAGTAAGACGAGAAATGAAACATCCCCACTTTATGTGTAGGGGAGACACGTAAAGTGGGGATGTTTTTTTTTTGTCGTCTTTCCCCCTTGTACGCCAATTTTATTTTTTTATTTTACCACTTTGTCGGCGTGATTAGTATGTATACCTATGCCAAATTAGAGCTTTCTAGTACTAAGTGTCTCTGAGCTAAGCCGCGGACAGACGGACGGACGGACAGATAGACGTTCATGGCGAAACTATAAGGGTGAAATCTAGCCTTCAGTCACTGAATAAAAGCTAAAGGATGCCTAAATACTGCAATATTTATGAGAATTCGCTACAAACCGCGTAGGGAACATTAAATCAAAGATAAATCTTGAGAACACAAAGAATTCCCATTACAATGGAAGTTTTTGAAACCGCATCGCATTGGAAGGAAACCACTAATAGAGTGGTTTTCTTCCAACTTATAAAGACGTGGTTGGGCATAAAAAGTCTGTGTAGTGTGTAGCAGTAGGTATAAGGAGACTAGGGTTCTGACCGATGATGTCGGGGCTAGTCCTGCTAAAGGGAGTGGGTTCATAAGCCGGAAATCTTTGATCCTTTTAAAATTATTGATATGACACATACAAACATTGCCCTCTTTCTTAGGCAGTCGGGTGATAAAAACCTTGTATGGTTTCCTGCATAATGAAAACGTTCTCTACTGACTTAGTAATTAAATTTGGTATAATCTTTGTAAATGGTCCATTATTGTCAATTACTCTTTTTTATATCATAGTACCTGGTTGACCGAGCTCTGCTTGGGTGAAAAGAGATATCGTCCAAGTATACCAACGTTGTATCACATCCACGAGGCTGTGAAAATAGAGAAAACGAATTTTCCCAGATATGAGACCTAGCTAGATCGATGTTTTGCCCCCGTAAACTCCTATATTGCAACTTTCATCGAAATCGTTAGAGCCGCAAAGGGCGCTGACCACCTTGTTTTCATTTCTTGATTCTCCCTCTGCACCTAGCTATCTAGCCCCGCACTTTCAGTACATTTGCGACAACCACAATAGAAATCTACGTTCATCTCACAATCGTCTTCTTCAATGTCCCACCCACCGCACAGACTTCATTCACTCTTCCTTCTTCGTTCAGTCTATCTCTCTGTGGAACGCGCTCCCCCAGGAAATTAGGATGGCGACCAACCGATTATCTTTTAAAGTCAAAGTTCGCGAGCACATTCGCAAGAAGCTGGCAGTATCATCACAGCGGTAATGATTTCCCATTGTTTGTCTTGTTTGCTTTAGTAGTATTTTATGTGTATTTATTTTTGTTTATATTTATATATAATTGGAAATATATATTTATGTATATCTTTATATTTAAATAAATATCTATTCCTCAATTCTCGCTATTGCACCTACCACTGTTTGTCTCTGCATCACCCAAAGGTTGACTGGTAGAAAATGCCTTTGGCATTAAGTCCGCCTCTGTACATTTGTGTGCTTGAAGTATTAAATAAATAAATAAATAATCCTCTCCACTCCTCATAAGCACCTCAGGACGTGTTGCCCCCTTGTCGCTACGACACTATGTGCTAGCGACCGTTTTCGGGGGCCCATTATTGAGTGTGCAAGTCACCCCCTGCCATTTTATCCGTGTGCATATAAAACATAGATCAAGCAGGGGCCATAGTCCTTCCATAGTTCTAGGTGACCAGTCCACTTTAGCAACCCAAACCCATAGTCCGATATCTTTGTTTCCATATCTTACAATAGTCCTACACCAACCGGGGGTTGTCCTTGGCTGCACTTGCATAGTGCGAACAGGGATAATCGTCGGTTGGTACCTCATTTCATTAAAAACGTCTTAGGGGCCTCTGCGAGTTGGCTTCGGCCCCTCGTACGCCTTCCAAAGGTCCGGGACCCCTGGGTCCCGAGAAATGTCAAAGTCGTAAAAATAATATAGCTAGGTTTTCATAAATCAAGAAAGATCTCTTCACAATCTACCAAGTGACGTTACAGTATCATTAAAATTAGTGAAAGTGATATAAAGTTACAAACTTGTTATACAATTCTCGATTAATTAGTCCACTTTAAATTAATACTATAACTTGTTTGTAAATACCCTTTCACATCACATTTTAATTAAACAAGTGCAACGACTAGTTTATATCAGCCACGCCTAGTTTTGGAGCCGATTTCACTAACGTTCGCGACTTCGCGTTGGCTAAATGTTTTTCAAGTTGTGGTGCATGTTAACAGGGAAACGCGAGTGAAAAGCTTGATAGATTATACGTCCCATATTAGAAAGACAATAAAGAAAATATGTTTTCACCTCAGCACCTCAAACAAGCAGGTTTCGATTTTGCTGCGAGCATAAGACAAAGTAACTTTTTTTTTTAATGCTGATAACTTTGCTGGGTCTACTTACAAAATTCGAAAGATATGAACTTCACTTTGTTCTGTCACTTTCACTTATATACGAAAAGAGAGAGAGATACAAGTCGAATCGAAAAATGTTAAAATATACATCAGGTTTTATTTTCACGGTTTATAAAGCTGTATTCGCTAAGAAAAACCTACATTTAAAATGAGCCCTCCGCGTGGGCTTACGGCATCCCAGATGCAACTAGGTGAACCCTGGCACTGAACGTGTTAAGTCCATGGCACGTCATATCAGATACTCCTTCAACCACAACCCAAGTCACGTTAGATAAATCTCTGGTCACCTTAGTTCAGTCTAGGTTATAAAGGTTAGCTTAAACCTTAAACTATATCGTATAGGTTATGAGACAGCTGGCATTTGGTCTGCACCTATTGCGGAAATTCTAGTTCAGTTGCAAGAGAATTATTGGTTCCAGTTGACAATTGGGTCAATTTTCATGTCTATTTACTACGTATAATGTTGAGCTTTTTTTAAGTTTTTGCTCATTGTTTTATTTTTAGGGATCTGTACCTCAAAAGGAAAAAACGGAACCCTTATAGGATCACTTCGTTGTCCGTCCGTCTGTTTGTCTGTCAATACCCTTTTTCTCAGGAACGCGTAAAGGTACCCATCAAGTTGAAATTAATATCCAATACGTAGGTTCATACCTTCAAACTCTACAAAAATCAAGCTTCTAAGTCGACGCAATTAAAAAATACGGCCATCTATGTGACATATTTTGATACTCTCTAACAAATCAAAACCTACAGGGTACTTCCCGTTGACCTAGAATCATGAAATTTGGCAAGAAGCAAAGGTCTCACAGCATATTTAAAGGAAAAAGTCCGAAAATCGTTAGTTTGTAGTTTTATAACACAAAAAAAATAAACGATTACAAACATACATTTCCAGTTGGAGAATTGTCCGTGACGTATATCAATGTATGGGAGAACATGTTTTTCAACTACAAAGTTAAGGTTATTTTTAGGATCAATTCATCTCAACTACGGAACCCTTTATTGTGCGTGGTCCGACATGCACTTGGCCGGTTTTTTATTCTGTTGTTGCGCAATTAAATTACTGCAACTAGCAAATTTCATGACCAATGTGACGTTTTAGTTTGTCTTGACTCTGGTCAATCCGCACTGACAGATTAACATCAAGACATTGATCTGGATTCGTCTACTTTTGAACATAATTATCTGATGGTTATGGAGACTATTTTCGGACGGGTTCGAAATTACAGATCTTGCTATCAATAGGCCAGAAAACTCGCAGGAATGAACATGGAGAAAGACATACTCGTTCATGTATATAGCTTGACAATGCGACAGATTAGTCAAAAAATTACAAAATAGTGCTGTTTAATAAAGCATCAAGTCAGCTGTCGCCTGTCGGTTTTATTAAATAGGCCCCTACTTTTACATCGAACTAACTCCAAATAGGATGAGAGTGTGCTTAAACAAATGGGGTGTAAATCAACGTTCGTGTGTAAAGCCTATATTTTCACAGCACCTGCCCGGTATCTATTGCAATGGTAAATTATCGTTTTGCTTGTTTAGATCGCATCGTGACCAGAATGCAGTCAATTGCCATCCACTCGGCCGAATGGTTAGGGTTACGTATTTGAGCTTTTAATGTTATGGTATAGCATAGGAATTGCTAGTGTCATTCGGTAGGATAGTAGTACAGTAAAACCTGGATAAGTGAGAACTGGGTAAGCGAGAAAACTCTATAAATGAGAGTAATTGCCAGGTCCCGTCATTTTAACCGTCTAAAACCACTATAAGTGAGAATCAGAAACCTCTATAAGAGAAAGTCGTTATACACTCGTGGACCTCTATAACTGAGACTGCTACTTCTCTGTACCTCTATAAGCGACAGTCGAGTGTAATTTAACATCTGCTATTTATGACGCATTCTTAAATTTCGTGGAAATAACATTGTTTTTTTCTCTCTACCTTTCCCAACCAGCCTCAACCTCTATAAGCTAGAAACTTGAGTTACTGAGAAACCTCCATAAGCGAAAAATAAATCGTGGTCCCTTGAACTCTCGCTTATCCAGGTTCGACTGAATTACATACTTACAAAAGATTATTTATGAATGGAAATTACGATTTGATGTTAGTAATAACAATTAATAAGGTATCAAGATATAAATAAAATAGATGATCCAATTCAATTTTTTTTTGTGCAACAAACAAAGAAAATTCTAAACTGTCCCAGTGTCCCGAAATAAATAACTCCATAAATTCTCTAGTTCTTTCTAATCAAAGCTGGATCTCACTACAATTCGTAGAAACTTGTCTCGATATCAAAATTGTCTTCAATTACGTGTCGCCACACGTAATAGCATCCGAAAGGGACACTTAAATGTCCATGTCATGTGCACATTTCATGGGTCGTTAGTATGCGGCCTCCGTCGGGTGAGCCGATACTGCACAATAAGAATGGACAAAGACTTACGACTTATACAAAATATATGTTTAATTTTAAATGACAGGACTTGCTGACATTATATTGGTTGAATTAAGGTGCGTTAGTTTAGGAATTTCGGTGAACTGCATAGCTTTTGTCTATAGATTTGCATAGTCTATGAACATAGAGGGAGATATCCTGGCGAGGATATGACTCTTGGCTTTTAACTGGAAGAGATATCACCACATATTTTACTTTTACTAGTACACACGGCTACAGATCAAGCTTATACATTTTCAGTTTATGCTGATCTCGCATTGTATATGATTTCCGTACAATGCGAGGTCAGCTTATACTGGAAATGTGATGTGTAGCCGTGTGTACAACTTATCCCTGTGTCGTTCCAAGAACATTGTGGAGAATAAGCTGCAGATTTAAACACGAAATAATACTTGTAGCATTTAATATCTCTAAGGAATGAATACTACAAGCATTGTGTCGTGATTTCTTTGATTTCATTTTAAAAATGCATTATTTTAATATCGATTTATAATATCCACTGTGGCAACACTGTCAAAATACAAATTTTAAAATTATAAGAAAGTTCTAAATGTATTTTCATTATGGCAACTGAATGTATTGTTTTACTTTGGCAACACTTAGAAATGACGGTTATGATATTATCGTTATTTCTGGGTGGGGCAAAAGTCGTTTTAAATGGTAAAATGTAATGCATAGTGAGTTGTCGTATGATTGTGAATTAGTACAAGTAGTGTGGATTAAAAGTATTAGCAAGAAAAGAGTATTTTCTTTATAATTGCATGTCTTTATGCGCTTCTCTTTAAAAAAACAATAGCATGTCTGTGAAATTACCAAATACATTATCCTACTGGACAAACACCGTACATTTTAAGTCTAAAACTGACAAAGGAAGGTTGACCTTTTCAGGTATAGACTTATAAAGGTATGTCACGCACAGAAAGCACGCGAAAACACTTAGCGTAGGTGCTTAGTGGCCACAATTATGCACGCTAACGCTAAATTTTAGATAAAGACAGGTCAGTATCTCGTAAATGGTAGGTACAGATATGTAGTAACTGAGTACTAAGTTCAGTTCAGGTCAGGTATACTTACTATCTCGTTTCGTTACCCAGTGCTTTCAACAGAATATTACTATGTAAGCTAGGTTGGATGTTTGTTAATTTACTAGATCTTGTCATAGATTTACCATAAATCTAAAATCTAGGTAGCAAAATAGAGCTTTACAACTTCTAACCGTCTGAAAACTTACCCGTAATCACTTTTTAGGGAACGAATTTTTTAAACAACCCATTCTCAACTTTTTCTTTTTTCTTCTCTTTTTTTACTTGCGTTATAATTATGTTGTGTTATGTGCCTTTTTGTCTGTGCTAAATAAATGTATTTTCTTTCTCTATTCTAAAAATTCGTTTCGTGAAAAGTGCGTTTTATAGGACGAGGATATTTCACCGGTTTCTGAAAAATTTGCTGTCAAATCGAATGTCAGCAAGTGTTGAAAATTATTACAGCAAATCGGTTGTAGTAATAGTCAGCCAACCACACCCGACATCACAACACTTTGGCAGAAATTTTACTGATCAGGACCTTGATCAACCGGAACAGGCGTTAATATAAAGTGATACGAAATAAATAACAATTTAAACAGTCTCATAAATGACGCAGTACAATATCAAATTAGATTTATCAGCGATCATTTTGTATCCTTTCACTATGCTGGACAATGTGGGCGTGCGCACGCCCAAGGGTGCTGTAATCGTGACCCGACACACCCGAACTACCGACGGAGATTGCCGAGCGACCTGCTGCTGTTGTCGTGATACCTACCTACGTTCGATTTGAAATGATTCTGCGGTCCTATTCTGTAAAAATATTAGCATGAAACCTTATGTGAAGTGAGCTTGAAGTGAGTTGTCATTCCACTTTATGCTAGGGATTGGCATTATTAAAAACTCACTTCAAGCTCACTTCACATAAGTCTGCAAGGTGATCTCTGTACAGAATAGATAGGCTAGTAGGTATATTTTAATATAATGAAATAGGATTAAAAATCTACTAGGTACACTGTACAGTAGGCCGAATTGCATTGTTAACAGAACTAATATAAGCTGTCCTCGCAGTCTATTGAAAGTGCCTACTACGCTAGGCCAGTTCAAGGTCAAAGTATTGCCACTGACATGCGGTAGATTGTACAAGTTTGACAATAGGAGAAGACTTATACGGTAGAGATTTCAGCTAGGGGCTATGATTATAAATTATGATGTCTGTTGAAAATTTTAAATGCCTCGAAACTGTCGTTAAGGGAGATAATTCTGTAAAACCTAAGTATTTTGTAGGAACCTAGAAACCTTTACAGTTCTACTGTCAAGGCTTAACTTTCGTAGCATCATTTTATTATTTTAGCTAAAGCAAATGTTGCCATAATTATGATAAAAAGGAATCAATTTAATGGATGGATTATATAAATTCCTCGTTGGTCTAGTGATTGCAAGCGCTATTCTGCCTTGCTAAGCCAAAAGGCGCCATCTCTGAGATACGCCCTTTTAGTTTTTTTATACTATTCAATAGCTATAATAATTTCGCATCTAATGCTTTAAGCCAAATAGCGATATTTAATTTAAAACATTTAAAAGAACCACTAACAAATTTTTGAGTTCTCAATTTTTCTTTAAATTACAATTTACAAAAAGTCAATTTTCTGAGATCCGATTGAGATAGCGCTTTTCGGCTTAGCAAGGCAATATTGCTGAGCATCGGGTTCAATTCCCAGGTCGAACAAAGTGTTAGGATTTTTCTATCAGGAAATTTCTCTTTAGGAGCCCGGTGTCTAGATTTGTGCCCGATTGATGGCAATAGGCTCGTCCCCTATCACATGATATTTTTAAACATATCTGGCGAAATATGGATGTACTAAAGATACACCTCTGTCTAACACTTCAGGGCTAGCAGGCGTGATTTGAGTTCATGTTATGTGAATAAATTTTGCGGATATTTTTTAATTAATCTATGATTTTACAGTTCAGTGGAAACATTACTCATATTATTAGCCATTAAAAGAACAGTTTTATAAATTACGTTCGTATCCTTTATCAATAAAAAGTGCAAATTACTGTACTACTGTGTCGTGAGTCTGGTTAATCGCCATGGCATAAGTTAAGGCGCGGTAAGAAGCAAATATATCTAAAGAAGGTATTGCAGGAGGTAAAGCAACAGTAGTTGTTATTAAAAAAAAGGCTTTAAAGCTTTTTGACAGCCAAAGCATACTATAACGAAACAGAAATCTTGAGTAAAAAATTTTGTAACTTTGACTGTTTGTAATGTTTGCAAAATAAAAATTATGTTTGGTTTTATGTTGTTTTTTGTTCTATTTATAAACATTTTGTAGATTAGTTTATATTTTTTTTTTACTTTTGCATGCCTACTGTATCATCATGTATTGTTCACCATATTTGGAAAATAAAATATCTTTATCTATAATGGCGATGCATTTGATTTTAGGTGTATCTCGTGTCCGCTAATAATAGGACAGTTAGGTATTTGGCAGTATTTTTTTTTTAATACCCCGATTAGTTAAAACATTTTAAAAATTTTTTGGTTGGTTAAATTTTCTTTTTGTATAGTTACAAAAATATGAACAGTTGTCGCTCAAAATTTGAGCATTTCGAGACGAAAAAGTTTCTTCTTGTTCTTTTTTGTGATTTTTTTTTCAAGATGCTAGATCATTTCTATAAAACATACATTTATACACCTGACTATACACTGTTTTTTTTGTGGTTTATAATATGTAGTAATACGGCTCTGTGCGACGAAAAAGTGGAAGTTTTACGGTTTCCCTGTTTGGGTAGCGCCTTAAATCTAGCCAGAATATTTATAGACTTCTCGTTTTGTCGCAAGTTACCGTTATTTACAAAGAGATGAGAATATTAAAGGATTTCCACGCAATTAATATATTCAGAAACTGTATTTATTTTGTTATTAGATACTATTAAATTGACTGTCATTATTCTCACGAGAGCCACATCCAGTTCGACTTTCGGTGTCGTGTCAATATCAGAACATAACATTACCTACGCTTGTTTTCCACTTCAGAAGTTCAGAACCTTTATTTCTTTAAGGGTTCCGTTTTTTGTTGCAGACATAATCATTGACCTTTTGTTCATCATTTGTTTTGTGTCAAATGACCCTGTATCCTCTTGATTGCCGACACATCTCGCTAGCGAGAACTGACAAGCTGACTCGAGCGAACTTAATCAGCATTGTAAATCAAACGATTTGGTACAATGCGTATGCGTAAGCAATTAATTGGATTGTGGCTCCTACGATCGTGTTTTGAAGTTTGCAAGTGACATTCGGATAGAAAAACACAGCTCATTATTATTATTGAATCTATTATACATATTTAATAAAATAGTAATGAAACAGTTTGTCTGTTTGCTGGATGTATGTTTTGGATTGACATAAAAATGGCAGAACGGATCTGTACGCTAATTGCGTAACTTATTTTCGTAAACAATTATGCCTAATTTGTTTCATTTTGACAGTTCAACAACATCCATTGCGTTATTTACGTTGTTGAGCAGATTTTTTTTTCTAACTTGTGAAGCAATGGATTAGCAATCTGTTTCAAGTCGAAACAGATCGTGATTGTGTTGTATTACGCAATTAGGGTGCTGGATGTTTGGAACACAGATAGTTTATAACCTGTACATAGGGTACTTTTAATCCCAGCAGTACGTTCCCGTGAGATATATTCCGAATTTCCGACATCCACCATCACATTAGTAGAAGTTTAATTTACGATCAAACGCCAAAGGGTATTTTTAAATTAATGCCTAACTGAGTAGTATAACAGTTACAACATTTTTCATTTTAATTAATCCCTTAAACCAATCTCGTTCAAAACCAGACCAAGTACAACAATAACGATTTCTCATTAGGTAGCGGGTCGTGCAGCAGGTGCAAATTGTAAGTTTTCTAACAAAATGGCTGCATATCTCTACGTTGTAGTCGTTGTTCTCGTAACATAATGTTAGTAGCCTCTGGCTAACTGAGGGCAGACTTAATTGACACAAGACCGGTCGAGATAATTTCATTTCGTAAAACTGTTATTAACATCATTGCAGCTACTACCGTAAACGGATTATTTGAGTACCCCGTTTATTTTATCGATACATTTTGATGTAAAGAAATAGAGATTTGTGATGTTGCTAACGATGATGTGTTTTTAGTTTTGTACTAACTGATAAAAAAAATCAAAGATTTGCTTTGCAATGGAATATTAGAAAATTACTACCAATACTACAAATTAGATGAATGAAACTAATAAAAATCTACAAGGAATATAAATTTGTCTAAAATATAATACTCATCCACGATGAAGATCCTAATCGCACAACATCATGATAACTACAGAAGAGCGACCAATATACGTTACATTTAATTACTTAGCTAATAGCCTAGGTACACACGGCTACACATCAATCTATACATTTCCAGTTTATGCTGATCTCGCATTGCATAGGATTTCCGTACAATGTGAGGTCAGCTTATACTGGAAATGTATAGCTTGATGTGTAACCGTGTGTACCTACAGTAAAAGTAACTCAGTCAGACAAGACTGGGGTGACCTAAGATAAAATCGAAGACAACAAGCCCAAATCGAACGAATCATCATCTTTAATTGAGTGTCATTTCCAAACTAATGGTCCTTTAGACAATCGGCACTCTTTGAGAGCTTAATTGTATTTATTCGAAACCATTAATTCGTGGACGAGTTCGGTTAATCGATCCGTTTCGAGTAGTTAAGTACATTCGAAAGTTTTTAGAAGATACGAAAGAGATTTGGGGAATTTAGAGGTCTTAGCCTTAAGTGCTGCCGTATTAGAGAAAATGATGACATTTCTTTTCATTGCTCGTAAAAATCTTCGATCCATTTACCTACTAAGTATAAATATTTATCTCTGTTGATAAAAATAAATAACATGTGTACTTATACAGAATCAGTTACTTCCGCCTCATTGATAACGTCATTCATCTTCTGTCATATAAAATTTCAAGGAGAGATTTAAAATTATCGAGAAGAATGGACATCCGAATAAAGGGTTAATAATCGGTTTAAATTCCGAATCGAGTCAGGGTACCGATTGTTGCGCCAGAACAAATTAGGAACCCAATTACGTGAAGTGACTGTGCAGTTTATTAATCGATCAGAATGAAGAATTTAAGACCAGGTGCTACCGAAAGGGAACTGTCGAGACCCTCCATTGCGGAACGAATAGAGCATGTCAATCAATTTAATTAATCATTCAAAGTGTTTCCAAGGAAATTATCATGTAGAAAATTTGGCCGGAAGATGTTCTCACGAAAATAATCGTGAGTTGTATCTGGAGCTACCTACCTACTTCTGATCATCATACAATAGGACTTTGTTTCATTGATCTACATTATTTTTAATTAAAAAAATAAAATAAAATCATGCTCTTAGTAGAAACATTTTTAGAAAAATTGTTTATTTTGCCCAAATAAAATACACATTACAAAAACTATCCACAGTAAAATGGCAAAAAAATTTAAATCATTTCTATGTAAAGTTAAAAATCTTTCTTCTTCTTTCTAGTTTTTGTTCCTTTTTTCTAAAAGAAGAAAAAGCTTGAAATTATATTCATTTCCTACCTTTAACGCTCCATACGAAATACCTCTAACATTTGAGGTCATAAATTCAGTTACTTGATACGTTTCCCATTTAAAGACTATTGAGGCATCGCATCGATAAAACTAGTCAACTGACTTTTAAAGGTGTTAGAATAAGGCGATTCAGCTTTACTGTGTGTATTGAATGATCTATTCACACGTCTATTGGAGCACCATACGTTGTTAGGAAATGCTTAAGTATAACTTGAATGATCGACTTACCGTTTGTTTTATCTTGTTTTTGATCGTGTGATAATTATTATTGATTTATTATCATCACATTTGAAAGTTTGCTCTTTAGCATCTAAAACTTTAATTGGTGCATTTTCGTTGAGCAAATTTTTTTCATGTTCCTAAATTCTAAAACCTCAACAACGTAGAATCTTATTTTATTTGGATAGATTCTAAAATATGTTGATCCATTTATAGTCAAATTCGTTTCTATAAACTTCTACGTAATCATCCGATATATCGTAATATACAGTTCGATATTCAACGGTCTTGTATAATTCCTATATGTATATTGCCATGGCAGACCGCAATGCATCTAAGGGGACAATCACTCTACATTCCATGAATGCAATGTCGCGGTCGCCATGTAAGGTGATGCGCACATCGACGCAGATTCGCGACACCTACACTAATGAATATGAATACGTTCTTGTCTTGCTTTAATATGAAACTTAATTAAAATCCAAGCTTAGCAGACGATTCTAACGTCAACGAAGGTATACTACGTAAAAGGAATATTATAGATTTCATATACCTACTCACCTACCTATCTTTAATTGCGTAATCAAGTAGCACTTTTTGGACAAACTATTTGCGTAATCAAGTAGCACTTTTTGGACAAACTATCTAAATTGATAGCAATTAAGATATTTTCACATTCATTTGTTTTAAGAGCGTAAGCGAAAGAGGTAACAATGTCCCTCCAGCTCATTGACTACTGCTCACTACATTTTCATAATGCGAGATAAGAACAATGTTATCTATCTCCCTTTAGTATAAGCAAGCACACGCCACCACAGGAAAAGTTCGGTTAAGCAGCCATGACCTTAGTGGTCAAAACTGCGAGAGGCCATTTCAAAAAAAAAAAAAAAAAAAAAATAAGCAAGCACACAGCAAACCACCCATTTCCATTCCATTCTTCTTAGTCTTGGAGTGCGCACGTTTTTAATTTTGAGGATCCTTATTTTTGACCTGGCTTGGAATATCGGACTGTCTTCTTCTTTACCTGACTTACTTGGCTTGACTCACGGACTACGTTTTCTCTACGATTGGATTTTGTGGATTTCTGGCATCTGCAATCTTTTAAGGTAACCTTAATTTCCATTCATTTCTTGATGCCATTATTTGAAATCCATTAAATATTTTAGTTTTTATCTTGTAAACTTAAAGCGTGAAGGCATATTTTTGAAACCTTGCATAATATTTAGTTCTTGTTATTATTTTCAATGTTTCAATCTTGACTTCGCGAACCTTGAAGCGATTTTTTTTATTACTTAGTTTAGGAAATGGAGAGGAAACAATTTTCATGAGAAAATTGTAAATTGAAAAATATATTTTTTTATAATAATAAGAAGCAAAGATACAATTATTCATCCATCATATTCATATCTTATGGCGATGTGATACCCATACTAATATTCTTACATATTATATTATAAAACAAAGTCCCCCGCCGCGTCTTTCTGTCTGTCTGAACGCGATAAACTCAAAAACAACCGAACGGATTTTCAAACGGTTTCCACCAATGGACAGAGTAATTCATGCGGGAGGTTTTAGTGTATACCTAATTAATTAAGGTTTTGTGTAAATTGGCTGAAATATGATGATTATTGTTGAAGAAGTCGGAAAAAATCATGCCGACTGGGAGCTTTACTAGCGTGCACTGCGTTAACCGGAAAAGATACATCAAATTTCAAAAAAGTCCGCGATGGCATATGTCTATCTTCTAAAGATGATCCACAATACCATTTTTATCTTTCAGAATTTGATAAAAATTGAATTGTTATTTCCGAAGCTTTTTTGACCGGTATAGTACTATCGTTATCCAAAAAAATATGTTATTTAAATTGGGCATTTAATTTAGATTAAAATATGCCTTCAAATCATATAATTTAATTGAATAGTTTCAAAATTACGCGGAGCAACGCGGGCGCAGCGGTAGGAGTCAATGACGTTTTCCTCTGTTATTACTATTAAGTATGAAATCTCGGTAGTACGTTGCCGTGAGATATTTTCGGACATCCACGCGGGCGAAGCCGCGGGCAAAAGCTAGTAATATTATAAATGCGAACGAAAGTGTGTTTGTTTGTTCTTCTTTTACATTGCAACAGAGCGCCGCCCGCACGGTATGATTTTTTGTTAAAATGGTGGGGCGGCAATCTAGTTATTCATTCATATTTAAAGTTGTTTAACAATAAATATTTTTTTTTAGGTTGGTTTATTCCAACTGCAAACTGCTGAGCGGTCACGCTTTCATCATAGCAAATCAAGTAAGACCAGAAGTTGTCGCTAGTTGGATTGTCAATAATCCTGAACTGATCTATGATCCCGCAAGTGGCGTTATATTTTGCACAAAATGTGAAACGCAACTGAAGGCAATATTTAAAGGAAACGTCGATCGGCACATCAAGGGAAAAGTGCATCAAGATACACAGCGAAAACCTGACCAAGAATTTTATTATGATTTGATTTAATTTTTATTACTTACTTTGCAACATACCATGGTCTCAAATTAGTAACCCAGCCTTTCAAAAGTTATTTAGTAAATATATTTGCTACACATGTTGTTGTGTCTGTCCAAAGAAGGTTGTTCCATTGGAATCCTTGTTGCGGAAACATTTTCTTACAAAAAAAAATCAAACTAAGATGATCCATGTTTACAAAATTATTGGGGATAACAAAATATGGATTTCATTGGATGAAACTACCGATTTTTAGGGCGATACGTGGTTCATTTATTGGTAATGCCATTGATTAAAAATATTGCAATTCGACCATAATTTTGATTGCATGTAAAATGTTGGAGACGGTTAATGGAGAATCAATGTCTAATTTTATAACCGAATCTTTACAAACCATGTGGGGATATGACGACGAAAAGGTAAATAATGTACTCATGTTATGTACTTATAGCGTAGCATATATGTTGCGAGCTGGCCGTCTGTTAAAAGCTGATTTTCCTAACATGATTCATTTTACGTGTTTAGCTCATGTTTTAAACAGAGTCGCAGAACAAGTCCGTTCTAAATATGAAAATGTTGATGCATTTATAGTCAATGTTAAAAAGATATTTTTAAAATCCCCAAACCGAGTGAAATTGTTGAAAAATATGTATCCTGATTTACCGTTACCTCCACAACCAGTGATCACAAGGGAACATGGCTATCAGCAGCCGCATATTATGCAAACCATTTTAACAGAATATCAAATGTTTTAAGCAGGCTTAATAATAGTGAGGCTCTTTCCATTAGAAACGCAAAACGTATTATACGTAACGGAAACATACTACCAGATTTAAATTATATTAATGAATATTTTACAATTATACAAATAGCGCTCACTGAATTACAAAAATCCAATTTATCAATATCCGAAGCCTTACACATCTTAGACAATGTCAGAGCAGTAAAGGCTCGTGCAGACCAGCGCGACACGCGACGCGACACAAAGGCACCGCTCGTCGCGCGACGAGCGGTGCCTTTGAGTCGCGTCGCGTGTATAATAAATTGGAACACTGACGAATTAGTTAAAGAAAAGTTAGAAAATTTTTTGGACCGAAATCCCAATTATGATGTGGTTAGAGAAATATATAATAAAGCTTAACTCTGCATAAGGTTAAATTGTTGGCCAGTTATCTGACTTGTGTGCTGCCTGGGACCGTACACTATCACTTTGTTAATGTTGGTTTAGTTATGGAGTACACGGAAAGAACCACAAGTTGTTGAGTTTAAAGTTGTATTGAAATGTATAAGGTTAACAGGTTAAAGTGGTAGCCATTTCGCCCATTTCTTCTCTTGACTAGTGGTTAGTTCCACAGTTATAGTCTGACTCGATGTGCATTACTTAAAACGTTATAATTATAGCCTAATATTAGTGACGCACGACATAAGAATAAGAATAATTTTTACTGGTCCATTGTTACAAAATCAATTTCAGAAAATAATAATATTGTATGCTTATAATGTAACTAGAATATATACCATAGTAATAAAACAGTGGTCCCCATACTAGGCAGCGCCTGTATCTTGGGGGCCTGAGTTGCGTTATCTTAGATTTTAATTCGAAACATGTTTGCGTTAGCTTAAATTTAATTTTAGGATGTTTGAAAATGGACAGAATAGTTTATTAAAATAAGGGTAGCGAACTATCAAAATAAATATAAATTGAACAAAATAGCTCGGCGCTTGGTGTGGCAACACGCAGTGTTCGAGTTCGCGACAAGTCTACCGTCATCCTGAGGATGCCTCGTTGAGAGGTGAAACACGTGTCGATTTATTTCAGGGGTTTTTATGACTCTTTAGAAATAGCTAAGTGGAACAGGTTACAGGGAAATATATCCAGTTCTATTGTATTTTATAATGGATTTCCGCAAGGTCACGCCTGAATCAATAAAAAAAAAAAACACTTTAATTTTGGAAGTCGGTGTCTTGGGTTTTGTATTTTCGTTTTTTGCCACCGAAAAAAAAAAATACAAACATGCGCTACGAACATATAACCTCCTCCTTTTTGGAAGTCGACCTTTAGTATCACAGCGCTTGCTTATTTTATTTTAGATATGAGTGTGTGAGTACGAGGGGCACCGACTGGTCAGAAGACTGTTTGCATTAATCATAATCATTTGTTAAATAGGTACAATAAAATAGTAGTTATAAAAAAAAAATTACAAGCGCAATTTCAGAAGGCGTACAAATATTTATGGATGTCATTGATACTAAAAATTGATAACATAATTACATTAATCAAACGATATTAATTGACTTTCTCAAAATAAATGATAAGAAAAATATACATGAAAAGAAAAATAAGTTAATTTCAAAAAGAGAAAAAAGTTTACTACGTCAATATTTAAATAAAGTATAAAGAAAAAGAGAGAAAAAGTAATGTAATAATTAAAAGGATACAAAAAATTACACGTGCAATGTTGAGTACCAACTACGGTCAAAAACAGTCATAGCATTTTGTCTGTCAAAAATTCCGTAATGCTGTAGTATGCTTTATTCAATAGTATAGATTTAAGCCTTTTCTTAAATAGGAGGAATAGGGAGAGGGACGTGAAAGATACGTTTTGAAAGCAAGCTTTGGTAGTCAGGTCTGTTTTTAATAGATTTGTGTGCATGCAGTGCGGCACTAAGTATGTATAGTTGACGTACTCGAAAAAATTGATTGTACAGCAGATCTGTCGGGAACCTAAAGGGCTTTCTAAGCATCACTTTAATTACGGCTCTTTGAGCTCTTTCTATTTCAATAAATGTGCTTTTCCCGGCTCTGCCCCAGGCGGAGATTCCATACTGGAGTACTGATTGACAGAGGCCTTTTTTTTTGGGTGGGAAATTATCAAATAACTTCTCCCGCTCTGGGTGGAGCGGGAGGGCGTGTCAGACTCTTACTGACTAAAACCCACCCGTGTTCCTTCCTATGCCATGTTGCCGGGGGCCACGATTTCCCTATCGGTTTCCTTCGAACCCCCGGCAGGCATTGGCCCTAGCGGACCCCGTCAATTCTGCTGACATCTCTTTGAGGCGCGCGTGGAACACAACGCGCCATTGACCCGGGCCTGGTCCTTATCGGACGGCGAGCTAACCATTGCTCACCGTCCACAAGCCCGCGCCTACGGTGGCCGGAAATTGGCTCGCGATTCCCGCTCAGGGCGTCTCCTCCTGCGGCGGTTAGGGGCGTGAGGGCACACAACCTAAATGAAGGCGTCTAAAGGGCCTCTGCGAGTTGGCTTCGGCCGCTCGTACGCCTTCCAAAGGTACGGGACCCCTGGGTCCCAAGAAATGTCAAAGACGTAAAAAATAATAATAATAATCTTTATTATATACGAAGTGGTTACAAATTGTGTGAAGTCCCTGACACTTGTGCTAGGTGGTTAACCTGTGTTACAAGAGCCAGTGCCCTCTCCCGGGAGGAAATACAATTGAAAACTTATGCAATAAGATTAACAAAGGAGAAAAAAAAAAGACTAAAATAATATACTATTAACATCGGAAACTGAAAACAAGCGTAAAAGCCTAAAAATCTAAATAAAACCGAAAAAAGATAAAAATGACCATAGAAATAATAGACCATATTCAAAAAATGCCATAGCGGAGGTGACATGACAGATGTCACCTCCAATAAAATCAAGAAAAATTGGAACAAACACTAAATGTTGACGAGATCGGCAGCACGATTAGCACGCCCACCACCTCCGGACACGTCGCTCAGCTCCGCCTCGCCGCCGCCGGTACCCAGCCCCACTGTGAGCGCTGTGACGACACTGGCCGCGGTAGTTGCGTCGAGCTCGAGCGACGAGTATTTTTCCCCGCCGACGTCGCCAACACCTGTACGTCGGCAGGGGAGAGGCCGGCCACCGAGGAGCTTGGGACTTAGGGGCCAACCGGCCCCGAGCCGAGTCCCCGCTGCCGGTGGTTGTGTGCAGCGCATGAGATGGACTCAGTCTATGAACGAGAACGTCATGCGCGCATATTACGGGTCTACAGAGGGAGGAACTAACCTCACTGCGTACCGTGTTAGGATGCTGTCTCTGTTTCAGGAACTAGAGCCAAACGTCAACGTCTCGGCCCAACGGCTGTCGGATCAGGTGCGTGTCATCCAACGCAATCATAGGTTGAACTATGCTGCACTTGATAGGCTGCGCTCAGAGGTACTGAGCAGCCACATCGTCTCAACTCAAACACAAACCGCGGCACAAGCGTCAAATATTGATCCAATCCCGCCGCGGTTTAATCATGGTGTTGAAGAGGAGGATGATAGGGTTGCCACAGTAAGTAGCCAGTGTAACGACCGATTGAGGAGCGCACTGGAGGATGCGTTCCGCGAGTATAGGTACACTCCGACCGAACTTAGACCCCGATTACCACGCCTACCATGCACAAAAAAAATAGGGCGCTGATGTGTGCCTTGGACTCGCAGCTTACCATTTTTTTCGAAAGCAGCGAGGATCTCATTGATACACACTCGATCCTGTATTGCGCGGCTGTTGCGGCATGTCGTTTAGCTAACGTCAAGTTTCCAAACTGTGACGGAGCTACTCGACCCAAACCAGCCGTACCAGCCTGGCAGTGCAGGATCGAGCGTCGCATCGATGGGGCCAGGGCACTCATCGGCAAACTATACTGCTTCAGGGAGGGAAATACACGACCACGAGTGATGCGCTTTGTAAGGCGGGCATTCTCGGGGGCTGGAATCAGTCCTCAAGAATACATGTCCCGTGTCACAGAGCGTATCGACTTCCTGAAGGAGAAAGTTTGTGCATGGGCGAGCCGTATTCGGCGGTATAAGCGGCGGGTTGACCGATACACGCAGAATCGCATGTTCCAGAGCGATGAGAGGTGGGTATATAGAGCTTGGGAGCGACCTGAACAAATGTGATAGACGTGTGCCGCCCGGATGATGTTGCCACGAGTGCATTCTGGCGCAGCATCTGGTCGGTGCCCGTGTGTCACATTGAGGCTGGCTGGCTGCAGGATGTCGAGCAAGTGTGTGAAACTATACCAGAAATGGATGCTGTACTAATCACGCCATTAGACATAGCCAGAGCAGTCCGTCCGTTACCGAATTGGAAATCACCGGGACCGGACGGACTGCACAACTTTTGGTTAAAATGGCCGAGTAGTTCGCACACTCGCCTGGCATCTCAATTTCAATCATCCCTAGAGACTGGGTCGCTACCGCAGTTTCTAACAACAGGCGTTACTCACCTGCTCTATAAGTCAGGTAGTCCCGCGGAACCCAAGAATTATAGACCGATCACATGTTTGTCGACGGTCTATAAACTTCTTACATCCATTTTGAGAACGAAAATTAACACACACATTGACAGTAATTCAATCATGTCAGCCTCTCAAAATGGATGTAGGAATGGGTCCCGCGGTACTAAGGAGCTTCTCCTCATCGACATGGCCATAAGCCAACAGGTTCGTCGATCCCGCAAGGATCTGTCGACATGCTGGATAGACTATAAGAAGGCCTACGACTCGGTGCCACATACATGGCTCATGAGGGTCTTTAGGTAAGATCAGGAGGCGTCCTTAGGTTTAGCATTCCGTATTTCGGTGGATCTTGCTCCTTCGTACATCAATGATTCCTTGTCATCCCACTAAAATAATATAAAAAAATCCATATTTAACACTATCAAGCTGTGCCAATTAGCCTATTTTACCAATTTGACCGGAAAAGCATGGTTGTTTTTGTCAACCCCATGCCTCCTCAAAGCCTACCGTTGTGCAAATGGCCGCCACGCCATCGACACGCAACGTAATTTGCAATTCCCATGGTGCATGTAGGAAATGATGGTGTATCAATGTAGACCTGAGTATTTTAATTATTATCGAATTTATTATTTCTAAAACAGCACAAACAAGGAGAACACACCACACTGCACACAACGTATAATAAATCAATTACTTGGTATTTTATGTTTTCACTGTTTGAGTTTATTTATATTTTTAAATATTTAATTTATATTACGAAAAATACAGATTTTTTTTAAGAATTATTACTTTAAAGTACATGTACAGTAAGCGCTCAAAAGTGCATGAGCACGCTAAGAGTCGTATTGCTGTGAACACGCGGTATAGTCCGTACATTTGTATGTGTAAGCAGTCAGACGTCTGTGGTGTGAGTGCCGTACACACACCACAGAGAACGCAGTTTCGCACTACACACTATCGTATCGTCACGGTTCGCGGGCGCCGCACTTATATTTCCATAACTTTTGTTAGCACGCATCATACTCGTACGCGTGACCTTGGCCAGTGTATCGCATTGCTAAAATTCGAAAGTAAATTATATGTGCAGATAGCAGAAGGCGTTAAGCGTTGGTCTTAGATTCAAGATGGCTAAGGTTCTAATCTCGCAAATCACAGCGCTGTTTTTGCAAATATTATTATTTTTGTTTGCAATAATAATATTTTTAAATATCCTGCCTATTTATTAATGTTGTTATTGCAATAAAGGGTTTAGAATAAAAAATGCGTGATATGTTATAATAAAAAATAAATAATATTTATTCGTTATGTTTATTTTACTTAAGTATAGTTATCAAACTGCTACAATTATTTATCATTACTTCACCTGAATAATATGTGAAATAGATGTCTAGAAACTTAGAAGCAATTTGTATTATTTTGACATATTTAAATTTTGAAATGTTTTAAATTTTAAATGGATTTTTTTGCACCATAAATATAAAGCTTTGATCATGGTCTAAGTAATTAAGCAATAAATAAGAATATTAGACTACTTAAAATGTAAAAAAATCTACTGACAAAATTGTTGATTTTAAGGTTAAAGGCATTTGTTCATATTAATTATTTTAAACTTTATTTGGCTTTAGTAAATATTGGTTGGTATTGAGGTTATAGCTAAGTATTCATTTTCTTTACGAAAAGAAGATTGAAACTAAACCTCAAATTTTAATCCTAAAATAATACTATTACTAAAATAATATTAAACAATTTCGGTATATCTGCAAGAAATACGACAAACACCCTATTGAAACGTGCTTAAAAAATTCGTTACCATAAATTCATGCAATAACGAATCTGTTGTTTATTAAGTTGGTACGGTCAATATTTTAAGGTCAAAAACGGTTTTCTAGCTGGTCTTCAGTGATGCAAGCCTTCAGAGTGCACGGCGAACGGTTCATAATGACGTGTTTTTAATAATTCAGCAAAATATCTCGTTGGTATGAAACCATTTGTTTCATTCACCATTTGACGTCGCTGCTACTCGATAATAAGCCCCTTCCTCATATCTCTTAACCCTCACAGTATTTCTCTAGAACAAAGAAAAACATTGTTTTTATTACACATAATACCTAATTATTTATTATTCACTAATCGAATTAAACCTCACAATGAATTTAAAACTTTAAAGGCATCTTCTGTCTCAACAATACCTCTGTTCTATCAACAATACCCTTGATTAAGATTTATGTTTAGTAAAATATGAAATATATAAATGATAACACTCACACTTAGTCCGGTTTTATTAGATATTCACTTCACTTTTACGCAGCGCAATAATATTCTCTGATCTGATCTGATCTCTTCAATATATTTTATGCCTGCTTTTTGATAATAATAACCACAACACTGCGCTAAATGCTCGTCACCAATATTATCACGGCACGAACCAACAAAGTTCTATTAATTGAATACTTGTAACAAACTGCATCTACCCCACAGAAATCGAAATAATTTACTTAGTTTTTTGTGGTCTACCTGCTAAACTTTAATATTTATGTGAACAAGACGAATGAAACTAAAAACGAATGATGATTATCGAACTAGTCATTGGTTGCAGACAAAGTGAGTGTGTGTGTGTAATGTGCGTGTCTACAGTATTGTAACAACTTATAGAAGAAGGTCGTAAGTCAAACCGAAGCGTCAGTCTATTGCTTTGTGAGATTGCTCATGGACTTTTGGTCGGTACTGTACTATGTTCAGCTGAATCACACATATTTTTAATGGAAAAAAAAAGGAAAAAATACTTACCCGATTTATTAGGTCACACAGGGAGACGTCATTTCGTCATTCCTTAGGTAATTGCTGAAAACCAGTGCTGTAGAAATTAGGTTCGTCCGAATTCACAGCTTTTCGCTGAGCAATGACCTGTTCTTGCGCAGATGCGACGCACAGATTAATATTTGTTGTTATTTGTTACAAAAGTAGATACTTAACTCTCAACTCTGCAATCGGCATTTTGTTTTTGTGTTGTTATGTTTTTGTTGTCATTTGCCAATATTGCAATAATAATTATGCAATATTGTCTTTGGTTCGTGGCCTTGACATCAACCAATGAACCAGTGTTATAGTTACTAGGAACAATATTGTCAAACTTTTTTACTACTTGAATACGAGGCTTTTGGCTACTTTTGTTTTGTGTGTATTTTGTAGTTTTAAAAAAAATGTGCGTTTTGTTTGTGCAGAATAAACAAGTTTTCTTTCTTTTCTTTCTTTCTTTTCTTTAGGGTGCTGGAGCTGTACAAGATAGATGCAACTCTGCGCACCTTCCTGATGTCGTGTATGGGGCAATGGAGGACGGTCGTTCGCTACCCAGGATGTCGACAGATCCAGGGGAATGATGAGCCTGTGTGGATTAAACGGGGAATATTCCAGGGCGACAGTTTAAGTCCACTTTGGTTCTGCTTAGCCCTGAATCCTCTTAGCACACTGCTCGAAGATTCAGGTCTAGGCTATCGGTTGAGGAGAGGTGGTCAGGTCATATCTCACCTCCTCTACATGGATGACTTGAAACTCTTTGCCCCCAACAAATTGCGACTGATGGAGCTACTGAAGGTAACTGAAACATTTAGTAGCGCCATCAGGATGGAATTTGGTGTGGACAAATGTGCAGTCATGCATGTAAAGCGAGGGGAGATTATGGAATCCGAGGGAACTCAACTCTCGGATTCTATACACTTTAGATGCCTCTCCTCATTCGAAACCTACAAGTATTTGGGTATGTCGGAAGCGTTAGGCATCAACGTTGCTGACATGAAGCAATCGTTGAAGGAGCGCTTCTTTGGTCGCCTGAAAAAGGTATTAAATAGTCTTCTTTCAGGAGGAAAGAAGGTGCGCGCCTTCAACGGTTGGGTCATGCCGGTTTTGATGTACTCTTTCGGCATACTCAAATGGACTCAGACTGAACTCGACGCCCTGGACAGGAGGGTCCGTACACTCCTGACCGCAAGCCGGATGCATCACCCACGTTCATCGGTGATGTACATCCCGCGGAAGTGCGGGGGTCGAGGCTTTTTAAATGCGAAGACCCTCCACTACCGCGAGGTGTGCAGCCTCAGGGAATACTTTCTTAAAGCCGATGTGGGTATGCACCGTGATGTGGTTGCAGTGGACAACGGGCTCACCCCGCTCTCCGTGGCTAAAGAGAACTGGCGCAAACCTGTAGTACTTACTACAGATGACCGCAAGGAGGTATGGCAAAGCAAGGCGCTTCACGGACGCTTCTATCGGGCTCTTCATGAGCCCGGTGTAGATTTCTTAGCGTCCGTATCCTGGTTACGTTTCGGTGACCTTTTCGGGGAAACCGAAGGTTTCGTATGTGCAATTATGGACGAAGTTATCTTGACGAATAACTATCGGAGACTTATTATGAAGGACGGTACGGTTGACGTGTGTCGGGCATGCCATCGTCCGGGTGAGTCCATCAGACATATTATCTCTGGTTGCTCACGTCTAGCTAACGGCGAGTACTTGCACAGACATAACCAAGTGGCTAGGATTATTCACCAACAACTTGCTTTGAAATATAAACTTGTGGACTCTGAGGTACCGTATTACAAGTATGTACAGTAAGCGCTCAAAAGTGCATGAGCACGCTAAGAGTCGTATTGCTGTGAACACGCGGTATAGCTCGTACATTTGTATGTGTAAGCAACACGATACACACACCACAGATAACGCAGTTATTGTTCGTACACGAAACAACAATATATTTCCGTCGCTTTAAACATGCTAGCACACACGCACTATGCGCGTGAACTTGACCAGTTAATGGCATTGCTAAAATTCGATAGTAACTTAACAAGTGCAGATAGCAGAAAGCGTTAAGCGTTGGTATGGAATTCAAACTGCCTCAGGTTCTAATCTCGTAAAACACAGTGCGGTTTTTTGCAAATATTATTATTTTTGTTTTCGATAATAATATTTTTTTAATATTGCTGCTTTTTATGTTGTTATTGCAATAAAGGTTTTAGAATAAAAAATGCGTGATATATGATAGCAAAATTAAAAAAATATGTTTATTCGTTATATTTATTTTACATAAGTTAACACACTGCTACAATTATTTATCATTACTTCAGCTGAATAAGATGTGAAATAGATGTCAAGAAACTAGAAGCAGTTTGTATTATTTTGACATATTTATATTATGAAATATTTGAAATTTTTAATGGATTTTTTCACCATAAACATTAAGCTTTGATCATGGTCGAAGTAATTAAGTAATAAATAAGAATATTAGACTACTTAAAATGTAAAAAACTACTTACGGAATAGGTAATTTGATTATATAAGTTTGTTTATATTTTATTTGTATTAATTATTTTACATTTTATTTGACTTTATTAAATATTGGTTGTTATTGAGGTTAAAGCTTAAGTATTCATTTTCTTTACGAAAAGAAGATTGAAACTAAACCTCAAATTTTAATCGTAAAATAATACTTTTACTAAAATAATATTAAACAATTTCGGTATATCTGCAAGAAATACGACAAACACCTTATTGAAACGTGCTTAAAAAATTCGTTACCATAAATTCATGCAATAACGAATCTGTTGTTTATTAAGTTGGTACGGTCAATATTTTAAGGTCAAAAACGGTTTTCTAGCTGGTCTTCAGTGATGCAAGCCTTCAGAGTGCACGGCGAACGGTTCATAATGACGTGTTTTTAATAATTCAGCAAAATATCTCGTTGGTATGAAACCATTTGTTTCATTCACCATTTGACGTCGCTGCTACTCGATAATAAGCCCCTTCCTCATATCTCTTAACCCTCACAGTATTTCTCTAGAACAAAGAAAAACATTGTTTTTATTACACATAATACCTTATTATTTATTATTCACTAATCGAATTAAACCTCACAATGAATTTAAAACTTTAAAGGCATCTTCTGTCTCAACAATACCTCTGTTCTATCAACAATACCCTTGATTAAGATTTATGTTTAGTAAAATATGAAATATATAAATGATAACACTCACACTTAGTCCGGTTTTATTAGATATTCACTTCACTTTTACGCAGCGCAATAATATTCTCTGATCTGATCTGATCTCTTCAATATATTTTATGCCTGCTTTTTGATAATAATAACCACAACACTGCGCTAAATACTCGTCACCAATATTATCCACGAACCAAAAAAGTTCTATTAATTAAATACTCGTAACAAACTGCATCTACCCCACAGAAATCGAAATAATTTACTGAGTTTTTTGTGGTCTACCTGCTAAACTTTAATATTTATGTGAACAAGACGAATGAAACTAAAAACGAATGATGATTATTGAACTAGTCATTGGTTGCAGACAAAGTGAGTGTGTGTGTGTAATGTGCGTGTCTACAGTATTGTAACAACTTATAGAAGAAGGTCGTAAGTCAAACCGAAGCGTCAGTCTATTGCTTTGTGAGATTGCTCATGGACTTTTGGTCGGTACTGTACCCGACCCAGTTCTCGAAAATGACCATGTCACATTGTACCGGGATCGGTCTATCATTACTGACAGGACTATTGTAGCAAATAAGCCTGATATAGTAGTGATAGATCGATTAGCGCGCCGCGCTATGATAGTCAATGTTACCATTCCACATGACGAGAACCTCATGAAAGCTGAGAAAGAGAAACAAATAAAATATCTCGACTTAGCACACGAGGTTGTTGACATGTGGAATGTGAGCTCGGCTATCATTGTGCAGATTGTCGTAACGGCTAATGGCCTGATGGCTGAAAGCCTCGACCAACATCTCTCGAGGCTTTCGTTAGGCGGTTGGATCAAGCGCCTGATTCAGAAGGCAGTACTCCTCGATACGGCTCGCATTGTGAGGAGGTCCCTGTCTCTGCAGCCCTAACCACCGGTAGCTTGGACCCTGCTCCCGACACCGGCGGACCTCTATTTTTTTATATTTTTAAATGTTTTTTAGGGTTCCGTACCTCAAAAGGAAAAAACGGAACCCTTATAGAATCACTCGTGTCTGTTTGTCTGTCTGTCTGTCTGTCCGTCTGTCACAGCCAATTTACTCCGAATCTAATGGACCGATTAAGTTGAAATTTGGTACACATATGTATTTTTGTGACCCAAACACGAATGCGTAACGTAAATAAATGAATTTTGAATATAGGGGTCACTTTTGGGGGGCAAACAAGAAAGTTTAAAAAAAAGTTATGCTAACAGTACCGTGTGACATATCAAATAAAAGGACTTATTGTGAGGATCTTAAATGTATTTTTTATATAATTTTAAAATAAACACTTTTAAAGATATTTAAGAAATTCAATGAAAATTGACCATTCCCCCCCTATCTCCGAAACTACTGGACCAAAAATTTTGAAAAAAATACATAGTATGGCTCTTTACTCGTAGATTACAGGAAAATCTATAAGACGTCCATGGTCTTAAAATAACATACTAAATCACACAATATTGTGCGTACAAACTTACATTTCGTCGCTCGGCATCCAATAGGCACACATCTCTAGCTACTATAATATCAAAATATCAAAAGTGTTTGACAGTCTGCTTAATACACAAACAAATAAAACTGTAAATGTTCATGACAACCAATTCGGGTTTCGGCGTGGTTTGTCAACAGAAAGTGTAGTGTTGTGTCTTAAGCATACTGTCACATACTATACACAGCGTGGGACGCCGATTTATACTAGCTTCCTCGACTTATTCAAGACTTTTGATCTGTTTGCTTATGACGTATTGTGGAGAAAGATGGAGAAGGATAGGTTGCTAACGGAGTTTATAAACATTTTTAAATATTGGTACCTATGGTAACCAGATCAATAGTGAACGATGGGCTGGAACTTTTTCCAAGCCATACAGGATGGAATGCGGGGTGAGGCAGGATTGGTGAGCTCAGCAGCACCAGAGTGGGTTGCTATATAGATGGTATTTGTGTAAATAATATTAGCTATGCAGACGATATTGTGCTTCTGAGCGCGTCAATCTGTGGTCTCAGAAAGTTGGTTGCCAAATTTGAGCAGTATGCCAAAACACGTGGTTTGATGTATAACTTGATATTGAGCGGGAACGAAGGGCGTTGTCGAACATGCTGGCTCGCAGGTTTGCATGCTGCTCACTTGAAAAGCCAAAACTACTCTGTTTCGAGCTTATTTTACAACGTTTTACACGTGCAGCCTGTAGGCTAGATATACCCAAAGGTCGTGCAACGCCCTTCGTATCCAATACAACAACGCTTTCAGGGTATTGTTGGGGCTGTCCCGTTTTTGTAACGCATCGGGAATGTTCGCGGACGCACATATTAATTGCTTTTACGCAACGATGTGAATGGGGTGTGCATCCCTGGTGCGTAGAGTGCGGGCCAGCTCCAACAATATTCTAAAAATTTTCGCTAGCCGGCTGGATTGCATGTACATCAATCACTACAGTGCCATTTCCCATGGGGTGAAATAAATTTAAACTAGATTACGTGGGGCACTCAGAAAGTTTTGCGATACTAGAAAAAAATATACCACAGGTTTTAATTTTTTTACTATATCTTTTCAAAGAACTCTCCATTGGCGTCTATATACAGTTTCATACGTCTAAACCAATTTTCATAACACATTTCCCAGTCCGCATCAGACACTTCTCCAATCAATCTCCTTCTCAAATGCAGCCAGTGCATCTTCAGGTGATGAAAACTGTTTTCCTTTGAGTTGATTTTTTATTTTGAGGAACAAGAAAAAGTCGCACGGAGCTAAATCGGGACTGTAAGGAGGATGACCTATAAATTTGACCGGTGTGCTGTCCAGAAAGTCCCTTGTTTTGAGCGCCGAGTGAACCAGCGCGTTGTCGTGGTGAAGCAGTAGCCCACAGAGGCCAGTGTTCGGTCGCTTGCTGCTTGCAGTAGTTAAAACTTCTGGCAAACACTTGGTACCTAACATACCATGAAACAAGAAAACCCGTCAAAGAAAAAAAAACTTGCGATCAAAATTTTGCCTGCACTTCTGGCTCGCTTCACTTTGGTAGGCGTTGGTTCATTTCGAAACAGCCACACGGTCGACTGACGCTTCATTTCTGGATCATACTGATAAATCCAAGATTCATCAACCGTAATTATATCTGAAACGCGCCTAGACGAGCCTGCTTCAAATTTTGCTATCATGTCTCGGCACCATTCTACCTGAACCTCCTTTTGAGCCTGCGTTAGATTTTGCGGTACCAGCGTGAAACTTTCTTCCTTACCCGAAGATGCCCATGTAGAATTTCATGCACACTTCCGGATCCAATCTGCAGTTAATGCTGAAAATTTAATTCAAGAGAATAGGTGAATTACATATGAGGAGGCATATGTAATTCGCCTTTTCTCTTGAATTAAATTTTTCACAGTCAGCACGTTTTGTTACGTAACAGCCGTCATAGGGCGGCCACTTCTTTCTTCGTCCGCCAAAATTACTCGACCATACATAAATTCGTTGAACCAGCGGAAAACAGTCGCTTTAGAAGGGCTTTTTTCTATGAACACCATTCGAAGTCTTTCAAACGATTCTTTTGGTTTTAGTCGACATTTGAAATCGTACAAAATTATCGCGCGAAAATGTTCTCGTTGTAAATCCACTTTTCAGTAAGACAGAGTATTTTGATTTTGCTCGTAGAAAAATGTGGAGGGAATTTCGAATTTGGAATGTGATGTTTTTTTGTAATAAATAGTCATAGTTTTAATTGACATCAAAACCAGCCAATATTCAATAGACAAAAACTGTTATTCGCAAAACTTTCTGAGTGACCTGGTAAAATAAGCTAAAGTTCATAAGTTTACTAACCAATGAGTCCTTGTTACTTGAATAAATAAAAATATCTGGATGACAATTTTTTTTGAACGACGTTCTCTAAAAATGAAACCTAGCTAGATCGATTTATCGCTCCCGAAACTCCCTGCATACAAAATTTCATAAAAATTCTTGGAGCCGTTTCCGAGATTCAGATTATATACATATATACAAGAATTGCTCATTTAAAGGTTTATATTATTATTATATTAATACCGCAAATGTGATTTTTTTTACGAAAATCAGATTTTTGTTTCATTTCATTCTACACGTTCAAATAAGTGATCCTGCAATTTAAAAAAAAAAACGTAAAAATGTCACATTTGCGGTATGGGATGCCAAGCGACGATTTGCAGTTGGAATGTATGGGATAACATGTATTTCAACTACAATGTTAAGTTTGTTCTTGGGATAAATAAATTCATCTCAACTACGGAACCCTTCATTGTGCGTAGTCCGACACGCACTTGGCCGGTTTTTTTTTAATTCTTTTATTTTAAGGAATATTTAAAAATGTAATTTAATAAGAACCAAAATGAATAAACGAATAATAATTTTATTTTTGACATGAGTGATTTAATTATTTGTATTTGGTATTTTTATGTATTTTGAATTTAATTATCAATGATCTCTAACATAGTTTTAAGACCTTTGTAACTAACAATTTATGGACATATCAATTAGTCTGAATTAAATGAATATAATTTAATTTTTAATTTTAATAATACAAAACAATAATATAAAACTATAATACAAAACAATAATACAAAACAATAATAAAAAAAACCGGCCAAGTGCGTGTCGGACTACGCACAATGAAGGGTTCCGTAGTTAAGATGAATTTATTTATCCCAAGAACAAACTTAACATTGTAGTTGAAAAACATATTCTCCCATACATTCCAAATGCAAATCGTCGCTCGGCATCCAATACCGCGAATGTGACACTTTTACGTTTTTTTTAAATTTCAGGATCACTTATTTGAACGTATTGAATGAAATAAAACAAAAATCAGATTTTCGTAAAAAAATCACATTCGCGGTATTAATATAAAAATAATCTAAATCTAATACCTTTAAACGAACAATTCTTGTATATATGTATATTTAATCTGAATCTCGGAAACGGCTCCAAGAATTTTTATTAAATTTAGTATGCAGGGGGTTTCAGGAGCGATTAATCGATCTAGCTAGGTTTCATTTTTAGAAAACGTTGTTAAAAAACATGGTCATCCAGATATTTTTCTTTATTCAAGTAACAAGGACTCATTGTGTTAGTAAACTTATGAACTATGTTAACTTATTTTACCAGGTCACTTAGAAAGTTTTGCGACTAACAGTTTTTGTCTGTAGTATACTGGCTGGTTTTGTCATGTCAATTAAAACTATGACTATTTATTATAAAAACATAACATTCCAAATTCGAAATTCCCTCCACATTTTTTTACGAGCAAAATCAAAATACTCTGTCTTACTGAAAACTGGATTTACAACGAAAACATTTTCGCGCGATGATTTTGTACGATTTCAAATATCGACCAAAACCAGAAGAATAGTTTGAAAGACTTCGAATGGTATTCATAGAAAAAAGCCTTTCTTAAGCGCTGTTTTCCGCTGGTTCAACGAATTTATAGGTGGTCTCGTAATTTTGGCGGACAAAGAAAGAAGTGGCCGCCCTATGACGGTTGTTACATAACAAAACGAGCTGGCTGTGAAAAATTTAATTCTAGAGAATAGGCGAATTACATATGAAGAGGTTCAGCATATACTGCCGATTGGATCGGGAAGTGTGCATGAAATTCTACACAGGCATCTTCGGTTATGGAAGATAGTTTCACGCTGGTACCGTAAAATCTAAACAGGCTCAGAAGGAGGTTCGGGTAGAATGGTGACGAGACATGATAGCAAAATTTGTAGCAGGCTCGTCTCGGCGCGTTTAAGATATCATTACGGGTGATGAATCTTGAATTTATCAATATGATCCAGAAATGAAGCGTCAGTCGACCGTGTGGCTGTTTCAAAATAACCCAACGCCTACCAAAGTGAAGCGAGCCAGAAGTGCAGGCAAAATTTTGATCGCAAGGTTTTTTTTTCTTGCCGGTTTATCTGGTGTCAGTACCCTGACGAGATCAAAGGAGTATCAATGCTGAATGGTATGTTGGAGTTTTTACTACTGCAAGCAGCAAGCGACCGAACACTGGCCTCCGTGGACTATTGCTTCACCACGACAACGCGCTGGCTCACTCGGCACTCAAAACAAGGGACTTTCTGGATAGCGCACCGGTCAAATTTATAAGTCATCCTCCTTGCAGTCCCGATTTGGCTCCGTGCGACTTTTTCTTGTTCCCCAAAATAAAAAATCAACTCAAAGGAAAACAGTTTTCATCACCTGAAGATGGCTGCATTTGAGAAGGAGATTGGAGAGGTGTCTGACGCGAACTGGAAAATGTGTTATGAAAATTGGTTTAGACGTATAAAACTGTGTATAAACGCCAATGGAGAGTTCTTTGAAAAGATATAATAAAATAAATTATAACCTATAGTATATTTTTTTCTAGTATCACAAAACTTTCTGCGTGCCCCACGTAATCTAGTTTAAATTTATTTCACCCCATGAGAGATGGCACTGCAGTGATTGATGTACATGCAATCCAGCCTGCTAGCGATCTTTTTTCAGGATATTGTTGGAGCTGACCCGCACTCTGCGCACCAGGGATGCACACCTCATTCGCATCGTTGCGTAAAAGCAATTAATATGTACGTCCGCGAACATTCCCGATGCGCTACAAAAACGGGGCAGCCCCACCAATACCCTGAAAGCGTTATTCGTGCTTTCGTGTCCAAACACGAAAGGCGTTGCACGACCTTTGGGTATATCTAGCCCACTGGTTGCACGTGTAAAACGTTGTACAATAAACTCGAAACAGAGTAATTTTGACTTTTTTAGTGAGCAGCGTGCAAACCTGCGAGCCAGCATGTTTGTCCTTACCGACAACGCCCTTCGTTGATAAATGATAAATGATTTTATTTCTGTAAGTAGGTTTGTACAAACACTTTTACACGTCAATCATATTTTAAAACTAGATGAGGTCGGCGTTTCCTATCTGACTACTCTGAGAAGAAAGGCCGAAACAAACTCAGAGGTTCCCGCTCAATATCGAGTCCGTCATTGAGGTCAGGGGTCAATATATGACCAAGATATTTAAACGTAAATACTCTTTGTAGTGGAGTTCCATTGAGTAATACAGGTGGTACATAACCCGGTCTACCCCCAGCCTCAAAGACCATGATCTCCGACTTATTGGAGTTATACATAAACCCATTTGTTTTGGCATACTGCTCACATTTGGCGACCAATTACTTTCTGAGACTACAGATTGGCGCGCTCAGAAGCACCATATCATCTGCACAGCTAACATTATTTACACAAATACCATCTATATAGCAACCCACTCTGGTGCTGCTGAGCTCGCCAATCCTGCCTCACCCGCATTCCAACCTGTATGGCCTGAAAAAAGTTCGAGCCCATCGTACACTATTGATCTGGTTACCATACCACTATTTAAAGATGTTTATAAGCTCCGTTGGCAACCTATCCTTCTCCATCTTTCTCCACAATACGTCATAAGCAATCAGATCAGAAGCCTTGAACAAATCGAGGAAGCTAGCATTAATCGGCGTCCCACGCTGTGTATAGTAAGTATGTGATAGTATGCTCAAGACACAACACCGCACTTTCTGTTGACAAACCACGCCGAAACCCGAATTGGTTTTCATGAACATTTACAGTTTTATTTATTTGTGTATTAAGCAGACGGTCAAACACTTTTGATATTTTGATATTATAGTAGCTAGAGAGATGGGCCTATTGGCTGCCGAGCGACAAAATGTAAGTTTGTACGCACAATATTGAGAGATTTACCATGTTATTTTAAGACCATGGACTTCTTATAGGTTTTCCTGTAATCTATGAGTAAAGAGCCACACTATGTATTTTTTTCAAAATTTTTGGTCCAGTAGTTTCGGAGATAAGGGGGGGGGAATGGTCAATTTTCATTGAATTTATTAAATATCTTTAAAAGTGTTTATTTTAAAATTATAAAAAAAATATATTTAAGATCCTCGCAACAAGCTCTTTCATTTGATATGTCACACGGTACTGTTAGCAAAACTTTTTTTTTAAATTTTCTTGTTTGCGCCCCAAAAGTGACCCCTATATTCAAAATTAATTTATTTACGTTACTTATTCGTGTTTGGGTCACAGAAATACATATGTGTACCAAATTTCAACTTAATCGGTCCATCAGATTCGGAGTAAATTGGCTGTGACAGACGGACAGACAGACAGACAGACAGACAGACAGACCGACAGACAGACAGACAGACACACGAGTGATCCTATAAGGGTTCCGTTTTTTCCTTTTGAGGTACGGAACCCTAAAAACTATAATACAAAACAATAATACAAAACAATAATAAAAAACTATAATACAAAACAATAATACAAAACAATAATTAAAAACTATAATACAAAACAATAATACAAAACAATAATAAAAAACTATAATACAAAACAATAATAAAAAACAATAAAAAAATGGTTAGAAATAGCCTGTAATGGTGATTGTGTGTATGCGTGTAGTGTGCAAGTGTACGTGTGTGCGTATGTATAAGTGTGTCTGTGTGTAAATTGAGTTGAATGTTCAGGAAAGATTGATTGGGATCGTGCGTAATGGTGAAGTTGAGTGCCTCTTATAGTGTAGACTTCGTATTACGAAAGAGTTAAAATAATTTGCTCTGTTTCTTCATAATTGAGGGACAGTAGCCATGGCTTAAGACTCTGCTTGACCTTATGGAGGGTAAGTTTATAAATTGATAGGTTTTTGTTGATTTTGTTGTATATTTTGGAACTTTGGGCACGATAGTGTCGCCGGGCAAGCGCAGAACGACTCTGAACAGATTCACAGATAGGAAAGCCAATCCACCGATTGGATAGATTTCTATCTAGCGGCATCGTGGAGTGTCGACGCAAGACAGTGCGGAGGACATGAAAGTTTTCTTACAGTGAGTACTTGGGCTTCGGAGTACAACTGAGCTGTGGGGTAGTCCCTTTTACGGAAATGCATAACTTTGAGGACAGCCCGCTGAGCTCGTTCCACCTTAAGCATCACGGTATTGAAAGTCCCACCCCCCACACTGGGATGCAGTAAGTAATAATCGACTCACACAGGGAACGATATACAAGCGAAGCTGTTTCAATGTCGGCTGAATGTCTGAGCTCTTTAAATAAATAAATTAGTTTACGAAGCTGGGAGCATAGAGTATCCGTATGAACACGCCAGTCTAGTCTCTCGTCGATATGAACACCTAAATACTTAATACATGATACCATATCGAGGTAATTGCAGTTGCATGTTGTTGCCTCATGACAAATATGCGTTGTTATTTTGGTTGAATAAGTTGGTGATTTGGTGATTTTGGTGAATTTGGTGGTAGAAACTGAATTACTTTAGTTTTCGAAACATTAAGCATCAGGAGGTTAATGGAAAGCCAGTCCATAACAGTTCGCAAGGTCGTTTTAGCTCTATGTTTTGCTTTGTCCCAGGTCTCATCATATATCAAAAGTGCTGTGTCGTCTGCATAGGTAAATATGTCACAACGAATGAGGGGTAACTGACAGAGATCATATATATAAATTGGAAATAGTGTGGGTCCCAAGATACTTCCCTGGGGTATACCGTAGCTGATAAACTCTTTGTCACTAAAAACGGAGTCAATTTTAACACGCTGGCTACGCCCACTGAGGTAATCTTTGTAAATATTTAGGGCCATACCATGTATTCCTATATGCTCCATTTTGGCCAAAAGTCTTCCAATTGTGTGTCCAGTTTGTCAATCAGGGTGTTGGTGAAATCAGAGATGGCATCTTCTGTGGAGATACCTGAACGAAATCCGTACTGGCTGTCAGCGATTAATTTATTTTTAGATAAGAATTTTGTTAGGTTAGTGTTGGATTCGTTCAAGTATTTTTGACAAGGTTACCTATTTCATTTTTTATGGCCTCATAGTCATATCGGATCAAAGTATGTTTTGATGGGGATCCAGATGATTTATTTATGTCCAGGAATATAGCAACAGGAAGATGATCAGTAATGTGCGTGTCCAGCACGATAACCTTTGCAGGGGATTTGGTGTTCATCATGATATACAGGGTGATTGGAAGATGGGTGCAAAGCTTTAAGGCGAAGATAGTACAGACAATTTAGAACCATTTAAGCCATGGTTGTCTTAGACGAAGTCTTACCAAATATTTTTAACCAAATTTTTAAGTTTTTTTTCGGAAATTCTCAAAATTTAATGTAAACTGCATAATTATGGCCAAATTGAATGATAAATGAATTCATTTCGCCGTGGGTGGTCCGCGCCGTGACAGTTTTACGACCGCACTTAAATAAACAAACACTCGGATTTCTTTACAACGTCTCAAGTAGTATTGTTAATGTTTTTTGCTACTCGAATAGATTAGGAATACGTTTCAAATGGTTACAGTCTTTGTAAACAACGTTCACTTATCTTTAATACCCGCTTTTGTTATGATTTCTATTGTTTGTTGTGATAACGATTTCTGATAAAACTACCGTACCAATTCACACGAAATTTTGCAGGGTACATTATGGATAGATAAGTTATCTAACAAAAGCGTTTTTAGAGACAAACATTCAAAACAAAAAATTCAAAAAATCTAGATTTTAGATGATCTAGAATTTCTAATGCTTACGTAACTTTCTCCGCCCCAAAAAAAAAATTTTTTGTTGTATTTTGTTCTAAATGTTGTCTAAACCGATGAAGTATGTATCAAAAAATAAAAAAAAAAACACTTACCACCACCAGAAAAACCACAAAATATCACAACTTTCACCACACTTTCACCTTTCACTCATCCGTTTGTTTACACTTTTTTGGTTGGGTCAAAATAGGTATAATATGTTGTTATTTAGTGCGAATATTATCTACAACGATGTAATATTTACTTCAAAATGAAAATATCACCACTTTCCGACGATTTACACACAAAAAACATTAAAAAACGAATTATTACAGCGAACGCGCGCGTCCCGGGAGTGACGTTTGACTGACATTTTACCGCGCGGGAATGTCATTTTCAATTTTTTTTTTAAATGCTGCCTATTAATATTTTTGCTTTTAGTCGATTTATTTGACAAGAATATTTATCCGACCATAGACAGAAAAATTCACAGACAATAATAGCCATTACAGCTAGTACAAATAGAGATGAAAGCCGCGTGGGTACTTGGACGCACCGGTGCGTCCGCGGTCCTTTAGCGGTTAATTAAAGTAATGTGTAAGCAATCAAGCAAAACATGTTTTAGGCTTCTGTGTCGTTAGACATTTTTTTTACAGACATTTAAAGCTCAGAAAAAAAAAAAATTGTACAATACGTCTTTTAAACCTTATTAAAAATTAAAAAATTTGGTAAGACTTCATCTAAGACAACCATGGCTTAAATGGTTCTAAATTGTCTATACTATCTTCACCTTAAAGCTTTGCACCCATCTTCCAATCACCCTGTATATCTCTTCATTATAAAGAATTTCATGCTATCTAGGACAGAACTTAAAGTGAGGAAACAGGAAACAGTGTAGCGACAGGAACCTGTAACAAAAACAAAAATTATTTCATTTTGTCTACTACGAAGTCCTAGAATGTCTTCGTCGAAATCAATCTGCCTAGCCTTTTCCCAACTATGTTGGGATCGGCTTCCAGTCTAACCGGATGCAGCAGAATACATGTATTTTACATGGAGCGACTACCTAACTGACCTCCACAACCCAGTAACTGGGTAATACGATACCCCTTGGTCTTCTTCTTTTCGTGTGGTTAGTGACTAACCTGGTGTCTGAGTTTTAAAGCCACCCATGGGCCTCTGACTTGACTTCACATGCCGTCGAGAAATATCTCTCAGGCATGTCGGTTTCCTCACGATGTTTTCCTTCACCGTTTTTGAAGCAAGTGATAATAATACAAAGCGGACACCCCTTGGTAAGACTGGTTGTCAGACTTTCAGGCTCGTGACCACCCGTAACGGCTGTCAAAGATCCACGAATGACAGCCGGGACCAACGGCTTAATGTGCTTTCCGAGGCACGGAGGAGTCTCGGTGTGTAAGCATGGTCACCCACCATCGACCAACCAACGTATTATATACCTGATGGATCGACCCATGCGGCTGTTATTACTTTGCCACGAGCTCCTCGTGAAGAGTGAGAGAAGAATGTCTTCGTCGAAACACTAACAAAATCTCCGGTTTATAACAAACACACACACATAGGATAATATTGTGTAAAGGTGAGGATAGACTAGAGCATTTACTTGTAAAAGAAAATCGAGAAGTCGCCGTTTTTAAATTTTATCGAACACGACACTCAATGTTTTGTTATAACCTGATTTTTTAAAGAACAACGAGCTTATTGTTGTAACATTTTATCGAGCAAGGCACGAGCGCGGGCAACGCGGAGTGAGGTGCGCGGGCCGAGGGCAGGTCGTTACAATGAACACAAGGTAAAAAGAAATGTTACAGGTAAATGCTCACTCACAGTGAGCATTACGTTGAATGCAGCGTCGAGCATTAGCAGGAACGTTACATTACATGGAAATGCTTTTTTAAATTGAGCTTTTGCTCGTATTGTACCATTCATAAGAACGTTACATAACATGGAAATGCTCGACAAAATGCTCTTGTGTATACCTCACCTTTATGTTACAATTTAGAACTAGAAAACAAAAGTCAGCCAGTCCTAAATGTATTAGTAGATAATAATCACAAAGTAAGAACACAGATAACAACGCAAGATACTGACGATCTTGTTCGATCTCGATCTCGAAAGTTGAATACTTTAGCAGATAAGGAAGCGCAAGAAAAATCATTCTAGTAGAAGTCCGAGATCAGAATTAAATTACGGGACGCAAATATGTCTTACCTAGTCGGATCATAACTCGTGTTAAATCCTGGCACATTGACGACATTCATGTTCCCTTTCGTTCCCGAGTAGCCGAAGGAGATTTGATCCTGGAACGTTTCTGCAGGCAGCAGTTTCATTTCCTCCAAGTGGGAATGGAACTCTGGCACTACTGTCAAGTTGTTCTTCACCACGTGCTCTGCAAACCAATAAAGTGAGGCTTTCCTTATTATTGAATGCAATGTCACCTCAAAATGTAAGCAGAAATAACAACAAACAATTATTCTCACCTACCTACTATAAATCCCATGGCGCAGTCATCTGGTAGGTTTGCTAATTCACAGACATTTATGAATCTGGCCCCACTGCAACAGATAAAAATATTGGTGCGACATCTCAGCGATAACAAATTTCTACCAAAAGCTTATAACTTAAATATAAACCACCCATTTGGCTTATATAAAATGTAATTTGATCAAGTGGGAATGCTATGTTTCATTTAACGAAGTTATTTAGTAATTGCGTTATAATGTTTTAATTAGAAAGTTTGAAGCACTCACCCTGTAATAGGTAACATTTTAAAAGCCAAACTTCTGCTTATGCAATATCCGGCACCGCCCGTGGCGAACGAAAATGAGCACGACACCTGAAACAAATTAAACTTTTATAACAAACTTATAAAATCAATTCCGTTTAAAGCCATAATAATATATAATATTATCATCCTAATAATATATAATATTATCATCCTAATAATATTATATATTATTATTTATTATATTATATGTGAAAGTTTGTGTGTTTGGCTGTTTGTTTACTTAATCACACAAATATGGCGAAACGGATTTGGATGAAATGCACACAGATAGGTTATAACCTAGATTAACACATAGGATATTTTTTATCCCAGTAGTACGTTCCCGCGGGATGTTTTCCAACATCCACACGGGCGAAGCCGCGGGCTAAAGCTAGTTTGTAATAATTACGTCAGAAGAAAAATTATTTGTTTTACTACCCTTTCAAAAGGCTTGATCCGTATGTACACTGGCCTGGTGTAGGATTTTTGACCCAGGTACCATTTCTGCTGATGGTTGTACCTCTGTAGAATGGTGACCAAGCGGGGCACGTTCACGTAGTTGTCATCGTCGAAATGACAGAACCACCTTTTTCAAACAAAAAAGAACTCTGTTAAAATCCTTCTTAGGTAACACATAACATAACATCACGCCTGTAATCCCTGAAGGGTTAGGCAGAGGTGTACCTATAGTACACCCACATTTTGCCAGTTATGGTTAAGTCCCATGTAATAGGGGGCGAGCCTATTGCCATCAACTGGGCACAAATCCAGACTCCAGGCTGCTTCTGAGAAATTACAGATGAAAAACTCAATAACACTTTCCTTCACTCCCCTTCTTGGGTACTTTTTTGCAAAGACGCATTGAAGACCATCAGTACCGTAAAGATTATAAAAACGAACGATCATTACACGAGCTTAAAAATAAAGACGACGATGAACGAAAAAATTGGTTCCATTATTGACGCCATAAAAGTAACCGACAATTTAAATGATCGTCAAACGAGTATCTACGTACACTTTAAGTGGTATGAGGAACAGGGTGTAAAGTTCACTCATCCACCATAGAAAAGGGAGGATCCTCCGACCAGACGGTTGTTGTGTCTGGTGGGCAACTGCCCATCGGTTTGAAGTTGAAATCTTGTATGTTTGTCGATCGCTCGGTAAACTCTAACTGCGCGATGCAGGATTTGTGTGACGTCATGTCTATGATGCGTAGTTCGTATGTGGCGGTGTAACCGCTACATCACTCCCCTCCGGAGACCGGAGGTCGATAGTGGGCTGAATCTTGCGATGCTTCACACAGTGCCAGCTGTGGTTCCAGTGAGTTGGAATCGATGGCGCGTTCGCTGCATGCTGGTGGTCAGGATACACGTTGAAGCCTGGCTGTATGACTCGCCTCACGAAAACTTGCGGGAGTGATGATGATGATGACGTCACGCTGAAGTATTTGCACGAAGGCTGCGTGCGAAATCGCTGAGCGCCAAGTGGTCATAAGTTCAGATACCGTCAGAAGGAGACTTGCTGAATGGAACCTGACTCCAAAGAGAGCTGCAACAGGCCCGGTATTAACGGTAGTCCACCGTCGAGCACGACTTGAATTTGCTTGAGAGCATAGGGATTGGACGTTAGAGCAGTGGGGTAATTTACTCTTCACTGATGAGAACCAGAGTGAGTCTACATGGAAGTGATCGACCTTTTTTTTTTTTTTTTTTGGGTGGGAAATTATCAAATAACTTCTCCCGCTCTGGGTGGAGCGGGAGGGCGTGTCAGACTCTTACTGACTAAAACCCACCCGTGTTCCTTCGGTTGCCCTGTTGCCGGGGGCCACGATTTCCCTATCGGTTTTCTTCGAACCCCCGGCGGGCATTGGCCCTAACGGACCCCGTCAATTCTGCTGACATCTCTTTGAGGCGCGCGTGGAACACAACGCGCCGTCGACCCGGGCTTGGTCCTTATCGGACGGCGAGCTACCCATTGCTCACCGTCCGCAAGCCCGCGCCTACGGTGGCCGGAAATCGGCTCGCGATTCCCGCCCCGGGCGTCTCCTCCTGCGGCGGTTAGGGGCGTGAGGGCGCGAAATTTGCCTCTCCCTCACGCGTTCCGCCTCCTCCTTCGCGAGCATTACCGCTTCGCAGAAGGAGGTGACGGCCTGCCATTTCCTCTCGCTCCGTACCATGGCCTGAACCAGGGCCGGACGCGAGAGATCACCGCCGCCGATCGCCTCCACGAGGACACGGCGTTGCTCCGCCCAAGCCGGGCAGACCTCCACCGTATGCTCCACCGTGTCCTCAGGCCGATCCACACAATGGTGACACCCGGGTGTTTCCTCCCGCCTTATCCTGAACAGGTACCTCCGAAGCACCCGTGTCCGGTGAGGACCTGCGTCAGGCGGAAGGTGAGGACGCCGTGACGCCTCTCAAGCCACTCCTCAAAGAGGGGTCTTATCGCCGCAATTGTGGCGTGCCCAGCGCGGGGTTGCGACAATCGCACCCTCCATGACGCCATGAGATCCCGCCGGAGCTCTGTCCGCTGTGCCGCGATTTCTTGCGGCATCGGAGTTAAGCCCCGGCGTTTCGCCTCCTCGCGCCACTCCCAGATGTGCGCGAGGACCTTTGCCTCCAGATCCCATGGCGAAGTGATCGACCTCAGAGAGTAAATCGTCGCCCTGGAGAACGTTATTCTCAGTGTTGCATCGAGGAAACTATTGCTTATGGAAGAGGATCTGTAATGGTCTGAGGTGGCATCTCGTTAACTGTACATACAGCATTAGTTTTCATCAAACCAACGGGCCGTACACGTGGATTGACTTGTCATCGGTACATTACTGAAATCCTCGCAGACCTCGTGGTACCTTACGCAGGATATATCGGGCATGATGCATGATAATGCACGGCCTCATGTTGCTCATTTGGTGACCCAGTATCTACGCGACGTCAACATTCGTAAGATGGACTGGCCAGCTCGAAGCCCGGATTTGAATCCGATAGAACACTTATGGGATGAGCTGAAACGTCGGGTTTGAGCCACCCGGCTCAAACCCGACGTTTGAATTCATCGACCTTACGAGCCTAACGATGAAATCTTGACGAATTGCATTCCACTCCTATTCAATTGCGATTGAATAGGAGTGGAATGCAATTCGTAGGGCAGGGAACACTGAATACTGAACAAAAACTTTTTTTTTCTTTTTTCCTTTTATGATTACTAACGATTAACACGACTGGAAAACGACTCTTTTTTGTAAAATTCTTAATAAACACTTAATAAATGGGTAGTATTTAAACGCAAATAAAAAAATATCCTTTTTCTATGCAATAAGATTCCGAATTCCCATCAAAATTACTGATTGCACAGCAAAATATTCAACTCAAAATATCACTAAACACACTACAATTTATTTTCGCAGCGTACAGTGATTTTTCCTAAAGCAAAAGCTTTTTCATCAATGCACAGCTAATAATCTTAATGCACATTATACATGTTAACTCTTTTTCTTTTAAATATAGCTTCTATTTTTATATTATGTACAGCAGTTTTTTAGTGAGACTGTTTGTTCCCAACCTTTGTTCCCACTAGTACTACCGAACTGAACCACCGGTGATACTAGCGATAGTAACTGCGATGTCCAACTGGTTGTACTACGGAGAAGTAAATTTACCCATGGTTCAACTGGTTGTTCTATGGGGAAATATCTTGGTAAACTGCACTCGAAAACTCGGTGTTCGCACTGGCACTCGCCGGCCGCTGCCGCGGCACCGCTCGCTTTGCTCGCTCGGCTCGTGCGGTATATTATGTGGTCACAGTTCTAACCTAACCTAACCTACCATATTTAGCCATAGAACAACCAGTTTTGTTTTTTTATATTTTATATTATTAATTTGCTGTGCAGTCAGTATTTATGCTATGTATGTAGTATTTTTGTACAAAAATTAATTTAACTGTATTGCATTATGAGGAAAAAGTAATGTTATATTGATGTATAATTTCGAATTATCTGCAGTTTGAGTTTTGTTAAACATTTAGTTTATTTGTAGTGAAGTAAGTTATTTGATGTAAAAAAGAATATAAATGATGAGTATGTATTGATAGGCGATTATTTATTTGATATGCAATTTATAATATCCCTTATTAAATTGATTAAGACCAATGAGTTTCCATTAATTTTAATCATAATGAAACGTTTTTTCTGTAGGTATAACTTTGATAGTTGTTAGTTTTATACTTTTTGAAAAAATCGAATTAGAGTTCCAAGGTGGCGGGTGGTCCGGTTTATTTGCTGTCCAGTATAGAAATATTAATTTGCATGTTTTTAAACTTTCTTCAGACGCTGTAAACATTTGTTAATACCTTAGCTCCTAGGCTTGGCTAGGATAACAAAAATACAAAAAAAAAAAGGCAAACCAATATGTCTGTAAAGCATTACAATTCGTCCGTGAGCGTACAAGACTGCGTAAGAGCAGTTTGTAAATACCGCGTATTTGCGTTTTCACAATTTTACAGGAAGAAGGTAAAACTTAATATCTTGGTCATTCATATTCATATTTTTACGACTAAATGAAACATTTTCTTAACCTACTAACCAGTTTTTTTTTTTTTTTGGTGGGAAATTATCAAATAACTTCTCTCGCTCTGGGTGGAGCGGGAGGGCGTGTCAGACTCTTACTGACTAAAACCCACCCGTGTTCCTTCGGTTGCCCTGTTGCCGGGGGCCATGATGTCCCTTTCGGCCCTTATTCGCAACCCCGGCAGGCATTGGCCCTAGCGGACCCCGTCAATTCTGCTGACATCTCTTTGAGGCGCGCGTGGAACACAACGCGCCATTGACCCGGGCCTGGTCCTTATCGGACGGCGAGCTAACCATTGCTCACCGTCCACAAGCCCGCGCCTACGGTGGCCGGAAATTTGCTCGCGATTCCCGCTCAGGGCGTCTCCTCCTGAGGCGGTTAGGGGCGTGAGGGCACACAACCTAAATGAAGGCAAATCGACGGGTATGGTGATGCTAGATATAGAAAAAGCCTTTGACACTGTCTGGCACGAAGGACTACTTCACAAGCTTCTCGTTAACGACGTTCCTCTCTCACTTGTCAAAATAGTCCAAAACTATCTATTTAACCGCCATTTCAAAGTTTTCATAGGTGAACACTGTTCTATGGCGAAATTTATTGTATCTGGTGTACCTCAAGGTTCAAATTTAGGACCATTTCTCTTCATCCTTTATCTTAATGACATACCTAAACAACCTAGAACTCATCTCGCAATTTATGCTGACGACACTGCATCATATACTTCTTCAGAGGATATAGACTTAATAATAAGGCGGCTTCAACTTGCGCTAAACCTACTTGACACGTATTTCACCAGATGGAAACTAAAATTAAACTCTAGTAAAACGGAAGTTATTCTTTTTACGCGTAGAAGAGCATTACCTTACAGGCGCATTAACTTTAAAAATAACTCCATACCCTGGAGCCGTTCGGTTAAATATCTTGGCGTAGTTCTAGATGGCAAAATTAACTGGAGTGAGAACACTGATGCGCTTCGCGTAAAGGGTCTGAAGGCTATTAGTGCGTTAAATCCTATTCTTAACAGAAAGTCTCCTCCTGCGGCGGTTAGGGGCGTGAGGGCGCGAAATTTGCCTCTCCCTCACGCGTTCCGCCTCCTCCTTCGCGAGCATTACCGCTTCGCAGAAGGAGGTGACGGCCTGCCATTTCCTCTCGCTCCATACCATGGCCTGAACCAGGGCCAGACGCGAGAGATCACCGCCGCCGATTGCCTCCACGAGGACACGGCGATGCTCAACCTCCTGACCCCTGGCGTACTATTCATAGTACAACATCAAAAATTCAAAATTCCCGCACAATAGTAAATCAATTTCTGTAAAAGTATACTGTGCAAATGTGTGGTTTACTAACGCAACTTTTAGAAAAAAAATAAGCTGTCACTCTATGCAAATAGTTCTTTTTCAAGATGGACGCCCATCGCAGACGGTCTCATCTCCACTCAGAGCAAAGTAAGTAATCGTCATTCATATTCTTTTACGATTATTAATGTTCCTCCCCATCGGTATAAGAAGATTTCGAAGCTCCTCCATCTCCAGTACCGGTCCCCTCACCATCAAGCTCCTTTATCAACATCAGTAGCGCTCGACGTGCACGAATCAGAGGTACGTCACGGACGCGAAGGGGTAGAGGTAGAGTTATTTGAGTGGATTCGATGGCAAGAGCTGGGAACGATTTGCAGAAAAGAAGGTAGTAACATGAAAATTACAGTCAAATGTAAGGGCTCTGATATTTATTTGTGTCTTGTAAAGAACAGAAATTGCTTTCTACAGTTTCATGAACAATAATTTGGGACTTTGTTCTAATTCATGGATCATAACACACCCCGGGCAGGAATCTCGCGCCGATTTCCGGCCACCATAGGCGCGGGTTTGCGGACGGTTGGCAATGGGTAGCTCGCCGTCCGATAAGGACCAGGCCCGGGTCGACGGCGCGTTGTGTTCCACGCGCGCCTCAAAGAGATGTCAGCAGAATTGACGGGGTCCGCTAGGGCCAATGCCTGCCGGGGGTTCGAAGAAAAACCGATAGGGAAATCGTGGCCCCCCGCAACAGGGCAACCGAAGGAACACGGGTGGGTTTTAGTCAGTAAAAGTCTGACACGCCCTCCCGCTCCACCCAGAGCGGGAGAAGTTATTTGATAATTTCACACCCAAAAAAATAAAAAAAAAGTGGTTAAGAGGTTAAGCCAAGCATTTTATCTACAATATAATCATCCAACTTATAATTATGCTTATCTACATAGTGTGCTTTTAATGCATGTTTTAAATTTCTTCTCATTTAGTTGAAAAATATCGAGTGGTATTTTATTATAACATTTTACACAGTACCCCATAAAAGAAGTGTGTACTTTAGACAATCTAAAACGTGGTTGATATTTGTTTTCCTATTTCTAGTGTTAAAATTATGCCTGTCACTTATCTTACTAAAAAGGTGTAGATTTTTTCGAATATACATAATGTTTTCATATATAAACTAACAAGGTACCGTCATGATGTTATTTTAAACATTTTACTTCATTATACTTAAACAGTTCCATTAGAGATTCACGTCTGTGGGAGGTTGTAGATGGCTCTGACGGCCCTCTTTTGCAGAATAAAGATATAATAAATATCTGTAGCCCATCCCACAGCAAAATACCGTAAGACATGATGCTATGAAAGTAACTAAAATAGACCAGTCTCGCGGTATCCACGTCTGTTAGTTGGCGATTTTCCAAACAGCGTGAGTAGCTGAACGTAGCCGCCCTGCAAGTGATGTTAAGTGAGGACCCCACTGTAGTTTGGAGTCAAGCGTTATCCCCAGGAAAGCCGTCTTTTCGACGAATTCTAGTGTCTCCTTATTCTATACAATGTGGAATTTACTACTTCTAACATTCGGTAACGTGAATCTTATGCATTTAGTTTTCTTCTCATTTAATCCCAAATTATTTACAGTAAACCAATTATGGACCGTAAGCATAGCGTTATTTACGTCGTCAAGCTCCTGTGCATGTCTGTCTACTTAAAAAATCTGTGATGTGTCATCAGCAAATAACACCATTTGTGGTCGGTTTTTCAGTAAATTAGGTAAATAATTTATTTATACTAAAAAAGGAATGGACCCAATATCGAGCCCTGTGGCACACCCATTTTAACTTTTAAACCCAATGAATTTACACCGTTTATTTGAACTTGCTGCAGTCTTATCATTCAAATATGAAAATCATTTTTACTAAGTTCAGCACAAGTTTATCCAGACCGTAATGCTCAAGTTTCAAGAGCAGTATTTCGTGATCCACGCAATCAAATGCCTTGGATAGGTCGCAAAAGATGCCTATTGCATCTCGTGCTTCTTCCCATGCATTAAAGATGTGTTTCAATAAGGTGACACCGGCGTCAGTTGCGCAACGTCCTTTGGTGATGTTATTACGACTAAAATGATTAAGCATTTGATTTAACATTACTTTTTCAAACACCTTGCTTAAAACCGGCAAAACCGATACGGGTCTATAATTATTAGTGTCTTTGCTGTCCCCGGATTTGAAAAGTGGAATAACTTTACTGTATTTCATTAAATCCGGGAATATCCCTTGATCTACACGCTCATTAAATATTAAAGTTAAATATGGTGCTACTGTCCCAATAGGTAATTGATTGACTAACTTTAGTAGACATGCCTCACAGATCGTCGGTAATTTTGATCTTAAGTCGCTTAAAAACAGACAGCGGTGCTTCTACAAACAGAAGTTAAGAGCGTTTTGTTTTTAGTGAAAACAAAAACTTACTCACTGCGGGTTCTGATTAACTATGCGGTTTAGAAAAACTTTGAACTACGCCCGTTTTATTAAAAAAAAATTGAAGCAGTTTAGAATGCCGCTGTGGTTTATGTTTGTCAACTTAATCGTTTGTTATTTTTTTGTTTAGCTGATTAGTAGTAAGAAAAACTTCCGTTATTTGTTTGAACTAAATTGCTGCAAATATATTGGGTTCACTGAACAAGTATTTTTAATTATAAAAATTGTTCTATTTGCACTTCATTTCATTTTATTGTTCCTAATAATTACTTGTCAAATATTCAAAATATAACCTAGAGTGTTGTTTGGGCCCAGTCCTCACAATGCGTTGCGTTTTCCAATAAGACTACAATATGTTGAATCGTCCCGCATTGCATTCAGAGTCAGACTGCAAACCCCTTTGACCTCTTGAATTACGGTTTCCGCTTTTCGCTGAGTAATGACTAATGAGTGCTATTTTCCTGAATCTAATTTACAAGGTACGATTTCCTGCTCTTAATTAGTCAATAGGATTTTTTGTATCACGTTAAAGGTTTTTATCATTGGATGAAACTTTAATTCTGAGGTGTTTCGGACTTTTGAGATTAATTTAGTTTTTTTTTTCTTTCTTTCACTCTGTTTTCTATATAGGAGTCTAGAGATTTTAGTATCGTCATTCATTCATCTTTTTCCAGTAGTTTTCTTAATTACAGCAAAACATTAATTTGAAGACACAAATATGAATATTTACTTATTAAAATAAGGTTGTGTAGTTACAAAATTCTCATCTCACTTCTACCTTATTTGCAAAATAATTGGTGCGTTCACTTAAGTAAAGTACCTCCAGATAATTGTAACTTAGCATCTAAATTTATAATTACAGTTCTGATTAATTCACATCCATCACTCGTCTGATTTGAGTTACAAACGTTATTTTGATTGCGCGATATAATTGGTGTGATGTGTCGTTGTGATAGACTAAGTAATGCACACCATAATTATATGGATGATAAACGCTATGGATAAACCTGCGGGTTTGAATCTTGGATTGCCAAGGAGATTCTTGAGTGGTTCGACATCTGTTTTGTTTTTGATGTGATGATCTATAATCATTAGCATATGTCAAGGAAGTAGAACTATGAATTAAATGAATTGCTAACCAATGGTAGTCTCAGTCCCTTGGACTTAAATATTTGCGTTTGATCCTTAGCTCATATGTTAGAAAAATTTCCTTAGAATTTTGCCTGAAGTGGTCTTCCTTTTAAAGACAACGTAGAAGACAAAGTTCTAATAAAACCAACGCTAAAATTATATTATCTGAACTCGATGAGTAAACCTCGTATTAGTCTTATCTTTCGTAAATAGAGTAAGGGAATGCCATCATCAGTATGATCGGATCTGTGTAAAAGCTAGTTGTCATAAAATAATATTACTTACTCAGAACATTAAGATTTGCGTCCATTAAGAAAACAATCTCCACAAACTATCGGACAAACACGCTTATCTTGTTAAACTTTCAAACACGTTTAAGATAAATAAATCTATCGCCAATTCCTTCTCAGAATATAGCCCTTATTTCCCAAAGAATAAGAGTGAAAATATAATAAACAAAATTACAATAACACTTTAAATTTTTATCTTTGTTTGCCATCTCTAGATTAGGTCTTGTGACCCACAAAATAAGAGTCAAAATACCGCAACTAAATCTCAAAGTATGAAAAATTGATACTCACTTTTTACTACTTTCGACGAAATGGTTGTATTCCACTGACGTTTTACAGCATAGATCTTGTCGCTGATGGGTGTCGGAACAGTTCGTGTTTACCATGTGCCCGTCTGTAAACAAGGGCTCTTATAACAATGGAGTAAGGTCTCATTTGCTGTGGATGTTTTGTGGTATGTTTGGTAATAATGTTATTGAAGTTTGAAAAAGTTTTGACTTACTTGTTTGGCGTTGATATAGTGGGTTATCTGTGTCCGTGAAGAACCATGTCTAAAACAAACAATAAAAATTTGAAGTGAGTACTTGTATAGTTTAATACTGATCGAGAATCACAGATGATTCTTTTTTAAAGTTACTACTTTAGAGGTATGAGGAACAGTGTGTAAAGTTCACTCATACTCTATAGAAAAGTTAGGGTCCTCCGACCAGACGGGTGTTGTGTCTGGCTGGCAACTGCCCAACGATTGATGTCGGTTAGTGTCTTATATAATATGTCGTTCGCGCGGTAAACTGACTACCCAGCCAGCACAAACCTTCTGAGTAAGTTTTGTTTAACAGCAGTCATAGAAACTAATCGCTGAATAAGACTACCGTAATTAGCTGATTTGGCGCTTACTCAGGGGTTATTCAAGCAATTTGGGCACAAAATTATATTGCTAATAGCTGTGTAATAGCAACGTAACAGATGAATAAGTTTTGAATAATTGTACGACATGCTGAGTATCTTCTGCATAAAAGCATTTTCTTCTTTAATACAAGTATTACAGCTCTGTTAGCCAGATGATGAATGAATGATGAATGAACTACTGGTTAAGTCCTTTAAAGCTCAGATATTCAGACGATACACAGCGTTTAGCTCATTTCAGTATTTTTATCAAGAAGTTAATCAAATTAAATTGAAATTGACAAATCCGAGCAGCGTCCCTAATATATATGGCCAAATTATATTACCTATCGTAAATACACACTGATGACACTTGTTTTAACAATATTAGCTATGTAGACGATATGGTGCTGCTGAGCCCCTCCATAAGCGGGCTAAGGAAACTTTTGTCTATTTGTGAGAAGTACGCGTAGGCACATGGGTTACAATATAACTCTAAAAAGAGTGAAATTTTAGTGTTTAAATCATCGATGCACGAGAGAAGTGAAGGTTACGCTATTCAAAGCTTATTGCCAGTCCTTCTACTCGAGCGGCCTGTGGGTAAGACATACGCAGCGAGCCTACAGAGCCCTGCGCACTTAGTACAATAATGCGTTCAGGATGTTGTTGGGTCTGCCGTGGCGATGCAGCGCATCTGGGATTTTTGCTGAAACGCGCACTGATGGTTTCCAGGTCATCATGCGCAAAAAAGCAGCTTCCCTGCTGGCCCGTACACGGGGTAGCAAAAACAGCATTCTGAACGCAATAGCTGTACGTTTTGACTGTCCCGTTCAAAATCAGTGGGTCGTGTCTTGTGTAGGTGTGGCGAGTCATGGCGAATAAAAATAAATGTACTTCTTAGGTTAAGGTTACTATGGGTCTATGCCACCCAAAATAAAGTTTTACATTATTATTATTATTAAATACATTTTACCCTTATTTATGCTTAGAGGAAGAAATGGTTGGTGCGCATGCAACTTTACCGAGTATTATATATATATTTCATGTAAAATTTTCACGCGCTATCTGATAAGCCGTGTTTTGGAGAAATAAACAACATATCGTCTATTGATATGTTTTTACGTGTGAAATATTTTTTTATATTTTATGCAGTTTAAGGGTTGAAAAATAACCTTGTAATACTTTTATAAGAATATTATACCGATTTCGTTATTAAACTTGAGTATTTGAGTATAAAATTCCACATCATTATAATAAGTTATGTTATTCGATATGGCGACGCTCATTCTGAATAAAATCTAATTGCACAGCGACTTATCGTCTTATACCACCACACTCATTCGTACTGTAAATCAAACAGGATTCAGTCATAATTATAGTAGGTAATGAAAACCCACAGTAGATGCAGTTCGTTACGAGTATTCACTTAATAGAACTTTGTTGGTTCGGGATTATTGTCGGTGACGAGTATTTAGCTATTAGCGGTGTTGTGGTTATTATTTTCAAAATGCAGTCAAATATTGAAGGGAGATCAAATATGCGCTAAATAAAGTGAATGTAATTTACATAAATACCTAATGAAACCAAACTAAGTGTGAGTGTTTTCATTTAAAAATTTCATATTTTACTAAACATAAATCTTAATCAAAGGTATTGTTGATAGAACAGAGGTATTGTTGAGACAGAAGATGCCTTTTAAAGTTTTAAATTCATTATGACGTTTAATTCGATTAGTGAATAATAAATAATTAGTTATTATTTATTTATTACAAGGTAGCTTCACAGCTGACAGTAAGTATAACATTATTATTATTCTAAACATTACGCCAATTACGAAGTACACAGAAAAATATGAAATACAGAGAGTGACACAATTTAATATTTATAGTGTGTGCGGGCGTGTATCTGTGCAGTGTAGGTGTTGCAATGTGTGTGAAGGTGTGTGTATTTTTGTGTACGTATGACTAAACTGGCACTACTGAGTTCGCTGGGTATCTGGCGTTTGATGGAGGATGTGGATAATTTCTTTTTTAAGTTTGTTCCGTGTGGTATTGAAAGGATCTAATATTGGGAATTTATCATTATATAATGCAGGTAGACGTAAGAATGGTGACATCTTTAGATAATTAGTGGAGGCCGATGGTACTGATAACAAAGTGTTATGTCTGGTACGTCTGAGTGGGACGTTAAAGTTTATTCTGCTGAGCAGTTGTGGACAGTCAAATTTATTGTTAAGTATGTCGTATAATAACATCATATCATTTAACTGTCGACGCTCTTCCAGAGTATTAAATTTGTGGTATCGATAGGAGTCCGGGTAATTTGGGATATCCGCTTTGGTTTTGTAATTTAAGTGCTTAATAAATTTTCGTTGGATTGATTCAATTTTATCAATATATTTTTTATGAAAAGGTCGCCATATAACACTTGCGGATTCCAGTATGCTCCATACATAACAGTAATATAACGTCTTTAAGCATAGTGGGTTATAGAACTGTTGCCTGTATGTGTAACAAATACAATGTTATTCTTTGTTCTAGAGAAATACTGTGAGGGTTACTAATACTGTGAGATATGAGGAAGAGGCTTATTATCGAGGTACAGCGACGTCAAATGGTGAATGATTATGAAACAAATGGTTTCATACCAACGAGATATTTTGCTGAATGATTAAACACGTCATTATGAACCGTTCGCCGTGCACTCTGAAGCCTTGCATCACTGAAGACCAGTTAGAAAACTGTTTTTGACAGAAAGGCATAAACCTGAACATTTAATTTAAGGTAAAAAAAAAAATACTATACCAACTTAATAAGCAACATATTCGTTATTGCATGAATTTGTGGTAACGAATTTTTTAAGCACATTTCAATATGGTGTTTGTCGTATTTCTTGCAGATAGCCCGAAAATGTTTAAGATTATTTTAGTAGTATTATTATTTTAGGATTCAAATTTGAGGTTTAGTTTCAATCTTCTTTTCGTAAAGAAAATGAAAGTCAAATAAAATGTAAAATAATTAATATAAACAAACTGCTCATATTTAACCTTAAAATCACCTATTCTGTAAGTAGTTTTTTTACGTTTTAAGTAGTCTAATATTCTTATTTATTACTTAATTACTTTGACCATGATCAAAGCTTAATATTTATGGTGAAAAAATCCATTTAAAATCTAAAACATTTCATAATTTAAATAAATTCAAAATAATACAAATTGCTTCTAAGTTTCTTGACATCTATTTCACATTAAATTCAGCTGAAGTAATGATAAATAATTGTAGCAGTTTGTTAACTTATGTAAGATAACGAATAAATATATTTTTTAATTTTGTTATCAAATATCACGCATTTTTTATTCTAAACCCTTTATTGCAATAACAACATTAATAAAAAAGCAGCAATATTTAAAAAATATTATCGAAAACAAAAATAATAATATTTGCAAAAAACCGCGCTGTGCTTTACGAGATTAGAACCTAAGGCAGTTTGAATTTCATACCAACGCTTAACACCTGCTATCTGCACTTGTTAAGTTACATTCCAATTTTAGCAATGCCATAAACTGGCCAAGGTCATCCGCATGACGCGTGTGTGCTAACGTGTTTAACAAAAGCGACGGAAATATATTTATGTTTCGTGTAGTGCAAAACTGCGTTCTCTGTGGTGTGTGTATCGTGTTGTTCACAGATATAGATGTACGGGCTATACCGCGTGTTCACAGCAATACGACTCTTAACGTGCCTATGCACTTTTGATCGCTTACTGTATATTATTTGTTCTTTTTAGCTCTTATCAAAGCAAACACTTTCTTCGTATGCCTCCTGGGGGCCTACCACCAGCTCATAAAGCAATATTATTTTAATATTACTTCAGTGTGGGAAAGAGATGAAGCTCTACAGGACGTATAGCTCCATCTCTTTCTCCCACTGAAGTAATATTAAAATGATACTGCTTTTCTTTTTCCATTTTTCCATGAATGTGGAGTAGTATTTTTTTTAATTTTGTTAGGAGGCATTTTCACACAACCACTACAAAACAAAGCGCAGTTAGCCGCTTAAATGCTGACTAACGTTCCAGAACAGTTCTTCTAGCTTAAAAAAAATCTACTTTTCGTGAATACCCAGCAAACTTCTGCATATGAATCTGTTACTATTGCTTTAACCACAGTTAGCTGCAAATGACGGTAATTTCTTACTTAAAGCGGCATAAAGTAGTTATAACAGCTACCTTAATTTCTGTTAAGTTACTATATGCTTCTTAACAGAAATAACGCCTATTTTATGCAGCAGCTGAATAACTGTCAAGATGTGGTGTGTAATACAACTAAAAGAGAACAGAATATAACTTATCCAGTTGCTTGATAATGGAATTTTATACCCATATTTTATACCCCAAATGGTTACACAAACTCTTGAGTAACAGGTCTTTTTATGATGATTACGAGTACCTCCATTTGAAATAAGATAAGACTTTTAAATAAACCTTTTTTACAGTCCGTTCAACCGATTTTGACTTCTATTGCGGTGACGGTATGGCAAATGGCAGCTGCCGAGTATTCAGTTTTAAGAAATAAAATCCGCAAATTAGAAAACTAAATCAGCTAATAGCATTATTGTAGCAAAAAAAAAACTTTAATACAGAACTTCGTAATACACACAGCTTCTATACATATATAATAAAGCTTAACTCTGCATAAGGTTAAATTGTTGGCAGTTATCTGACTTGTGTGCTGCCTGAGTAGCCACCGTCATCGGTATCCCTAAGCCCGGCAAGCCTAAAACCGAGCTTGGGAGTTACCGTCCCATTAGTTCAAAGTTCAAAGTTTTTATTAATGCGATTTTTGGTGATACAACAGGGTCTTAAAAATATTTTATAGTAGCTCAAAAATCTACCCTATAAAGCATGCATTGTTAAATTACAATATTAGAAATTAAGTTAAAAATTACATGAAACATAATGAACAATCAATAAAATCAATAATTAATAGAAATTAAGAAACAAGATATATTAGATTGTAATAAATTAGTAGAAATATAAATATTACATTAAAAACATAAATACATAAAATGGTCAGTCACATGAAATTGTATCAACTAGGAATTCGTCAATAGTATAGTAGCTATCTATCTAGTAACTATTAAAAATTTATTTAGTTTACGTTTAAATTGTGTCAAGTTTAAATCTTTTATGTCATTTGGTAGCCTATTAAAAATTTTTGGAGCCCTGCAAAGTATGCTCTTGTGCATAAGGGTGGTTTTAGAACTTCTTAGGCATAATTCATGGCGATATATTGGTCTTATGGATCGATAACTTTGTCCTGAAGCTTTTTTAAATAAATCACCGTTTTTCTTTACGAACAAAGCGGTCTCGTATATGTAAAGACAAGGTAACGTTAATATTTGTAAGGAAATAAAATGCGGTTTGCAACTTTCGGTTGATTTAAGATTGCATATGGACCTAATGCACCTCTTTTGTGCTTTACAAAATTAAAGTTTTTTACAAGAATTTGCCCAGAAAATGACTCCATAACGTAATACGGAATCTACGTAGCCATAATACGCGGTTATGACAGCCGCCTGATTTACAATTTCGCTGAGTTTATAAAGAGCAAAGAAAAACTTGGTCGAATTTGTAATGATGATCGATGCATGTTCCTTCCACGTCAGTTTAGAGTCTATTGTCAATCCTAAAAATTGTAAATGTCCTACTTCTTCAATTCTATTATTATTAAAAGATAGATTGATGTCAAAATTCGTAATTCTTTGTCGAAACTGCATGATTTTAGTTTTATTTAAATTAATAATTAAATTATTTTGTTCAAGCCAAGCAATTGATTGTTGTAATGCATTTTTAATGTCACTTTCATAGTTTCTATTTAAATCATCATGCCTAACAATTAAAGTGCTGTCATCGACAAAAAAAACCATAGGAAAAGTGACATGTTTTGGAAAGTCATTTATATAGATTAAAACAATGGTGGGCCCAATACGCTGCCTTGTGGCACGCCAAATGTCATTTTACGTTTTCCGGAAATGTACTAATATTCTTTTTTATCCTTTTTGCAAATTCGTCTAACTTCCGTACACTGTGTTCTATTGTCAAAGTAGGATTTTATAAAAGAAAGTGCGTTTCCCCTTAGGTATTTCGTAAGCACTTAGTTTTCCTAACAAAATATTATGATCAACTAGATCAAAGGCTTTCATCATGTCCATAAATACAGCGCTAGTGGAAATTCTTTGATCGATATCTGGCATTATAATATTAAGGAAGTCATAGATAGCCAAGTTTATGGATTTATTTTTCCGAAAGCCTTTCTGTTCGTTTACTAAGATGTTGTGTTTGGTGAAGAAGGAATACATAGAGTTATAAATAACTTTCTCAAATATTTTTGATATTACCGGTATAAGCGCAATTGGTTATTAATGTCAGTCTTATCACCTTTTTTAAATAGAGGCTTAATTATAGTGGGCTTAAGTTCATCAGGATAGATTCCAGAACAAATATTTGTATGACCTACAAGTAGTTGTTCCGGGTCTGGCTGTTTGTGTATGTGAGTTTAAATGTTTGTAAACGCACCCCGAACACGATACAGGAGAAATTCCTAGTGTGGGGCGACGCTTTTAAAAAAAAAAAAGAAAAAATTGCTACTATTCGTAATCACAAATTTATTTTTGGACAATCATTAATTATTTGTTTACAATGGACGTGCTGGTTCGTTATTATCCTTTTTATTCAAATATCATTAGTGCTCAAACATTGTCAAGGTGGTTTAGTTGATTTGATTTCAATGATACATTCATTACGACTAGGAACTGTTACCTCTAATGCTACTGTTATATTTAAATTTAAAACTATGTGTTTAATTTCATGATTAGAAACATCAAAATCAATTGGAGTTTTGTTTTCTTACCTGATCTTTTGCCAACTGGAACCATGTCTTCAAAATGATTGGTAGCCGCGAATCCTGGTAATGTTTTGTTGTTTTCACAGTTATAAAAATGTCATCTAAAGTAATTTTTGTATCTGCACTGTCATCTGTGATCGTTACGGATTCCACGGGTAAGTCAGACACTTGCACATTTTCCACGCTGGATTCTTGGAAGTTAAAAGGAACGCCACCTTGGAATACTAATAAGCTGCAGTATCCCACAGTTATCAGTACAGCCGCAGCCTTAAGCATCTTGTGCGGAGCCATGCCCGAGGCGGCTGGCGCCAACGCACCGATAAGCTTGCAAATCCTGAAAATTTTTCACTCTGTTGTTTTTCTTATCGAAACACTATTGACAAACAGTGATCAAACGCAACACTCGAGTCCACCGTACTTCGGCGCCAAAGAACGGTTATAAGCTAAAGGGCTTGCTATACTGCTGCCAACCGTGTCCCAACAGAGGCGACCTTGGTGGTTTACAACCGTGGAGTTGGTGGTTTACGACCAAATTTCAAACAGCTCTGCCTGTCGCCAACCAAGGTCACCTCAGTCGGGGACGCGGTTGGCAGCCGTGTAGCAAGCCCTTCCACGCGCGCCCAGCCACTGCCCCCACTACGTGATGTGAGCTAGAGGAGCGATAATGCGCATGCGCCTGCTCCTTCGTCATGCCCGCGATGGTGACACCCTGTCAAGTGTTCACATAATAGTTATCTACAACACCGATAAATTGGCCCGAGACGACCAATTTTATGCCCAATCATTTATAAATTTCTCTTCTCTTGTACCTACAATGAATTTTAAGCTTTTCACGGTACAAGCGTTTCGTATTTGGTTTTTATAAAATTGATGTTTGTACTTTAATGCATTTTCTTTTCTGCTTTCTAGATATATAAGAACATGTAGAATGGTGTCAAGAGGGCCAGAGAACGCCGTCCCGCAGTGGGTGTCGGAAGATCGGCAGCTTCGCTGAGGAAGGCCCACGAAAAGCTGGCGTGACGAAATCGAGATGTTCATGGGAGATTTGCCAGAGAAGGCAAGGAAGCCTGGGAGGCTATAAGGCAGAACTTTACCCAGCAAGCAGTAGGACAATACAGGTTGAAAAAATTAAGCATTTGAAAAAGATGCTTTGAATTTTTGAATTTTTTGACATCATTAGGGGTTTAACCGTCTTTCCATTCACGGTAATAGTATTTTATCCTAATTTGCCAAAGCATCAGAACCTTCACGAACAAAATTTCACAACGTCATCGTCCTAATTTGTTTCCATCGGTAGACAATAAATACTCCATTGTTGGGTAGATGGACGTTCACTGGTCGCAGCCACTCCTTTTTTTTTTTTTTTTTTTGGGTGGGAAATTATCAAATAACTTCTCCCGCTCTGGGTGGAGCGGGAGGGCGTGTTAGACTCTTACTGACTAAAACCCACCCGTGTTCCTTCGGTTGCCCTGTTGCCGGGGGCCGCGATGTCCCTATCGGTTTTCTTCGAACCCCCGGCAGGCATTGGCCCTAGCGGACCCCGTCAATTCTGCTGACATCTCTTTGAGGCGCGCGTGGAACACAACGCGCCGTCGACCCGGGCTTGGTCCTTACCGGACGGCGAGCTACCCATTGCTCACCATCCGCAAGCCCGCGCCTACGGTGGCCGGAAATCGGCTCGCGATTCCCGCCCCGGGCGTCTCCTCCTGCAGCGGTTAGGGGCGTGAGGGCGCGAAATTTGCCTCTCCCTCACGCGTTCCGCATCCTCCTTCGCGAGCATTACCGCTTCGCAGAAGGAGGTGACGACCTGCCATTTCCTCTCGCTCCGTACCATGGCCTGAACCAGGGCCGGACGCGAGAGATCACCGCCGCCGATCGCCTCTACGAGGACACGGCGTTGCTCCGCCCAAGCCGGGCAGACCTCCACCGTATGCTGCACCGTGTCCTCAAGCCGATCCACACAATGGTGACACCCGGGTGTTTCCTCCCGCCTTATCCTAAACAGGAACCTCCCGAAGCAGCCGTGTCCGGTGAGGACCTGCGTCAGGCGGAAGGTGAGGACGCCGTGGCGTCTCTCAAGCCACTCCTCAAAGAGGGGTCTTATCGCCGCAATTGTGGCGTGCCCAGCGCGGGGTTGCGACAATCGCACCCTCCATGACGCCATGAGATCCCGCCGGAGCTCTGTCCGCTGTGCCGCGATTTCTTGCGGCATCGGAGTTAAGCCCCGGCGTTTCGCCTCCTCGCGCCACTCCCAGATGTGCGCGAGGACCTTTGCCTCCAGATCCCATGGCGGTAATCCGGCAAGGAGGCTCGCCGCCTCGCAGGAGACCGTGCGGTATCCTCGGGCCAGCCGAATGGCCATGACCCTCTGGGACGCGTTCAACCGGCGGGCTGGCCGCAGCCTCAATGTACGCGCCCACACCGGCGCCCCGTAGAGGGCCATGGACAGCACGATCCCCGCGTAGAGCCTCTGGCAGGAGGCGTTTGGATCCCCTAGATTGGGCAGGAGCCGCTTCAAGGCAGCCCCGGCCCGCTCTAGTCTGGGAGCCAAACGTCGGAAATGTTCGACGAAATTCCACCGGCTGTCGAGGACGAGTCCCAGATACTTCATCGTCGACTCGACACCGATGTGAACCCCTCCCGCCATTATCTGGGAGCCCGACGGTGGCGCATTCCGAGGACCATATAAACCCATGGCCTCAGACTTGTGCAGGGCCACCTCGAGTCCCAGCTGCCGGATCCTGTCAACGATCGTCGCAACCCCGCGTGTCGCTAGATCGGCCGCTGCCTGGTACGACCTCCCCTGCGCCAGGACTAGCGTGTCGTCAGCGTAACAAACGACCTTGACGCCGCTAGGGAGGTTGGCGCGCAGCACCCAGTCGTATCTGCAACTCCAGGGCAGGGTGTTGATTGCCGCATCCCTGATTGCAGTAGTGCAACAACTGCAGTAGTGCAATGACTTGAGCGGCTTCATCTGCAGTGGTATCCATTTTCTGGGGTATTTTCTTACTGTAGCTGTTCACGTGTGTTCACTTCAAAGGTTGGATAGCGATTGACCCACATTTTAACCCAGGTCACCCTTTTTATACCCTTGTAGGGAGGTGCAATTAGTGGCCGTTATAATGCGTATTTTGACAACATTTTTTTTAACGTTACGTGCTAATGAGATCTGTTGTGTTTAGGAATTCTAACTAAGTAATGTTAATTTAAAGGTCGTTAAACATACTTTCAATTGATACTAATATTGATTAGGTTTAATGTATTCGTTGATGGCGGGACATGCTTGAAACTTATTTTCGGAGAGGTGCGATTTTTGTGACGCCGAGTGTATAAATGTCATTGATATACCAAAAAAATTGGCACAAAAATTCAAAAGAAGGTAAATGTGACTTCCAACCTCGGTCTCCTTACCAAAAGCAATTTAGATATTATACAATAATTTCCATTGAATCTCAGATAAAGATGCTCCCTAAGCCGACGTATGCACAAACGTAATAAAATCGCGACGGGATTTTATTTAACCGACTTCAAAAAAAGGAGGTTACTCAATTCGACCGTATTTATGTATATTTTTTTTATTTTTTTTATGTGTATTCGCGGATAACTTCGTCGTTTATGAACCGATTTTGTTGGAAAGGAGATATCCCAAGGGTGTACCATGATAAGGAAATCAGGATTTGAAGATGGCATCCTAGAGAAATCGAGGGAACTCTTCAAATATTACAGGCAAACCTTTTGCGATTTGGGTATTTTTTATAGTAACTCGTGCAGTTGCTCTTAGAAAGCACCATTTAGTTAAGTGAAACTGATGACGAAGACCACAAATAGCCACCGGAACTTCTCACTAATAAGTATTTCACGGGGTGCGATTCGATTACTTTAATATGGTTGCAATGCAATTTATGCTCGTCACAAAGCATATGGAGAAGTGGAGTTGATGGTGAAGTACCAGGAGAACTCCTCAACGATGAACGTCCCTGAATCGGGAACAGCAATACTTTGTAAAAGGTGAGGAGCAGTTGGCATTAGGCTAATGTAACTTAGATAAATTACAAATTGACTCACTAAAAAGCGAGAAATAAAAACTTTTTACAAAAAATTCAACCGACTTCCAAACTACAAAGTGAAAATAACTTTAATTTCAGAATTCGGTGTCAAAAAACTAAAATACTGATCTAAAGACACCGACTTCTGAAACTAAAGTTATTTTTCACTTTGTAGTTTGGAAGTCGGTTGTATTTTTTGTAAAAAAGTTTTTATCTCACACTGAACTACGTCCGTGCGAATGTCGGCTAACTGAGATACGTAAAATAATATAAATTCTGAAATCTATTATATAATTTACCACAAAGTGTATTCACCAATGATATTATAAATAAAAAGAGGAATATCATCACATTAAAGAGTTTTAAGAAAATCAAAACTAAATTGTAATATTTCTTATTTATAATTTAGTAACCCGTTTTATATTATATCGATATATCACCTAGTCACTCAGCCAGTCAGTTTACCATTTTATTTATAGATAAATTTATTTAAAATACTTTTAAAAAATTAGTGCCATTGGCATAACCCATCAATGTCACCATTACTTTCCTCTATGAATGTCACAGACTTTCCTCCGTAGACAGAGAACCATAGAGGAAAGTAATACCATAGACATATCTATTTCAATGAGTAATACAGAGAACATTCTCTGTCTACGCCATGTCTACGCCGATAATATTACTTTCCTCTATGGTCTACGTTTTCCTCTATGCAATGATCATAGAGGAAAGTAATATATCAGAGCAGACCATAGACATATCAAGTAAATATTTTTGGCCAGGAATAAAACATGTAACGTAGCCTTTTATTGTTCACCGCGGTACAATTTACACTAATGAGGTTAAAAACTGAAAGCTCAGAACAGGTGACAGCACAGTTGTACAGTAAGCGTTCAAAAGTGCATGAGCACGCTAAGAGTCGTATTGCTGTGAACACGCGGTATAGTCCGTACATTTGTATGTGTAAACAGTCAGACGTCTATGGTGTGAGTGCCGTACACACACCACAGAGAACGCAGTTTCGCACTACACACTATCGTATCGTCACGGTTCGCGGGCGCCGCACTTATATTTCCTTAACTTTTGTTAGCACGCATCATACTCGTACGCGTGACCTTGGCCAGTGTATCGCATTGCTAAAATTCGAAAGTAAATTATATGTGCAGATAGCAGAAGGCGTTAAGCGTTGGTCTTAGATTCAAGATGGCTAAGGTTCTAATCTCGTAAATCACAGCGCTGTTTTTGCAAATATTATTATTTTTGTTTGCAATAATAATATTTTTAAATATCCTGCCTATTTATTAATGTTGTTATTGCAATAAAGGGTTTAGAATAAAAAATGCGTGATATGTTCTAATAAAAAATAAATAATATTTATTCGTTATGTTTATTTTACTTAAGTATAGTTATCAAACTGCTACAATTATTTATCATTACTTCACCTGAATAATATGTGAAATAGATGTCTAGAAACTTAGAAGCAATTTGTATTATTTTGACATATTTAAATTTTGAAATGTTTTAAATTTTAAATGGATTTTTTTGCACCATAAATATAAAGCTTTGATCATGGTCTAAGTAATTAAGCAATAAATAAGAATATTAGACTACTTAAAATGTAAAAAAATCTACTGACAAAATTGTTGATTTTAAGGTTAAAGGCAGTTGTTCATATTAATTATTTTAAACTTTATTTGGCTTTAGTAAATATTGGTTGGTATTGAGGTTATAGCTTAAGTATTCATTTTCTTTACGAAAAGAAGATTGAAACTAAACCTCGAATTTTAATCCTAAAATAATACTATTACTAAAATAATATTAAACAATTTCGGTATATCTGCAAGAAATACGACAAACACCCTATTGAAACGTGCTTAAAAAATTCGGTACCATAAATTCATGCAATAACGAATCTGTTGTTTATTAAGTTGGTACGGTCAATATTTTAAGGTCAAAAATGGTTTTCTAGCTGGTCTTCAGTGATGCAAGCCTTCAGAGTGCACGGCGAACGGTTCATAATGACGTGTTTTTAATAATTCAGCAAAATATCTCGTTAGTATGAAACCATTTGTTTCATTCACCATTTGACGTCGCTGCTACTCGATAATAAGCCCCTTCCTCATATCTCTTAACCGTCACAGTATTTCTCTAGAACAAAGAAAAACATTGTTTTTATTACACATAATACCTAATTATTTATTATTCACTAATCGAATTAAACCTCACAATGAATTTAAAACTTTAAAGGCATCTTCTGTCTCAACAATACCTCTGTTCTATCAACAATACCCTTGATTAAGATTTATGTTTAGTAAAATATGAAATATATAAATGATAACACTCACACTTAGTCCGGTTTTATTAGATATTCACTTCACTTTTACGCAGCGCAATAATATTCTCTGATCTGATCTGATCTCTTCAATATATTTTATGCCTGCTTTTTGATAATAATAACCACAACACTGCGCTAAATGCTCGTCACCAATATTATCACGGCACGAACCAACAAAGTTCTATTAATTGAATACTTGTAACAAACTGCATCTACCCCACAGAAATCGAAATAATTTACTTAGTTTTTTGTGGTCTACCTGCTAAACTTTAATATTTATGTGAACAAGACGAATGAAACTAAAAACGAATGATGATTATCGAACTAGTCATTGGTTGCAGACAAAGTGAGTGTGTGTGTGTAATGTGCGTGTCTACAGTATTGTAACAACTTATAGAAGAAGGTCGTAAGTCAAACCGAAGCGTCAGTCTATTGCTTTGTGAAATTGCTTATGGACTTTTGGTCGGTACTGTACGTCTTAAAACCCACCGTCCACCCGCCCGTCTTACTGAGCTTTAAACCGCAATTGTTGTGTTTATGTTTACTTTTATGTCGATCACAAATTATACGAAAACTAGATAAATATGTACTAGACTTGGAGTGTAGCACTATTAAAAGATGAGCTTAGTACAGGGGGAAGCATCTACCACTGGTAAAAAAACAGCTTTAGTGAAAAAGACAATAAATTATGAACGTTTTATATTTTAAAGGTTATTTTGTGTTTGTTGACTTTAAGTTCGGTTTTGTTAAAGACTGGAGGCGTACCATATAAATAACCGATCAGAGTTGAAAACCAACTCGGGCTTGATATTCCTGACTGAAATACCTCAGAGATAGCACTTCTAGCACACACAAACCTTACTATAAATTTACTTTTTTATCACATCGCAAGTGCCTGTATGTAATGAAAACAGATTGAGTTCTCTTGGGAGCATCACATAATTATTATAGTTTTTTTTTAAATCTTGATGTAAAAAAACTGCTGGCATTTTCTGCAACTTGTCCAAGGCCTTCGACTGCGTACGTCATGATACACTCATTAGGAAACTGTACCACTATGATATGAGGGACAAGGCTCTTGACCTTCTGACTTCTTATCTGAACAACAGAATTCAGAGGGTCCATGTTAATGGCAAGAGATCAGCTGGATCTGCGGTCACCATGGGCGTTCCGCAGGGTTCAATTCTTGGTCCTTTCTTATTTCTAATTTATATAAATGACTTACCTTATCACATAAGGGATAATCACAACATCATATTATTCGCAGATGATACTTCCCTCATTTTTAAAATTAAACGTCAGTTAGTCAACTTTGAACAAGTTAATGATGCACTCTCTAAAGTTGTGCATTGGTTTAATGTAAATAATCTTCTCCTGAACGAAAAAAAGACTAAACTCATTAAATTTTCAATGCCAAATGTCAGGCAGCTATCTACCAATGTTCAGGTTAATGGAACAGAGTTGGACCCTGTTGAGTCGACAGTTTTTCTTGGAATCACTATTGACGGTAAATTACAATGGGGCCCACACATAGAAAAATTGTCAGGAAGGCAAAGTTCGGCCGCCTATGCTGTTAAAAAAATTAGACAGATAACTGACGTAGATACAGCCAGAATTGTTTATTTTAGTTATTTTCATAGTCTTATGTCATATGGGATTCTTCTCTGGGGAACCTGTGCGGACATTAATACTATCTTTGCTCTACAGAAAAGGGCTGTTCGAGCCAGCCATTTACAACTTAGGTCCAAGAGATTCCCTTAGAGAAAAATTCAAAGAAATAAATATTCTGACTGTAGCCTCACAATACATTTTTGAAAACCTATTGTATGTGAAATATACCAAATTTTAAGAAAATGTCCGATATTCATAGTTTAAATACCAGAAATAAACACAACCTTGCTGTACATCGCACACGTCTCCACAAAGTAGCCAACTCATTCATGGGTCAATGTGTAGGCTTTTACAACAAACTCCCCATTGACATTCGAAACTTACCCATTAAACGATTTAAAATCTGTATTAAAACCAAACTTTGTAAAAAGGGTAATATACAATTTCAGTTTATTTAGAAGATAAAAACCGGCCAAGTGCATGTCGGACCACGCACAATGTAGGGTTCCGTAGTTGGGATGAATTTATCCCAAGAACAAACTTAACTTTGTAGTTGAAAAACAAAATTTTGCATACAGAATGTATGGGAGAACATGTTTTTACAACCGCAAATCTAAGTTGGTCGATTATTACTCGTTAACTTGTAAAGCCTACTCAGCTGTGATAGTTTTCCTTTTAAATTCGTTATATTTTATAAGCTACGCCGTGAATTTTTTCATAAATCTAAAACCAACCATTTAGCTGGCAGGGGGGCACTTGACTCTAACAAAAATTTTCACTTTAAAGCTTAATATTTCGCAAACGGATCTCTGAATTCAAAAATGGTCTTAACACACTCACAATGTTTTTGAAAGACCTTTTCAACGATACACCACACCAAGGGATAGAAAAAAAAAAGCAACCCCACTTAACGTGTAGGGGAGGTACATTAAAAAAAAAAATATCAGAATTTAATTTTACCACTTTGTCGGCATGATTAATATGTATACCCTTGCCAAATTACAACTTTCTAGTACTAACAGTCTTGGAGCTAGACCGCGGACAGACAGACAGACGGACATGACGAAACTATAAGGGTTCCTTGTTTACTACGGAACCCTAAAAAGTTTGGGATTGAACTGCTCGCTCTGCTAATCCTTGTGATAAAGCCTTAAAACTAGACATTTTAATAATTATGTAAAATCAACATATTATATACCAGTTTTATAAACACATTGACATTGTTGAAAATTATATTCAAAATGACATGATTACTTTGTAAAGTAATTATTTTAACTATTGTGAATGAGAGGACTAAATGGATATTGTTTTTATTTCTCTGCTAGTTTTAGTGATGGTCTGGCAGTTTGAGTAGTTTATGCGGCCTACCCAAATGTCCTTTCTTTGGTATTGTTCGTCGAGTTGAGCTCCACGATTACTGACAAATGCTTGCACTGACTGGACAGGTCCACTCAAACCTGTGTGGTTCTTTCTTCAAAAGACCTTTTCAGACACTTATCTACATGGTCCTCATATGGCCTGACCAAGATTATGTCTGGAATTTAAAAGAGACTGCGACCTCTGAGTTTGTTTCGGCCTTTCTTCTCAGAGTAGTCAGATAGGAAACGCCGAACTCATCTAGCTTATTTTTAATAAAAAAAATTATATGACGTGTAAAAGTGATTTTGATATCCTATTTACAGAATAAACAATTTCATTTAATTTTATTTCATATAAACCACTTTCTCCCATAAAAGGCTTAAAGGATAGCACATCGTCTCGACAAAATATCGGATTCCAATTTTTTTCGGAGAGCTTTCTCTCAAAGTTTCCTTCTTATTTTTGCAGTAAACAGCTGCGCAATTGGGCTCAATAATTAATTATGCGTAAAAGAAGTCGCTTGTTTACAAAAAATGGATGGCTAGCTGTCAAATTATAAGACGCTGGAGATCAGCGACATCTGAAGTGAGCAAGTGGCAGTTTTTATCCCCATTTGTTACTTCGCTTAGTGTCCCGACGCAAAAAGAGGGGTATTAGTTTGACCGCTATGTGTGTGTGTCTATCTGTGGCACCGGAGCTCTTAAACGGGTGAACCGATATGAATGCGGTTTTTTTATTTGTAAGCAGGTTTTCTAACAATGGTTCTTAGACACGTTTTATTTAAATCGATGAGAGTATCTTCCACAAATCTGATTGATTTGAAAATTGGTATTCTGTTACTTCAATAATATTAGATGAACATTAACCTTGAACTGATTCTGCAGCATCACTTGGAATTTTCAGGATACCCAACTCCCTTACCAACTTACAGCACAGGTATCGTATTTGGGCTCATTGGAATGGCCTCAATGAATCTAAATATATAAAAGCGAAAGGTCACTCACTCACTCACTTATTCATCAAGAAATATCGAAAACCGCTTGTCTAAATATATAAAAGCGAAAGGTCACTCACTCACTCACTCACTCATTCATCACGATATATCGAAAACCGCTTGACGTATAAAGATGAAATTTGGCAGAAAGGTAGTTTATAGTTAGTAGACGTCTGCTAAGAAAGGGTTTCTGGAAATTCGACCTATAAGGGGGTGAAAAGGGGGGATTTAGTTTGTATGAAAAATCTTATTCCTTGAGATAATAAACTTGAAACTTGGCTTGAAATTTTTAGTTTTTCTAAATTAACCCCTAAAGGAGGATTGGGGAGTGTCAAAGTTTGTATGGATAATTTTAACGGGTGGTCTGATTATCTCGAAACTCAGTTTATATACGACTGAAAATAAATAAAACGCATATAAGGGATTTTTTTTAATCTACCCCTAACGGGGTGAAAAGGGGTATTCATTTTTACAGAGGAGGATTTTACTGTGTGGCTTGGTTAACTTGAAAATTGGTGTAAATCTATACATATAATAAAATCGTAGCGAAGTCAAAACTGTACATTGAATATTTTTGGAAAAAAGTAATTGCTACGAGGTCTAGGATCGATTCTAAAGCCGAAAATATATTTTTTTGAATTTTTGTCTGTTTGTCTGTATGTATGTTTCAGCATGGCGCAAATTCTACCGGACAGATTCTGTTAAAATTTTGCATAGATATCCTCTGTGTGTCTGGTCAAGTTATAGGGTATAAATTATCACGCTATTTGCTATGGCGGATGAGCAATATTACATTATGTCGTATTTGTATGTTCTAGCATGACGAAAATTCTACCGGATAGATTCTGTTAAAATTTTGCATAGATACGAGGGCGACACTGAAAGTTTTTAGAACAGGCCACTTATACACGATATAATAAAAAAACAGTTCAAATTTTGAAAATGGGACTCTTTGCCAATATTATTGTGTATGTATTTTATTCATTTGTCATTTTGTTTACGATTTGGCAGCAAATTGAAAATTGTCTGTGTCACGTCAGCATGAATTTAATGCGAGAAAATTTTCGTACAATGATTTTTTATGACTTTCGATGTCATTTAAGTCAACAAGAAAGTTATGATAGACTTCGTTTGGCCTTTCACGATGAAGCCCCGTCTCGTGCCACCAACTGGTTTAATGAGTTTAAACGTGGTCGCACTAATCTCACCGATGATCTGCGTGAGGGACGGCCTTCTATGGCGACGACTGAAGATAACATCAGTGTTGTGCGGCGTATGATAGAGATTGACAAAAGAGTGACTTATCAGCAGATTCGGACAAGCTTAGGCATCGGTATGAGTCAAGTGCACAAAATCCTCCATGAACATTTAGCGGTCAGGAAGCTTTGTGCCCGGTGGATACCTCATGATTTGACAGAGGCCCAAAAACTCCGTCGTGTTGATTGGTGTCGTGAAATGGTTCAAAGATTTAACGGAGGTGACTCAAAAGCTGTGTTCGACATTCTTACTGGTGACGAAAGCTGGATTTATTGTTATGATCCTGAAACTAAGAGACAGTCTGCTGTCTGGGTGTTTCCTTCCGAGGAGTTGCCAACTAAAGTGAAGAGAGGTCGAAGCGTGGGAAAAAAGATGGTGGCCTCGTTCTTCGGAAGGACAGGTCATTACGCAACAATTGTTTTAGAGGATCGAAAAACAGTTACTGCAGAGTGGTACACTAACAATTGTTTGCCACTTGTCTTGGAAAAAGTTCGGGAGAAACGACCTCGCAGTAGGATTCTCCTTCACCACGACAACACCTCGTCGCACACCGCCAAGCAAACAATCGACTACTTGGTGACGTCAGACGTGGAATTACTGGGTTACCCGCCCTATAGCCCCGACCTCGCACCTTGCGATTTTTATTTATTTCCGAAAATAAAAGAAAAACTTCGAGGAAAACGTTTTATGGACGCCGAGGAAGCAGTGGCTGCGTTTCAAAATGCCGTCGAAGAAACCCCTAAGGACGAGTGGGTAAAGTACTTTTCTCAGTGGTTCCATCGGATGCAGCGATGTATTGATGTAAATGGACACTATTTTGAAAAGATATAATAAAACTAATAACTTGCTAGTTTGTTCAGTTTTTGATTTTCTAAGAACTTTCAGTGTCACCCGTATTCCCTATAAGTCTGGTCAAACTGTAGGGTATAAACTATCACGCTATTTACTATGGGGGACGAGCAATGTTATATTATGTTCGTATTTCTGGAAAAAAAGCGCCAAAATATTAGGATAATGTAGATGGTTATCGATTTAACTTTTTAGATGATTATCATCACGCTATACTTTTATGGAATTAAGCAGTCAATCATGAAATATATAGGAACGGCTATTTTAGGTGAATTTCAACGAAGTAATTAACTAAGCGCAGCGGTTGGACGATTGCTTTGCAAACATGGGGTTGTAAGTTCGATTCCCAACTACCTACGGTTTTTTTTTGTTTTTGTTTTTCACATTTTGTAATATGATTTTTTTTATTTTTTATTATGTATAATCTATACATATAATAAAATCGTAGCGAAGTTAAAAAAAACTTTTTACAACAAAAATCAACCGACTTCCAAAAAACACTACAAAGTGAAAAATAACTTTAATTTCGGAAGTCGGTGTCTTCGGTTTTGAATTTTCGTTTTTTGTCACCGACTTCCGAAATTAAAGTTATTTTTCACTTTGTAGTGTTTTTTGGAAGTCGGTTGTTTTTTTTTGTAAAAAGTTTTTATTATTCACTTTTCAGTTGTGGTACCTACCCCACACAAATCCGAAAACCACTACCTGCTATGTAAATAACAGTGTCAGGAACTTATCATATCATCCACATATATAGGTACTAAGTGGGAAAAAGTACGTATTATTGAAGCTAACTCAAAAACTATCAAAGCAAAGTTGATAAAATTTATATGGGACCACCTCGAGAGCATACCCTTTCAAACAAAAAAAGAATTTTCAAAATCAAAAAAACAAACATACGCGACGAACACATAACCTCCTCCTTTTTGGAAGTCGGTTAAAAACTGTAGGTACATTGAACATTTTTGAAAGAAAGTTATTGCTACGAGGTCTGGGATCGATTCTTATGCCGAAAATATAGTTTTTAGAATGTTTGTCTGTTCCAACTGTAGGGTATAGACTATCACGCTATTTGCTATGAGGGATGAGCAATATTACATTATGTTCGTATTTTTCTCCGCAAATTGTAAAAGGACGCGCCAAAAGGTTGGGATATTGTAGACAGTTACCGATTTAACTTTTAAATGATTATCATCACGCTATACCTTTATGGAACTATGTAGTCAATCATGACATAAATAAATAAGAACGGCTATTTTAGGTAACTTTCAACAAAGCGAATAACTAAGCGGTTACACGAATGATTTGCAATCCTGGGGTAGTAAGTTCGATTCCCATCTGTTTTTTTAGGGTTCCGTACCTCAAAAGGAAAAAACGGAACCCTTATAGGATCACTCGTGTGTCTGTCTGTCTGTCTGTCTGTCGGTCTGTCTGTCTGTCTGTCTGTCTGTCTGTCCGTCTGTCACAGCCAATTTACCCCGAATCTAATAGACCGATTAAGTTGAAATTTGGTACATATATGTATTTCTGTGACCCAAACACGAATAAGTAACGTAAATAAATTAATTTTGAATATAGGGGTCACTTTTGGGGCGCAAACAAGAAAATTAAAAAAAAAAGGTTTGCTAACAGTACCGTGTGACATATCAAATGAAAGGGCTTGTTGCGAGAAACTTAAAAATATATTTTAAAAAATTTTAAAATAAACACTTTTAAAGATATTTAATAAATTCAATGAAAATTGACCATTCCCCCCCCCTTATCTCTGAAACTACTGGACCAAAAATTTTGAAAAAAATACATAGTGTGGCTCTTTACTCATAGATTACAGGAAAACCTATAAGAAGTCCATGGTCTTAAAATAACATGGTAAATCTCTCAATTTTGTGCGTACAAACTTACATTTTGTCGCTCGGCAGCCAATAGGCCCATCTCTCTCCATAATATCAAAATATCAAAAGTGTTTGACCGTCTGCTTAATACACAAATAAATAAAACTGTAAATGTTTATTAAAACCAATTCGGGTTTCGGCGTGGTTTGTCAACAGAAAGTGCAGTGTTGTGTGTTGAGCATACTATCACATACTTACTATACACAGCGTGGGACGCCGATTAATGCTAGCTTCCTCGATTTGTTCAAGGCTTCTGATCTAATTGCTTATGACGTATTGTGGAGAAAGATGGTGAAGGATAGGTTGCCAACGGAGCTTATAAACATCTTTAAATAGTGGTATGGTAACCAGATCAATAGTGTACGATGGGCTCGAACTTTTTTCAGGCCATACAGGTTGGAATGCGGGTGAGGCAGGATTGGCGAGCTCAGCAGCACCAGAGTGGGTTGCTATATAGATGGTATTTGTGTAAATAATATTAGCTATGCAGATGATATGGTGCTTCTGAGCGCGTCAATCTGTAGTCTCAAAATGTAATTGGTCGCCAAATGTGAGCAGTATGCCAAAACAAATGGGTTTATGTATAACTCCAATAAGTCGGAGATCATGGTCTTTGAGGCTGGGGGTAGACCGGGTTATGTACCACCTGTATTACTCAATGGGACTCCACTACAAAGAGTATTTACGTTTAAATATCTTGGTCATATATTGACCCCTGACCTCAATGACGGACTCGATATTGAGCGGGAACCTCTGAGTTTGTTTCGGCCTTTCTTCTCAGAGTAGTCAGATAGGAAACGCCGACCTCATCTAGTTTTAAAATATGATTGACGTGTAAAAGTGTTTGTACAAACCTACTTACAGAAATAAAATCATTTATCGTTTATCAACGAAGGGCGTTGTCGGAAAGGGCAAACATGCTGGCTCGCAGGTTTGCACGCTGCTCACTTAAAAAGTCAAAATTACTCTGTTTCGAGCTTATTGTACAACGTTTTACACGTGCAACCAGTGGGCTAGATATACCCAAAGGTCGTGCAACGCCTTTCGTGTCCAATACAATAACTCTTTCAGGGTATTGGTGGGGCCCCGTTTTTGTAGCGCATCGGGAATGTTCGCGGACGCACATATTAATTACTTTTACGCAACGATGCGAATGAGGTGTGCATCCCTGGTGCGCAGAGTGCGGGCCAGCTCCAACAATATCCTGAAAAAAGATCGCTAGCAGGCTGGATTGCATGTACATCAATCACTGCAGTGCCATCTCTCATGGGGTGAAATAAATTTAAACTAAATTACGTGGGGCACTCAGAAAGTTTTGTGATACTAGAAAAAAATATACTACAGGTTATATATTTTTTTATTATATCTTTCAAAGAACTCTCCATTGGCGTTTATACACAGTTTTATACGTCTAAACAAATTTTCATAACACATTTTCCAGTTCGCATCAGACACGTCTCCAATCTCCTTCTCAAATGCAGCCAGTGCATCTTCAGGTGATGAAAACTGTTTTCCTTTGAGTTGATTTTTTATTTTGGGGAACAAGAAAAAGTCGCACGGAGCCAAATCGGGACTGTAAGGAGGATGACCTATAAATTTGACCGGTGTGCTGTCCAGAAAGTCCCTTGTTTTGAGCGCCGAGTGAGCCAGCGCGTTGTCGCGGTGAAGCAGTAGTCCACGGAGGCCAGTGTTCGGTCGCTTGCTGCTTGCAGTAGTAAAAACTTCTGGCAAACATTTGGTAACATACCATTCAGCATTGATACTCCTTTGATCTCGTCAGGGTACTGACACCAGATAAACCGGCAAAAAAAAACCTTGCGATCAAAATTTTGCCTGCACTTCTGGCTCGCTTCACTTTGGTAGGCGTTGGTTTATTTTGAAACAGCCACATGGTCGACTGACGCTTCATTTCTGGATCATATTGATAAATTCAAGATTCATCACCCGTAATGATATCTTAAACGCGCCGAGACGAGCCTGCTACAAATTTTGCTATCATGTCTCGTCACCATTCTACCCGAACCTCCTTCTGAGCCTGTGTTAGATTTTACGGTACCAGCGTGAAACTATCTTCCATAACCGAAGATGCCTGTGTAGAATTTCATGCACACTTCCCGATCCAATCGGCAGTATATGCTGAACCTCTTCATATGTAATTCGCCTATTCTCTTGAATTAAATTTTTCACAGCCAGCACGTTTTGTTATGTAACAACCGTCATAGGGCCACTTCTTTCTTTGTCAGTAAATCCAGTAAATCCAGTTTTCAGTAAGACAGAGTATTTTGATTTTGCTCGTAAAAAAATGTGGAGGGAATTTCGAATTTGGAATGTGATGTTTTTTTGTAATAAATAGTCATAGTTTTAATTGACACGACAAAACCAGCCAGTATACTATAGACAAAAACTGTTAGTCGCAAAACTTTCTAAGTGACCTGGTAAAATAAGTCAACATAGTTCATAAGTTTACTAGCACAATGAGTCCTTGTTACTTGAATAAAGAAAAATATCTGGATGACCATTTTTTTAACAACGTTTTCTAAAAATGAAACCTAGCTAGATCGATTTATCGCTCCCGAAACCCCCTGCATACTAAATTTAATAAAAATTCTTGGAGCCGTTTCCGAGATTCAGATTAAATATACATATATACAAGAATTGTTCGTTTAAAGGTATTAGATTTAGATTTTTTTACGAAAATCAGATTTTTGTTTTATTTCATTCAATACGTTCAAATAAGTGATCCTGCAATTAAAAAAAAACGTAAAAGTGTCACATTCGCGGTATTGGATGCCGAGCGACGATTTGCATTTGGAATGTATGGGAGAACATGTTTTTCAACTACAATGTTAAGTTTGTTCTTGGGATAAATAAATTCATCTCAACTACGGAACCCTTCATTGTGCGTAGTCCGACACGCACTTGGCCGGTTTTTTTTTAACTCATTTTACCTTTTGTAAAACGATTTTTTTATTATGTGTGTGTGTTATTGTGTTTATAGAGTGTATTAATTCACTAAAAAGGAAAACTTCGTAAGCTATGGGAAACTACTACGTTACAAGTACTTTACAGTCACAAAACATTCAAGTTTGTGTTCTGATCATTTTAGAGCTAAAGACTATAGGTAAAATATTTTTTTACAGATTTTGACAGCACATTTGTCCTAGCAATTTTAAAATCTGTGTGTGTGTGTATCTTCTGGAATTGCTGCCACACTGCTTCCTGGTGACAAAACAGCTCACGCCATGTTTAAGATTCCCATCTATTTAGAGAGCAACCAAACGCCTGTTTGTGGGGTGTCACGCAACAGTAACAAGGGATTTGTGCATAGGGATTGCGCTTCATCGTATGGTATGAATGCATTATGTAGCAGTGGAAGCTGTAAACAGAACCCTGCAGGACATCCGCAAGAACCAAGATATAGTGGGTGGTGTCACTGTTCTGACAAACAAAGTGAATACTTCGTTGAAAAGGTCGACTCTATGGTCGAGAGTTCATAGACTGCGCTTGACCATCACTATGCGAGCTCGGCTTGGCGGGAATTCGAATGCTCAAGAATTCTCCGATGTTCTTCTAAAAGTTGGTGAAGGCACTCTACCAGAGGCTCTTGGTAGAGCAGATCCCACTTTAGAAGATCTAATTCGTCTGGTATACGGAGACATCAGTCAAATATTGTACCAAGAGAATTCTAGGGTGTGTTTCCATTTTAACTCCGATAATGACCAAGTTGCAGCGATCAACCACACTACTCTCTTACAAATTGAAGGGAGTGAAGTGATATACACCTCCATTAATACTGATGTGGAGGAAGATGATGCCACACATTACCCCGTAGAATTTCTCAATTCGCAAATGGCAAGTAGACTTCCGGTTGTATATCTGTGTAACGGAACCGGCTCAAAGTCATGTCTTTGCAGAGAAACGTCATCGTGACGGAAATTCTAACAGGTTGTGGCGATGGCGAGACAATGTTTATAGCGCGTATACCACTAATTCCCCACCACTACCAGTTTAAGCGCATGCAGTTCTCTGGGAGCGTATGCTTTGCGATCAACAAGTCACAGGGGCCGACACCGAAGGCTGAAGGCTGCGGGTGTCGACCTCAGGACAAGCTGCTTCTCACACGGACAACTGTTACGTCGCTTGCTCTCGAGTCACCATTCCTGACTCTCTGTATATTTTGGCTGCTGAGAATAAAACTACAAACATAGTATACAGGGAAGTTTTATAAAAATGTGGCTGTTATTGTAGTATATTGTGGTATCTTACGGCTTTCACGCGAACGAAGTTGCAAAAAATTATTATCACGCTATTTGTTATGCGAGATGAGCAATATTACAATAAGTTCGTATTCTTCTATAGTTTTCCGCAAATTATAAAAAGGCTAGCCAAAAGGTTAGAATGTTGCAGATAGTTACGGATTTCACTTTTTAAAAGATTATAATAACGGTATAGATTTATGGATCTAAGCAGTTAATCATAACACAGGGTGGATTTTGAGATGGGACAGTAAGGGCAGGTACCTTAACCGTTGTCGCTACAAGAAAACAGTCTTAGGAGACTGTCATTAACTTTTTAAAACATTTTGATCTGCATTCACAGATTTTGAAAAAAAAATACAGTCAGCAAGAAAATGGCTAATTTTCAGAAAAACTTTTTTGATGCCAGTCGATCCTATTTCTTATTACTAGAGTCAAAAATAATTTCGGGCCAATACTGAGGTTTGAGTACAAGAATGTCTGTCTGATGTTCCCTTTTCACGCGAACTGAACCACCACTGAACGGAATTCGATAAGATAAATGGCATCCCAGAGTAGGCTACTTTTAGTCTCAAAAATAATCCTAAAGGGGGTGATATATAGGGGATGAAAGTTTTCTCGATAAACTTCATGCTGCAAGGTTAACGGAAAGTGCCATAATAGACTTTGTTTTATTTGCAAGTGTCAACATAAATATGCTGTATAATTAAATGGCCGTTTTTTTTATTGCGTTGACTTGGAAGTTTGATTTTCTCTACAGCTCCAAGGGACCGTAGATATATGTTTTTGATAGATATCTATTTAACCTTGATGCCTCCACGCGTTTCTGAGAAAAAGGATCTTGACAGACAACGAAGTCATCCTTTAACGGTTTCAATCATCATTTTGAGTACGGAACCCTAAAACAGATTTATTATCTGCCTGTTCCTTTTCATGCCGTAACGGCTGGACGTATTTAGATGAAAGGCATACGGATAGGCCATAAGCTAGATTAGGACATAGGATACTCTGAATTCCGGTAGCATGTTCCTGTGGGTTATTTTCCGACATCCACGCGGGCGAAGCCGCGGGCAAAAGTTAGTAGGTTATAAATAGATGATGAACAGAGTCTGGTGATGGAGTAGGACAGAGAAATGTCGAAATGTTTGTGTCGGGGGTTTCTTTTTAACTATAAAATTGTACTTGTATATCAATCTATTTGTGTTCCACAACGGCTACCCATAATGTCAATTCATCCCAACCCCCAAATAACCTCACATTCTTTGTAGCGAGGTGGCACGTTTATAAACCCAAGCCCTAATAAATTACTAATAAATTCATAGTACAAGGTCATTTATACGAATTAACGAATAAGTCATTAAAAACATTTAAAACTAATAAATTCATGAGTGCATGACTTCCTAATACATCACTTGACTAACATTTGTGTAAACAATATTTATGCCAATAGGTATTTTTAGACCTTACAATAAGTTATAAAAAAAAAAACCTAGTCTATTCAAACAATACACCATATCTTGAAGAAATAAGATTAAATCCAAACAAAGATCTTATAAATCAAACATGACGTCATTCAACAAAAATTTATTCCGACCGTTTCCCGATCGACTTGAGGAATCAGAATTAAAAGTGGTTCGGCTAAGCCGATAGTTCGAAGTAGTCCACTTAGAGCACCCGTCCAAATAGCACCTGCGCGAATAGCACCTAGCCTAGTCCACGAAGAGCACCTGGGTGCTCTTCGTGGACTAGGCTAGAATGGATTAAAATTTATTTTTACGTTTTTGTCCACGAAGAGCACGAGAGGTAAGATTTAATTAAGGCTGATTTTTGAATGTCGCCTAGACAAATTTCATATGTACGTAAATATGTGTAATTAATAAAGATACTAGTGATTTTTATCGATACCTTTCATTTAATAACGTCCTGTAAAACAAGTACATCCCAGCACTCGGTTGCGGAGTCGTAGGTGCTCTTCATGGACAAAAATTTAAAAAAAAATTACCACCTAGAGCACCCGGATGCTCTTCGTGGACTAGGCTAGGTGCTATTCGCGCAGGTGCTATTCGGACGGGTGCTCTAAGTGGACTACTTCGAAAGTTCTGGTATCTTGTTAGTTAATTATGACCAATTTACTTCAGAATAAAGCCATGAAATATAAAAAGGTCGCGATGTGGGCGGGCCTGTTTTGTGTTGCAATGTCACCGATACAAGTTTTAGGGTAATTTGGTTGTACGGACAGTAGCATTTTAGATGAGTACATTAAATAAAGCTGCTTAGAATTTTCATTTCTGACACACGCACACATGGTCAATGCATTTTTTTGTAGCTTTTGTTTTAATTATTCTTTGCGGGTCCTAAGACTATACCCTGGGGAACACCGAACCTCACAGCTGTCCATTACATTAGAGGCCATACATTCAGTTACATGATAGGTTTCCTATTTAAAGACTTTTGAGTTTTTTCTTCTTCTTTCCAGAAGAAGAAAAAATCTTTCTTCTTTCTAGTTTTTGTTCCTTTTTTATAAAAGAAGAAAAAGCTTGAAATTATATTTATTTCCTACCTTTAACGCATACGAAATGCCTCTAACATTTGAGGTCATAAATTCAGTTACTTGATACGTTTCCCATTTAAAGACTATTGAGGCATCGCATCGATAAAAAAAAACGGCCAAGTGCGTGTCGGACTACGCACAATGAAGGGTTCCGTAGTTAAGATGAATTTATTTATCCCAAGAACAAACTTAACATTGTAGTTGAAAAACATATTCTCCCATACATTCCAAATGCAAATCGTCGCTCGGCATCCAATACCGCGAATGTGACACTTTTACGTTTTTTTTTTATTTCAGGATCACTTATTTGAACGTATTGAATGAAATAAAACAAAAATCAGATTTTCGTAAAAAAATCACATTCGCGGTATTAATATAAAAATAATCTAAATCTAATACCTTTAAACGAACAATTCTTGTATATATGTATATTTAATCTGAATCTCGGAAACGGCTCCAAGAATTTTTATTAAATTTAGTATGCAGGGGGTTTCGGGAGCGATTAATCGATCTAGCTAGGTTTCATTTTTAGAAAACGTTGTTAAAAAAAATGGTCATCCAGATATTTTTCTTTATTCAAGTAACAAGGACTCATTGTGTTAGTAAACTTATGAACTATGTTAACTTATTTTACCAGGTCACTTAGAAAGTTTTGCGACTAACAGTTTTTGTCTGTAGTATACTGGCTGGTTTTGTCATGTCAATTAAAACTATGACTATTTATTATAAAAACATAACATTCCAAATTTGAAATTCCCTCCACATTTTTTTACGAGCAAAATCAAAATACTCTGTCTTACTGAAAACTGGATTTACAACGAGAACATTTTCGCGCGATGATTTTGTACGATTTCAAATATCGACCAAAACCAGAAGAATAGTTTGAAAGACTTCGAATGGTATTCATAGAAAAAAGCCTTTCTAAAGCGCTGTTTTCCGCTGGTTCAACGAATTTATAGGTGGTCTCGTAATTTTGGCGGACAAAGAAAGAAGTGGCCGCCCTATGACGGTTGTTACATAACAAAACGTGCTGGCTGTGAAAAATTTAATTCAAGAGAATAGGCGAATTACATATGAAGAGGTTCAGCATATACTGCCGATTGGATCGGGAAGTGTGCATGAAATTCTACACAGGCATCTTCGGTTATGGAAGATAGTTTCACGCTGGTACCGTAAAATCTAAACAGGCTCAGAAGGAGGTTCGGGTACAATGGTGACGAGACATGATAGCAAAATTTGTAGCAGGCTCGTCTCGGCGCGTTTAAGATATCATTACGGGTGATGAATCTTGAATTTATCAATATGATCCAGAAATGAAGCGTCAGTCGACCGTGTGGCTGTTTCAAAATAACCCAACGCCTACCAAAGTGAAGCGAGCCAGAAGTGCAGGCAAAATTTTGATCGCAAGGTTTTTTTTTTTTGCCGGTTTATCTGGTGTCAGTACCCTGACGAGATCAAAGGAGTATCAATGCTGAATGGTATGTTGGAGTTTTTACTACTGCAAGCAGCAAGCGACCGAACACTGGCCTCCGTGGACTATTGCTTCACCACGGCAACGCGCTGGCTCACTCGGCACTCAAAACAAGGGACTTTCTGGATAGCGCACCGGTCAAATTTATAAGTCATCCTCCTTGCAGTCCCGATTTGGCTCCGTGCGACTTTTTCTTGTTCCCCAAAATAAAAAATCAACTCAAAGGAAAACAGTTTTCATCACCTGAAGATGGCTGCATTTGAGAAGGAGATTGGAGAGGTGTCTGATGCGAACTGGAAAATGTGTTATGAAAATTGGTTTAGACGTATAAAACTGTGTATAAACGCCAATGGAGAGTTCTTTGAAAAGATATAATAAAAAAAATTATAACCTATAGTATATTTTTTTCTAGTATCACAAAACTTTCTGAGTGCCCCACGTAATCTAGTTTAAATTTATTTCACCCCATGAGAGATGGCACTGCAGTGATTGATGTACATGCAATCCAGCCTGCTAGCGATCTTTTTTCAGGATATTGTTGGAGCTGACCCGCACTCTGCGCACCAGGGATGCACACCTCATTCGCATCGTTGCGTAAAAGCAATTAATATGTACGTCCGCGAACATTCCCGATGCGCTACAAAAACGGGGCAGCCCCACCAATACCCTGAAAGCGTTATTCGTGCTTTCGTGTCCAAACACGAAAGGCGTTGCACGACCTTTGGGTATATCTAGCCCACTGGTTGCACGTGTAAAACGTTGTACAATAAACTCGAAACAGAGTAATTTTGACTTTTTAAGTGAGCAGCGTGCAAACCTGCGAGCCAGCATGTTTGTCCTTACCAACAACGCCCTTCGTTGATAAATGATAAATGATTTTATTTCTGTAAGTAGGTTTGTACAAACACTTTTACACGTCAATCATATTTTAAAACTAGATGAGGTCGGCGTTTCCTATCTGACTACTCTGAGAAGAAAGGCCGAAACAAACTCAGAGGTTCCCGCTCAATATAGAGTCCGTCATTGAGGTCAGGGGTCAATATATGACCAAGATATTTAAACGTAAATACTCTTTGTAGTGGAGTCCCATTGAGTAATACAGGTGGTACATAACCCGGTCTACCCCCAGCCTCAAAGACCATGATCTCCGACTTATTGGAGTTATACTTAAACCCATTTGTTTTGGCATACTGCTCACATTTGGCGACCAATTACTTTCTGAGACTACAGGTTGACGCGCTCAGAAGCACCATATCATCTGCATAGCTAATATTATTTACACAAATACCATCTATATAGCAACCCACTCTGGTGCTGCTGAGCTCACCAATCCTGCCTCACCCGCATTCCAACCTGTATGGCCTGAAAAAAGTTCGAGCCCATCGTACACTATTGATCTGGTTACCATACCACTATTTAAAGATGTTTATAAGCTCCGTTGGCAACCTATCCTTCTCCATCTTTCTCCACAATACGTCATAAGCAATCAGATCAGAAGCCTTGAACAAATCGAGGAAGCTAGCATTAATCGGCGTCCCACGCTGTGTATAGTAAGTATGTGATAGTATGCTCAAGACACAACACTGCACTTTCTGTTGACAAACCACGCCGAAACCCGAATTGGTTTTCATGAACATTTACAGTTTTATTTATTTGTGTATTAAGCAGACGGTCAAACACTTTTGATATTTTGATATTATACGAGTAGTAGCTAGAGAGATGGGCCTATTGGCTGCCGAGCGACAAAATGTAAGTTTGTACGCACAATATTGAGAGATTTACCATGTTATTTTAAGACCATGGACTTCTTATAGGTTTTCCTGTAATCTATGAGTAAAGAGCCACACTATGTATTTTTTTCAAAATTTTTGGTCCAGTAGTTTCGGAGATAAGGGGGGGGGAATGGTCAATTTTCATTGAATTTATTAAATATCTTTAAAAGTGTTTATTTTAAAATTATAAAAAAAATATATTTAAGATCCTCGCAACAAGCTCTTTCATTTGATATGTCACACGGTACTGTTAGCAAAATTTTTTTTTTAAATTTTCTTGTTTGCGCCCCAAAAGTGACCCCTATATTCAAAATTAATTTATTTACGTTACTTATTCGTGTTTGGGTCACAGAAATACATATGTGTACCAAATTTCAACTTAATCGGTCCATCAGATTCGGAGTAAATTGGCTGTGACAGACGGACAGACAGACAGACAGACAGACAGACAGACAGACCGACAGACAGACAGACAGACACACGAGTGATCCTATAAGGGTTCCGTTTTTTCCTTTTGAGGTACGGAACCCTAAAAAGAAACAAACAATAAAACGTTCTGATACACATAAAATCGTAAAATTGCAAATCATTCGAGGTTTTATTTAGATGCTGTTTTATTATATTTTTTGGAACGAAGTTCTTTAACGTGGCTTGCAGTAGGAGTGTACTGGTAGAAATCGTCACGCGAAAGGGCGCTTGCGACTGTCTTCTTCTAATTCAAAGAGAAAGAAAGAGAGAGAGAGATAGATAGTGTGAATTTGGTCAAAAAGCAAATCCAAGATGGCGGCTGCGAAAATTTTCTCATTTTTAGTCATGGGTGTCGTTTTCATAGTTTTCGAGGGTTCTAAAGCCGATCGTGAGGTCAAAATGAAAATCCAAGATGGCGGCTGCGAAAATTTTCTCATTTTTCATCATGGGTGTCGTTTTCATAGTTTTCGAGGGTGCTAAAGCCGATTATGAGGTTGAAATGAAAATTCAGATGGCGGCTGTAAAAATTTTCAAATTTTTCGTCATGGGTGTCATTTTCATAGTTTTCGAGGGTACTAAAGCCGATTATGAGGTCAAAATGAAAATCCAAGATGACGGCTGCGAAAATTTTCATATTTTTCGTCATGGGTGTCGTTTTCATAGTTTTCGAGGCTGCTAAAGCTGATTATGAGGTTGAAATGAAAATCCAAGATGGCGGCTGTGAAATTTTTCAAATTTTTCGTCATGGGTGTCGATTTCATAGTTTTCGAGGGTGCTAAGGTCGATAACGACATTAAAATTTAAAACCAAAATGGCGGTTTTGAAAATTTTAAATTTTTTTATCATGGGAATCGTTTTCATAGTTTTTGAGGGTGCTTAAGTCGATAGAGAGGTCAAAATATAAATCCAAGATGGCGGCTGCGAAAATTTTGTTTCTGTTTTAAATCATACGTGAGAAGGAACTTCGTTCCGAAGAAAAGTCCGCAGTTTATCTTGTTGTATTTTTTACCTTTAGGTATTTGTTCTCGCTGCTGAGGTGAAAAGTTGTATGTGTTACACGAGACCAAAGTTACTTGCATCTCGTGTCTTTGGGGATAAATTCATCCCAACTACGGAACCCTTCATTGTGCGTGGCCCGACACGCACTTGGCCGGTTTTGTTTTGTTTTTATTTTATCTCAGTTTTAATCACGGTCTGGCAGTTTGAGTAATTTATGTGGCCTACCCAAATGTCCTTTCTTTCGTGTTGTTCGTCGAATCGTTGAGCTCCTTCAATTCTGAATTGAGCTGCACGATAACTGACAAAAACGTGCACTGACTTGACAGGCCCTCTCAATCTGTGTGGTTCTTTCCTCAAAATACCACTTTAGACACCAATCTACATGGTCTTGACATGATCTGACCAAGATTATGTCTGTACTTTAAACGAGACTGTGACCTTTGAGTTTGTATCGGCCTTTCTTCTCAGAGGAGTCAGGAAGGAAACGCCGACCTCATCTAGTTTTTAAAATATGATTGACGTGTAAAAGTGTTTGTACAAACCTACTTACAGAAATAAAATCATTTACCAGTATCATTTATTAAAATAAACAGATTTAATAACAAGGTACTCTGAATATATTAATTTTACTTTTTTATTTTTTTATTGTGTTGACGGCAATAGGCTCGCCGATCGATGGTATGATTTTGTAATAATAGAGAAGAACAACCTGTTTTTACATACTTTATATGAGTAACCAATACTCTAGTTAGTTTCTTTATGCTATTTCTAAACTCATGTTTTGGAGATTCCTTAGTATAGACTGAGGGACCCAGTTAAACCACCATAAATCTGTAACGTCATATTTTAGAGAGTTGAAATTTTCTTAAAAGATTTAAGAAAATCTTAACTAAATTATAAAATAAAAATTATTAACACAGTGATAGTACTTTCTGAGATTTGTGCTATGCAACTTTATGCAAGCGTCTGGATTGAGAACCCAAGTAATTTGTTCATAAAAGTTTTAATTCACGTTTAAGAAATTTATGGACCTTAGTTAAAAATATTAAAAACTTAATTTAAGTTTTTACTATTTTTAACTAATTTCCCTATAAGTCTCAAATTGGTACGCAATTAAAAAAAAAACGCAGTCCAGATGCACATTACTTGTGCTGGAAGTGGGGTAAACAGCAGTAGCTGGTAGGTATAACGGATAAGATGCGAACATTCACCCTCTTGCTCGCCAGTCCATAGATATCCGTTAAGGCTTACGCAGACAGGCGCGACGTGGTACCGGTAGAACAATTCCCGTGAAGTTTTCATATAGAAATTTCTACCAGAGCCGCGTCGCGCCTGCGCGCGTCAGCTTTTTTGCCATTGCCGCTTAAGTATGTGGCATAGTCAATAGATGGACTGTTCTCCGAGAATAGAAGATAATGTCTATAGTAACCATGAGCGGCTAGCAGCTGTACGAAAACAGACTTATACAATTACTAAGTAGTGATCTGAAATTTGGAACAAATGAGAAAAAGAAACAAATAAATATTTTAAAATTGTTTATTTTATAAACAACTTAATTTACAAACAATGTCATAACAGTTGACTGTAGAGACCTTTAAATACAACATTTATATTATTTATCTACACACAAGAATATTCTAATATCACAGATTTCTTATAGACCTTACAATTTGTATACAATTATACATTTTGTTAAAAGCATTTACGCTATCGACAATTTTTACAGATTATAATTCTTCACACTGTCTTTTTCCTTTGTATAACTAATATCACAACCTAAACTATATCATAAAATTCTTCAAAAAATAATTTCTTTTAATACTTAATATAATATATCTGTTAATTTTTCAATGATATTGAACGATTTATTGCACTTTTGCGTTCTATGGAAGATTTAATGAATATGTCTGTTAATTTTTGTTTTTCAAACAATATAAAATGTACATCTCCTCGTTATAAAGAATTTCATGCTATCTAGGACAGAACTTAAAGTGAGGAAACAGGAAACAGTGCAGCGACAGGAACCTGTAACAAAAACAAAAATTATTTTATTTCGTCTACTACGAAGTCCTAGAATGTCTTCGTCGAAATCAATCTGCCTAGCCTTTTCCCAACTATGTTGGGATCGGCTTCCAGTCTAACCGGATGCAGCAGAATACATGTATTTTATATGGAGCGACTACCTAACTGACCTCCACAACTCAGTAACTGGGTAATACGATACCCCTTGGTCTTCTTCTTTTCGTGTGGTTAGTGACTAACCTGGTGTCTGAGTTTTAAAGCCCCCCATGGGCCTCTGACTTGACTTCACATGCCGTCGAGAAATATCTCTCAGGCATGTCGGTTTCCTCACGATGTTTTCCTTCACCGTTATTGAAGCAAGTGATAATAATACAAAACGGACACCCCTTGGTAAGACTGGTTGTCAGACTTTCGGGCTCGTGACCACCCATAACGGCTGTCAAAGATCCACGAATGACAGCCGGGACCAACGGCTTAATGTGCTTTCCGAGGCACGGAGGAGTCTCGGTATGTAAACATGGTCACCTATCAACGGACCAACCCCGGCAAACGTATTATATAGGTACCTGATGGATCGGTATCTGATCGACCCATGCGGCTGTTATTACTTAGCCACGAGCTCCTCGTGAAGAGTGAGAGAAGTCGCCGTTTTTAGGGTTCCGTAGTAAACAACCCTTTTAGTTTCGTCATGTCCATCTGTCTGTCTGTCTGTCCGCGGGCTAGCTCTTAGTACAAGAAAGCTGTAATTTGGCATTGGTATACATATTAATTACGCCGACAAAGTGGTAAAACAAGATTATGAAAAACATTTTTTTAGGGTACCTCTTCTACACGTAGTGGTTGTTTTTTTTTTCACCCATCCTGTGGGTTATCATTGGAAAGATCCTTCAAAAACATTGTGAGTTTGTGCATCCCATTTTTGGATTCAGGGATCCGTTTGCGAAATATTAAGCTTTAAAGTGCTAATTTTTGTTAGAGTCAAGTGTCCCCCCCCTAGCCAGCTAAATGGTTAGTTTTGGGTATGTGAAAAAAATCACAGCAGTAGTTTATATAACGAAATTAAAAGGAAACCTATCACAGCTAACTAGGCTTTACAAGTTAACGAGTAATAATCGACCAACTTAACTTTGCAGTTGCAAAAACATGTTTTCCCATACATTCCGTATGGGAGAACATATTTTTCAACTACAAAGTTAAGTTTGTTTTTGGGATAAATTCATCCCAACTACGGAACCCTTCATTGTGCGTGGTCCGACACGCACTTGGCCGGTTTTTTAAATTTTATCGAACACGACGCTCAATGTTTTGTTACAACCTGATTTTTAAAGAACAACGAGTTTATTGGTGTAACATTTTATCGAGCAAAGACACGAGCGCGGGCGACGAGGCGTGAGGTGCGCGGGCCGAGGGCAGGTCGTTACAATGAACACAAGGTAAAAAGAAATGTTACAGGTAAATGCTCACTCGCAGTGAGCATTACGTTGAATGCAGCGTCGAGCATTAGCAGGAACGTTACATTACATGGAAATGCTTTTTTAAATTGAGCTTTTGCTCGTATTGTACCATTCATAAGAACGTTACATAACATGGAAATGCTCGACAAAATGCTCTTGTACATACTCACCTTTATGTTACTATTTAGAACTAGAAAACAAAAGTCAGCTAAATGTATAAGTAGATAATAATCACAAAGTAAGAACACAGATACCAACGCAAGATACTGACGATCTTGTCCGATCTCGATCTCGAAAGTTGAATACTTTAGCAGATAAAGGAAGCGCAAGAAAAATAATTCTACTAGAAGTTCGAGATCAGAATTTAATTACGGGACGCAATATGTCTTACCTAGTCGGATCATATCTCGTGTTAAATCCTGGCACATTGACGACATTCATGTTCCCTTTCGTTCCCGAGTAGCCGAAGGAGATTTGATCCCGGAACGTTTCTGCAGGCAGCAGTTTCATTTGCTCCAAGTGGGAATGGAACTCTGGCACTAATGTCAAGTTGTTCTTCACCACGTGCTCTGCAAACCAATGAAGTGAGGCTTTTCTTATTATTTAATGTAATGTCACGTCAAAATGTAAGTAGAAATAACAACAAACAATTCTTACCTACTATAAATCCCATGGTGACGTCATCTGGTAGTCGTATGCCTTCACAGACACTAATGAATCTGCCCCCACTGCAACGAGAGAAAAATATTGGTCTCTCATCATCTCAGCGATAACGATTATTTAGAAAATTGAACAAAATTTCTACCAAAAGCTTATTTATGACTTAAATATATATGTCACGGCTAAAACCCGAAGTGTGGCTACACCTAGTTTTAGCCGGCTAGAACTTGGTGCGGTTAGCAGTTGGTTAAAGCTAGTTGTAGCAAATGAAAATGGTTGAATGAAAGGTAGGTTAGGTTAGGTTAGAACTGTGACTACATAACACACCGCACGAGCCGAGCGAGCGAAGCGAGCGGTGCCGCGGCAGCGGCCGGCGAGTGCCAGGATCCATTTAGGCAAGTTTAACCAACTGCTACCGGCCGCACCTAGTTCTAGCCGGCTAGCACCTAGTTCTAGCCGGCTAAAACTAGGTGTAGCCGCACTTCGGGTTTTAGCCGTAACATATATACCACCCATTTGGCTTATTTAAAATATAATTTGATCAAGTAGGAATGCTATGTTTAATTTAACGAAGTTAAATAGTAATTGCGTTATAACGTTTTAATTAGAAAGTTTGAAGCACTCACCTTGCAACAGGTAACATTTTAAAAGCCAAACTTCTGCTTAAGCAAAATCCGGCACCGCCTGTGGCGAACCAAAATGAGAACGTCAACTGGAACAAATTAAACTTTTATAACAAACTTATTAAATCAATTCAGTTTAAAGCCATCGTCCTAATAATATTATATATATTATTATTTATATTATAAATGTGACAGTTTGTGTTTGTTACTTAATCACACAAAAATTACTCAACGGATCTGGATGAAATTTGGCACACAGATAGGTTATAACCTGGATTAACACATAGGATACTTTTTATCTCGGCAATACGTTCCCGTGGGATATTTTCCAACATCCACACGGGCGAAGCTGCGGGCTAAAGCTAGTTTATAATAATTACGTCAGAAGAAAAATTGTTTATGTTTTACCCTTTCAGAAGGCTTGATGAATATGTTCAGTGGCTTGTTGACAGATGGTCGACCCAGGTACCATTCCTGCTGATGGTTGTACCTCTGCAGAATGGTGACCAAGCGGGGCACGTTCACGTAGTTGTCATCGTCGAAATGGCAGAACCACCTTTTTCAAACAAAAAAGAACTCTTTTAAAATCCTTCTTAGGTACTTTTTTACAAAGACACATTGAAGACCATCAGTACCGTAAAGATTATAAAAACGAACAATCATTACACGAGCTTAAAAATAAAGACGACGATGAACGAAAAAATTGGTTCCATTATTGACGCCTTAAAAGTAACCGACAATTTAAGGGATCGCCAAACGAGTATCTACACGAAAACGCGAATTAACCAGCTGCATCAAGAATGACTGAAGGAAATAATTGCGAGGAGTGTTTATAAAGTCGTACGAACAAGAATTTTGCTTCGGGTGCCAATAATTAGCGTTGCGGTGTAATTTACTGTCATTACCCTCCGCGGCAAATAACAGGAGCTGCGTGTACGCAATCCATGACCACATATTGCAATATGGCGTACGACAAATGGCCGCGACTCGCCAACTTATAATCTGGATCGGGTTTCTTGCATATCGTGTTTGCATTTGCGAAATTGGATCGTTCGACGCGTATTTCTTGCAAGACAGCTGTTTAATTGCCGATCGAGACTATTTATTATGCTGCGGACCTAAGCTTAAGTATGTTGTTAACCGAGCACAGCCGAACGAATTACTCACTGCTATTTTATTTCCATATCCGCCCATAATTGCTGCTAGGTACCTATACAGTCTTTACATAATATTAAGTTGCTTTATACAATGTAAAAAAAACCTGTTCGATCCGAAAGAGGCTCATAGGTAGGGTACTGCAATAATATTACTTAAAAGTAACAAAAACTATTTAAAAATAACGTTTTTAGTACCAAAATTACCCCAAATTAATTAAAAATGAGCAAATTTTCAACAGGGATGGACCCGATAAAATTCCCCATTGAAAAAAAATTAAGACGAATAATTTTTTTCTAATTTCTTGAAAATACCACATAGATAGACTCTTAGTACGATACTTAACAACACCGTCACGGATCGGACACGGTTTTTTTTACATGTTGTATTTCGACCTTAGGTAATAATGGAAAATACTGCAGAACAAACATTAGGAGCCTGTCATGTGGTAATTTTGAAAACATGACAAGTTTTGCAGTGCCTTTTTAGATGCTTTATTATTATGAAGGTCCAGTTAGAAAGACTAGGATAAGGTTCGGATAGTAATTTTGTAACCTTGCAGATTGAGAGATTTATCACGAAGCATTTAGTTCATAACCTAAACTATAAACACCTATTCATTACTTATTTAAACTATAAAGTTTTGAACAGGTTTTACTCAACATTTTATAACAAAGTCCTCAATAAAAACAGACCCTAAAATGGAAATCACATTCGTAAGAAAGCAATAAATACCAGGGAGATTAACATCCAACCGGTTGTTCGTGGATTGACTTGCCTTCAAAAAATTAGACAATTAAGATATAGATGAACATTTTGCTTTAGAAAGAGATGTGAAATAACTAGAAATACGAATTTGCATGTTTTCTGTAAACATTTGTTCACACCTAAGCTGCTAGGCTTGGCTAGGATAATGAAAATACAAAGGAAGAAAATAAAAGGCCAACCAATATGACTGTAACGCATTAGGTACATGAGTAATAATAGTATTAAGGTTGGTAATGACAAAAACGGCTTAAGAGCCGAAAGAAAAAGAGACAAAGATAATCCTTATTTCGGCAAAAGCAACAGAACAGTATATCATAACCAATTCCGTTTACGCAACAAAAGGTCCCTTCGTGACTACCAATTTTGTACGTAACAATCCACCGTTTGACATATCCAGCGAAGCTTACACCGCTAACGTACGATAATCCTATTACAGTCCACCTGAGACCAATAAAAGAGCTGTTCGATTCCTAACCGCACGTATATTTTGATGTTTTAGTATCTCATTCTTGGTTTTTGAAGTAAATACGTGTAATTCCTAAGATAGGATATAAGTAGGCTTAATGTTAGAGACATCCCGGCAATAATATCATTGCATCTAAAAACTTTTAAAACTTTCATTTTTACCTTTCATGTAACTACGTCAGTGCCTTCATTGAATCATCAAAAATAATTAAAATAGGAGACATTATACTAAAGAAAAGAAAAACTAGCCTGTATTTTGATAAATTAGAAGAACACACTCAAAGATACGATACGTGGCAAAAACAAAAAGCGAAACGATTTCTTTCACGTCATCGAGAAGCTTACAAATCGCTCACTCAAAGTAAATAAAATATACTTCAGGAAACGCTCTTGCAATTACAACAAATCTACTACGTGTCATGGTATCCTTCTCAACATAAAATCAAACGATCCCTTTGACCTTGTGACTGTTACAGGCTTCGCATTCAGCCCATTTCATTTGTTCCGGAAGAGCTGCCTACAAAAGATCACCGCATCGGACGTTTATTACGAAAGGTTCAGACTCAGTTTTATGGACAAATTGATGCGTAGGCAAAGAAAATTAATGGGCGCAAGTAACGAGACTTGAGCGATACGTTACAAAAGCTTTGTTACAATAGCAAACGCCATCAATATAATGTTACAATTCGTGCCAAGGAGATTGTTAGACGGCGTATAATTAATAGCTTCATTCTGAATCGATTATATCCATTAAATGTTTATTTCCACCGGAAACGTTCAATTACTCTCTGTATTTGTATAGGCTTATGGGAAATTGTTGTGGGTATTCATTATTCAAACAATTTGAATATACTTCCAAATTGAGAATAAATAATAACAATTATTGTAGCAAACTTTTGTGGGTACCTTAATTTATATCTGAATATAAATAAGTACCCGATGAGTATACTCAGCAGTAGACTGATAAACTGAATTGATTGATTCATAAATTACGACCGCAATGCCATGTTTAGAGGCTTCATCATCATTGAAGTACTAACTAAAACTGACAAAGTGAAGATACATTTCCTGTAACTACACGGTGGCTAGTGGCTAGTAATGCCGTAGAATGAGGTTCATTGTGCCGATAATGACGACTAAAATTAACCTCTTAAGTACCTAATTCTTGAAAGTGCTGGACCGTTTCCTCAAACGTGTGGAGGTGGCGCAAGAAATACAACAGTGATGATGCCCAATGTATCGAAATGTGATACTAATGCGTTTGGGGTTGTACTTCAAAACACAACTGTGGGAATAAAGCTAGAAGTTTCAACAAAAACATTAGTCGGTTCTGAGTAAACGCGTGAAAATTATTGTGAGCCCAAAATAATATTGGACTTGCTCTTGAAAAACCATTAACGTTTGTTGTTTGTGTTTGAGTGTTGAGCTTCGTTGGTGACGCTGTTGTCTACTGATTAAAAAGCCTTCGACATGCTCCAGGTTTAGTGAAACACTCTTCGTTCAAATGGACAAATATATTATTTGAAAAAACCCAGTTATATACGATTCCTTTTTATTACAAGGTGTTGCCAACCTCTGATATGGACTGGAGAAAAAAAAAATACATTTCCTATTTCAGAGACGGCACAAACGGGAGGAATTTTAATCTGCTTTCAAAATTGCTTCATGTTCGTCCTAAAAATGTTCTTCAGCAGTGCAGTCGGATGTTATGAAATGTCGTGAGCGAGTTTATTTTCATTCTAGATTCTCTCTTTAGTAATAAACTAGAATATTATTTTGAGAGTAAAAACGGAAATCTTTTCGTTAACCATAATACGATCATTAGAGTCTTTAGAGTTGTCGAACGAAAGTTTGTGGTCAATATTTAAACAGACAGCGGTGCTTCTAAAAACAGAAGTTAAGAGCGTTTTGTTTTTAGTGAAAACAAAAACTTACTCACTGCGGGTTCTGATTAACTATGCGGTTTAGAAAAACTTTGAACTACGCCAGTTTTGTTAGAAAAATATTGAAGGAGTTTAGAATGCCGCTGTGTTTTATGTTTGTTAACTTAATCGTTTGTTGTTTTTCTGTTTAGCTGATTAGTAGTAAGAAAAACTTCCGTTATTTGTTTGAAGTAAATTGCTGCAAATATATTGGGTTCACTAAACAAGTATTCCTAATTATAAAAATCGGCCAAGTGCGTGTTGGACTACGCACAATGAAGGGTTCCGTAGTTGAGATGAATTTATTTATCCTAAGAACAAACTTAACATTGTAGTTGAAAAACATGTTTTCCCATACCTTAAATATCTTTCATATATTCATCGAATTACTTAAAGATCGTTAAGTGTTTATTTTAAAATTATATAAAAAATATTTTTAAGATCCTCTCAACAAGCACTTTCATGTGATATGTCACACGGTACTGTCAGCGAAACTGTTTTTTAATTTTCTTGTTTGCTCCCAAAAGTGACCCCTATATTCAAAATTTCATTGATCATTTTATATAACATGTTCGTGTTTGGGTCACAGACATACAAATAAGTAATAAATTTCAATTTAATCGGTCCATTAGATTCGGAGCAATCGGCTGTGACAGACGGATAGACAGACAGACAGGCAGACACACGAGTGATTCTATAAGGGTTTCGTTTTTTTCCTTTTGAGGTACGAAACCCTAAAAACAGTTATATATGCACTTAATTTAATTTTATTGTCCCTAATAATTACTTGTAAAATATTCAAAATGTAACCTAGATTGTACTTTGGGCCCAGTCCTTACAATGCGTTGCATTTTCCAATAAGACCCTTCAATATGTTGAATCGTCCCGCATTGCATTCAGAGTCAGACTGCAAGCCCCCTTTGACCTTTTGAATTACGGTTTCCGCTCTTTGGTGAGTAATGAGTGCTATTTTCCTGAATCTAATTTACATGATACGGTTTCCTGCTCTTAATTAGTCAATAGGAGATTTTGTATCACGTTAAAGGTTTTTATCATTGGATGAAACTTTAATTCTGAGGTGTTTCGGACTTTTGAGATTAATTTAGTTTTTTATTTATTCTCTTTCTCTCTCTGACTTCTATATAGGAGTCTAGAGATTTTCAGTATCGTCATTCATTCAACAATTTCCATTACAGCAAAACATTAATTTGAAGACTCAAATATGAATATTAACTTATTAAAACAAGGTTGTGTAGTAACAAAATTCTCATCTCACTTCTACCTAATTTGCAGAATAATTGGTGCGTGAGATCACATATGTAAAGTACCTCCAGATAATTGTAGCTTACCATCTAAATTTATAATTACAGTTCTGATTAATTCACAATTTCACATCCATCACTCGTCTGATTTGAGGAACAAACGTTATTTTGATTGCGTTATAATTGCTGCGATGTGTCGTTGTGATGGACTGAGTAATGCATACTATAATTATATGGATGATAAACTCTATGGATAACCTGCGGGGTTGAATCTTGGATTGCCAAGGAGATTTTTGGTTGGTTAGATATCTGTTTTGTTTTTGATGTGATGATAAATATCATTAGCATATGTCAAGGAAGTAGAACTATGAATTAAATGAATTGCTAAGCAATGGTAGTCTCAGTCCCTCGGACTTATTTGCGTTTAATCCTAAGCTCGCATGTTAGAAAATTTTCGTTAGAAAATTTACGTTAGAATTTCGCCTGAAGTGGTCTTCGTTTTAAAGACAGAATGTAGAAGACAAAGTTTTAATAAAACCAACGCTAAAATTATCAGAACTCGATGAGAAAATCTCGTATTAGTCTTATCTTTCGTGAATAGAGTAAGGGAATACCATCATCAATATGATCGGATCTGTGTAAAAGCTAGCGTAGTCATAAAATAATATTACTTGTTCAGAACTTTAAGATTTGCGTCCACTAAGAAAACAATCTCCACAAACTATCGGACAAACACGCTTATCTTGTTAAACTTTCGAACACGTTTACGATAAATAAATTTAAGTATCGCCAATTCCTTTTCAGAATATAGCCCTTATCGACCAAAGAATAAGAGTGAAAATATAATAAACAAAATTACAATAACGCTTGAAATTTTTATCTTTGTTTGCCATCTCTAGATTAGGTCTTGTGTCCCAAAAAATAAGAGTCAAAATACCGCAACTAAATCTAAAAGTTTGAAATATTGATACTCACTTTTTACCACTGTCGAGGAAATGGTCGTATTCCACTGACGTTTTACAGCATAGATGTTTTCGCTGATGGGTGTCGGAACAGTTCGTGTTTATCATGTGCCCGTCTGTAAACAAAGGCTCTTATTACAATGGAGTAAGGTCTCAATTGCTGTGGATATTATGTGGTATGTTTGGTAATAATGTTATTGAAGTTTGAAAAAGTTTTGACTTACTTGTTTGGCGTTGATGTAGTGGGTTATCTGTGTCCGTGAAGAACCATGTCTAAAACAAACAATAACAATTTTAAGTGAGTAGGTACTTGTATAGTTTGACACTGGTCGAGAATCACAGATGATTCTTTTTTTTAAGTTATTAGTTATTACTTTAGAGGTATGAGGAACAGGGTGTAAAGTTCACTCATCCTCTATAGAAAAGGGAGGATCCTCCAACCAGACGGGTGTTGTGTCTGGCGGGCAACTACCCAACGATTGATGTCGGAAAGTGTCTTAATAAGTTGTTCGCGCGGTAAACTTTTATTGCGTGATGCAGGATTTGTGTGACGCCAGGATTTTTGTGTGACGTCAAGTCTTTGATGCATAGTTTGCATGTAGCGATGTAGATGCCGCCACACTACTATTACAAGTCTAGTAAACAGTAGCAAATGTAATATAATGCTTTAATTCAGAAAAAAAATAACAGTTGGAAGACATCTATCTACAGTACGACGAAAAACTAAAGAAATCTACTAGTAGGTACCTATTTAAGTACAGATTTAGACGAAGATGAGATACCTATCAAATAAAAAAGAAACTTGATAAAAGTCTAAAATCAAATAAACTTTTGTACACACAACAACATTAAAGAAAAAGCACACGTTTTTAAAGCGAAAAATCTCAAGCAATAAAAAGGGAACGCTAATAAAAATACAGTGACGGTTTTTATAGCTGTACCACGACAGAATATTAATGTCGCATATTTTCTTAACACCTAAATAAACACTAATCCCTACGAAATCATGCCTCGGTTAAGTCAACATTGAATTGAAATCAAGAGTCAATATTGGAAGTTTATTTAGGAACTGAAGATGATAGTTTTCTGCGAATTTCTGCTTGAATTTTAGAATTTGGCCCACCAAGTGTTGTTTGTCTGTTGTCTGTTTAGTAAAGTAAGTGATTACGATGTTCTTCTTCTTTTCGTGTGGTTAGTGACTAACCTGGTTTCAGAGTTTTAAAGCCGCCCATGGGCCTCTGACTTGGCTTCTTATGCCGTCGAGAAATAACTCTCAGGCTGTTTTCCTTCACGGTTTTTGAAGCAAGTGATAATTATACAATACGCACATGAATCCGAAAAGTTATAGGTGCGTGCCTTGGGTTCGAACTCGAGACCTATGACTTGGCAGTCCGACGGTCACACCACTAGGCTATCACTGCCGTATGATGTTTATGTTACATTTAAATTAAATAAACCTTCGGTAGTATAAAAACTATTCAACCCAGTTTTTAAAATTCTACGTAAATAATATTTCAAGTTGATTTCATATTCGTTGCGTTAGAAAATTCAAGCGAGAGCACTTGAGTCGAGATTTTCATTAGTCAAACGGCATTTTTAATACTTTTATAATAATAAACATTTTGTAATTATAAAAAAGAGTCTAAACAGAATTCCTTGAAATGATTTCATCAAAATATTCAATGTTTTTCTTCCAAACAATTAGAAATTGAATTATTTTTAGAAAAAACAAAGTTTGAAATTATTTGCTTAAGAGCGGCCAACCCGTCATACTTTTCATACAAACGCTCGTACGTGATTATAATGTTGTAACATTGTTGTGTTGTTGTTCTTTAATTCTTTTAAACTAATAGGTATCTTGTGAACTATATCTAGGTTTCTATGAAAGCAAAAAATAAAAAAATTGCGAAACAAATTCAATATAAGCCTCCAAAAATCTGCTTTTTGCACAAATTTTACCTGAATTTTGACCGTTCATAATGTACTCATAAATTGTAAAATTAAGAAAAACATCTTCATAGAAACCTCGCACATGTAAGAATAATGACAAACATTTATTTCACAAACTTGTAAGGCGTATTCAAAAACACGTATTTCCTGAAACAAGTTATTTTTCCCACAATGTTATCGCGTTCTCACTTGCTTGTTAGCAATTCTCACTTGCGCTGGATGAAACAACAAGCTTTTCGACCATGCTCGCGTTGACGATAGACGGACCGGGAAGGGCCCTCTTAACTGGACATTGGTTGAAAGAATATGAGATGCTAATTAATTATAAAATTATAGTGTGGGCAATTGTTTTAACCGAAAATCTATGCTGCGTGGGGGTTAACCAATCTTAGTTAAAAATTCTATTAAATATAAGACTCGTAAAGATATAGTTGATCTGTCGGTTGAACATAACGTTGTATTGTCCAGTGTTAAGTCAGATAAGCATGTTATAGTGTGCGTTTATAGACCCCCATATAAACTACTCCATATTTGAGTCAGTAATGGAAGATGTTCTAGCAAAACTTGCATCGGGTAAAAAATCACTAATTATCCGTGGTGACTTCATATTAACATCTTAGGAAATAGTAGTCGATTATTAAGTCTCTTTAAATCAGGAAGCGACCAATTGGAACCGTGCATTTAGCTTCTGACGTTTTATAAGTGTAATGACACAATTTATTTTTTTCATTCAATTTATCAAATGTGTTTTCAGAATCAACATAACTACAAATACTGCTACATGTATTGATAATGTTTTTTGTTGCTGCGACTACTCGTGTAAAGCTATTGTAAATTTATTATTTCCCTTCTGATCACAGCATTTTTTTCTTTCTTCCTTTCTTTTCTTTCTTTCTTTTTCTAAGGGTATTAGGAAAAGTAGGGAAAAATTGTTTGAGCTGTATGGCCTTAAGCCTTATATTAACTCTGACACTTTAGTGAATAAGTTGCTACTTATTCTAAAACTTTTAAAAATACCTGCAAGGTGGCTAAAGCCTTGTACATTAGCAACAAGATCAAATCAGCCGATAATAAAATAAAGACTGTTTGGAAAATTAGCAATGACGAGACTAACAGGAATAAAATATATAATAATGATTTCACACAAGAAACTTCACGTGGTCTCATAAGCACTAACAAAGAAGTTGCTCAAGAATTTGTAAATTTCTTTACCAGTATCCCACTTAAAACTACTGAAACCTTAAATTCCTCGCCCTTGCGTTCTATTGATTTATTAAGAGCAAACGTTTCATCCTGCCCGATTGAATTTAAATTCAAACATATAAACCCCATAACAGTAATAAAAGCTTTCAAGAAAATTAAGATCAAATTAACCGAAGATCTATGGGGAATGTCTATCAAAGTTTGTACCTTCATTATTGAGACTATAGCGCCGTACTTAGCCCCGATGTAACCAATATTTTGTAAGAATACCTATTTTGATTTAAAAAAGTGCCCGTGGAGTTTCTTGCCCTTTCTTCTCCATAGGTAGGTACCTACTGGCAACTAGCTTCATATTTCTAACTGACCGACACCTTGACAATTCAAAAGTGCCTGTTGCTGGTTTATTTGAAATAAATAGTTTGAGTAAATAAGTGGGTACTACCTATCACTTATTTAATGAGTTAAAAGGTAGTGGATACCTATTTGATTTTATAGCCAGTCAATCTGTGGGTTGTAAATAATTTTAAAATATACGTGCAACCCATATAAGTATAGGGACCCATATAAGTATTTTTGGAAAGTCATCTCCGTTAAAAACGTCATTATAATATTCATAATCATGATTTTTAAATGATCATCATGTTTTCATAAAGCCAGTGGCAATGATCAAACATTTTATGAATCATTGAAACAGCAACCGTTTAAAAGGTTAAACGAAAACTTGATGAATATGATCTGTCATTATAATTTGATGGTTCATACCTACTTACCATTTTTATAATAAGCTATTTATAATAACAAAAAAACTTCAGTTTTAAAAATTGATTTAATACTTAATGCATTTGAATACCGTCAATCAATTCAACTACCGACTATTTGATGAATGCCAAACTGCATCCTAAGAAATGATTCTGGAGGAATTTTGTATGTAGACGACGAAACAATTATAGCAACTGATCTACATATAATGCATTGGCGAAGGGATAAATTAATCATAATGATATTAGCCATCAAGATATTTGATATCAGCGACGATGCTTGGACAGACAATGTTTTCAATTCCTTCCAAAATAAGTTTTGCCTATTAGGCCGATAGAAGTTCTTCAATATCACAATCAGATACACAACCATAATTTCAACACATGTCAACTTGTCAATTACAACAATCACAACCAGGTGTCCCTAGATTTCCATAGCCATATAAAATGAAACACAATGAAAATGATTCGTCGTTTGCCACACACTGGCGCTCTCGACCCGAGGTATATTTAGGCATAGCACAATGCTCAGTCGTTGTACTGATAACTTCAATAAAGGCTTGCCTAACAAAGGCCGGTAATAGGGTGTATTTTATCGTAACAGTCTGTTGCTAAAGCTGAAAATAGACTGTAGGAAAAACAAACATGAACCTACATTTAAAGTACCTAAAGTAGGTTTTCCGAAAGTCAACCTTCGTATAGTATAGGTCAAAAAAACCGGCCAAGTGCGTGTCGGACTACGCACAATGAAGGGTTCTGTAGTTGGGATGAATTTATCCCAAATACAAACTTAACATTGTAGTTGAAATACATGTAGGTACTGCCATACATTCCAACTGTAAATGTAAATTTGTACGCACAATTTTGAGAGATTTACCATGTTATTTTAAGACCATAGACTTCTTATAGGTTTTCCTGTAATCTATGAGTGAAGAACCAAGTTCTGTATTTGAAACTCGGGCAGCATTCGGAGTTACGCCTTAATCGCTCACATCAATATTTTGCGTACCGATTTAGATTATGCTTGCACAAGATGGTTGGATTACAGTATTTCTTTGAGTATACACAACAAATTTTTTCTTCTTTGATTAGGTGACGACTGCAGCCAGAAGCACAATTTCCAAAATGCCAAGTTAGTTTAAAGATATGGTGCAACTCAAACAAAACAGCACAACTGTCATTTTGACAGCGCTCACGGTGATATCAGCGTTATCGCGAGATGGCGCATGCTATGACGTCATGTATGACGATTCACAGCACGTTGTTATCGCGCTGACACTAATTCGGTATGGGTGTTAGCACGCTCTAATCCATTGCAGCGTAACTCTGAACACCTCGATGTAGCGATATTTTTGTTTACAAGTGGTAACTACTACGAGGTTGAACTTATTTTAACATAATATAAGCTTATGAATTTATGATCTATCTGGCTACAAAGTCGACATGGAATCAAGGGAAGGTTAAGGTTACTCAGTGAATAAGTTTTAAAACAAAGAAATGTGTAATGTTTTGACGAAGATAGTTCGAAACAATATATTGTGGTCAGACTCAGTGATTAGTGTTTTGTTATTAATTTTGCAGTCGGATTTCCGGGCGGCAGCTAGAGGTACTCTGGGAATTTTTATTTTTCTGCGTTATCCGCTTCCAAAAACTCAAATGTTTCGTATGCATTCGCTATCAAACAAGAAATTAATTTCACATGTACTAAAATCAATAGATACACAATTAATTCGGCAAGTTAACGTAAACTTTACATGACACGAAAATGTTTTTTCTTAATATAAATTGCAAAACAATAATATTTCCGTCGAGTCCGAGGAACTTTTTTAAGATTGCTAAATTTGACATTAAAACAATATTGCTAGTTGTCAAAAGTCACGTCGTGGTACGAATTGAATGAACTTTAAGAGGTGACGTCACCAAAATCGCTAAGAAAATAAGATTGTTTCAACATTACAATAAGCTTATTTTATGGACGTCATGGTATGAAAAGTCAAAGTAAGATTATAATAATACTGCTATAAGAGCTGGTGGAGGCCCCCTGATAAAAGCTGTTGAAAACCCAAACAAACAGTTGATTTGATACTTGTTTAGTTAATACTTTAATAGCTATAATTATGACGACATGATAATTATGACCATTTTACTAAGTTCGTGCTAAGGTTATTTTATAAATGGATAACTATGCAACGTGTTCAGTGTTCATTGTCAATGTTTCAGCCCATGACGGCAAATTCTGGCAGTGCAATAAGTATCAGTAATGTTTAATGTTACCCGTAAGTACCGTTGCTATAGTATAAGCAATAAAAATGGCCAAGTGATAGTCAATGTAAAATATAATGTAAATATATGTATGTGTATTATAAGTTATAACCTATTTATGTACTGTTGTTCCTACATTTTATTTCTAATGATATATTACCGAAACACACACACAACTAACTGGCGAAATGTGGGTGTACCTGCTACAGGGACACCTCTGCCCAACCCTTCGGGGAAACAAGGCGTGATGTTATGTTATGTGTTATTTTTAATAATTTTTTCTTTGTTCCTCTCAAACAGAGCACCTGCCATCTAATCTCTTCACCACCCTTGGTTGACTGGTAGAGAATGCCTATGGCATTAAGTCCGCCTTTGTACCTTTTTGTGTGTGAGAGAAGTTTAAATAAATAAATAAATAGTCGAACGAGTACACGAAGGGTTCCGTACCACTCCATTTTTTTTTTAAATTTACATATTATTTAATGTTAAAGCTGCCACAGTAGTACACATACTCTAAAAATATCAAGTGTTTAAAAAAAATACAGCTGTGTGACAGACGGATGGACTCTATGGGTACGGAACCCTGATTAAACGACCGATGAAATGTTTTGTCTCGGGTCAAATTACAATGGTTTTTAAAACATTTTCATCGGAGAGGTTTATTCAACTTTCTGCAAGTAGTAGATAGTACCAGAAATTACGTAGTTAATTATGTAGTTACATAGAGTTTCAGGCATTTAAAAACAGCAATGATACTAAAAATGTGAGTCAAAATTAATTTATTAAGTACTGATTAATTAATGGCATTCTAATTTCCAATACTTTGCTAGTTTGTCATAAAACGCCGACACCTATTAGGTAGGTATATAACATTAAGAACTTAATGTAATTATTGCTGTATTTAAACAAAATATAACATCACGCCTTGTTTCCCCGAAGGGTAGGGCAGAGGTGTACCTATAGTAGGTACACCCACATTTCGCCAGTTATGTTCAAGTCCCATGTTATAGGGGGCAAGCCTATTGCCATCAACCGGGCACAATTCCAGACTCCAGGCTGCTACTGAGAAATTCCAGATAGAAAAACCCAATAACAGTTTGTCCGACCCGGGAATCGAACCCAGGACCTCATGCTCAGCAGTACCGCTTGCGACCACTAGACCAACGAGGCAGTACTGTATTTAATCGTGCAGAAAATTAACTAGGGAAAGGAGGGGGGGAAACCGGATAAGGGGTGAAACCAGATTGTTGCTATTTCATTACTACGCGTACAGCTATCTTGATCTAGCTAGTGGACAAATACGCGCAAACGCTTACTCAGCAAATAACGGTGATGGTAACATCTCAGCGCGTGCGTCTTTAAACGAAAATTGAAAACAAAGGTAAGTTAGGTATCTATTATTTTGATTTTTTTAAAGTGTTATCATTAACTTTAGCCACACACTCGCCAATCAATACAGTTGTATTTTTTAAGAAGTAATTATGTTTTAAGTCCTATATTATAGGGGCGAGCCTATTGCCATCAACCGGGCACAAATGCAGACTACGGGCTGCTACTGAGAAATTCTAGATAGAAAAACCCAAAAACATTTTTCCCGACCCGGGAATCAAACCCAGGACCTCATGCTCAGCTGTAGCGCTTGGGACCACTAAACCAACGAGGCAGTCGATGATACTAAATTCCTTTAAAATAATGGGGGTACAAGTAGCATTAGTTAGTATGTAGGACAGAAAGCCGCAATCTTGTTGACTGTTGACAAAACACACCCGACAAGCAATATCTTGTTCTGTAAATACTTTTGACAAGGAACTAGAATTTACGAAAATGGCCATACCTCGCATATTTTCAAAGATTAGACTCAATCTACAATATTATATTGTTTTCACAGAAGTTAAAGAGGCGATTCAAAAATTTAGACATATCTATTGGAAACTGAAGCTATAAAAAAAAATCTAGTCTATGATTGGAATAAACATAATAGTTTAAACAATAAATGACATTATCTTACTCGATAAAGGAACTTGGAGACTCAAGATGGAAGTAAGGAAAAATCACCAAGAGAAAACCCGAGTAGAAGAACTTTTACTAAAACTGTAGATAAACATGATGGATACAAATTCTTACTGCTTATAAGTTTTTCATTGAATACTGACTTAACACAACCTGTTAAATATTTCTAGTAACTCACAACTAACCTAGCTATTATGAATGGAATGAATGAAGACAAAACAAAGTGCATTAATAATGACTATTTGTCATGGCGCGCAGCTTATAGGAGTCAACTAAGGCCAATGGGTTAATGTTGTCTACAGTACTGCCGTCATAAGGAAAAAAGACGTATCTGACATTTTTTTCAAAATAGAGTTATATACATATTCGGAATCAGCAAAAAAAGACGCATCTACCAGTATTTTTAGATTGGCGTCAAGTTAACGAAAACCTAATAATTCTGACTATTAAATAAGACGCATCTGCTATAAATCATAATATTTACCAAGTAGGAAAGACATTTCTGACGTATAATAAGTTGAAAAGGCGTATTTAAGTAGAAGAGTCTTATTTCTTTACAAAATTTATACTTAATCATAAAATAAAAAGGCATTAACTGCATGTTCATAAGAAGAAAAGACGGTTCTGCGTAGATGTACCTTTTCATCTTAGTATTACCAAAAAATGCTGGACGCAAGTGGCAAAAGTGGCTTTGCAACTTAGTATTGTTAGTTGTGCGGGGTGAAGCGGGGTACGCGGTTGACTACACTATACCATCAGTTGCGCCCAGCAAGTCAGGGCGTCTACAATATTTTACGCCAATATTGCCGTAAAACAGATTTTTTGTGTGAAGTAACATTCCATAGAGGCACCCATATTAAGTATACGCTACAAGAGACGCTTCTGTGATGAACAAGATTACTCACTCGACTTTCTGAGACTAAAGAATATAAAAACTGGGTTACCACCTCCAAAACCTAACAAAGAATTTAGACGTATTACTCAAGAGCGGAAGTGAGCGATCATAAAAAAACTGACACCCTTAATGCCAGACATCAGAAAAATATTTTGGTATAATTTACCAGTAGGTACCTAAATACACTATTATTATCAGTAACTGATAATAATAGTGTTGATCTAACTCAAGCTTATGAAGACTGATTTACAGATAGATCAGATAGCATCCAAAGCTGTGATAAATGATTCCTAATTAGAATAAGTTACAGTAATTTTTGATAGTTATGTTTATATTTTAATTTTATTAAATATTTTGAGAAAGCTAGAGGTTTGTGATACCTGTTTTGATTTGTACTGATTAAAAAGTACCTAGGCAGTTTCCGAAGCTGTGATAATTACTTTTAAATAGAATTAATACGAAGATTTATTTGTATAGAATTATTAATTGTATAGAATTTTTTTTTTTCTAACTTGAACAGACAGCTGTGCTGCTGGGGAGTTTGTTGCGCCACTTCTTCTTCCCAGCGAAAGGCACTAGGAAGTGGTGAAGGGTGGGCGTTTTTGGGGGACTGTCTTATGGAATTTTGACGTTCGAAAAGTGCTGATTCTCAGCCTAATTTGAATAAATGACTTTTGAATTTTGAAAATTTTGAATTTTGAATTGGTGGTGATGTTTTTTAAAATTTTTAATAAAGAATTTTTAAAGTGAAACTTTTATTACATCGTCTCAAACTTTTTCGTCTGTGTGTTGCATGTCGCGTGACGGTCGGCCGCGGAGTAGGGATAAAGTGAAAGGCGCTCGTCAGAGCAGCCAAGGCCAATATGGCGGCGCCTATAGTTCGCTTAAAAGTTTCACTTTTACCATGGTTTCATATAACCACACAATCCTTTTTTTTATTTTTATGTTGCGAAATCCAGAGGTTTGTGATACCTGTTTTGTTTTTTATCTACTGATTAACAAATAAGGCAGTTTCTGAAGCTGTGATAGTTATTTTTAATTACAACCTTTGATAGTAAAAACTTCAAAAAAAATTGTTTAAAAGATTTTTTTAATTTTATGCTGAGAAAGCCAGAGAGGTTTTTGATTGTTATTTTGGTTTTTACTGATTAACAAGTAAACAGTTTCCACAGCTGTAATAATTATTATTTGTAACTAATTAGGATGAATACAAACTTTGATATTCAGTAATTATTCAGCATATTTCTTATTGTGACAAGTCTATGATGGCAATTTTTTCCCTTGGTATTTTTGAATACTTAAATATAAGTCTGATTCTAATAATTGTTTTATTTGATAGAAGAAGATTAAATTATTATTTAAATGTTCTAACAATACATATCTATCTATAAACAACAAGGCATTTCTGCAAGTGATACATATTTTAAGATCACTAATATACATAGGTATGTAGTTACTAAGAGCAAATGGCTAGAAACGTCTTTTCTATTTATGTAGCTGGTAACACGTTATCACTAAGTACGAGAGACGATTTGTTAATTACTAAGTTGAAAGGACGCATGTAGGTAGATACGTCTTTTCATTGCAGTATCACATATTTTATTGTATTTTTTTTACTAAAATGAAAAACAAAATGTTATTTATTTATTATATAACATATATTGAATTAATATTTGCATTTATATTTCGATAGATCAAACTGTAATCCACACTTTCGCACTACAAAGTTATTATGGATGTTATTTTCCTTCGCACAGCGAATTTTTTAATTTATAAAGTACAAAACTTTTTTTTTCGCCATTTCAACATTTCTGTAGAAACGTCTTTTTTCCTTACGGCGGCAGAGTACGTAGGCGATGAGCTACGATTCATCTCTGCCTACATACACTTGAATGTGGTACACGGAAATAAATAAGGAACATCGGCTGTGATCGGACATAATCGGATGGTGTCAGTTTACAAGGACCATGTCTATCTCTGAGCCCGCGTTACTATGTTCTTCGTTTGAAATAAGAATGCAATCTGTAGCCTGCTGTCCAGAGGGGCAATTCCTATATTAAAAAAAAACTTTAAAAAAAAAATACAACCGACTTCCAAACTACAAAGTGAAAAATAACTTTAATTTCGGAAGTCGGTGTCTTCGGATCAGTATTTTAGTTTTTTGACACCGACTTCCGAAATTAAAGTTATTTTTCACTTTGTAGTTTGGAAGTCGGTTGTATTTTTTTTTTTAAGTTTTTTGTTTTTCACTTTTTAGTGGGTTGATTTGTAATTTATCTAAGTTACAATATCCTTATGTCAACTGCTCATCAAAAATACCCAAATCACTATAGATGTGCCTTTAATATTTGAAGAGTTCCCTCGATTTCTCCAAGATGCCATGATCAGATCGTGACCAAATGACAATCAATCAATGACCCTTTCAAACAAAAAAATATTTTTTCAAATCGGGCCAGCCGTCTTCGAGTAATTGGGGAACATACATAAAAAAATAAAAAAAACAACCCGACGAATTGAGAACCTCCTCCTTTTTTTGAAGTCGGTTATAAAGTTAGCATTATAATCTCAGTCTCAATCCAGTGTACCTCCTATTTCCCTTGTATTTTTGACAAGTTTTTGACATGGATTGTCGCTGAGATGAGATTGTGACTAGATTTCGAACGTTTTTAATTTATGGGAATTAGCCTTCTGATTGAAGCAATATTCGGTTAATAGGTTACTGAGTTATCATCTGCCTAGCCTTTTCCCAACTATTTTCAGGTCGGATTCCAGTCTAACCAGATGCAGCTGAATACCAGTATTTTACATGGAGCGACTGCCTATCTGATCTTCACAACCTAGTAACTGGGTAATATGATACCCTTTAGTAAGACGGTAAGACTGGTTGTCAGACTTTTGGGCTTCTGACGACTCGTAACGACTGTCAAAGATCCACGAATGACAGCCGGAACCAACGGATTAACGTGCTTTCCGAGGCACGGAGGAGTCTCGGTATGTAAAGTTGGTCACTCATCCACGGACCAACCCCAGCAAGCGTAGCTTAACCTGATGGATCGACTCTTGCGGCTGTTATGACTTAGCGACGAGCTCTCCTTCTCTTTAGATAACAATGTAATATTTTAATGTACAATGCTTATTTAAATGGTGTTTTACGCGATTCATTCATTTGTTCATATTATTTTAGCAAGACTGGTACACCTTGTTTACATCCTAATTACCACAACATGACGCAAGGTTATATATGTGTCTCTGGTTTCACTCACATTACATGTCCTAAACATATCGGAGAAAAACCACCTAGAAACCGAACCAAGGCGAAATACAGAAAAATCTTATTAAAAAAAATGTCTGCATTTTTAACAGTAATTTTTAGATTGACGCTGCACGTCTTTTTCTTCTGTTGGAGTCTGGAATTGTGCCCGGTTGATGGCAATAGGCTCTCTATAACATGGGACTTAAACATAACTGGCGAAATGCGGGTGTACTATAACCTCCCGGAGTGGTACACCTCTGCTTAAAACCCTTCGGGGTTTACAAGCATGAAGTTATGTCTTTTTCTTCCATACATCGCTTCCCTCCTAGCAATTTCATTTCAACACAATTCATCAGTCTTACAAAAGAGTCGATATCGAAGGTATATTGCAGGTGCACCTTCCAGTGTTTGATATCTGTATCCAGTTCAGTAAATAGCATTAGACAGAGCTCGGTTTGTTCACGACGTGTTTGACTAAGGTGCCGAGACGCCTCATATAACTTCGCTACTTACATCACTTCAGATTTATACACTGCTTTGTTCAATGGGTACAATTTGTATTTTAGTATCAAAGGACCAAATATTTTTTGGACCTTTCTTATAGATTTGCAACGTTCAACGAAAAACATACTCTAATATTTCGGATGTTTTGTATTTTCTTCTAGTCATCTTTAACAGCAGTTTTCTTATTTTTCCTGTCCTAGTAAAATCACCTTTCACACAATCAAAGTCACACTGTCAATTATTGTATTTTTTAAATTCTTTTGAAACACTTGTCCATAGAACGATGTGTTCCTTCCTACTCAACTTTTTTCTCACCTGTGTTACTTTCAGGCTTTCTCTTATAACTTCGCTTCTCATCCCGGTCCAGTAATTACTACCAGTACAGAATAATTTGTGATATTGCAAAACCGGGTGGTCTTGCAATCTAAGGCCCAAAGAACCTGTTTCCTTCAATTGCCTTATCTGAACATTGGCGATTATGACTGCGGAAGTGACTGATTAACTTTAATTTGTTCTTGGTTTTGTATGGACGACGAATATCATTTTGTACTGCATTCTGATGTTATTATGATTTAGGAATATAGTATACGGGTCTAAACCTGTCGAAGTTTTCACAAAAAACTTTATCAGTGGCAGTTCAAGTTGGGAATCGAGTGCTGATAAGCTGAGATATGTTTGCAAAGTTGGAGCCGTCCATAAGGTTTTTAACAAGTATTTTATGGTATGTCGGGCTCATTTTGTATCGTCACTCAGAATCTCAAAGTCAACTCGCAGAGGTCCACATAGGTTACTTTTTAACCGACTTCCAAAAAGGAGGAGGTTATATGTTCGTCGCGTATGTTTGTTTTTTTTTTTTTCTTTTTTTTTTTATGTATGTCCACCGATTTCTCCGTCAATTGTGAACCGATTTTGAAATTTTTTTTTTTGTTTGAATGGGTATGCTCTCGAGGTGGTTCCATATAAATTTTATTATCTTTGCTTCGATAGTTTTTGAGTTAGCTTCAATAATACGTACTTTTTTCCATTAGTATGTGGATGATATGATAAGTTCCTGTCACTGTTATTTACATAGCAGGTAGTGGTATTCGAATTTGTGTGGGGTAGGTACCACAACTAAAAAGCGAAAAATAAAAACTTTTTACAAAAAAAAAACAACCGACTTCCAAAAAACACTACTAAGTGAAAAATAACTTTAATTTCGGAAGTCGGTGACAAAAAACGAAAATTCAAAACCAAAGACACCGACTCCCGAAATTAAAGTTATTTTTCACTTTGTAGTATTTTTGGAAGTCGGTTGTCACAAATCAAATTCAACCAAAACTCAAAGAAACTCTAAATAGCACCATGGTCTTATCACCTCAGAGTTAAAACATAAATGAGTCTGCACACACATCCGTTGACTTCCCAGAACATATTAAAATAGCGCTGATAAGCTCAGGTTGAAGAAATGAGATATCCGGATAAGCTGTTTAAAGTATAAACATATACGTCGCGCAACTTGATAACGGTCGTGCCTTATAGAGTAAGCAGAAACTATGAATAAGAATTACGTTTCGACACGACTCGTAATAATGCGTGTGGTGTATTGTTTCGAAGACAATATTACAAAACGCATTAGTATTGAGCTCGGTGTACCTCTATAGTAAAACTAGTGACTATACATAATTAAATATATATACGTATAACATACCTAGTAGGTAAACAGAGGCGATGAATGTTACAGTGATAACTGTCAACATTGTCATTGCGTGGTTTGAGCAAAAGCAGTTGATCTGCCGTGTTCACTGTCAAGCTTTTACTAAATGAGGAATTTGTCATTAACCTCTCTGCTCGACAAGATTTTGACATGTGACACATCAGTTGACTCGACGGGGTGTTGCGAATTCAGTCATGAAATTCAGGAATTTACATCAACTTTCAGCATTCGAATTTATTAAGAAAAATATGTTACCGCGCCTATTTTATACAATAAGTTTGTGGAAAATATCTTTAATTATATGTTGAGATCAGTCAAACCGCGTCAGTACACTGCGAAAGTTGTATAGAATTGGTATTACTACACCTATCCAAAAGGTAGGTAGTTTAAATTTGCTGAAAATATGTACATAAACAACGCACTCTCTTGCTGAAAATATGCAAAAAGGAAAAATAAAGATATTATCATTCTCTCTGCATTTTTACTTTTACCATGTTTCATACATAAACTACATAAAAAACACGATCAAATCTTGATAAAAATTACTAAAAATTGTGTTGCGACGTGACACTTCTTAGTGCTGACCCCGTCTACCCAATTTTCTTATATCGATTCAAAAGTAGCATTCAGTTCAATCGATACTCGCAATAAAATCAGTGTGCAAAAAGTATTAGAAACTGAATAAAAACTCTTTGGTATATTTTCAATGAGTTAATTTATTTTTGATATTAATAATTTTATTAGTATGTTTACACATACAGTGTGGACAGGGCAGTAACTTTTAAGGGTTCCGTATGTACCTACAAATGAAAAACGGAACCCATAAAGGATTACTCGTGTATCGGTCTGTCACAGCCAAATTGCTCCGAATCTACTGAACCGATTAAGTTGAAATTTGGTACACATATGAATTTCTGTGACCCAAATACAGAAGTGTAACGTAAACAAATGAATTTTGAATATGGGGTCACTTTTCGGGGCCAAACTAGACAATCAAAAAAAAGTTTTGCAAACTATATCGTGTGACATATCAAATGAAAGGGCTAGTTGTGGGGGTCCCAAATATTTATGTTAATATTCTACATTATTTTTGAAACTAAGTTCTTTAACGCGACTTGCAGTAGGAGTAAACTGGCATAAATCGTCACGCGAAAAAGTGTTCATACTTGTGACTGTCTTCTTCTAATTTGATAGAGAGAAGAGTGTGAATTTGGTCAAAATGTAAATCCAAGAGGCGGCAACGAAAATTTTCAAAATTTTCATCGTATGAATCGGTTTCATGGTTGTCGAAGGCGTTAAAGCCGATAGTGACGTTAAAATGTAAATCCAAGATGGTGGCTTCGGAAATTTACAAATTTTTCATCATTGGTATTGTTTTCATAGTTTTTGAGGGTGCTAAAGTCGATAGTGAGGTCAAAAAGTAAATCCAAGATGGCGGCTGCGAAAATTTTATTTTTGTTTGAAATTATATGTTAAAAAGAATTTGGTTCCCCGGACTTCCACGTTTTAGTTTTTTAATTTATTATAGAAAATAGACTATTCCCCACTTATCTACGGAGCCATTGATTATATATTTTTTAATACTGGAAATTGTTGGTTGACTATAGATTCCTCGAAAATCTATAAAAAGTCTATGGTCGTAAAATAATATGAGTTTGCTCTTGGGATAAATTATTGTTAAAAAACATGGATGCTATTACAATTTGAAAATTTTTCATCATTATTACAATTTTCATGTTTTTCGGGGGGATAGTGCTGATATCGAATAAGATGAACATTCTGGATTTTAAGTTGGCGGTTATTCCAAATAATAATAATATTGTAGATCAATTCTCATAAACATCAGTTTCATGCCAATTGTAAACTCGATAGCAAAAATCCGTGAAAAAAAATTGCCCTCGTCAAGTCTGTCTGTCCGTGCGTCCAGATGTTATACATTTTACACGGAGACTATTTACTCTATCGATGAAAATTTGGAAAAAGGTGTATGTATTCTTTGCACCGCTAAACAATGGTGTAATGAAATTACACTAATATAGGGGGTGGCATTCCCTATACATATAACCGAGGGATGAAAAAAAATCTATGCACATAAAGCGTATATTGTTGGATCTCTTAATTAAAATGATAAATATGTTTCTAAGTGGCTTTACTTTTTAAGTCAATAGTTTTTGAGATATAGGTTATTTACGGTTACAACCACAGAATTAACTTTGCTTACAAATTTTTTTTCGAGAAATACAACCTTATTTTTGCAGTCGATAAAATTGATGCTGTGCAATATTTATGCGTAAATAAGTATTCATCCCAACTACGGAATCCTTCACTGTGCGTAGTCCAACATACACTAGGCTAGTTTTTTTAATTTCGTTGGGAAACTACCACAAAAAAAAAAACAATTTCTATTACTCAAGTAAGACTAACCTATTAAAAACAAAAACTACCAAACTCAAACAACTAACAAAAAATATGTATGTCGTTTAAAACCGTTTGCGGAATACCTACCCACTTTATAGAATTAATTTATCATCATTCCCAAAGTTTTATTAAGCCTACCTAAAAAATGTATACTGGGCATTCTGTAGCAAACTATCAGAAAGTATAAAAAAAAATCCACAGTAAATAATTGTGCAAAAATTCAAATAGTTTTGAACAGCGAGTGCATTCCAAATTTAAATTCAAATATAGAAACAATTCAGTGCGAAATTTAATAAATGAGGTAAGTATCTATTCCCGTCATGTCTGTTGACTCGTTTTGTACATACTCGTAATATCCAAAAAAACGATTAAAATTACATTAGAAAGGTATAAATAATTATTATAAACAATGCTTAATGTATTTAATGCTTAAAACAATTTTATTTTAATTTTCAGGATTCGAATTCTGACATTCGACATATTAATTAATCGAGTCGATCAAAATTGAAAAAAAAAATCGTTTGGCTTAATCGTTTTCGCACATCATTACAATAAAAAAAAACAATAGTGGTCGGATATTTTTAACAGAAATTGAGTAGTGGTAATGAATATTACGTGTTATTGGACCTGTGTTCGTATATTACGTTAAGATCTGGGCATTTTCTAGTTGTTTATAATATTTTTAATAATATTTGTCACATTTTAAATCGTATCTACATGTGTATGTGTGATATTAGTGAAAAGTTAAAATGTAAACACGCACGATTGGCGCGAAACTTCGACTTTGGGTATCAAAAACTTCATTACCACTACATAATTAACTTGAACAATGGATGAATTCGTCAAATAATTAAATGATGTAGTATTCACTGCCCCTGTGGTGGAGTTTAGATGTTCGAAATCCCCAATTTTTATGATTTTTAGCCTCGACCTCGACTGTCATCAAAATGGCGATTATCGCATTTACAGACTTAAATTTTTTAAAGGTAAATTAATAATCTTGCACGCTAAATATGAAAGATTTAATGGTGTAAACATTTGAGTTTTTTATTCAACTCTCTTAATTAACGCACATTCATAAGATTTAATGGTTAGTATAATAAATATTCACATAATCAAATAAGGGTGTCATATGTGGTAATTCTGGGGTCCAATTGGACCCACTACCGAGCCGGCGGAGGTTTGTGTGTTCGGGTCCAATCGGGGGCGCTTCCGAACTATACGGTTAAATAACATTCAAACAGTGTTGGTAACCTTGTCAGTGCCGACAATCATAGAACAGAATTGAAGCAATCGCGATACCCAGAAGGGTGTTTTTCAAAAAAATTAGTCCGAGATTTTTTAACGATCATGGCTGTAGGAGATATAGGTAGGTATGACATGTAAATGCACTCACTCAACAAGTACGACTGCCTCCTAACAATACAGTATTTTAGCATTGCAGATTAATATTATAATTGAACATCCGCTCTGACGCACGAATTGTCTGGTGGCGGAACCTTTGGTTTTCAGCCATTTTGGGTGATCTTGTCGCATTGCGATGACTTATAGTTTAAAATAGAGAAGTTTCTAAACGATTGGGGGTGCCAATCATTGGAATACCGGAACTGATATTGCATGGAGAAAATTAAAATGTTTTAAAGCGCTTTAGATAGACATGCTTGAAGATCATAATTATGTCAATAGATTAGTTGTTACTTTTGAAGATGCCTCATAAGACGAAACTCAATGGCAAAATAAGAATGAAAGCATCTAATAAGACAAGAAACTGGCCATCGATCCATCTTTAGTCGATGGATTTTTAATTTTTATGGCAATTCCCTGCTAAACATAAGTAAATGCTCCTTTCAAACATTACTCCTAAAATACTCCTAATGCGTATAGTTATCGCTCAAACCTGGGCAATAAGGCACTAGATTCTTCAAGATAAAGCCAGTTTGCATTAAACAATTAATAAAATGAAGTTTTACTACTTCACAAGTGGTGGTAATTTGCTCACTTCTCGCCCCGTCTAATTAGTTTTAATTTCCTTTAGTTGACTACTGCAAGTTGCGCAGATGAGAACTTTGAAGGGATGGACTTTTTTATTTCTTTTTAACGTTTTCAACTTAAGGTTGAACTAGTCGCGGGCTCGAACTCATTGGTGGGCTTAGTCAAAAAGCACGCTATCTCACCTGGCATCGTGTCCGACAGAGATAGTATCAGTGATGAGCAGTTAGACGCTGGTCTACATGCACAAACTCTAGTTCGTACGCACACAAACACCGTTCAAAACGATTTTAGTAAAACGAGCGCGTAAAAAATTACGAAAAGTCCTTTGGAAGATGGAGTTTTATGAAAAAACTACAGCATAAATCAATTACGAATAAAGTTTATTATAATCTTCGACAATTGAGCTTTGTCGGAACGAGCTTTGTTTTGGAGATTTTATACTTCTTTTATTACTTATTTACTCCCAAAGTTGCGTTAAAATTAGCAGGAAAAACGAATCTTTGTTGGCTCATAACTTTTTAATTGCTTTTTTTTACTATTCTGCTTCTGTACAGACAAAATTAATGATAAGACAAAACGATTTCATGTTTTACTTTGGATGTACTAACTTTTGATGTGTAACAGTGGAGTAAAACCCCCCCGAAATTTGTATGGAAAAAGTATCGGCTAGTTGCGCCTTAAGTGCATTTTGTAAATGCATTGTATTATCGGAGTAGTTCTGGGTTTCCTAAACATCTACCAGGAAATGTAATTTTCGGTTTATTTCTCGAGAGAAATTGGAATGCGTCGAATCGTTTCGATTGAATCTGAAATTAATTAGTTCTAGCGGCAACTAAATGTCAATAAAACAAAGGTTAGGTTGTTGCTACAACTTGTACAATTTCGTCAACTAATTGAATTCCTTGTAAGAGGTGAAATTGGAAATATTGTTTTGATGGTGTCAAAAGCATGTTGCTTTGTAACCGATGCAAAGTTAATGTAATTTTGGAACGATTCAGATGAAATAAGTCCTATATGTTACTTCCCAGCCATCAGGGTCAGGAATCATTAAGTGAACAAACCTACACTGAAATTCCAAGCCCCTACAAAATAATAAAAGTAAATATCTCATAATACGAGTTTGCAACAACGAATCATAAAACGCAACCGTTCCATTTATAAATCAGGAACGTACGTCCAAGAGTTACCACAAAAGGGCAAAATCAAGTACACAATCACGTCACGTGTTGCGCGCGCGCCGTGCCACGCGCGGGCCCACAATGGCGCCGCTCCTGCGCCCGCGCTCCATCGGATTAACGGTTGATTATGCACGCTCCAGATTCAGGAAATGCTGGCTAAATGGCCGCTGCACGAATACTGTCTATTGTTTGTGCTAGGATATATTGGTTTGTAGTATAAGAATTCGATTTCTGAGTGCAAGCTGAGAAAGTAGTGTGTTAGGAATGGTTGGGATTGTAGAATTTTTGAAGAGTGTTTTTGGGGAACAACTCATACAAATTAATCTACAGGTTTTAGTTACAACCAGTAAAATAAAACTCATTTGAGACGATGAAGATTAATCAACGAATAGAATTTTACGAGGCTCAAGATTTTATCTGACAGAAACAAGTGTCTATTGTGTCCACGAAATTGGTGTTAAAACTTTTGGAGCCAATGTCATTAGATTAGAATATTTTTACATACTATTCAATAGCTTAAAAAACATGTTCTGTGACTTGAATAACAAGATTAATAGCATCACAGAAATATTTGCATAATAGCGTTGTTTTGGCATATAATCACCATCACATGGAAGCACTCAGTATAATATGATAGCAATTTGAAATAAACGGCAACGAACGGGTTTTCTTCGTTCTATTCCAACGCAATTTGGATAAATGAAGGTTGAATAAGAATGGAATTAAGACATTCTTTTCTAATTCCGAAACTAGATGGTAATATTGAGTTTACGAACAAGCGAGTCCCGCTGCGAACATTTCTGGTGCATTTATAAAAGATTTATCACCGCAGTATTGAAACTTGACTCTGCGGGTAGTCCCTTTATAGCCTTGTGTTTTACTATTATTGGAGTTTAGTAAAAATTGTGACGCAAAGTTCAATTTATGTGTTTTGAAGGAATGATGTCAAACTATCAATCAAATTGTTAACGTTGTTTGTTAACTATTGACTTTAAGAAGTTATAAATGGACTATATATAGCTTTTTGAAGATATTGCTAGTTTGAATCATACAACTTGAGAGTTCTGACGGGCACAAATCAAACGTTATGACTACTACTTCGATCGAAGTATATAAATGCATATTTTGTAGTTTTGCGTAAATATTTCTGTATTCACTAGTTTTTCATCATCGTTTTCATCTTCAATACATTTTGCTTACGGTTTGTTTTAAAAACTGGTCTATTATTCTAAATGTTAAATGCTGAACTTAAATCATTTGCATTTTCATAATTTTACCGGACATTTAAGTTTCTTATTTGCTAATGGCGCCAAATGTTCTAATATCAAATAGTTACTATTTCTAATCACAAATGTGTTTTGGACAATCATTAATTATTTGTTTACAATGGACGTGCTGGTTCGTTATTATCCTTTCTATTCAAATATCATTAGTGCTCAAACATTGTCGAGGTGGTTTAGTTGATTTGATTTCAATGATACATTCATTACGACTAGGAACTGTTACCTCTAATGCTACTGTTATATTTAAATTTAAAACTATGTGTTTAATTTCATGATTAGAAACATCAAAATCAATTGGAGTTTTGTCATTGATCCTTAAAACTATCAGAAAGTGTTTGGTTTTCTTACTTGCTCTTTTGCCAACTGGAACCATGTCTTCAAAATGATTGGCAGCCGCGAATCCTGATAATGTTTTGATGTTTTCACAGTTATGAAAATATCATCTAAAGTTAATTTTTTAACTGCACTGTCATCTGTGATCGTCACGGGTTCCACGGGTAAGTCAGACACTTGCACATTTCCCGCGCGGGATTCTTGGAAGTTAAAAGGAACGCCACCTTGGTATACTAATAAGCTGCAGTATCCCACAGTTATCAGTACAGCCGCAGCCTTAAGCATCTTGTGCGGAGCCATGCCCCAGGCGGCTGGCGCCAACGCACCGATAAGTTTGCAAAATCCTGAACACCTTTTCACTCATCTGTTGTTTTTTTTATCGAAACACTATTGACAAACAGTGGTCAAACGCAACACTCGAGTCGACCGTACTTCGGCGCCAAAGAACGGTTATAAACTAAATAAAATGTAGCACAGGCAGCAAGCTTACGCCCGCGCCCGGCTGCCGCCCCCACCACCTGGTGTGAGCGAGAGGAGCGATAGCGTGTCTTCTTCTCTCCAAAGGGTCTACCTGCGCGTGCGCCTGCTCCTTCGTCATGCCCGCGGCGGCGACACCCTGTCAAGTGTTCACATAATAGTTATCTACAACATCGAGAAATCGGCCCGAGACGACCAATTTTATGCCCAATCATTTTTAAATTTCTCTTCTCTTGTACGATGAATTTTAAGCTTTTCACGGTATAACCGTTTCGCATTTGGTTTTATAAAATTGATGTTTGTGTTTTAATGCATTTTATTCTCTGCTTTCTAGAGATAGTAAAACATGTAGAATGGTATCAAGAGGGCTAGAGAACGCCGTTTCGCAGTGGGTGCCGGAAGATAGGCAGCATCGCTGAGGAAGGCCCGCGAAAAACTGGCGTGATGAAATCGAGACTTTCACGGGAGATTTGCCAGAGAAGGGAAAGATGCCTGGGTGGCTATGAGGCGGACGTGTGCCCAGCAAGCAGAAGGACAACACAGGTTAAAAAAATGAAGCATTTGGAAAAGATACTTTGGATTTTTTAATTTTTCCATTCACGGTAATAGTAATTTATCCTAATTTGCCAAAGCATCAGAACCTTCACGTACAAAATTTCACTACGTCATCGTCCTAATTTGTTTCCATCGGTGGACAATACTCCATTGTTGGGTAGATGGACGTTCACTGGTCGCAGCCACTCCTAAGTCCGTGGGTGGTAATGAAATTAAGAGCCAGTCATTGTTGCATTAAATTCCACTCAAATTAGATAATGAGAGAAGAAATTGGTTACCAACCGAGATTAATAGCGTGATTCTTTAGTCGGTCAGACATAGAAAATTGAAATTAATTAAATTTTTCATTGTGTTTTAATTTGACATTGAAGAATTTGAGATGAATGTTGAGTAGGTGTATAATTGTACAAGAGAAGATAATTTTAATCAGTTTGAATCATTTAGTAAGGCACATTTAACATAAGGTAAAGCAAAGTTAATAAAAAATTGGTAAGCACTTACCAGAAACTTTACGAAACTGCAAAAAAAAAAAAATCGAGAATAAAACGTAGCTCAAAATATTACAAAACTTTCACATTAAATTTAAGTTTTTATCTAAATTTTTTAACTGCTTTCGCATTCATAACTTAATTTTCCGTATTAAGTCGTTAAGTTTGTATGAAATGTTGTACTTTGCAATTATTTCTAATATAAATTGAAAATGGCTAAACCAGCAATGTTAATTGTTTTCCATTGTTCCAACAAAACATTCTCACTGCCATTCATTTTATTGAGGTCAAATGATAAAACAACAATGAAATAACGTTTCTTAGATTATAGATTTCTCACACTTTCAAATTAATTGTGGTAAGTTGTGAAGGTTTTCTCTAACAGTACAAATATTGGTTGTAGCATTTCTTTATAGGAGAAAAGTACTAAAAGCAATTTAGATATTAAATTTATTTAATAATTTCTATTGAATCTCAGAGAAAGATGGGCCCTCAAATATGTACAATAATATCAATTCTGAAATCTATTATATAATTTATCACAAAGTGTATTCACATTAAAGGGTTTTAAGCAAACCAAAACTGAATTGTAATATTTCTTATTTAAAATTTAGTAACCCGTTCTTAAATTAAATTTATTCCTAATTTATTTACAATAATACTATCATTGCCATATCCTATCAATGTCACAGGTTTGGCAATCATTGACAATGATCAGAGCAGAGTGACATTATCTATGACAAAATATTTTTGGCCAGGAATAAAACACGTATTGTAGCCTTTTATTGTTCACTGCGGTACAATTTACACTAATTTGTTACTTCGCTCAGTGATTTACCTTACGCAAAAATAGGGGTGTAAGTTTGACCACTGTGTGTGTGTGTCTCTGTCTATGGCACCGTAGTAGCTCTTAGCCGACGTCCGCACGGACGTAACAAAATCGCGGCGGGATTTTATCGCGCACTTGATTTTCAACGCTCTGCTTAGCGTCGAGAGTTGAAAATCCAAGTGTATTTTCAACGCGCTGGGACGAGAGTCCATCCCAGCGCGTTGGATTCTCAACGCTCGGCTTAAGACCGAGAGTTGAAAATCCAGTGCGCGATAAAATCCCGCCGCGATTTTATTACGTCCGTGCAAACGTCGGCTTAAACGGGTGAACCGATTTGAATAGGGTTTCTTAGGGCTCCGTACTACAAAAGGAAAAAACGGAACCCTTATAAGATCACTTCGTTGTCTGTCCATCAGTCTGTCAAAACCCTGTTTTCTCAGAAATGCGTGAAGGTATTAAGTTGAAATTAATACCAAATACGTACGTCTATGGTCTCTTATAGCTTTGAAAAAATCAACCTTCTTAGTCAACGCAAAAAAAAAAAATGCGGCCATTTATGCAACATATTTTGATACTCGCAAGTAAATCGAAACCTACAGGGTACTTCCCGTTGACCTAGAATCATGAAATTTGGCAGGAAGCAAGATGCACATGTAAAGGACAAGTCCAAAAATTGTTAACTAGTAGTTATAAAAAACAAAAAAAAAATTGCAATTAGAATCTTTACTTTTGCAGTTGGAGGATTGACCGTGACGTATATCGATGTACTCGTATGGGAGAACATATTTTTCAACGAAAAAATTTTGTTTGTTTTTGGGATAAATTCATCCCAACTACGGAACCCTTCATTGTGCGGGTTGGACACGCACTTGGCCGGTTTTTTTATTTGAAAGCAGGTTTTCTAGCGATGGTTCTTAGGCATGTTTTATCAAAATCGGTTCAGCCGTTTAAAGATTATCAGCTTTTTTCTAGTTGATGAATGGATTTGAGTATCTTCCACAGGTCTGATCGATTTGAAATTTGGTATTCTGTTACTTCAATGATACTAAAAGAACATAGTAACTTAGAACTGATGCTGTGGCTGTGGCATCACCTGAAATTTGCAGGGTACCCAACTCCCTCACCAACTTACAGCACAGGTATCAGTTTGGGCTCATTGGTATGGTGTCAATGAATAGGTTATAGATAGATGGTGAACAGGGTCTGTTGATGGAGTAGGAAAGAGAAATGAGGAAATGTTTGTGTCGGGGTTTTTTTTTAATTTATCTATTAAAATTGTACTTGGATATCAATCTATTTGTGTTTTACAACGGCTGCCCATAATGTTAATTCATCCCAACCCCCAAATAACCTCACATTCTTTGTAGCGAGGCGGCACGTTTAACCTAACCCCTAATAAATTACTAATAAATTCATAGTACAAGATTATTTATACAAATTAACCAATAAGTCATTTAAAACTAATAAATTCATGAATGCATGACTTCCTGACACATCAATTGACTAACATCTTTAAACAATATTTATTTACTTTATAACCTTACAGTATGATAAAATAAAAAGTACTTACCTAGTCTATTCAAACAATACACCATATTATCTTGAAGAAATAAGATTAAATCCAAACAAAGATCTCATAAATCAAGCATTGACGTCATTCAACAAAAATCGATTTCATTTATTAACCGTTTCCTGATCGGCTTAGAGGAATCCCAATTAAAAGTGGTTCGGCTAAGCTGATAGTTCTGGTATCTCGTTAATTAGTTACGACCAATTTACTTCAGAATAAAGCCATGAAATGTAAAAAGGTCGCGATGTGGGCGGGCCTGTTTTGTGTTGCAATGTCACCGATACAAGTTTTAGGGTAATTTGGTTGTACGGACAGTAGCTTTTTAGGTAAGTAAATTAAATAAAGCTGATTAGAATTTTCATTTCTGACACACGTACACATGGTCACAGCATTTTTTTTGTAGCTTTTGTTTTGATTATTAATTCGGGTCCTAAGGCTATACCCTGGGGAACACCGAACCTCATACCTCGTTTTTCTTCTATTCAAGTTCGCCAGTTTTTTTTTCTTGCGTGCGCTGTCCCTCTCCTGGGCAAAGGCTTCACTCCACTCCTTCCATCTTTCGCGAGACCGCGCGTCCTCCTTCCAGTTTGGATGGAACCTATCCAGTTCCCCCTGCCATCTCCTATGTGGACTGCCGCGACCCCCTTCTTACCATCTGACCTATTCTGTGCTATTTGTAGCACCAGATCTGTGCTATTTGTGCCTACAGTTTGTCTGCTATGCGGCAGACATGTCCTGCCTAGTCCCATTTCATGATTTGAGCAGCCTAATTTAGCAGAGTAAAATTTTAGATATTGAATTTTTATTTATAGGTATAGTAACTTGTTCATAAATAAGTACGCGCCCAGTATCTTCATCCATAATGTGGCTTTGTGGTTTTCAGTGGAGTAAATGCCGTCTTACCGCAGCAATTTTCAAAGAAAGATTTAAGTTGCAAGATAATTTATTTAGAAGGTATAGTAGATGCTACTGTTCATTGCCCTCGTGAATTCATCCTTATTCAATGAAAAACAAATAAGCAAAGGTTAGCAATTTTGACCTTTATTACATAACTACTGTAACAAAAAAAAAAGTACAAGGATTGAAAGTGTGGCGACCAATTCACAATATAATCGACAACCATCTCGAGGTTATTATAGGACATATCACACGTTGACGCCTGGTTTTTTATTTAAATATTATTCCAGACATGTGCAAAGCTCGTATCATTACCATAAAATGTAATTTTGAACGTTCACATACATCTGTTTTGACACACACAGTTTCTAGACTTGCTAGAAAAAGGAATATTTGTATGTGATCAGAATATTGTATTATTTCAAAGTTTGAATAGGACTTTTGAATATCGATATAATAGATATTATCAATATTCTTATCATTTTCTATTTTCGGTCGAACTTTTCTTTGTTCAGAATAAGCTCCACTAACTTTAAGGTACTTTAGTATGTGTAATTAAAAACTCTTATTTCGACAAAGCAAAACCAGTTATATCATACAAACATCAATTCTTGACTTTTGAACTTCCAGATCAATGGAAATCAACACTCAAACAATCATTCTAAAAAAGACCTTCATTTTCTGGAACACACACTTGTATTGGCACAAATTATCGGGCATTAAGGTTGCACTAGTCGACGGCTCGAACTCGTTGGTGGCGTGGCTAATATGTATGCTATTTAGTGAAGTTATTTATTTATTTAGTTTTATTTATTTAGTACTTGTTTATCTAGTTTTTATATATATATTTATTTAATGAAATAGACCATGATTTATAACGAAAACGAACGCGTAGAATTTCATAAACAGACCTTTGGGCGTTTATATATTATGGAAATCTACTAGATGTATATACTCAAAATAAAATTATTTATTAAATTATTTATTTTAAACATAACTGGCGAAATGTGGGTGTACCTGCTACAGGGACACCTCTGCCCAACCCTTCGGGGAAACAAGGCGTGATGTTATGTGTGTTGTTAAAATTATTTGAACTTTTCAATAAATTATTATAAATTTATTGAAAAGTTCAAATCTGAAAATAATAATACATAAGTTATTTATTTACGCCCAAAGATGAGTTAAAATTTATGTTGATTTATGGAAGTTTCGACGCTCATAACTTCCAAACCAATACTTTTATCCCAATTCTGATTTCATATAGGGCTAGAAAAATTTATTTAATTTGTAGATTTGAACGTACCCCGTCAAACAGACGAGTAATCACTATACTACGTTTGTATGGAAGAATGACCGACTAGCTTAGAGCATTTTAAATGCTCTAAGCCGACTAGTGTACCCTTAAGCAGTGAGAAAGCCCAGAGCCCATCACTAATTGCGGAAGCATGTTGTAATGAGCATCGCACACGCCAATGCCGACGCAGCGTGGGAACAATAATAAGCCCACTATTTTTATCGATAGCCCTCAATTGTGAAAGTATTTGAACAAAAGCGCTACTTGTGAGTTGTGCCCAATCCCGAACGGTGTCCATCACTAATTCTGTAATTGCTAATGGATATTATGTGCCGTTATTTCAAATTTCTGCAATTACGTCTCTAGATTGTGGTGCACTTTTTGGTGTTAGACACACATTTTTAAGTGGTGAAATTTTCTTCTGATTGCTGAGCATGAGGTCCTGGTTTCGATTCCCGGGTCGGGCAAAGTGTTTTTAGGTTTTTCCATCTGGAATTTCTCAGTAGCAGCCCAGAATCTGGATTTGTGTCTGGTTGATGGCAATAAGCTCACCCCCTATTACATGGGACTTAAACATAACTGGCGAAATGTGGGTGTACTTTAGGTGCTCCTCTGGGAATACGAGTTTTCGTCTTTTCCATATTTTTTAGGGTTCCGTACCTCAAAAGGAAAAACGAAACCCATAGAGGATAATTTTGCTGTCCGTCTGTCTGTCTGTCAAGACCCTTTTTCTCAGGAACGTGTGGAGGTATCAAGCTGAAGTTCAAATATTCAGGTCTACTGTTCCTTGGAGCTGTGAAAAAATCAAACTTCTAAGCCACCGCAATTAAAAGATACAGCCGTTTATGCTGCAAATTTTCGACACTCGCAAGAGAATCAAAACCTACAGGGTACTTCCCGTGAACTCAGAATCTTGAAATTTGGTACGAAGCAACGTCTTATAGCACAGATAAAGGAAACATTGCGAAAAGCATACATTTTGAGTTGCAATTGCTGAGAAGTATGACTCGGCAGTCATGAAGGCTTTCGTTCGGATTCTGGTCAGATAGCGTGCCAATCTATCCTGAACTCGAACGGGAGGTTTCATGACTGCTTACACCTTTTATGTACCTACCTTTTTGTAATTTATGTCTGTACTAACATAGCTTATAAGATAATTCATGTAACTAACAATTATGGACTTTGTCTGAATAAATAAATAAATAATAATAATAATAATAATTTTTTGTATTAATACAAAAAGCTCAATAATTTTTCCTTGGAATAAACAGTAAATAAATTCATAAACAATAAACCTATTTACAATGAAAAAACCAAAAAAAATACTATAATCAAAAATGACAGTGTCAAATACGGACTCCCATATAAATAAATTATGCAAGATATAGAAATTATGGAATGTTGACGAGATCAGCTACTCGCCGAGCACGCCTACCACCTCCGGACTCTTCGCTCAGCTCCGCCTCGCCGCCGCCGGTACACAGCCTCACTGTGAGCGCTGTGTCGACACCGGCCGCGGTAGTTGCGTCGAGCTCGAGCGACGAGTATTTTTCCCCGCCGACGTCGCCAACACCTGTACGTCGGCCGGGGAAAGGCCGGCCACCGAAGAGCTTGGGACTTAGGGGCCAACTGGCCCCGAGCCGGGTCCCCGCTGCCGGTGGTTGTGTGCAGCGCATGAGATGGACTCAGTCAATGAACGAGAACGTCATGCGCGCATATTACGGGTCTACAGAGGGAGGAACTAACCTCACTGCGTACCATGTTAGGATGCTGTCTCTGTTCCAGGAACTAGAGCCAGCCGTCAACGTCTCGGCCCAACGACTGTCGGATCAGGTGCGTGTCATCCAGCGCAATCATAGGCTGGACGATGCTGCACTTGATAGGCTGCGCTCAGAGGTACTGAGCAACCACATCGTCTCAACTCAGGCACAAACCGCGGCACAAGCGTCAAATATTGATGCAATCCCGCCGCGGTTCAATCATGGTGTTGAAGAGGAGGATGATAGGGTTGCCACAGTAAGTAGCCAGTGTAACGAACGATTGAGGAACGCACTGGAGGATGCGTTCCGCGAGTATAGGTACACTCCGACCGAACTTAGACCCCGATTACCACCCATGCACAAAAAAAATAGGGCGCTGGTGTGTGCCTTGGACTCACACCTTACGAATTTTTTCGAGAGCAGCGAGGATCTCATTGACACTCACTCGATCCTGTATTGCGCGGCTGTTGCGGCATGTCGTTTAGCTAACGTCAAGTTTCCAAACATCGACGGAGCTACTCGACCTAAACCAGCCGTACCAGCCTGGCAGCACAGAATCGAGCGACGTGTCGATGGGGCCAGGGTACTCATCGGCAAACTATACTGCTTCAGGGAGGGAAATACACGACCACGAGTGATGCGCTTTGTAAGGCGGGCATTCTCGGGGACTGGAATCAGTCCTCAAGAATACATGTCCCGTGTCACAGAGCGCATCGACTTCCTGAAGCAGAAAGTTTGTGCATGGGCGAGCCGTATTCGGCGGTATAAGCGGCGGGTTGACCGATACATGCAGAATCGCATGTTCCAGAGCGATGAGAGGTGGTTTTATAGAGCTTGGGAGCGACCTGAACAAAATGTGACGGACGTGCGCCACCCGGATGATGCCGCCACGAGTGCATTCTGGCGCAGCATCTGGTCAGTGCCCGTTTGTCACACTGAGGCTGGTTGGATGCAGGATGTCGAGCGAGTGTGTGAAACTATACCAGAAATGAATACTGTGCTAATCACACCATTAGACGTAGCCAGAGCAGTCCGTCCGTTACCGAACTGGAAATCACCGGGGCCGGACGGACTGCACAACTTTTGGTTAAAATGGCTGAGTAGTTCACACACTCGCCTGGCATCTCAATTCCAGTCAGCCCTAGAGTCTGGGTCGCTACCACAGTTTCTAACAACAGGCGTTACCCACCTGCTCCATAAGTCAGGTAGTCCCGCGGAACCCAAGAATTATAGACCAATCACATGTTTGTCGACGGTCTATAAACTTCTTACATCCATTTTGAGAGCGAAAATTAACACTCACATTGACAGTTATTCAATTATGTCAGCCTCCCAAAATGGATGTAGGAACGGGTCCCGTGGTACTAAGGAGCTTCTCCTCATCGACATGGCCATATGCCAACAGGTTCGTCGATCCCGCAAGGATCTGTCGACATGCTGGATAGACTATAAGAAGGCCTACGACTCGGTGCCACATACATGGCTCATGAGGGTGCTGGAGTTGTACAAGATAGATGCAACTCTGCGCGCCTTCCTGATGTCATGTATGGGGCAATGGAGGACGGTTCTTCGCTACCCAGGATGCCGACAGATCCAGGGGAATGACGAGCCTGTATGGATTAAACGGGGAATATTTCAGGGCGACAGTTTAAGTCCACTTTGGTTTTGCTTAGCCCTGAATCCTCTGAGCACACTGCTGGAGGATTCAGGCCTAGGCTATAGGTTGAGGAGAGGTGGTCAGGTCATATCTCACCTCCTCTACATGGATGACTTGAAACTCTTTGCCCCCAACAGATTGCAACTGATGGAGCTACTGAAGATAACTGAAACATTCAGTGGCGCCATCAGGATGGAATTTGGTGTGGACAAATGTGCAGTCATGCATGTAAAGCGAGGGGAGATTATGGAATCCGAGAGAACCCAACTTTCGGACTCCATACACCTCAGATCCCTCTCCTCAGCTGAAAGCTATAAGTATTTGGGTATGTCGGAAGCGTTAGGCATCAACGTTGCTGACATGAAGCTTCTTTGGTCGCCTGAAGAAGGTATTAATTAGTCTTCTTTCAGGCGGAAACAAGGTGCGCGCCTTCAACGGTTGGGTCATGCCGGTTTTGATGTACTCTTTCGGCATACTCAAATGGACTCAGACCGAACTGGATGCCCTGGACAGGAGGGTCCGTACACTCCTGACCGCAAACCGGATGCATCACCCACGTTCATCGGTGATGAGACTGTACATCCCGCGGAAGTGCGGGGGTCGAGGCTTTTTAAATGCAAAGACCCTCCATAACCGCGAGGTGTGCAGCCTCAGGGAATATTTTCTTAAAACCGATGTGGGTATGCACCGTGATGTGGTCGCAGTGGACAACGGGCTCACCCCGCTCTCCATGGCTAAAGAGAACTGGCGCAAACCTGTAATACTTACTACAGATGACCGCAAGGAAGTATGGCAAAGCAAGGCGCTTCACGGGCGCTTCTATCGGGCTCTTCATGAGCCCGGTGTAGATTTTCTAGCGTCCGTATCCTGGCTACGTTTCGGTGACCTTTTCGGGGAAACCGAAGGTTTCGTCTGTGCAATTATGGATGAAGTTATCTTGACGAATAACTACCGGAGACATATTATGAAGGATGGTACGGTTGACGTGTGTCGGGCATGCCATCGTCCGGGTGAGTCCATCAGACATATTATCTCCGGTTGTTCGCGTCTAGCTAACGGCGAATACCTGCACAGACATAACCAAGTGGCTAGGATTATTCACCAGCAACTTGCTTTGAAATATAAACTTGTGGACTCTGAGGTTCCGTATTACAAGTATGTGCCCGACCCAGTTCTCGAAAAGGACCATGTCACGTTGTACTGGGATCGGTCTATCATTACTGATAGGACTATTATAGCAAATAAGCCTGATATAGTAGTGATAGATCGATTAGCGCGCCGCGCAATGATAGTCGATGTTACCATTCCACATGACGAGAACCTCGTGAAAGCTGAGAAAGAGAAACAAATAAAATATCTCGACTTAGCACACGAGGTTGTTGACATGTGGAATGTGAGCTCGGCTATCATTGTGCCGATTGTCATAACGGCAAATGGCCTGATGGCCGAAAGCCTCGACCAACATCTCTCGAGGCTCTCGTTAGACGGCTGGATCAAACGCCTGATTCAGAAGGCAGTACTCCTCGATACGGCTCGCATTGTGAGGAGGTTCCTGTCCCTGCAGCCCTAACCACCGGTAGCTTGGACCCTGCTCCCGACACCGGCGGACCTCTATTTTTTTATATTTTTAAATGTTTTTTAGGGTTCCGTACCTCAAAAGGAAAAAACGGAACCCTTATAGAATTGAATTGAAAAAAAAAAGGTAAGTACTTTTAATGACAGCATAATTGAAGAAAAATCTCTCTGAGAATATGAATAGCTTGTAATTCAGTGACTGGACGTTTTGATGATGCAAATATCAACTATCAAATATCAACAATCAGAACGGATACATTATTCGGAATCAACGAATGCACGTCTTATATCCAATCTCAAAGAGTACATCACTTTCAAAATAAAGCAACACTGATTTTATCTGCAGCACATAAATTTCGAAAGTCTTGTACACACAGATGCTATCAACACATCAATTCCGCTTGTTTAACCTAGCTTTATGTCAAAACTTAACTATTATTTAGTATTGAACCGTGCTATGAAGTTCAGTGGAGCGTTTATATCTGATCTTGTAAGACATTATTATTTTTATGCTTGAACAAGCTTCAATTAATTGAATTATTCGATGGCAGTTTAACGAAGGGATTTAGTTAACAGGTGGGTTATAGTTTGAAAAAAAATATATGTAAGGACCTTTACTTGTTTTCCCAAGTAATTAGTAAGACAGTCTCCAGATTTTCAAGGGTAAGATGGCTGCGCTTGTTTAACCTTGGTGATAGATAAATGTGTTTCTGTTTTTTTTTTGTTTTGCTTGTCTCGCTGTCCTACTCCTGAGCAAAGGCCTCCCCTCACTCCTTCCACTTTTCGCGAACCTGCGCATTCTGTTTCCAGTTTTGACGAGCCCACCAGCTACAGCAGCCTATCCAGCTCGTCCCGCCATCTCTTACGTGGTCTGCCGCCGCGACCCCGCCTCACTGTCTCAGGGCACCCATGCTATTTGAGCCCAAAGTTTATCCAGCATGCGGCAGACGTGTCTTGCCCAGTCCCATTTAAGTTGGGCAGCCTTTTGAGCCACGTCAGCTATTTTTGTTTTGGAGCGCAGTATTGTGTTTCGAACACGATCCGTTAATTTAACGCCTAGTATACTGCGCTCCATTGCTCGTTGGCAGACCTTGATGGACTTCTGAATGTTAGTCAAATACCAAATCTCAATATTTCTTAATTAAACAAAATCACATTATAATTTCAGTTCATGTTCGTTGAAGTTTGTAATTGAAATTATGGGTTACTCCCGTTTGACAACGTTCCCGTTTGGCAACGCTACATACACATTGGTTATTTTTTTAGATATTACGTACCTGAGCACGCGTTAAAGTACAGTCAGAGTAAAAAAGTTCTAGTGTGCCGAATTTATTTAAGTAATATTTGTTATGTTCAGTTCTAATTTAATATTTACGACTTTTTGTAGTCACAAATAGTTATACACATTTGGAATGAATAAACAAAGTTTACCTATATTATATTCTAGTAACGTATGTTGTTGATTTTGCTTTGCTTAGTTTAAATAATTACTAGTCGTATTATATTATATTTTTATACAGGGTGGCAGGGGTAACCCTTAAATAAAAGTCTGCTGTTCCATACATTTTGACCGCTTAAGTAGGTATTGCACTTTTCTAATAAACAACACTTTTTTTTAAAATAACCGACGAAATATTTCAACGCAGGGGGGTTCAGAATCATGTACTGAATCCATGGTCTGAATCGATGCCACCCTGCATAATACAAAAAAAAATTACACTACAAAAATCTTAAATAGGTACATACTTTTTTCAAACAAATATTTACATTCCTTAAAAAGTACTGACTGTACCTGGTGCACACGATACATCGCTATAGATAAGTATATGTAGCATTGCCAAGCGGGAGTAACCCGAAATTATTACGTTGCTCCGTTTCTCTGAAAGTTGTTACGTTGGTAATCGCCGTTTATGCTTGGATTAAAAATGTATTAAGGTTAGGTTTTTGGGTCTTTTGAGAAATAATTACAGATAAGTTTGTTTAGGTTTTGTGTGATGAAAGTGAAACTTCTGGACTCGTTCCCCTAGAAGTCCTTACCATAACATAATTATCATTAGAAAACTATTTCTTATTTTCTTTGTGTTATCTTTCTTTTCTTACAATTGGTATAAACAGAGAGTGTTAAGGCTGTCATACATGTTAGGATCAATCTGAGTAGATGAATCTGCGCCAGATTCGGTGTAACCGGATGCTTGCCTATGCACGAAACAATGAAACTATATTTATTTGCTTCACTTCGGCCGTTATAGGCGCGTAGAGTTTGAAGCCGTTAGGGCTCCCACACAAAACTGCGAATTCGCATCGCATTGCAAAAATCTGTGAGCTCGCAGTGCGCACGGCCTAGGCCGAGCTCGCAGATTTTTGCAATGCGATGCGAATTCGCAGTTTTGTGTGGGAGAATACGTAGAGAAATTAGTTTTTTTTGACAGATTGAAATTCGAATCAAATTGCTTTTTGATTGATCTCTAGCCCTAGTTGTGGCAAAAATCTGTAGGTTGTGCGGCTGTAAGGGCTCCCACACAAAACTGCGAATTCACATCGCATTGCAAAAATCTGCAAGCTCGGCCTAGGCCGTGCGCACTGCGAGCTCACACATTTTTACAATGTGATGCGAATTCGCAGTTTTGTGTGGGAGCCCTTATAGCCGCACAACCTACAGATTTTTGCCACATCTAGGGCTAGAGATAGATCAAAAAGCAATTTGATTCGAATTTCAATCTGTCAAAAAAAACTCTAATTTCTCTACATATTTGACAAGTTTTAGACTTGAATTCGAACGATTTTGATGTACGAGAATTTACCTTCTCAAGGTAACTTAGAACTGACCATTGAGGTAGCCTTTACAGAAATCTTAAGCTGAATTTACCTTACGAAACTAGAGTTTCACGTGTAAATAGAATTATTATTTACGTCAAGCTTTAAGAGCCCATACTACCTCAGTTCAAATTCACTTTTTATCTCGCTCGCACCATACTACTCGCGGACTGAGTTAGAGCAAGACCGAGTGGAGGAGCTCGCGGCTCCAAGCTGCTAATAGTTTAGGTAATTTATTTTTACAGCGAAAATCATGGTAATAAAAAAATAAAAACAAAGTATTTGCGTTATAGTTGGTTCAGATGCTAAGTTTCTTGATCTAATTTGAAGTATTTTTTAAAAACCAGTGGTTTATTTTCGGTTTGGAGCTAAGTTTGGAATATTTTTTCTATAGAGAAAATTTTGTAGAATTGCATTTTCGTCAAACATAGTAGGTATGTACTTAACATTAATCCTCAAGATTAACATATATTTATTTCAAAATTAATGTTGCAGCATTTTCTATATAACGGAGGATCGTGTTAAGCAATTTGAGGTAGTATAGGACCTTAAGAATCTATAATGTATCACGCATATGGAGTTTTATTATGTCAGGCTAGATTATTTATTCCACTAGGGAATACTGTGTAATAATACTTTTTCTAGTCGTCATACTAGGCGATTACTTTTTGTTCGAGACAAAGCAATTTGTGGGATATGTGGACATTTGACGTTTGATGTAAAAAGTTTCAGAGATAGATGGACAATATTAACAAGACACCTATCCTTTTACGATATTCGATGGCCTATCATAAGTAGTACTTACATGCAGTGGCGTAGCGTGAGTCACTGTCGCCCGGGGCGGAGTCATAATTTGCCGCCCTTTTGACGTCATAAAAATAATTAAAAAATAAAATTAATTAATTAAGTACAGACGCCAGCACATCAAGCTACCCGAAACTGTCAAATTTTCCCAATCAACTTTGAACCTTAAACTTCAGCGATAAAGTTGAAAATCTATTAAATAAATTTGACAGATTGTAGTAGCTTGATGTGCTGGCGTCTGTACTTATAATAAAAAACAAACTAAAACTTAATTACTATTAAAACGGCAGCGCGGCAGTCGAAGAAGTTACTGGTACAAGTTCTTGGAAATCACGAGCGCGTCACGCATGGTGTGACAGTGTGCGTGCCCGCAGAAGCCTCGCACACCTTAACACCGTGCATGTACACGTCTAAACACAAACAAGGGCCGACCGCCAATCGTGATTTGCAACAATTGTTTTGGGCGGGAGGGACATAAGTGGTTAAAAGCTAACTTCTTGAAAAACCAATTGTTTGACTGACCGCCAGCGACGGCACCATTTTTTTTTTTTTGCCGCCCTGCCGCCCTTCTAATGGTGGCGCCCGGGGCGGTCCGCCCCTCCGCCCCCCCCTCGCTACGCCACTGCTTACATGGCATTGGCTAAAATGAAATAGAGGAGTAATATGTGAACTGTTTTTGGTTTTATGTATTTTATTTTCTCTTCAAATTTTACACCCGGTGTCTACATCTCTTTTTATCTACTTTCCTATCACAGGTATGCTGGAAGATATTTCTTTAGAAATAAGCAACACTTTATATTCATATTCATATCTTTATTTCATTCCATTCCATAATGTAGGTATAAAGGTGTCAGCTAAGGTACAATTACGGACCCTGTAGGGCACCGCAAAAAGCATAAAATCAATTCTTAAATAACAAAATAAATTAACAATTAACATTGTCGGATCTACATTTTTGCGATTTTTTTATTGTTTCAAATCTATGCGGGAACATTTTTATAATTTATTCTAAGACCTTTAATGCAATAAATTTAAAAATCGCAAAAATGTAGATCCGATAATGTTAATTGGTACAGTCGAGTAACAATCAAACAATTTTTAAATAATTATATTCTTAACCTTAATTGAGATCAGTTATAGGTTGTGGTACATAATAATTATTAGATAAGTCCAATTAAACATCATAACATATTAAAATATTTATCCATGTGTGTATGAATCTATTTATATGACTAACTGTGTATGGTGTCTGTTTGTGTTAAATATTTTTTTTTGTCGTGTATGTATTCGTTTATTGTGTAGTATGCTTTTTTAATTAATATTTGTTTGATCTTATTTATAAATGTCGTATCGCTGGTTTAACATCTTTTGTTGCATCTGGTAGTTTATTGAATATTTTTATGGACATTACGTAGGGGCTATTGGAATTAAGTTTCTTGCGCGAAGAGGGTAACATCAACATATTTTTATATCTGACAGATCGGTCTATAAGTTTATCGCCGCAGGTTGTGAAAAAGTTCATGTATTTTCTAACCTTTGAAAGTTAGTACATATTTTTCTGTTCTTCTTAGAAAAGTGTGTACATTCTATACGATTATTAAACGAGCAATATTTGTTTATATTAAATATATATATTTGTAATCACGTTCTAGAAAACGGCTCTAACGATTTCGATGAAAGTTGCAATATAGCGGTTTACGGGGGCGAAAATCGATCTAGCTAGGTCTCATACCTAGGAAAATTCATTTTCACCGTATTTTCACCCAAGCAGAGCTCGGTCGCCCAAAGTTTAAAACAAGATGGCTACCATAGAATATATATGGCAGCATGGAATTAGTATTTAGGTACTTTCCTATACATTAAATGATCATTCTCTATTTTCACCAGAGCAGAGCTCGATCGCCCAGGTACTATACAAATAAATAAAATTTGAAGGCCTTTTCAATTGAAATCCGAAAAATTTTTGCTACTATGATTATTTCGTTTAGGTTTACAGTGAAAGATAATGTCATCGTAACAGTTTAAAAACGTAAAAATAAGGTTATTTGTTCAGATCCACCCACACCACTAAGTTTAAAAGTACCATTCCATATTGATGGGTCAATTTCTCCGTAAAAGCTGACCATTATAGTATTATTTAGCTTTAAATTGCTCGTAAAAAACCTAATAAAGCTAAATTGCTGTAATGTCTATACATGACTAGACGAAACTTTGATCGCGTGACGACCACGCGGTGTAGAGAGTTTTTACTTTTGAACCTACGAATAATAAAAGTTTTGAACGTATTTATGAGCCTAGGTACGCACGGGCGAGCAGTGCTTGGAGAAACCAGTATGCGATAAAAAATCGCCCGTGTGTACGAAGGCTTAAATATTGTTTATTTTATAGGTATTTTGTTTAAAAGCTTTATCAAATGTTTGCTTTTCATCGTAATTAAAACTTTTGTTCGTAAATTTCCATCTAAATGGGCTATTGGAAAAATTTCTTGCTTTGCTATTTTCAGAGGAGAAAATTGCTGGTAAACATTTTGTTGATTGTGATCTTTTTCTTTCCCTGAACCTAAACGGCTTCTTTTCTTGTTTTGTTTTCTAAAAGCCGTAGTTAAAAATGTTGATTCAATTCTATCAAAGACGCGTCGACTGAAAAAAGAAATTCGATTCCTTCTCCAATCCCTGCTTCTTCGATATTTCTGATGCTATGTGTACTAGCATCAGAAATGGTGTTACCAATTGGGGTACCAGTATTAGTTAGTTCCCAATAGAAAAGTTTAGTCAGGGATCCCCAAACTATTTTGGACAAGTGACCCCTTTTCCAAAATGAACTGTTACCTCAGACCCCCATGGTCAAATTACCTACTTTTAAGATCAACCCCCTTATTCATAATGGTCCGCTAACTTAAAACAGCTACTACAGATTGTTATTTTTCATTCTGATTTCGTTTATGTCGACCCCAAGGGGTCGATATCGACCACTTTGGGAATCCCTGGTTTAGATCAATTATAGTTTCACTAATGCAATACAATGAGTTACAAATTAACTAAACACAATATGAAAGTAGTTTGTTCAGAATTGTTTACTGAATCGATTACTGCCATTTTTTATACAAGGTCGACGCGAAAACTGTAACCATGGATTCGTACATGATTCTGAAACTCACATCGCTGAAATTTTTAGTCGGTTATTTACAAAAAAAATCTGCTGTACCATACATTTTGACCGCGTAGATATTGCACTTTTCTATGAAACAGCTGTTTCTTTTTTAAATAACCTACTCTTTTAGGTTCTTATGCACCTATGAAGTATCACGAGACATTTCAAGTTAACGAACCGTTGAAATTTCAACGCAGTCGTTTTCAGAATCGTGTACTGAATCCATGGTAACAGTTTTCACGTCGATGCTGCCACCCTGTATAGGTACGTAATTTTTTATCCCAATAATACTTAAAACTATTTAAATTACTGTCACATTTCCGCCGTTCAGTCAAAACAAACCAAAACTGACAAAGTACCACTACGCTAGACCATTACACATACGAGTATGTGACTGTGGGCGCGCGTAGATTTGTAATGTGATTACAATTTTATCCTATAATCAGTTTAACTAATTTATTTAAAAATGTTTTATACATAATAATAAAATTCAGTGTATGTATTATGATTATAAGATAATAATCTAATTGGGGTGTTTGGTGATGTGCGTTAATTTCGGGACAAGTTGTAAATGATCGTTATTTTCACTGAGTTGATGTCAAAGTGAAATTATGATTAGTAAAACAGTGTTCACAGTTCCAGTTTAGTTTTACGGACTGCTGACTGCGGACTGCAGTTTAGATTTAACTAGAGACCGCCCCAGCTTGGCACGGTTTCTATGGTTTGACAAAATATCGAGATTCCTTTCTAGTATGTAAGTTTAATACACATTAACCTGCCAGAATAAATTATCTAAATTATGATGAGAACGTACGCTGCGTTTATAAGAACAATGCGTTCAAACAGACAGACACGAAAACCGATTTTTAACCGACTTCAAAAAAAGGAGGAGGTTCTCGGTTTTTATTTTATTTTTTATGTATGTTCCCCGATTATTCGAAGACGATTGGATCGATTTGAAAAAATATTTTTTTTGTTTGAAAGGGTATACTTTATATGTATAACCCTCTAAAAAGTGAAAAAAAAAAACTTTTTTACAAAAAATTCAACCGACTTCCAAACTACAACCGACTTCCGAAATTAAAGGAATTTTTGTTAAATTCCTTTAATTTCGGAAGTCGGTGTCAAAAAACTAAAATACTGATCCAAATACACCGACTTCCGAATATAAAGTTATTTTTCACTTTGTAGTTTGGAAGTCGGTTGTATTTTTCGTAAAAAAGTTTTATAATTGCAGTAAAAGATATAGATTATGTACATCTATTAGGCCGTATTGAACATAACTGGCAAATGCAAACCATCATTTAGCTGCTCAATCAATCAGGTACACAGTCACACATTGCCCCCTTTGTAAACATATCAGCCACAAGTCGATGACCCATTCACTCAATTGACTCTTTCAACTCACACGGTTCACGAGGAGCCGATACACTCATACACTCGTGTATCTGTTTGTAAGTGAGTGTGTTTGATCGTTGGATGCACTTAAACGAGCATTAATAGTGGTATGTCCATCTTATGATCATGTGTACAGGTGCTACTGTTTAAGAGGTCGATAAAGACCTCGCTATACGTGTATATCTTCCATGTTTATATCAATCTCTTAAGATGAAGTTTGTGATGTGTCATTAGGTGGAGAAGAGGTGTCTTATTTGTTTTGATCTTGATAGAACGCTTAATTTTTTAGGTATGAGCGTTGATTGATTTTTTTCCCACCAGAAAAGACCTTTAGCAGCAAATGCCCTTTACTTACAGATTTATATCTAATTCTTGTGCTTATTCATTTTTGCTAAATTTTGATTAGAGAAGTACTCTAAGACTCTGATAAAATAAGGACATAGACGACTTGAAATCTCCCTCTCTCTTTCTCTCCACTTTTCCAGGTATTATGCAGTCTACCAGCGGAATCTGAAATACTTACCCGTGAGCACCATGTATCTACCACATAATTAAATTATCTGTCGTTGTTTCATTTTTAATTCTTTTAAACTATTGTGTGGTATAGTAATTTTATTCTAGGTGCATCGTCTTCACATGTAATTATTTAACTAATGTACGTACCTATACAAAATATTGTAAAACATTTTTAAAGAGTAACGGTGGAGTTTCTTGCCCATTCTTCTCCATACGAAAACTACCGTTTGGAAGGGGCGACTAGAATCAATTTTATTATTTTGTAAATTATGACGTTCAAAAGTGTCATACATGGGCCTATTTGAAATAAATGATTTGACTTTGACTTTACCATATTTCATGCGCGTTCACGTTAGCAGCTACAAACGGAAAACCTCAATCTTACGTGTACTATCCAAACAGTGTCTCCAAAACAACATTGTGGGAAAACATTTTCGTATCGGATGTCGTACATTAACGCATTATAACGATACATTACACGCCACTTATCCGCACTTGCGGCAATGGACAGATTGGTGACGTCCGGCCCGATCCGACCCGTCCCAACCATTATCCAATTTATACGAATTTGCAGCGAGTGACGGTGATCTGTTTATTGTAGATGCAATAACGCTTAGTGCTTTGCTGATTGAGTTATAAAAGATACGATTTAGTGAGGAGGATTGGATGAATTTGCATATAAAAGCTTAAGACGGAGACTGACTTGCAACGTTTGTTTGTAATGTGTCATTCGAGGCAAGCTTGGTTACAAAACGGCGATACACGAGACGCGGCTAAGCCGTATGAAAGTTATAATTTCAGTGTTATATTGAAATTATAACACTGAATTTGATGTTGTAACCGTTGGAAAAGTTTCCAAATACTTTTTTTTACATCTAAAACTAAATATTCGATGTTACGATATTAATTATTGCATTTCATAATCAATATTTTAGTTTCCTAGTTAGCCACATTTCTTAATTCTATACAGTAATATTGCCAAATTAATCAAAATAGGTAGAAATGTCAACTTTTAATATAAACCCTCTTATGTAATTATCCCGCCGGTCCTCATGCTCAGCAATCACACTTGTGACCACAAGACGAACGAATCAGTTATTTCGATCCATTGAACTATAAATTAAAATGATCTCAGAATTTATTAATCCGAGAGCCCTGTTTCCAAGCACATAAAATCCCTGATTGACAGTTCTCGAATAATAAATACCCCATATTTTAATTACCACAGCCTACATTAGGTATAAGTTACCGCGCTATAATCGCATTAAAAAGAAATGTTTCGTTACACTTTATAAGAAGTACGTTCCATTAAACTGGTTTGGACCTTACTAAGAGGATTTGGATTTAAATGACGCTAGTCCGACAGTTGCTGTGACATGATATTGTTGGGATTTAATTTACTGATGTTAATTTGATTATTTCGATAGAGGTAATGTATGTAGACGACGTCTTTTTTTGGTTTTTTACTATCTACGCCGGAGATGTGAATACCTATTGAAGTTGGTTTATGAAGCAATCATCGTATCAAAAGGTACTACTTTTTCATTCATTTATACATTTATTTTGTTGTTAACCTTGTAAACACTTTTTTTTTTTTTTGGGTGGGAAATTATCATATAACTTCTCCCGCTCTAGGTGGAGCGGGAGGGCGTGTTAGACTCTTACTAACTAAAACCCACCCGTGTTCTTTCAGTTGCCATGTTGCCGGGGGGCCACGATTTCCCTTTCGGCCCGTATTCGCAGCCCCGGCAGGCATTGGCCCTGGCGGACCCTGTCAATTCTGCTGACATCTCTTTGAGGCGCGCGTGGAACACAACGCGCCGTCGACCCGGGCTTGATCCTTATCGGACGGCGAGCTACCCATTGCTCACCGTCCGCAAGCCCGCGCCTACGGTGGCCGGAAATCTGCCTGTGATTTCCGACGCCCAGGGCGTCTCCTCCTGCGGCGGTTAGGGGCGCGAGGGCGCGAAATTTGCCTCTCCCTCACGCGTTCCGCCTCCTCCTTCGCGAGCATTACTGCTTCGCAGAAGGAGGTGACGGCCTCCCATTTCCTCTCGCTCCGTACCATGGCCCAAATCAGGGCCAGACGCGAGAGATCACCGCCGCCGATCGCCTCCACGAGGACACCCTGTAAACCCTAAAGAACCTTTTTGTATAGGAAATATGTATATTCTGTATATCTATTACAATCATCTGCCTAGCCTTTTGCAAAACATGTTGGGGTCGGCTTCCAGTCTAACCGAATGCAGCTGAATACCAGTATTTTGTATGGAGCGACTGCCTATCTGACCTCCTCAACGCAGTTATATCAGTTATCTAATATAATTACGACAATATGTTCGTGAACGGGTGCCGTCGGTTGAGACTGGTCAATTGGTCATCTCATAACTGCCAGGGCTTATTTTTAATCTGATATTTTGAATTGTTTCTTTATTTTTATTTTTTTACATAGTTCTCACATAGAGACGTAACAAGAATGATGTACCCAGAATTTTGAAACATCTTCATTTATAAAGATTTTCCTTGGAGTTTCTTGCCCGTTCTTCACCATAGAGATCTACATTTTGGAATGGGCAGTTGCCCATTCCAAAAGCTTCAACTTTCTGACTAATTGACCGACTCTTTGACAATTCAAAATTACCTGTAATGATTTAATTGAAATAAATGTTTTAAGTTTGAGTTTGAATACTTTTCAGCATTTTACTCTTAACCAATAATTTTCAAAAACACTACACCTTTTATACAGCTTGTTACAAAGGCCCTGTCCGATCCGTGAGGGTGTTGTTAAGAATCATACTGAGAGTCTATTTATGTGGTGATTCTCTGGAAAAAATAAAATTAGAAATTTGCCGTTTGTTTTTTCAATGGGGAATTTTACCGGGTTTATTACATGGGGCGCTATAAGTCATAACTTATGATCCCTAAAATTTATTTAAATTATATTATTTAAAATTTATATATTTTTATAAATTGTTTATGGAATTAGGATAATTTTGGTACTAAAATCGTGAATTTTAAATAGCAATAACTTTTTTAATTTCAATAATAATAAGTTTATTTTTTTTATTTTTTTGTAATTTCATTGCAGTACCTATGTGCCCTTTTCGGATCAGACAGGGTTTTTGTAACATATTGTATTAACAAAGCAAAACTATTAATTTATTAGCTGTTGACATTTGCATCACTAGCAGTCGGATTTTTGAGGATCAGACAGGCTGAAGCTTCTCGTCTCCTGATAAACCATTTTGAACATCCCTTTAATATTAACCACCTTTCAAACACTCACAAGTATATTGTAGATAATAATTTACCCTCAACAAGTTTTTTTAATAATTTTATGTGTATCCAATGGTGTATTCTTTTTAAAATTTTATATTTCTTCGTAAATGTCAAATAGGCCAAAATGTCAAAATCACAAATGCAAAAGTTGAAAAGTCCACAGATTATGTACCTATGAAAGGAAGATTGACTTCGGACACATTTCAATCGGATACATTTCACGACTTATTCATATTCTATCTCGTCCAATTGTTACCGTAATATTTTATTTGTGTGAACTTCGTTTTTATCTTATTATTATTACTATTTTAATCCGAATGACAGTTACACTCGTTTATTGTTATGTTTCGCTTGTGCTTTCATCTTATAACGTTTAAGTTTTTAAAATGTTTAGTATTAGATGATGTTGTGAGCTGGCGGGTGGTGCAGAGTTGCAGACGTCGTACCAGTCATTCGTGTAGTGTTTTTAGCATTGTATATAATTATATATTTATAGATATTAATTTTATTTTACATATTTATGACATCTGATAACGATTCATTTTATTCTGCCTACGAATCTAGTGCCTCTTCCAGCGATGAAACTTTCACTTCTCTCACAGACACCTTAGGTGTTCTTTTACGCCAAAATTTCAGCCAAAATTCTTGCCGGCTATTTAACGTATGTCACCTCAATGCTCAGAGCATTCCTAGTCACTACAATGAACTATACGACACATTTTCCGACAACAACGTTCACGCCATCCTGATTTCCGAGACTTGGCTCAAACCTGACCTGCTTTCAACCACTTACCCGCTCCCCGGTTTCGTTCTTCTTCGGAATGATCGGATCGGTAGGAGGGGGGGTGGTGTAGCCATCTATCTTCGTGATGATTTCCCATATAATATTTTAGCTTCTTCTTCTTCCAATGAATCCGCAGAGTTTCTTTTCGTCGAGGTTTGTGTCAAAGGAGTTAAAGCCGTCCTTGGCGTCGTCTATTGCCCCCCTTCCATTGATTACTTCACTGAATTCGAATCGGTACTCGAATCTTTGGGTACGGAGTATGCACATCACATTGTTATGGGGGATTTTAATACCAACCTCCTCGCCCTCAACTCCCCTCGGTCCCTTAAACTCCTGCATTTAGTCGAATCAGCAAGTCTGCATGTTTTGCCTCTTCAACCCACTCATCACAATATAGTCAGTGACGATACTTGGCTTGACCTGATCTTGACCTCTAACCCTTCCCTAGTTTCCTCACATGGTCAACACGATGCTCCAGGTTTTTCCCATCACGACCTTATTTTCGTATCCTATGTCCTTAAACCCCCTAAACCTAAACCAACGTTTCAGTACAGGCGTGCCTTTGCGCGTATGAATGGTGAGAAGCTTCAACAAGATGCCTCCAATATTGACTGGTCACCTCTGGAAGCAGCTGCTTCAGTTGAGGAAAAGGTCATATTGTTCAACGATGTTGTGGTCAAGCTATATGACGCCCATGCCCCTATCAAGAAAATCAAATTAAAGCGTCCGCCTGCGCCTTGGATGAACAGGGGAGTTCGGATGGCAATGCGACGGAGGGATCGTGCGTTTCGGAAGTTTAAAAAGGATCGCTCGGATGACAATTGGGCCTTGTTTAAGGCTGCTAGGAATCGTTGTAACCTGATGATACGCAACGCTAAACGCCGCCACATCCTAAATAATATCACTTCTTCTTCTCCTGCCGATATTTGGAAGTTCCTTGGAACTCTGGGCATCGGCAAATCGCGACATTCGGACCTTCCTAGCACAATTGGTTTGGACGATCTAAATCGCCATTTCTCTACTGTTCCCACTCTAGATAGTCTAACCAAATGTCAAACCCTCGACTACCTTGCTGGTCTGACGCGTCCCAATATTAACCCCTTTGTTTTCACCCCAGTCGACCCGGGAGAGATCAAAAAGATAATCCTTTCCATTAAATCCAAAGCAGTGGGCTGTGATAATATCAGCCGCCATATGATCGTGGCGGCTCTTGATCAACTCCTTCCTGCAATCTCCCACATCATAAACTTTTCCCTTTACACTGGTGTTTTCCCTTCCCTGTGGCGTAAAGCCCTTGTGCGGCCCTTGCCTAAGATACCCAATCCCTCTCTTCCTAGTCACTTTCGCCCAATATCCATCCTTCCCTTTCTATCTAAGGTGCTCGAGGCCTGTGTTCATAAACAATTCTCCCACTTTATTCACCGCAACTCCCTCATCAGTCCATTTCAATCCGGTTTCAGGCCTGGACACAGTACCGTTTCAGCTCTCCTTAAAGTGACTGACGATATAAGGCGGGGAATGGAAGACACTAAAGTTACTGTCTTAGTGTTAATTGACTTCTCCAATGCTTTTAATACCGTCAGTCACGAAGTCCTTTTATCCATCCTTTCCTATCTTATGGTCTCTCGGGACGTATTGGAATGGTTTTCCTCTTATCTTCAGGGGCGTCAGCAGTCTGTTCGTGCTGGAGACTCTTCGTCGGGTTGGTGTGATCTTGCAGCTGGCGTCCCTCAAGGCGGTATACTATCTCCTCTTTTGTTCTCCATTTTTATTAATCTCATTACCACTGAACTTCGCACTGCGTATCATCTTTATGCTGACGATTTGCAGCTTTACTGCCAGGCTAGTGTGGATAACATATCCGATGCGGCTGAGGAGCTAAACCGGGATTTAGGTGTGGTCAAAAGCTGGTCTGATCGTTTTGGGTTGGCGGTTAATCCTACCAAATGTCAGGCTATCATTGTAGGGAGCACTCATAGTATGCGGAAGCTGAATGGCTTAACTGTGCCACCTGTAATGTTTGACAACTCAGTCATCCCGTTTAGCTCCGATGTTAAGGACCTCGGCCTGCATGTGGACACATGTCTTGACTGGCGTAAGCAGGTCACGACTGTAAGTAAAAAAGTCACCGGAACGCTGCGGTCGCTTTATCGGTTGAAAAACCTTCTCCCATCACACATTAAGGCAATGCTTGTACAGTCCCTAATCTTTCCCATAATAGACTATGGTGATGTGTGTTACTATGACCTGAATGCAGATCTCCTCAATAAACTTGACCGCCTTCTAAATAACTGTATTCGATTCGTCTTCAATCTTCGTAAGTATGATCATGTGTCTGCGCATCGATTGCTTTTAAAATGGTTACCCATACGTCAGCGTAGAGAGTTGAGAGCTCTGTCTATGTTGTATTCTATACTCGACAAACCCACTTCTCCTTCTTACCTCACTTCCCATGTTCAATACCTATGCTCTGCCCATAATAAAAATCTTCGTTCTACCAACAATCGTCTTCTACGTTGTCCTTCTCACCGCTCCGGTTTTATTCACTCTTCTTTCTTTGTCCAGGCGGTATTTCTTTGGAATGCGCTCCCTCTGAACATCAGGATGGCAACCAGTCGGTTATCTTTCAAAGTGAAAGCACGTGAACATATTCGTGAAAAGTTGGCAGAATCTTTGCAGCGCTGATTTGCTGGATTTGTTTTCTCCTCTACCTATCGTTATTTCTCATGACAAAGTTTATTGGTTTATATGTATGTATTTATGTATCTATGTATTAGTATGTATTCATTTTCAAGTTATCTGTCATTTATGTTGCACCTGCCATGTTTTGTCTCTGCATCACCCTAAGGTTGACTGGTAGAAAATGCCTCAGGCATTAAGTCCGCCTTTGTACAGTATTTTTTTACTTGTGCATAAAGTTTTAATAAATAAATAAATAAATAAATATAGTTAAAAAAAACTTTTTACAAAAAAAAAAGACAACCGACTTTTTTATTTTATTTTTCACTTTTTAGTGTTGTGGTACCTACCCCACACAAATTCGAATACCACTACCTGCTATGTAAATAACAGTGACAGGAAGTTATGATATCATTCACATACTAAGTGGGAAAAAATACGTATTATTGAAGCTAACTCAAAAACTACCCAAGCAAAGTTAATAAAATTTATATGGGACCACCTCTGAAGTATGATCTACTAAACAAAAAAAGAATAATCAAAATCAATTCATAATTGGCAGAATAATCGCGTAACTAACATACAAAAAAAAAAAAACTTACAGTCGAATTGAGAACCTCCTCCTTTTGGAAGTCGGTTAAAAAGGTAGTGCGGTGACCTTATTATACTTACAGACCACCGCCACTTAAAGTCTGTAGAACTCACAACACTAATAAACTAAAGGAATACTTCTGGTCGCATATTAATCGCAAACAAAGTGAAAGGTGACACTACAACCGAATACCTGCTGAGTCTAAATGTCCCAGGCCGGACCAATTAGAGGTGCGCCCAGTAGGGAGTCCCTCTTGTTTTAGACCATAGATAGGTACGTAGAGAAACGACGTATAATTTAATTCGATGATTTAGACAAAGGTTGGGACATATTTTGGGTGCAGTGTGGGTGGGTCCTAAGATATTATCGTGGGTAGTATGTTGAAACTAATTGTTAAGCATTGAGTTATGGGTTATTAAAGCTTGTACCAATAGGAGATTATTGTAATAAATTTTGATATATTGCTATTGATATTTAAGTAGGTATTTAAATTAGAGCTTTACTTTAAGTAGTACCAATGTCCCTAGTAATTTTAATTATTTTTCCATAAACATCTCACGTGTCGTAATATTTTTGTTCATTATTTATATTCATCTAGTCGATTGAAATCGGTGGCTACTTTATTGTAAAAGGTGTCTCTATTTACTGTGTAAATTTAAGAAATCAATCCGGATAAGTTTTGGAACTATTTTATTGTGTCTAAAATTATAAGTATTCCTACTTAATATAAATGAATGACAAAAACTCTTGGTGTTTCATATTATTTTGCTTATCCCTGAAATATTGTAAACATGTAGTGTTATTGTGGGGTAGCGAGTTTAAGATTCATTTGGGGATTAGTATCTATTTTAAGGTTAAATAATTATATTCGAAATTAAATTAGTTATTTTAGAGCATAGATAGTTTTTATTTTAAAAACCGTGCCAGATTCTGGGTAAATTACCCAGAATCTAACCCCTGCCCGGCTTAATTTTAGATCGTTATTAATTACTTATTATTATTTAATAGACTTGTCTTTATTTTAATAAATTAAACCTAACCTTTAATTAAGAGAATTTATTATTTAATGTCAAAGGTGAACCAACCCTTCGGAGGAAACAGTCATATAATATTTATTTTAACTTTAGAAGATAAAATTACATTATATTATAATTATGTTTCTCGGAATATCTATGTATCTGTGTATATTGTCTTGTTTGATAATAGCACAGATTAATAATAATAGGTAGAACCTTATACCTTTAAAGCCTCAATTGAAATACTGGCGTTACAACATAATTTTCGATAGAAAGTTTCGTGAAATCCCCAAAACAAAAGACTTAAAAGCTTTTGTCGTTTAGTCGGTAAATCCCCGAATACGTTCGACTTTTAAAATCCAGGCATTATTTTCTTCCGAGGGCCTAAGCGAGATTTATAAAGAAAAAGTAAAGGAAACTAAATTATGCAGCCTAAAAAGAATTACTGCTTTACTTTTGAAAGGCTTTGTGCTTTGGTTTATGATAAAAATATTGAATAAGTAACTTTAACCCACTACCTAGTAGTGTCTAGAAGTAATCTGTGGTAGTAATAAACAGCTAGGTTTTTAATCAATTATTAACAAATAAAAACAGTAGCACAATAGATATGTGTAATATATTTTATTTATTCAATTTCATTTAAAATAATAATATTTATTACATTTATTCGTAATGTTGGGTGACACCACTTTCCGGCTCGCTACAAGTCTGCGTCTGGGTGCTCCTTGCGGGGCTCCACATTGCTGTCAGTGCGGTGAAGCTGTCGACTGCCTCGCGCACCGTGGCCTTTCCTGCAGCAAGAGCGCTGGTCGGTTGGCACGGCACGCAAGCATTAATGACATCCTTTTAAAGCACATCCGAAAACACGAAATAAGTGACACCTGTCTAGTTCTAGTTGGGATGGTCGTTGCGACAACGAACCGTTTACAAAGACCGTTTTGTGATAATGAAACCGATTTACGTCCTGAGTTCAACTTCAAACAGTCTTCATTGCACAAACCAGTCTTTGAATTAACTGGTGCGATATTTACATCTAAGAAAATACAGTTGGGTACAATGATTCAACTATCTATTACACTCGTAAAATAGTCCTTCCAATAAAAAGTGAACTCTTAAAAAGTGAACTCTTTGAAATGAAATACAGTCAGTGATGTGACCAGTTGTCAATGCTGTCGTTCGTGATGCGAAAAAACCATTTCATACATTTCAAATCGTTGATAGTTTTAAGAAACTGTGCTCGACGAAAACGGAATTCTATTCCATGTTAGATAAGTTTCGTCCTTTAACCGTTTTCTGCAACCGTTTTCGTCGTCGGGAAAACGGTTTCGGTCGCCAAAAATTCGAGAATGACCCAAATTGTCAATGTCAGTCTGCCAGTGCAGAATATGTACTGCCAGTGACATAGACAAAAAAATTAAACTGATAATATGACTAATTTTTAGATCATATCTCAACTTATTACGCTTGGGCCCAACATTTTCCATCTCCTTTCATTGTTATTTCCGAAGCTTTTTTGACTGGTATTATATTAATCCTTATCCAATAAAATATGTTATTTAAATTGGGTATTTAATTTAGATTAAAAATGCCTTGTTATCATATCATTTAAATTAATACTTTAAAGATATCACAGTTTCAAAATTACGCATAGCAACGCGGGCGCAGCGGTAGAAGTCAATAACCTTTTCCTCGGTTATTAGGTATAAAATCTCGGTAGTACGTTCCCGTGGGATATTTTCCGACATCCACGCGGGTGAAGCCACGGGCAAAAGCTAATAATAAATAAATAAGTTCTATCAATAATTAAAAAAAACATTGTTTTAAGAGGTACCAATATTATGCCGTCGGTACACACTCATTTTTTTTTTGCGTTTTGCTTATCGATTTGACGACGTTGTATCTGGTATTATTATTATTCGGGCCTAGTTGACTCGAGTCGAGTTGTCACTGACCCCAAAAATCAAGGCAAAAAACTATATTAACAATTTTTAAACTCTCAAAACATTCTCTACACACAGTTTTCGAAGTAATCAGTCCCCTATTCAGCCAGTAATAAAACCTCGGCCATCTTTTGCTTTCCAATTTCAAATCGTTCAACAATTCCTTTATTTTGACGAGTCGTTAGTGTTTTTGTTAGAAGCCGGTCACAGGACGAATGGCTGAAATTCTAGGAGCGGGTGCCCGCCCCGCCCACATGCCGGATTCCTGGCACCTTTGGAATCTGGACGACAAGCTATGCTTATTGGCTCCTTTTAGTTCCCATGCTCGTTAGGTGAAATACCAAAGAGTTTTGGATAAATAAATAAGTAAACATACTTTTAGCTACCCGGTTTTTTTGGAGGGCAGCTAAATACTAAGGTACAGTCCAGCCGTCGAGGGAATGCTTTCCTCACACCTGTCACTTGGACAATTTCTTGGAGTAATAAAGATCTAATTCGTAAAGCACATATTTTACGAAACTGACAGGTGTCAAGAACTCATTCTCTCTACGGCCGGACTGTACTTAGTGGCAATGAAATTATAATATTACCAAGAAGAGTAAAGGTACCATTCCGAAACCAACCGCCGATCGCAGGAGGCAACTGCAGGCGACGTGTCGCGGCGTCATGTCGCGGCAACACGTCACGGTGTCATGTCGCTGCAGTCATGATTCCGAACCCAACAACAGGCGGCAACTGCCCGTATTCCAGTCGCTAGATAGAAGATGTAAAAACGTAACTATCGCTCGAGCGTTGGCTGCAGTCGGGCTGCACGTGTCGCCTGTCACTCGCCCGTAGCTGCCAACGACGTGTCGCTAGCTACGGAAGGTATTTCAGAGAAATTCGTGTCGCGGCAACACGTCGCCTGCAGTTGCCTCCTGCGGTCGGGTACGGAATGGTACCTTTAATTCGTATCGCATTCGCATCATAATAATTACGTTAATTTATAATAATTAAAATTGACATTATTGTGTAAACTGTGGTTGCCTATAATTGAAGGTGCATGCTGTGTATGTTTTTATGTGAAGTACCTATTTAACCATTTTTTTTATCATAGGTATACAAGTAAATTGTATGACACATCAAATATAAAAATAAAATGATCAATCTGCAGTGGTTTAGGCTGTGTGTTCTCTGCCCATCAGTGAACTAATTAACTTAATAAGGTATATATTTATTCAAGTAGAAGATTGTTTTTATAAGTAGGGGAGAGTGGTACAAAATGATCCCTCGGGGTGAAACGATTATCTACTGTTTTTAAACAAAATAAAATAAATTGTGTTGTTCGATATTAAGGTAAGCAATAATTCAATATGATGTTGTTTAAGTTTAAGTAATTATAATGTAATAGGAGTGTTTGCGTTAGTTTCCAATGTTATATAACAACATAATCAGCAATGATAGATTGTTGTAAATTAATACCATGAGGTTATGATTTGATGTTTTTTATTACCCCAACCCCAGGGATCATATTAGACATTCGGTTGTACAAAATGATCATTTACTATGCCTTAACAAAAATGTAGTAAGTATACAACGTGTAACGTTAAATGCGCAAAACCTGAAAATTGTTTGATCAGAATAACGAGCAGAATCAATTGCCAAATTGTCAAATTGAAAAAGCCATCACATGCGCAAACCCGCCAAAATAGCTAAAAACACAAATTGTTGTTGACCAATTTTAATTTCCTCATACGCGGGATAATAATACTTTTATTTCAATGCAAATACGAATCTTACGAACTAAAACAGCACATAAAACCTTAACAATTTTTTTAATGATTTTTTTCTCTCTAAAATAGGTCAATTGAATTCAAAATCAGTTGGGGTGTCTAAGGTTTTGCGCATTTAACGTTACAAGTTGTATAGATTTTGTTAATAGAATTGTATTCTACTTGCTAGGTTTCAATTTATTAATACGTAATTGTTGGATATTGTACTGGCAACACCCAAAGATTTGATATATCAAAATGGGGGAATAACAACGTTCTGGGTCAGGGCGCTCGTGATGGGTAAGACGTGCTTAGTGGCTGTGTCGGTAAAAAGATAGATTGGCATAGTATTGGTTGGAGATCTACTGTAAATTAAGGTAACCTATTAGTTTTACGGTAAATATTAGAATACTGATTGAATTGTGATATGATGTGGGGAATAGGAGATGTGATGTTATGGTGTAGAATATTGAATTTGATGTTGGAAAAGAAATATAAATGACTGACAAAATATCTTGGTGTTTCATACTATTTTCCTTATCCTTGAAATATTGTAAATATGTAGTTTATTAAACAGTTTTAGATTATGATATTGGGGTAACGACTTTAATATTCATTTGGGGATTGGTATCTATTTTGAGGTTAAATAATTATATTCGGAATTAAATTGGTTATTTTAGAGTAAAAAGGTTCTTATTATATACTCTTACTAAATTATAGGCCAATATACTACTAGCCAACATTAATAATAATATATACATTTTTTTAAACTTATTTTGCTTACAAGCACCAATGAATAATAAATACAATTATAAATATGATTTTAACTCAAATAATAAACAATAATATTAATTATAATGAAATGTCTAAATGTAATAATAAACCATTATGTGTTAATATAAAATAATATGCTTAAATTATTCTATGTATTTATGGTAGAATAAAGGCTTTTTTATTTTTATTTTTATACTACTAGCCATACAGAAACTTATCAATTTCACAAATTACATTGTCTAGGTACTTTTATATATGTTTTCCCTTAGGGGGATCAATTTGTACCACTCACCCCTATCTACGAGAGTCCTTCTCGCCTGAAACTACAAAGAACATTTACCTCATCTTAGAAAAACAGCCTTGAACATAAACATCAGATCAAAACTTACTCGTTGAACAGGAAAGCTTTCAAAACTTTTTAACAAAAACACGATTATTACCTCAACACGGAATCAAAACAGTCGAACGAACAAATCCAATTACAGCTCCACTGAACCTATTGTATTTGTAGTTACTCAAGTTCATTCAGTTATACGTAAATATTTTGTTTTTGAATAGAAATATTCAATAGTTCAATCGTTCATTGAATATTTTCTCTTGTTACTGTAACGAACGACTGAGCTATTCTGATTCGTCACAGTAAATAGTTCGAGCTGTTGTTCATTATGAAATATTTGCTTACCTTTGATTGGTTTATATTTGGTTTGATTTCTGTGTTGATTTTATTATGTTTGAGGTTATCTATCTGTTCATTCCAGTGTTTTTAGTTGGTATGTAATTGGTAAGGGTACCTAAAACGCTGAAAATAAACTCTGACGGCATGGTTGCAGTTGCAGCAGTGGTTGAGGAATTAGCAGTCCCGGGTAAATTCCGACACGGAAAATATACCTGCAAATAAAAACAACACAAATATAAGAACTGATTACAAATACAACTATGTTCTTCATGTCCCTCGGCAAACCTCGTGTTTCGTCAGTCGTCGGATTTCTATCCATACGCTTAACTTAAAGTTTCTATCTGTCGCCCTTTGCACTTGGTGCAGACCGGACGCTCTCAATCGACTTGGAACTATATAGAGTTGTAAATACTCATTTAATTGAATGTAATTTATTTTAAAAATGGTAAGAAAGCTGCTAAAGTTGCAGGCACGACAGATAGGAAAATAGTTTTACAGCTCTTTAGAGTTCACACGAAAATCAAAACAAAACAACAATGAAATACTTAGTTCTGAATCCAAATTATTATACAAGATAAATCAAATAATTGATGGACATGGAAATTAGCATTTGTTTGTATTCGGAAATGCGATGATTCCCGAGGGACATTGAGAAAATAGAAATACAGTACACAGTTATGCAATAAATATATCTTTATCTTTTTTTTTTTTTGTTAACCAATATTGTGTCCCACTGCTGGGCAAAAGCCTCCCCTATTTCCTTCCAAACCTCTCTGCTTTGTGCGATTTCAGGCCATGATGGTCCCGCAAACATAACTAGATCGTCACACCACCTTCGCCGCGGTCTGCCTCGATGGCGTTGTCCTCCTGCAGGCGTCCAGTGAGTGACGATCTTTGCCCATCTCTCCGGGTACATTCGTGCACAAGGATTTTTGGGCACCTGAATGACTTTGACATTGTTGTGGAAATATTTGCGAAATAGTCACAGAAATTGAATTTACAAAACAAAATGGCGGCGCTGGCCGCGCGCCAAAAGAACTTTGTAGCTTTTGTATTTAAATAAATATCCGAAAATTAAATAAACAAATCTTATTTTCGTGTGGTTAGTGACTAACCTGGTGTTAGAGTTTTTAAAGCCGCTCATGGGCTTCTGACTTGGCTTCACATGCCGTCGAGAAATAGGTATCTCTCAGGCATGCCGGTTTCGTCACGACATTTTTCTTCACCGTTTTTGAAGCAAGTGATAATTTATACAATACGCAAATGAATCCGGAAAGTCAGAGGTGCGTGCCTTGCGTTCGAGCTCGAGACCTATGACTTGTCAGTCTGACGGTCACACCACTAGGCTATCACTGCTCTAAAGAAACATATGAAGTGGTTTTTTGACAGTTTTGTTTACATATTTCAAATTTCCTTTTTTTTCCGCAGATATTACTTTTTTCTGTAACTGATTCAAATGCCTATAGGAAAGCTTTAGCACAAGGCTGCTCAACTCTAGGCCTGCGGGCCATAAAGTGGCCTGCTAACGTATTTGAATTTGCCCGCCAACAGCGGTCAGCTGGTCAGTTATTGTCTTTTTTTTAACAGATTTTGGGATTTCAAACCAGATCGAAAAATATATTTTGCCGTTTACCCATTCTGAATTCAATATCCAGCTAAAACTAAAAGAAATCCAAAACCATACTTCTCTGAAACAGGTTTTTACTGAAACAGTTTCTTTCTAACTATATGAAAATGGTACCAAAGGAAGACTTTCCTGCATCTTGATTTGCAGAATTTAAGCAAATTCAGTTCTAAATTTTATTTTGTAAAAAAAATTTCAACTTTCAGTTTTGTGAAAAACAAATACCTACCGTACTTCAATGAAAAACAAAATTTCAGGCTTGATTTTACTTACAATTGACCTGAGATTTAACGCTACATATTGAAAAATTGTAAGCACCACAAAAACCTCTTCAAACGTCTCATTGAAGTTTTTTGTTAGATTATTCATAAACTGGGTACTTTTGGCCCATCTTTAAAATTGGTTGAGCAGCCTTGTCTAAAGTTTAGCACAACAGCAATGTCATGAGACATGACAAACGAAGACGGTGCTAACAGAAGATCACTGAGGCGTAAACTTCAGTAAGGTAGACTAATACTTAGAGAAATTAATTTGTCATCAAATTGACTAGGTGCCAACTTAAATTGTCCGTATATTCACATCATTACTGATATTCTTTGAAAGTATGAAATGGCTAAAGCTGCGTCCCGATATACAAAGTGGAGACGACATTACGACAGTAAATTAAACTGCGTATGTCTAATGACCAGTGATCGGAGTAGGTAGATTGATTTTACGTACTCACATCATGAATAGTCATAGAAATCATAACATGGATAAGCCTTTTTTCCGGGATTTCATTATGGTACAAGTAAGGATTTTTAAACTACTACATTAGAAATTTATAGAATGCGATAGATAAACATTTAAAATATAATGTATTTATAGTATTCCTATCCTTTTCTTGGAGTCCGATCACCTATATACTATTAAAAAGACAGCAAAAGGGTTAAACACATCTTATTCATATTGATGTATTCTTTATTCTACACATTACAACATTTGAAATTCCTTAAAAAAATCTTAAAAATTTCGAAATCCCGGAATCCCGGAGGCATGTCCATACTAATAAAGGTATACGTGCCAGTTCATTGACCCCAAATCAATCTACCTACTCCGATCACTGCTAATAACGTTCTTAGTCTGCATACGAAAATTCAATCAAATATATCCAATAGTTTAGTCACTATAGCTAGTCAAAGATTGGCAAAACCTTAGTCGGTGCATCACTACTATTTAATTTGTTTGAAAAAATGCATTAGTATTGTCAGTGTTTTCATTTATTGTCGTATTTTTGTCTCCACATTGTATAATATGTTCTGTTTTCCGTACCATACCTCCGTTTCGTTTCAGCGCAGCGACACGATCCAAGAACGCTAGTTTGCACGCCCGTTCGGTACGGTACGGTGGTAAGGCGTAACACGTATTAAAAAAAAAAACCGGCCAAGTGCGTGTCGGACTACGCACAATGAAGGGTTCCGTAGTTAAGATGAATTTATTTATCCCAAGAACAAACTTAACATTGTAGTTGAAAAACATATTCTCCCATACATTCCAAATGCAAATCGTCGCTCGGCATCCAATACCGCGAATGTGACACTTTTACGTTTTTTTTTAATTTCAGGATCACTTATTTGAACGTATTGAATGAAATAAAACAAAAATCAGATTTTCGTAAAAAAATCACATTCGCGGTATTAATATAAAAATAATCTAAATCTAATACCTTTAAACGAACAATTCTTGTATATATGTATATTTAATCTGATTCTCAGAATTGGCTCCAAGAATTTTTATTAAATTTAGTATGCAGGGGGTTTCGGGAGCGATTAATCGATCTAGCTAGGTTTCATTTTTAGAAAACGTTGTTAAAAAAAGTGGTCATCCAGATATTTTTCTTTATTCAAGTAACAAGGACTCATTGTGTTAGTAAACTTATGAACTATGTTAACTTATTTTACCAGGTCACTTAGAAAGTTTTGCGACTAACAGTTTTTGTCTGTAGTATACTGGCTGGTTTTGTCATGTCAATTAAAACTATGACTATTTATTATAAAAACATAACATTCCAAATTCGAAATTCCCTCCACATTTTTTTACGAGCAAAATCAAAATACTCTGTCTTACTGAAAACTGGATTTACAACGAGAACATTTTCGCGCGATGATTTTGTACGATTTCAAATATCGACCAAAACCAGAAGAATAGTTTGAAAGACTTCGAATGGTATTCATAGAAAAAAGCCTTTCTAAAGCGCTGTTTTCCGCTGGTTCAACGAATTTATAGGTGGTCTCGTAATTTTGGCGGACAAAGAAAGAAGTGGCCGCCCTATGACGGTTGTTACATAACAAAACGTGCTGGCTGTGAAAAATTTAATTCAAGAGAATAGGCGAATTACATATGAAGAGGTTCAGCATATACTGCCGATTGGATCGGGAAGTGTGCATGAAATTCTACACAGGCATCTTCGGTTATGGAAGATAGTTTCACGCTGGTACCGTAAAATCTAAACAGGCTCAGAAGGAGGTTCGGGTAGAATGGTGACGAGACATGATAGCAAAATTTGTAGCAGGCTCGTCTCGGCGCGTTTAAGATATCATTACGGGTGATGAATCTTGAATTTATCAATATGATCCAGAAATGAAGCGTCAGTCGACCGTGTGGCTGTTTCAAAATAACCCAACGCCTACCAAGTGAAGCGAGCCAGAAGTGCAGGCAAAATTTTGATCGCAAGGTTTTTTTTTTTTGCCGGTTTATCTGGTGTCAGTACCCTGACGAGATCAAAGGAGTATCAATGCTGAATGGTATGTTGGAGTTTTTACTACTGCAAGCAGCAAGCGACCGAACACTGGCCTCCGTGGACTATTGCTTCACCACGACAACGCGCTGGCTCACTCGGCACTCAAAACAAGGGACTTTCTGGATAGCGCACCGGTCAAATTTATATGTCATCCTCCTTGCAGTCCCGATTTGGCTCCGTGCGACTTTTTCTTGTTCCCCAGAATAAAAAATCAACTCAAAGGAAAACAGTTTTCGTCACCTGAAGATGGCTGCATTTGAGAAGGAGATTGGAGAGGTGTCTGATGCGAACTGGAAAATGTGTTATGAAAATTGGTTTAGACGTATAAAACTGTGTATAAACGCCAATGGAGAGTTCTTTGAAAAGATATAATAAAAAAAATTATAACCTATATTTTTTTCTAGTATCACAAAACTTTCTGAGTGCCCCACGTAATCTAGTTTAAATTTATTTCACCCCATGAGAGATGGCACTGCAGTGATTGATGTACATGCAATCCAGCCTGCTAGCGATCTTTTTTCAGGATATTGTTGGAGCTGACCCGCACTCTGCGCACCAGGGATGCACACCTCATTCGCATCGTTGCGTAAAAGCAATTAATATGTACGTCCGCGAACATTCCCGATGCGCTACAAAAACGGGGCAGCCCCACCAATACCCTGAAAGCGTTATTCGTGCTTTCGTGTCCAAACACGAAAGGCGTTGCACGACCTTTGGGTATATCTAGCCCACTGGTTGCACGTGTAAAACGTTGTACAATAAACTCGAAACAGAGTAATTTTGACTTTTTAAGTGAGCAGCGTGCAAACCTGCGAGCCAGCATGTTTGTCCTTACCGACAACGCCCTTCGTTGATAAATGATAAATGATTTTATTTCTGTAAGTAGGTTTGTACAAACACTTTTACACGTCAATCATATTTTAAAACTAGATGAGGTCGGCGTTTCCTATCTGACTACTCTGAGAAGAAAGGCCGAAACAAACTCAGAGGTTCCCGCTCAATATCGAGTCCGTCATTGAGGTCAGGGGTCAATATATGACCAAGATATTTAAACGTAAATACTCTTTGTAGTGGAGTCCCATTGAGTAATACAGGTGGTACATAACCCGGTCTACCCCCAGCCTCAAAGACCATGATCTCCGACTTATTGGAGTTATACATAAACCCATTTGTTTTGGCATACTGCTCACATTTGGCGACCAATTACTTTCTGAGACTACAGATTGACGCGCTCAGAAGCACCATATCATCTGCACAGCTAATATTATTTACACAAATACCATCTATATAGCAACCCACTCTGGTGCTGCTGAGCTCGCCAATCCTGCCTCACCCGCATTCCAACCTGTATGGCCTGAAAAAAGTTCGAGCCCATCGTACACTATTGATCTGGTTACCATACCACTATTTAAAGATGTTTATAAGCTCCATTGGCAACCTATACTTCTCCATCTTTCTCCACAATACGTCATAAGCAATCAGATCAGAAGCCTTGAACAAATCGAGGAAGCTAGCATTAATCGGCGTCCCACGCTGTGTATAGTAAGTATGTGATAGTATGCTCAAGACACAACACTGCACTTTCTGTTGACAAACCACGCCGAAACCCGAATTGGTTTTCATGAACATTTACAGTTTTATTTATTTGTGTATTAAGCAGACGGTCAAACACTTTTGATATTTTGATATTATAGTAGCTAGAGAGATGGGCCTATTGGCTGCCGAGCGACAAAATGTAAGTTTGTACGCACAATATTGAGAGATTTACCATGTTATTTTAAGACCATGGACTTCTTATAGGTTTTCCTGTAATCTATGAGTAAAGAGCCACACTATGTATTTTTTTCAAAATGTTTGGTCCAGTAGTTTCGGAGATAAGGGGGGGGGAATGGTCAATTTTCATTGAATTTATTAAATATCTTTAAAAGTGTTTATTTTAAAATTATAAAAAAAATATATTTAAGATCCTCGCAACAAGTTCTTTCATTTGATATGTCACACGGTACTGTTAGCAAAACTTTTTTTTAAAATTTTCTTGTTTGCGCCCCAAAAGTGACCCCTATATTCAAAATTAATTTATTTACGTTACTTATTCGTGTTTGGGTCACAGAAATACATATGTGTACCAAATTTCAACTTAATCGGTCCATCAGATTCGGAGTAAATTGGCTGTGACAGACGGACAGACAGACAGACAGACAGACAGACAGACCGACAGACAGACAGACAGACACACGAGTGATCCTATAAGGGTTCCGTTTTTTCCTTTTGAGGTACGGAACCCTAAAAACGGAATATTTTATCTTTAATACTGGTATACTTAATCTAATTTAACTTTGGAAAATTAAGCACCGTGATCGTGAAAAATAAATACACGTGATATCTCATTACACCCCCTTGTGATATTTCGTGATTTTTCCGAACCCCCTCCCCCCCTTTCGAGCTTCACGTGATTAATGGACGATCCCTAAGTAAAGTCATTGATTTTACTTAGCACAGTTAAATTTAATTACTCCCAGAAACGTTTCAGTTAGCTAATCTGTTATTTATTGGAAATCGAAATGTTCAGCAGGACTCGTACTAAACCTGCCACAATTTACATAACCTCTTGATTTGTTGCACGTCGATACTTTTCATGCCGACGGAACACACCACTTTTATAGGCGTTTTGACGACGTAGTATCTGGTATTATTATTCGGGTTGAGTTGACTCGGGCCGAGCTGTCGCTGACCCATAATTTTGACTTTGTAGTAAAAATTATACCTACCATACCTTATCTACTTTAAAATATGTTTTGGATCTTCATTGGAATCTACATAACATTATAACATTGCGCCAGTTTTCTTCTAAGGGTTAGGTTGAACCATATTTCACCAGTTATATTTTAGTGCCATGAGGCGAGCCATTGCCATCCACCGGGCACAAATTTAAAACGCGGGCTGCTACTGTAAATTCCAGTTGGAAAAACACAAAAACACTTTGCCCGACCGAGGAATCGAACCCAGGACTTTATGGTTAGCAGTAGTGTTTGCGACCACTAGAGTCAGTCCTGTCTCTCTCAGCTCATAGGATATCAAAAAATTCTTCCCCTTTGCTATCAATAGGAAGTGCTCAATGCTGGCAGGCTGGCAGTAATACCACGTATTAAGATATTTTTTTATTTAACAGTTTATATACACACATATAAACTAACAAGAAGAAAGGAGCAGAAAAATATGTACAAAGGTGATGCGTATTTCTAAAGAAATCTCTTCCAGCATACCTGCGATAGGTAAGTAGTTAAAGATATGTAGACAACGTGTGTAAGCGTAGGAGAGAAAATAAAATACATAAAAACAAATACAAACAAATAATATAGGTACACTAATTTAAATATAAACATACAATATCAGAATATACTAACGTAAGTACATACCTACATCTAAAATAAATATACTTAATTATAATTTTTATTTACACACGTATTTACATCATTTAAAAACTATCAGACTTAATATAATTATATGTACAAGTATATAAAAAGGGGGGAGGAATAATCATAGGGCATCAAAAAAATTCATCCGCATCGCTGTCAATAGGAAAAGTGCCCAAAAGGCTGGCAGCATTGCCACGTTGTATGGCAATGCTGATTCTTTGGCCAAAGAATAGGCCAGCCCTCTGGTCACGTGAAGAGTCGACCAGCCGCTTGGCGATGACTTGAAAAACTAGGTGGGCACTCGGACCCCATAGCCCTAGTGTTTCAACCCCAAACGACTCAAACATATATAAGTCCCAATAAGATTGGAGTATTTGCGCCGTTTGAGGTTTTCCGCACTTGCAGCAGCAGCCCCAGCACAGCCCGCCGTGCTAGGAAGATGAGATGGCGCAAGGGTGTCGACACACGTTGCATCCCACACCAAAGGCCTACCTATAATGTAGTATAAAATAATAAATACTTAATATGCAACTTTGACGAAGTGGAAAGATAGTCTTCTTGATTTAGTTAATTCTCCCGCTGTATCAAAAAAACTCAGTTTAAATCTAGTAAAATTCTATATCCAAAGCATGCAACACTGATAGTATAAAATACATAATTAAGTTCATTCGCGTTCGTTTGCAATCACAGAGTACTGAGAATTTCATCGAGAATTTCATTCAATAGCTGGTAATCGTCGTGCATGGCGGTGGTATGAAATTACTTACTACCCGGAAACTGTTACGCATTGTAGCTATCTTAATATTTATAGGTAGATATAATAATTATAGATTATCTAGGAACGCAGATAAATTGAATGGGGTCTTTTAGAACAGATATTAACCAGGGAACGCATACGGTATATTTTTCGAAACCGTTTCGTCTTAAAAACCTAAGAAACGATTTGTTTCGGTTACGTTCGAACGGAACGTTATTAAAACGTTTTTGAAGAAGAACAAAATCGTTCTCGGTTATTAAAACGTTTTTAACCTTTTTTGGGTTGATCGATAGGAAACTCACAACACAGCCCAAATCAATACGTACCTAAGCGGCAAACGCATTGGAATCAATGATCTTTAGTAATAAAGATAAGGTACAATTTAACTAAACAAGTTCATGTTTGTCGGCGCACGCCCCGTGCGAGGGTGCGTCCTGCGGAATAAACCGGTTTTTGAAAATGTTCTTATTTCGTTTTCGTTCCGAACAAAATGTTGTACTGGTTGTACAAAGAACTGTTCGTTTTAAAGCGTTATTTTAAATAACTTTTCCGAGTCCTAATATTAACATCGGAAAATGTCGAGAGGAAAGTTTTGATTATGAAGGTGGATGGCTATAAGAGTAGGGGAAGACCAAAGAAACGATGGATGGACTGTGTGGAAGATGATATGGCTAGACAGGGGGTGACTACCGAGATGACGACTCATAGAGCAGTATTTATAATAATAATTCATTTAATTCAGGCGAGACGCAAGCCCTTACATAAATACCTTAACCTAAGCATAATTACAACAAATAATTATTGAACACGAAATGATGACTGTGTCGGCGTCGTGTTGCGCTGCGTGGTGTCGCGTAACCTTCCACGAAATTGTCGGTACGCGACACCATTCGGCAAAAACTCTTCTTTCATGAAGGTTTCTAGGTACAGAGTTGGAACCCGCACCACAAACGACTTGAAGTTTATGTTATGGCGCGACTCCAACTTCTCTACTCTCAAGCTCCACTTGGTCTTGGTTCTGATGTATTCCATGAAAAAGTGAGTGAGTGATGCATTCATGAAAAAGACATGTTGCACCGACCCCAAAATAAATAACTTTCCGAAATTCTCCCAATTTCAGCAATCAGTGATTATTAACCTTAAATTCAAACCATTAAAGACAAAAATCAAACACCAAAATAATGGTTCATCCAAGATGAAGACGAATGGTGCCACTAGACATTCAAGTTTTCCACTTATTCAGTGGCACACTATTTCCATAATATGAAAATTATTCCAAGGAAGCTAGACGCACTGATTCCTAAATGCAATTCAGATGATTCCGTTTAAAGGAAGGAATCATAATTTGAATTGCAAACCTAACTTCTAAAGCAACTTTAAGCCCTAAACTGAAATAGATTGTGAACGGTCATAAATAGAATCGAATATTTTGTAACAATTACAACATGGGAGATATGCGTTAGCAATAAGTTTAATTAGAGGATCAAGAAACAGGGGTATAGTTTTATCTTTAAACAAATCGATCTTTGAATAACAACTCAGGAAAATGTATGTCGGATTCGATTTTCTTATTTATTTATTAAAACTATGAAAAAGTAAAAAAACACTGTACAAAGGCGAACTTAATGTAATGCCTGAGGCGATTTCAGGGTGACAGATTTGTTACAGTTAGTTTGAATTTTAATACCTAAATATTCGTCTCTGCACTTGAAAACGGATCCAATGAAGCTGTCAATCTGTCCACTTCAATAACGGCTCAATGAGGCAGTAGATTTGGCTCTTGAAGACTTGAAGAGGGTCATCATCGACTTACAGAAGTTTCCCAGCCAGTTCCGTAAGTTTTATATCGTATCACTAATCCGCAGTTGATAAAATTCCGTCAAAAATTGTTTTTCATTTCGTCGTATCTTTCTTAGGCCCGTTTGCACTACAAATCAATAAATAAACAAAAAAACATGATTCTGTCTCTGTCATTTTCAAACAATTGACGGAAATAGAACAATGTTTTAAATACGTTTAAGGAGTCTGCCCACTACACCGTATCATACATGCTATGAACGTGTCAAGCAAAAAAAACATTATTTGTATTGAAAAGTATGAGACTAGCACTAGACTGTTCCATCACCAACCAACAACGTCGCGTGCTATGCACGGATCGTCAACAATAGGGATGACGACAATTTTTTTTTTCTTTCGTTATTGATAAATTACGGCGATACATTGAGTTAAAATGTGCCATGACGTCACGAGTATGTAGATTTTATACTTACTTGTGACGTAGCAACCCTGACTCCCCAACTTTAATGCATTTTATCTAAGTAATTTTTAATTAATTTGCTAAAGCAAAAAATATGTGTCTAATATTTTTTTATTATCTGTCTGACGGACTAAATATAATTTCTTTTTTTGATCCAGGCATCATCCCTGTTGTCGACGAGAATATTTATAGCGATCGGGTATGATACGACGCTGTTAATATGTTCTAGTGGGCATAGTAGTCCGTGTCATGTTTTTTTCAGTGCCTGATATGTTCGTAGCACGGTCATGGCATGGTACGATGGGTAGACTTCTTTATAGCTAAACGCATTGAGTGATTTAGTGCCAGCAGGCCGTAATATACAATCTAAAGTTTTATAATATTCTCCTGTATAAATAAAACATTTTCATTTACCTAATTTCACTATCCATTTTCCGTAAACAATTTTCTCCTCCTTATTTTCTATTGCTGCAAAATTATTTCTCAACAATTTCAAGTACCGAGCTACTATTGTCGCTATGTCCGTACTATGTCGCAGTTGGCAACACAGCGACACACATGCTGTGCAATTTGTCGTGCTCAACAATGTGCGTATTCCGAACTTTTGCTGAATTGCACATTTATATTAAAATGCTTTTACTGAGGCATCTTTTTGTTGGTATTATTTCTTTTGTTTTCAAAAAGTACATTTATGATGATGTACTAAAACATGAAGTGAAAGTAACTTGGGAAACATTGTTTTTTCGTGTTTTACAACTTCCCACAAACACAATCTCTAAAGTCACACCTTTAAAATCGTTTATTCTGAAAGTTGGCAACGTCGCAAATAGATATCAAATATGTCGCTGTTTTAATTAATTTGGCAATATTACTGTATAGAAATGTGAAATGTGGCTAACTAGCAAACTAGAATATTAATAATGAATTGCAATTAAAACACTGAATTTGATGTTGTAACCGTTTTACGTCTAAAACTAAATATTGGGTGTTACGATATTAATTATGGCATTTCATAATCAACATTCTAGTTCGCTAGTTAGCCACATTTCATATTTCCAAATTAATCGAAACAGGTAAATATTTGACAGCTATTTACGACGTTGCCAACTTTTAGAATAAACGCTCTTAATAGGGTTCTGTTACCCAAAGGGTGCCAACGGGACCCTATTACTAAAGCTCCGCTGTCCGTCCGTCCGTCTGACATAGGGCTGTTGCTTTTAAACTGTAATAGATAGAATTTTTTTTGTTTTTTGGTTGGTAAATTATCAAATAACTTTTCCCGCTCTGGGTGGAGCGGGAGGGCGTGTCAGACTCTTACTGACTAAAACCCACCCGTGTTCTTTCAGTTGCCATGTTGCCAGGGGGCTACGATTTCCCTTTCGGCCCTTATTCGCAACCCCGGCAGGCATTGGCCCTAGCGGACCCCGTCAATTCTGCTGACATCTCTTTGAGGCGCGCGTGGAACACAAATAGATAGACACTTGGAATTATCACAGAGTGTTTATTACTATGACTGCTATAATAATAAATAAATAAAGGTAAAAAGTAAACGGAGTACAAGAAACGTGTTAAAAAAAATAAGTCTGTATAAAAATATATATGTACTCATATTATATTTTTAAATATTGTATGTTAGTACGGAACCTTTCGTGTCCGACTGGTACTTGACCGCTTCTTAAATAACCTAGGTTCTAATGTAGGCTAGACTTCTGCAGGAAAGAAAAAGGAGAAAAAAATCTTCAACTCGAAACGGGACATGAAAAAGATTGGCAGCGCCAAGTCTCACAAATCAATATAAAACCAGAAACTTCGAATAAAACGTAAAAGGAATCGAAATCAGAAGACGGCAAACTTCAAGATAGAGACTTTATTACTTACTGCAGTTTAATTTACTACATAATGATCTAGAAAGTGTTACTAGGATTCTCCATCTGGAATTTCTCAGTAGCAGCCCGGAGTATGGATTTTTTGCCCGGTTGATGGCAATAGGCTCGCCCTCTATTACATGGGACTTGACCTTAACTGGCCAAATGTGAGTGTTCTTATAGACCACGTTCTAGAAAACGGTTCTAACGATTTCGATGAAAGTTGCAATATAGGGGTTTACATGGGCGAAAAGTCGATCTAGCTAGGTCTCATATCTGGGAAAATTTGTTTTCTCCTTATTTTCACCCGAGCAGAGCTCAGTCGCCCAAAGTTTAGAACAAGATAATGAATAAAGACATGACTTTAATGACACTAGAATAATGATCATGGCAGCATGGAATTAGTAAGTACCTACTATCATGGCAGTATGGAATTAGTAGGTACTATTCTATATTATTAAATGAGCATTCTCTATTTTCACCAGAGCAGAGCTCGGTCGCCCAGGTCTATTATAAAACTAGCCAAGTATTAGGAACATTCTAGGTCCATAATATTCTTGTGGGATAAACTACGACTCGTACAGATTTTATATTTCCATTTTGCTGCGTTCATATGAAGCAGTAATATTTTGTTGAAATTCTCACTACAAGTTCTGAATTATATCTAGAATTAAATGTGGGAAATGTATTTCAGTAGTACTTACTTTTCGCAGCAGTTATAAAGGCTTCAGACTAGTTTAAATAAGCTTCAAAATAAACAAGATTTTAGTATGAATATAAATGGTATTTATGAAACAACATGCTTATTAAATATTATCGAAAAGCTACAATTTAAACCATGATTGCGGTAGGCCGCTTATGGGAAAATGATGCAGACTATAAAACCTTTTAGTTTACTCGCGTATTTACTAGTGCACTATTGGTCAGGATTTGTGCAGAATTAGCAAGCTGAAGTGCGCTGGAGTGCTGTTGAGGCATACGTCCGAGTACTTGAGTGGAGACCGCAAATCGCCAAACATAGTGGGAAGCTTTCAGTCGTTTGGATCAGCGCCGCGGTCTTGTAAAGGAAAAGTCGCAGGAAACTTCAGAGGTCGAAAACGTTTATGTTAAATTGCTACTTCTGGACCTTTGTATGTCCAGTAGCGTGCTAGCAAGTTGTATAAATGAAATTTTCTGGTTATAAGGTTACTCTGAGCGATATACTAAAGCCATAGAAAATTAAAATAAGTCTTTTAAGAGATCCAACCCGACTGACTGTCACAAGATGTAGAAGCATAATATTTCAGAACAATTGTTACAATAACTATGTCTGTCAAAATCTATAACCAAATACCCAAACAGATTAAGTTGCAAAAAAATTACTTTTAAAAGAAACTTATGAAATGGCTCTATAATAATGCGTACTATACAATAAGTGAGTTCTTGAAATAAAAGCAAAGTTCGAAACATGATCTCACTAGTAATATACTTAAGTAATGACATAATGTAACTTTAAAGATTTATTTTATTTTATTTTTACCTCACGATCTCAATATTAACAACTGAAGTTTTTTTGTATAATTACAATTTTATTGTAAGGTATTTTTTGCATGCTGAAATAAATGTAAGTAAGCAAAATATGTGAAACTTCTTATATTTAAGACCTTTTATGTACCATATTTTATGCAAAATAAAGAAATTCTAATTTTAAGACAACAATGTAACTCTGAACGTTTCAAGACTTGAGCTGACAATTTATTAGAACGAATTTATCTAATAGTCTATTCTTGATCTTTATCAGAAAATATAATAGATAATCAAGTCTTGACATAGATAACTTACAAGACTCCAAGTTCAATCCTAAGTCACTCCCACATCAGCCAATAATGATCCGCTACTTGACCTAGGCCAGTTGCAGGACATCAAGTTTAATCCTCAGTTACGCACATTTATTCCCATCAGCCAACAATCGGTACCTACCGCTCCTTTCTTGTCACACAAAATCTAAAACTTACGTTAAATAAATAAAATACACAATGTCCTTTCATTTCTTCTATTGTAGGTGACAGTTCACAAAGGTGGGGCGCGGAAGTTGGAAACACTTGGCCGGGACAATTGCCTAGGGTTGTACAAATGTACACGTCTGTCGCGCGTTGTAAATGTATGGGCGTCGCAACAGCTGGGTTAAAGAAAATGTCCTGAGATTTCAGACGCGATATGGAATTAAATAAATTATTATGAACGTGTGAAAAATTTTTGTATTTTGGTTCTGTGGCTATTAGGATTGTGTTTAGGCAAGGAAAAAAACGAAGACTTCAAGGAAAAGCCCCAAAAATAATTTAGTTTTGTTTTATAGTTTTTCCTTGTCTGAAAATTGTGACTTATAGATTTTTGTAACCAAAAATGTGTAAAAAATTACAAAATGTTTTTTTTCTGCATTCCATAATGTCTTGTCTTGCCTTGTCACAATATCTTGTTTAAGCATTTGTTTACGGTGTTAAAAGCACGTTTTAATTGAGTAAGCACAGGTACGCACGGGCGATTTTTCACGCGGTGATTTTTTTTAGTGCACTAGATTTTCCAGTGCGCGATAAAATCCCACCGCGATATTTTTACTTCCGTGCGGACGTGGGTTTATTTAGAGACCTTATATAATTCAAACACATACATTGAAATCAATAATATTTATTCCGTCTTGTTCACTTCAAAGTCGTGATTCCAGAAATCTGAAACCAATTAGCTTTCTGCTAGTATTGTTTCACAAAATCTATCTAAGTAGGTACCTACAGACAAACTATGTTCTTAATGTCCCTCGGCAAACTTCGTGTTTCGTCAGTCGTCGGATTTTTATCATTTGCCCTTTGCACTTGGTGCAGACCGGACGCTCCCAAACGACTTGAAAGTATAAAGAGTTATTAATACTCTTTTAACTTAGTGTAATTTATTTTAAAAAATGGTAGGAAAGCTGCTAAAGTCGCAGGCACGACAGATAGGAAAATAGTTTTACAGCTCTATATTGTTCACACGAAAATCAAAACAAAACAACTATAAAGTACTTAGTTCTGAATTCAAAATATTATTATACACGACAAATTTAATAAATTGATAGACATGAAAATTTGCATTCGTTTGTATTCGGAAATGCTATGATACCCGAGAGACATTAAGAAAATAGAAATACTATATGTACATTCATATACATACATCTCATCCTCCCAAGATGGTGCCGATTCGCTGATATAAACAAGATGCCATGGAGGTAATAACAGCAGACCCAACCTTTCACATAACATAAGATTTACGGTGCCTTACTACCCTACTATTTGGTGCAGAAGTATTTCTTTCTTACGATGGAATAAAATATGGAGCGCCTTTAGTTACAATTTAGAGGGAATTCTGGCAAAATAATGTGCAGAAATAAGTAGGTATGTACTTGTAAGTTAGTTAATTGTTTTTCATGTCTTCTTGCAAGTCAGTGAATGGACCATATTTTTTGGTATTAACAACTCTGCAATCACTTCCCTGTCAGTTAGCCGAATGTTGCAATGTCTGTTATGCTATTCATTAAAGTAGGTACGAGCCATTGAAGAAGTACCTACTAAGATAACGTTCCCACTCCTGGGACACAGGCCTCTTCCCTGTGAGAGGGATTGGGCCGTAATCCATCACGCGGATCCAGTGAGGGTTGGTGGATGTCACATGTCTTCGTATTTTCGGTTCTATGACATTCCGGTTTCCTCACGATGTTTTCCTTCACCGTTTTGAGAGCAGTGGTGATAAAAAATAAATTACACAAAGTCAAGCGTCTGCTTGGGTTCGAACCCACGACCTAATTAAAGTAACTCGTAATATAATTAAAGTAATAATGGTACAGTCCAATGCTTGTGTAAAGTACACCTAATTATCAGTACATTATAACTTATAGAACTTAGTTGCTTGAAGCATGAAACTCATGGAAACTTTGGGGATTTACAAACGTAAAGGATCAAGTTGTATTCTCGTTTCTCGTTCACTATTAAGTAATACGACCGTATTCATTCTTTTAACCGACTTCAAAAAAAAGGAGGAGGTTCTCAATTCGTCGGGATATTTTTTTTTGTATGTTCCCCGATTACTCGAAGACGGCTGGACCGATGCGAAAAATTCTTTTTTGTTTGAAAGGGTATGTTTTCAAATTGGTCCCATTGTCATTTGGTTACGATCTTGATGATGGGATCTTGGAGAAATCGAGGGAACTCTTCAAATATTATAGGCACATCTATAGCGATTTGGGTATTTTTGATGAGCAGTTGACATAAGGCTGTTGTAACTTAGATAAATTACAAACCAACCCACTAAAAAGTGAAAAAAAAAAACTTTTTCACAAAAAATACAACCGACTTCCAAACTACAAAGTGAAAAATAACTTTAATTTCGGAAGTCGGTGTCAAAAAACTAAAACACTGATCCAAAGACACCGACTTCCGAAATTAAAGTTATTTTTCACTTTGTAGTTTGGAAGTCGGTTGTATTTTGTGAAAAAGTATTTTTTTGTTAATTTCTTAAAACATTGAATACCATTGAGACCATTCGATTGACTGTTGTTTGAGCTACTCAAGCAACAGTTAATCGAGTGGTCTCGATAGGTAACTCAACACTGCCACTCAGGAGGGTTTTTTTTGGGTGGGAAATTGTCAAATAACTTCTCTCACTCTGGGTGGAGCGGGAGGGCATGTCAGACTCTTACTGACTAAAATCCACCCGTGTTCCTTCAGTTAGGTACCTGTAAGTTGCCAGGGGCTACGGTATCCCTTTCGGACTTTCCTGCGACCCCGGCAGGCATCGGTCCTAGCAGACCCCGTCAGTTGTGCTGACATCTCTTTGAGGCGCGCGTGGAACACAACGCGTCGTCAACCCGGGCCTGGTCCTTATCGGACAGCGAGCTACCTATTGCAAAAGAGGGCTATACGTACCCTTCTTACCGTAGAATATACAATACAAGAGCTGATAACCGGAGGTTACAAATTTAACGTAATTTCACTTAAAACAAAAATGGGGCAATCTTAGCAATGCAATTTTTTTGTAAAAAGACTTTAAAAAAAACGGCCTAGTACATGTCGGACCACGCACAATGAAAGGTTCTGTAGTTGGGATGAATTTATCCCAAGAACAAACTTAACATTGTAGTTGAAAAACATTTTCTCCCATACGGAAAGTAGGTATGGGATAACATGTTTTTGCAACTGCAAATGTAAGTTGGCCGATTATTACTCGTTAAGTTGTAGAGCCTACTTAGCTGTGATAGGTTTCATTTTAATTTCATTGTAATTTTCTTCACATATCCAACACCCACCGTTTAGCTCGCAGGACGGGGGACACTTGACTCTAACAAAAGTTTACAATTTAAAGCTTAATATTTCGCAAACAAATCTCTGAATAAAAAAATGGTTTTCGCACATTCACAATATTTTTGAACGACCTTTCCAACGACACCCCATAGCATAATATAGACAAGAAAAAAAATGCCCACTCTACGTGTTAGGGAGGTACACTAAGAATTTTTTTTTCATTCCCACTTTGTCAGCGTGATTTATATGTATACCCATGCCAAATTACAGCTTTCTAGTACTAAGATTCTCTGATCTAAGCCGTGGACAAACAGACAGACGGACATGGCGAAACTGTAAGGGTTCCTTGTTGACTACGGAACACTCAAAAGGAGGGAAGAAAGCTGAAAGTCATAGATTAGACTTCTGTAGACGTATCGTAATTCAATTCAAAATATTTTATTTCTCATAAACCTACAAGGGCACTTATGCAACGTCAGAAGCTAGGTGTACGGTTCCAATTGGTCGCTTCCTATGGAGAAGAGTTGGCAAGAAACTCCACGGTTACTCTTTTCAAAATAAGTGCTTTCTACAATGTTTTCAAATTACAGTGTTAATAGGTATGAGAGGACAATGTAGGCCTATCAAGAAGTACCAGGTACTTAGTAAAATAGATAAAATTCAGCGTTGTAGTCGCAATATCCTTTTCAAATTTTTACACACTCCTCTCCAGCATGAACCGCGAATGCCTTCCTCAGTCCACACTGATAAATGAAGCAGCAACAAGACTATTTGTCAACGGAGCGAAGCAAACGGATCTACACTATTGATACACACGAACGAAGAGCGATAGTCACTCAAGCTGACTAGATCGACACGAGATAACATTCAAGATACCATGTTACGACTCTATGAATAATTGCCCAAGCTCCTTTGGAAAGTTTGGAGTTGAAACAATTAATATTATTAGAAGAATCGCTGATAAGATCTCTGTTGATCTTAGATTTTGAAGGCGGCTGTCGGTAAGATGTATGAATGATGGAGAAGCGATATCTTTGGTAATATCTTTTTGTTCTCTGCTCCTTGATTCCAATTTGCTTTTCGAAATAATGGCTGATTAGCTATGTGGGTGGTGGTTGGGGCAGTGGCATCCTTTGTTTTAGCTTTCAGATAACTTACAAAATTAACTAAATTTACTTTTGCAGTGGGAAAATAATAGGCTGGTATTATTCTATTTGAAGAAGGTACAGTGGTACAGCATACACTGTAGGTACCTTCTTATGTTAAATGTTCAACTTACTCTTCAACTAGATTGTGGTTGTGTTGGATAAAGATTACGCTGTTTAAAGCGTATTGCCAATCGTTCTACACGAGCGGCCTGTGGGTACTTAAGGCATATTAACAAATCGCTAGACGCCCCGCGTATTTAATATAATAACAGCTTCAGGATGCTGTTGGGACTATCACACAATGCTGTAATGCATCTGGTATGTTCGCTTTTACGGATACCGATGATTTTTACGCCATAATGCGCAAAAAAAACAAATTCTATCTTGTCAAGAACGCGGTCTAGTTCTAACGGCATCCTAAGCATGTTGATAGAAAAGTACGATGCACCTTGGTTATCGCACGCTGTGGAGGTGCTGGTCAGAAGACCCCACAGCTAACCTTACAACTCTTTTTTGTTTTTGTGTTTGTTTACTAACAATAGTTTTTAAGAACAATGTTACTAACAATTGGGCCTAGTTGCCATAATAAACAAATGTTTAATTATTATTTTTATTTAGTAAGTTACAGGCAATAATGGTTGCAAAATCCATAATACCTATCCTGTTATAGCAGAGAATTGAATCTTAAAAACTTGACTACATCTACATTACTGTCTGAAGTTTTAAACGGAAAAATACCTGAGGTTTTTACACAAAAGACTTTAATGAAAGCTCACGATACCTGGCACGAAGAATTCGTTACCTACTTGTCTGGGCTAACGCCAGGAATCTAGTATTAGAAGCCTTTTTAACAAGAAAACGAACGAAGAATGGAGTTAACTAGTTACTGTATCTATATACGATAAATGTTAAAAGCTTTGTTAGTTTTACTCAAAACAGCTCTAAGCAACGCTAACTTTGTTAGACTACAAGACTGAAGAACGAACCCTACTGAACACAAGTTGTGATTAATTAGTGTTTTGTCTACGTGCGTTACATACTTACTTAGGTAGATACTTAAATAAACTCTCGTACATTTTGTGCTCCGAGAAAATTGGTGATTGTCATTGGTATATAATATTTAGGTACTGTGTCTGCACGCTGCTTCCATGCAACCTCCGCGACTATTTTATAATTATTTTTTAACCGACTTCCAAAAAGGAGGAGGTTATATGTTCGACGCGTATGTTTGTTTTTTTTTTTTTTTTTTTTTTTTTTTTTTTTTTTTTTTTTTATGTATGTCCTCCGATTTCTCCGTCATTTGTGGACCGATTTTGAAAATTCTTTTTTTGTTTGAAAGGGTATGCTCTCAAATTGGTCCCATATAAATTTTAATAACTTTGCTTGGGTAGTTTTTGAGTTAGCTACAAAATACGTATTTTTTTCCCACTTAGTATGTAGATGATATGATAAGTTCCTGTCACTGGTAGCAGGTAGTGGTATTTGAATGTATGTGGGGTAGGTACCACAACTAAAAAGTGAAAAATAAAAACTTTTTACAAAAAAAAACAACCGACTTCCAAAAAAAAAACACTACAAAGTGAAAAATAACTTTAATTTCGGAAGTCGGTGGCAAAAAACGAAAACACAAAACCCAAGACACCGACTTCCGAAATTAAAGTTATTTTTCACTTTGTAGTGTTTTTTTTTTGGAAGTCGGTTGTTTTTTTTTGTAAAAAGTTTTTTTTCTGTATAACTGTATGAAAGCCGTCCGTTCGTGCCTCCACAAACATTCCGGACGCACTACAATAGCAGGCAGCCGCATCAGCATTCGAAAAAAAAAAACAAGTGACTTAAAAAAAAACACTACAAAGTGAAAAATAACTTTAATTTCGGAAGTCGGTGTCTTGGGTTTTGTATTTTCGTTTTTTGCCACTGACTTCCGAAATTAATTATTGGTTTTTTTCTGTATTTATCACAGTACTTTGTTAATTTGTAATTATTATTATATGAATTAATTTTACCTGAAATGAACTGATTAATAATCATCATCAGCCTATAAATGTTCCCACTGCTGGGACACAGGCCTCCTCTCTGTGAGAGGGAGTGGGCCGTAATCCACCACGCGTGCCCAGTGCGGGTCGGTAGATGTCACATGTCTTCGAATTTTCGGTTCTAGGACATGCCGGTTTCCTCACGATGTTTTCCTTCACCGTTTTGAGAGCAGTGGTGATGAAATAATTTACACAAAATAAAGCGCCTGTCTGGGTTCGAACCTACAACCTACAACTCGTAAGTCGTAGATTGTAGGATTAATAATACTATGAGTTAAAAAGACACTCAGCTTGAAGACCTGACAGAGCGTGCATGTCATCACGTAAAATGCTATAAAATTGATTTGATGAAATAATTACGCATTAAATACTGAATATATATTTTATATAAATGACCCGGTACTGTGCGCCCATGGCAGCGATAACATTTACACGTCATATTGGTAGGAGAAGTTTATTTTCAGAAACATCGTATTGGTCTTTGGGCCTATCATCATTATTTCAGCTGAGATTTCAGCTCAAAATAGCCTACACGGAGAGAAAAATTACCACCCGAAAAAACAGTTTTTTGTTTGGGAAAAGAATTGAGTTTATAGTGTGAGTAAAGAAAGTATTGCTGTTTTTGCAATTATTATAAATGGTTACTAGTATCCTTGTATTGTTAAAAGTAATTTCTAAAATCAAATTGAGGCTCTAAATGCAAAATATTACACAGTTTAAGGTTTACTCCAAATCACAGTTCTTAAAATGTTGTTAAGTTTTGTAAATTTTGCAAGATATAAATATAACTTAGGTGTTCTAAGAATTATACAGGGTAAGTTTTTAACCAGTGCGTAAACTTTAACACGTTGTTTTACTCATCATTATGAACAACTTTTACTATGGGTCCAAACCTGAAATCACGAAAAAAAATCAGCTGTTCCCTACATTTATGTTCGCATAAAGGCTCGTTAAGACCAGCGCGACACGCGACGCGACACAAAGGCACCGCTCGTCGCGCGACGAGGTCAGGTTTGCATTTCCAAGTTTTTAATTTAGTAATTGCTAAATATCACACAGTTTAATTTAATGTTTACTATTTCTAGATATTACAAAACCAAGCAATTTAAAGAAGGTACTAAGGCTTTACTAGATGCTACAAAACGACGATATGGTCAACCCCACTCACCTTCTGCCACCATACGGTCTAAGCTACACTCAGTCAACCATTTCCACGTCTAGCCATTAATACCTATAATTTAATAACCTAATAAGGATTTCGCCAGATTTATCTCAATCATACGCCCACGCTTAATAATACCTAATGCCAATTAAACAGAGAATTTAGAAGGGCCAACTAAAGCCACTCCTTATTATGAAACGCTGCGCAATGCTTCATATCTATGCTAATATCTAGTTCGTGTCAACAAGGTTATATACTGCAGCCATTGCAATATAGGCTGGTCAAGCTTTAGCTGCGGATAATAACAACAAACCGACGGCCATTCGAACCACTGGAAGTCCATTTAGTACCATGTTATTGTGCTTAAGTTACAGGTTCCAAGTCTAAGCCTAGTGCTTATGTAGATTCCTGCTTAGATAAGTGCACTTGCAACTACTTCCTTGCGAGTTATGTAAGCCTATTAATAGGTATAGGCTTGTAGACGGAAAAATAATTATTACCTACGGACGGTTGTGTCTCAAGGTCTATCAACACAAATAAACTGCAGAAGGTAACCCTTTGGACATTTTAAAAGTACCTAGGTTACCTATAGTTACCTTTTCACGTAAAATGTGTTCGTTGTTAGTTTTTATTTTAATATACAGTGTGAGTCTTTATAATGTGCACATTTTGAAATGAGGCGCTTAATTTTATCGACGGATTTTTAAAAAAAAAATCCAAATACTATTTTATGTATTTTTTTTATAGGTACGTAGTGGGTCTTATTGAGAAATTTTACTATAATTGTAAAATTATGATGAAAAAAAAAACAAATTTTTGCTAAAAAAAACATGTTTATTTTTTTTTTCCACAATTTTCATTTTATGAGGACGCCTAATTACTTCCAATCATTATGGAGTATGTTTCATCGCGATAGATTTATTAGTTTAAAGGTTTCACCGTTTTGATTAAAAAAAAAAGTTTTTTCTTTTCGTCTATAAAATTAAGCACACATATATTCCCTCATTTCGATATGTGCACATTATAAAGACTCACATTGTATTTAAGACCATTTTGTGGTGATTAAGTTACAGGTTCCAAGTCCAAGGCAGCTTAGTATATGGCACTTGGAACTACTTCCTTGCAAAAACATAAAGGCGGAGCAAACAGAATTCCTATGAAAACTTCATGGAAATTTTTCTACCAGAATCGCACCGCACCGTCGCCTCACGCCTGTCTACGGAAGCCTTAAACCTTTAAATACAGGCTAGTAGAAGGAAAAATAATGATCACGAACGGTCGTGTCTCAAGGTCTATAAAAACATAAATCTACTGCGGATGGGAACCCTTTGGACATAGGTACTTATTAGGTACATACTTAATCTTTTTCCTTTTTTCTCAAAAAGTAGGTAAGCTGTCGCTACCTTTTTCACTTAGCATGTGTTCATACTGTTCATAGTTAGTTGAATAAAATTCTATTTTATTTTAAGCTAAGTTTCTAAGATTTTTGAGACTTTTCACCGTCGCGCGTCGTAGGTACCTACAGCCAGCCACTTAAATTTTTGTAAGTCGTAAAATGAGCTAAATATTTAATTAAAATCGGAACAGAAGTAAAATTAAAAGAAGTTAACTCTTAGCTATTTTATTTAATATGAAATGCTGAAATACAATCTATCGAATTATTTGTGTCGCTTTATTTGTTGAGTGGCAAGCAATGTTAATCCAGTTTTGACATACGGGCTGCAATCTGCAGCTGTAATACTAAACTAGTCTCGTACGAAACTGCAATCTAGAGCTCTGTCACCCCTCTTTCAACAAAAAGTCTGAAGACAAATTAGCGTCCCCATATGCAAATTTATCCCTGTTTACGAGAACTAAAGCTTTGTAAACTGCTCAAACTATCTACAACCTGCTTTGCCCAGTTCTTGTTACTAAAGTTCCTTTGAAACCCTTTAAGGCAATGTCGTTCCAGTAAGTTTGCTGTAACATTTCTATCAGGCGTTTAATTAGTGAGTTCCATTCCCATTTTCTTTATTATTTCTGACGTTTTCTTTGAGAAAAGTTTATTGAAACATTATTTAAATAACTTTGACCTTTAAAGTAATTAAAGAAAGCGTTACATAAATTGGTTGAAATTATTATTTTCAGGAAAGTCGGGCTTTACTAGTCCTTAGGCTATAAGGAAAATGGGTTTGAATTTGCTTAGGGTTGGTATCTATGTCATTAAACACGACAACGTGATGAAAAAAAAAACGCTTTGTTTTTGTCCCACGTAACCAGTCGGGGGAGAAAGTTATGCTGAATTTTAGGCTAAACTTGTATTAATTTAAAACAATTACCTAATATTTTAATTTTCTCGTATAGGTTAGTGACAGAAGAGTATTATGTTAAAATGTATACCGCGATAAGTTTTCCGCGTGTTCCTTTGTTTTTTAAGAAAACGTTTTAATTTGTATTTTACTTGGTAGAAAAAAATTACAGACATTTTGGTATGGAGTATCTGTGAAAGAGAATAGTTATTACAAGTAGGTCAATACTTAAACATTTTCGTCAACGGTTTCGAAAATAAATAAAATTCTGACATTTTTGAATTGTTCTTCAAGCTAAAATACTATCAGCGGATAAAACATTAAATCACCTAATTAAACATTTTAATACGCTATCCAACAAGATTAAACATATTGTTTTTTTTTTTTTGCAATACCTATTCAGAGCAGTGGTGGCTCAGTGGTAACGGCCGCGACTTACGAGTTGTAGGTCGTAGGTTCGAACCCAGACAGGCGCTTTACTTTGTGTAAATTATTTCATCACCACTGCTCTCAGAACGGTGAAGGAAAACATCGTAAGGAAACCGGCATATCCTAGAACCGAAAATTCAAAGACATGTGACATCTACCAACCCGCACTGGGCCCGCGTGGTGAATTACGGCCCAGTCCCTCTCACAGAGAGGAGGCCTGTGTCCCAGCAGTGGGAACATTTATAGGCTGATGATGATGACGATGATGAATACCGGTTCAGGCAAAAATGTTACAGAATTAAAACTTTATCTCTTATTTATTGGCTCTATCTGTTTTAATTAGCAAATCGTCTTTTTATAATTACGATGTGCCTTATTGTGTTTTTTATTTTAAGGTAGATGTAAAAAAGCACTGTTAATTTATTTTTGTTTGAAAAACAATTAAAAAATTTCGTAATTTTATTTTTATTGAAGTTACCATTGAGGAAATGTTTAATTCTGAAAACAAATTGGTTTAATTAATTTTTAGAGTTCCATATGTCCGAATGAAAAAACGGAACCATTATAGAATCACTCGTGTCTGCCTGTCTGTCTATCCGTCTGTCACAGCCAATTTGCTCTGAATCTAATGGACCGATTAAGTTGGAAGGTACACATACAATTTCTGTGACCCAAATACAAACGTGTTACGTAAATAAATGAATGGTGAATAAAGAGGTCACCATCGGGAGACAAATAAGAAAACAAAAAATAAAAGTTTTGAACACTGTACCGTGTGACATATTAAAGGGCTTACTGTGAGGGTTTCAAGAATATCTTCTACACATATTATAAAAAAAGTTGCTTTTCGCGTTTGTCTGTATGTCCGCGTTGTTCTTCTAAATCACGCAACCGATTTTAATGAGGTTTTCACCATCGTTTAGAGAATTTATTCCGGAAGGTTTATGTGTATAATACGTTACTATTAAAGTTACGTTTACCTAAGAAATCTCGATGTTTTGGCAAGTCGTAAAAACCGTGCGGAGCAGGAGCGGGTCGTTAGTAATTTTTATAATTTTAAAATAAATATGTTTAAGTTATTTAAGAAAATAGATGAAAATTTACCATTCCACTCTTATATCTGAAACGACCGAGTCTAAAATTAAAAATTAATACAGAAAATACTAGGTATAGATTACAAAAAAACCTATATGAAGTCTATGGTCATAAAATAAAATGGTCTCCCAATATTGTGCGTTCAAACATTTGCAGTTGGAATGTATGGGAAAACATGTTTTTCAACTATAATGTTAACTTTGTTCTTGGGATAACAATTTTTCTTGATTCGGTCCGGGGAAATGTACATTTTATGATTATTATTTGAAGAGCCAAGTTCAAAAATACAATCGCGTTTAAGATTTAGTGCATAGTTCAACCCTAATTTATCCGTGATTGTGTGAGCTTTTTAACGCCTCCCTAATCTTAATCTTGATAGGTATCGAAAGCATCTCTTTCCCCTAACTTACAATCCCCGGGGCGAATGCGATATGAAACGAAATAGAGTTTCATTGGCCATAGTAGGCCGCTGAGTGGTCGAATATTCAAAACAATCTTTCTCTGACTCCACCGGGATTAAGAAAAGAGATTTGTGTTTTTTCCTTTTAGGAATAATGGAAGCAACCGAAGAAAATGATAAGGGTGCACAGACAGGGATGAAAAGAGACAGTTAATAAGTTACCTCATGTACTGCGGTGACGTAACAAGGTGGACGATGCAAGGCCGTGGAACTAGCATCAGCTCTAAAAGTTGTTTTTGTTACGTCCGATTAACCCATATTGTGTACGAGTGCTTGACGTCACATTACGTCCTCGATTTTTCTATCAAGCGAGGGGCGTCGGGTCGTATCGGGTCCCGCCGGTTCGCAAATGCAACGCGCATGCGTCGAAATTGCGCCAATTTCGCGGGCAGCGGCCTCTGCCGGCGGAAGGCCCAGTCCACTCGGTGCTCGACGGAGGGATGTTGCATCGCGCGTGGTAACATCTCACGGACGGGAATTTCAAAAAAAGATTAAAATGCTATAGTTTGAAAGTGGTGCAGCACGGTTTGAAACTTGACGTTTCGATGCATTCTCGGCTGACGACGTCGAAACTAACCTAGTGTTGTGTGTTTAGGTTAAGTTTCAGTGTGTTTGGATTTTAAAATGACTGATTGCGGGGATATGTTTATTGTATTTAAATACAAATAGTTAGTAATAGTGCTCGTATGTGTAGGTTGGTTACGTGATCGTATGGTGGTTTAGATTGCAGTGTCCGCCGCGTTCTCATTCAAGTGCCAGTATAACCTTGACACGTTTTCCCGCGCTAGCACCCCAACCTTGTTTTTAGTTGCACTCTCTCTTGACATTTACCGCAAAAGCGGGTTCTCTTTTGCTAATTAGCGTTACTGTGAATAAATACTCCTTGGAGATTGTAATTAATTAAGGTTCGTGTAGTTAATTCATGATGAGTGACGTTAAAAACAATTGTATAGTGTACGTAGCATAAAATATAGTTCAAAATTATAATTCTTGTAGAATTAATAATCAAGTTTGTAATAATGGAACCCTTGTGACCGCTTGAGTGAGGAGTGAGCCAGCGTCTTCAAAATGAAAATTTCAAAAGGTACGTTTATCCAAGTTATATTTTATAGGGCTTTTTATTGGAGCTTACTTTCATTTTATAACAATAGAAGTACCTTTTTGTTGAACGAGTTTGTTGAGATCGATTTAGCTAAAGTAGGTAGGTACTCACCTAATTAAGGGTCCCCGGAACGATCAATTGCAGTTGTAGTAATATTGTCAATCGCTTCAATTGCATCTGATAAACGATCAAATTTGAGCATCAATGTGTATCAATCACGTAAAAATTGACAATTGCATGTGATCGTTTTGGAGACCCTATAACTTCATTTAGGTTTGAAGTTCAAAAATGTCTTTTATTTGCCTATTTGAAATAAACTATTTGACTTTGACTTCATACATACCTAATGAATCTCGTACCTAGGTATGTACTACTGGACTCAAATGAGACAAGTTAATAAAAAGGTACTTTTTTGTTCTTGATGTCATATACCTATAGCTGTCTATAAATAGCTGTTAAGAACCCGAAGAAAGCTGCTGAGGAAGTCTAGATGCCTATGCCGAAGACACGTTACCCGGTATTCTGATGCTACTTCAGAAATCTTCATACACTTCATAAGTTAATATCTATAAAATAACTATTTTAAAGGGTTAACTTTCATAATGATTATTGAGTATGAGAACTAAATCGTTGGAAACTAATGAAACTACAATACAATTAAATTAATAAACGCTAAACCATTTCCAACTGCTGCTGAGGGAATTCTGAATTTATCAAAAGCAGTTACAAAGACTAAAACTTTGTTAATAAATTGTTAATTGTGTTTTTGTGTTTATTAGTCTTTTAAGTAATAAGTTTTGTTTAATTTAGCGTAGCATTTTGAAATCGTTAGGTACTTAACGATACGTCAACGTTATCCTTATTAGACGTAGATTTCTGTATCATCGCAAGGACGCCATGATTTGGATTATTATCAGATAACTAGGTAGCAGCCCGCAGCCCAAGCATCTGTATTTGTGCCCGGTTGATGGCAATAGGTTCGCCCCCTGTTACATGGGACTTAAACATAACTGGCAAAATGTGAGTGTACTATAGGTGCACCTCTGCATAACTCTCTCTTCCTCTCTCAAAGAATACTGGCGCGATGTTATGTAATTATGTTGTTGTTACTGGGTACAGTACCCGGTCGTCAATAACCACATGGAGTTCTAGAAAGACTGTCACATTCATTCAATTCCTAAACCAGACGTTAGGATTTCTATGAAAGCGGTGAACGGTCCCATAATAAGGCCTTTTGTACTGTACACGGCTCGGTTTCTTTTCGGTACGGCCGGCGTATAAACCGCACCGTAGAAAAAACGTGTCTGTCAACAAGCTTCCATAGTAATGCATACAATACTGACGACCATACACGGTGATAAACCGCGTCGTAGAAAAAACGTGTCTGGCAATAAGCTTCAGTAATCCATAAAACACTGACGGCCGTGCCTAGACACGGCGTATAAACCGCGCCGTAGAAAAACGTGTCTGTCAACAAGCTTCCATAGTGATGCATACAATACTGACGACCACACACACGGTGATAAACCGCGTCGTAGAAAAAACATGTCTGGCAATAATAAGCTTCAGTAATCCATAAAACACTGACGGCCATGCCTACTCACGGCGTATAAACCGCGCCGTAGAAAAGCGTGTCTGTCAACAAGCTTCCATAGTGATGCATACAATACTGACAACCACACACACGGTAATAAACCGCGTCGTAGAAAAAACATGTCTGGCGATAAGCTTCAGTAACCCATAAAACACTGACGGCCATGCCTACTCACGGTGTATAAACCGCGCCGTAGAAAAACGTGTCTGTCAACAAGCTTCTATAGTGGTTCATACAACAATGACGACCGTGCCTACACACGACGTATATACCGCACTGTAGAAAAACGTGTCTGTTAACAAGCTTCTGTGGCGGCATCTACATCACCACATGTATCGCCACGGCATCGAACTACGCGTCAAAGACCTGACGTATAACAAATCCTGCATCGTGCAATTAGAGTTTACCGCGCGAGCGGCATATATATACAGGGTGGCAGGGACATCGACGCGAAAACTGAAACTATGGATTCAGTACATGATTCTGAACCCCCCTGCGTTGACATTTTTCGCCGGTTATTAAAAAAAAATCAGCTGTTTCATAGAAAAGTGCAATACCTACGCGGTCAAAATGTATGGAACAGCAGATTTTTTTTTTTAATAACCGACGAAAAATTCCAACACAGGGTTCAGAATCATGTATTGAATCCATGGTAACAGTTTTCGCGTCGATGTTCCTGCCACCTCGTATACTCCTTTTTCTGTAGAGGATGAGCGAACTTTACACCCTGTTCCTCATAGCTCTAAACTTCTATAGTGATCCATTAACAGTGCCTTCACACGTCAAATTAACCGAGGTTTTCCACAGCAAAAAAAAAAACATACCTACGTGTACAAATAGCCTAACGGCTGTCCAAATACAGACCGTTTCCTGACACCTTAATGTCAAAATACTGTTGAAAACTACAGATTTTCAAGACGACCGTTATTATGATGGCCACCGGTCTTCTAGGAAACTGTAGCTTTAAGGAAATAGCACACATTTCAACTCGGAAAGAGATCGTCACCGTATCACCTCGAGCCATTCAGTATTCTTTGTATGAAACTCCCTACTGCAACGTAAATTAATCGGAATCGTAACGTAATCGCCTCGCCTTGGAACAAGCTCACAAATTGCGGCGATACGGTGACGATCCTTTTCCGAGTTGATATGTGTGCTACGACCTTTAACCTTATCAAACGGCCGAAATCAATTATGGTCATCCACATTTATCATCAGTTTCAGCCTCTACAATCTCACTGCTAGATATAGGCCTCATCAAAGGAATTCTATCCAACCAATTATAATTCACGGGAGGAGTTAGGCTATCTAATCAAGGCCTGGAGACTCTGGAGGCTCAGTAATTGCTTCTGTTTATCCCGTTGTTAGATGCAGACTGAATATTAATACATTATTGTGATCATATCAGTTCCTCAACTAATTAACCATTCGTATCCACGCGGATCCACGCGAGACACAATGGTTTTTTAATTGTTTCTATAATTACGACATACGAGAGGTTTTTCTCAGAAGTGAAAATCAATCTGCCTAGCCTTTTCCCAACTATGTTGAGCTCGCGGCTTCCAGTCTTTGATGCAGTCAAGAAAGAAGAATTTTATATAGAGCCATAGCTTATCTGACCTCCACGATTGGCAAAACTGGGTGTCAGACTTTTGGGCTCGTGACTATCCGTAACGACTGTCATAGATTTTCGAATGACAGCCGGGAGTAACGGCTTACATGCTCTCCAACATGTTCCTAATAAATAACCAGACAAAATATATAAAGAATCCAAAAAAAAATCGAGCGAGCCTTACAGTAATCGCATAAGATGTGTAACATCTGACATCTCACTTTTGTAATAAGCAATATTAAATGGGCGGGGCTTCGTCAAGGTCGTTTCTGGCGGCCAACTCTAGCACCGCTCGCGCTCATTGGTCAAATCAAATAGCGCGCGCTTCCCCGGCTTCCTGTTACACACTTTCGTCCCTTTTCACGAAATCACTCCCACAGATTTGATTATTTAGATTATTTTAGATTTAGATCGCAGGAAAGCGAGAGGAAAGATATTACACATTAGAAAATAATATTGTTTTATTACACGGCTTTTCCCATTTGTGCACAAAGAAATGTAAAATACGAAATAGAAATAAAATCAAAGATCTAATAAAGCATCCCTTTTAAAAGGGTGCGGTTTTTGTCCTTGAAAAAATAAAGAATAAATGTATTGCTCGTTAAATGAAGGTTGTAAACCCCAGGTTGTCTGGGGCCCTGAACTTTACATCACCTTAGTCTAACCTCGGCAACCTTGCAAGGGCCGTTACTTCGCCAATTCAAATACGATTTCAGTTCATTCATACTTTTTAGATTGATGTATAGGTACTGAAGAGTGTAGACTTGGGATTTAGTTTTTAGCTTCAAAGGTAGACTGTCTGTCTGGCTAAGTCCCAGATTTTGTTTCTCTTCTAAGAAATATATAATAAAATTCTTATTACTACTGTCAGAAGATTGGGCATGAGCATTGTGCCTATTGATATCAATGTACTTAGAGCCTAGTCCTTTCGACAAGGGTGCTAGTCTAGAAGAGAAAATTCCAATCCGAACCGAGAAAAAGGTTTTCTATTAAACCGTAATATAAAAAGAACAAAATATCTTTTTACATGCTTTTTACTTCAAGATAGGTCATAGTCAGGGAAGCAATTGTTTATCAATTTGACACACTACGCCAATTTACCGTGTTATTGCTTTAATAATCTATGGTTATTGCCATTTCTTGCTGCCGTCTAAAATTACATTCGTGATTTGAATTTACGGACAATTTATGTTTGTAGTAAATTTGTAAAAAAAAAAAACAGTGGCACTCCTGGAGTGCCAACAGAAGTGAAAACTTAAAAAAAAATCAACACTGCGCTATTTAACGCGTTGATGTCTTTTACTCCACGCACTGCGGTAATCAACGCGTTGATGTCTTTTTAAAGGTCAAAAGCTGGTGTCGTCACAGTGTCGCGAAATCAATGGTTTAGTCCCATCTCAAATATGCCCAACGCACCTAAAGAAGATTTCACTTCAAAAATATGTCCCTGACTTAACTACGTCATAATATCTAAGAACTAGACGTATTTTTTCCTGCTATTCATAGATCTTCCAAGTATAACTCGTACGTAACGTATTATTCGTATTATAAACATCCATAAAGTTCATCGTTAGACATGACCAGGAGCTCGATATGTATTCTGAGAAATAGTCATTTAAAATCTACAAGTAACAACTAGGGCGGAATACAAATACATAATAATGATGTAATATTGATATCAAAGACATTGTTGGTAAATAAAGAAGTGTAAATAAAATAAAATTGTAGTTAAATATTTGTTGATAGTATATTTCCAGTATTAGAATATGCTTAAACATGAATTCACTGCATTAAGCATAGTTTAAGTAAGGAATTTTTTGTAGGTTTGCCAGACAGTCTTGCTTAAAATGCTAATTAAGAGGGGTTATAAGCGCGAGAGTCCTGGGCCCTGCGGTCACCTTGCGATTGGTTGAACAACCACAAGGTGACATGAATTACCTTCATTTTATTTATAGGCTATTTACAAAAAAGTGCTTTATTCACCTGTAAATTGGTAAAGGTCAAGAAACCCACGTTATAAGAAACCCACGTCTCTAAAGTTGAGCTGAAAGAAAATGAAGTAATCATATTGACAAATCCGTGATACAATTTATTAAAGAGTTGAGAAGCATCATGGCTATGATCTACTTATTGGATTTATTAAATATTTTGCTAAACAGCATTAAGCAATTCAGGACGTTAAAACTAATTTGGGTCCAAACACACCTCCTAGAGGTATCCCTATCGTGTTTAATAACTGTTGTAATTTTGGACAGATTCTGATGCGAAAGTATTTTCATTATCCCCGTATTTGATCAGATTTTATCAGGCCGAACTTGTTTCAACGGTACGGCTGACATTTAACAAGCAGAGTTTGAGCCGGGATTAAAAAAAATATGTATTTTTTTAGCATGGTGGTATTGAAAATAGCCGTGAACGTCAAAAGTTGCCAGGTCACTATCGTGAATTTTTACGTATTTTTGTAGGAAATAAAGAAGTAATTTTAGATCGGTTTAAAGAAATCTGTTAATAGTCGTGTACATGTAGGCCTGTAGTAAATGAGGAGTCAGTACTTGTCAGTATCGTTGCACACACAACAGTGATAGCCAAGTGATATGACCGTTGGACTGCCAAGTCGGTCTCGAGTCCGAACCCAAGGCCTTTGACTTTTCGGATTCATATGCGTATTGTATAAATATCACTTGCTTCAAAAACGGTGAAGGAAAACATTGTGAGGAAACCGGATGCCTGAGAGATATTTCACGACGGCATGTGTAGCCAAGTCAGAGGTCCATGGGCGGCTTTAAAACTCTGACACCAGGTTAGTCACTTTGGTCTAAGAATTAACTTTGACTTTGATTTGACTAATTCAATGTTCCTATCCATCTCATTTAAAATTGCGTTCAACAAAAGCTCAACTTGACAACGTATCAGTATTCTCATTAGCCTTTATCAACTTAACTATATCAAATACTCCAACTACATCTTAAAGCTTTTACCACTCGAGGAAAACTCTCAAGGGAGACAGAGGTGATAAATTATGATTACCGGAGCATCAACTTGCTTTTATTTCCATCTATTCCACGCTGTCCTTCACACACATCTTTGTCTACACCCATTTATCATCCCTGCATACTCGCACTCCTTATATTAGTAGCAGCGATCAATGTCAGTCTGATGTCACTTTTACTTTGTGTAACACTTACGTAAATTCCTATATGGACCTACTTATTTCCTTTCTCTAATATAATTTCCTTTATGAGATCTAATAATCTTGATATTATCTTGAGGTAAATGTGAATTTTGACGTAAATGATCTATTTCAGCAACTTTAAATTAGCTCTTGCTTATTTAACTGGCAGTTAATGTCAAGAAATCCCTGTTCTATTTTTAATTTAAATGAGAGATAACACCTTTTCAGACACTATGAAATAGGCCTTTATGATCTTGAGTCGTAATTAGTGCTCCCATAAATGTAGTAATGAATGTCTTCTGATTATCTTCAGTGGTATGAGGGTTATTGACTTTGTTTATCTTTAATGGCAGTTGTCTGCCGATTTTAATGGGAAAATGTCATCCTCTGAACCACCCTATTGATGTCTTTCCAGAAGACGAGGGTTTAGGTGCTGCTTTTCCAGATAGATGCAACACAGGTTTTTGTTTCGACTGAATAGCAGAAATCAGCATCTGCGTTTTCCCAACTATGTTCAGGTTGGTTTCAAGTCTATCCGCAGTAACTGGGTAACACGATCAGCCTGAGTGAGACTGGTTGGCTGGTTTAAGATTTAGCAGTAATATAGATAGTATATTGGATTCCTTCACGCATCTGTTGCCTTGTCGTGAAAAAGTGCCGTATCTTTTATCGTGAGTCGTAAAACGTTCCAAGTCCCAAGAAAAATGTTAGGTACTGCTATAGTGATTGTAGTTGTGTTCAAGGAGCGTGTCACGGTTTGACGTTTGATCGAGTAAAGCTAAGTCTATTACAGTAATTATTCTATTTATATTTTCATAAACAGGCCTTTGTTGATGGACTACTGTCGTTCTTAGTACTGAAATTCACATCGAAACTTACGTGTTTCAAGAAACACTTGTACTATAGTATTTAAGAAGTAAATACGCTTATGAGAGAACAATCTGTAAATCCAAGAACAATTTTTTTTTTACCGCCACTGAGAAGCTGAGCTACATCTCACCTGATGGTAAGTGAAGGTAGAAGCGAGCTTCACCCGGAATCCTCAACCACGGAGGAACTGGCTATCTTACCTCTTACTGCCGAAACACAACAATGCTGTTAACATTGTTGTTATGGCGACAGACAGATAAGATGGTAGTAGCTAGCTAGGCAAACAAGCTCTACAACCAACCAAACCGGGCAAGTTTTTTTTGCCCCCACTAGTAATCGAACCCGGTACCTTTGGGTCTGAGGCAGGTGGTCTAACCACTAGATCACAGAGGCGGTGACAATGACACTTTTCTACATCTAATTTAGTAATTTAGTTAAGTGTTAATGTTAATAATAATTTTAAAAACTGTAAAGTTATGTTAACGATTATTCAAATTAAAAATCTATAACTGTTAAGTGTTTAAAGTAAAAGAACATACAAAATAAGTGATAAGTGTTTATTTATTCGTACAACCCGTAAACATTAACACATTCTCGATTAATTGCCGAAAGCCATTATTATTAACGACGCCCGTTAATTACTGTGCTATAAAGATCATTATACTTAGTTATACGTACGAAACTGGTCCATTGTTAACGCCAGACTTTTTAATCTATCCCACGAGAGAAATTCACCAAATGAGTATAATGAACACTACAATATTTAACATGAGTCTAGTGAAAATATTGTGGAAACCCACAACCATCTTTGTGGGTTTCAGGGATGAACGGAATCTCTTCGTTTTTTGGGTTCCGTACCAAAATGGTAAAAAGGAACCTTTATGGTACGACTCAGTCTGTCTGTCCATCTGTCTGTCACAGCTGGATATCTCAAGAACTAAGGACTAATGCTATCAACTTGAAATTTGAAATAGTTTTAGATGACGTTTGCCGAACTATTTTGCAAGTAAGAAAGAAACAAAAAATGATTTTTTTTTGCAGCAGGGACTGAACGGGTCTCTTAAAAATTCGAAGTGGGGCTACTAGGGCATGTAGGGTATCATATGAATTAACTCTATTTGCACATTCTTAAATATTTTTAGACTTGTGACGAAAAATGTAAAAAAAAAATACCGTTCCCCCTTAAATCCGAAATTTGCATAGAGGAAAATCTGAAATTATTCTATGTGATAAAAGTTTATATAAAGATTACAGGAAAAATAAAACGATGTCTTTAAATGGCACACTTTTTCAGAAATCATCTACAAAAATTACATTAGTTCCACTATTGGTCAAGAGATAGCGCTGACCTAAAAGTGCAATATTCTACACCGCAGTGTGCAGTGTTAAAATTCTTTGACGCATATAGGCCTCGCCGATGAAAATTGAAAATGATATGGAACCCTCCGTGCGCGAGTCCGACTCGCTCTTGACCGGTTTTTTTTCTAGAAGCAAGATATAAAAGGAGACAAGTCAGCATAAAGTGATCGTTTAGTGAAAAGTTCAATAAAAATATGGGGCATAGGTATATTTTTTCAAATAATTTAATGTTGAGAAGCCGACCACAAGATAGTTGGGAAGAGCCTAGGCATTTGATGATAAATGCTGAAGAAGTGAATACTTAAAAAGTTTGAGACTAATCTGGGTCAAAAACAATCAGTAGATAGCCTCTTCAAACTTGTGAAATTTGAAATATGTTGAAACACAAAAACAAAACCGGTGTCAGTTAGACAATCAATGCTTTTGAAGTTAAATAGAATTTAGCAAAAAGTAACAAAGTCACGATTCGTTTTTAACAGCAGATCAATACACACTAACAATAGAGACCCATGTCTGGGGATTTTTATCGTAACGAATATATCGTCTAAATATATATTATGAAATGTGAGATAATACGTCAGATCTCGAGCAGAATCGGAGGCACCCGGGGGATGTTTTAGCGAGGCATATAATGCATGGTCCGTTGAAGTGTAATTTACCGTGAATTTTCGTGAATGACGTGAATTATGATATGAATTTTCAATCCTTACTTATTCGTAAACAAAGTAGAATTTAATGGAAATAACATAACAGTTACGGTTCTAATTGTGCTCCTAAATTAATAACACGCATTACTTGGTGAAAATCGAAGCACAATCCAGGGTTTTGATAGTAATATCGTTGGAAACGACTGCTGCATCTAATAGGATGCAGCAATTAATATACAGAATATATTAAATTCCTCGTTTCGTTTTCCTCGTTGGTCTAGTGGTCGCAAGCGCTACTGCTGAGCATGAGGTCCTGGGTTCGATTCCCGGGTCGGGCAAAGTGTTATTGGGTTTTTCTATCTGAAATTTCTCAGTAGCAGCTCGGAGTCTGGATTTGTGCCCGGTTGATGGCAATAGGCTCGCCCCCTATTACATGGGACTTAAACATAACTGGCGAAATGTGGGTGTACCTGCTACAGGGACACCTCTGCCCAACCCTTCGGGGAAACAAGGCGTGATGTTATGTTATGTGTGTGTTATTAAATTCCAATATTGACGACGTCAAAATTGCCAGGAATGATTGTTCATCTCCAGGAAATGCCTGACGCTGAAAGACTAGCACCAGTTCGTTCATTGTTAGCATTGCGTAATTCTGATTTCATACAAATTCTTCAGCATTTTTTCATTGAGATAAAAAATATACCTAAATCATTATTATCATTTCAGTCCAAAATTACCCACTGCTGGTTATGGCCTCCTCTACACATATTATAAATTGAAGTCACTTATGTTCTCTCTGTTCTTTGTTGCGCAGTGATTTTTTTCGTGTCAGTCTGTGTGACCGCGTTGTCCTTTATAACTACGCAACAGATTTTGATACGGTTTCCACCATCATTTAGAAAATTTACCCCGGAAGGTTTATGTGTAAAATACATTAACATTAAACTAACATATAATAAAGAATTACGTTGTTTTGTCAAGTCGAAAAAACCGTAGAAGCAAGGGCGGGTCGCTCGTAAAGCATATAGCATACTGTGTATAAAATAATTTGAAACCCTATCACGTATTTTTTTGCATTATTGAAGTGAAAACTTCTTTAGGCGCGTTGGGCATTATTGAGATGGGAAAAAACAATTGAACTCGTGACACTATTACCGTTACTGACACCTCATTAAATGTAATTCTTGCACAATAAAATTGTTCAAGCTTTCAGAATTGGGCTATCCAATGCAAAAAAAAAAAAAAAAACGAATCCGACCAGTAGTTTTGGAGATTACCCTCTACATACAAACTTATTTTTAACTTACAATTAACACCATAACTTATAATTTTACGTCTTCATAATATTAAAAAAAATTAAGTATAGATAGACGATACTTCAAATGTTCATGTTGGCCGATTCATTCAAGATCCAAAACAAGTGACGTCCAGTTTACATAAATGATTTGAGTTTGATGAAGACCCCACTCGATCGCCATTTGTTTTAGGAAGGGCTGACTCGATTGAAAAGTTTATTACAGTTTGATTTGTTGGGCAAAGCTGGCAAAGGATGTAACTGTAAATAGGATTTGGAAATTGTTTTGTTGATTTCTATACAATTTCTGTTGAGTCGAGACTGGATTATATTGCTGAAATTTATATTTCATCAGTTTATCTATTTGTTCCCATGGTACAGTAAGCGCTCAAAAGTGCATAAGCACGCTAAGAGTCGTATTGCTGTGAACACGCGGTGTAGTCCGTACATTTGTGTGTGTAAACAGTCAGACGTCTGTGGTGTGAGTGCCGTATACACACTACAGAGTCACGGTTCGCGGGCGCCGCACTTATATTTCCATCACTTTTGTTAGCACGCATCATATGCGTGACCTTGGCCAGTGTATTCCATTTCTAAAATTCGAAAGTTAATTATATGTGCAGATAGCAGAAGGCGTTAAGCGTTGGTCTTAGATTCAAGATGGCTAAGGTTCGAATCTCGTAAATCACAGCGCTGTTTTTGCAAATATTATTATTTTTGTTTGCAATAATAATATTTTTAAATATATCTGACTATTTATTAATGTAATAACAACATTAATAAATAGGCAGATATATTTAAAAATATTTAGAAAGGGTTTAGAATAAAAAATGCGTGATATGTTATAATAAAAAAATAAATAATATTTATTCGTTATAGGTATTTATTTTACTTGACAAACTGCTAACATTATTTATCATTACTTCACCTGAATAATATGTGAAATAGATGTCTAGAAACTTAGAAGCAATTTGTATTATTTTGACATATTTAAATTTTGAAATGTTTTAAATTTTAAATGGATTTTTTTCACTATAAATATAAAGCTTTGATCATGGTCGAAGTAATTAAGCAATAAATAAGAATATTACTACTTAAAATGTAAAAAATCTACTGACAAAATTGTTGATTTTAAGGTTCAGTTTGTTCATATTATTTAAAATTTTATTTGGCTTTAGTAAATTTTGGTTGGTATTGAGGTTATAGCTTAAGTATTCATTTTCTTTACGAAAAGAAGATTGAAACTAAACCTCAAATTTTAATCCTAAAATAATAATATTACTAAAATAATATTAAACAATTTCGGTATATCTGCAAGAAATACGATAAACACCCTATTGAAACGTGCTTAAAAAATTCGTTACCATAAATTCATGCAATAACGAATCTGTTGTTTATTAATTTGGTACGGTCAATATTTTAAGGTCAAAAACGGTTTTCTAGCTGGTCTTCAGTGATGCAAGCCTTCAGAGTGCACGGCGAACGGTTCATAATGACGTGTTTTTAATAATTCAGCAAAATATCTCGTTGGTATGAAACCATTTGTTTCATTCACCATTTGACGTCGCTGCTACTCGATAATAAGCCCCTTCCTCATATCTCTTAACCCTCACAGTATTTCTCTAGAACAAAGAAAAACATTGTTTTTATTACACATAATACCTAATTATTTATTATTCACTAATCGAATTAAACCTCATAATGAATTTAAAACTTTAAAGGCATCTTCTGTCTCAACAATACCTCTGTTCTATCAACAATACCCTTGATTAAGATTTATGTTTAGTAAAATATGAAATATATAAATGATAACACTCACACTTAGTCCGGTTTCATTCGATATTCACTTCACTTTTACGCAGCGCAATAATATTCTCTGATCTGATCTGATCTCTTCAATAAGTATATTTTATGCCTGCTTTTTGATAATAATAACCACAACACTGCGCTAAATACTCGTCACCAATATTATCCACGAACCAACAAAGTTCTATTAATTGAATACTCGTAACAAACTGCATCTACCCCACAGATATCGAAATAATTTACTTAGTTTTTTGTGGTCTACCTGCTAAACTTTAATATTTATGTGAACAAGACGAATGAAACTAAAAACGAATGATGATTATCGAACTAGTCATTGGTTGCAGACAAAGTGAGTGTGTGTGTGTAATGTGCGTGTCTACAGTATTGTAACAACTTATAGAAGAAGGTCGTAAGTCAAACCGAAGCGTCAGTCTATTGCTTTGTGAGATTGCTTATGGACTTTTGGTCGGTACTGTACCTAAGTATACGTATTTATATTGTAATGGTTAAGGCAGTTGTCCTACCGCCGGCGAGGAAGCGACTAACTATTGGCCTTTTCTCGCTCAAGAAACGTACAATAGATATACATTCCGTGTAAACAAAAGAGAAGCATATATTAATAGTTGATCGCAGCGCCGCCCGGCCCGAAAATTCCTGGCGCCCTAGGCGAAAGGCTGAAACGGCGCCCTTTTAAGAAAATTTGTGACAAAATAAAACTATGTTCTTTCTTTTTCGTGTGTTTAGTGTCTAACTTGGTGTCTGAGTTTTAAAGCCGCACATGGGCCTCTGACTTGGCTTCACATGTCGTGGAGAAATATCTTTCAGGCGCGATCGGTACAACGATCGCGGTCAAACTATAATAGTCAAATCAATTTTGAACAAAACATTATAATATACAACAAGAGAAGCAATAAATTTGTAATCGCGTTTTTTTTTTTTTAGTAATGTAGCGAGTTGAGGCTATCAACTAAACTCGCTTTTGATTTCCGTAAATATCCGTAAGCGCATTTTGGTAGAAAAATTGGTAAAAGATTGGGGGCTTTTCAAGTTGTAGGTTAATAAAAATTAATGTACAGGATTTTTTTTTTTATTTCGATGTCGCCGATTACCGCCCCCCTAATACGAGCACCCTAGGCCGTCGCCTAGTTCGCCTATATAAACGGGCCGGCTCTGGTTGATCGGTGACTGTTCACACCGCCCGCCGGCGAGGACTCGCTCCACTAGTTTGTCGCTGAGCGACAAGAGCTATCAAAGAAAAAACTCGCTCACGGATACTTGATCAGCGATGCTCGCTTGGCGGTCAGAACTCACGCCGAGAGACCAAACAGCGGTAATTTTGCCCGAGCGGGTAGTGAGAGTAATCGTCCGTCGCACTCGGACACTCGCTGATAGCCCAGCGACAAAACTATCGGAACTACACACTCGCTGCTCGTCTACTCGTTTTCAGTTGCTAGCTCTACTTGCTACATATATATTTTGTTTGTGGAATCTGTAGAATATGGGATGCACACACACAATCATGTTCGGGTCGGCACATTCGTTTCGGCAGTATTTGATGAACAACAAAGCAGACCTTTTCATATGGCTCGTGCCGGTCGGCAAACTTTGTTCGGCATCTAGCTTCGTTTAGTCATGTTCGTAACGGCTCGACACAATTTGAGCTAAGTCGAGTAACTTTTTACAAAATCGAATATACCTACATGGATAAATACTCGGGTATTTATCTATGTAGGTATATTCGATTTTGCAGCATGGCTGTGGCGAACGAGCAAAACATTTTTGTAGCACCCCTGTAGTCACTTAAAATATAAAAAAAGAAAGAAAGAAAGAAAATACGTTTATTTGTGGTAAACATGACGCAAAGAAAGATAAAAAAAAACAACACGTTGATATCTTTTACTCCACGCAGCGCGGTAATCAACGCGGTAATGTCTTTTCAATAGGTAGTCAAAAGCTGGTGTCGTCAGTGTCGCGAAATCAATGGTTTAGTCCCATCTCAAAATTGCCCAAAGCGCCTAAAGAAGTCACTTCAGAAAAAAAAAATGTGGTAAGATTATTCTATGAGGACAGATATCGTCCTTCGACAATTTAATGCTTTGAAATACGAAATAAGAACTCCTTGAGCAGCGTAGCATGGTAAGCCTTCATATAAAAAGTTTCACACGAGATGATACCCTTTCCAAAGTAATAAATTCATACTCTCTTAAGCTCTAAAAGAAACGTTTTCTAACGTCGTCGTGGAAAGTTGTCAAAAGTTCAACAGCTCTCAGAATTATCTCGTCTAGAATTAACTGTCAAAAGAAACTCGTATTGAAACCGTTTGTACAGTATGAGAGGGTTTTTCAAGTGAAAAGGTTTTAAGTCAGAAGATTATCTTTTCAATGTATCGTTGTAGAGATTATGGTAATCGAACTACCTGTAGGTCGTTTGCGAAACATTTTTAGTGGTATTTTCAATGATAGGCAGACGCTTTAAGTGTTCGTATATTGCATAATAGAGCATCAGCTGCTCTATTTACTAGCTGCGACCCGCGGTTTCACCCGCGTAAGTCTCGAACCCGTGGGAATATCGGAATAAAAAGTAACCTATGTCCTAATACAAGTCATGGTCTACCCATGTGCCAAAATTCATCCAAATCCGTTCAGCCGTTTTAGCGTGAAAACGTTATAAACAAACAAACAAACTCACTTTCGTATTTATAATATTTAATTTATTAGTTTGATTACTGTAGTAAAATTTGAAATGTGGTAAGGCAACACATAACATAACATCACGCCTTGTTTCCCCGAAGGGTTGGGCAGAGGTGTCCCTGTAGCAGGTACACCCACATTTCGCCAGTTATGTTTAAGTCCCATGTAATAGGGGGCGAGCCTATTGCCATCAACCGGGCACAAATCCAGACTCCGAGCTGCTACTGAGAAAGGCAACGTTTTAGATTAATTTTATTCAAGGGATACAAATGGTTTATTATTGTTTGGTCAAACGGGAAAACCTTTCAGTCAATTGGATTTTCACTTCATGATATTAATATGCATGAATGATAGACATGTGTCATTTTCGACAGGTATCGGTAAATATCAATACTTTCTGACACATGTCCATATTTCCCTTATTTCGATACTAAATCCTTGATATGGGACAACGGACCTTTCCTTATCGGACATATTTAATGCTATAACAAATTTAGGTCACAATGGTTTTAGTAATGGAGATAATTATTCGTTATGTGTTTAGTGGTATGAGGAACAGGGTGTAAAGTTCACTCATCCACCATAGAAAAGGGAGGATCCTTCGACCAGACGGGTGTTGTGTCTGGCGGGCAACTGCCCATCAGTTTGAAGTTGAAATCTTGATGTCGATCACTCGGTAAACTCTAACTGCGCGATGCAGGATTTGTGTGACGTCATGTCTATTATGCGTAGTTCGTATGTGGCAGTGTAACCGCTACATATGTTCTGGTTTCGATAATGGGTTACAATTTTACATAGCTTACTGTATTTTTATTTTCTTAATGTCTCTCGGGAATCTTCACATTTCCGAATAAGAAACGAATGATAATTTCCAGTCCGGGGCAGTGGTCCAACTGCTCTGTCCAACTAGTTGGACCATGGGTCTTTACTAGGGGCAGTTGTCCAACTTTAAAAATAGTTGGACTTCAGCACCTTTTGAGAGTTCCGTGGTCCAATTCATTTAAAAAATAACTTGCCAACTCTAAAAACCTCAACAGCATCTTTATGTGGTACCTACTGGTTTACGGTTATATTGAATAATATTAATTAATTATTAATTACATTTCCATCATATTCAAATTTGAAGCATAGCCTTTATAATGCTAGAAACCAATCATTGGGTGTTTCAAAAACGGTATTTTCTAATACGGAAGTAATAGAAGTACCAATAAAATTTAAAGATTTTCTATTTACTGATTATTATTATGAAGGAACGCGTATAATAGTTTTTTGTTCATTAAAAGCAAGAGAGTTGATGAAAAAGTTAAATGAGTATTTTGCGGACGGAACCTTTAAATGTTGCCCTAGACCTTTCGTACAATTATTTACTATATTTGGCGATACGGGAAGCACAAATGAGTCTACTAATGTTGCGCCTTTGGTTTTTGCTTTTCTAAGTGACAAAAAGCAATCCACTTATTTTGCGTTATTTGAAATGCCAAGATCACAGTTAAATTGGGATCCAAAAATAATACATTGTGACTTTGAAATGTCTATTCTGAACAGTATTAAAGAATTTTGTCCGACAGTTAAAATTGTAGGCTATTACTATCATTGGTCACAATGTATTTGGAGAAAAGCAAAAAAATTAGGTATCTCAAAAACTAAATCAAAAAGAGTCAAAAGAACTATTTCATTATGCTCAGTTTTTCCACTATTGCAGAGTGATAAATTTGTAGAAGGCTGGGATTACATAAAAAAAGAAAGTGGTGTTGAAGCTAACAAACTGATTCAATATATAGAGCGTTATTGGATTAAAGGAAATTTTGATGAATTTTCTCAGCTCATAAGCGTAGGTATTTAGCCAGAGGCATAGGACTAATAACATTTCAGAAAGCTCACATGCAAAGCTAAGTCGGCGCATTAATGCAAAAAATGTTACAATGTTACGTCTATTAAATGTTTTAGAAAATTTTACAACTTCATCAAGCGAAAACGCACACAAAAGACGTAAGGTCCAAATTGAGAATGATGATTATATACGGGAAGTTACAACTGATTTCAGGTGCCATTACTGTAGGTCATGCTTTAGATAAATTTCGTTGAATGTTGTAAAACATTGTAAAAAAATAAAGTTTAAAAATTAGTCACCCGACTTTTATTTTGTTATTTTACTGCAAAGAGGTTCAATATAACCGTAAACCAGTAGGTACCATACACACATAAAGATGCTGTTGAGGTTTTTAGAGTTGGCAAGTTATTTTTTAAATGAATTGGACCACGGAACTCTAAAAAGGTGCTGAGGTCCAACTATTTTTAAAGTTGGACAACTGCCCCTAGTAAAGACCCATGGTCCAACTAGTTGAACAGAGCAGTTGGACCACTGCCCCGGACTGATAATTTCTATGTCCATCAATTATTAGATTTATCTTGTATAATAATTTGAATTCAGAACTAAGTAGTTTACTGTTGCTTTGTTTTGATTTTCGTGTGAACTATATAGAGCTGTAAAACTATTTTCCTATCTGTCATGCCCGCGACTTTAGCAGCTTTCCTACCATTTTTAAAATAAATTACATTAAGTTAAAAGAGCACTAACAACTCTATATACTTCCAAGTCGATTGAGGGCGTCGTTTTTTCTACATGGAGTAGTACGTATTCTATATACAACGTGTAAATAAAAAACCCTGTCCGATCCGCGAGGGTGTTATTAAGTATCGTACTGAGAGATTTTTTTTCAATGGAGAATTTTACCGAGTTGTTACATGGGGCGCGGGAGGCCTTCGTTTAGCGGGTGTCAATAAGTCATAACTTATGACCACTGTTGAAAATTTGCTTATTTTTAATTGATTTGGGGTAATTTTGGTACAAAAAATGAGAATTTTAAATAGCAATAACTTTTTTTATTTTCAATAATAATAAGATTTTTATCACTTTTTGGTAATTTTATTGCAGTAGGTACCTATGTGCCTCTTTCCGATCAGACAGGTTTTTTTTACATACCTATTGTATATTCACATATTATTATTAAGTTATTGCATAGCCTTTATCGCGGGCTTTGAGCGCGCGACCGAATCAAGAAATTCCGTAACGAAAATAAAACCTAACACCCACTCCGCCTAATTTTTGTTTTATGTCATCATCCGTCATCATCCCAAGTGTAGCGTTGACAAATAGGAAGTATGGAGGTTACAAATGCTATGCAATAGCTTTACCGCGGCAGTCCCCGAGTGCCACACGTTTTTTTTTTATCTCCATGGGGTAGCTCTTTGCCTGCATCTCACCCGATGGTATGTAATGTTCAGGCCGAAGGTGCAAGGCGAGCTTTACCCGCATTCCTCAACCACAGTGGAACTGGCTATCTTACCTCTAACTGACAAAACAAAACAATGCTGTTAACATTTTTACTATGGAGACAGACTTAGATAAGACGGTGGTAGCTAGCCAGGCGGACTGAGAACAAGCCCTACCACCAACCAAACCGAGCAGAAAATTTTGGCCCTTGTTCCGGGACCTCTAGGTCTAAGATGGTAGTCAAACCACTAGACCATAGAGGCAGTTGTCTATCTATCCACATAATTCAAATTAGGGTTTCCAAAATATGAAAAGAATCACGACTAAGTACCTATTACTGTACAGTTGCAAATAACCTTCTCAAAACATAAACACTTTTTATTTAAATAGTAGTAAGTACCAAACTACCCTACAATAATTTAAATGACTAAGGTACTTAGCATATTTTATTTCAGTCTCCAAACTACCCTACAATAATTTAAATGACTAAGGTACTTAGCATATTTTATTTCAGTCTCCTAAGTAAGTCTCCTAAGTAAATCTGTTTACAAACTACCCTACAATAATTTAAATGACTAAGGTACTTAGCATATTTTATTTCAGTCTCCTAAGTAAGTCTCCTAAGTAAATCTGTTTAATGCGATCGTATTTTACCAACTTAATTGCGAACACAATCGTTTTGTTATAAAACCCGAACATTTTAGCTTTATAATTAAAATCACTGGGGTATTGTTTAGGAACAAACGATACAGTTATGTACATTGCCCAAATAAATTATACGCCAATGTTGGGCCAACAAAAGCAAACAAAAAAAACACAATGGTCGCGGAAAATCATGTCGTAAGTACCTATGTACTTACGACATGATTTTACGTGACCATTGTTTTTTTTCTGTACATTGAGTACAGAATCAATGTCTAGTTAATTAGGACTATTTAACACTTACAAAAGGTCCCACATCCATACATGTAGAAACTAACGCCTTCTTCCCATGGGGGTTGGCAGAAACTACTGAACGCCACCTGCTACGATCCTTACATACTCCTTGTATGTAAGGATCAAAGCAGGTGGCGTTCTGTCCGCTTCATTTACGTCCATAAATCATCTGGTGATACACGTACGCCGGTTGCGAATACTACGCATCTGAACTTCTGAAGAACAAGGTATCCTTCTAGGGCGTCCCCTCCCGGCGTTTTCACTCACATCTGTCTTGTCTCGCCCAAAAAAAAAGGTCCTACTGCTATCAGTAGACCCTTTTGTTCGTAACTTTTCGCGTTACTTTTTTTTGCAATGAATGGAAAGTCGTCGTATTGTTTAGAATTTATTTGTAATCTAAAAATACACCATGGTCGTCTTTTTCATAAATCATTCAGAGTAATATCCGAGTGACTTCTACGAGTAGGTTTGTTTTAATTTTGGATAGCTTCTTATTTAATTGATTCAGGCGTGACCTTGCGGAAATCCATTATAAAATACAATAGACGTGGATATATTTAGTAACTTGCTCCGCTTAGCTATTTCTAAAGAGCCATAAAAACTCCTGAAAGAAATCGACACGTATTTCACCTCTCAACGAGGCATCCTCAGGATGACGATGGACTTGTTGCAAACTCGAACACGGCGTGTTGCCACACCAAGCGCTGAGTGCAGACTGAGCCTTATCGCCCGTGAAACCCAAGCCAACCAATGCCAAGGTCACCTTTGCTGCAATTGTTCGCCCCTTATCGCACTGATAACGGCGACACTATATAAGTGTTTATCGGGCGATAAGGCTCAGTCTGCACTCAGCGCTTGGTGTGGCAACTTAAAATAAAAAAAGCATTTTAAAATAAATCCTGTTTGTTTTATCATTTTTTATTTTAAAAAAATGATAAAACAAACAGGATTTATTTTAAAATATACATTTAACACAAAATTACATAAATTATGTACCTACCTACAAGAAGAATACAGAGAAAAAAAAAAACAAATCATTGGGCATCAAAAATCATTATTATTTGGTTCAGATTTTTGTGTAATCATTTTCTGCCGAACCAAGCACTTAAAACCACAAACTCAATAAGAAAAAAAAAAACGCTTACCACGACAAACGATAAAATTGAAGCTCTTATTCTGCCATCTTAATTTCAATTCAAAGGGTCATTCGTCATTCCTTTAAGAATTTTAGCGCGACGAGCAAAAACGAATGAAAGAGAATTATTACGAGGAGCCTACATTCCAATTAAGCCGGTTTTCTTTGACCTTGGAGACCCCAGAGGAGGTCACAGTGGTTCCCGGTCTTTACCCGGATTATAATAAAACATTTTCTTGAATAATGCCTGGCTTGTGGTGACGTTCACGTAACTTTAGGGTTTACGTAAATAGCAGCGTTTAAGGAGATTTATTTAACAGTAGTGGTGTTCTGTTTATTGTTTATTTGTTTCCTGGTACAGTGGGGAAGTAATTCTGACTTGAATTAATATGTACCCATAATAAAGAGACTATTCGTGTACTAATGAACTCGTGGCTAAGTACTAAAAGCCGCACGGGTCGATCCATCAGGTTCTCTACGCTTGCCGGGGTTGGTCCGTGGATGGGTGACCATTTCTACATACCGAGACTCCTCCGTGCCTCGGAAAGCACGTTAAGCCCGGGTTGGTCCCGGCTGTCATTCGTTGATCTTTGACAGTCGTTACGGGTCGTCAGAAGCTCGAAAGTCTGACAACCAGTTTTACCAAGAGGTATCGTATTACTTAGTTACTGGGTTGTGGAGCTCAGATAGGCAGTCGCTCCATGTAAAATAGTGGTATTCAGCTGCATCCAGTTAGACTGGAAGCCGACCCCAACATTGTTGGGAAAAGGCTAGGCAGATTGATCGTGTACTTGATCCTAATACAAGAAACATTGTATTCAAATTAATCTACACCTTAATCAATCGCAATCTCTTTCATTTTGACAGTTCAACAACATTCATTGCGCTATTTACGTTGTTGAACAACAAATTTTTCGAACATATGAAGCATTGTTAAGTCTATGACATGTATTTTAATTCATCTGACATTTTTATTTTTAAACCTTTGACGTGTGTAATATTCTGTTTTTTTTTTTTTTTTTTGAGTATGATAATTTTGTAATGTTATTTTAATAATTATTTAATTAGATTATTAATAATGTAAATATTTGCACACCATAATAGGTAATGATACAGAGTACTTTATATTTATTTGTAACATCTTTTTATACCTACCTGTATTAAGCAAATAAATGATTTGATTTGATTTGAATGGATTAGCAATATCCTTCAAAATGATTCAGATTTTGATTGATTGTGTTACGAAATTAATGCATCAGCGTCATGATCTTTTCCTACGTAAACAATTAAGTATAGTAATTATCAAAATAAGTCAAATTACTGCTAATTAAGACATTAGGAGCAGCGCAGCGTTACTTTCCTAAGTCACTTATTAGTATATGAAAGTTCAAAGTTCCTAACTTATTTAACTCGGGTTAATCCAGTTTTAACTCCAGTTAAAGACCATTATTTTACGCAATAAAACAAAGAACAGAACCAGATCTAAAGTATACCCAAGTCTAATTTAAAACTTTCGTTAAATCTACAAAAGTTTTTGGTATTAAATAATCAGGTTAATGATTTCATTTTGTTGAATATTTGAATACCTATTATTAGGGGTTATACAAACTTAATTTAGTCAAACTGTGCCCCTGGCTGACTGACTGTGCCCAGTGGTCTTATTTTAGCGATAAAAATGAAATTCTTAACCCGAGAAATACTTACTAGTGTTATTTTTAATCAACTTCAAAAAAGGAGGTTATAATTATGTTCGTCTTTATGTATTTTTATCACCGCTTATTAGTAATAATCGCCTGAGAGGCTATATATCGTATGACCTATCTATAATAATATTATAAATAGGTAAAATTTGTTTGTTTATTTATTTGTAAGTTTGTATGTAGGGGGTAATCTCCGTAAGTACCAGTCGGATTTGAAAAATTATTTTTTCTTCGGGTAGCCTAATTCTTGAGGAAGGATAGGCTCACGGACGAATTCGCGGGCAGATGCTAGTCAAATATATAGCAATTAGCTCTCAAAAATGAAAAAAATATGTTCTTGAAAAGTTCTGTCAAAAATTTACCATAACACTAATGATCGCCTTCCAGGCAATATCTCAGTAACGATGTAAGCTAGCCGGCGCGGGATCATCTTCTAACGCATTGCGGGTTACCCTGAGTTGAAATAAACGTACAAACCGAAACGAGCAATTTCAAACTAACCAAAAAAACCGACTGCCTGCGGCCTCTCAGGCTATGATTAGTACTTTAGGGTTCATGAAGAGAACCGCTAAACCATTACTAAGATTTCGACACATTTAGTACCAATTTCACAAATGAAACTGAACAGAATCAGTACATCTAAGCTGCGTTCAAGTGTCAATATTCCAGAACAACACAGACACCTTGACATTAGCTGCGCACTTATTAGCGATCGATCCTGCTGATTTGACACCCGGGGGCGTCAATAGATGGCGCTGCGCCAATAAATTGTGTTTGACACCTTTTGAACCCAGTTTAGATGCGTTCAGTTTCATTGGGGAAATCCGCCCTTAATCGCTTTTGATGAAAAACTCCCACACAGACAAAAAATATCCATTTAGCAAATCAACTTAATACCATTACGACCCACTACAACCCACACTTTATTGAAAAAAAATGTCAAACTACAACCTCATCATTAATATACTACGAGTACATGCCAAGAAACCACTTTTTCCTACAAAATCAATCACACAGAAAACTGCGTAGGTTCCCCTTCCGGGGTTGTCCGAATACCGGAAGGCTGGAGGCTGTTATTTGTTTACTTGAGATAGATTTACTAGATGACATTTACCGCGGTCAGGGGTAGGGAGGGGTGGGATGGGCCGGTAGTAGCGGGGTCAGGATATCCTATCGGTTTGATGCGATGTGACCCCGCGGCGATGGCCTCACGTGTTTTCAGGAAGACATACATTGCGAAGTATTTTTCCGGCTCTAGTTTTACTGCTGCGTATAGAAGAACGAAAAGAATGAAAAATTGTTTCCTCTGCATTTAAAGAAGTGAAAACTTGAACAAGATCGCCTTGGTGGAAGAAAAATACTTGTATAGAACATTGGTCCGTAACTTTATCTAAATAAAAAGCACAATCGCGTTTACAAAAAAAAAAAAATCCGAAACCTACCAAGTAAAAATACTTGCATAGAACATTGATCCGTAACCTAATAGGTATAAATAAAGAGCATAATCGCGTTTACAAAACCAGTAAAGTAAAAATACTTGCATAGAACATTGATCCGTAAAGTAATATAAATAAAGAACACAATCGCGTTTACAAAAATGAGGTGTCGTCATGGTGTCGCGAAGTCAATGGTTTAGTCCCATCTCAAAAATGCCCAACGCGCCTGAAGAAGTTTTCACTTAAAAAAAAACGCACATTTTATGTATGACGTTTCATAATGGCTCGCGTTCTAATTAAGACCAAGCACTCCAAAGACAATTTCTACGTAAACTTCACCCCCATGCACTCGTCACTCCACTGTGCTAAACGCTAACACATCAGTAATAAAGTTGAATATCGCATGCGCTCTTTGGTCGTGTTCGAGCACGGAACTAAATGTCGTAAGTCTCAATTCTTATTTCGTTTACTTATAACTAAAGTAATAATTGATCTAGAGATCAAGATCGATATTTGCTTACTGTCAATAATTATTTTAGACATAAAAGCCGAGTAATCTAGTTTTCGTTTCAAATAATCTTTAAAAAACACATGATTATAGAACAAAAATTAATCGAGCGATAATATTCCAACGTAGGTACGTAACTGTCTTATATGTATATTGAAAGAAAAAGATCCAAATAATATAGGTACGAGTACATATACTGTACTAAAGTTCCATTTTGATTGTATGTGTGACTTTTTTAATGCAAATTAACATTCAATTTAGGGAACCTCCTCTTAAGATGACTGCTGCTTTTTGTTATATTTGATGGTATACATAAAAAAAACTTAGAATTAATCGTTGGAAATCATTAAAAAAATGATTATCAAGAAGAAAACGAGAAGAAAACTCACTTTGACACAATAACATTATACCTACTTTTGTTAAGGTAGGTACACCAATTAAACTCACTGAAAATTTTTTTGTCAGCTCTCGTTTCCAAATACCCCACAATAATGTTTACTTAAAAACCTTTAATGACGTCATCGAACCACTCCCCCATACATTTTGAAACGGACACAGGCATTTAATATTTTCACTGTTAACGGAAGAGGCGTCAATTCCCTCGTTATTTGTTGTTTACCCTCGAGTTTGATTAAGCCCGGGCATCACTGAGCTAATATTTGCTTTGGTCCACTATTTGCAGCACTTTATTGAAAAACCCTTCATTTTTCCTAGTTTTATTGTTCCTGTTCAATTGACTGAAGCCCCAAAGAATGTTCTTTTGTGAAAACAAAGCTTGGTTTTTTGCAAAAGGATTTTGTTAAATCAAGCTGAAAAAATACCAATAGGATGTTCTGATAAAATATTGAAAGAAATAAAGAAAAATGCTTTTATTGGAATTACAGCAGAAAAATACAACATAAAACTATAAAACATAAAACAATGATTAAAATATTTATAATGCCAAAAGAGCCTCAGCTCAGCATATAATGTTAGATGGCAACACAAAGTGTACGAGCCATAGGAATATAGTTTGGCTGCACTATAGAATGATACAAAAAATAATAGTTGTCTTATGAATCTTTGCCCATTCATAATGTACAGATCGATATCCAATAAGTTCTAATCATGAAAAAGCTAAAGCCGACAAAAAGACTTCTTTTGACTTCATAAAACATAACGACATAGACTATCATTCCCAAAAGTAGGTAATACAATTTATTAGAATAACCCAACTTTTTGTAAGACATCCCTATTCCGTATCTTTGCTCATCATCCCTCCAAATATCGCTGAATAACCCTAAAATACCATCTCTTTCAACCCACAAACAAACATGTTGTCACATCCGTCTCTAATTCCGAATACTATTCATAAAAGGACGAAAGCATTTACCCGATTTAATCAACGGATTACCTTAACCTTAGAGAAAGCCGTAGCATCTAAAGGAATTGGTCCCAAAAACATCAACGTAATCCATATAAACGACGCACCGAGTGATATTAATGGCGTAGCCTTGACGTTAGCCGAAATTACCCTACGCTGATAATTGTCTTCTCTAGCTGAATAAACAACTGCCTTGATGACGTAATTGATTTTGTCGTGTGTTCTCTTGCTGTTTCTCTGTGTCGTGTAACTTAAAAGAACTTGGTCTGTCTTATCTCTGTCTGTTCATTAGGACCCCTCAATTCATACCTACAAGGGAATTACTGGGAATTATCTTTCAAATTTTACTGAAGGCTTTCTGTTCATTAGGACCACTCCATTCATACCTATAAGGGAATTACTGGGAATTACCCTATCAAATTTTACTGACGGCTGTCTGTTCATTGGGACCACTTTATTCATACCTACAAGGGAATTACTGGGAATTACCTTTTCAAATGTTACTGAAAGCTGTCTTTTCATTAGGACCACTCCATTCATACCTATGAGGGAATTACTGGGAATTACCCTTTCAAATTTTACTAACGGTGTTTCAAGTAATAAAAGTCGCACAGGTCAAAAGCGCTAAGTCACACCTTCCGCGGTTGGTACTTAGATGGGAAACCATCTTTACATACCGAGACCCACCCGTGCCTCGGAAAGCACGTTCAGCCTTTGGTCCCGGCTGACATTCGTGGATCTTTGACAGTCGCTGGGTTGTGGAGGATGTTAAATACTGGAATTCAGCTGCATCTGGTTAAACTGGAAGTCGAGCCCAATATAATTGGGAAAAGGCTAGGTAGATGATCACATAGGCATACACAATTTCCATGATATTATGGGACGCATTTAGTATAGTTTAGAACACGTAATAAAGACGTCACAAATATTCGTGATATAGAAGTTACTGAGCCTATATCGAACGCCATTTCGACAATTAATTTCGGGATTACTATCTACGAATTGTTTGGTAGCTCGTTAAAATTCATTGCCTATTGAAGGCGTACAATTATTGTGTCTTAGTAAAGTTTCCAATTAATTTCTGTTGTAATGAAGGGTAATGTTTGTTCGGGTATTTATTTACTTCGTTTGCTATTCATAGATCAACGTTATTGTTCACTGTTAATAATGTACTAGCTAAGCCCGTGGCTAGTGTATATGAAAAATCATAGGTGGTCGTTTGCTTTTCTAGTACCGTACCTAGTGGTTTCCTAAATTTCAGTTTGCTTATATTATATTACTAGGTCCACCTTGAATCGATGACCTTGTGAAGGCCACAGGAATCCGCTGGATGCGGAAAGCACAGAATCGGTCGAAGTGGAGGTGCTTGGGGGAGGCCTATGACCAGCAGTGGACGTCTTCCGGCTGAAATGATATTACTAGGTGCGCTCCATGGTTCACCCGCATAAGTGTCGATACCGTGGGAATATCGGGATAAAAAAATCTTGTGTTAATATAAACTGTGTGCCAAATTCCATCCAAATCCATTCAGTGGTTTTTGCGTGAAAGAGTAACAACCTCACAATCCATCCTCACAAACTTTCGCATTTATAATATTAATACGTATATATGTCACCGTATAATTATGAACTTCATTCGTTTATAATCTATCGGGATTATTTCCGTTAGATTATAAACTGTCGAAAAATTGTGAACTGCAATGAACCATTTACAATTTAACGCATAATTTTTCGATAGTTTATAATGTATCCATGAAAAACTGACAAATTGTGAACTGGTATCAAACTTGCTTGCGACGTAACGTACCTTGCGCTAATATTAAATAGCCTGCCTGGCTGCGAGCAACTTGGAAGTAGCGCTTGCTGGTCGTTACCGCGGCACCGCTCGCTTCGCTCGCTCGGCTCGCGCACGTTTGTTCACCGTTCTAGCCTAACCTAACCCATTTCACACAAATCACAATTTTTCGACAGTTTGTAATCTAACGGAAATAATCCCGATAGATTATAAACTTACGGTTCTCACAATCTTACGGTGACATATATAAAAGTGTGTAAGCATAAGTATATAAATAAGACTAGCTGCGCTCCGCGGTTTCACTCGCATAAGTCTTGATCCCGTGGGTATATCAAGATAAAATAATCCTATATTCTAGCCCAGGTCATGGCCTACCCATGTGTCAAATTTCATCCATATCCGTTAAGCCGTTTTATAGTGAAAGAGTAACAAACAAATGAACAAACAAACTCTCTTTTGCATTTATTATATTAGTTAGAATTCGTTTGTTGTTAATTATTTACCGCTACTGTTTCTTAGTGCCAGCTAAGCCCGTGGCTAGTCTACGTGAAGAATTTTAGGTTGTGGTAAATTTTTTTCTAATACCGTACGTACTGGTGTACAATACGTTCAGCTTGCTTATATATAATTTATTTCGTTTGTTGTTAATAGATTAACGCTACTGTTTATTTTTAATATTATTGTGCCAGCTAAGCCCGTGGCTAGTTTATTCGTGTAGAATTTAAGTGGTTTACTTTTCTTGGTGTTATTGGTACCGTACCTTTTTATATGTAATTTTTTCAGAGAATTGCCAGAAAAGCACTTACTAAGTCCGGTTACCAAAGTCCTGTTTTGCCAGTTGGGTCTATGGTAAGATTTAAGATTACCCCAAAATTCAGCTGTCATAAAAGATTATTACACCTGTGTCGACACCCTTGCGCCATCCCATCTTCCTAGCACTGCGGGCTGTGCCGGGGCGGCTGCTGCAGGTGCATAAAACCTCAAACGGCGCAAATATAGCAACCTTACTGGTAGCTATATTTTTGAGCCGTTTGGGATTGGAACACTAGGGCCGTGGGGTCCGAGTGCTCACCGAGTATTCCGGAACATCGCCAAGCGGTTGGTCGACTCTACGTGACCAGAGGGCTGGCCAATTCTTAGGCCAAAGAATCAGCATTGCCATCCAACGTGGCAACGCTGCCAGCCTTTTGGGCACTTTTCCCGCTGACAGCGATACGGACGAATATTTTGACGCCGAATGAGCTCTTCTCTTTATTTTAATTTTTTTCCTTTACATACTTGTACATAATATATATAGTAGTTAGTTGTATATACAGAAAAATATTTAGACATAATTTATGTATAGGTTTAGATAGTTTTCGCAACATACAGCACTCACACATATTTTATTTTTAAATGTCGCAGCATCATGCTGAGATAGGAGCCTTTTGGCCTCGTACAGGACTTAGCTTTTTATTTTGTTTTTTTTAAATATTTCTATGATTGTGTTTAGTGTTTAATTTGTGATCTTACTGTGCGAGTCACAATAAATACATTTTCTTTCTTTCTTTCTTTCACTCTTATTCCCACCAAAGAAAAGAATTGATGATTTTAACAGCTTACGCCACAAAATATAACGTAGGCTCACATATAAAAAATACAAAAGAAAATTGTGAAATTATTGCGAACGAAGATTGATTCATAATACTGACTCGGTTTCTCATCAACCATGTCTTACGTAAGGATAATCTAAATTTCTCCCTACACCTGGGCATCGCTTATGGAGCCCAAATTATACTCGTATCTCGTACACATGACGAAATATCAAGCTAGACTTTTTCCAGTATAAGTTGAACTCGCATTGTTTTAGCTTTCCGTACAATGACAGGTCAGCTTATACTGGTATTGTCTAGCTGGATGTTGTCGTGCGTACCAATTTATCACGACAACAATATTACGGCTTTTCTTATATGACCGTAAAAACTGATGGATATACGCAAATGTTGGAGAGGTCTCAAAAATATAGGACAATATTTTGAACTGTGAGAGTTTTTCTGAGGAAAAAAGTCTATTTGTAATTTGAAATTGTGCCCGTTTTATGTACTGAGTGTGACAATCTAAAATTATTTTTGCTTTATTATTATTACATTTTTTTATTTGACAAGCATAAACTACCATCGTCTGATTGAGCCTTATTTTTAGAAAATGCGACGAATGTTTCAAAATTGCCTTAAGGCCCATTCAGTAAGTTGTAACGAGATTTCCGAAATGCGACGACAGTATTAATCCCACTTTCAACAAAACAATGTCAATTAAGTTCAATTTCACTTAGCAAAAGTAAGACAAGATCCGGTAATTACTTAACTCTTGTTCTGACAAAAATGATGATAATTTTATACAGTTGTTATGAGGACAGGGTGAGGGTCAATCGTATCTTAGAAACTGACGATCAGTCTATACACGCTTTTTAAGACGCAGCTATATGTCAGTGACCTTTAGTGGTTAGCTTGTGTGTTCTGTACTGAGCTCACGCAACGCGTCGTATGTCCAGCCAGTAATAGCACTCGCTCATCAAGGAGCGCTGTCCCACATTAGACGCATTATTAATTTATTATACATAAATCAAAAGGTATTTTAATAAAAAAACGTATACTACACATAACATAACATAACATCACGCCTTGTTTCCCCGAAGGGTTGGGCAGAGGTGTACCTGTCGTAGGTACACCCACATTTCGCCAGTTATGTTTAAGTCCCATGTAATAGGGGGCGAGCCTATCGCCATCAACCAGGCACAAATCCAGACTCCGGGCTGCTACTGAGAAATTCCAGATAGAAAAACCCAATAACATTTGCCCGACCCGGGAATCGAACCCAGGACCTCATGCTCAGCAGTAGCGCTTGCGACCACTAGACCAACGAGGCAGTAAAACGTATACTAAAAGAGCAATAATGAAATTATCTTTAAAATAGTGAAGGTTTCAGAAAAATACGCTTGATAGATTTTGCGTGATTCTCAGTTTTTTATCCGCGTTAGACATAACTGTTCAAATTAATTTCACTATGTAATATAAACATAATCTAAAACATTCCTATATTACGTTATTGAGAAAATGCTTTAATTTAACATATTTTCCAAATCATTAACACTACTCGTTTAGACGTGTTCTTCAGTATAAAATCATTAAAAGTCGGTTATCATCGCCTTAAGAACTTGCTGACGGGTAAAATACCATCCACCAATTTGATTTCTTCCGTATGATTTTTATTTTTTCAGACTTTTGGTAAAAATAACGAAGTGGGGAAATCTGAATACTCGAAAATTGACCACTTTCGATATCCAAGCCTCAGACCAAATAAAAAAACCAAGACAGAGCGCTGTCAACAGTACCGTGAGGCCGGTTCCGTAAACATGTGTGCACTTAGTGAGGTGTAGTTTGGTTGTAAATAGTTATAAATGTGTGCGTGTGAGCGTGTATGCAAAGAGCGGAGGTGTAGTTTTGGCATGCTTCACTGTGTTGTTCGCACGCTATATCTTGGTTTTTTATTTGGTCTGAGGTCCGAGCATGGTGATTAATGTTTGATCCGTATTTGTTTTAAAACAGCCACAACTGATGACATAAAAGAGAATTGGTGAAAATAGAGCTTTAGAGCGTGCTTGTTTCTATTTGCACAATCCAACACATTTTTCTGGAAACATCTGAATTAATTCAGGACTGCACTTTGTAGTAGAGTTTGTTAAATTATGTTATTTATTATTGAACGTGTGAAACTTATACGAGGAGCTGTTTTTGTTTTGAATAATTCAGGTCGACTTTATTAATAGTGAGGTCAGTTTGTGTTTTATTGATATTGACTCATTTTCATTCTGCTTTTGATTGACTGCGGTTTGCAGATTGATTTGCCATGGACATATCAATTAAGTACTGGGGTAATTACTATCTTTAATTTTTATTCGAGAGTTGGAATACATCGTAATGTTCAGAGGGTTATTTATTCAGATTTTAATGAGCTATAAAATACCTCGTTCAATCTTGTCTAAGTGCAAATTTTATACGATTTCCTGTTTTATTTCGCAGTTAGTCCATAAAATTATTTAAGGCGCAACTAGCCGATACTTTTTCTATACAAATTTCGGGGGGTTTTACTCCACTGTTACACATTGTACATCCAAAGTAAAACATGAAATCGTTTTGTCTTATTATTAATTTTGTCATAACTTTTTAATATTACTATTCTGCTTCTGTACAAGCAGAATAGTAAAAAAAAGCAATTAAAAAGTTATGAGCCAACAAAGATTCGTTTTTCCTGCTAATTTTAACGCAACTTTGGAAGTAAATAAGTAATAAAAGAAGTATAAAATCTCCAAAACAAAGCTCGTTCCGACAAAGCTCAATTGTCGAAGATTATAATAAACTTTATTCGTAATTGATTTATGCAGTAGTTTTTTCATAAAACTCCACCTTCCAAAGGACTTTTCGTAATATTTTACGCGCTCGTTTTACTAAAATCGTTCTTAACGGTATTTGTGTGCGTGCGAACTAGAGTTTGTGCATGTAGACCAGCGTTTAACTGCTCATCACTGATACTATCTCTGTCGGACACGATGCCAGGTGAGATAGCGTGCTTTTTGACCAAGCTCACCAATGAGTTCGAGCCCGCGACTTGTTCAACCTTAAGAGCAATTCACAAAAACTTCAATTCAACAGTTCTTTTCAACAATATAAGTCTTGTTTCGCTATTCCTTTGTGAGGCACGTTTTCTCAGGCATTAGTTAGTCTACCTTTTATACAGTCTTTATGATAGGAGATCGGAAATTTTCCATTTTATTCGTTGCGTATAATGGACGTATATCGTATCGTATCACATTGAAACGCATGAATGCTCAATATCAAAGCGCCGGGATGATTGCTCGGGACTCGCGGTGGAATTATATATATTTCCGAGTTTTGAAGCTCCGAGTTATCCCGTACAGAGAAAAGTGCCAGCGAAGCCACGTCATGAATACTGAGAGGCAGTTGACGAGACGCTAATCTAAATAAACCGTCCTCAAGATTGCTACATAGAAAATATTTGGTGGTTATTCGCGGGCCGTCTGCGTAAATTCGTTGACTTCATTCTGAGACTCAGATGGGGTAATACGTCGTTATTGTATGGGCAATTCATTATTTTTGTCAAATTGTTTTTTGTTTTTTGCTATCTCGGTGTTTTTAGTCGGTTGAAGAATTTATGTTTGTGGCTGCTGTGTGTTGTTTAGTTGTTTTTCATTCTACTCTGTATAAAGAAGGTACGTGGAATGTGTACCTAATTGATAGAATAACAATAAATACAAATAAAGAAAAAGAAAAACAATGCTATAAGACCCATGCCCACAATAGAAACGGGTTTTGTCGACGGGAGAATAGACAAAATGACAGATTAACAATCACAATCTGTCATTTTGTCTATTCTTCCGTTGACAAAACCCGTAGAAAACCCGTTTCTATGGTTGTCATGCTACACGCACTGGAGTTATTCCCGTAATTAAATTAGGCAATTTCTAAGACAGACTAATATCTCATAGCTGACCTCTGGGCCATGACTATTTAACCGGTCAATCCTGTGGATGCCTTAAGCTGCTACACTTAAAACCTCCAGCCAGGGGTTATTCAACTAAATTAATTAAAACTAGGTGAACGCTCGCTAAGGGCACCCCCTGTGGGGTACAAACCTCGGCTTAGGGCGTTTACCGGAGGGAGGACATCAAAGATGGGGCGGGCTGGATCAAAGTTTTGATCATGATTATTAATCGGGGAATTTAAAGCTACGTGCACAGCTGCAACAACTGCTGGCACGTCGTTTTCGAGCAATGGTCGGGGGGGAGTATCATTTACTCGGGGACGCGGCGGTCGCGATCGCAAAGGACCTCGGCGGCGAGGTCGGAATGACGGGAGGCGTCTGTGTTTGTACACTGTGCTTGTTTCCCTATTGCTCTCCTGGAGGAGGGTTATGGGGTCATTGGGGTCGGTGAGAATGTGCCTTGGACGGCGGGTATGACTAATCCTACTTGGGACATAACTGGCGGCCTCGACAACCAGAGGGTCGCAATGTTTGGCCGCGGACTCAAAATAACGCTTTGCAAGGCGTTTTAGGAATTGGTGGATAGTGGGATCTTTAGGTCGAGATGGAGACTCTCGTTCATAACGTACCAGGGAGAACCGGTGGCCCTACGGAGGAATCGATTTTGGAGGGTTTGCATCCTATGGATATGATGGAGTTTTGCATGCGCAAAGACGGCACCCGCATAGGTCATGATTGGTCGAATGCACGCTGTATAGATGCGCAATTTGCACTTAAGTGACAATTTGCTACGTGCATTCAGAACGAAATGGAGTCTACCGAGAGCGAAAGCGGCTCGCGAACGAACCATCTTTATGTGCTCTGCGAAAGTGAAATGATGATCGAGAACAACACCTAGATATTTAGCTCGCTTCTCCCAAGGGATCGGCTTGCCAAACATAGTGATTGGTCGGTGGAGTGCCTTAGACAGATTAATAGGTTAATATTTAATTTAAGCACAAAATCCTTCACTTATATTACAATTATCCAAGCTTATTTAAATACACTACCCGGCAACCAAAATATTCGCTCGCTTAGTCAATGTCACGGAGACTTAAGAAGCATCGTCGTCGGACTAAAGTGACTTACTCTCGATTTGAAATTTGACCTAATTTAGGATCTCTCTTGTTTACAGGCAGATCTAATCGCAGTGAGTAGGTAGTCTTGGTTTTATATCTGATTTTCTATTTGTTTCTTGATAAATATTTACTGAGGACTTGATAAGATGGGGAAAACTTTGCGAATCTTGTAAATGATTTGCGAGTAGATAAATTAAATAAATGTTAGAGCTTATTATCTTTTTCTGTAGGGGTGTCAATGTTAGCATAGTACGGTAGTTGCCTAGGTAAAAAAAAAGAAATTCTATTTAGTCCGTCTTTCAGATAATTAAAAAAATATGAGACACGTATTTTTGCTTTATCAGATTAATAAAAAATAACTCGGAAAACACGCATTAAAGTTGGGGAGTGGGGGCACAAGACTAAAAAGGTATTCTTGTGGTGGGGGCTCGCTACGTCACAACTCAGTATTAAAGCTAGCAAGACGTGACGTCATGCCACATTTATACATAATCTGAAACACGGAATATTTTTTTTGGACACAGGCCTATTTGTAAAATTCCTACCTATAGGTAAGTCAACATACCACTGTTGTGATATTAAAGAGAGGCAACGTTTAAACGTCTTCCTGCGTTTGCTCAACTGATTGTCGTATATGATTAATGTGACAGCCTACAATCACAAAATCAAAACAAAATACGTTGAAACTGCTCCTAATAGACAGATACCATTAACTCTCATCACCATCATACTATATAGTAAATACGTAAAACAATTGAAACCAACAGAACAGCTCATAATTAACATTAAACATTCAAGCTATATGTTCCCTTTAGCACACTTGCAACTCGCATGAGCTTGTGATCCAAGCATTTATGCCGTGATCCTTAAGTCGAGTCAGGAGTTACCTTAACGAGACCCGCGGGAGTACTCGGTCCGGTCGGTCCGACATACTGAATCACATTACCAGCTAAGTGAGCCGTGGTGGATGGGGATCAGTGCGTTTTCATTTGCAGTTGTTGGAAATTAACTTTCACAGTACGCGACAGCTTTGGGTGAATAAAATCGGTGGTTACAAAACCAACATAAGTGAGCCTCATATTCTAATGAAATTTTGTACTACTTTAGGTCAGCTCTAGGTCAAAATGTAACCACCTAAGTGCGGTCGGCTGTACTACTGCTTTGGGTAAATAAAACACAATACCTTATTTTCCGCCATGGCCCACGTACAATGGTCCACCTTATGGACTAAGTGCGGAAACCAAAACCCCATAACATAGAACATAGGCTACCTTATTTGAACCAATACGTCATCAGTTTCAAAAATAATTTTCGAGAAGAGCACTAATTTTACTTACAAAACCATATTTATACAAAACTACAAAGTCATTATGTATGTGCAACCAATGTACTTATAATAATTTATTCTTGATTAAAAATAAAGCTATGTTGAGCAAATAAACAAATGTCAAATCAATCAACTCAGCCTATCGCAGTGCACTGCTGGACATAGGCCAAGCTGGGCCACAACACCCTGTTCTCCGCCTTTTGTATCCAGTCTGACCAAAGCCACTTTCTTAGTGCCCGGCGATACGACGCCGTCGCCGCGGCTCCACCGCGCCGTCGACGCGCCGCGTAACCATGTAGACTGAGCCGCCGCCGCGCCACCGCCGTGCCGCCGCCGCTTGATTTTGCCATATTACTCTACAAACCGTGACGGTGGCAGTGCAGCGGCGGTGCAGCAGCGGGGTGGCGACCTTGCATATAAGTACAAAGTTAGGCACTGCGGCGGCACGGTGGCGGCGCGGCGACAGCGTCGTTTCGCCGAGCACTTAAGGTCGTCAGTCCATCTAGCTAGGGGGCATCCCACACTACGCTTGATTGCTTTGACGCTTGCCGATACGCGGTCTCTACTCTAAGAATCGTATGCTCCAACGGCCATCAGTCCTTCGACAAACATGGCCAGCCCACTGCCACTTCAGTTTGCTTACTCTGCAAGCTATGTCGGTAACTCCGGTTCTTTTCCGAATAATTTTATTTCTGATTTTATCCTTCAAAGAAACTCCGAGCATAGCCCGCTCCGTAGCGCGCTGAGCGACCTTGAATTTGTGGACTAGCCCAACTGTCAGTGTCCACGTTTCGGCACCGTATGTCATAACGGGCAGGATGCACTGGTTGAAGACCTTAGTCTTCAAACATTGCGGGATAGGCGACCAACCCAACTGGATCCTTCTGTCGGTTTCTTTCTCAAAGTTGTGTCTACCGAGCTGGATGACTTGCCTTAGGTCCTAGGTAGGCATACTCCTTCACAACTTCGAGAAGCAACCCTTCGATGTGGATTAGACTCGGGAGGACGAGTGAATTGTACATGACTTTCGTCTTGTCCAAATTCATGCCAAGGCCAACCCGCCGAGAGAATCCATTTAGGCTGTGCAACAAATGTAATTCAATCAATTGTTATTTTAATGTTATCCACCTCAAAACAAATAGGTTTAAAACTAATCTTTCTGCAATTCATAATCAAATACGCTAATTCCATACTCGTCAACGTATTTTAATTAAACCAAATAGTAATAGCACTGGATATTGGCAATCCTCCTAAATGGATTAGCTAGTTGTCACCGATTAACGATTGGTTGATTTGCATCACGATAAGCGTGTGACGGGTCTGGATGATCTGATTGATTGGCCATCAATTTGTGTTATTAGGTACTCAGATTCATACACATTATTTGATGTTTTAAAATTAGGTTACCAGGCTATTTTTGGCTCATCAACCGATATGGGATTACATTGGTAAGTCCGAATTAGATCTACCATAAGCACAGGTATCACATGATGGAAGTAGACTGAAGAGGATCAAAATATAGCGCTGAAATGAATGTATTGACGAATCATTTATTTATTTATTTAATAAAGAACACCAACAGCATATACATTTAACAATTGGATTAAAGATAATCATTATAATTAAGAAAGGTATTACTGCTAATGCATACACAAATTATAGGTGCACATAACATTTAAGGAATAACAATATTGGACAGAAACAGCTCACAAACTAAAAGCAAGATTTAAACATTTAAACACAACTTCAACAAACAAAATACAACTGAATACAAATTAAATTAAGGGGATGAACACAACATAACACACATAATTTAAATTCAAACACATAATTCCACCTTAAGATAACTTATGAACTAAATGATAACCATCCTAACAGCATCCTTCAGGTAATTGCGGATAAACAGGATTCAAATATCCAGAAATCATTTATTCGTGTTCACATTTTGTAACGTTACTTGTAATTATTATGGACATGGTCTGAAATAAAGGATTTATTTATTTTATTTATTTATTTATAAACTCGTTAAAAATTAATAGTCATTATCGTAGACAGTTTCAATTATTATGGATCGATGGATATGTCAAACCAGTAATCATTTCACTAGTGAACGAAACTTTGTCAACCGCATTAATTTCTCACAATTTAACGGGCTCATTTCAGTGACATTATAACTCCACTGAACCCACGCAGTGATGTTGCAAGGCAGTAATATTTTAACATTTCACTGTATGTGCAAGCCCATTAAATTGTGAGACGGACAATGATTGATCCGTTTCAATGTCATGCCTTAATTATATCATAAAATGAATAAACTTCTACATGTTATTAAGCAGATCTTAAAACCGGATGAAGAAGATTTGACCAATCAAAACGCAAGAAGACCCCACTACAAACTTGACTCATAATATACCCAGGGTTATTATAAAATCACTACAGCGTTCCCGTGAACTTACAATAACACAAAAAAAAGTCCGTTAAATTGTGAAAAATGGAGGCGGTTGACAAAGTTATTTTACCAGTGAAATTATAACATATCACTGACTGCGATAGATACACAAACGGACTATCAAGAGGTAGAGGAAACAGGTGGAAATGCTTATTTCCGAGAACCATCATCGTCAACGTTGAATGAATGAATGATTTATTTTTTGCCAGAATAATTATCTAGGTATATAATATATGCCACGGAATTATTAGCAGATGTTTTCACTGTATGCGGCTTTTTAGTCGTGCAAATCATCATCATCATAATCATTTTTGATGCGTAGTTTGCATGTGGCCATGTAGATAGACGCCACATCACTCCTCTCAGGATGTAGATGCCGCCACAATGTCTTTGTATTTATGTGTATCTTAGTATCAATGTCCAATATCAAATAGAAGTATTATCTCAAATACTCGTATTTGTTAATGTGTGTTTTTAGGGTTCCGTACCAAAATGGTAAAAGGAATTATGGTGTGACTCAGTCTGTCTATCCGTCTGTCTGTTACAGCTGGAAGCTGGATATCTCAAGAACAACTAATTGCTATCAACTTGAAATTTGGAATAGTTTTAGATGACGCCGACGAGATTTTTTTTTTGCGACAGGGACTGATCGGGTGTCTTAAAAATTCGAAGTGGGGCTACTAGGGTATGTGGGGGTAGCATATGAAAGAGCGCTATTTGCACATTTTCGAACATTTTTTTTTTCTAGGCCGCATAGTTTTCGACTTCTGACGAAAAATGAAAAAAAAAATACTATTCCCCCCTTATCTTCTAATTTTGCATAGAGAAAAATCTGAAATTATTCTATGTGATAGAAGTTTATGTAAAGGTTACAGGAAAAATAAAACGATGGCTCTAAATAGCTCACTTTATCAGAAATCATCAACTTAAATCAGTCAAGAGATGGCGCTAACCTAAAATTGCAATATTCTACACGGCAGTGTACAGTGTTAAAATTCTCTGACAAATAAAGGCATCGCCGATGAAAATTTAAAATGGTACGGAACCCTCGGTGCGCAAGTCCGACTCGCTTTTGACCGGTTTTTATTTCATAAATCCGTACTGAATTGAAATATAATATGGAGTTACGTATGTACTTAGGATTGCAATAAAGAGGGACGGTCCAGAACAGTAAACACATCGAATTATATCACAGTAGGTATGTTTACAGTCAACAATATCAGGATTATGATAGTGGACCGCCAGCGGCTTACAGATTTCTGCACGATGAATACTAAAACAGTAGGTACAGACATTTTTATGAAACTGATACTGGCCACAAGCATCATGAAAACTTTATTAATAAACTAGCTTCGGCTCGCGACTTCAATCGCTTGGAAGTCGATAAAATACAGCCCATGTTACTAGGTGATAATGTAACTAATAAATCTAAGGTGAAGGATAATATAGCTTAGCAAAGAATTTTTTTAATTGGTTTAGTATTTTTTGAGTTCATCCATTACAAACAAACATAAAAAAATAAAATCTTTTTCTTCATAATATTAGTTTGGATAAGAAGTAAGGTAAAAAAGTCGGATTTCTAGATCGAAAGCGGAATGGTTATTGTTCAATCTAGAGTAAGCTAGCGTCGATTCTTTTTGCGAATGCAGAGACAGAATTTTTCATCATTGGATTTTCTCGTCAGGATTTTATTAAGCCTGATGCAGTCCAAAGATTTAGTGGTATATGTGCTTATTTCAATGTCTTCACCAACCTACGTAGTCAGTCAGTAATTACACAGCAGTCAAATGATAGCCTAGTCAAAACTAAAAAAACTCAAAACTCAAAGCATTTATTTCTCAATTAAACCACTTACAGGAACTTTTGAATTGTCAAGGAATCGGTCAGTTAAAAATATGAAGCTAGTTTCCCATTCCAAAGCGTAGTAGGTAGGTGCCTATGGAGAAGAACGAGCAAGAAACTCCACGGACACTCTTTTAGTGGACTGCCAAGTCATAGGTCTCGAGTTCGAACCCAAGGCATGTATTAATTACCAGTTGCTTCAAAACCGGTGAAGGAAAACATCGTGAGAGGCCTGAGATATATTTCTCGACGGCATTTGAAGCCAAGTCAGAGGCCCATTGGCGGCATAAAAACTCTGACACCAGGTTAGTCACTAAACACACGAAAAATAAAGAAAAAAACAGTGGCACTCTGGGAGTGCCGACAGAAGTGAAAAGCGTCAACGCGTTGATGTCTTTTTAATGGTCAAAATGTGTCGTCACAGTGTCGCGAAATCAATGGTTTAGTCCTGTCTCAAAAATGCTCAACGCGCCTTAAAAAGTTTTCACTTCAAAAAACCAATCTACGACAGCACCGACTTATGATGATACGACTTATAGAACGTGAGAAAGCTGATGTATGAACAGGCGTTGTGATAATCTAGAGATCTTCTTAGAGAGAGAAGAATCGTTCCTTCTCGCTTTAAGAAGAAACCAACTCTGCCATGTAGTTGTACAATAATATATAAGCAGTGTTACTTCGCTGTCTAGTGTTAACAGTTTATATGATTTGTGACCTTGTAATGTAATTTTTCATGTTTGCGATTAACTTAGGGAATACAGAAGAAACAAATAAAAGGTACGAAATAAAACCCAGTTTGAATATGACAGCTTGTAATTTATACGTTACTGATAAAATACGCCGCCATCGCGCCATCTTGTAATTTATAGCAATATGCCAGGGCCGTAGTTGTAGGCACATAAAAAATAGATGTGGCGGAAAATAGAATATTTCTGAAGCAGAAAGATCGGAGATAATAAATGTATTGAGATATTTGCTTCTGTACCTAGCAAAGGCGAGTTATGAGAGGTCCGTTGAAATTATTTGTTATTTCTGAAAGAGAGACAGTTTTAAGACTATGGATTTCAAAGTCTGAATTATAAAGTTTTTATTTTATTTTTATTTATTTAATATTACGTTGTAACTAGACCTTACGTTTATTATTACCATATCCGGATCCGTAGGAAAAAATTGACATTGATACTGAATTATAATAATTTAATTTACTTGGCAAAAGCCTCCCATAAATGTACGCGAAATGGCAAAAGACAGAGAACCTGTAATATAATAATTGTAACATCTTGCACACAGTTGTAACCTATGTTTACAAATAAAGAATATTGATTGATAAAACGGATATTTCAGCCTTAGTGAAATTTTGTTATTTGAAATATCCGTAAAATCCGGTTAGCGATGTAAGTAAAATCTGGATTTGGCAATTGTCGGCTATCTCAATTGCAAGCCCCGTAAGTAGGTATGTCGTAGTTACTAAAAATAAAGAAATAAAATAAGTTTATTTGCGTTAAGACATGACGCAAAGAAAAAACAGAAACAACACATCAAAGACAGACCAATTAAAAATCCGGAGTCACACATAGTCTATTCGATTTATGCCCTAACACGTGTGACTCCGGATTTTTTATTAGTCTGTCCGTGAAGTCTTGTTTATACCTTTTTAGTTGACTTTTATCGTAGTTGGGTTTTAATTTTATAACTTTTATTTTTATTTAAGTAATTGATTTTGAGGTAATAATATATATATATGTATATATATATATATTTGAAATGTGTTCGTCAAGATCTTTCATTTGGTACCCAACATGGCATATATATATATATCTCTATATTTATTATTTCATGTCTTTGTGTCCTCTAGAGGGCGCCATATTGAAGTCACATAGCTTATAACACCAACGGCAACGGACGATCAAGACGCTTCCAACAATACCTCATTTGAGAAATTATGATCAGTAGTTTAGAAGTTATGAGATAACAGATGAACATACATACATGCATACATACAGTACCGACCAAAAGTCCATAAGCAATCTCACAAAGCAATAGACTGACGCTTCGGTTTGACTTACGACCTTCTTCTATAAGTTGTTACAATACTGTAGACACGCACATTACACACACACACTCACTTTGTCTGCAACCAATGACTAGTTCGATAATCATCATTCGTTTTTAGTTTCATTCGTCTTGTTCACATAAATATTAAAGTTTAGCAGGTAGACCACAAAAAACTAAGTAAATTATTTCGATTTCTGTGGGGTAGATGAAGTTTGTTACAAGTATTCAATTAATAGAACTTTGTTGGTTCGTGCCGTGATAATATTGGTGACGAGCATTTAGCGCAGTGTTGTGGTTATTATTATCAAAAAGCAGGCATAAAATATATTGAAGAGATCAGATCAGATCAGAGAATATTATTGCGCTGCGTAAAAGTGAAGTGAATATCTAATAAAACCGGACTAAGTGTGAGTGTTATCATTTATATATTTCATATTTTACTAAACATAAATCCTAATTAAGGGTATTGTTGATAGAACAGAGGTATTGTTGAGACAGAAGATGCCTTTAAAGTTTTAAATTCATTGTGAGGTTTAATTCGATTAGTGAATTATAAATAATTAGGTATTATGTGTAATAAAAACAATGTTTTTCTTTGTTCTAGAGAAATACTGTGAGGGTTAAGAGATATGAGGAAGGGGCTTATTATCGAGTAGCAGCGACGTCAAATGGTGAATGAAACAAATGGTTTCATACCAACGAGATATTTTGCTGAATTATTAAAAACACGTCATTATGAACCGTTCGCCGTGCACTCTGAAGGCTTGCATCACTGAAGACCAGCTAGAAAACCGTTTTTGACCTTAAAATATTGACCGTACCAACTTAATAAACAACAGATTCGTTATTGCATGAATTTATGGTAACGAATTTTTTAAGCACGTTTCAATAGGGTGTTTGTCGTATTTCTTGCAGATATACCGAAATTGTTTAATATTATTTTAGTAATAGTATTATTTTAGGATTAAAATTTGAGGTTTAGTTTCAATCTTCTTTTCGTAAAGAAAATGAATACTTAAGCTATAACCTCAATACCAACCAATATTTACTAAAGCCAAATAAAGTTTAAAATAATTAATATGAACAACTGCCTTTAACCTTAAAATCAACAATTTTGTCAGTAGATTTTTTTACATTTTAAGTAGTCTAATATTCTTATTTATTGCTTAATTACTTAGACCATGATCAAAGCTTTATATTTATGGTGCAAAAAAATCCATTTAAAATTTAAAACATTTCAAAATTTAAATATGTCAAAATAATACAAATTGCTTCTAAGTTTCTAGACATCTATTTCACATATTATTCAGGTGAAGTAATGATAAATAAATGTAGCAGTTTGATAACTATACTTAAGTAAAATAAACATAACGAATAAATATTATTTATTTTTTATTATAACATATCACGCATTTTTTATTCTAAACCCTTTATTGCAATAACAACATTAATAAATAGGCAGGATATTTAAAAATATTATTATTGCAAACAAAAATAATAATATTTGCAAAAACAGCGCTGTGATTTACGAGATTAGAACCTTAGCCATCTTGAATCTAAGACCAACGCTTAACGCCTTCTGCTATCTGCACATATAATTTACTTTCGAATTTTAGCAATGCGATACACTGGCCAAGGTCACGCGAACGAGTATGATGCGTGCTAACAAAAGTTATGGAAATATAAGTGCGGCGCCCGCGAACCGTGACGATACGATAGTGTGTAGTTCAAAACTGCGTTCTCTGTGCACGGTACGGCACTCACACCACAGACGTCTGACTGTTTACACATACAAATGTACGGACTACACCGCGTGTTCACAGCAATACGACTCTTAGCGTGCTCATGCACTTTTGAGCGCTTACTGTACATACATACCGGTCAAACTCATAACCCTCCTTTTTGCTTCGCCGTAGTCGGGTAAAAATGGTAATGATGTCAAAACAATTTCCATCACTTCTGGTAGCAACTGTGAAATAATACGTTGTTATTCGACGGGCCGCCCGCGTAACAAGAAGATGGATTATTCAAATTTCATTGAAGACACTTTCTTGATCTTGTTATTATTGAAGACTTCTTGATATTTTTGGAGGCTTGTTGTTGATTTTTTCGTTGAGAGAAACATCAGCTTAGATACAATAGCCAAAAAGACCGTTTCCTTTATCTAGGTATATTTATTCTTTGTAGGTATATCTATACATAGTATACCTAAAACGAAGCCGCTATTCGTGTCTGTCTGTGTGAGCGTATTGGATTTTGAAGTGGTTTTAACCATCACAAACACATACATAAACCATGGGGGTAGGCAGAAACTACAGAACGCCACCTGCTACGATCCTTACATACTTCTTTTGCCTCGTTTACGTTCATACATCTGGTCATACACGCACGCCGGTTGCAAGTACTACGCATCTGGCCTTTCTGAAGAACATCACCAATAAGGTCAGTATAAGTCTTCCTAGGGCGTCCCCGACCAGCCTTTCCCTTCACATCAGCCTTGTAAATACATTTTGTAAGTCGCCTTTCATTCATCCTCTCAACATGTCCAAACCATCTCAGAAGAAAAGAAGATGTAGTGACTACATCTTCTTTTAAATCACACCGCTGTCTTATCACATCATTCCTCAGCCTATCATTCATCATTTACTTTATAATTTTTTTTACAAAAAATACAACCGACTTCCAAACTACAAAGTGAAAAATAACTTTATTTTCAGAAGTCGGTGTCAAAAACCTAAAATAATGATCTAAAGACACCGACTTCTGAAATTAAAGTTATTTTTCACTTTGTAGTTTGGAAGTCGGTTGTATTTTTTTTTTTAAGTTATGTGTACTCTGTGATAATTCCAAGTGTCTATCTATTTGTGTTCCACGCGCGCCTCAAAGAGATGTCAGCAGAATTGACGGGGTCCACTAGGGCCAATGCCTACTGCGGTGCCCGATGCGGACCACACCGACGACGACGATGCTCCAGAGGTGACTGAGGTAGAAATGAGAGTGGCGGTACGCAAAATGAGTGCGAAGAATACCGCCCCAGGACCCGACGGCATACCTGGAAAAGCCTGGGTCCTGGCCATGGGGGCTCTCAGGCCTCGACTAAGGGGGCTCCTAAGCGCATGCATGGAGAGGGGCCAGTTCCCACTTTGTTGGAAGACGGGGAAACTGGTCCTCATCAAGAAGCCGGGGCGCCCAGCGGACTCTCCGTCCGCTTATCGGCCCATTGTGCTGCTCGATGAGGTGGGCAAGCTCTTTGAAAGAGTCATTGCGGACCGCCTCGTCGGGCAGCTGGTGCGAGTGGGGCCGGATCTGGCGGAGAGCCAGTTCGGCTTCCGCAGGGGGCGCTCTACGGTGGACGCCATCATGCGCGTGCGGGCCCTCACGACGGGGGATGCTGTGGCCCGGGGTGGGGTCGTCTTGGCGGTGTCTCTAGACATCGCCAATGCCTTCAACACCCTGCCCTGGAGTTGCATCAGGGAGGCATTCCGGTATCACCGGATGCCGACCTACCTCTGTCGTGTGGTCGAGGCCTATCTGACGGACAGGGCCGTCATCTACCCCGGTCACCGAGGAGAGTAGAACCGGCAAGAGATGTCGTGCGGTGTCCCACAGGGTTCGGTCCTGGGGCCGCATCTGTGGGACATCGGATACGACTGGGTGCTGCGCGCCGACCTCCCTAGCGGCGTCAGCGTCGTTTGTTACGCTGACGACACGCTAGTCCTGGCGCAGGGGAGGTCGTACCAGGCGGCGGCCGATTTAGCGACACGCGGGGTTGCGACAATCGTTGACAGGATCCGGCAGCTGGGACTCAAGGTGGCCCTGCACAAGTCCGAGTCCATGGGTTTTCATGGTCCTCGTAGTGCGCCACCGTCGGGTTCCCAGGTATTGGCGGGAGGGGTTCACATCGGCGTCGAGTCGACGATGAAGTATCTGGGACTCGTCCTCGACAGCCGGTGGAACTTCGTGGAGCATTTCCGACGTTTGGCTTCCAGACTGGACCGGGCTGGGGCTGCCTTGAAGCGGCTCCTGCCCAATCTGGGAGGTCCAAACGCCTCCTGCCGGAGGCTCTACGCGGGGATCGTGCGGTCCATGGCCCTCTACGGGGCGCCGGTGTGGGCGCGTTCATTGAGGCTGCGGCCAGCCCGCCGGTTGAACGCGTCCCAGAGGGTCATGGCCATCCGGCTGGCCCGAGGATACCGCACGGTCTCCTGCGAGGCGGCGAGCCTCCTTGCCGGATTACCGCCATGGGATCTGGAGGCAAAGGTCCTCGCGCACATCTGGGAGTGGCGCGAGGAGGCGAAACGCCGGGGCTTAACTCCGATGCCGCAAGAAATCGCGGCACAGCGGATAGAGCTCCGGCGGGATCTCATGGCGTCATGGAGGGTGCGATTGTCGCAACCCCGCTCTGGGTACGCCACAATTGCGGCGATAAGACCCCTCTTTGAGGAGTGGCTGGAGAGACGCCACGGCGTCCTCACCTTCCGCCTGACGCAGGTCCTCACCGGACACGGATGCTTCGGGAGGTTCCTGTTTAGGATAAGGCGGGAGGAAACACCCGGGTGTCACCATTGTGTGGATCGGCCTGAGGACACGGTGGAGCATACGGTGGAGGTCTGCCCGGCTTGGGCGGAGCAACGCCGTGTCCTCGTAGAGGCGATCGGCGGCGGTGATCTCTCGCGTCCGGCCCTGGTTCAGGCCATGGTACGGAGCGAGAGGAAATGGCAGGCCGTCACCTCCTTCTGCGAAGCGGTAATGCTCGCGAAGGAGGAGGCGGAACGCGTGAGGGAGAGGCAAATTTCGCGCCCTCACGCCCCTAACCGCCGCAGGAGGAGACGCCCGGGGCGGGAATCGCGAGCCGATTTCCGGCCACCGTAGGCGCGGGCTTGCGGACGGTGAGCAATGGGTAGCTCGCCGTCCGATAAGGACCAAGCCCGGGTCGACGGCGCGTTGTGTTCCACGCGCGCCTCAAAGAGATGTCAGCAGAATTGACGGGGTCCGTTAGGGCCAATGCCTGCCGGGGGTTCGAAGAAAACCGATAGGGAAATCGTGGCCCCCGGCAACAAGGCAACCGAAGGAACACGGGTGGGTTATAGTCAGTAAGAGTCTGACACGCCCTCCCGCTCCACCCAGAGTGGGAGAAGTTATTTGATAATTTCCCACCCAAAAAAAAAAAAAAAGGCCTGCTGGCACTAAATCACTCAATGCGTTTAGCTATAAAGAAGTCTACCCATCGTACCACGCCATGACCGTGCTACGAACATATCAGGCACGGAAAAAAACATGACACGGACTACTATGCCCACTAGAACATATTAACAGCGTCGTATCATACCCGATCGCTATAAATATTCTCGTCGACAACAGGGATGATGCCTGGATCAAAAAAAGAAAGTATATCTAGTCCGTCAGACAGATAATAAAAAAATATTAGACACGTATTTTTTGCTTTTTCAAATTATTAAAAAATTACTTGGATAAAACGCATTAAAGTTCTTAAGTCATGGCACATTTTAACTCAATGTATCGCCGTAATTTTTTGATAACGTAAAAAAAGAAAACATAAGTGTCCAATATTTTTCAATAATTTATCTGACGGACAAAAAAAAATTAGTCATCATCCCTATTGTTGACGATCCGTGCATAGCACGCGACGTTGTCGGTCGGTGATGGAACGGTCTAGTGCTAGTCTCATACTTCTCCATACAAATAATGTTTTTTCCTGACACGTTCATAGCATGTATGATACGGTGTAGTGGGCAGACTCCTTAAACGTATTTAAAACATCGTTCTGTTCCCGTCAATTGTTTGAAGATGACAGAGACAGAATTATGTTTTTTTGTTTATTTATTGATTTTTTGTGCAAACGGGCCTAAGAAAGATACGACGAAACGAAGAAAAATATTATTTACGAAATTTTATCAACTACGGATTAGCGCTACGATATAAAACTTACGGAACTGGCTGGGAAACTTCTGTAAGTCGATGATGTCCCTCTTCAAGTCTTCAAGAGCCAAATCTACTGCCTCATTGAGCCGTTATTGAAGTGGACAGATCGACAGCTTCATTGGATCCTTTTTCAAGTGCAGAGTCGAAAATGAAGGTAAAAAAAAAATCTAACTAACTGTAACAAATCAGTCGCCCTGAAATCACCGCAGGCATTACATTTAGTTCGCCTTTGTACCTACAGTGTTTTACTTTTTCATAGTTTTAATAAATAAATAAGAAAATCGAATCCGACCTGAGTTGTTATTCAAAGATCGATTTGTTTAAAGATAAAACTATACCCCTGTTTCTTGATCCTCTAATTAAACTTATTGCTAACGCATATCTCCCATGTTGTAATTATTACAAAATATTCGATTCTATTTATTAAGACAAGAAAAAAAAAACTTTTTTACAAAAAATACAACCGACTTCCAAACTACAAAGTGAAAAATAACTTTAATTTCGGAAGTCGGTGTTTTTGAATCAGTATTTTAGTTTTTTGACACCGACTTCCGAAATTAAAGTTATTTTTCACTTTGTAGTTTGGAAGTCGGTTGTATATTTGTAAAAAAGTTTTTTTTTTACTTTTTAGTCATTTGATTTGTAATTTATCTAAGTTACAATAGCCTTATGTCAACTGCTCATCAAAAATACCCAAATCGCTATAGATGTGCCTATAATATTTGAAGAGTTCCCTCGATTTCTCCAAGATCCCATCATCAGATCGTGACCAAATGACAATGGGACCAACTTAAAAGTATACACTTTCAAACAAAAAAGAATTTTTCAAATCGGTCCAGCGGTCTTCGAGTAATCGGGGAACATACATTAAAAAAATAAAATATCCCGCCGAATTGAGAACCTCCTCCTTTTTTTGAAGTCGGTTAAAAATGGTGAAGGTTTCAGAAAAATGCGCTTGATAGATTTCGCGTGATTCTCAGTTTTTATCCGCGTAAGATATAACTTTACAAATTAATTTCATATGTAATATAAACATAATCTAAAATATTCCTATATTAAGTTATTAAGAAAATGCTCTTTTTTTGTACATATTTTTTCCTATTCATTAACACTACACGTTTGGACGTGATCTTCAGTATAAAATCATTAAAAGTCGGTTTTCGTCACCTTAAAATTAGCATGTTGGTGACGCGATCCAATAAGATTTGCCCCTACCAAAAATCGTTCAACACGTCTGAAGAAGTTTTCACTTCAAAAGAAGTTAGAACCTTCAATATCTCCATAACTAGAAGGTTTCCAGGTGTCAGCCGTGGGTTACCGTGGCCCCTGGCAATAAGTACAGGCAACTGAAGGGACACGGGTGGGTTTTAGTCAGTAAGAGTCTGACACGCCCTCCCGCTCCGCCCAGAGCGGAAGAAGTTATGTGATAATTTCCCATCCAAAAAAAAAAAGATGACAGACTAGTACAAAAAAAAATAACAATGACGGGGAGTACAAGTGACTCTTAACTTCGTTAAGCCTTTCTACATCCATTATATTTAACAAGACACTACAAACCCGTAAAATAAGACGTCACAGACACATAATATGTTGTTATGCCGTAATTCCACTGCCCAGTTCGGGACAGGCGGAGCGGATTATTTAAATTTCATGTTGTTTAGTCGCCCCGTAGTCCGTACTTCGCGTTTTAATACCGTGGCATGTCGTTTTAGCTGAGCCGATGTTTTTTGTCACGCGATACGGACAACAGAATGTCTGATGTTATTTGAATCAGTCTCAGCAAAAAATTTAAGTAATTTTGTATGTATTTTTGGTTTGCTCTTTATTTATTTGATTACGGGAAAGATCGGAGGAACGTTTTGAACTTCTGCGTTTGCCTATACGGAACCACCAAGCTGGACTTGGCTCTCCTGTTGGGTAACTACTCTCCCTTACCTTATCCAACATTACCTAGGTATATTTTAGGTATGCTGAATATGTTATACTATAACATACCGATACAGCTATACTAGGTGGATTTTTTGTAAGTTCATGTTCAAGATTTATATTTTCTTCATAGATTAGATCCTTCAAATCAAATCAAATAATTTATTTGCTTAATACAGGTAGGTATAAAAAGATGTTACAAATAAATATAAAGTACCTATTATGGTGTGCAAATATTTACATTATTAATAATCTAATTAAATAATTATTAAAATAACATTACAAAATTATTATACTCAAAAAAATCCTAAAATTCTGGACTTCAGCAAAGGACTCGAGACCATTAAGCCGAACATAACGCTGTCCCCGGCGAATAAAATGGTAATGTGCTACTACGATAGTTTTAAGGTTATTGCATATTCGATATTAAGAGGTCCGATTACACTCTGTAATTTTTTTTCATTAATTTCCTACGATTATTTCAGAAGTTACAAGATTTTAAGGTGTATTGTAATTAATGTAAAAAATTACTTTTCTTTTGATATTGGAACAATTCCGCTATGTATATTAATTAATAAGATTTTCACAAAAAACAGTATTTTGTTTTTCCTGTAAAATTTGGTTTTTACGATTACCATTTTATTCGCTGGAGACAGCTATAAATACATAGTACACCTACACGCTACACAGATAATCAGGAATACCATTTTTTTTTAACTTTAAAAAAAATAATCAACCGACTTCCAAAAAAAACATTGCAAAGTGAAAAACTAATTTCGGAAGTCGATGGCAAAAAACGAAAATTCAAAGACACTGAACTTCAAAACCGGCCCACAATGACGAAAACATCGATGAACATTTATAAAAAAAATGTAGGTATAGTACATGTAAAAGAACATAGAACCCGGAGGAGGTTGTTAAAAATGCTTTATGTCTCAAAAATGCCACCGTATAGTTATCGTGTACCAGAACAAACATATTCGTTGCAATAAAAAACAGAGCATTATAGGGAACCTCGTAAAGCATGGGTTTTATGTGACGTTTCCATGAATCTAACGGTTTGTGTGTTGTACGTTGAAATATTTACGATTCTAAAAAGTGAAATATTTACTATTCTAAAAAGTCAGATACTGTGGAACCTTTTATTTGAATAACGTATGATGGCTGTTTATTCGGCAAAATTTATTTCATTCTGTGCATGCTTGAATGAGTTGACACTAGCTGATATGCCAGATTTTTCAACTAGAAGCTCCCGAAAAATGTGTCTTCGGTATATTCGTTAGGTTTGATAACCAGATAGAACCAGGATCCTGAAATGCTCCGTACATTGTATTGCTTACAACTTACCTAAACGCAAAACAACTACGTATCTAAAGAAAGAAAAAAAGAAAGAATGAAAAAGTATTTATTGGGACTCGCACAGGAAATCATAAATTAAACTAAACATACTCATAAAAACATAAAAAACAAAGTAAAATGAAAATAAAAACCGAAAGTCCTATAAGAGGCCAAAAGGCTCATATCTCAGCATGATGCTGCGACATTTAAAAATAAGTGTCACAGCGTTGGTATTCTGATAGGGCTCGCCCGCTCTAACAGCGAAATAAGTCATGGTTAACTTATGGTTAAAAAAAACTGAACGCGATCAGCCACATCTAAACCGCGTTCAAGAGCTGTCAGTATTAATATTCCATAAAAAATAATGAGCCCTTAAACGTGGTTTATGTGCTGATCACGTTCATTTTCATTTTTTTTAATTCGCCCTAAGTCGTCTTAGCCAAAAAAGCAGCAATATACACTATTAGGAGATAAGGACTCAGTTGCCCCAGTAACTGGGAATCGATTCCGGTTGCCTATCTATTCGATAACCCCATGAACTTCAATTAAACCCCTTAAATGAGTTTCCCTAAGTCGAAATCCAGCTAAATCACTTCCGCTTACCCCGGAAACCTTAGATTTACCTCATTCCTATCAAAGCCTTCAGAATAACAACTATTAGGCCTAGCCCACACTGCGATTAATTTTTTTATCGTAATCCTGTATCTACACGCACTGGCGATTTAAAATTGTTGCAATGCTGTATACTGAATATAAACCGCGCGAATAAAATTCGCGAGAATTTAATTCGTAGTGCGGGCTAAGCCTAAACTGTTATTTACCTATACGTGCGGATAAACTACTTAGTTTTGTTTGATTTATTCATAGAAGGCTTAATTATAGTTGAGAACAACTGTCGCATATTAAATGGTATACAGAATAGAGTTAATATTAAAAGGGTGAATTTCACCAATGAAACTAAACGCGATCATCATGTAAACCCCGCATAAGGGCTGTCAGTGTCATTATTTTCTGTGGGATATTGACATTGACAGGTCTTGAACGCGGTTCATGTGCTGATCGCGTTCAGTTTCATTGAGGAAATCTGCCCTAAAAAGGAAAACCATTAGTTTACCTACTTATAACACGAACACATCACATAGATCCTACATAAATAATATCGTCGATGGCTGATTAGACACTTTCGACGTATTTCTAGAAAACACTATGTTAATAACGGGTTTTACAAAGAAAATTAATACATTTTCATTTCTTAGTAATAATGGCAATATTCCTGTAGTTTATTGCTGTGCTCTATTTGAAGTAGAAAATACTAGAATGGACGTGTAACGTATTCTGAATAATATGAGAATTATATTTAAAAATGTATGAAATGAGACGAGATTATTTGGGCATGTTTAGAGGATGAATGAAAGGCGACTAACAAAATGTATTTACAAGATTGATGTGAAGGGAAAGGCTGGTCGGGGACGCCCTAGGAGACATAATAATATACTGACCTTATTGGTGATGTTCTTCAGAAAGGCCAGGTGCGTAGTACTCGCAACCGGCGTACGTGTATGACCAGATGTATGAAAGCAAATGAGACAAAAGGAGTATGTAAGGATCGTAGCAGGTGGCGTTCTGTAGTTTCTGCCTACACCTATGAAAGAAAGCGTTAGTTTATGTAAGTGTGTATATTTAAAAAAAGTGAAAATTTTAAAACAAAAAGCAATAAATCCAACCCCATAATAATATATCTACAAAAAACGAATCTCAAACCTTAACTGTCGAAAGCAATTGTATGCGAAAGTACAAGCGTTATTTATAGCAGCTAGCAACACCGATAAGCACCGAAAGGCTTAAACCGGGACCTTTGTAATCTCAATAAATGTTACCGGTCTTTGTTCCTTATCTGTTTTATCTTCTAACAATTCATTCGATTTTGTAAAGCGTGCTAACGAATCACCTTTAGAATTAGAGATAGGTAGTTCCTATTCTTCTTCTCGTGGATTTTGATTAAAAGGTTTGTCACAAAATTCTTCAGGGACCGTAGCATTCTTGACATTTGCTTTGGACTGTACTTAAGCTTCCACTGTCAGCCAATACAACCTCAAATCTGGGTCTCATTAAACGAGCAATATTTGTTTATATAATTTAATTATATATGTCGGAGACGGGTATGTGACTCTCGTTATTATCAGCGATATTTTAACTATTGTGGGCGTAGTGTGGGTAGTGTTGGTTAATTCGCAATAGAAAAACAGTTTGCAGTTCAGATCACATTATAATTTACTAACAAATGAATCACACTAGCTAAACTATATACACACTGGGTGCAACGGCGTTTGTTAAAATCACCAATTAACACAATGATCACAAATTACAACTAACACAATAATTGAGCACCACGAATCGAGAACAGTTCCGTGACGTCTTGATTCCAATGCGACCAAAGGCTGAATGCCCTCCTCGCCGTGGCCTTCAAACATCACGAGTCTGTAGAAGCACGCCTTTTTTGGTGTAGGTAGCTCACTCTTGATGTCGCCAGTGGCGCGCTTGCGATTCGTTTCGTGTCCGTACTAATGACCGAATCCGACATATATTTGTAATCATGTTCCCGAAAACGGCTCGATTTCGATTTCGATGAAAGTAACAATATAGGGGGCAAAAATCGATCTAGCTAGGTTTCATATCTGGGAAAATTCGTTTTATCCGTATTTTCACAAGAGCAGAGCACGGTCACCCAAAGTTTAGAACAAGATGGCTGCCTTAGAATAATGACATGGCAGCATGGAATTAGTATAAACTATCCTATACTATTAAATGAGCATTCTCTATTTTCACCCGAGCAGAGTTCGGTCGGCCAGGTACTGTCTATCTATCATTATTACTATAATCTTTCTTTTTATTTGCCTCTCTCCCTACGCTAGTACTTCTATTTTCTGTTAATTACAACTTAGAATCAATATTATTCCCGTAACAGTACCCCAAAAAGTTAAAATTAAACACAGCAACAAATTTACTTTTATCTCTCATGCCTGTAGCAACATCTCATGTGTTGTTTCCAACAATTCGACAAAGAAGTTACTTCGACACCGTAACTTCTTAACTTCGAAAGTCTTCGAACTCGTTTTGTTTCGTACCATTCGTGATCATATTAACTGAAAGGAGAAACTCTCTCATTAATCACGAGGAAAACTCTTTAAGGGAGCCAACTATTTAAGCAATGTAATTTTTCTGTTTTGGGTATATTGGGATTGTGGACTTGTGTGTGTGCCTTAAGAAACGAATGAATGAGCCCTAGTGAGGGCTTGTGTTATGCTACTGTGTATATTGTGTATGTGTACATACGTTACTGTGCATTAGAGAGACGTCTGAGGTGGAGAATGAGGCACTTATCTTATAGTTAATTTCAGACGTAACCTTGCGGCAAACCATTATAAAATACAATAGACGTTGATATATTTAGTAACCTGTTGTGCTAAGCTATTCGTCTGTACCAGCGCTTGATGTGGCAACACGCCGCGTTCGGGTTCGAAACAAGTCAATCGTCATCCTGAGGATACCTCGTTGAGAGGTGAAACACGTGTCGATTTCTTTCAGGGTTTTTTGTGGCTCTTTAAGATAGCTAAGCGGAACAGGTTACTAAATATATCCACGTCTATTGTACTTATAGTTTAGGCAGGTACTTGGGCAATGTATAGTCTATAAAAACTCTAGTAATCTAACTGGTCAATTATGTAGCCTATCTTAATCTACGTCAGATGTTGAATGGCCTAAAACTTACAAGAGTTGCATCAAGATGTACTAAAAATCATATAACGTCAGCATTCTAATAACAATCTCAAATATACGATAACAATCTCCAAATGAAATCTACATATTTGATAACAGTATACAAAGATTACAGCTAAAATTGTGTTAATGGAATAATTTAATGAAACCGTAGATCTTCCGAATCAGTTCATAAGATAGAGGACAGCTGTACCACGATTAAGGTTGGGTTCGTTTGCGGATGTTTTTAGAAGCGAAGAAATTAGGTTTTTTTTTTCTTGATTGAACAGTTGGCAACGTCTCAAATAGCTGTCAAATATTTACCTGTTTTGATTAATTTGGTAATATTACTGTATGGATATATGATATATGGCTAACTAGTGAACTAAAATATTGATTATGAAATGCAATAATTAATATCGTAACACCAAATATTTAGTTTCAGACGTAAAAAAAGTATTTGGAAATTTTTCAAATGCGTTTTTAGGGTTCCGTACCTCAAAAGGAAAAAACGGAACCCTTATAGGATCACTCGTGTGTCTGTCTGTCTGTCTGTCTGTCTGTCTGTCTGTCTGTCTGTCTGTCTGTCCGTCTGTCACAGCCAATTTACTCCGAATCTAATGGACCGATTAAGTTGAAATTTGGTACACATATGTATTTCTGTGACCCAAACACGAATGTGTTACGTAAATAATTTAATTTTGAATATAGGTGTCACTTTTGGGGCGCAAACAAGAAAATTAAAAAAAAAAGTTTTGCTAACAGTACAGAGTGACATATCAAATGAAAGGGCTTGTTGCGACGATCTTAAATCTATTTTTTTTATAATTTTAAAATAAATACTTTTAAAGATATTTAATAAATTCAATGAAAATTGACCATTCCCCCCCCTTATCTCCGAAACTACTGGACCAAAAATTTCGAAAAAAATACATAGTATGGTTCTTTAGTCATAGATTACAGGAAAACCTATAAGAAGTCTATGGTCTTAAAATAACATGGTAAATCTCTCAATATTGTGCGTAAAAACTTACATTTCGTCGCTCGGCATCCAAAAGGCCCATCTCTCTAGCTACTATAATATCAAAACAAAATATCAAAAGTGTTTGACCGTCTGCTTAATACACAAATAAATAAAACTGTAAATGTTCATGACAACCAATTCGGGTTTCGGCGTGGTTTGTCAACAAAAAGTGCAGTGTTGTGCCTTAAGCATACTATCATATACTTACTATACACAGCGTGGGACGCCGATTTATGCTAGGTTCATCGATTTATTCAAGGTTTCTGATCTGGTTGCTTATGACGTATTGTGGAGAAAGATGGAGAAGGATAGGTTGCCAACGGAGCAAACATCTTTAAATAGTGGTATGGTAACCAGATCAATAGTGTACGATGGGCTGGAACTTTTTCCAAGCCATACAGGTTGGAATGCGGGGTGAGGCAGGATTGGCGAGCTCAGCAGCACCAGAGTGGGTTGCTATATAGATGGTATTTGTGTAAATAATATTAGCTATGCAGATGATATGGTGCTTCTGAGCGCGTCAATCTGTGGTCTCAGAAAGTAATTGGTCGCCAAATGTGAGCAGTAGGTATGCTAAAACACATGGTTTGATGTATAACTCCAATAGGTCGGAGATCATGGTCTTTGAGGCTGGGAGCAGACCGGGCTATGTACCATTTGTATTACTCAATGGGACTCCACTACAAAGAGTATTTACGTTTAAATATCTTGGTCATATATTGACCCTTGACCTCAATGACGGACTCGATATTGAGCGGGAGCGAAGGGCGTTGTCGGTAAGGGCAAACATGCTAGCTCGCAGGTTTGCACGCTGCTCACTTAAAAAGCCAAAATTACTCTGTTTCGAGCTTATTTTACAACGTTTTACACGTGCAGCCTGTGGGCTAGATATACCCAAAGGTCATGCAATGCCCTTCGTGTCCAATACAACAACGCTTTCAGGGTATTAGTGGGGCTGCCCCGTTTTTGTAGCGCATCGGGAATATTCGCGGACGCACATATTAATTGCTTTTACGTAACGATGCGAATGAGGTGTGCATCCCTGATACGCAGAGTACGGGCCAGCTCCAACAATATCGCTAGCAGTCTGGATTGCATGTACATCAATCACTGCAGTGCCATCTCCCATGGGGTGAAATAAATTTAAACTAGATTACGTGGGGCACTCAGAAAGTTTTGTGATACTAGAAAAAAATATACTACAGGTTATAATTTTTTTTATTATATCTTTTGAAAGAACTCTCCATTGGCGTCTATACACAGTTTTATACGTCTAAACAAATTTTCATAACACATTTTCCAGTCCGCATCAGACACCTCTCCAATCTCCTTCTCAAATGCACCCAGTGCATCTTCAGGTGATGAAAACTGTTTTCCTTTGAGTTGATTTTTTATTTTGGGGAACAAGAAAAAGTTGCACGGAGCCAAATCAGGACTGTAAGGCGGATGCCCTATAAATTTGACCGGTGTGCTGTCCAAAAAATTCCCTTGTTTTGAGCGTCGAGTGAGCCAGCGCGTTGTCGTGGTGAAGCAGTAGCCCACGGAGGCCAGTGTTCGGTCGCTTGCTGCTTGCAGTAGTAAAAACTTCTGGCAAACATTTGGTAACATACCATTCAGCATTGATGCTTCTTTGATCTCGTCAGGGTACTGACACCAGATAACCTGGTAGAAAAAAAAAAAAACTTGCAGTCAACATTTTGCCTGCACTTCTGGCTCGCTTCACTTTGGTAGGCGTTGGTTCATTTTGGTTCTACAGCCACACGGTCGACTGACGCTTCATTTCTGGATCATATTGAAAAATCCAAGATTCATCACCCGTAATGATATCTTAAACGCGCCGAGACGAGCCTGCTACCAATTTTGCTATCATGTCTCGGCACCATTCTACCCGAACCTCCTTCTGACCCTGCGTTAGATTTTACGGTACCAGCGTGAAACTATCTTTCATAACCGAAGATGCCTGTGTAGAATTTCATGCACACTTCCCGATCCAATCGGCAGTATACATCAATATATCTTGACATTTTAAACTTTGCTTTTTTTGTGTTTTTTCAAAAACTATTTTTTTTTTTTTTATTGGATGCTGTAGAATGGTAGTAGACCATGGTCTGAACAACGTTTGTTCTAGCAAAACTGTGATTAAAATTTCACGGTGTATGCTGAACTTCTTCATATGTAATTCGCCTATTCTCTTGAATTAAATTTTTCACAGCCAGCACTTTTTGTAACAACCGTCATAGGGCGGCCACTTCTTTCTTTGTCTGCCAAAATTACTAGACCATCCATAAATTCGTTGAACCAGCGAACAGTCGCTTTAGAAGGGCTTTTTTCTATGAACACCATTCGAAATCTTTCAAACGATTCTTCTGGTTCGCGAAAATGTTCTCGTTATAAATCCAGTTTTCAGTAAGACAGAGTATTTTGATTTTGCTCGTAAAAAAATGTGGAGGGAATTTCGAATTAAGAATGTTATGTTTTTTTGTAATAAGTAGTCATCGTTTTAATTGACATCAAAACCAGCCAGTATTCTATAGACAAAAACTGTTAGTCGCAAAACTTTCTAAGTGACCTCGTAAAATAAGTTAACATAGTTCATAAGTTTACTAACGCAATGAGTCCTTGTTACTTGAATAAAGAAAAATATCTGGATGATAATTTTTTTTTTAACGACGTTTTCTAAAAATGAAACCTAGCTAGATCTATTTATCGCTCCTGAAACCCCCCTGCATACTAAATTTAATAAAAATTCTTGGAGCCGTTTCCGAGATTCAGATTATATATACATAGGTATATACAAGAATTGCTGGTTTAAAGGTATTATTATTATATTAATACCGCGAATGTGAATTTTTTTACGAAAATCTGATTTTTGTTTTATTTCATTCTACACGTTCAAATAAGTGACACTGCAATTAAAAAAAAAAATAAAAAATGTCACATTCGCGGTATTGGATGCCGAGCGACGATTTGCAGTTGGAATGTATGGGAGAACATGTTTTTCAACTACAATGTTAAGTTTGTTCTTGGGATAAATAAATTCATCTCAACTACGGAACCCTTCATTGTGCGTAGTCCGACACGCACTTGGCCGGTTTTTTTACTCCTAAAACAACATCAAATTCAGTGTTATAATTGCAATTCATTATTAATATTCTAGTTCAATAATTAGCGATATTTCATATTTCCATACAGTAATATTGCCAAATTAATCAAAACAGCGAAATATTATTTTGACATCTATTTGCAACGTTGCCCACTTTCAGGTATTACTGTTTTATAAAGTGATTTTTCATCTGAAGATAAATCTTTATTTTCTACCACTAAATGTACCTGTATCATTTTGTCTAACGCAGAAAAAACTGTGCCAGAAAAATCTACACACAAACACCGCTGACATTTCACGCCAACCATTTCCAAAAAGAAATATTGACACTGTTACCGTTACATTCGGGCTGTTAGTTGGCTCAAAGCGTACGTTACATTCAACAGATGGGTCACGTCCAAAAGGTTTTAAAAATGGAACTTATTTTCCGCTGCAAGTGAAGCTCCTCCCAAACCATGTGACAGATGTCACAAGATGTCTTCCACCCTGACATTTCCGCGACCCGTCACCCCACCCGTTTGACATGTTTCCAATAGGGAACTTGCACAGATCTGATAGCCTACCAACTGTCTACCAATAACTTTGGATAGAAACGGGAGCAAGTGGATTTTATCAAAATTGAGGACGTTTTGACAGGGGTCGAGTCAAATCTACTATCTTGATATTATTTGTTTTGATTGTGAGTAGGTATTGATTCTGGGTTTGATGGGTGGAGAGTGTGGTCATGACTGTTCCTAAAAGGGAAACATATAACTGATCCTCTAAAAACTTATTGACTTTCTAATGATGTAAACTTTTTGGGGTTCTAATTATGCACACTTTTTTTTTAAATTCTGTCCTTTTTTTATAGTTGGTCGAAGTAACTAAGCTAGAATACCCCGACCAAACGAGTTAGGTTAGGTCAGAACTGTGACCGACCGCGCGCGAGTCGAGCGAGCGAAGCGAGCGGTAGCCGCGGAAGCGGCCGGCGAGCACTACATCCAAGTTTGTCGCAGTTACTTGACTATTTAGTATTTTTAGGACCCCAAAATATAAATTATTTGAGGTTCACAAAAAGAAGCGCATTCATTATATGGAGTGTTCAATAATATTTTTAGGGAAGCTAAAATGGGAATTGTTTAAGGTTCGGTTAAATACATGCCTTCCTAAAATACCCTAGACTGATATTTAAATTTTCCAGTGTTAAAGTAGGCACTAGGTATACATTTTATGGTACCTACCTATCATACCGAAGTAACCTTTTTGATGCCCTGTATTTAAATAGCCTTATACAACAGATTAAAACTGGATTTCTGATTCTTCAATCAAATGACATGAAAGTATGGGGATAAAAAAAAAAAAAAGATAAATTATTTTAATATAGAAATGATGTCACAAAAAATAACCACGTAAGTAAGTTATAAGAAAAATACGCAGCTGTTGTCGTGTAATACAAAAAAAAACATGTTTTTATTAAAAGTTATAAGAAAGAAGAACCCACTAAGCAGCTTTGCAGCTTCAATAGAATTTCCATATATTTTCTAAGAAACGTTTGTTAACCACACAATCAGATATTGAAAGAAAATGTGATCGAGAAAAAGTCATAAATAAGAGCCTCTTACATTTTCTTACACAATGATCTATTGCGTATTGCGTTGAATGTTAGATTTCCCATAATTTCCATTGGGAATGGACACCCTACCCTTTCTCTTTTATTTATAACCAACTTCAAGAAAGGATAAGGTTCTAAGTTCGTCTGTATGTACTTTTTATGTTTTTATTTATGTTCATCGATATTTTCGTCATTATTATGGATTATTATGGTATGTCATAATGTGACTCCATTTCTATACTTATGTTTTTTTTCTTTTTTGTACATTGGCATCTTGTTTTTATTTATATCCATGTAATTTGTTATAATTTAATTGTGTTTATGTGTGTCTTTTGTGTGCACTAAATAAATGTTTTATCTATCTATCTATCTATCTATCGATTAGAAAATTCTTTTTTCATTTGGTAGAGAAAGCTTGCGCTCCCATATAAATTTTATTAACTTTGCTTGAGTAGTATTCGAATTTGTATGGGGTAGGTAGTATTATAACAAAAAAGTAAAAATAATAACTTAAAAAAAAAAAAACATCTGTCTTCCAATAAAAACACTACAAAAAGGAGACTGAAACGATTACATGCACTCTTGGGCCTGAATAGTAACGAGATGTAAATGGTGTGAATTTATAGATTCATACATACATTAGTGTATTGCAGTGACTAATTGCTATCCCACAATTTACATAGCGATCCATAGTTTCAACAATATCTAATCCACAAAAATCCATTATAACAATTCCAAGTCAATCGTGTGAGCGATCTTCGGTGTCCAGTGTGAAAGCAAGGGTCGTACAAGGTAGGCAGGGTCAGAATCCATAAAAATCAAAGCAGTGATCATTGAAAATGAAAAATACTTAATTGGGAAAGCACTCAAAACACATCCGAAAACACGAAATAAGTGACAGCTGTCTAGTTCTAGTTGGAATGGGCGTTGTTGAACCGTTTACAAAGACCGTTGTGTGATGATGAAACCGTTTTTCGTCCTGAGTTCAACTTCAAACAGTCTTCATTGCACAAACCAGTCTTTGACTTACTTGGTGCGATTTTTACATCTAAGAAAATACAGTCGGGTACAATGATTCAACTATCAATCACACTCGTAAAACAGTCCTTCCAATAAAAAAGTCCTTCCAATAAAAAGTCCTTTCAATAAAAAGTGAACTCTTAAAAGTGAACTCTTAAAAATGAACTCTTAAAAAAGAACTCTTAAAAAGTGAACTCTTAAAAGTGAACTCTTAAAAGTGAACTCTTAAAAAGTGAACTCTTAAAAAGTGAACTCTTAAAAAGTGAACTCTTTAAAATGAAATACAGTCAGTAATGTATTACCAGTTATCAATGCTATCGTTCGTGATGCGAAAAAAACATTTCATACATTTCAAATCGTTGATAGTTTTAAGAAACTGCGCTCGAAGGCAATTCTATTCCATGTTGGATAAGTTTCGTCCTTTAACCGTTTTCTGCAACCGTTTTCGTCGTCGGGAAAACGGTTTCAGTCGCCAAACATTCGAAAATGACCCACCACTAATGTGTCAAATTGTCAATGTCAATCTGCCAGTGCAGAATATGTACTGCCAGTGACATAGACAGAAAAATAAAAAATATTTTAATCGATATGAAATTGATAATCATAATTTTGGTTTTTCAGTAATTAATGATGTTTTATTTTAAATGCACTATATTGTATAAATAGTGCATTTAATTACTTTGAGTTAATTATATTACCTAGTGCTACCTTGTGGGTAGGTTTTCTTTTTGTAGTTGTGTAATCGATTACTTTAATCGATAATCTCACGAAAACTATCTTTATCATATTTCTCCGCTTCTAGGCAAAGATTTGAGTTGATTTTTGATATTCAAGGACAAAAATAATTCTAATTTTTAGATCATATTGCAACTTATTACATTTGGGCCCAACATTTTCCATTTCCTTTCGGATGCTGGTGGCAAAAAACGAAGATACGAAACTAATGAGCTAATGACACAAGTTATTTTTCGCTTTGTAGTGTTTTTTTGTTCATTCGATGATTCATTGTTTCCCTATTTCGTTTATTTTTTTTTTTTTTGTTTTCCTATGTTCAATTTTATTTAATTGAAAAACGTTATTGAAACTTTCATTTTCGGTTTACGATGCGTGTAAAACAATTAAATTACCATTTTCGTATTACAACAAAACTGTGTTACTGTTCGTTGGAAAATAATTTATTTAAGGGGGATGCGCCAAGGTAGCCCGCGAAATTCAAATTTTTTGGTTTGAATATTGAATAAGTGTAGCTTTGTTCACTGTTGTGATGATTTATTTTACGATCAATATTATTTGTTGGTTAAACGCGTTTGCTGGACGCATTCGCGGTTTTAGTCTGGTTATTAACTGATTACAAACACATTATTTATAGATATATAATCTATTTGCCATACCTACCGGCTATTTATATTAATCTGGCTTTGAACTGGGAATTGTAACATTTCATTTCATATATTCAATAACAATTTACATTGTGTCTGAGTGTTTTACAAGGTAATTAAAAATAATAATCTAAATAACAACAATAAAAAACAAATAATTTAAATAATAACAATAATGTCAGAACCAGTTACAATTGTCAAAAACATAAAAATTCACACATGCCTTTATTATCACCAGTTTTCAATGTCGCAATTAATGTCACAACTAAATTCGTTGATGTCAGTATTTCTAAAATGTTATGTTCTTTTGTCATAATGGTCTAGCTAAACCACATGCATCAGTGAGAAACTCGTCCACAGTATAATAGCATTTTTCTAGCAGAAAAGATTTAATTTGCTGTTTAAACTGGTTTATTTGATATACTTAAGGACTTTAATTACATTAATAGTCTGCTTTACCTTTTACGAAGCTAGGTACAGTAAGCGCTCAAAAGTGCATGAGCACGCTAAGAGTCGTATTGCTGTGAACACGCGGTATAGCTCGTACATTTGTATGTGTAAGCAACACGATACACACACCACAGATAACGCAGTTTTGCACTACACGAAACAACAATATATTTCCGTCGCTTTAAACATGCTAGCACACACGCACTATGCGCGTGAACTTGACCAGTTAATGGCATTGCTAAAATTCGATAGTAACTTAACAAGTGCAGATAGCAGAAAGCGTTAAGCGTTGGTATGGAATTCAAACTGCCTCAGGTTCTGATCTCGTAAAACACAGTGCGGTTTTTTGCAAATATTATTATTTTTGTTTTCGATAATAATATTTTTTAAATTTTGCTGCTTTTTTATGTTGTTATTGCAATAAAGGTTTTAGAATAAATAAAAAATGCGTGATATATGATAACAAAATTAAAAAAAAATATGTTTATTCGTTATATTTATTTTACATAAGTTAAAAAACTGCTACAATTATTTATCATTACTTCAGCTGAATAAGATGTGAAATAGATGTCAAGAAACTTAGAAGCAGTTTGTATTATTTTGACATATTTAAATTATGAAATATTTTAAATTTTTAATGGATTTTTTCACCATAAATATTAAGCTTTGATCATGGTCGAAGTAATTAAGTAATAAATAAGAATATTAGACTACTTAAAATGTAAAAAACTACTTACAGAATAGGTAATTTTAAGGTTAAATATGGGCAGTTTGTTTATATTTTATTTGTATTAATTATTTTACATTTTATTTGACTTTAGTAAATATTGGTTGTTATTGAGGTTAAAGCTTAAGTATTCATTTTTTTTACGAAAAGAAGATTGAAACTAAACCTCAAATTTTAATCCCAAAATAATACTATTACTAAAATAATAATAAACAAGTTCGGTATATCTGCAAGAAATACGACAAACACCCTATTGAAACGTGCTTAAAAAATTCGTTACCATAAATTCATGCAATAACGAATCTGTTGTTTATTAAGTTGGTACGGTCAATATTTTAAGGTCAAAAACGGTTTTCTAGCTGGTCTTCAGTGATGCAAGCCTTCAGAGTGCACGGCGAACGGTTCATAATGACGTGTTTTTAATAATTCAGCAAAATATCTCGTTGGTATGAAACCATTTGTTTCATTCACCATTTGACGTCGCTGCTACTCGATAATAAGCCCCTTCCTCATATCTCTTCACCCTCACAGTATTTCTCTAGAACAAAGAAAAACATTGTTTTTATTACACATAATACCTTATTATTTATTATTCACTAATCGAATTAAACCTCACAATGAATTTAAAACTTTAAAGTCATCTTCTGTCTCAACAATACCTCTGTTCTATCAACAATACCCTTGATTAAGATTTATGTTTAGTAAAATATGAAATATATAAATGATAACACTCACACTTAGTCCGGTTTCATTAGATATTCACTTCACTTTTACGCAGCGCAATAATATTCTCTGATCTGATCTGATCTCTTCAATATATGTTATGCCTGCTTTTTGATAATAATAACCACAACACTGTGCTAAATACTCGTCACCAATATTATCCACGAACCAACAAAGTTCTATTAATTAAACACTTGTAACAAACTGCATCTACCCCACAGAAATCGAAATAATTTACTTAGTTTTTTGTGGTCTACCTGCTAAACTTTAATATTTATGTGAACAAGACGAATGAAACTAAAAACGAATGATGATTATTGAACTAGTCATTGGTTGCAGACAAAGTGAGTGTGTGTGTGTAATGTGCGTGTCTACAGTATTGTAACAACTTATAGAAGAAGGTCGTAAGTCAAACCGAAGCGTCAGTCTATTGCTTTGTGAGATTGCTCATGGACTTTTGGTCGGTACTGTACCTGTTAATTGAAAATTAAGTAAATAGGTATTTATTTACTCAGGGAGCAATGGTGGCCCAGTGGTAACAGCCCTGACTTACGAGTTGTAGGTCGTGGTCGAACCCACGCAGGCGCTTTACTTTGTGTAAATAATTTCATCACCACTGCTCTCAAAACGATAAACGAAAACATCGTGAGGAAACTGGCATATCCTAGAACCAAAGATTCAAAGAAATGTGACGATACCATTCCGCACTGGGCCCGCGTTGTAGATTACAGCCCACTCCCTCTCGAAGAGAGGAGGCTAATTCCTAGCAGTGGTAACATTTTTTTTTTTTTTACTTTTGCGTAAGTAAGTATTTAATATTAGTAGAGCAAAACAAACATTTACCGACATTTCGCAACACTTTGACCCTGTTTTTAAAAAACCAGAATGGAAGATTTAATAATTTTCAAAAATTGACCTATACCCGTTTTCACCAACACTAGGCAACAATGCCGAAACAAAAGCGCGCTATTGGAATTTCAACGCTCGGTTGAAAAACCGCACCCACCACCACCTGACTTCGTTCAGCTCGAGGAGCATCTGCCACCCGGACGTGACCTACAATGGCCTATATGGAAAGCAATCAATCGACTGCGGACCCAAATAGGCCGTTGCAAGCATAATTTAGCAAAATGAGGGATTACATGTCCCATCGATACCCAGTGCGAATGCAGCGCTGCTGAAGTCCTGATCAACCCATGTCCCATATGTTGGAGGACATAAAAACGCCACAGAAACCGTGATTGGCGTTTGCCACCTACTGGGCCTAACTTATTTAAAATAATACTCATACACAGGATGGCAGGGACATCGACGCGAAAACTGTTACCATGGATTCAGTACATGATTCTGAACACCCCTGCGTCGAAATTTTTCGTCGGTTATAAATAAATAATTGCAGTTTCATAGAAAAGTAGGTACCTACGCGTTCAAAACGTATGAAACAACTGATAAAAAAAAACTGACAAAAATTTCATCACGTACTGAGACCATAGTAACAGTTTTCGCGACAATGTCCCTGACACCTAGTATTTACTATCGACTCGATAATAAGTTTTATTAGCGCGCTTTTATTTAGGCAAAGAGTCCCCTTGCTCAAGCAGCTTCACCAACTATATAAACAAAACCCTCTTTATCTCCTCACTGTACATCATTAAGGAGGTGGTAGTATACCCAAAAGTTAGCAGTCCTTGGTTCATAATCCTGTTTAGGGATTATATTCCTTTTACTAAGGCTCAAAAGTCCTTATCCACGGTCACACATTCGTCTTTATAGCCCAGTCTATGGCTTTAAGAGCTGGCGTTTGCAGATGTTAAACTTAACGTGCTAATGTTTATGACGTCAAGGGACCAGCTGTTTAATAAACTTAAAGTATGTGTTTCTCTTAATAGGACAAAATATTAAGTCTCTAGTTGATATGTCACTTTTGAAATCAACCGCGGTGAGAGTAGTATGATGTTCTTTACCCTAATTGTGAAACTTATTTTCGTAAACGATTATGACTAATTTGTTTCATTTTGACAGTTCAATAACATTCATTGCGTTATTTACGTTGTTGAGCAGATTTTTTTTCCAACTTATGAAGCAATGGATTAGCAATCTGTTTCAAATCGAAACAGATTGTGATTGATCGTGTATTACGCAATTAGGGTATTGGACATATTTATTAACATAACTGTTTATGCTACATATTTGTCAAAAAAACTACAAAATTTACACATTATCTCGTTGGGTGCTGTTTAAGACAGCAAAAAATGTATGAACTTACCTCCGTAAAATTATTGTCGGATCGTGACATTGTCGTCTGTCACCTGTCAATTTGATTAAATACTAACTGCCGCCCACGGCTTCTTCGCCCGCGTGGTATGTAAAAAGTATCCTATGTCATTCCTCAGGGTTCAAAGTATCCCCATACCAAATTTTATCAAAATCGGTTTAGCCGTAAAAGCGTAACAAACGAAGAACCAACCAATACCAACCACCACCAAGCCACAAAATTGAATTTAAATTACTTATTAGCTAATAGGCTAGATTGTAATGTGAATAAAGTATCAAATGATGTGGAAAAAAAATCTATCGAGATGCTGGTTTTCTTAGATCGAAGCTTCAGTCAGTTGTTTTACTCGTAACACGTGATTCTGGTCCAGCTTTAATTTTCAGGGACGATATTGAATTCTCTTCCAAGAACTGAACACAATATCATACCTATTAGATGTACGTGGATGAGCAAGCGCTTGGAATTCCAGTGCTCAGTTATCAATTTCTATTGGATTGGCTGGCGTATCTGAGAATTGAGATGCAGCCATCCGATAACCTAATGTATCTGGACTATAATGTTGGTATGGTTACAGAATTCATTGTTGTAACTATACTTACGACTCAATAAGTTGGGATTTCTCATAAATGTATTTTCAAATACTTCTCGGAAATACGTTACTGAGTTGCCTAATCGAGACGCCAGCGCCGCCTAGCGGCGTTCCACAGAGTCTACAACATAATGCTGGGACTGGAGCTGAGCAGAGTTTATCGGTGGAGGTCAAGCAGTGAACACGTTTAGAAACTGTCTCGCGTTCCGTACAGTTGTGTCGTGTACCTACATTTTGTGAATTGATAGTGTGATTAATTTGATAGTAAATTATAATGTTGTGATCTGAACTGCAAACGGTTTTTCTATTGCGCAATAACCAACACTATCCACAGTACGCCCACAGTAGTTAAAATATGGCTGATAATAATAATAACGAGAGAGACACATACTCTTCTCCGTCATACTTATATTTTAGTTGGAAACTATATAATTATTAGACCCAGTAACGTAAATTGCTTTACAAAAATAAAATTGACAAACAATTTTGCTGAAAAGAATCGATTGTTCTTTTTCATATTTGTATCTACTTACATACATTTGACTATGATTCTTTTATTCTATCCTGATAAACCCATCTACATTATTATAAATGTTTCTATTTTCGTAATAATATTCTTACCAAATACTTAGGAACCAGAAAATCAGATACCCTTTCAACACGAAAGTCTTACTACCCACATAAGTTTTATAGTAAAGCGGCGGTCACGTAACACAGTTTGATACTTTTATCTCCAATCCGTGCTTACGCTTCGCAATCTTGTAATGCCATTTGAAGGCTGAGCATTTTCCTTGTTAAGGTAACATCCTATTTCCTATACAATTATCAATTCTTTTGATTATTTCCTTGACGTCTTCAGAGGGAATGATCACAAGATTATTCTTTGAAAGTAAAGGATTTTATTATTGTAGGTACTTAAAGGTTAACAGTAGACCAGGTACCGATTTTACAGCCATAATATACCATAATCAGCATAAAATATTCCCACTGCTGGGATATAGGCCTCCTTTCTGTGAGAGAGAGTTGGCCATAATCCACCACGCGGGCCCAGTGCTGATTGGTGGACGTCACATGTCTTCGAATTTTTGGTTTTGGACATGCCGGTTTCCTCACCATGTTTTCCTTCACCGTTTTTGAGAGCAGTAGTGATGAAATTAAATATACAAAGTAAAGTGCCTGCCTGGGTTCAAACTCACGACCTGCAACTTGTAAGGAGCGGCCGATACCACTGGGCCACCACTGATTAACCATACCAGTTACAACCATACCTGTTACAACCATACTTGTTACAACCATACCTGTTACAACCATACTTGTTACAAACATACCTGTTAAAACCATACCTGTTACAACCATACTTGTTAGAACCATACCTGTTAAAACCATACCTGTTACAACCATACTTGTTAGAACCATACCTGTTAAAACCATACCTGTTACAACCATATCTGCAGTGAATAATAACGGCCTGATAACATGTAGGTACTATGATGTTAGTAGTAATAAATTAACTCGCATTCAAGTACCACATATTTGGAATATGCTGATGATTCATTATGTTTAATAGTTTCACCGTACTTACTGTCTTACCCACATTAGATTTTCTACAATACCACAAATGAATAATACAAATGGTTCACTCCGCATTTTAGATACGAAGCTACAAGTACGCGGTGGGCTCGTCTTGTCGGGCCAATTCAGTGAGAAGATATAAGAGTAACGCGATAGAAAGAGAGGCAACTTCTAGGTGAAATAACTGTAGACAAGTAGCGCTGTGCGACCTGAATTACACTTTATTGTGTGGTAGCAAGAGTCGTTTTTTATTCATCTGTGACAACCTTAACTTTACCTGTGTAAAGAAAAATCAAAATCATTAAATAACACATTTTAGACAAGTAACTCATCTCTCTTTCCATCGCTCTTCATCGGTAAATGCAATAAATTCGGCACAGTGCATAGCGCGCTCAACATAGTTTGATACTTGCATCTCAAATCCGTGCTCGGCATTCCCGGAATACCGGCAGAACACTACTTGAATTAGCATCCAATTTGCTTAATGGCCGTTAATACGAGCTTCACGTGTTAATTCGACTCGTTACCTAAGTGCTTTAGGTTTTGCAAAGAGAGCGCTAAGGGTTTTTGCTGGTTAATCGGTTTTATATTTTTTAACATTAAATTTTTCATTAAAGCAATCTGCCTAGCCTTTTCCCAACTATGTTGGGGTCGGCTTCCAGTCTAACCGAATGCAGCTAAATACCAGTATTTTACATGGAGCAGCTGCCTATCTGATCTCCACAAACCTACGATACCTCGTGGTAAGACTGGTTGTCAGACTTTCAGGCTTCTGACAACCCGTAACGACTGCCAAAGATCCACGAATGACAGCTAGGACCAACGGCTTAACGTGCTTTCCGAGGCACGGAGGAGTCTCGGTATGTAAAATGGTCACCCATCCACGGACCAACCCCGGAAAACGTAGCTTAGCCTGATAAATTGACCCGTGGGGTTGTTATTACTTAGCCACGAGCTTCTCCTGAATTTTTATTTATTATTAAGTTTTATCGTTTACGTTTAAATGGGACGTAAGGTAAGATAGGCCGTATTCGACCAGTTCTAATATGCACTGCAATAAGAATATGGACGAGTCGTTTTAAATTTCGTATTCGTTCTAATTTCAAATCAGTAGGCCTTTATTTGAAATTAGAAGAAATGGTTTCTGCAAAGCTTTATTTAAAATGTATTCTTGAACTTATTTTTAACCGACTTCAAAAAAAAGGAGGAGGTTCTCAATTCGTCGGGATATTTTTTTATTTTTTTTATTTATGTTCCCCGATTATTTGAATACGGCTGGACCGATTTGAAAAAATCTTTTTTTGTTTGAAAGGGTATACTTTCAAGTTGGTCCCATTGTTATTTGCTCACAATCTGATGATGGGATCTTGGAGAAATCGAGGGAATTCTTCAAATATTAAAGGCACATCTATAACGATTTGGGTATTTTTGATGACCAGTTGACTTAAGGCTATTGTAACTTAGATAAATTACAAATCAACCCACAAAAAAGTGAAAAAAAAACTTTTTTACAAAAAATACAACCGACTTCCAAACTACAAAGTGAAAACTTTAATTTCGGAAGTCGGTGTCGAAAAACTAAAATACTGATCCAAAGACACCGACTTCCGAAATTAAAGTTATTTTTCACTTTGTAGTTTGGAAGTCGGTTGTATTTTTTGTAAACAAGTTTTTTTTGCAACCTAAATATCATAAGATCACGCCTGTAATCCCCGAAGGGTTGGGCAGAGGTGTACTTATAGTACACCTACATTTTGCCAGTTATGTTTAAGGCCCATGTAATAGGGGGCGAGCCTATTGCTATCAACCGGGCACAAATAATAAAACTCTATTTTAAACACATCTGATCCAATTTCATATTAGGATTTCTATTTAAATTCTAAAACGTAGGTACCCTATTATAATGAAAACAATTCAACATCAACAATGTGTGGCCATTAAAAACATTATTCATTTAACAGTTTCATTTTGTTACCGGCACAAAATGCGTAATAATACAAGTACAGAAGATTCACTCCGCAAAAGTGCAATTCGAGGGGTGAAAGGCTATTTGGTTTAAGCGACATCTTGGGCGATATTGAGTTATATTCGGAATCAGCAATTTTTTCTCCGTCGGATGATACCGGATTCATTTAAATCTGAGCACTTTTTTGGCGCTTCAAACAACTCTATTTTTGGGTTGTTTCCAAAGTGGCAGTGGAAATTTTAAATTTTAAATGGCTCTCCTGTAAAGCTGCAAAAATGTCGCTTAAACCAAATAGCCTTTCACCCCTCGAATTCATGTCGCACAGCGCTAATTACCTACAGTTATATTCACCTACAAGTTGCCTCTCTTTCCGCCACAAACTTGTACTTCATACCTAAAATGCGAGTGCGCCTGGTCTGTTACCGGGCCGCCCGTTTCATCGGCTGAACAAACAGGGTGGCTTGGACAGTGTGGGCAAACTTCCATGAATTACGCACACGCTTGCCTAGTGGACACACAAAGCAAACACTAGGAGCGGGTTAGTTGGTCGGCTACGTATACAGGGAATATTTTTCTAGATGAAGTTGATACTTTCGTCAATTTGCAGACTAGCACGATGCGACGGCGGGCGCGTCGCGGTGACACCGGTAATTTTGTTCTACCGTGTCGAGTCCCGTTGTCAAAAGTTGCTTTGCTTTGATCGTCTGATGTCTTTCAGAGGTGACTAGTATTTATATTTAAAAAAACCGGCCAAGTGCGACTCGGACTCGCACACGAAGGGTTTCGTACCGTATTAAAATAGAGCCCAAAAACGGCGAAAAAAAACACGTTTCACGTTTCTTGTGGACATACACAAGAAAGTAAACGTGTTTTTTCGGCCTATATTTTATTAACTTTATCTTATTTTATTAATTGTTTTTTTATTATAGCAGCAAAAGACATACCTACACAATCTGTGAAAATTTCAACTGTTCCGTTTGGCACCCTTCGAGTACGGAACCCTAAAAACATTGCAAGTAGGTTTTCTTCTTTTCGTGTGGTTAGTGACTAACCTGGTGTCAGAGTTTTAAAGCCGCCCATGGGCCTCTGACTTGGCTACACATGCCGTCGAGAATGATCTCTCAGGCACGCCGGTTTCCTCACGATGTTGTCCTTCACCGTTTTTGAGGCAAGTGATAACTATACAATACGCACATGAATCCGAAAAGATAGAGGTGCGTGCCTTTTTTTTTTTTTTTTGGGTTGGAGTTTATCAAATAACTTCTCCCGCTCTGGGCGGAGCGGGAGGGCGTGTCAGACTCTTACTGACTAAAACCCACCCGTGTTCCTTCGGTTGCCCTGTTGCCGGGGGCCACGATGTCCCTATCGGTTTTCTTCGAACCCCCGGCAGGCATCGGCCCTAGCGGACCCCGTCAATTCTGCTGACATCTCTTTGAGGTGCGCGTGGAACACAACGCGCCGTCGACCCGGGCTTGGTCCTTACCGGACGGCGAGCTACCCATTGCTCACCGTCCGCAAGCCCGCGCCTACGGTGGCCGGAAATCGGCTCGTGATTCCCGCCCCGGGCGTCTCCTCCTGCGGCGGTTAGGGGCGTGAGGGCGCGAAATTTGCCACTCCCTCACGCGTTCCGCCTCCTCCTTTGCGAGCATTACCGCTTCGCAGAAAGAGGTGACGGCCTGCCATTTCCTCTCGCTCCGTACCATGGCCTGAACCAGGGCCGGACGCGAGAGATCACCGCCGCCGATCGCCTCTACGAGGACACGGCGTTGCTCCGCCCAAGCCGGGCAGACCTCCACCGTATGCTCCACCGTGTCCTCAGGCCGATCCACACAATGGTGACACCCGGGTGTTTCCTCCCGCCTTATCCTGAACAGGAACCTCACGAAGCAGCCGTGTCCGGTAAGGACCTGTGTCAGGCGGAAGGTGAGGACGCTGTGGCGCCTCTCAAGCCACTCCTCAAAGAGGGGTCTTATCGCCGCAATTGTGGCGTGCCCAAGAGGTGCGTGCCTTGGGTTCGAAGTCGAGATCTATTTGACTTGGCAGTCCGACGGTCACACCACTAGTCTATCACTGCTGTTACTTAAGGTCCTATAAGTGCAGCTTTTACAGTAAGAAAAGTAATCAAATTGTGTGTGTTAGCAATCCAGAATAACGAAGCAGAAAGTTAAGTAAACATTTATTTGCATATATTGCAGGTACAGTAAATAAGATGTGACAGTTAAAATATGGGTGACCCTTGTACAATCTACCTTATATTAGGCATGCAACATTATTATAACACGAGTGAATTAATATAAAATGAATAGTAATTATGACATAGATAAATTGTTTTTAAGGTAGACATTACAGATGAACATTAGTCGGCACCAGGTAGGTACGTAGGATAATTATATAAATTAATGTTTTATTAAATGAATGTAGATTCATTTAATAAAACATTAATTTACATAATTATCTACAATACAATAAACAGAATAGGAATAAACTTAAATAAATAAACCATAATGACTCTTAACTAGATATCCCTACTCTCACACAAAAACACAATTAGCTCAAAAGAAAACTTTACAAAAGTGTTTTTCTCTTGCCCTCTAAAAATAACTGTTCCTTAAATAAAAAATAAATTTAACTAAAAACTAAAGGCGAGTTTTGCTTGCGTGGCCGCAACAAAAAACTACAAAGCTGCCAGCATTCGCGTGTTCACCGCAAAAGTTGTATATTACTTGAGTTTAAAATCAGAATAGTGCTCGAATGACCAGCAACTTATTTTTATACTAATTTACATTCTTTAGTGGCCAGTATTTGTTAGGTGGAATAATTTAAGATCGAAATTGTGAAAAAAAATAATTGTATTTACAACTGGCTCTTTTCATTTCGTTCTCCGCTGTAGTTTGGTACTTGTAAAATGTAAATAATAGTTTTCCAAAGATGTCCAGGAAATGGCTTGTGTTCTTTTGGATCAACTGTAGAAGTGTGAGGTGATTGTAATTTTGTAATTATATAGGGTATAGAAATAATCTTCACGAAGCCATCATCTATACGCATTTGGTACATAAAACTAAGCAACTTTTCGCAAACATGCTTGGAAATTCGAGCATTATTTTGACAACCTTCTTGGCGCGTGAAAAATTCTCATTGATTCTGGAATTTATAATCCGCGTATCATTGAGAAAAGTACTATACAAGTCTTGGTCGCATCCAGGCATTGATGGACGATCGTGAAAATGTGGGCCGAGGCGAAGCCGAGGCACACATACGTGAGTTGTTGCAGGCCGTAACAGAAATATACTATAGTGCAAAAATAATTGCTGGCAAATGTTTGGTACCTATGAAAATTCGCTTATAACACACGCGAAATGTAACGCACGTAAAACATTGTGCTTATGGGTGCATGCAACGGTACCATATAGGAGTATTTAAAGGCTTGTGCAGACCAGCGACACGCAACGCGACACAAAGGCACCGCACGTCGCGCGACGAGCGGTGCCTTTGTGTCGCGTCACGTGTCGCGCTGGTCTGCACAAGCCTTTAAAGTTAAGTTATAATATTTAAAGTTTTTCTTCGTAAAAAAACTTCGAAAAAAGTTGGAACTTTGACCTTCAAGATCGCCGTAACCAGAGAGAACCCAGGTATATGGTAGGATACAATTTTTTTTTATAAATTTTTAGCGCAAGAAGTGGCTCTCGGCGTCGTAAGTTTATAAAAAAAAAAAATTGTATCCGTATTTTTGTACCCGTTATAATAACGTAGCAAAAACCAAATTGTAACGTAGCAAAATATCTAATGAATAGTGTTATATTTATTATAAAATAGCGCGTCCCACTCGACTCACAAAACTATAATTATTAAACCAATATTCAACAAATCCAAAATAACAACAAAGGTACCTAACTAGCCTACCTACAAAACAATAGATATATTATCACCTACCTATTATATCATCCAACTGTCACACATAACTCGTAAACAGATCCCCTGAAGGCTGCTATCAATCCAAATGACTTATCGCTCCAAGATCGAGCTTCCTTTGACAAGGGTGTATGAGATCCATACAATTATTGTAGGACGATATGACATGCGGTAGCTTGAATGAGATGAATAGGGACCTATTTAGGTAACGTGATTGGACCCATACGTAAAATACGCGCTTTGACGTGGAGTTGTGGGCACTAACCCGTCTTACTAATGTGATTGCACGTGGACATCTACTAAGCGTTATGTGCTCCTGGTACATGAAAGAGAAAACTACGATTCTTACCCGACTACGGCGAAGCCCAAAAGGAGAGTAATGTTTTTGATTTCAAGTGTTTTCATGTTTGGATAAAAGGCTAAAAATATTTATCACAATCTGTGAAAAAATACACGTAAAAGTATAGAATGACGATTTTAACCAATACTTTTTTAGCATGTTGTGAGCAAAAATAATCCACAGTCCAAAATTAAAAAGGTTTGTGTTATATTTAAATCAGTGCTGGTTTTCATCCTTCACCTTTGTTCCAGTAGCCAAATATTTAAAATTACCAGTCATGCTGTATAATAAAGATATTCTGTGAATACATGACAATAGAGCGGAGAAAACAAAGGAAGTTATGATTAATTGATATTTTTCCGTTTATTCGTGCGGAAATGTCGGGCTAGCTCGACCTCGAGCTTTTCAGAGCAGTATCACAAGCAAAGGTTGCTTATTTTTGTTAATATATGGCAGAAATCATATTAATTCATATAAGTCCTCATAAGGTCGAAAAGCCCTTAGAGATTTTCGACCTTAGTAATGTGTCCCTTTGATACTCGTATTTGACAAGTGAGAAGTAGGTACCTACCTACATAATTTATAACTTACGTACCTACTTACTTGACTAAACAGAAGTTGATCCTTCTGACTGTTCGATATAATTAAAAACAAAAGGCAAACTGTGGTCTTTATTGCAAAAAAACACCCTACATGTCTGTGTGCAAAATTTCATATAAATCCGTTCAGCCGTGTTTTCGAGATTGAGTAACAAACGTTCAAACTTTCACTTATTATTACAGGCAGACTTCAGCGTTTATAATAATACCTACGTCGTAATTAAGTTAACAGGTTCATGTTTCAGCAACTAAACATTGTTTCATAGAAAGATAACAGCCAGTGACGTCATTCAACTCCATTTATTTACAGAACATTATACCCTACGCATATTGCGTAGGGTATGATTTTCTGAAATCAAAACATCAACCCTCCCACGCTTCACCGTACCGGATCTCTCTTCAATTTATTATGACACCAGAGACTCTAAATTGTTCAAAGTCTCACAACATATATGTAATGTTAGAATAAGTTTTTTTTCTTTCTATTTTTTTCATTAATTGCATCTCGCAGGTCTTATCCTTAATCAGGCCATCCTGTGGATGCCTTAAAAATTAGGGCCTCCAGCCAGGGTATAAAATTTATAAACTAAGCGACTAAACGCTAAGGGCACAACCTTTTTTTTTTGGGTGGAAAATTATCAAATAACTTCTCCAGCTCTGGGTGGAGCAGGAGGGCGTGTAAGGCTCTTACTGACTAAAACCCACCCGTGTTCCTTCAGTTGCCATGTTGCCGGGGGCCACGATTTCCCCTTCGGCCTTATTCGCAACCCCGTTAGGCATCAGCCCTAGTGAACTCCGTCACCCTATGCGGTAAAATTTGGACCTCGGTTTAGGGCGTCGCTGGGGGAGGGCAGCAAGGGACAGACTGGATCAGATCGTAATTATATAGGGAATTATTTTGTTTATAAGCTGCCATTTTTAACCGACTTCCAAAAAGGAGGAGGTTATATGTTCGACGCGTATGTTTGTTTTTTTTTTTTTTTTTTATGTTTGTCCACCGATTTCTCCGTCATTTGTGGACCGATTTTGAAAATTATTTTTTGTTTGAAAGGGTATGCTCCCAAATTGGTCCCATATAAATTTTATTAACTTTGCTTGGGTAGTTTTTGAGTTACCTACAAAATACGTATTTTTTTTCCTACTTAGTATGTAGATGATATATTAAGTTCCTGTCACTGGTAGCAGGTAGTGGTATTTGAATGTGTGTGGGGTAGGTACCACAACTAAAAAAAACTAAAAAATAAAAACTTTTTACAAAAAAAAACAACCGACTTCCAAAAAAAACATTACAAAGTGAAAAATAACTTTAATTTCGGAAGTCGGTGGCAAAAAACGAAAACACAAAACCCAAGACACCGACTTCTGAAATTAAAGTAATTTTTCACTTCGTAGTGTTTTTTTTGAAGGTGTGTTGTTTTTTTTTGTAAAAAGTTTTTATTATATGGACTAGCGGACGTCACGCGGTTTCACCCGCGTAGTTCCGGTTTCCGTGGGAGTATACGGGGATAAAATATAGCCTATGTTACTCGCTGATAATGTAGCTATCCATTGCTGAAAGAATTTTTCAAATCGGTCCAGTAGTTTTTAGTTTATTTGTTACATACAAAAATACAAATCTTTCCTCTTTATAATATTATTATTATATTAATTTATTATTATAGTAGGTAAAGATGACCTGGTGAACTTTGTACCACGTTTAAAATTTCTCGTATGAAATTACGATTTTTCGAATGTGAGGCGAACAAAACAAAAAAAAAACCAAACAATTTTTTTTTTTTTTTCCGTCGTTAAAATTAAGCATAGATTCCCTCATTTCGATATGTGCACATTATAAAGAATCACACTGTATATAACTGATCCATATTCAAATTTTTCATTTGAATATGGATCATGTAGTTGCTAGTAAGCGAGTAGGTACTGAAACATTGCTAAGTCCATTAGGAACATGTATAAACGCGAGCTTTCGTCAGTCCCTAGTACGTTTATATGCAAACTCATGCTAATTTTAAAACAGCCTTTTCCGTATCATGTTTGAGTCGCCTGGGAAATCACAAGCTGAAAATATTTTTATAGAGTTCATAAAACGCTGGACTAGTGACCTACAACTGCTAGAATAATAACATCTAATGCTTTATTTGAACGAAGCACGGTACTAGTAAAGAAAGTAATAAATAATTTTGCCCTATTTGTAGCTTGGAGTATAAAAAAATAAAAGGCACTTACTAGGTAAACAGAAAATACATGCATTATAAACTCATATCTTCCTCCCATGGGGGTAAACAGAAACTACACAACGCCACCTGCCAAGAACCTTACACACTCCTTTTGCTTCATACTCCTTTTGCTTCATACTCCTTTTGCTTCCACATCAAACGTGTCCTTATTAAGAACGCATATTATAAAATTAAAGACTACGTTGAAGACAAGGAAGTTTGGCAATAGTTCCTTCTGCACATGTGGCTTCCCTGGTACCTCATTAACGGCATAAATAAGTAAGAGTCTATTAACTGCTCCCAAATTACCATGTTTATTTTATTTTTTACATTCGTCTTTGACATATTTATTCTATTATTTGACATTATATACCTACGATTTAATTTCAACTCTTTATTAGTGACTTTTGTGGACAAGATAATTATTCAGATTGATTACAGTTGTAATAGCAATCATATAATTGCGTTTTATTTAAAATAGGTTTTTTACTTTTATTAATTAATTTATTTTTTCGTATAGATTCTTTTCTACATATTTTGTGAATGTGAGAACGCTGTAGGCTTAGTGGATTGTAGACCTGTAGACCATTTTCTATTTTATTAAGTACTTAGTACTTATTGAAAAACCTACACTGTCCTCCCATACCTAGTAACACTGTTATTTGAAAGTATTGTAAAAGCCAATTATTTTTAAAAGAGTAACCGTGGAGTTTCTTGCCGGCTTTTCTCCATAGGAAACGACCAATTGGAACCGTGCACCTAGCTTCTGACGTTTCATAAGTGCCCATGTAGGTTTATGTGAAATAAAATATTTTGAATTGAATTGAATTGCTTCGTTTACATTTATACATCTGGTCATACACGCACGCTGGTTGCGAGTACTACTCACCTGACCTTTCTGTAGAACATCTCCAATAAGGTATTCTAGGACGTTCCCAGGGTTTCAACTCACATCTGCCTTGTACTTTTTATTAGTCGCCTTTCATTCATCCTCTCAACATGACCAAACCATCTAAGCCACTTAAACAATGCTTCCTAAACCCAAATAGGTTATTTTGTGAGCACAAAAAGTCTGAGTAGGGGCTATTATTAAGACCAAAGTAATCTAGAGAATGTCTAAAGCACATTAATCGTCAATTCACACTAAAGTAACGATTCCACTCTACTGTCAAACAGATCTCACTTTGATGTAACCTTTTTGGAACTTAGTTCGTATTGAATTGATTTCGAAACCGAAGCCATTTTGCATTCTGAATATTAAGGTTTTCGGAAAGCTATTTTAATTTTAGATCAACCAAATCAACGGAATGTAATACGTAAGTGCTGTAGTATATCTATTTAAAAACTAGATATCTCATGCACATCAGTAGCATAAAATAAATATGAAAATTATGGAAACTAGCTCTATTTGTTGAAATAAAGAAATAAAAGAAAGAAAAAGTATTTATTGAGACTCGCACAGGAAATCACAAATTAAATAAAAACAAAACACATCATCATTAAATAATAACCTACGCTCTATTTTTAAAAAGATCGTGGCGACAACTCATCATGCAACTGACAGTACCGCGACAATCGCTTTGGGGTCTCGTCAATGGGGGCGTCTGTGTGAGTGTGCCGTTTCGATCGTTTACTACGTAGTTTCTGTACTGTCAATATTTATACTGTGTCATTAGTGAGGTAACTGTCACTAATGTCAACTGTCAGTTCACCACGAATGGCGGGAAACAATGAAGCGCTCAGGCTTGGTGTGGTGATGAGCCAGTGTAGTGATATAATCAGCTTAAATACGGGATCAACAAGATTCTACAAGTACGATTGTTTTTCAAGCAGTCCGCATCGACATAAAAAATTTCCATCAACATTTTAAATCTCGATCGATACAATTTCCGATACCCATAAGTCGAACCTCTAGCTTCGCCCACTATCGTCCATCACTACTATTAATATCGTCACATCTGCAGTCGACAATTTTGAGAAACACTGAATTAGTCTATTCATCTCTTTTCAATACAGAATACGGAAAGCATGAAAAGATGTCATTGAGGCAGTTCCAAGCAAGATTGATGACAGTTTCTCTTAAAATACTGCTATTCAGTGGAAACCCGGGGAACAAGAACTTTTCTAGTTGGTGAGAGATGAACGAGGTTATATTGAAAAGTTGTTTTTTTTGTGGAGCTATTGAATAAAGTTTTATGAAAATGTTGTTTGTGGTGCTGGTCTTAATGCATCGGTGGTCGATGTCTTGTTTGTTATCTTTGTAAGGTTTGCGTTTGAAAAAAATAGCTATAACAAAGTAATTGTATGGATTTTAAAAGAGCGTTCATTTTAAAAATTGGCAGCGCCGCAAATAGCTGACAAATATTTTTCTGTTTTGATTAATTTGGCAATATTACTGTATGAAAATATGAATATTAAAAATGAATTACAATTATAACACTGAATTTGCTTTTGTAACCGTTTTAGGTGTAAAAAAGGTATTTGGAAAGTTTTCAAATACTTTTTTACATTTAAAACTAAACATTCGGTGTTACAATATTAATTATTGCATTTCATATTCAATATTTTAGTTCACTTATAAACTCTGATGAGGTGGTAGATTAAATAAAAAACTGCCGTTTAAAAGTATTATTTTTAACCTAATTAGAAAATTAAAATATCATTGATAATTTATTGTATAGATCAAAAACTCAATACTACATTCATTCATTATAACGTAGTTTTAATCATATATATTATAAAGAGGTATTTTGTGAATTTAAATGAAGGGGATAATCTTCGGAACTACCTGATCCGATTCCAATTTTTTTTCACAAATGGGAACCTAAATTATTGCCGAGTATCAAAAGGATATATTTTTTTAAAGAGAACCAAACATATGTTCCTAAAATCACTAATGAGGTAGAAAAAAGGTACGACACCATTATCCCTTTTAAAAACAATATTGTTATCACATCGGATCAAATAAGATTGGAGGGTGCTAAACAAGAGCATGATTACAACAAAACGAAATTAAAAGCAAACATGATCTTGCACACTCTGTTTGCTTATGTTTCTAATCAACTTGTGTAACCTGCCCCTATATTTGTCCTACCATAATACGCTGAGGTCGATACTCATTTGTTTACAGTAAATAAGGGTAATAGTAATTGAACAAAGTGAAGAGAAGATGTTTCTATAGAATACAAAAAAAACGATTATATTCTTTGGATATTTCTTAAATATCTCTCACAATTACTAAAACTGAGTGTCTTCCAAGCTTTAGAGATACTTAATTTAGTTGAAAAACTCATTTTCTTGCATCCTTTAGGTACTTACAAATTGTGCAAAGCCTAACGAAATTCTGTAATTTTGCAGAATCGCTTTTACTGAAAGCGTCACGCGGTAAGATAAATGATAGATCTAACAATGAATACGAGTTTGATTTGTGGTATTTTCATCGCATTTTAATGTCCCAATGATACCTAATCACAATGTGAATTTCGTTACAAATATTTCCACTATCGCATCCGGGTACTTCATTATGTCACACATGAGTTTAATTATAAATTCTGACCCCAACTTATCTAGCCTTTCTATTGTTTCAGGTTTCAGCAACATAGCCTTAGGCCTTGGAATTATCATTGCAACGCTTCTCAACCTCACCGACTGCGACATCGTCACCGATGCACCGAAAACCAAAGAATTATACAATAATAATATATACCAAAGAGATAGTCCCAAAGATATACCGGAACCTGAATTACTACCTGTACTACACGGGAACGATACTAGATGCCGCATCTCCGAGTATTTGTGTACAAATAAGAAGTGTATACCGATTAATCGATACTGTGATGGTTCGAACGATTGTGGGGACTCCTCTGATGAGCCGAGGCATTGTACACGTAAGTAGATTTTTTAATATTTAATTTGGTAATAGAACCTGACCTAAAACTATTCTTCAGACATGGTACACAGGAACTTTGTAACATTGTGGTAAATAAGGTTGGAAAAATGGAAAATGTAGGAATAACTAACTGTTCTGTTGGTATCAAATTAGTAAAAAACCTTAAAATATTGGCACAAGAATACAATAAACTAGACAGAGTACATTTAACAGCTAAAGTACAAACGATAAACAAAAGCACGCAAAACGAAACATTAGTAACAGCAGTAAAGTAGAAAGAAATAGTCCCTCTCTACGCGAGCATAAATTTTAGCACTTTTATAATCCCTTTTCCGAGGAAGTGGTTCCTACATGACGTGGCAACAGCTGAGAGGAGGTAAGGGTACAGTTTATCCGTATAAATATGCATATAAGTTGAATTCACGGACTAGAAATAAGTAGAGTCGACGGAATTTATATTTTTTCTTAAAGATCAAAGTTTTTTGATCGCATGAATAAGTAATTTATCAAACGCTACTTGCGTTAGATAAAGGTTACGAAACTTTGTGTAAAGTTGATGAAAGAGCAGATTAAAATTTCAAGTTTTTGTTCAAACATCAAGAATCTATCCGAGACCGGTTGAAGTGTTATTACTCCGATAAACTTTAAAGATTATTGGAAAGGGTCTATCCGAACCGTTGCCGAAATTCCAGCATTTTGTTGCCTAAAGTTTTCTTCAGTCACAATTTTCATAGCTATTTGAGGCAATTTCAATAAGTGACTGACTATTTGGATATCTAATACTCGTTTGAATGAACATAATGTGCTAGAACATCAAAAGATTTGGCGTTGTAGTTTCATTTTATCGTGGTTATTATTTTTCTGTTGCGAAGTTCTTGGTTACCTACAGTTAAAAAGTGTAAAAACAAATTCAAAGCATATTTCAATTTAACTAATTACAGGCATTTTTGAATTGTCAAGGGGTCGGTCAGTCAGAAAGATGAAGCTAGTTGCCTATTCCAAAGCGTAGTAGGTACCTATGGACAAGAATGGGCAAGAAACTACACGGACATTCAAAATATTAGTAAACATCATTAAAGTTGTACCAAATCTTCCTGTGTGCTAAATAGTTCAAATTTGGTATTTGAAGTTCAAAATAGTTTTAAATCAAAACAATCTATGAATGCTAAAGTTTAGAGGAACCTGAGCATACCTTCAGAACTATAAGAGACCTCAACACAATGAAGAACAAAGTACAAACAAAACTCCTTATTCCTGTACTTACATACCGTCTTATAATATCAGTAGTATATACACGGAAACTAACTAAGATACGGAATGGTAACGGTTTGTTAAATACACTTCCCCGAGGGAAATTTAAGTCAGGCGGAATTCGTAACGAATTAATTGTAAGGAAACAGCGGGAGGTGGAATAGATGCACAATTTCCGTACACAAGAGCCTCGGAGAAGGGATTCTGTTTCCTTATAAGTGTATAAACGGTTTTCTTAAGGATTTCAAGCGTTGAATCGCCCTCGATTTTCATTATTGAGTTGGCTGTCATAGACATTTAAATTTTAGTGTTTTGATATTCATTTACACAATTTTTAGGAAACAGTTCTGTACTTACTTGAGTAAGAGACAGAACTTTTTCCTAAAAAATATTAATTTCGTTTTCGGTGACATCTATTAAACATTATAACAGTGAATCAATTTTCACGCCTCTCCTGCATACCTTGGCCAAATATATTTTGATATCTGGATAGGTCATGAAGTCATGACCTAAAGAGGTACCTTAAAGGATATGAATGTTATAAACAAATATAAAGAATAAAAATCCGCGAAATTTCGCGGGTATTCTGGTAACGTACATCGCAAATGAAATGAATTTCGTTTTGTGTGTGCAGAATTTTATTCAAGCACATGCAGCAAAGAGTTATATTCTAAGAAACGACACGTGTTGCAATTTCTTCATATACCTTTGATAAATACAGCACATTTTTATGTCCATGTTACCTAATTCTACAAACGAAGGTTTCCACTTTCACCTGGAACTTTAAACCACGCTTGGAGCTGATAGCCTGTCACGGCTTAAGAGCTTAACATACCGTGCGACGAAGTGTGTTACAGGATTATTTTATAGCTGGCACGGGTATTTGCTGTTACTTAATTTGGTCTCTCAATTTAACACCGATTTGTTTTAAGACACGTGTCTTTGTTGTTACTTTTAGAAGCAGTTGGGAGGTTTCAAAATATGCAAAACATTGAGAACCGAAACCGATTTTGATAAGGAAATAATGGGGAACGCTTCTTGACCTTTTATAGTCAATCACGATATAAAAATCGCCACACAAACTTGAAGCATCTTATGGTGATTCTTCATTGCAAACAAGCTGTGGTTTCCTATAAGATGAAGGAGTACTTATTTTATGCTCATATACTTCGTGTAATTTTATTGTAGTTCCTAAACATAATACACATTTGATACGACAATCTCAATCTTCAACTTCATTTCTATTACCACTTCCACTTCAAAGACCACCTCTATTCCTTTTATATTCGTACTATTCTCTTCTATCTATACCTTTATTATATCGTAGTAAATGTATTCTCAGTCTAGTGAGTTTTTGCGGCAATCTCGGGCCGGCCGCTACCTCGGCCGGAATCTCTCATGATCTGCTAATGGAAATTTATTCCCCCTCTTTGATTTAAACTCCGTCGTCGGCCAATGATTTATGGTTCCCGTTGAGGGTAGTTTTTGTTTTTTGTTAATTGTCTGTTTTACTATTTTTATTTTATCTACGATATTGTACAGTGGTAGATTAAAAGCCAGTCAGTATATTGATTTGGCTTTTGACTGTTTTGATTACTAAAAATGGTGTGATGAGATCAACATTATTATTTTCTCTCTTGTCTATCTTTTTGAACCCTTTATGCTTGCTGTAGCTCTTAATGACTGCTAGAAAAAACTGCGTTTAAATTTCAACTCAAAGCATTTATTTCAAATAAACCAATTACAGGTACTTTTGAATTGTCAAGGAATATGTCAGTCAGAAAGATGAAGCTAGTTGCCCATTCCAAAGCGTTGTAGGTACCAATGGAGAAGAACGGGCAAGAAGCTCCACGGACACTATTTTAAATCAAAATATTGGTTAAATCATTCATGTTGAAATTATACAAACATATTATAGAAATGTTGCACAGATTTTAAACTATCTGAAATTCAAATATAAATTGCTAATAGAGTAACAGTTAATTAACATAACACTCCAGAATAATATAGATAATTAAATCGGTAGCGTCACGTATGTTAGGTTATGTATGTCAGGCTTTACACTAACTAATACTACTCGAACTAGGCTGTCTGTAATACCGTAACACTGTAAATGGGTAATTTAATGGGGATACGCTCCGCAGTATTAAATTCCTATCATGGATCGAGTGTAATACGCCAAACGGTTGAAATACGTCACGTTCGTTAAATTTAGTTAACGTTCAACTCACTTTGTTAATTAACATTAATTTGGTGTATTATATCTAGTAATTCAGAAGGGTTCATGATATTTGGAGTTAAACGCGCCGTCCCGTTTTTAATCATTTATTTCGTAAATTGGGGACCATTAATTACATATTATCGAGACACCTCCGTGCTTCGGAAAGCACCTTAAGCCGTTGGTCCCGGCTATCATTCGTAGATCTTTGAGTTGTTACGGGTACTCAGAAGCCCAGTCTTACACCAAGGGATATCGTGTTACCCAGTTAATGGGTTGTGGAGGTTAGACTGTAGACTGAAGGCAGACCCTAACATATGTAGTTGGGAAAAGGTTAAGCAGATTTTTTTACCATGTGTTTCAAAAACAGTCTGAAATCGGCGGACTCAATTATTTGTGCAACAAGAGACCAAAGTTGGTTTTTGCTGCGAGTGTTGATTTTGAATCCCGAGTAAGCGAAGGATTTTATAATTGAATCACGAGCGTAGCGAGTGGTTCTAGGTTAGAATCCTGAGCGCAACAAGGGATTCAAAGACACGAGATGCAAATAACTTTGGTCTCGTGTAACACATACAACTTTTCACCTCAGCAGCGAGAAAACATACATATATCTAAAGGTAAATAAATACAGCAAGATAGACTTCGTATTTTTTTCTTGGGAACGAAGTTCCTTCTAACGTATGATTTAAAACAGAAACAAAAGTTTCGCAGCCGCCATCTTTGATTTACATTTTGACCTCTTTACCGACTAAGCACCCTCAAAAACTATAGCCATGATGAGAATTTATAAAATTTTCACAGTCACCATCTTGGATTTACATTTTAATGTCAGTATCGGCTTTAGCACCCTCGAAAACTATATAAACAACACCCATGACGAAAAATTTGAAAGGGACAATGACCAAAAGTGGTACCAAAAAGTCTCGCGCATCAAGACCAAAATTTTATAGTAATTACTTTCATAATTTTTTACGATATTATACATCGGGGATTTGATTTGTGAACAGGGAATTTACTTTTGAAATTAAAAGTATGGATATTGTTTTACTCCCTATAACTGACGTTCCGTTTCACATGAACAGCCCCTTGTCTGTCGACTTGTCAACAAATTAGGTGTTACGAAATGCCTTGTTTGCAAGCATAACATTTTATGACAACCGTTGGCGTCCTTCGTTTTTTAACCCTTGATTTTTGAAAGCGTCATGACCACTATAAAAAAGAATACTTTGCCGATTTTGTATTATTTAAAAAAACTAGAATATAATAGAATCTAATTGTACGATTATCATTATTTTATCTATGGTTAATTGGCTGTTCACAGCCAGTCTTAGAGATGTAGAATGCAATAGAATTGATTTTTGATGAATCGACTAACCAGTAATAGTTTCTTTTGTGTAATAAATAAATAATTATATAATGTTTGCTTGAAAAACATTTTACGAATTATATGTTTTTGCTTTGATTTCTTGGATTATCAGCAACAATTAAGTAAAATCAAACAATTAAGTACACCAAATCGATTAAGTTTGGTTTATTGCTAATTGACACAAAATCGATATTCATACCCTTAAGATTTTTTTTTATCGATTACATCCCTAAATCCCGACTAGTTACTTTATAATCTGTGCATTGTCTTTGCATTGATTTGACATTTTTAGTTGTACTCTACTGACGTATCAAGTACCAACTATCTTTGCTCAAGTTCTCAACTCTCAAAAACAGTACTCGCTAAGTACTGTTTTTGAGAGTTGAGAACTTGAGATTATATTAGATAATTATTGAATTGTGCGTTGAGAAGTAGAACTTGTTTGTATTTTTTTAACTTCTTTTTCTGTGTTGCGTATTATTGTGCAAATATGGTGAGTCGTGGGGTCGACCGATTGACACCGTCAGTCAACCGGCAAATCCGACGATGTATCAATTATTCATTTTTGATACCCAGAAACCAGCCTAAACATTCATTAGAACAAGCGTCTACTCCAATGATTATCTTGTTACAGTCATGGATAACTCCTACTCAGGTAAGCAGATCCGCTTACAGTATTGGCAATATAAAGGTCGGACAAATCTCAGAGTTTCAGTCACGCATCCTGTGGCGCGGCTATTATGTTGCAATAACTCGTAATTCTTACTAATATTAGTGGATTACGCTATTTTTAGAGCAATAATATTCGTTCGTGTTTAACGTGTCTATTTAAAATAGGTCGTCGGAAGCGTCGAAAAAAAAAACCAAGTTTTTAGGTTATTTTCGATTTTATAAAATAACTCCAAAACCCGGGTTTTTTTTCAAAAATAACTTTTGTAGGAGTTAGTAATGATCAATGTAGTCTAAAAAACAAAGTTTGATTTTGATGCAACATGGTACGGGATTCCATACATCCATGAGCATTCTCCTTTCGCAGCCGCAGCGTATAAAAAATATAATAAAACAGCTTATAAATAAAACCTAAAAACGTTTTATTGTTGTTTCTTTTTTGGGTCTACTAGCTATGGAATTTTAAAATCGAACTTCGATTCAACTTGTTTCTATCTCTCGCTCTTTTCGTATCGAAGTGAAAGTGACAAAACAAAGTGAAGTTCATGTCTTTCGAATTTTGTGAGTAGACCCAGCAAAGATCTCGGAAAAAAAAAGTTACTTTGTCTCACGCTCGCAGCAAAATCGACTTTTGCTCACTGTCTATACACATCAAAACCTGCTTGTTTGAGGTGCTGAGGTGAAAAAAGTTTTATCTCAAATTGTGATACTGGCATGTTAGAAAATATTATAAGTCGACCTCTTCGAAAACTTCAGCCACTCACCTGCATCCAAAGACGTTTGAAAGAGAATCACTAAAAGCTGTACATTTCACCGACCATAGCTTTCAGAAAATCTTTTTCCTTCCAATATTACTAAGAAAACGTAAGTAATCTTGAAACTGACCTCGACCGACCCGCACCTCCGATTGCCTCAAAGACTGATGGTACTCCTTACCTCCAATCTTATTGAAAAAGCTTACAGATGCCTCCAGTATAACTCGAATTTATCACTGCAATATCTTACTATAAATTGTCTCCCTTCGTTTTATTTAGACGTCAAAACCAGATGGAAGGAATTAGAATTTGGAGAAACGTCTTCCTTATTTTATGGGGAGACGCCTATTGAAAGGCTTTGTCGATTTCTGAATTTATTTAGCTTGAATCTTGAATCATTTTAGGTATGGTTCGGAAATAATATTATTTATAGGTTTTTTTGTAGGAGTTTCTTGGTAACAATTTCGTTCTCAAAAATCATTTAGCAACAAGTTTAAAAATCACGTTTGATAACAGAAACTATGTAACTTTCTTCCAGAACACAATTTAGTAGGGTAGATAGACTATTCATCTCACATGTAAGTGAGCTGGACTGTACAGTGTGTCTATAACTATTACAAATAGGAATGTATAGCTTTCGGGAATTCTGAGTAATTCCTGGATCTCTCTGTATGTCTCTTTGATCAAAGGCCTTCTCCAATGTTAGCCTAATCTGAAACAGTTGCTGCTTTTACTTGTCAGTCAGCAAATAAGTATACAGATTTTACCAAAAGTAACTACTTACGTTTATTACGAGTTAGTAAAAAATATCAAAATAAAAAGTTAATAAAATCCCTCTCACATTCTATATTACAATCATATTATCACACATATTACTAATGGAACCAAAAAAATCATGGCCAAGTGACAAGACCCAAGCTCGGAACCAGAGAATATAATAATTGAGTTTGGGAATGCGGAGACACGGGCGCAGGTCCCAATTCAATTCTGTTCCCATTTCTGCCAAGTAGATCTGTTCTAACCGCAACACTATATAAAGATACTATTTTATTTTATGTATAGTTTTGCTCCCGATTTTGGATTTTATTTTGTTGTAGAAATGGCAATGTATTTTCGGGCGGACAATTTTGATTTTTGCGTTGCAGCAGGGATTGTATTTGCGTCTTGTGCATTATAGTTTGTTTATTTACCGAATAAGGTTGTATTGGTTAGTAGTTCGGGATAACTTCATCAGACAAATACGGGTTAACCACAGGGATTAACGTATACCCTAATGAGACAATGAGTAGTGTCCGACCGGTAATGGATTTTCAGACGAAAAAGAAACTTCAGCTTTAGTGTTATTTTCGACTGAAAACGAAAATGATTTAGACACTAAAAAACCTTAATATTTCTGCTGTACACTGAAATCTTGTTTTTTTTACACCTAGGGAGGGAAAGAGCAAATAATATATGTTCTTAAAAAGAAATAAAACACGATAATTCCATTAGAGGATACAACATTTCGTGAATTTCTTGTTATATTGATTGATTATATATAATTTATTATAATACAATATAATTCTTCACACTTCTGATTTTCGGCTAGACCCAAGTTTCAGCTGGTTTATGGCCGAAAACGAAAATATGTCCGAATAATGAACTTTTGGCCGAAAATGACCGAAAACGAAGCTTCGGTCGGTCACTAACAATTAGCTAATTAACGCACTCAACAGTAACGATTGATGCAGCGCGTAGTTTGTTACTCAATCCTGGCTGTCTGAATCCCTTACGATTTTGTGATATTGTGTCCAGTAGCAATATCCCTTAAAAATTAGGTTAGCTTTTCTGCTATTTTCTGTCTAGGTATAACAATGCATGTACCTGCAATATAACTAAGAAATAATACAATTAATACCTGGGTAAGACTTGCACAGACCAAGGCAGCATGGCAAAAAGGGAGGAAGCCTATACGCAGCACCTTGTGGAACAAGGCTGACAATGATGATAATACAATTAATTAAACACTTAGGTCGGCAACCCAAATCATCAATGATTGAATCAGAAATTAAGAGATCCGCAGGAGAACTAAGGAAACCGATATATCCCGAAGAATTGTCAAACTTAAGTGGCAGTGGGCAGGGCACATTTCTCGCAGAGCATATGGCCGATGGGGTCGAAAGGTTCTAGAGTGGCGACCGCGTACCGGAAGACCTAGCGTTGGAAGGACTCCTATAAGGTGGACCGATGACCTTGTGAAGGCCGCAGGAAACCGCTGGATGCGGGAACCACAGAACCGGTTGAAATAGCTGTGATTGGGGGAGGCCTGTGTCCAGCAGTGGACGTCTTTCGGCTCAAATGGTGATGATGAAACCGAATAATTAATTAAATAAAAACTGTCTTTATTTGGTGAAGACTGCCTCGTTTGTCTAGTGGGCATGAGGTCCTGGGTTCGCCGGGTCGGGCAGTGTTATTGGATCTTCCATCTGGAATATCTCAATAGCAGCCCGGAGTCTGAATCTGTGCCCGGTTGATGGCAAAAGGCTCGCTCCCTATTAAATGGGACTTAAACATAACTGGCAAAATGTAGGTGTACTAAGTCTGCTGGGGAGTTTGTTGCGCCACTTCTCCTTCCCAGCTAAAGGCACTAGGAAGTGGTGAAGGGTGGGCGTTTTTGGGGGACTGTCTTATGTAATTTTGACGTTCGAAAAGTGCTGATTGTCAGCCTAGTTTGAATAAATGACTTTAGAATTTTTGAATTTTGACACCTCTGGCTAACCCTTTAAAAATTAAAGGCGTAATGTTATGTTTGATGAACTAACTGGAATTAAAATATACTCCGTCTATTCAATATAGACTGGGTTTATTTTCATTCGAGTTAAATCACTCTACAGAAATAAGTTATGCGTATGCAAATGCCAAAGCGATCGATCAATCACATATACCGTGGGACAAAAACAAACAGACTTACTTCCTCATTTATCCTGTAACAAACAAAGATTTGTTAGGTAATACAAGGAAATAATATTTATATTCAACTGGTGATGATATCATAACAGTTGGAGCTGGGGTGGAATACGAATTATATTCCGTCTTGTAATAACTACGATCTAAAGGCACCCATTCTACGGTCGATGGGGAAGCTACTAGCTATCAACGATTTTCTCGCTCGAGTAACGTACAAAAGATTGTAGGTCCCGTGTAAGTAAAAGAGATACATTTATATTAATAGTTGATCGCTGACTGTTCACACCGCTGGCGAGTACTCGGTTGTTGTAGCGACAAGAGCTATCAAAATTATTCCTGTAATTAAAATATTAAATTTATACCTTCACTTATTTATGTTTAGTTCATCACTATTGTGGGTGCTGCAAGGTGTTTTCTCATTAGTTTTAAATTATTCCATAAGGTAAGCACAAAATCATCGCCTATAATGATAACGTGGGTGGGCGCTGATACCTATAATTACAAGATATTAAGTTAGCTTAGGTATTGGCTGCAACTCTAACACAACCTTACTTAACTTAAGGCATTTTTTTTTCAATGTCATCCATGTTTTTTATTACTTAAAGGTGCAAATAGACTACTTATTTTAATTTTTTTTATCAGAGAGAGTACTGGCTTATCGACTTACGCTTAGTACATAATTATACGCATACCAGCGAGTACTTGCTCGTCTCCGTCGCGCAATCGGTGCTCGTTGCTCGCCAACTCGTTATTACTTACTAGCTCTACATGCTTCTCGTTGATTGACAGCGGTGGGACAGGTGCTTTATAACATCTTTTTCTGGTAAAAAGATGGTGAGATCTTAAAATAACTGTCATCGAAAACCTTTATTTTACTTACTTTGTAGGCCTTAACTTTTAAAACTGAGCATTTTTCTTCTCGTCTCGTGTCGAACATACGAGATAAATTCAAGCCGTAAGGAAAAGACTTATAAACATCATCAGCATTTCAGCCAAAAGACGTCGTCCACTACTGAACATAAGCCTCCCCTAATCATCGCGACCTCGACCGGTTCTGTTCTTCTCGTATCCAGCGGATTCCTAGGGCCGTCATCGATCCACCTTGTGTGAGACATTGCAATGCGTCTTCCAGTACGCGGTCGCCACTGCAGAACATTTTGGCTCCGTCGGCCATCTGTTCTGCGAGCAATGTACCCTGCCCACTGCCACTTAAGTCTAGAACTAGGGCTATGTCGGTGACTTTGGTTTTCCTATGGAAAAGACTTGTCAATTGACAACTAAAGTTTAAAAAAAAACGATTGTAAAATGTTTTGTTGCTAGATCAATCAGCCTTGGCTAAAATAGTTTAACCTCGTCAAAAGGTTTATAATTATGATATTGGCTTGACGGATGGTATCGAACGTTTATATAATATCTCTCTACCTACATCAATGTAATAATTAAGTATCTCTTTTACTTTCAATACCACCTTTATCTATTAGTTACTGTAAATAACTTTATCGGCTTTGATTATTATAATGATCTCTTTAAACTATTAATACTTAACTATTTAGAGTGACGGTTTGGAACATAATATTTCCAAAGTAAGGGCCAAAACACATCCATTGCATGAGACCACATCGTATCGTGTTTGTGTTTTGGCCCTAATTTATGGAATTATGACATTCCTAACAAAATAATCACAACTAAGGGATCTCTAACTTCATAACAAAACCTTCCATTCTCTTGCCGTTTAAAAAATAAGTAGGTGCCTGCTTTAAAATAAACAAAAAAAATGGCCTGGCCTGCGCTTGGGTAGATAGCACGTTATTTTGCTCTCTTTTATTGTTCACCCACACAGCCTTCAATGGGAGTACGCCAACTAATTTCAACTCTGCCGACACTTGACGTGTTTACTTGGAAAACTTCATATTTTTCATCTTGGAAATATACTTTGTTGGAGTCTGTTAAGCGATTTTGGTCTTTAATAAACATGTTACCTAGTTTATAATTTGTTTTTAGGGATGGTTCTAACTTATTATGATATTACTTTGGTGCATTGCGCATTCGGTATAAATTCCGATAGTGCAGGGACGTCAATAGCCTCTGGAGCAAGACTTGTCGCTCAATTAGCAACAACAGCAATTCCTGATGCAAATTCGTCCTATCCTATACTATTAAACGAGTATTAGACTGTTAAACGAATATTTGTATGTATGTATATTTGTTTGAATATAGATTTCTACTCACGTTCTCGAAATCGGCTCTAACGATTTCGATGAAAGTTGCAATATAGGGGTTTACGGGGGCGAAAAGTCGATCTAGCTAGGTCTCATATCTGGGAAAATTTGTTTTTCACCCGAGCAGAGCTCAGTCACCCAAAGTTTAGAACAAGATAATGAATAATAACATGACATTATTGACAGTAGAATAATGATCATGGCAGCATGGAATTAGTAAGTACCAACTATCATCGCAGTATGGAATTAGTAGGTACTATACTCCTATACTATTAAATGAGCATTCTCTATTTTCACCAAAGCAAAGCTCGGTCGCCAAGGAACTAGTCTCTAATGAACATACATTGACCATCCGCATCCACAAGTACCGATTTGCGGCTGTTAATTCCAGTATAATTAGTTCTCAGTTCCGTGCACTAATGACGCAAGTAAGCGCGCACTTTGGTAGCTAAGACAATTCCTGCAAAATTTACATCCTTAAAGGGTTCTATTAAATTTGAACAGGTAAAGTACAATGGCGTCCCAGCTAGAGGCAGCCTAATGGCTTGAGTGAGGTAGCTAATAAGATCACGCGGTTCGTTAATTTAGCCTGGCTCCCCTCACTAATTTACCGAAAGGTGGGCTGTACTTAAATGAAATAATAAACTGCGGGTCCTGTTCCTGATTTCGTATTTTTTTGGGAAGTTTATCCAGTTTTGTGGACATAAAAGTTTTTATGCGCTGCCGTTTCTGGTAATGATCAGGGGGGTGATAATTAATGTAAGTTGTAAAGTATGGTAGAAGGAGAAGAATTGCATTAAATGAACGTTTGAAAATTGCTAAGATAAAAGTCGATCGAAGAATCATATGGATGATTATATACGTGATACCCCACATTTTTATGGAGAAATGTGGGGTATCATGTATAACACACACGCATGATCGAATCAGAAAGGATGTGACCCATTATGATTCTTCTCTAACACACTGCGCCAAGATTGCCCTCCTTGTGAAAATGGGTAAAGTTAAGATATGATAACTAACAATTCTGTGCAGTACTAAACAAGATTTCCCGGCACAGACATTTTATAAAATTGAGCCCAGTTCCGAGAACACAACAAAACAACTTTCAGTCTTGTTAAGAAATAATAAATCAACAATGTCACAACTCGGAATCAGCAAAAAATGAGGATTGTTTTTATTTATATTTTCCACTGACATTCAAAATTCAATTCGGCTCGGCGTCCGAAACGTGACGTCAAGCTCAAGATTAAAAACTCAATTATCCTACTTGCCCATCTGTCCACTCCGTGTGCCACAAAAAACTGAGCAAATAGAAATCACAAAGGGTTTTTCCTTCCATTTTCACAATAAACACATGGTCGTTGGACGGTAAACGCGGCCTACGGCGGATTGAATCCACCATTATTAAGTTTTAATGACGTCGACCACAATGCCAGGCCCCCAGGCGATAAACAAAGGATAATGGCCGTTGTGTCGCTCGTAATAAGATAAATAACCGCAATCGCAATCTACCCGCCTGGGCCGCGAGTGTAATCTCGAGACGTTCAAATTAAATATGAATCAAGTTGGAAATGTATATCGACGCGATGTTACTGTCGAGAAAATAAATTGAAGCTTAAGATAGTTTGAATAAGATAAATGATGTTTACATAAAACGATGGTTTATGGATTTCTTATTTTTATTTCAAAACGACTTTTATCTTAGCCCCAATACTAAATCAAACTTTTTTAAGATAACTAAATGTTATTTGCTCTTCTCCGAAGATAAAAACTCATGCCCATAATATCGATCCTAAAAACCGTCACTAAAACGTCAAAATCGTAAAATGTCCTACCATTAGTCGAGCAGTTTCACAGAGGGAATTCACAAAGTGATTCTAAAGTGATACATTTTGCTCTATGTATGTGCACTGGGAACGCACGACATCACGAACACTCGTAAAATTCACTAGTGGGGCGCAACACTGCAATTTCACTAGCCGTTCACAGACAGCAGTTTGTTCGTACGCTCTGTTTGAGGCCATATCCTGGCCTCCTAGAGTGTGGAGAGGCCATAAAAAGAGCGAGTTAGCAATACTTTTTAACGGTGCAAGTGCTAGGAGCTTCGGAAGCGGCGGGTTGGAATTTCAGCAACCATTTGCAGATGGTTTTTTTCTTGTACATTTCTACCAGTTCCTGGCCTGGAATGTGCAACGTTCATTCTAAACTCTTTTGCCGTTTTTTATCACTCGGTCGTAGAGTCAAAGTGGGACATAAATGCTGAAAGCGGATATTTGCCAAACGATTCCGACAGTCACAACGGCGAATTTGTTCAAGTCCTTTCTTTTAATTTTTATCCCGATTTCCCGATTCATACATATTAGTTGGATAAAGTTAAATAAACTTGAAATAATATAGTCGATCTCGTTACCTACTGGTTTACGACTTTGACAATAATTCCCAGTAAACTGAAACTTCACTAAGGTTGAATTTATCTGACTGCCACAAAGACCTTGTCATTTCCCTACTTAAACGTAATCAGAAATGAAGAGATCCGCAAGAGAACCAAGGTAACCGACATAGCCCAAAGAATTGCCAAACTTAATGGGCAGTGAGCAGGGCATATTGTAGAACAGATGGCCGATGGGGCTGAAAGGATCTGGAATGGCGACCACGTACCGAAAGACGTAGCGTTGGAAGGCCTCAACAAGGTGGACCGGTGACCTGGTGAAGCACGCAGGAATCCGATGGATGCGGCACAGAACCGATCGAAGTGGTGGTGCTTACGGGAGGCCTATGTCCAGTAGTGGACGTCTTTCGGCTGCAGTGATGATGATGATGAAGTGACATGCAACCTTAGGGTAAAGCAATAACGAGAGTAGTAAACCTACTAAAAATAAATTTGCTTTCTTAATTTTTCAGTTGACAGCGCGTAAACCTCCTTTCTTTTATACCACACCCTGTTTTGTGCATTGACTTAGGAATCATAAAAGAGTAGCCATGCCCCACGATTTCACCCGCATAAGTGTCGATTTCGTGGGAATATCGCAATAAAAAGTATCCTATGTCCTAACCTAGGTCATGGTCTACTCATGTGCCAAATTTCATCCAAATCCGTTCAGCCGTTTTAGCGTGAAAGCGTAATTAATAAACAAACAAACTCATTTTCGCCTTTATAATATTATCTAGGATAATATCAATACATAATGGGTAATTATTTTGCTACTACAATACAATCCACCGCTTTCGTTCATGCCACGGCTCGTACGAACTTACCCCCTTCCCTTAGGGCTAATTTGCTTTCGACGCGAACTTTGGCACGTTCCATGTTTACTAGCTGCTAGTGTAGCAGATACTAATCCCACTCTCATTACTGATGCAAATTTAATACAAACCCGAGTTTAGTATGAACCGTATTGTGTTTACGTCTTGCGTACCGCTCGGGCCAATATCGGGATTGTAGTGCCAAGATACGGGTTGAAGATCTGAATTTTGGAAAGCTTAATGTTATTTGATGTTAGATTTACGATTATATTTTATTATAAACATAACATCACGCCTTCTTTCCCCGAAAGGTTGGGCAGAGGTGTCCCTGTAGCAGGTACACCCACATTTCGCCAATTATGTTTAAGTCCCATGTAATAGAGGGCGAGCCTATTGCCATCAACCGGGCACAAATCCAGACTCCGGGCTGCTACTGAGAAATTTCAGATAGAAAAACCCAATAACACTTTGTCCGACCCGGGAATCGAACCCAGGATCTCATGCTCAGCAGTAGCGCTTGCGACCACTAGACCAACGAGGCAATCTTTATAATTAAATGTTGTTTGTTGGTAAGCGCGTCACTTGAGAACGATGGGACCGATTTGGCAACTATTTTTTCTAAATGTTCGTAATACCTAATCAGGATCAGGTTCTAATGGAAAGAAAAATTTGAAAAAATTGCCGGGAAAATAAGAAAATTCTAATTGAAAATAAAATTTCTTTTGCCAAAAGTAATCTTCTCAAACACCAAAAGGATCTGAAATTATCTTCTCACCATAAAAATATACTTTCTCTTTCAAACATTTAGGCTATTATTATACCTTTATCAAATTATATTTTCCATTTGTCAGTTTCCCGAGACACAATATTTATTAAATGAACATTGACAGTAAGTGAAAATAAATTGCTTTTACAAGACGAAGGGAAAAATGATAACAAGTTGTTCAAGAAAAAGCAGTCAATTTAATTTCAAGTCCATAATTAACAAAGGCTACTGCTGTTTTGTTGTTTCAATTATATTTTAATTAAGATCGTAAATTACCAAAATGTTACGATATTTTATCAGTTACTTGCAGGAACTGAATTATGATTTACCCAAAATTTGTAAAGGTTGCGCCTCTCAGCTTCTCACAAATACGTTGGATGGAAACTTATCAGCTTTAATCTATACTAATATTATAAAGAGGTACATTTTGTGAGTTTGTAGAGGGTAACTTGGGAACTCCTGATCCGATTTCAAAGAGGTATTCCTTACCTTAAATCTGATAAAGTGTACGCGGCTCTGCCTATGACAATATTGATAGATCATTATGGAATATTAGCAGATTGAAGTTATTAATTACCTATAGCAAATACACCGTAGTAATGTTGCAAAGTGAAATTAGTTTGCAATAATATTAGTTAACATTAATGGTGCACAACAAACATATAATAATATAGAATTATAAATCAAAGTCATTTTCTGTTGAAAACAACATCTTAAATACCTCATGTCACTTAATGCAATAATGGTGTACACAATCGATTGATGAATCGAAGTTGTTTTTCGTCAATAAAAGAAGTTTAATAGACAAGAACACCAGAAATATCTCATTCTTCACTTAACTTTTATTAACGTACTTATATACATTTTAGTTCCTAAATTGTACTGTACAATATCTAGGATATTTTTATATAGCCTGTAATGTTGTGAATTCATTGCCGTGGCCGCCTAAAAGCCCTGACCTCAATCCTATTGAGAATTTGTGGGGGCTGATGGTCCAAGAGTGGGACAGCAACCAAGCTAGAACCATGAAGCCTTGGTCAGACACGTCCACGAGATATGGAATAGTTTTAGAGGCAATGATGTTTGTTACAATATGGTTTCGTCAATGCGAGAAAGGTTGCAAGATGTAATAAACGCTGAAGGTGGCTACACAAGATGAATTTAATTTATTTAACTACCGATACCTCGTATTTAAAATCAACAATGGTTATGTGTACCGACAGCGAATTATACTTGATTAAATTGTAATTTAAAATCAGTTAATATATATTTGAATAACGTTTGGTTTAACTACGCTATCATATTTAATAGGCTTTATATGATTACGTTTGGTAACGAATTACAACACTGATTCTGTAAGTTCTTGTTTTATTGCAGTAACCAATCATTATTTATTTATAAAACTGTAATGTGTTCATCGCATTGTATACAAATACACCTTAGCGACCTATTTTTCGGGATTTCTCTTAGGGATAGGATCCGAAATAAAATTTATTTATTTATTATTTATTTATTTATTTAAAATAATACGGCAAAGAACAAAAGTATCCGATATGACTTGGATTACTATTAGCAGCACTATTAGCAGTGGACTGACACAGGCTGATGATGATTGTATTAATCATCATCACTAAATTCGTCCAATTCAGAAACCATTGTATTACACAATGGTATATGAACAGAAAACAGGAAAATGTATGTACACACTTTCAATGTCATTTTAATGTATCCATGACAATTTCTTTAATACGTATAGGTACAATTTCTATTACATGTATACATTTTGTATAGATGTTATAGAAATTGTCATGGATACTTAAAAATTACATTGGAAGTGTTAACTTTTTTCTGATTTTGTTTCGTTTATATTACTGTGAAACCAATGTATACCTAGTTTTGACACAGTTTGATGGTTAGATAATTTAGAAAAAATAATCATACACATATTTTTTGAATGGTAAAAGTTAAGATATTTTAGAAAACGTGACAATGTATATATATTATTGCTCGTGACTGTACCATTGAACCTAAATTGAAGTCGTTTCCCGTCGACAACGAAGTCTAATAGACAACAACACCAGTTTCCATTGCGTTGCCTGTTATATTGGCAAAGTTTTCGAATTCAGGGGTTGTGTAAATTTCAAAGTGAAGCACTAAATACCATGAAAGCGCCAGTTGTAGTGGTAGAGAGTTAATTAGGATCGCTACCTAGTTCCCCAAGTTGTTTACGAATGCAACAGAAAGTTACGTGCCAATTTAAACTGTATGTGAAGCAGTCTTGATAGAAATTGCCTTGTGTTACTCCATGGCGAGGATTGAGATAAGTGATCAATTTGTTGGTGTTGCGATTGTGAAGTGTTTTTTGTGAGTCTTTTTGATGACTATTGGGTTGATAATCTTTTTGTTGTGACTGTGATTGGTTAATTTCAGTAGCAAAAAATGCGGTTTATAACCCTTCAACTGTCATTAACGAGACACAATAGAATTTTAATTGTTATCCGCCTTTATAAGGCTGCTTAACTGGTGATGAGATAATTATCCATCAAAAAATGAGCTGTGTGCGGAAATTAGGTTATAGCGATTTTTCTGCGCAAAATAACTTAACATAGACGAAGACACTAGGAAATCTTATTATATTAAAAAATGTGAGGCCAACGGACTTATAAGCCAGTGGCAGCAAAAGGTTTTTCAAATGGCTGTCTCCAGGGAACATTTGTTTATAAGATGACAACGAGGAAACTAAAATAATATCTACTGAAGAAGAAATGAAGACTTCTTTTGCAGTTCCGGAAAAACAGACAAGAATGCCTGTTGAGGAAAACTGAGTATAATTTTTTTTTTTTTTGTAGTACCAAAATAATAAAAGAACTGTTTTAGCTGTATTTGCTTGAAAGTCAGTTCTGTAACAAAATGCATGCAAAGAAGTACAGAGAACTAGATAATATTAAAGTACTTTTTCGTAAAATATATTTTCATAGAAATAAACATTAGAATATGCAGATTGACTGCTGCAACTGTTATAAAAATGAATCCGTGTGGAACGATGCATTTGTTATTTACACATATATATCACCACAATAAGGGTTTTATGAAATGATATTCAATAGGTGGCAGCACTGAGACGTCAGGTCCGGGCACCTGTCAAAACTGTCAAAACGCCTGCATTTTCTTTAGTCGTGTCCAAGAAGCTTATAGATAAAAGTGGAGGCAACACTCTAAATACCTAAGTGAATACGACTGTGGTCGGACGCTCTCTTTCTAAATACACACATAAGAACGAGACAGAGATATGTGTTTTCTTTATCTTAAGTATGTATTCAGAAAGAGAGCGTCCGACCACAGTCGGCTTCACTTTGGTATCTAGAGTGTTGCCTCCACTTTTATCTATAAGCTTCTTGGTCGTGTCTGCATGATGAACGAATGAATGAAACGAATGATGAACGTCATCATTTTTATTTTTTATTCATTGTTGAAATTCAAGATCTCTTGTCAAAGTGGCGCCAACTGGTGGCGTGAATTTTCATGAAAACCCTTTTTATTTTAAGAAGGTACAATAATTATTATGCGTATTACTTGATTTTTTACTGTATAAAATATCACTGATAAATCAACGAACAACTTCACCAGAACAGTTTTATGAAAATGTAACATTAACCCGGGAATTTTTCTCTTTTTTCTCTCGGAAGAAGATAAGAAATTAATAGGTTTTACGTTCCTTTAAAACTAGGCTACAAGACATCGCCATTAATCTCTTGGAACTTTTAACTGAACGATAGATAACTATCCGTCTGTTAGTTTAATCTTGTTCTGTGTTAATTTAATTAAAAGTTTCATTCAGCCGTTTACGGATAAATCTTCGTTCGGAATTAAGTTATCCGGAGTTGATTGATGAATATCTTTAAGTAATTAAAGTAAGGTTTATGTTAGCAGTTAAGAGATTTAACAATTTCGATAAATAATTAACGGACCACTTCATTAACATGAAAATAATCTTAAGACCAGGCACTCCAAAGACAATTTTCACGCAAACTCCGCCCCCATGCACCCCACTACTCTACTATGTGCTAAACGCTAACACATCAGTAATAACGTTGAATATCGCGTGCGCTCTTTGATCGTGTTCGAGCACGAAACTAAATGTCGTTAGTCTCAATTCTTATTTCATTATAACTAAAGTAATAATTGATCTAGAGAAAAAAATATCTTATATCTGGATAATAAACTGTATTTTCTTACTGTCAATAATTATTTTAGACATAAAAGCCGAGTAATCTTGTTTTTGTTTCAAATAGTCTTTAAAAAAACATGATTTTTGAATAAAAAATTAAACGAGAGAAAATGTTCCAATTACGTAACTGTCAAACCCTCGGGCTTCGTGAGGGTCTGGGGGTGGTGCTCGGCGAGCGAGCACTGCTCGCTCACCTTGCGAGCTGGTAAAATCTGAACAGTGATAGGTCACGCGAACCCTCGGGCTTCGTGAGAGTCACAATGACACTATCTGGACGGTTCCTTACGTTTGCTCAGGCTGAATTAAAAAATGAAACATCGGGTACCAAAAACCACTGTTTACTTCACCTTAGTTGGTATACATTATGAAATGTACGAATTTAAACTTTATTAATTAATCATATATATTAGTGGTGTTTTTGTAGTTGAAATCGCTGAGTGAAGATAAATTGTTCGTAGCTGATTGAAAAATTGTCAGAAGCAAAATAGTTTGTAGCTGAGAGAAAACGCGTAGCGGTGACATATTTGTAGCTGAGTGAGAACGAGTGGCGTAGGGATAGTTTGTAGATTTTGTAGCAATAAGAATGATGACAATTTCCTTTTTTTTCTGTCAGTTAGATAATTAAAGTCAGTCGTTACGAGTCGTCTGAAGCCCGAAAGTCTGACAACCAGTCTTACCAAGAGGTATCGTATTACCCAGTTACTGGGTTGTGAAGGTCAGATAGGGAGTCGCTCCATGTAAAATACTGGTATTCAGCTACATCCGGTTAGATTGGAAGCCGACGCCAACATAGTTGGGAAAAGGCTAGGCAGATTGCAGATTGATTGAGTTAGATAATTAAAAAATATTGCACACGTTTTTTTTTACATTATCAACAGATTACGGCGATACATTGATTTCAAATGTGCCATGACGTCACAAGTATGTAGATTTTATACTTACTTGTGACGTAGCGACCCCACTCCCCAACTTTAATGCGTTTTATCTAAATATGATAAAGCAACAAATACGTGTCTAATATTTTTTTTATCACATCTATTCAAAAAGAGCTAATTCGTTCTTCGTAAACAGGGACTAAAATAGCTTTTTAATCCCTAGGGATTAAAAGTGATTTGAATTTGGAATGTGGATATATTGTTAGTAAAAGTTCCAATTACCAAAGAGATCAAACACGAACATTGTATGAACAAGTAACAGGCTGGCAAGAGAGAGAAAGTGTGAATTTGGTCAAAATGAAAATCCAAGATGGCGGCTTAGAAAATTTTCAATTTTTTTGTCTTTGGTGTCGTTTTCATAGTTTTCGAGGGTGCTAAAGCCGATAGTGAGGTCAAAATGTAAATCCAAGATGGCGGCTCTGAAGATTTTCAAATTTATCATCATGGGTATCGTTTTCACGGTTTTTAAGGGTGCTAAAGCCGATGGTGAGGTCAAAATGAAAATCCAAGATGGCGGATGCAAAAATTTTAAAATTTTTCGTCATGGGTATCGTTTTCATGGTTTTTAAGGGTGCTATAGCCGATGGTGAGGTCAAAATGAAAATCCAAGATGGCGGCGGCAAAAAATTTCAAATATTTCGTCATGGGTATCGCTTTCATGGTTTTTAGGGGTGCTAAAGCCGATGGTGAGGTCAAAATAAAAATCCAAGATGGCGGATGCAAAAAAATTAAAATTTTTCGTCATGGGTATCGTTTTCATGGTTTTTAAGGGTGCTAAAGCCGATAGTGAGGTCAAAATGAAAATCCAAGATGGTGGCGGCGAAAAATTTAAAATCTTTCGTCATGGGTATCGTTTTCATGGTTTTTAAGGGTGCTAAAGCCGATGCTGAGGTCAAAATGAAAATCCAAGATGGCAGCTAAGAAAATTTTCAAATTTTTCGTCATGGGTGTCGTTTTCATAGTTTTCGAGGGTGCTAAAACCGATAGTGAGGTCAAAATGTAAATCCAAGATGGCAGCTGCGAATAATTTAAAAATTTTCATCATGGGAATCGTTTTCATAGTTTTCGAAGGTGCTTAAGTCTATAGTGAGGTCACAATGTAAATCCACGATGGAGGCAGTGATTTTTTTTAATTTTACTTGCGAAGGAACTTTGTACCTGACGGGGGTCGGATCATACACGTTTTTTTTTCTCATAGAGGGTGATAAAAAGTAGAGTGTTCACCTCGGGAGCAACACTATTTTAAGCTCGAGTGGCGTACTTTGAATCCCTCGCTGCGCTCAGGATTCTACTTTAGAATCCCTCGCTACGCTCGGGATTCTACTCTAGAATCCTTCGCTCCGCTCTGGATTCAAAGAAACACTCTCGCCTTAAAAATAGTTCTTTGCTCCCTTGGTAAACAATCTACTATTATTATCTGATTAACGGTTTTTTTTTTTTTTGCCCTGTCATCGTTCTATTGTAGCTGACATCACGTAGCGAAGCCGTAGTTCGTAGATGAGCTCGCGTAGCAAAACCGTGGTGCGTAGATGAGCTCGCGTAGCAAAACCGTGGTGCGTAGATGAGCTCGCGTAGCGGAACCGTAGTGCGTAGCTGAGTTTGCGTAGCGGAACCGTAGTGCGTAGCTGAGTTTGCGTAGCGGTACCGTAGTGCGTAGCTGAGTTTGCGTAGCGGAACCGTAGTGCGTAGCTGAGTTTGTGTAGTGGAACCGTAGTGCGTAGCTGAGTTTGCGTAGCGGAACCGTAGTGCGTAGCTGAGTTTGCGTAGCAAAGCCGCGTTGCATAATTGAGTTCGCGTTCCAATTTCGAAGTTCAACCCTGAGCTAGTCGTAACAGGATCGAATTTACAGCACAGTTGTACTGAGTGGTAGTTTGTAGTGAAGTGAGATCTAGTAAAAGTGAGGTGATAAGATTAGTGACAAGTGCGAGTAAGATTTTATAGAACAGCAAGCAAGTTTTTGTTAGCACATGTTTTTTTTGTTTCACACAGCACGAGTAAAAACTATATTTTTTTAGTTTATTTAACTTTTAGAGAAGACAAAATACATTTCATGCATGTGGTAACATCACATCACGCCTTGTTTCCCCAAAGGGTTGGGCAGAGGTGTACCTGTAGTAGGTACACCCACATTTCGCCAGTTATGTTTAAGTCTCATGTAATAGGAGGCGAGCCTATTGCCATCAACCGGGCACAAATCCAGACTCCGGGCTGTTACAGAAAAATTCCTGAAAGAAAAACCCAATAACACTTTGCCCGACCCGGGAATCGAACCCAGGACCTAATGCTCAGCAGTAGCGCTTGCGACCACTACTCAACAATCTGAACGAAATCTTTAACACAAGCACATCTGACACACATTAAAAACATAAAATGTCGTACCCAACGTTCCACTTTCCTAATTACGTTATGCAAGGAATTCTGTCTATGTATGAGTACCTGGATGAATTTTAGTTATTTCGTCTGTTAAGTAGACTTTTTGTTGTTCGAATTGCTAGGACCTCTGCTAACGTTTCAAATATTTTTCTCTTTGATTCTACAAAGGTTTGCCAGAGGAATTATGTTAAAGAGCTTAGAATGTTCTGTTTTAGATTTTTGCTGTTTTGACGTGATAACGTATTATAAATCGATGACCGCCGGCTGCACACACTAAAAAGTGTCACGTTCCGCCTGAGCCGAGCATGCAAGCAAGAGCGCGGAACAAGCGATTGAGAAGCACGATCGGCCTAAGCGTACGGCTTATGACGTTATCACGTACAATTATCGTCCGTAAACCGACTTTACAGCCAACCAATTTTTTTTACAACTCATTACTTAATATAAAAAGTGGGAAATTGATCAGGTTATTAGGCAAATCAAAATCCTAACTAACTAATATTATAAATGTGAAAGTGAGTTTGTTTGTTTGTTACATTCACGCTAAAACGGCTGAACGGATTTGGATGAAATTGTTCATATGGGTAGACCATGGCTTGTATTAAGACATAGGATACTTTTATCCCGGTGGTACGTTCCTGTGAGATAGTTTCCGACCTCAACGCGGGCAAAAGCAAGTATAACATAATCGTGAAATAATCGAGACCAGTTTCTATATGTTTAAAATAGGTATTTGTTTTCTTGCTGGCACGTATTTTTTTTAGTCTCTTACCCATAACATTCCGCAAACCAACAAACTTTATATCACAAAACTTATATTAGTTACATACAAGATTTCATCCTAAAATAGTTCGAAAAGCCACTTAAATAGTTCTAACCATTTCGGTCCTCTCGAAGCCTTGAAGTCTATTTAAGTAACCGCCTCATTTGCGACGCGAGGCCTCCACCAATTAGAGGGAACGTGATTACAAAACTAAAGAGGTTCACACTGAGACGAGCGCTTGTTGTGATCGGGACGTGGCACGTTTGCAAGTCACTTGAGCGTGTGTGTATACAAAAAAAAATTGTGCCATCTGACGTCCGCGGATAGTTTGGTATTCACACATCAGAATCTGTATTTTTGAGTTCTTATTTTAACCAAAATATCTGGACCTCTGACCGAGCTTAGCTCGGTTTTTCTATTTGAACGACATTTTCTAAAAATGAAACTAAGCTAGATCGATTTATCGCCCCTGAAACGGCTCCAACAATTTTCATGAAATTTAGTATACAGGGGATACTAAATTTCATGAAAATTGTTGGAGCCGTTTCCGAGATTTTGATTATATATATACAAGAATTACTCATTTACAGGTATTAGCTGTTTCCAATGAGTTTCTATTAGAATTATTCATTGTTTTCTACAAGTATACCACCGATCACCGAGAAAATTCATTCCTATAAGTTGGACACGATAAGGAACTAATAAAGTTAAAATTCGCAAAACACGTATTCTTTTCGGGTAAAAAAACGTCGGGTGCAGACACGCGGACTACATGAAGTTTATTTTTTAAAGTATCTATTCTCACATCTATTTTTATTTTATTATATTTATTTCTGTATTTTATTTATCCGTGACATCACTGCGGGCCCTATCAGAATACCAGCGCTGCGTCATTTATTTATTTTTTCTTAAATGTCGCAGCATATTATGCTGAGATAGGAGACTTTTGGCCTCATACAGGACTTTCTGCTTTTATTTTAATTGTTTTTATTTTTATTGCTTTTTTATTTTTTGTTAATGTTTTAATGAGTGTGTTTTAGTTTAGTTTTTGTGATTTCATGTGCGAGTCTCAATAAATACTTTTTCTTTCTTTCTTTTTTGTACTCAGCGTTTGCAGTCCTGTCACAGTAATTTCAGCTATGATTTTGTATCTTTGTGATCTTTACTGTCATTGCTATAAGGTTGATCTAAGATATAAAATAACTTTGAAAATACTGTATAAAAATGATAGGTGTCGGGAACAGATTCTCTCATTATTTCACCTTTTATAAAGTAACCGCCTCGCCTCATCTCTTCATTTGCGACGCGAGGCCTCCACCAATTAGTAGGGAACGTGATTACAAAACTAAAGAGGTTCACACTGAGGCGAGCGCGTGTTGTGATCGAGACGTGGCACGTTGGCAAGATAAACTTATTTCCGAATCAGGGTTGATTGCATGTTCTTGGCACGGGAGGGTTAGAAACGTGCAGACGTTTAGTTACTTAGTATGCAATTGTTTGTGCTCATTTCTTGAAAAGCGACGATCGTATATAGAAGAGCGAGTAACAGTATGCAATGGCCCGTAAAATTTTATCGGATTTTCAACCGGATGGCAAGTGGTAATCTGGGTCTTGAAGTGATACCGAACCCCTTCGTACCATCCAAATGGACCCCAAATGAACGGGGGCGGAGATATGGGGGAGGGGCCAATTTTTTTTTTTTTACGATGCAACCGTATAGGAATGCGGTTGCTTTGAAGTTTATATAATATTTAAATAATAAAAATTGCCATCCCCCAACATCGTTATAATTGAAATAATGTCTTACGCAGTATATAATTCTTGAAACTCCTTAGCGATGATTTATCACCGAAAATGTGGGTGAATTTTATCAAAACCGGATGGCATTGATACACACAAACTCCTTGCACTTATTAGAACTTTAATTTCGAAAGCCACGTCAAAAAAAAAAGTTTTGCCCCTCCCCGCTTAGCTCCACCCCATCCATTTGGGGTCCATTAGGACGGTACGGGGGGTTCGGTATCACTTCAAGACCCAGATTACCATTCACCATCCGGTTGCCTCTCCGATAAAATTTTACGTGCCATTGCCTTGAATAGTAGTCTACTACTTTTACTTCCGAAGTAAGTTATTCGTTAGAAGGTATGTTCTTGTTAACCTCTACAATTAAGCTAATTATGCCTGAGCTAGGTAGAGGTAAAACTAATATTGCAACGAGCACTGCCATTTATATTTTTGGATTTGTAACGTTTTTAATAATGGTGCTATATTATGTGTTGCTGTTTAGTTTCTGCCAATCCCTAATGAAAAAAGATAATTACGAGTTCATGTATGTAATTACTAGCAACAGTGAAACACAACGGTTGCTAAAAAAAAACAGCCTACTCTAGCACCGCGCGCACTCATTTGTCAAATCAAATAGCGCGCTTTCCCGACTTCCTGTTACACACTTCCGTCCCTTTTCACGAAATCACTCCTACAGATTGCAGGAAAGCGTGAGGAAATATGTTACCCATAAAAAAAAACTCTAGTGAACTAAACTAAAGTAATATTATTACAAATTACCCCACTGTCTTCATTCCCATTACATTAAAAGCATAAAACAAAAGAACACTCACATACAAAACTTCAGCCTTTAATTCAGAAGGCCAAAGACAAGAAAACTAGGTTGAATCGTCATCATGTAATTACTCTGACCTGGCCATACGTGATACATAGAGATGAACAAAACAACATCTGAAGGTAAATTGGGCCAAGGACGGGAAGAAAACTAGTTTGAGCCGAACTACGTACCGTTGGCACTGAGAGAGAAGCAATAATAAGAATGTTATGTTCTATGTTCAAACTAAGATGGGACCTTTCGATGAGATAAAGATGGAAAAAAAGAATTGGAACAGAGTTATGGTACTCTGCGGCACGTAAGACTTTCAATACGTCGTCTATAAAAATACATTTTGCTAACGCTAGCTGTGTCAAAACGTGCAACGTGTTGTATGTAATTTCATTAAATTCCTTCAGTAATAGGAAGTAATGTATTGTAAAATAAACTGTAACTTAAAAAGTACTTTGTTATGCCATCCTAGAAAATAAATTTGTTTTTTTGTCACAGAAACACGAACATAAAAAACACGTAGCCATGTCTAAAAAAGTACTTAAAGTCACTGAGTATAATAAAAACCAAGAGAAGTTTTTTTTTCTGTAATCGTCATAGAGATGACATCCTCTAGCTATATAGACGGTCACAGAACTAAACATTGGGCTCGCCATAGACTCAAAACGTTCGCGATAGAATATTTTACAGCCCTTGACTAGCTTGATTGACAGCTAGCTTGACAAATTTTAATTGACATGTTTTATACTTATTTTATTGTTAAATTTATTTAAATACTGAGTTTTTTAATTTTGATATTAGTGTTAGATTTAATTTAGTTTTTTTGTCATTTAAATTTTAGCCCTATGCTGTGACCGTACAGGGTCCATATTTGTGTACCTAGCTTTAAGCCTTATGTAACATCTTTTCTACAAATATGGAATGCAAATAAATGAATATGATTAAGAATATGATTTTCCCAAACATAATATACATAACATCACGCCTGTAATCCCCGAAGGGTTAGGCAGAGGTGTACACCCACATTTTGCCAGTTATGTTAAGTCCCATGTAATAGGGGGCGAGGCCATTGCCATCAACTGGGCACAAATCCAGACTCCGGGCTACTACTGAGTAACTAACTCAATAACACTTTGCCCAACTTGGGAATCTAACCCAAGAACCTCATGCTCAGCAGTAGCGCTTGCTACTACTAGACCAACGAGGCATTACGTTAATCTACGCCCCATTACGTTAATCTATCCATCCATCCACCAAACCCGCACCATCCACCAACCCGCACCGTCCACCAACCCGCACTTATCCACCAACTCGCACTATCCACCAACCCACACTAGGCCCGCGTTGTGTATTACGACCCACTCCCTCTCACAGAGAGGAGGCCTGTGTCCCAGCAGGGGAGAACATAATAGGCTAATAATGTATTTTAAGTCATGTATGTTAATCTGTTAATGTACGAAGCAAAAGGGTGTATTGATGTAAACATTGATTGTGTTTCAAACAACCGCATGGAATAGATAATAAGGAACAAAGTTCATACGCTTACTTCGGAACCGGGTCGTACAAACTTCCCTAGTAGTCTCACTCGACTCAAACTTTGTTCTCAGATCAATATCTGGTGGTCTTAAGTCTTTAAATTGATTATTATTGGGCTAAGTTTGGTTTTAGAAGTTGGAATGGGACCTAAGTTAGAGATAAAATAGTGTCTTTGCGTTTTCTGATTATGATTGGCACCGTCTACGAACTGTTTTTTGACTGTTGTATGAAACTTAGTTTCCTTGAGACAAACAACATTGTATAAAAAGTAAAAACATGAGCCCTATCGGGACACTGTTGTTGTGGACAGGTTTTTACAAAAACAGTAGGTATTCCGTGATACAGAGGATTCTGTTCCACTTAAATCACGAATACATTTTGGGTCAAACATAATAATTAATTTAAATGATTATTTCTTGTAAATTAATAGGTAGCTAAACGTTGTGTGCTTCTTTGACTGAAAATACAAAATTTAAACGATACTTTCATTGAATATTGAAATTAAAACTTTAGAAATACATAAAAAAATACTAGTCACAAACCCAATCGCCAATCACATTAATCCACACAATAATAATCAATAAACAATAATAGTAATTGATTGGATTATTATCACTTGCTTCAAAAACTGAAGGCAAACATCGTGAGGAAACCGGCAAGCCTTTTTTTTTGTTTGTGTGGGAAATTATCAAATAACTTCTCCCGCTTGGGCGGAGCGGGAGGGCGAGTCAGACTATTACTGACTAAAACCCACCCATGTTCCTTCAGTTGCCATGTTGCCGGGGGCCACGATATCCCTTTCGGACTTCTTCGCAACCCCGGCAGGCATCGGCCCTAGTGAACTCCGTCAGTTCTGCTGACATCTCTTTGAGGCGCGCGTGGAACCGGCATGCCTGAGAGAGAGATATTTTTTGACGGTAGGTACCGTGAAGCCAAGTCAGAGGCCCATGGGCGGCTTTAATGAAAACTCTGACACCAGGTTAGTCACTAACCACACGAAAAGAAGAGAAGATCGCATTCCATTACTTACCTTAAGATAGTGATATTATAGTTATTTATGCAACTGTTGTATAATAAGGGGTTTTAAAACACGAATGTGGGTTTAGTATCACATGAGTGTTTTAATACCTAATTATAACAGTTGCATACAAGACTAATATCTACACCCATGATATGAATCCTCTATAAAAGGTTCTGAAACCATACTTAGTAGGGTGTTGTACAATATTGTTTTCTCGACTTTTCTGTTACTAATTGGTTAGAAATGTCCTTTACTGCAATAGAAATATCTGGTGGGGTGTTATCAAAGCTTCTATCACTCATTTTTGTAAACAAAAAAGTAATAAATTCTTTGCAATACTATTTATCGAACAAAAATGGCGGGATACGACGTGAAATCGAATAACCTATAAGTTTTTTTTTTAATTAGGGCGTTGTGGTAGTGAAACGCGCGTGCATGACAATGTTCTTTTTTAACCGACTTCCAAAAGGAAAAAAAAAAAACAAAAAAAAAACACAGTCGAATTGAGAACCTGCTCTCAATTCGACTGTTTTTTTTTGTTTTTTTTTTTTTTTGTATGTTTGTTACGCGATTACTCCGCCAATTATAAATTGATTTTGACAATTCTTTTTTTGTTTGGTAGGTCATACTTCAGAGGTGGTCCCATATACATTTTATTAAGTTTGCTTTGGTAGTTTTTGAGTTAGCTTCGATAATACGTATTTTTTCCCACTTAGTATGTGGATGATATGATAAGTTCCTGTCACTGTTATTTACATTGCAGGTAGTGGTATTCGAATTTGTGTGGGGTAGGTACCATAACTAAAAGGTGAAAAATAAAAACTTTTTACAAAAAAATACAACCGACTTCCAAAAAAAACACTACAAAGTGAAAAATAATTTCGGAAGTCGGTGGCAAAAAACGAAAATTCTAAACCAAAGACACCGACTTCCGAAATTATTTTTCACTTTGTAGTGTTTTTTTTTTGGAAGTTGGTTGTATTTTTTTGTAAAAAGTTTTTTGAAATTCGAGTTGCATAATGAAATTCAGTACAAGATTATAACACTTATTTGGATGATATGGTTACTATGATACTGGCTGTTTTAATGTTGACAATAAGCTAACTATTTCAGAAACTCTTATAGAGGTTTTATAGCATGGATGTAGATAAAAACGTTTCCAACACTGTATAATAAGTCAAAATGGAAATAATCGTTCGGCACAAGGAAGCTTGGCATTCTGCCAGTGCTGCAACTAAGAGCTTTATTCTTTAATACTTCCATCATTAACTTAATTCATAAAACGTAGTGAATGCAGTCTTTATGGTTACTTGGTTAGATATACGGTAGTTTGAACTGGATTGTTCAGAGGTTCTATGAAAACTAGGATGAGATTTGCAGTGGCTGGGAAGTAGAAACGTTACCTATTTTGACGTTTTATTATTTGGAACTGAACTTAACTTTTCTGTTAAAACATTCAAGATTCCCGTATTTTTAAGAACGCTCGCTTTTTAATGTCAGTCTCAATCTGGCTAAAATACCTCTAATTTTCATACATTTTGACAAGTTTTTCATATTCATTGTCGTCGAGATGAGATTGGGACTTGAATTTGAACGTTTTTAGTTAGGAAATTGGCTTGCTGGTACATTTTCAGTGGTGTCAGATCAATGTCAGAACTTTTTCAGACGGTTATTTACCATTATTTTGACCTAGTTGGACGTTCCTAAAACAAATACGTCCAAGTTAATACACATATCTAATTATATTATTTAGGCTAAGCATCTTTGGTTGGATGTGGATGGCGCTCCCTCATCGTGTGTTCACCTGTAATGTAACAATCCAAGATTCGATTTTGAGCAATACGTTACAAAACTGCAAACTCAAACTCAAAGCATTTATTTCAATTAAACCATTTACACTTTTGAATTGTCAAGGAATCGGTCAGTCAGAAATATGAAGCTAGTTGCCCCATTCCAAAGCGTAGGTACCTATGGAGAAGAACGGGAAAGAAACTCCACGGACACTCTTTTAAATAAAAAATTGTTACAAAATATTGGTTACATTATTCAAGTTGAAATTATACATGTGAGAACAATGTAGAAAGACGTGCACGTTAGAAGTGTCCGTAATAAAAAGATAAAACAAAGAACAATTCAAAAATTAAAATAAATTAAAAATAAGCCGTGGCAACTAAGAGATAACCAGTCCCAACTGACGGCGCCAGTTCACGAACATGACGCATGAAGCTGCCTGCTTGACTGTCGGTCATTCGCCTGTAGTCGAATCAGTTGGTTTTATTCATGTTACAATGTTACAAATTGTACCACGGGTGCTCCTACTCACTACTGTTACATTACAGGCGAATGCTTCAGGTGAATGTAATTTAACTAGTTTTATCATTATAGGTTGCGCACTGTAATGCTCGGTTCTTCTAACTCACTGATGTAATGCTCGAATCTGAACTGTTACATTACAGGCGAATGTTCCCGGTGAGTGAGCGGTTTTATGCATGTTAGAGGGTCATACTCAACAAAAGACATTCTCGACGTTTATTTTAAAACTACCGTCGCGTTGATGCGGTATTACTGTCTCATAAACGCAGCGTATACGTTCACCAAACTCCAACGCAAAATGCGAAGAGTACTTGGCAGGTCTTCAGCAATTGTCTGTTATTACAATAATGTAATACTTGAACATACCTCTCTCCATTCCATAAATAGATATTTTTCTCCGAACTAAATTCTTTGTAAATCTGGATTAAAATGAATGAACGCGAGTCGCTCGTGGAGGGCAACTGAATGAATGACTGAGCGAATTTTTTTCATTAATCACTATACATTAGTGAGTGAACCAAAGTTTTGAAGGATAGGATAGGAAGTATAAAGGAACTATAGTTTTACCTCTAATGAATTTGCTATTTTTCATCGATATTTGAAAAAAATTCACGAAGATCTAAAAAACTCGCGTGCTCGTTTAAGTTTGAATTTATTGGTCAATTTGGTTATTGCTGCAAATATTTTTTATAAAAAAAAAATCGCCTAAAATACTTACTTTGGATTCCACTCAGTCACTGCAGAACCGAATAAATAATACTTGTGGTCTAGACGAAAATGTAAAAATAGCAATCTATAGACATTTCTTGAAACGAAATTTTACCAAATGCTTTTTCACATACCTCTTGCTCACACCACCAAATTGTTGAAAAACTTCGTAGCATAAATGCCAAAATTTTATGAGCGAGAGAAGCCGAGAGAAGTTTTCCGGTAGTGTGCGTAAAACGATGTACTCATATATTTCGGATATAATCGACCAAGTTTGTCGTGCCCGGAAGGTTTAAAAATCGAGTTTCTTTCATATCTTTTCCATAAGCGAATATCACCGCAAAAACCAAAGTTGAAGTTACATAAAGTCACATTATTCGATACTAGGAAATGTATTCATGTAAGAATGGTAATAAATATATAATATAAAAACAGAAAACCGTCTTAAACTACAACGCGTTCATTATATCTTGACCCGTGATGCGATTGGTAGTATTGTTCTGTCAGTCGCCATTTTGAACTCTTGAAACTAAGCTTGACAAGCAATGGTGCCAACATGACGGCAAGGAACAAGTTATAGTCAGCCGCGGTTGCTGACGGTACCACGCGCGTGAACTAACTTGCTGCGTGAGGCGCCCCTGACGAGCGCGCTCCGCACTCTCAAACTCATTGCTGATGATGTCGACATATTCTGTTGTGCTTTGGGTGAATTTGAAAGAATAGCTACCTATAGAATATGTTATAGTACAAGCAGTGGAATTATTTAATTTTTAAGTGTACTACAATATCGCATTGGGACTAGCCTGTAAGGATATTTGTATGTTTGGAGTGAATAAATAAATAGTGAACGGTCTGTTGATCTCCAATAATTTTAAAAACAAAAAATACTTGGCTATTCCCTACATTCGTTCTATGTATAGTTTTGAAATTTTATCCAGCTATATTGCTATGTTTATACGAATAAAGTAATAGTGGTAAAAATAAAAGAATCCTTGTAATATTTTCAGTTACGACTTGAGTAGGTAATATTGAGCGTGTCCCTCGCAATTACCAGGACTCCAGCACGAAAAGAGGATCCCATTTTGAAAATCCACAAACATATATTGTATTCGCGGGATAATCCACTGCGGCATTCTCCACACCGCATATAATAAACGATAATTCAAATGAATATGCTGAAATTATTCGCATTTTTTGTGCTCTGGCCTTACGAGGATTTTGAATTTTTATGAGCAGCCGTGAAAATAACGTGAGAATACACAAATACGAAATGCGCAACATTAAAATATGAAAGAAGTAATTATAATAATATTTTCTTGGTGCTCTTGAAATATTTACTGGAAAATGCGGAGCAGCACTTTGATATTTTGCATTCATATCGTACAAGGATGGAAAGCGCAAGCGACGTGTATAAAGGTCGCCGTTTGTGCTCACTTTTCTCTATCTAGCTCGCTGGGGACTTGCTATGAAAATGTGGAAGCATGACTATAAATTCACCTCGTATTGCCTCCCATTACGGTCGCACGCTTCGAGTATGTTCGTACTTTGTCGTGTGTTTCCGGTTAATATCTTCTTTTTTGCGTCATTAAACGTCGCAACTGGTTCCATCACAGTGATCGATTCTCGGTTAGTATTAATTTTAAGAAAATGCACAATAGTAGTATCTATAACAAGGTAGAAGTTAGTCTTGTGACAAACAGGTTTTTCTGTACTTTTTGTCAACTTTGATTTGAGACTGTTTTTGGTGTGTAACATCTTTTTGCTCAATTTCCAGCAATTAAAATAAAAATCATCAAATCTATGGGAGTGATTTCGTGAAAAGGGACGGAAGTGTGTAACAGGAAGTCGGGGAAGCGCGCGCTATTTGATTTGACCAATGAGCGCACGCGGTGCTTGAGTTGGTCAGAAACGACCTTGACGCCCATTTAATGTTGCTTATTACCTTAATGTTGCTTATTACATATAATATATCAGATGTTACACATCATATGCGTCTATGGAAAGGCTCACTCGTTTTTTTTACTGACCATATTGTTTTCATGAGGTGATAGTCTGTCTGATATAAACCGTTTATAGTCGCAGCCTGCACACACTGCATCAAGCGGATTAGACCATTTTCTTCCGTGATTTATGTAAACCATTCTACTGAAGCCTTGATGAAGCCATACACGAAGTGAAAACAGCTTAACAGTTAAGACGTTGACTGGCGATCGTGACCTACCTGTTGAGTTATTGTGGTTAACACACTTAAAGAATAAGTGTACTTAAATCTTTAGAAGTAAACTAGAAGGTTTTAACATACTTTTCAGTAAAAAAATTTTTTTTTGACAAAATTCAAAATTTGAAAAATCCATAGGCCGCTAGCCTGCGCGGAGTCGCGTCTATTGATACCTCGCACGCGCACCTAGCGTATATAGAAAAAAAAATGTCTGATATAATACCTCTCAATACATTTGTCTCAGTGACTAAAAGATTCGACTGCTTCGCTGGTCTAGTGGTCGCAAGCACTACCGCTAACCATGAAGTCCTGAGTTCAATTCCCAGGTCATGATAAGTGTTATTGAGTTTTTCGATCAGCAAAATCCTCAGTAGCAGCCCGGAGTCTGGATTTTAGGATCCATATAACATAACACATAATCAGCCTATAAAGTTCCCATTGCTGGGACACAGGCCTTGTCTCTGTGAGAGGGAGTGGGCCGTAATCTATCACGCGTGCCCCGTGCAGGTTGATTTTTGCCTGGTTGATGGCAATAGTCTCGCCCCCTATTACATGGGACTTCAAAAACATAACTGGTGAAATATTGGAGTATTATGTCCATATGTATACCTCTGCTTAACTCTTGGGGGCAAAACAGGCGTGATATTATTTTATATAAAAGACTAGTTTCTACGCTACTGAACATTGGCGTACCTTTAGATAAATAACTATTTCTGGTTCCGACGTTTTTGAAAGTAGGTAAGATTTGTGTCCGTTAGTGTACAGTACCGACCAAAAGTCCATGAGCAATCTCACAAAGCAATAGACTGACGCTTCGGTTTGACTTACGACCTTCTTCTATAAGTTGTTACAATACTGTAGACACGCACATTACACACACACACTCACTTTGTCTGCAACCAATGACTAGTTCAATAATCATCATTCGTTTTTAGTTTCATTCGTCTTGTTCACATAAATATTAAAGTTTAGCAGGTAGACCACAAAAAACTAAGTAAATTATTTCGATTTCTGTGGGGTAGATGCAGTTTGTTACGAGTATTTAATTAATAGAACTTTTTTGGTTCGTGGATAATATTGGTGACGAGTATTTAGCGCAGTGTTGTGGTTATTATTATCAAAAAGCAGGCATAAAATATATTGAAGAGATCAGATCAGATCAGAGAATATTATTGCGCTGCGTAAAAGTGAAGTGAATATCTAATGAAACCGGACTAAGTGTGAGTGTTATCATTTATATATTTCATATTTTACTAAACATAAATCTTAATCAAGGGTATTGTTGATAGAACAGAGGTATTGTTGAGACAGAAAATGCCTTTAAAGTTTTAAATTCATTGTGAGGTTTAATTCGATTAGTGAATAATAAATAATAAGGTATTATGTGTAATAAAAACAATGTTTTTCTTTGTTCTAGAGAAATACTGTGAGGGTTAAGAGATATGAGGAAGGGGCTTATTATCGAGTAGCAGCGACGTTAAATGGTGAATGAAACAAATGGTTTCATACCAACGAGACATTTTGCTGAATTATTAAAAACACGTCATGAACCGTTCGCCGTGCACTCTGAAGGCTTGCATCACTGAAGACCAGCTAGAAAACCGTTTTTGACCTTAAAATATTGACCGTACCAACTTAATAAACAACAGATTCGTTATTGCATGAATTTATGGTAACGAATTTTTTAAGCACGTTTCAATAGGGTGTTTGTCGTATTTCTTGCAGATATACCGAAATTGTTTAATATTATTTTAGTAATACCTAGTATTATTTTAGGATAAAAATTTGAGGTTTAGTTTCAATCTTCTTTTCGTAAAGAAAATGAATACTTAAGCTTTAACCTCAATAACAACCAATATTTACTAAAGTCAAATAAAATGTAAAATAATTAATACAAATAAAATATAAACAAACTGCCCATATTTAACCTTAAAATTACCTATTCTGTAAGTAGTTTTTTACATTTTAAGTAGTCTAATATTCTTATTTATTACTTAATTACTTCGACCATGATCAAAGCTTAGTATTTATGGTGAAAAAATCCATTAAAAATTTAAAATATTTCATAATTTAAATATGTCTAAATAATACAAACTGCTTCTAAGTTTCTTGACATCTATTTCACATCTTATTCAGCTGAAGTAATGATAAATAATTGTAGCAGTTTATTAACTTATGTAAAATAAATATAACGAATAAACATATTTTTTTTAATTTTGTTATCATATATCACGCATTTTTTATTCTAAAACCTTTATTGCAATAACAACATAAAAAAGCAGCAATATTTAAAAATATTATTATCGAAAACAAAAATAATAATATTTGCAAAAAACCGCACTGTGTTTCACGAGATTAGAACCTGAGGCAGTTTGAATTCCATACCAACGCTTAACGCTTTCTGCTATCTGCACTTGTAAAGTTACTGTTGAATTTTAGCCACAGAGCATGTAACTTTAATTTTAGCAATGCCATTAACTGGTCAAGTTCACGCGCATAGTGCGTGTGTGCTAGCATGTTTAAAGCGACGGAAATATATTGTTGTTTCGTGTAACTGCGTTATCTGTGGTGTGTGTATCGTGTTGCTTACACATACAAATGTACGAGCTATACCGCGTGTTCACACAGCAATACGACTCTTAGCGTGCTCATGCACTTTTGAGCGCTTACTGTACCATTGAAATGTAGCGCAAACGAAATTTCTACTACAGGGAATATATACATAAAGTATATTGTTTCCGATTCCATCACACGTCCAATCATTTTCAATTCTCATCTCGGAAAACCGTATCTAATTCGTGATCTTGACGACGAGGCATTGTGCAGTACGCGCCACGGATTTTTGTGTGTGTGAAGTTAGCTGCAAGTACTCCTTTTGTGTTAATTTCTCTGGAAGTTGAAAGAAATTCCAAAAAACCTCAGAGAAAACCGTGTATGGCTTATAAAAACGCTACGAATACAACCTCTTTATTTATTTTTAGCTGAGTATTTAAATGTGGAAATCAGTCGGTTTGTTTTGTAAAAATCTCAGCGTGAAAACTTACTTTGCGTTCATTATAACTTGTCCCGTGACGTGATTAATAGCACTGTTCTGTGAGTTGCCAATTTGAACTCTAATACAATGAAACTAAGCTTGACAAGTAATGGTGCCAACATGACTGCACGGGAAAAGTTATAATGAACGGTCAGTAGGTGAAGTGAGCTGCGAAGCTGTCATTCGACCTGATGATAAAGATCGACAGAATTGTCAGCTCACATAAGTTTACACGGTGTGATTTTTACAAAATAGATGGATAGATAGCTGATCTGTAGCTAACTTCAGGTCACACAGTCATCGTCATCCGTGACGCGTTTTGTAAATCGAGCAGTAGGTACTAACTGCTACCCTTTCTCGGCCATGTGTCAACACATTGCGCAGGGACCAAGTCGTCACTCTAAAGCCTTTACGACCGGCCGAGTCAGTTATGTGCCACCATAAAACTCGCCTTAAGTTAGAAAACAGAAACATTTCCTTTCGGTAAAAGGAATTTTACAGTTTACGACGAACGCGCTCTATTAAAGGGCTTTCAGAGAACATATTTTTATGATAGTACGTTATTTTTGTTTGTTTATTATTGAGTGAAGTGATCTGTTGGAGGCTGTGTTGGTTTTTAAGCTATTGCATAGCTTTTATCGCGGGCTTTGAGCGCGGCGACCGAATCTAGAAATTCCGTAACGTAACGAAAATAAAACCTAACACCCCCACTCCGCCTACCATGTAATGACGATTCCCATGACAACGTGATGTTGACGTGATTTTGTCATGTGAACGTAATTTTTGTTTTATGTCATCACGTCATCATCCCAAGTGTAGCGTTGACAAATAGGAAGTATGGAGGTTACAAATGCTATGCAATAGCTTTACCGCCCCCGAGTGCCACACGTTTTTTTTTATAATCTGAATTTTTTTCATTGTGTTTTATTTTGATTTTTTAGGGTTCCGTACCCGAAGGGTGCCAAACGAAACCCGAAGCCTCCACTGTCCGTCCGCCTGTCTGCCAGCGGGCTATATCTTGTGAACCGTAATAGATAGACTGTTGAAATTTTCACTTCTTTCCCGACACTGTGTAGCAATTTAGCAGTAGATATTTGTATGGTTGTGGTGTGTGGTGTTGTTCTCAGTAGCAGCCCGGAGTCTGGATTTGTGCCCGGTTAATAGCAATAGGCTCGCCTCCTATTACATGAAACTTAAACATAACTGGCGAAATGTGGGTGTACTTACTATAGGTACACCTCTGTTTAAACCTGCGGGGAAAAGGCAGGATATTATGTTATTTGTTAGAGCTTAAATTAATAGTAAAATTAAAACCTCCGTCTCCAACAAAATCCCACGAGAAGGATTACCGTAAATAAAAACCTTAGAGGTAAACAACAAATCAGAAAAACACACATTCATGAAGAATATAAATGGAAAACTTTGTCGATACAACAAAGTTTTTAAGTCGTACACTTGAGCACACAATGTGAATTACTTCGAAAGCAAAAGGTAAATATAAGTGTGTAGGTATAAAGCTTTTCCTTCCGAACTAATTAATGTGGCTTAAGTATCGTTAAGTATTACCGTGTTTTATTTGAAGGAAGAGTAGGTTAAAAGATATTATCAATTATCTATACGGTAGTGACCTAGGTAACAAAATAGAAATTCTATTTAGTCCGTCTTTCAGATAATAAAAAATATTAGACACGTATTTTTTGCTTTATCATATTAATCAAAAATAACTTAGAAAACACGCATTAAAGTTGCGGAGTGGGGGCTCGCTACGTCACAACGCAGTATTAAATCTAGCAAGGCGTGACGTCATGCTACATTTTAACTCCATTGAGTTAAAATGTCATCAATCGCCGTAATCTTTTGATTAGGTACGTTAAAAAAGAAAAATACGTGTTCAATATTTTTTTATAATATAAAAGACGGCAGAAAAAAAATTTTTGGCCACAGGCCTATTATGACAAGCGAGAAAATAACAGACATCTTGTAAATTTTATGTATTCTTTTCTCCATTCTAAGCACTGTTTATTTTATTTTGTTACCAATTCATGTATAAATCATTGAACCTGACTTGGTTTCCGTACCTACATCTTTTTCGGGTGACCACTGAAAATGAGCGCTATGCTGTGGCCCCATAGCACAGCATCATGCTGAGTGGAAGCCTTCTTGTCACAGTCATGACGTGCAGCTGCCGACTATTTGTGTTTTATGCTCGTGATTAATATGTAGATCTATTTTGTTATTTTTTTTCTGATTACTCTTATCTTTTTGTATGCACGTGTTTCTGTGACAAAAAGCCTATTTTTCTTTCTTGTCCCTCAGAAACTCATGAGTCGTCAAATTAACATTAAGAAAACCGGCCAAGTGCGTGTCCGACCACGCACAATTAAGGGTTCCGTAATAGGGATGAATTTATCCCAAAAACAAACTTAACTTTGTAGTTGATAAATATGTTCTCCCATACGGAATGTATGGGAAAACATGTTTTTGCAACTGTAAAGTTAAGTTGGTCGATTATTACTCGATAACTTGTAGAGCCTACTTAGCTGTGATAGTTTTTCTTATAATTTCGTTATATAAACTACTGCTATGATTTTTTTCACACGTCAAAAACCAACTATTTAGCTGGCAGGGGGCACACACTTGACTTTAACAAAAATTCGCACTTTAAAGCTTAATATTTCGCAAACGAATCCCTGAATCCAAAAATGGTGTACACAAACTCGCAATATTTTTAAAGGACCTTTCCAATGATACCCCACACCATAGGCTAAAAAAAAAAAATCATCACCTCTTTACATGTAGGAGAGGTACCCTAAAAAAAATGTTTTTCATAATTTTGTTTTACCACTTTGTCGGCGTAATTAATATGTATACCTATGCCAAATTACAGCTTTCTAGTACTAAGGGTCTTGGAGCTAGACCGCGGACAGACAGACAGACGGACATGACGAAACTATAAGGGTTTCTTGTTTACTACGGAACCCTAAAAAAGGAGTTTATAAAAGAAAAAAGATATTGGTTTATAAAACAAGCAACATTCTCGTTTCAAGTAATAATTTTAAAGTACACTGTAGAGAAAGAAAATTTACCGCAGAGTTTTGTCGTAACCATGTTTCATGATCCTGTAACTACCTGACAACTATAAAAACAGAGCCAGTTTTAATGTCACAAGTTTCCATTTACTTAAGTAAGTTGGTATTAAAAGCTGTATTATTATTAAAATCTTTATGAACTGTACTATGCAGTTTCTTTACTCAATCTGATGGTATATAGTATATTAATGCCGCGGCCTGCAAATATGGGCCGAAGGCAAGAAGCGAAGCCAAGGCACACAATACGTGAGTCCATCAATGCCTAGTTGCGGTTAAGGCTTTTATAGTACTTTACTCAAACAATGCATGAAAATTCAAACTAAGTAAATTGATTATATATTCCAGAATCAATGACGAACAACGATAATTTTCCACGCGCCGATAATTTGTTTTTTTTATTTATTAAAGAAGCTCTATCTGCAAGCCAAATCGAAATTTAAATACAATCTTTGACAAGTTACCTCCTTGGTTGCTAGTGTCGAAGTAAAAAGTTCGTTCCATTTTTAAATTATTTTGAAGAAGGTTGACAAAATAATGCTCGAATTTCCAAGCATGTTTGAGAAAAGTATTTTTTCCTTTTCATAAGAAAGCTCTTAGCAAATTTTAAGTTCAAAAGTCCAACATCAACGAAAATGTAGATAGATACCTACTACCTAATCACGAACTACCTTTGAGTATCAAACTCGATTCAATATTCAAAGCGAACTAGTAGCATCGAGCACAAAATTACTTCCCTATACAATAGCTGACGCATTGCACGTAATGAACGTATCCACATAGCAAATTAATGAGAACAAATGAGTGACGTAATACGTAACCAAATCGAATTTACATACACAAATGCTTTTGGGCTCATATGTACATAACGTAACATCAAGAGTCGAATTACCCCTAGGGAGTTGCCGGTCGAAAGATGTGAAAGCTTGTCGATAAAACCGCTACTTTATACCCTGATATCTACTCAGGATACTCTCCCGATTTTATACGTCCATATTGCTAAACATCGTTCCTATCCGGTAAAAACCTGAACTAAAAAGGCTCATTTTTGGGTGTACTCAGTAATGGCTTGAGCTCGTTCGTGTTTCGCTGGCAAGCATTTTGTGGGTCGACTGGAAACTACGATACTTGCTGGTAAACTGAAGTAGATAAGCGCGAACTTCAAATGGAAAATGTTAATGTAAAATGTAGCTTCAAGTTTATATTTTCTACAAGAAAAGAAGAAGTTTTATACGGAAATGTATATAGCATGAACCAAAATTATCATTTATCATCGATATAATATCAAACTATGACATGTCTTGCAATACATTTTGATTAAAAAGGAAGAAAATATACACTGGCCTTCAATTCAAAACTTACTCACTTTTGAAATTGCAATAACTTTTAAAGTACCTACACAAAATATTTAAAGTTCACTGATGAGTCTCGATTCTCACTATTCACTTCCGATGGAAGGAGAAGAGAGTACAGGTGACCTGGTGAGCGATACATTCAAGCCTGCTTCAAAGAGTCCAATACGGTGGAGGCTCTGTACATGTATGGGCTGAGATCTCTTTAGGAGGTCACACAGAGCTAGTGGCCATAGAAAATGACACCATGACTGGGGAAAGCCATGCTCAAGAGATCCTTAATGATGGGTGATGGATCGATACTAATGCAGGATAACGCCCGCTCAGGTCGTACAAGAGTACATTCAGGAGGTTGGTATCAACTTGATGGCTTGGCCGTCAAGAAGTCCTGATCTCAACCTGATCGAACGTGCCTGGGATGAGCTCGGGAGGCTGGTCAGAAGGCACAGACCACCTCATATCACCCTCAGGGCCCTAAAACAGGCCCTGATGGAAGAATGGGAGAATATTCCCCAACATCGCCTCCGAAACCTCGTCTTCAGTATGCCGAAGCTGTAATCAGAGCCCGAGGAGGAAATATCAGTTATTAAAATATAAATAACACGTAAAACATACTTATAAATGTTGTTTGAGTTTTTTGCCAGTAAGTTAAAAATTGGCTGGACTCCTTTAAGAAAGATTGGTCCTTGGAAGCTCTGGATAGAGAGAGGTGGAAAGAGGTTGGGGAGGCCTTTGCCCAGCAGTGGGACAATAATGGCTAAGAAAAAAAAAAAAAAAAGTAAAAAATTGCCATTATTTTTTTAGTTAAAAACATTACTAATGTATAATAAACCAATAATTTCAAAGAAAGTCGTTGAAATTTGCTTTAAAACGTTTTCTATTTCAAAACTCTGACTTCTATAGTTTAGAAGAAATTGCAATTTTAAAAGTGTGGTACTAAGTTTTGATGGCCAGTGTAGTTGAAATTATAATATCCCTCATTACAATCCAGGGCAGACTTAAATAACCTACAATGAACCCGTACTTTCTTCTCATGCAATTCATTTGCTCATCCAAAAATAGTGTCTCCATTTCCGACTCTCAGAAATATTAATATTCGGTGACAACACTCAAATTCAACTGCAACTAAATTTTAACAGCCACACTAACCATTAGACGGGCAGTTTCGTCCCCAGTGTCCGTAAATAGGCGTTTATCGTGCCGGACGGACAAGGAACTAACGGCTGCTCATAATACTGTATAGCGGGGTCACCAGCTATGATAATTGAATTAGTCCAGGACACGCGAGCGACTGGGCAACAAAGCGTTCTTCCGATCCTTTCGACCGTCCAATCGGATTATTCGCGCGGATTTGAACTCGTGTCCCATATATCGACTTGAGTGCTTGTAAAGGAAAGGCATGTTTAATCATGCTGCTCTTTTGTTTTTTTTATTGAAAAACGTCGGTTCATTGGCTCTAGGTACTGTCGATACTTACAAAGATATAGTACCTAAAGTTAGATATTTCTATATGTAGGTTTAACGCATTATATCGCCTTTTTGTGCTAGTATGTTTTTTACAGTTATTTTTTTTTTATAGCTAGAATTTGTACACATTTAGGTATACAGTTTTGTAAGAAAAACTCTTGGATTCACTCGGTAGTGACAGAAGAATTGAAAACAACATTCAATTACCTAAAAAAATAAAAAGATTTTACTAGCTTCGCCCCGCAGTTTTACCCGCATAAGTCTCGATCCCGTGGGAATATCGGGATAAAAAGTATCCTATACCCTAAATCAGGTCATGGTTTACCTATGTACCAAATTTCATTCAAATCCGTTCAGCCAATTTAACGTGAAAGCGTAACAAAAAAAATTACAAAAAAAAATATATTTTCTCTTTTATAATTAATATTATAAAGAGAAAATATTAAATTTGAGATTAATTAAATAAAGGACGACTGAACATTATAAAAGACACAAAATTAAATACCACAATAATAAGTTCTTAATTAATCCGTTGCAATACACCACTTTAATTTAAATCAGAATGGGAATGAAACAATAACGGGGAATAAAGCGTTCATTTTCGTGCATAATTGAATCTTGATAAGTACCATTTTCAATAATTAAGCCATTTTAAGAATTATTACCAATATTGCTATCATTTTGCAGTAATTTTCGTTGTGTCGTGACATTTTTAAGGATCAAACCGAAATTAAAAATTATACATTGGGTGGTAAACACTGTACCTACCTCCATAAAAATATGCTGCTCAGTATTTGTCTAAAGGAATTATACATAATAAAAATAATGCCATACCAGAAACCGATTGGATATATGATTTCCAATCGGTTTCTGGTATGGCATTATTTTTATTATTTATAATTCCTACAATAATTAACGTATATAAGGGCGATATTTTGGTCTCGATTTAAAACTAAATCAATCTGCCTAGCTTTTTCCCAACTATGTTTGGGTCGGCTTCCATTCTAACCGGATGCAGATGAATAAGTCCCCCCCTCTAACCGCAGCAGGAGACACCCTGGGCGTCGGGAATCTCAGACCAATTCCCGGCCACCGTAGGCGCGGGCTTGCGGACGGTGAGCTATGGGTAGCTCGCCGTCCGATAAGGCCTGGTCCTTATCCCGGGTCGACGGCGCGTTGTGTTCCACGCGCGCTTCAAAGAGATGTCAGCAGAATTGACGGGGTCCGCTAGGGCCGATGCCTGCCGGGGTTGCGAAGTAGTCCGAAAGGGAGATCGTGGCCCCCGGCAACATAGCAACTAAAGGAACACCGGTTGGTTTTAGTCAGTAAGAGTCGCTCCGCCCAGAGTGGGAGAAGTTATTTGATAATTTCCCATCCCAAAAAAAAAAGTAAAAAAAATATGAATAGGTACCAGTATTTTACATGAAGCGACTGTCTCTCTGACCTCCACAACCCAGTTACTGGGTACCTAACACGATACCCCTTGGTAAGACTAGTTGTCAGATTTCCGGGATTCTGACTACCCGTATCGACTGTCAAAGACCAACGAATGACAGCCGGCACCGACGCCTTAACGTGGTTTTTGAGGCACAGAGGGTCTCGATTTGTAATGGATGATCACCCATCCACCAACCAATCGCGGCAACTGTAACTTAACCTTCGATCGATACGGGTGGCTGTTATCATTTAGCCACTAGTTCCTCAGGTAAGGTACCTAAGACTGATAACACCGGTATTATTCCACACCCAAAATTGTTTAAAGCCTTAACAAAAATCTAGGTTTTACTAAAGAAAAGGGCTGCTAGAAATACGCACAGAAAATAACAAAGCGTCAGCTCATTTAGCCATGAGCCCCTCCATGATTTAAAACAAAATAAGAAGTGAAAATTGTGAATACAAGCCTAATCAGCAGAGTTATTTAAAAATGGAACGAACTTTTTACTTCGACACATGGCAACCAAGGAGGTAAATTATCAAAGATTTAATTCAATTTTCGATTTGGCTTGAAAAGAGTAAAAAAAATTAACCTATTTATCGGTGCGTGTAAAAATCGTTATTGAAGTTAAAAAACAGTAATAACTTAGTCTCCTGCAAGTTTTAATATCAAGCCCTGTTTCAATTGGAATGCTAGTAGCTATAATTAATTAAAAGTAAGTACTAATTTTCCACGTTCGCAGAAAGAACAAGTTGAAAGAAACAAGTTTTATAATTGAATCTGCAAGAAAGCAACTTTGTACTTATGAAACGATACAATTAAGACTCGCTACGAGATCTTTTCAGACTTTAGATCTAATTCTGTTCTTTAGAATTACCTTTTGAGATCTAATTATTGTACAGAGAAAGAATGATCTAGGGCATTTTTTTAATGTCCCTCGGGAATCATCGCATTTCCGAATACAAACGAATGATAATTTCCATGTCCATCAATATTATATTTATCTTGTATAGTAATTTGAATTCAGAACTAAATACTTTATTGTTATTTGTTTTGATTTTCGTCTGAACTATATAGAGCTGTAAAACAGCAGCTTTCCTAACGTTTTTAAATAAATTACATTAAGTTAAAAGAGTATTAACAACTCTATATACTTCCAAGTCGATTGAGAGCGTCCGGTCTGCACCAAGTGCAAAGTTCATCTGATAAAAATCCGACGACTGACGAAACACGAGGTTTGCCGAGGGACATTAAGAACATATTTGTACTGTACTTACTTACGTCTTTGTTATTTTGTACGCGACAGACGTGGCACTGGTTTTCCTGATTATTATTGACTAAAAAAGTCCTAGTTTATAGAGTTCAAAATAGCAACTGACAGTTCAGTACTACCAATCTCTTGACTGCAAAATTCAGTGCCACGTCACGCGTCAAGTTATAATGACCGCACTGTAGGTAATATTTAAGAAAAAAAAAACGACTTTTATAGCTTGTCTAAAACTGCTTAGCACGGTGGGTAGGTACTGTAAGGTTTGATGCAAGAAGCAACCTCATGAGCTGGTGAGAAAGCAGCACTACATCCGAACGATCTGACAGAATATATTTAAAATAGGATTAGAATATGATTTGTTTTAGCAAGAGAGTCGAGCCGGAGGCTGTCAAGCAAGTAGAAATACATATAAAGATATACTACTGAATTGAATATACTGACGGTTTTAACTCAAGAAACCTTTCATTCAGCATCGTCTCGGTACCGCAGTCACGCGAAGTGTCTACAGTACCTACATAGCACTGGTATCTTTTTTTTTAATGTGTTTTTCCACTTGTCGTGGGTGTCCTCCGCCCTGGGGCTGGCGGAGGGTTCTGTCTGCCTGACTTTCGACTGAACCACACCGTATTCTGCAACTATCTTTACCTGGGTTGCTGGAGCACTTTCGCAGTTCTTTATGCACCCTCGGCCAGGTATAGGCCCGTCTGATTTTCATACGGACCCCGTCGCCCTCGCAGTTACTCTTGAGAGGCGAGCGTGGAACAGCATGCCGACTTAGTATGGGTACTTACCTAGGTAATTATTTTGTACCACCTGCTGGCTGCAACTTCCATCCCCGTGGAAGTTAACTTTACCAAGAAACAAAATTTCCGATGGCATTCTGCAATAGTGTCCCTTACGAGAGTTTGGCAAACGAAAGTAGACACTCGAATTATTTGCAAACTTTTTATAGGGCAATGCTATAGGTACTAATGTCAACCTCAATTTGCTAAAACAAGATGGAGTGTTGTTGGTGATTTGTTGTGATCTTGATACAGCATTTACTAAATCAAAAAATATTGACAAAACAGTGACTGTTTTGTCATTTTTGATTTAGTAAATGAAACAAACAAATACTTCTAGTAGTAAATATAAACCAAAATTATTAGGTATAGAATTATATTGTTGTTTTTTTTATTCGAATTGCTGCATAATACCTAAAGACGTATTTTTTATTCAGGTGAAGTAAACTGATTTTTCGAAATGTCTCTTTGATTTGTATTATAATAGGTAGCATGATTTAAAACAAATAATTATAAAGTATCAAATTAGGTTATTCCAGGTATATCATACTAATTTTAGGGTTGCTATGCTGATATTTTTTTTAAATTGCCGCTCTTTTTCAGTCTCTATTTTCGTTTGCCAGACTATCAGTGAAAGAAGTTTTGTTATCGAACCAATACGAACTTCCAAAGATTACCTCTTACATTAAACAATACATTTTAACTCTTTTTAAAAATAGTTTATATTTAAATTAGGCAAGTCCGTTCACTTAGAACGTGTCCCTGGCGACATTGCATTGCACTTGCTACTCAGACGCAAAGACGAAGCGTCTACATAAAGTACAGATACAGCAAAACGAGTAAAAAAGACAAGAAATAAAGTCAATATCTGAATTTCTTTTCACGTATCGTTCTGTAAAAACAAACATATCCGTCCGACAGCACACGTAAAAGAAACTGAATCATGTATGTCCTATATATTTCTCGTTTCGTCTCCTGACGTTCATGGGCCCGCGATATTACGTGATCTTTGCCTCCAGAATACCATAAACCCGATATTACGGTACGAAATCAAGTAAACTTGGCAACACCAAGTTCGAATCTCTTTGTACAGTCAAACAAAGAGTTAAGTATCTAGAGGTAAATGTTCATCTTTCCAGTACACTGCCAATTTTTGTGAACGTACTTAATATTTTTTAAACTGACATACTTAATCAAATTTCATCATCATTCTCTTGTTCTTATACACATTTATTTGGAGTCGGCGTAGCATGTCTTCTTCTTCCATAGGTATTTCTCTATCAGTCGTCATCTCAGTAGCCAGAGTCACCCTCTTTCTAGCCATTCATCGTTCACTTAGTCCATCCATTGTTACTTCGGTCTTCCTCTTCTCTTATACTCTCCTCTCTCTTGTACATTCGTACTAAAAACTCCCCTTTTCTTTAACACTTAAATTCATGATGTAAAAAACTTGACTATTTAGCAGTGGCGAGGTGTGGTACAATAACAGAGGTAAGCCGAAGATACAAAAAAAAAACAAAATCAACGAAAACAACCGAATCAAATGCGTGTGCCAGAAAAAGAAATAGCAATAATTCCTTCTCGCTCCCGCGCGTGCGTTTTCTACAACTGTAACTTTTTGCAGATCGGCTTACCCGGCTGCTAAGAAACCGCGTTGTGACGTGACCGAAGTGACGTCATGATGGACTTTATGCCGGACGCGCCTACGAGTTATTTTAGCGCAAAACGTCGCCCCTGCTATTTAGCACCCTCAAACATTGTAAAGTAGTTGCAAGTTAGGTGCGTACCTATATCTTTGTTTTACTGTACATGTACTCGATACCATACCCGCTAGAGAATCACTTAAGGCCAAGCGAACTTTACACAAGAGAGTTTCTGAAAATGATGAAGTGCTTTTAAAAGTTGGTTAAGTGGTAGAATCTTTTTGAGGTTAGATTTTATGGTGGGTTACTGCTGATGTATTAGTTGAGCTTGCACTTTGTTATTAGAACACTTAGAATTAAGTAAGTAGATGTACGTTTATACGATGCGATTTGACTTTGCACTATCGCTTGAGACCAAATTGAGATTTAGCATTTTATAGCCTTTGTTGATTTGAATACAATAGAATATTCTTTATTATGTGCACCATACAAATTACAGATATTAATCTGCCTAGCCTTTTTCCAACTATGTTGGGGTCGGCTTCCAGTCTAACCGGATGCAGCTAAATACCAATATTAACATGGAGCGACTGCCTATCTGACCTCCACAACCCAGTTACTGGGTAACACGATAACCTTTGTTAAGACTGGTTGTCAGACTTTCAGGCTTCTGCCTACCCGTAACGAGTGTCAAAGATCTACGAATGACACTATTCCCTTGAGACCAAATTGAGATTATAACGCGAACTTATTTCGAAACGCTCCCGCCATAATCCGCTCGTCCAATAAGGATGCAGCTTTCTTCTAGAAGGTTATAAAACAGACGACGTGCGCATTTATGACAAGAGTCGTCTGACATCCGTCAGCTATGCAGTGCACCAGGATACATTTTTACGAAACCTGTTCTTCGCCCCAAACCCTTTTGCTATAGTAGATTATTATACTAGGGGCCAAAATAACCCATTCAGTCGAGGTAGTTTTACTCCCGAGCTTTAGCGAGGGAGGAAATAGAAACCGAGCTATAATTGGTTTTAGCGCCGTGTATTACACTCTTTTTTTCACTACGATTGCGAGAAAATAAAATAATCCAATACAATAAATAGTTTATTTTATTTTTAAATATACAATTTGTTCAATCTAAATTTTTAAGGAAACTTTTTATCCCGGTACGTTTCCATGGGATAATTTCCGACTTACACGCGAACGAAGCCGCGAGAAAAAGCTAGTTTCACATAAGAATAAAGACTTTTTCACTCCTCTTGCTCAAAAAGGCCGTCATTGTAGAGTACCAGAGCGGGGAAAAAGTTGCATTTCTTGCTCTAGGGGAAAAAGTTTTTTTTTTTTAATTTTTGTGTTTTCCAACGAGCCTTGAAAAATGAAAAAGTCTTTATTCTTTTGTAGAATAATCATGAGTATGGACTCGACTTATTACTTGTTCACAAAAAAAAGAAGAACATTTTATTTTTGAAAATGGAACTAAATGCGGCTATCTTTTCGGTAGAATGAGCATTGCGTTGCGGCTACAGAAGAAATAAAAAAGGCTTTGGCGCGAAATCTTTAAAAAAATTCTCTAATTTAATGCTTAAAACAATTCTATTTAATTTTTCGATTTCTGATATTCGACATATTAATTAATCGAGTCGATCAAAATTGAAAAAAAAATCGTTTGGCATAATCGTTTTCGCACATCATCACAATAAAAAAAAAATGGTCAGCGATTTTTAACACAAATTGAGTAGTGGTAATGAATAATAAGTGTTATTTGACCTGTGTTCGTATATTACGTTAAGATCTGGGCATTTTCTAGTTGTGTATAATATTTTTAATAATATTTGTCACATTTTAAATCGTATCTACATGTGTATGTGTGATATTTGTGAAAAGTTAAAATGTAAACTCGAACGATTGGCGCGAAACTTCGACTTTGGATATCAAAAACTTAATTACCACTACTTATTTAACTTGAACAATGGATGAACTCGTCAAATAATTAAATGATGTAGTATTCACTGCCCCTGTGGTGGAGTTTGGATGTTCGAAATCCCCAATTTTTATGTTTTTAGTCTCGACCTCGACTGTCATCAAAATGGCGATAATCGCATTTACAAATTTGAATTTTATAAAGGTAAATTAATATTGTATTGGATTATTTTATTTTCTCGCAATCGTAGTGAAAAGTAGAGTGTAACACACGGCGCTAAAACCCATTATAACTCGGTTTCTATTTACTCCCTCGCTAAAGCTCGGGAGTAAAACTACCTCGTTACAATGGGTTATTTTAGCCCCTCGTATAACAATCTACTATTTCGTTTTTGTAAGCTCGTTGGTTACAGACAAAAAATAAAAATATAATACTTTTTCCCCTAGAGCGAGATATGCTATTTTTTCCCCGCTCTGGTACGCTATAATGACGGACTTTTTGAGCAAGAGGACTGAAAAATACATTATATCGTGATATTCGTATGTTAAAAGATGAAATAATTTACAGTATCTGTTGATTTTATTGTCCTCATTAACGATAGCAAGTTTTTCTTTGGATGTAATACATTTTTATTGTTTCAAAATATTCGCGTAGTTCATAAAAAACAACATCACACCTCTGTTTCCCGAAGAAGAAAGAAAGAAAGAAAAAACATTTATTTTGGGCAGGGTTGGGCAGAGGTGTACCTATAGTAGATACACCCACATTTCGCCAGTTATGTTTAAGTTCCATGTAATAGGAGGCGAGCCTATTGCCATCATCAACCGGACACGAATACAGACTCCGGGCTGCTACTCAGAAATTCCTGATAGAAAAACCAAATAATACAATCAAACCCAGGACCTCATGCTCACTAGTAGCGCTTGCGACTACTAGACCAACAAGGCAGTCGTATGTTTCACTTTACGTAATAATGATTTATCCTGGTATCCTATACTTTTAAATGAGCAATATTTGTTATCACATTCTCGAAAACGGTTTCGATGAAAGTTGCAATATGTTTTACGGGGGCAAAAAATCGATCTAGCTAAGTCTCATATCTGGGAAAATATATTTTCTCCGTATTTTTACTCGAGCAGAGTTCAGTCGTCAAAGTTTGGAACAAAATGGCTACCTTAGAATCATATGACATGGCAGCATGGAATTAGTAGGTACATGGATTAGTATGAACTATATTATATTATTATAATAAGCGTTCTCTATTTTCACCAGAGCAGAGCTCGGTCGCCCAGGTAGATAATAAAGCAACAAAATGCAGTGTTATTATCTAGACCATAAAATTCACTGCAGATTCCAAGCTTTTCACGGAGCTTTCGTGCTCATAAACATTTTCTGGTTGAATCCTAAAAGCTGCAGAGGCCTGCAACATTTTATATTCCTATATATTTCCACTGCAAACGTTTATTAAATAATTGTAGGTACTTCATCGAGTTTGTTTGTTTGTTTATTTGTTTGTTACGCTTTCACGCTAAAACGGCTGGACGGATTTGGATGAAATTTAGCACATGGGTAGACCATGACCTAGAAAATAACATGGGCTACTTTTTATCCTGGATCGCAGACTAAGTCGCGGGCAACAGCTACTAATATATAAAAGCAATTTCTACGCTTTCTCAACAATTAAACTGTCGCTTCTCATTTATTTGCCGTCTGTTAGCAACAGTATACTGCAATTAAGAAACAAAAATAAATAAAACTAGCAGGAAAGAAAATAAAAGTTTCAAAGTTTTGCTGCTTGAAATCGAGGACATTTTTGAACTGGCCAAAGTATATTTATCTTGAATGCAAGCACAGCTGACGTCTTTACAAAGAAAATGGCGGGCTCATGCTTTAAAGCGAGTGTTATACAATGCTGCATAGTAATATGCTAATATTATGCGGTTTATAGTTTCTTACGTAATGACATTATCTTGGGCGTCCACGTCCACGTCACGGCATCACGATAGTATCGCAAAAGTAAGTAAGATATATGGAAATATATGCCTGCCTAGCCTTTCTGCCTAGCCTTTTCCCAACTATTTTCGGGTCGGCTTCCAGTCTAACCGGATGCAGCTGAATACCAGTATTTTACACGGAGCCTATCTGACCTCCACAACCCAATAACTGGGTAATACGATACACCTTGGTAAGACTGTTATCAGACTTTCGGGTTTCTGACGACTCGTAACGACTGCCAAAGATTCACGAACGACAGCCGGGACCAACGGCTTAACGTGCTTTCCGAGGCACGGAGGAGTCTCGGTATGTTAAGATGGTCACCCATCCAAAGACCAACCCCGGCAATCCTAGCTTAACCTTTTTTTTTAATATTTCTTCTCCCACTCTGGGTGGAGCGGGAGGGCGTGTCAGACCCTTACTGACTAAAACCCACCCGTGTTCCTTCAGTTGCCATGTTGCGGGGGGGGCCACGATATCCCTATCGGCCCGTATTCGCAGCCCCGGCAGGCATTGGCCCTAGCGGACCCCGTCAATTCTGCTGACATCTCTTTGAGGAGCGCGTGGAACACAACGCGCCGTCGACCCGGGCTTGGTCCTTATCGGACGGCGAGCTACCCATTGCTCACCGTCCGCAAGCCCGCGCCTACGGTGGCCGGAAAACTGCCTGTGATTCCCGACGCCCAGGGCGTCTCCTCCTGCGGTGGTTAGGGGTGCGAGGGCGCGAAATTTGCCTCTCCCTCACGCGCTCCGCCTCCTCCTTCGCGAGCATTACTGCTTCGCAGAAGGAGGTGACGGCCTCCCATTTCCTCTAGCTCCGTAGCATGGCCCGAATCAGGGCCGGACGCGAAAGATCACCGCCGCCGATCGCCTCCACGAGGACACGGCGATGCCCTGCCCAAGCCGGGCAGACCTCCACCGTATGCTCCACCGTGTCCTCCGGGCGATCCACACAGTGACGACACCCGGGCGTTTCCTCCCGCTTTATCCTGAATAGGTACCTCCCGAAACAGCCGTGTCCGGTGAGGACCTGCATCAGGCGGAAGGTGAGGACGCCGTGGCGCCTTTCTAGCCACTCCTCAAAGAGGGGTCTTATCGCCGCAATTGTGGCATGCCCAGTGCTGGATTGCGACAATTGCACTCTCCATTCCGCCATGAAATAGTTTGTTGTGTCTATTGTGCAAGTTTGTTGTGTCGATTTTTGTATTGGGCTTCTGAAAATCGCTGGAAAAAGTATCGTGTCTGCTATGGCCAATTGAAACTCCAAGCAATTTGAAAATCCAATAATCATTTTATTTCTTCAATATCTATTATGCATATTATAAAATAAAAACGCTTTTTGTGTCTGTCTGTGTGACCGCAATATTCTTTTGAATTACCCAATGGATTTTGATGAAGTTTTTACCATAATTCCGGAAGGCTTATATGTATAATAAATTAACATTAAACTTATTTATAACTAGCGTTCGCCCGCACCTTCGCCCGCGTGGAGGTCGGAAATTATCCCACAGTCATGTACTACCGGGCTAAAAAGTATTATATATATTAATCCAGGTTATAAACTATCTGTGTGCCAAATTTCATCCCAATCCGTTGAACCGTTTTTGCGTGATTGAGTAAAAAACATCCAAACACACAAACATACAAACTTTCACATTTATAATATTATAAACTAGCTTCTGCCCTCGACTTCGTCCGCGAGCCTATAACCTTCTTCAAGAATTGGGCTATCCAAAGCAAAAATATTTTTTCAAATCCGACTGGCAGTTTCAGAGATTACCCCCTACCTACATACATACAAACAAAAAATTTACCTCTTTATAATATTAGTATAGACTAGTATAGATAGTTTATATATAGATTATACAGTAGGATTTAGAAATCTCGATGTTTTGTCAAGTCGAAGTGTGAGCGAAGCAGGGGTTGCCAAGGGGTGTGCCATTTCACCATAAAAAGAAAATGGGTTAATCTTTCATTTTCAGCATTATTACGGCTTATTGCAGTTTGCTTTGCTTAAAAGAAATAGCTATGCTCTCATTAGCTAGCACGCGATTTTCTTCTTTAATTTTATTCAAAGCTACATAAATAAATTTTCTTTTCCATGACAAGCCAGTGCAGTTTGTCTTTAGCAACCTGTAATTTATTTAATGTTCTCGCAACCATTGGAATCGGCATAATGCTTGTCTAGTAAATAATGCATTGTAGAAAATTTTGTTTCTAAGAAAAGATACTCTAGGAAAAATAATGTTTTTTAGAGGTTGGGCAGCAGGACTGCTGAGGACCATCCTCTGTCAAATAAACCAACACCGAAGGGACTAGAAAATCACGTTCAAGATTGACATATATAAACTTTTCAGTAGCTATGTCTAGGGGGCCTACCACTACCTCTTATAATGGGGGAAAGAGATGAAGCTCTACGTCCTATAGAGCTTCATCTCTTTCCCCCACTGAAGTAAGATTAAAACAATACTGCTATAAAAGCTGGTGGTAGACAGTTTTGACTTTTCCATCATCGCTATCGCTAGAATATCATATTTTTCTAGCCCTCTATAAACCAATCCGTTAACCAAGCTTGTTGATTATACCATTCATTGGGTACTCACGTCCCGTATAGACTGACACTGTTTGGCCACCGGCACTATCATCTAGATGTCAACGAGAAACGAGATTATTCGAACTGAACGTGACGTCTCGGCGGTATGCGGTGGACACGCGGCCATAATAAATGTACATAATTATAGTATTTTTATTTAAGTAGGTACTTTTATCATGGTTCACCGTCCGTCTTCACAGTGACTAAGTGTCCTGTCGATTTTCCACCCTCCAATCTATTCAAACCGAACGTGACGTCCCGGCGGTGTGCGGTGGACATGCGGCCATAATAAATGTACATAATTATAGTATTTTTATTTATGTACTTTTATCATGGTCCACCGTCCGTCTTCACAGTGACTAAGTGTCCTGTCGATTTTCCACCCTCCAATCCATTCGAACCTAACGTGACGTCTCGGCGGTGTGCTGTGGACACGCGGCCGTAGTAAATGTACATAATTATAGTATTTTTATTTAAATACTTTTATCATGGTCCACCGTCCGTCTTCAGTGACTAGTGTCCTGTCGATTTTCCACCCTCCAATCCAACGCACTTGTGCGATCCGGATCGCAGAAATTAGTATATATCGCTACTTCGGTGCCGTCATCTCGTACTGCCGGTGGACATATGGCCTGACATTCAAAGTCTGATAATTTAATGGATTAAATTCCGAAAATGTATCAACTAAAAGGAGGAGCTTTATTATATTGTAGAGTCAATCTTTTAAGATTCTTATGTAAGTGGTATTAATAAAGCAAGTTGGGACCTATACTAACCAGTAAACCAGTGCTGTAGAAATTAGGTTCGTCCGAATTCACAGCTTTTCGCTGAGCAATGACCTGTTCTTGCGCAGATGCGACGCACAGATTAATATTTGTTGTTATTTGTTACAAAAGTAGATACTTAACTCTGCAATCGGCATTTTGTTTTTGTGTTGTTATGTTTTTGTTGTCATTTGCCAATATTGCAATAATAATTATGCAATATTGTCTTTGGTTCGTGGCCTTGACATCAACCAATGAACCAGTGTTATAGTTACTAGGAACAATATTGTCAAACTTTTTTACTACTTGAATACGAGGCTTTTGGCTACTTTTGTTTTGTGTGTATTTTGTAGTTTTTAAAAAAAATGTGCGTTTTGTTTGTGCAGAATAAACAAGTTTTCTTTCTTTTCTTTCTTTAAAAGTAGTTCTTTAGTTGGATCAAAGTCTTTGATTGAATAACTTTTCTTTGAATCCTACATCAGTCACTTTTCCTTCCGTACATTCATGTAATGATTGAGGTCTACCTTTATATATGGTTACATAACACATGAATATGCTGAATGCGTCGAGTTCTCTCTTACGTAATGTCCAAGGACACGTGAAATGTATTGAAGCTGAGTTGAATTACTTTGGGAAAAAACATGTAGAATTCTGAGGTTTTTCTTTTGTGTACCGGTGCGAATTCATAAATAGATTTAGATGGGAATCTTGAATTATTTTGTCATGACTGGTCTGCCTATGTGACTGAAACAATGTTGCTAAGGGATCCATAATATATATATATATATATGTTACCGCTAATGTGCGTAAATCAGTTAGAGTACAGATTAACTTGTTAATCTGCAGATTATCTGGTCGAGTCCGATAAAGTGGAAATAATTGTTTTAGTTCTTAGATTAACTAGATAATCTGTAGAATTCTTAGGTAATCTACAGACTAATGACCAAGCATACGGTTAACTCTGAAAATCAATAAGTATGTTGTGCTACAAAAGTTAGTGACAGAAACGAATCGCTGCAAAACCGACTCCACATAGTCTTGTCTTCCCTACCCCTAGAGTGTAATTTAAGCCCGCGTAGGCGTGAAGGGGTGAGGCGGCCCGCGGGCTGAGGAGCAGGTGGTTTTACAACGCTCGCCGCTCGCGGAGCTACGGTGGTGAGCGTTAAAACCATCTGCGACGATAAGCTCGCGTGCAACCGCTGGAGTCTCGTAGCGCCGGAGCCGTGACAGAAACCATGCTGTGTATTGCGTGCTTGCTTGCATGCTGCATGCATGGTGTATGCTTGTTTGCATGTTTGAAAAATATTACGTCAGCAAAAAACGAAGAAGTGTTTCGCTCATTGTCTTCCTCGATTTAACGGTGTAGCTTTCGTTAATATACAAACTATGTAGAATGCAGATATCTACTACTTTAAGTAAAATTTTAAACTTTAACGGTTCGTTCCCGATAATTTACATATTACGTAGTTAATGCGTATATTAACGTATTCCGTACTCTAACGGTAACATATATATACTACGTATACTGGACATTCATCGACATCTTAATAGTAGCCAAAATATGTAGGGCCTAATTACTCTAAATGATAATAAAAACCGCATCAATCTTCGTTTCGTATTTTTAGAAGAACGCAGTCACACGATTTTGCATTAAAGGTACTATCTATTTATAGATGATAGATTTATTATTTTTAAATAGGTAATACACAGATATTGGATCTTTATTTTATATTTATTTCAGTTTCTCAAACACACTGTACACACACATGTACCTATGTCACAACATTTATTTGATTCAGTATGAGCTTTTTTTTATTTTATCCTATCTTATATTACCTTTAATTTATTTATTAAAACGGACTGACACTTCGTTTATTATTATTCTAGCGTATGACACTCGTGGGTTGCAGCTGAAAATCAGCGTCAGGTGGTACACTTTGTGTTGCCATCTGACATTATGCTGAGCTGAGGCCCTTTTGGCATTATAATCATTGTTTTCTGTTTTTATAGTTTTAAGGTGTATTTTTCTGTTTTAATGCCAATAAACGCAATTTTCTTTCTTTCTTTCTTTCTTACGTGCAATGTGTTGATACTTGATGAAAACTTATGTGAGTTATGGATTGACTAGAGAGAGACTAAGTAAGAGAAAGATTTAAATACCTAAATGAAAACTGAGCTATGCAAAGCGTGTAATCTAAAAAATAGACAGAAAGCAGACAAAAAACAAATTGACACATAATAAAACGTCGCGTTCTTTAACATGATTGAAGGTTGCGTTAATATTTCTTCATCTATCTTTGTTAAGGCGACGATATCCGACTTTTAATGATTTTATACTGAAGATCACGTCTAAACGAGTAGTGTCAATGATTTTGAAAAAATATATGTTAAATTAGAGCATTTTTATTATAACTTGATATTATGAATACTTACATAGTGAAATTAATTTGTAAAGCATGTCTAACGCGGATAAAAAACTGAGAATCACGCAAAATCAATCAAGCGTATTTTTCTGAAACCTCCACCATTTTAAAGATAATTGAATGATTGATCTTTTTGTAAACGTGTTTTATTAAAATACCTTCTTTTTGTATAATAAATTAATAATGCGTCTAATCTGGGACAGCGCTCCTTGATGGGCGAGCCCTATTACATGCTGGACATACGACGCGTTGCGTGAGCTCAGTACAAAACACGCAAGCTAACCATTCAAGGTCACTGGCATATATCTGCGTCTTAAAATAATTTTGTTATTATTACAACTGTAGGTATGGGCATAATATCCATTGAAATCGGACTTCTTTGATAGATGTTTTCCATCAAAATAACCTTACATGACTCAAAGGACCAGAATTCCATTTACTTTGTTCTTTATATCGAAACACGTTTTAAAAACAAAGTCAGAAATTCTCTTTTACTTAACATTCAGTGGAAAACCACAAAATAAATTCAACACAAATCAGAGTGGAAAAAACAATAAATTCTGCACTAAGCAAGCGTGGTTTGTATTGTTGAACATTAATTTATTCCGTCTGGTTGTCTCCTCGGAACATTAGGCTTGCCACACCGCACACCGCACCCCTACTGCATACCTCATGTTTGCTCGTAGGAGAACTTATTTGCTCAAATACCTTTTTGTTGCATTTAAATACAAAAATGTTAATTTGTATGTTATTTTAAAAGCCAAAACGTACGTTATGTTGGTTGAATTGTTTATTTAATTTCTGATAAGTTTTGTTTGGGAAGCAATTTATTTTAGATATAATTATTTTATTTATTTGTAACCGACGAAAAATTTCAACGCAGGGGGGGTTCAAAATCATGAACTGAATCCATGGTAACAGTTTTCGCGTCGATGGTACCGATTGGTACCAAAATGTGAACAATACCATTAGTTCACATGGAGCGACTGCCAATCTGACCTAACCTGCACAGTAAAATTCAAAAAAATTGCAGGTAAATCAACGCACGTTCTAAGTAACTCAGTTTCGTTTTTCAGCGCCGTTTCTAGGCCAGTTTTTTCCACCTCGAAAATGTACCAAGGGCGTTTACTTTAAAACTAGGTAGCCTAGTAAAATTCTAAGTAAATTATAAACGTAGGCTTTCGTGATGTGGCTTCATTTGTTTTAGTTTACTTGTGGTAACAACGTAGTTACTAATGTACGTTGATTACAAACTCGCATGACAATATTTTTAGGTTATGTCTAAACTACAATGGAACTGCGCCTTGCTTACTTTTGGAGCCATTCATTTATTTCTGTGACTTTAAGAATCTACATACATAAAAAAAAACATGTGGCACTCGGGGAATGCCGCGGTAAAGCTATTGCATAGCATTTGTAACCTCTATACTTCCTATTTGTCAACGCTACACTTGGGATGATGACGTGATGACATAAAACAAAAATTACGTTCACATGACAACATCACGTTGTCATGGGAACCATCATTACATGGTAGGCGGTGTGGGGGGTGTTAGGTTTTATTTTCGTTACGTTACGGAATTTCTTGATTCGGTCGCCGCGCTCAAAGTCCGCGATAAAAGCTATGCAATAGCTTAAAAATTGTGTTCAGGCAAAATACCCATATACAAAAAATTATAAATAAGTAGTAAAAAAACAGTAAAAAAAATATTCAAAAATGATCATTAAAAAATGATCATTAAAATTATTATTTAAAATCATCATTCAAAATTATCATCCAAAATTAATATTATCACAGTCTTCAAAAAACATTTCGTCATTTTTCATAAACACTCTCGCCTTCTTCCCATGGGGGTAAGCAGTACCTACAGAACGCCACCTGCGATCCTTACATACTCCTTTTGCTTCGTTTACGTCCATACTCTGGTCATACAGGCACGTTGGTTGTGAGTACCATACACCTACCCCACTAGAGAACTTCACCAATAAGGTCATGCAAGAAGTATCATGTGCCAGTGGTATCCTAATTTATTATAATAAAATCAAATCAAATCAAAAACTTTATTTCGAGCCAAGAATCATTCTACTTTTCGTGTGGTTAGTGACTAACCTGGTGTCAGAGTTTTTTAAAGCCACCCATGGGCCTCTGACTTGGCTACACATGCCGTCGAGAAATATCTCTCAGGCATGCTGGTTTCCTCAAGAAGAAAGAAGAATAATTATAGGGTTAGTAATATTTTGGTATTTTGACACTAGGCAAAAGGACCAAAACATTGCACGTATATAAACTAGAAGCGAGAGAGGAATTTAAATAAAATTCCTAAATAAAAGAACAGGAAGACAAAGGGGACGCTGGCTACCTTACCTACTTTGACACATAATATAAGTGGACAAGCACTTTGCATATAAAGCGAAAATTAAATGTTATTATCGTGAAATTTTCCTCTATACGTATCTATCCTCTAAACTACGTGGAACAGGAAAAATACTTCCATTTTATTTTTAAACGGTTTAGGTTGTTGAAAGTTAATTTTAGGTATTTTTTGGTGTGGTGAATTTTATCTTCATATTTTTTTATGGTGCTAGTGGCAAGTTCGGTTTTTAGCAATACCATTATTTTTTAATTTTATGGATTGGGCATAATTTTTTTTTATAGTGTGGTTACCGGTTTCTTTAGATACTTGCAGGATCAAAGTGTTTGTCGATGAATTGCAAATGACAGACTTTTTTAAAATATTTTTATGACTGATGTTCCTTTCAAACAAAATCACAACAAGGCTCGCGTATTTTCCCGGGCGAGCCTTTTTCCAAGAAACTCTACAGACCCTAATCGAAGGATTTCACTTCTTTCACGGACCACTTCCTCACGAATGGAGCAGTGAACACTGAAGTGTCTACCGATACCTACGCTCCTACCATTTTTCAGAACAAAGATAAGTAATTCATGAATACTTCATCACAATCAGGGTTTCTTGTTCACAAATAGGTGTCACAACATAATTTGTGCCTGTGGTGACATCTACATCGCCACATACGAACTACGCATCAAAGACCTGACGTCACACAAAATCCTAACGTCACACAAATCCTGCATCGCGCAATTAGAGTTTACCGCGTAATGTGATTTAAAATTTCTACAAAATCGATAGATTTTGCCTTTAAAAAACTCACCTATAGTGAAATGAAATGAAAGGAAATTGTGAAATGAAATGATTTTCTTGATTCTGTAAATAGGATACTAATCGGAATCACTTTTACACGTCATATAAAAAAATAAGCTAGATGAGTTCGGCGTTTCCTATCTGACTACTCTGAGAAGAAAGGCCGAAACAAACTCAGAGGTCACAGTCTCTTTTAAAGTCCAGAACTATCGACGTCATCACGTCAATGCCGACTGTCGCTGAAAAGAAGCGCTAGGACTCTGTCTTGCATAGGGTCGCAGCATTATGCTGAGCGATGGCCGTTTTGCGTGGATGTGACGCATATTTTCCCCCAACTTCTTCTTTTTTGTTTTGTGTTCTTTCTTTGCATCATGTTTACCACAAAAAAACCTATTTTATTTCTTTCTTTTTCTTTTACATAATCTTGGTCAAATCATGTGAAGTGTAATAAATAAACACCAATTGATTGCTACAAAAACTGCTAATTGATCACAAATATTATCTCAATATTCCTTGTGGTTATATAGAAGAGCTATTTGTTTGTATAGCCCGCAAACGTAACGTATGTCGAACATGCAACGGGCAATTTATTGCCGTTTGAACTCGCTGATACGGTTGAATAATCTGACTGCTGGCCTGATAGCTATTTTTCATTTTTGTGGAAAAAGTATGGAAGCTTTTTTCGTAGAATTTAACTAAACCAATTATTTTACCAATATTATTTTATTTACCATTTTACACTATCTGTACTATATTTTCTATAGATATGTTAAAGGTGTTTTCAAGCTATTTGATAAAAACTAGCGATCTGCCTGGTTCGCGTTTTTAAGACTTCACATGCCGTCGAGAAATATCTCTCAAGCATGCCGGTTTCCTTACGATGTTTTCCTTCACTGTTTTTGAAGCAAGCGATAATTAGGTATACATTTCGCATATGAATCCAAAAAGTCAAAGAGGCATGACAGTCACACCACAAGGCTAGGTTGATTAATATTACGCGTAACATAACATCACGCCTGTAATCCCCAAAGGGTTAGGCAGAGGTATACCCATAGGACATCCACATTTCGCCAGTTATGTTTAAGTCCCATGTAATAGGGGTCGAGCCTATTGCCATCAACTGGGCACAAATCCAGGCTCCGGGCTGCTACTGAGAAATTCCAGATAGAAAAACCCAATAAAACTTTGCCCGACCCGGAAATCGAACTCAGCAGTAGCGCTTGCGACCTAGACCAACGAGGCATTCATTTGTGGTGTCAGTTGATTAATATTTAACTTAGATAAAGTACAGAAATCTTCATGTTTCGTTGTAAAAACCAAGAAAAGCAGGGGAGGGTCGCTAGTTAACCCCTTGACTGTGAGCCTAGGTTTACATATATAACACACATCTTGTCAACCTAATTGCCATTTGCTTTGATTTGTGGGTAGGCCTTCGGAAAAACGAAGAATTCATTGACGAATTCTTCGTTTTTCAATATACAGTCATTAACATGGCACATATTATACCTTTCTGGCTTCGTTATGAGTTAAGCTAACTAAATAAATATTTTTTACAGACGTTTGTACTCACCTGATTTTGCAGTGATGTGATATCTTTTCATTTTGTTAATTTTCACTCACATAACCTTGAAACTTTATCACAATATATCGAATTCACACACTCATTCACCACATAAACACTTGATTACGACAATACAATGTGTAGGCCACGCCATAAACACGATAACAGAAACCCATAGCACTTGAAACCTTATCTAAACCATAAAAACTTTTTTATCACATCTATTCAAAAAGAGCTAATTCGTTCTTCGTAAACAGGGACTAAAATAGCTTTTTAATCCCTAGGGATTAAAAGTGATTTGAATTTGGAATGTGGATATTGTTAGTAAAAGTTCCAATTACCAAAGAGATCAAACACGAACATTGTATGAACAAGTAACAGGCTGGCAAAAGAGAGAAAGTGTGAATTTGGTCAAAATGAAAATCCAAGATGGCGGCTTAGAAAATTTTCAAATTTTTTGTCTTTGGTGTCGTTTTCATAGTTTTCGAGGGTGCTAAAGCCGATGGTGAGGTCAAAATGAAAATCCAAGATGGCGGATGCAAAAATTTTAAAATTTTTCGTCATGGGTATCGTTTTCATGGTTTTTAAGGGTGCTAAAGCCGATGCTGAGGTCAAAATGAAAATCCAAGATGGCAGCTAAGAAAATTTTCAAGTTTTTCGTCATGGGTGTCGTTTTCATAGTTTTCGAGGGTGCTAAAACCGATAGTGAGGTCAAAATGTAAATCCAAGATGGCAGCTGCGAATAATTTAAACATTTTCATCATGGGTATCGTTTTCATAGTTTTCGAAGGTGCTAAGTCTATAGTGAGGTCACAATGTAAATCCACGATGGTGGCAGTGATTTTTTTTTAATTTTACTTGCGAAGGAACTTTGTTCCTGACGGGGGTCGGATCATCCACGTTTTTTTTTTCTCATAGAGGGTGATAAAAAGTAGAGTGTTCACCTCGGGAGCAACACTATTTTAAGCTCGAGTGGCGTACTTTGAATCCCTCGCTGCGCTCAGGATTCTACTTTAGAATCCCTCGCTACGCTCGGGATTCTACTCTAGAATCCTTCGCTCCGCTCTGGATTCAAAGGAACACTCTCGCCTTAAAAATAGTTCTTTGCTCCCTTGGTAAACAATCTACTATTTGTTTACACAACGATAAAAATTTGACGTGTCACGGTACGCGGGAACTACGCCGAATTTTACTTTTGGAAATACGAATACGATAAAAATACGCAATAGTATCAGTAGCTATAGGCCAAATTACGTTCGTAGATAAATAAACTAGGTACTTATGTGTATTTCAAACAGTTTACAAGAATATTTATCATAAAAACTTTACTAAACACGGCGGCGGCGGCGACAGCTTCAAAATTTGTGCATTACAAAACTTTCGTTATCTTTTCATGGAAATATTTATCACTTTTCGATAAACTAACACTCAATATGAAATCTATACTTATTTCTCAGTAATTCTGTGTAACATTCTAATAAGATCACTCGCCGTTTTCTTCATAAAAACATTGCGAACTAATGTAAACAACACACACACTTCACCGAGTTTTGACAGTATGGCGGCGTCGCGTCACTGAAACCACAGATACATATTGTTTGTTTTTTTTTTTTCGTTCATTTTGGTGGTGTTCCCAGTAAATTGTTACTAAAACCGGTCAAGTATTAATCGATTAGTCGAATGATACAACCAGATCGTGTTGCAAGTGCAAATAAATGTCAAATATTATCGTCCAATGGCAAGCAGTATCCTTATGCACCGCATAGGTGCATTTGACATTTGGAGCACTTTTTCTTATGCACGTATCACGCGACATTTCAAGAGTTAATTATAAAACGTAACTCACATAATATTTGCTCCGAGCAAACGACAAACATAGCTACCAAACTGTTGCCGCGTTGCTTGCATTGCCGAATAGCCCTCATAAATAGTTCTATGAAATGCCTTTGCGACAAACTAAAATGTTTTCTCTGTAAGTAATCTTTTTTTGTTTGCCCCATTTGATTCGTATTCCTGTTATTTGCAGTTAGTAAATTGGCTAACATTGAAAACAGGCAAAGTTGGGATGTGTTTGTAGTTATGTAAGGTCGGAAAAAATAGGTAGGTAAGATTACCTCCACAAGGCTGAACTAGAGACATGCTGATATTTTTTTATTTCTATGGCAGTTTATAAAAACAAGGGCGCCTATGTACATTGTTTTGAAAACGTAATGTAATTCAGTCATAATCTATAAATCAATCTGCCTTTTCCTCACTTTTTTGGGGTAAGCTTCCAGTCTGACTGAATGCAGCTGAATACCAGTATTTTACACGGACCAACTGCTTATCGGACCTCCACAACCCAGTTACTGGGCAACACGATACCCCTTGGTAAGAAGCCCAAAAGTCAGACAACCAGGCTTGTCTGACTTTTGGGCTTGTGATGACCCGTAACGACTGTCAAAGATCTAAAAATGACAGCCGGGACCAACGGCTAAACGTGATTTCCGAGGCACGGAAGGGTCTCGATGTTATGGATGATCACCCATCCACGAACTGACCGCGGCAAGCGTAGCTTAACCTTCGATTGACCCGTGCGGCTGTTATTATTTAGCCAGAAGCCTCTAAGCAATAATCTATAACTATCGTAATTTTTGGTCTCCTGTAGTGTCCATATATACCTTCGTTGATATTTTCACACCAATCTTCACACGAGGGTGCACCGGACGTAGGTACTTAAGGGTCGTCACTCTTGAAGACCCTCTCAATATAGGGAGGTAAATTAAAAACATTAAGTATAGATAAATTGCTCAACACCGCACGAGGAAACAAAAGAAAATTGGAGGCCACTGGCCATTGGCTATTTGTAGGACACTACATGGAAAAAAAACAGTGGCACTCCGGGAGTGCCGACAGAAGTGAAAACTTGAACAAGATCGCCTTGGTCGAAGAAAAATACTTGCATAGAACGTTGATACGTAACGTAATATAAATAAATAGCACAATCGCGTTTACAAAAATGAGGTGTCGGTAATGGTGTCGCGAGTTCAATTGTTTTTTCGCATTTCAAAAATGCCTAACGCGCCTAAAGAAGTTTTCACTTCAAAATCAGTAACCAATTACGATGCGGAAGTTTAGGAAATTGAATAAATAAAAAACATAATGAATTGCCGGTGAAACCTTTTTTCTTAATTTCCTTTTTATTATTCTGCGGACTCCTTCAAAATAAACGCAAAAATTGATCCCACAAAGGCCGACGGAGTAACCATAATAATTACAACAAACAATATTCAATCTATTCAAAATTTCGGACAGACGGCGTATCGTTTCCTCGTCGGCAATTCGTAAATTCACCCCCGAGCTAATTTCGACAACTTGGCCAACTTATTACAAGTTAAATTGAAATTCGGAAAGACTTGCGCCTATCCTGCACAGTGGGCAATTTAAGAGGCGAAACTTGGTACCTACAAGGGAAAGTTGCAACCAATTTTTCGTAATATTTTTTCAGCGCAATCTTTCTAGAATTGTCTTTAATTTATACATTTGTTGTGGAACAAAATGTGGGGAGTTTTACTGCGCTTGGGAAAATGTTTTGCATCCCAGCTTGTGGTGGAAAAACAAAATTAATTCTGTTTGTTCAGGTGTATTTTATTTCAAGTGCTTGTTTTAAATAATTGCGGGTGGGTAAAGTTTATTCAATTAGCATTTTATATAAATTAATGGGTTTTTCACAAACATGCTTGGAAATTCGAACATTATTTTGACAACCTTCTTTGAGATACTCGAAATTGCTGTACTGGTCAAAAACAAGTGAGCGCCCCGCGCCGGCAATGTTACTTTAAAAACCATAATAATCTGTCATGTTTAGCGGCCCTATCGTGTTATTTAAAAATGGAACTTACTTTTTACTTCAACACATGGCAACCAAGGAGGTAACTCATCAAAGATTTTATTTAAATTTCGAACTGGCTTAGCAAATAAAGCTCCTTAAAGTAAAGAAGAAACAAATGAACATATTGGCGCGTAAAAAAAAATATTTATTCGTCATTGATTCTGAAATTATAAATAACTAGCTGACCCGTGCCCACTTCGTTGGGCGGTAAACATTTTAACTTGTGATGAAATTATGAGTATGGTTCGGTTAGTACTGAGTGCTATGATTTATTTCCTGACTGCCAAAAGGAGGGTTTTGTTTTTATTGCATATGTATGTATGTATGTATCTAGATTCCCGAGCACGGGCCTGCGATGTTCTCACTATTTGGTTAGCGAGCCGCTGCGAGCGCTCAGCGCTAGTCTCCCTATCCCTTGTTGCTGAGACATGCTGCCTTAAATCAGAAAGACGCTGCGCACGTTCAGCTCTAGATTCCCGAGCACGGTCCTGCGATATTCTCGCGCTTTGGCTAGCGAGCCTCTGCGAGCGCTCAGCGCTAGACTCCCTATCCCTTGTTGCAGAGACATGCTGCCTTAAATCACTGAGACGCTGCGCACGTTCAGCTCTAGATTCCCGAGCACGGGCCTGCGATGTTCTCACAGTTTGGCTAGCAAGCCACTGCGAGCGCTTAGCGCTAGACTCCCGATCCCTTGTTGCAGAGACATGCTGCCTTAAATCACTGAGACGCTGCGCACGTTCAGCGCTAGATTCCTGAGCACGGACCTGCGATGTTCTCCAGCTTTGGTTAGCAAGCCGCTGTGAACGCTCGGAGCTAGATTCCCCAGCGCGTGCTTGCGAAATATTTTCTCTATTCCTCGAGAGATGCTGATGATTTTCAAGAGCAGACTCATCCGTACGGCGTACTCGAGCTGCTCTTGTCTGGGATGTCTGACGGGAAAGTTGTGATTTCCTTTTAGGGTTAGGCATGATCATGAATCGCTGAAACTGTCCGATATCCCAAAAACAGAAATACCACAGCTTCGAATCCGTAAAATGAGAACGAAGTAGTATTTGTGATTTAAGAAACCGAGCAACCAAAAGTATTTTAAAGACCAACAACATCCAACTAACTGCGTACAACACTCACTTACCAAACAACGAAAGTTTTAAATAATAACTGGAGAGGGTCATTAATCCGCGGAAAATCTTAACACCGCGATTCAGAAAAATGACGTAATTGCACAACGCCATCTATGGGTAAATGGATAAAACGTCCGTACAAAGCATGTTCTAATGCGGTTCGTGAATCGATGGCAGCATTTTGCGATTTAGTAATTTTATATTATCTTCGAAACCATTTAACCAATTGACATACTGTTTAGGGCAAATCATATCTCTATGATGTTCTTGTGATCATAATAATATTTTTTTCGATATGGTTTAATATTTTGTTGTTTAAAAAATCGTCTAAAGGTATATACGACGAAAAATACTTTTTTTAACACATAAAAGCTACTATATCTGCAAAAATATAAAAGATAGAAATATGGTGTCGCGGACTTTTTTGTAGAACTATTTAAAACGGACCAGTTTGCCATACATTGTTTTCAATTATATACAACTGTTAAGGCAGCGCATGCAAATAACTCTGCTGTAAGAGCTATTTTTTTCCGCCTGGCTAGACAAAAATTGAGATAGTTCGGCTAATATGCATGATATCTTTATAATTTGTAGCCTATAGCACTCACGAATAATGTAGCTTTCTACCAGTGAAACAATTTTTTAAATTGGTTCATTACTTCCGGAGATTACCCCCTACAAACAAACTTACAAACTTACAAACAAATGTTACCTCTTTATAATATTATTATTATTAGTATAGATTTACTTCGTCCATCAATGCCTTAATTGCTGGCCGCGACAGCAATGTACAATTTTTGCAAGCTAGATATTATTATGTTTCGTTTTTGAAGCGCTATGTCCAGTTTCTCGCCAAAATCACAGTTTCTGATCAGAGCAACCATCTATATCAGGTCTACAACCTTAAGAGTGATGGTTGCTAGATTCCAAAGGTGACCCAACCTAACCAACAAAACAGCTGTAATCGGAATCAACCCAATACTCATGCACTATTCATCAACTAGAAAACAACAGTACAGTACCTACTGCATTAATTTATCCGGGAACATTCCCTCATTTCCAAGTTTAATGGCCAACTCATCAATAACCTTCATCAAATTTGTTGAACAAACGTTCTGGTTCGCAGAGTCAGCAGGTACTGTATTTACAATGCATGGGTACTAAGCGCCCGACGTCCACATATTTGCATATTACAAGCGACAGTACACCTTGCGGTCAGCAGTTGTGGGTTAATAGCTTTAACGCGCGCCCGCATTCGACGGTTGTATAATTTTAGATGTTCTGTTCTTGTATCTACTGGTAGAACGGTGATTGAAGTATTTTTGGACTAGTACCGATTTTACTCTAGATTTCTAGAACATCAGCGGGGGGAACGGTTATACTGAAGTGTTCTTTGACTAGTGGTTTTTCTCTAGAACATGGGAACGGTTATTGAAGTATTTTTGGACTAATACCGATTTTTCTCTAGAACACCAGCGGGAGCAACGGTTAATGAAGTATGTTACTGAGTACTGTTTTTTCTAGAACGTCAGTGGGGGGAACGGTTATTAAAGTATTCTTGGACTAGTACTGGTTTGTCTTAAAAACATCAGCGGGGGGAACGGTTATTGAAGTATTTTTGAACTTATTAGGAGTATTAGTATCTAGACGAGCAGGGATTGATCTATATTTTGATTGGCATGAGAAAATAAACACTAATCCGATCTGAATGAACGTCTCTCATAGTTCAACATTTTTGCTAAAGTATTTACATGTTTCAAATGATAAAATAATAAAAATTGTGAAACAAAACAAGAAAAATACTTGTAAGTACTATGTCGCAAAATTCTGGCAACACTGTTAAATTAGAATGCCAGTTCATTAGACATGCATCTCTTTTATGAACAGACTTTTGTTTACCAGGCGTGGTTCGTTTTAATTACTATAACCTCACAAAGGGAAGGCTTTGATCTAACGCTTTTCCATTTCAATTATTTTTTTCCCTCTTTTGTATAATTTTGGGAAAGTAATTTGCATTCTTGAATGCTTTTCGTAAATTGTTATTAATTATAAATTAATGGCATGAAGTTTACCAAGTGAGCAGTGGTTTGGGAGGAGGTCGTGACCATCTTTACATATCGTGATTCCGCCGTGCTTCAGAAAGCACATTAAGCCGTTGGTCCCGGCTGTCATTCGTGGATCTTTGACAGTCGTTACGGATCATCAGAAGCCCAAAAGTTTGACAACCAGTCTTACCAAGGGGTATCGTATTACCCAGTTACTGGGTTATGGGGGTCAGATAGGCAGTCGTTCCATGTAAAATATTGGTACTCAGCTGCATCCGGATAGACTGGAAGCCGACCCCAACATAGTTGGGAAAAGGCTAGGCAGATTGATTGATGAGATTTATCAAGTTTACGGTTCGCGACAAGTCAATTGTCATCCTGAGGATGCCTCGTTGAGAGGTGAAACACGTGTCGATTTTTTACAGGGTTTTTTATGGCTCTTTCGGAATAGTTAAGCGGAGCTGGTTACTAAATATATCAACGTCTATTGTATTTTATAACTGGTGAAATATGTGTGTATCATAGGTGCTCCTCTACCTGACCCTTTGGGGATTACAAGCGTCGTGTTGTGTAAAGTAGTATTGTATTTTTAGTCTACTCAATAGTTAACTTTATGTAACACAAAGAGACAGTGAACTAAGTACTTCGATTTAGGCCACATACAATATTCAAACGAATACTTACGCTTACAAAAAAAAATACTTGCACGCTCAGACATACCTTTTTCTTTTACCTATTCTTTTACAAAGCCTATGTATAAGTAACTCCCATCTGTATTTTATACACCTATGATAAAGTTTATTACCTATCCGCCTCACCCTGAGACTCGTATACTTGAGTATAATTTATATCGGTATCGGTATTCTTCGAGGTACCGATATACGTACTCAATATTCTCCTGTGTGATCAGGTACTGAACTAACTTGAATTTCTCACAAGTACTTTCTAAGAGAAGAATTATTTTCTTGTTTTCATTTATCGTGGTACTGTTTTGATCATAATCATAGGGAGTTTAATACGTGTAGAGCGGTGGGTATATTTGATACAATTACCCACAAATACTGAGATCATCGAGCATTGTACTGAGGTCCTCCATAGTCTTAGCCATGATAACTATGTCGTCGGCAAACCGAAGGTTAGTGATATACTCACCATTGATGTTGATGTCTAGCCCTTTCCAATCCTGAACCTTGAAGACATCCTCCAGAGCAGCGGTGAACAGTTTCGACGAGATAACGTCTCCCTGTCTCACACCTCGCTGCAGAAGGATAGATTACGTAATCAAATCAAGAACGAAGAGATCCGCAGGAGAACCAAGGTAATCGACATATCTCGAAGAATTGCCAAACTTAAGTGGCAATGGGCAGGACACATTGCTCGCTGAACAGATGGCCGATGGAGCCGAAAGGTTCTGGAGTGGTGATCGCGTACCGGAAGACGTAGCGTTGAAAGGCCTCCTACAAGATGGACCAATGACTTTGTGAAGGCCGCTGGAATCCGATGGATACGGGAAGCACTGGATTCCTCCCCTAAGCACCGCCACTTCGACCGATTGGTCGACAAAAAAAAAAACAACCGAGTTTGTTCCGTTTTTATTTTTCACTTTTTTGTTGTGGTACCTACCCCTCACACATTCGAATAGCACCACCTGCTACCAGTGACAGGAACTTATCATATCATCTACATACTAAGTGAAAAAAAAATACGTATTTTGTAGCTAACTCAAAAACTACCCAAGCAAAGTTAATAAAATTGAAAGCATACCCTTTCAAACAAAAAAATAATTTTCAAAATCGGTCCACAAATTTAACGACGGAAAAAACAAACACGCTACGAACATATAACCTCCTCCTTTTTGGAAGTCGGTTAAAAAGAAAGAAAATGTGTTTATAGGCATTACATAAAAAAAATACATCTAATTGGTTTGTGTCTGTTCAGTATCGAAATAATAACGGACATTTCATTTCAATAACCTGATATAACAAATGCTTTCAATATATAATTTAGCTATGTTATTGTATAGAGGTAACTTGAAACAACAGGGTAAGCAGTTAAAATTAAATACCATTTTGTGGACTTCACTGACGCAACACGTGAAAGATAATTATTTAATAACTCCAGAATATTTATCTAGAACCGTATGTAAAGAATTTTAGGGAACGTTCCTAAAATTCTATGATATTACATATTGTAATATGTAATATTACGTATAAAGTCGGATATATACCAAAATCCTACGACTTTCCTAAAATGTTTGCAACCAAATCTAACATATCCTTTTTTTTTTTTTTTGGGTGTGAAAAAAGACACTCTTACTGACTAAAACCCACCCGTGTTCCTTCGGTTGCCCTGTTGCCGGGGGCCACGATTTCCCTATCGAAATCTAACATATCCTGCGTTCGCAATTTAGTTTTCAAACTTGTAAACAAATATGTTTTTTTAAATAAATAACTTTATTACCCACGTATATTGTTAATTTTGCATTACAATAAAAAAAAAGAATAGCAATGCACTAGTCATTCTGAAATCAATTTAATTTTCTCAGGAATAAAGTTGATATTTGTTTGAAGTGGAACTAACATCAATTGGAATCAAGGATTTGAATGTAGAATACTCAGAAGGATAGGCTACACGGCTTCGACTGTTTATTCTGCAGATATCAAGAGATTTCGGGTGTCTAAGCATTTCATGCATAAACTTAACAAACATGTCAAAGGGGAAACTAATGTTAGATTGGAGTGTGTACCGAGTAATTACTGTTCCCAAAGGAAATTTAGCAACCAAACACAAAAGTACAAAGCCGTAGTACAATCGACCGCATGTACATTTCAACAATTTGAGTTTGAGAACGCCTTTTTCTCACAGCAGTGAGGTGGTTTTCGTAGTGTAAGTATTACAACTACGTGTGATTGACCGTACAATGGAAAAGTAAATGTTAATTGTTATTGGATTTTTCTGATTACTCTTTTGTATTAGAAGCACGTAAACACTATAGAACAAATTAAGGCATCAAATACTGTAATCATCCTTCTAAGGACGGATTTCACCAATGAAACTGAACGTGATCAGCACATCTAAACCGCGTTCATGAGCTGTCATTGTCATTATTGTTATGGAATTTTGACACTGACAGTTCTTAAACGCCGTTTAGATCGCGTTCAGTTTTATTGGTGAAGTCGACACTAAGACTATAGTAGCTTACATACTTAATACTTTCGATTCCACTCACTTTTCCTAGAACTCATACGCCATGCCGCCATACATATTGGAAGTGAACCCTCCGGGAGGGTTACCGGCATTACGTTTACAGTCAACGGCATTAGGTTTAAAACCGTGTTAACATGTAAAACGAAGTAAAATAGCATTAGCATAGTTTCTAACCTTTTAATTTTTTTGTGAATATTTGTAACCGTGAACTAAAAAAAATTGCTTTGATTTTAAAACCAACGCATGTGCTAATTAATCTTGTTAAAACATACATCAGTTTTTATTTTCACGGTTTATAATGCTGTATTCGCTAAGAAAAACCTACATTTATAAAATGAGCCCTCAGCGAGGGCTCCTGGCATCCCATATTCAACTAGGTGAACCCTCCAGGAGGGCACTGAAAGTGTTAAGATTAACAAAGCAATTTTGAAACAAAAACAAAACCAATGAAATCTTGTGGTTGTGAAATGAATTATTTTACCGTGAGATGAAAAGTAAATCTGCTGATAGGTAGTTAATTTCAAAAGTAATAAAATAAAAACCAACAATAGCCTCAATATAATTCACTTTGATGGCGCTCTCAAACGATCGTAACTCGAAATAGGTCAAGAGAACGCACTCCCCTTAAAAAACCATTGTAATTGAATACAGCCACAAAGAAAACCGAATATAAATAAAAAAGGAAGCTGGCAAGTCGTTTTATAAGAGCGGTATCAGACAAAATTGTCGCAGCGACGCGCACAAGAATAAACAGAGGTCCGATAATGAAGCTACTTTACAAATAAATAAATAAAATAGAACGTAATCCTTAGGCGGATGGGGGCAGCCCTCTGTGGGTAAACACCATTACCGTTCCCCGCCTATATACCCGCCAAGATAAGATGAATAGAGGCTGCGGCCGTAAAAATAGATATCGGGTGTTTTGCTTATCCTGCGTTAGCCGAGCGGGCGAAAAATTTAAAGGCCCTGCTAGTTTTATGTACCTGGTTTTGGTTTATGTTAGCACATTTTGGTATGATAATCATGTCAGTAATTATCATTTGCTTCAAAAACTGCGAAGGAAAACATCGTGAGGTTAGACGTAGAAATACCATATGTGAAAACAGCATTACTCAATAAAAGTATTATTTGTATGGCATCACTGATTTATAATAAATTACCCGATGACATTAAGATTAAGAAGCTATTATACACATTCCTAATTAAAAAGTGTTATTGTAATATAAAATATTACTTCGAAGATACAGATATTGTATTTTGATTATAGCAAATATTTGTTCATTAATTTAATTTGATAATAATTAAAATGACTATGACATTATTAATTTGCTTGACATTACTGTTATAATTGATTAGTTCAGATTTAATCTAATGTGTAACGAAATTGACTATCCATGAATATTTTATTTTCAATGTCAAAGTAATTTAATAAGAAAACTATATAATAAACTATATAATAATTATGTCATAATGTTCCTAATATATTTGCACACCTCACATGGTTATAATACAGTGTACCTTAAAAACCTCTTGTAATGATTTGATTTGATTTGAGGAAACCGGCATGCCTGAGAGAAATTTCTCGCCGGCTTGTGAAGCCTAGTCAAAGGCACATGGGCGGCTTTATAAAGGTTGTCACCGTGTCAACTCGAGCCATTCAGTATTCTTTGTATGAAACTCCCTACTGCAACGTACACTAATCGGAATCGTAACGTAATAGCCTCGCCTCGGGACAAGCTCACGAACCGCGGCGATACGGTAACGATGCCTTTCCGAGTTGATATGTGTGCTACGAGTATGTTTACTCTGACACCAGGTTAGTCACTACACGAAAAGAAAAAAATCATGTCATTGATTCTTTCATCAAACCATCAGAGAGGGTTTTATCTGGGTGTTCGTTGCCGTGGCCGATTTGGCAAACTTTAAACAGACTCCGCACCCAGTTCGGCCGCAGCAAATACAATCTCCACAAGTGGGATTTATTTTAATTTTATTAATATTATTTTATTTGAATTGTTAATTTTGTGTTGACTGTTTTAGACATAGGTATATAATAGATAGGTATTAATAATGATTTTATGATATTTTGTGAGATATTAATTGGATTCAATGACATTGTATAAGGTATTAATTGGAATTTATGACATGGTATAATTTTAATGATAATTTTGCATGCTTGAATTGGTGCAACTCAGTGGACTGCGCATTCATTTGACATCTAGAAATGTATGATTATGTACTGAGTTGAGCAATAAACATTAAAATTTGAATTTGTATCCGGATGGTTCCGACCTTCAGAGTATATGCAGCGCCTCCCCGCCCCACCATTATGGCCCACCTCTCATCTTGCGCCGCATGTCGTGACACCTGTACCCGTGACGATCTAATGTCTGCGTCTGCGTATGGTATTAGCATTGCTGAGTTCTGGGCGAAGCAAAAACTAATTTTCAAAAAATATTTGCCATCCATAAGCTAAGAAGCAGAATTACTACCATAATAAACGGCGATATTCACCATCGTCATCATCATTTCAGCCGAAAGACGTCCACTGCTGGACATAGTTATTAGCGGCGATATTGTTATTAATACAATTAGAGCGGTTTCGCACTACGTCCAATCCGAATCCGAGAAATATCGGTCCGAAGTAACCATAGTACTATTTTTATGAGGGGTTGTGCACTAGATCCGATCTTTGTCCATCCGTTAGAACATTCACAATTCCGATTGAATTCGGAACTTGAATTCGGATTCGGATCGGACGCAGTGCGCGACCGTTCTTAGGAACCAGTGTTTGGCAGACTTCTACGTTATTGTAGGTTTTGTTTTTCTTTTAGTGTAACTGCCTCATTGGTCTAGTGGTCGCAAGCGCTACTGCTGAGCATGAGGTCCTGGGTTCGACTCCCAGGTCGGGCAAAGTGTTATTGGGTTTTTCCATCCGGAATTTTTCAGTAGCAGCCCGGAGTCTGATTTTGTGCCTGGTTGATAGCAAAAAGCTCGCCCCTATTACATGGGACTTAAGACCAGGCACTAGACAATTTCCATGCAAGCTCCGCCCCCATGCACCTTGCCACTCCACTATGTCCTAAATGCTAACATATCAGTAATAAAGTTGAATATCGCGTGCGCTCCTTGATCGTGTTCGAACACGGAACTAAAAGGTGTAAGTCTCAATGTTATTTCGTTTTTTAACTAAAGTAATAATTGATCTAGAGAAAAAATATCTTATGGCTGGACAAAAAACTATATTTTCTTACTGTGAATACTTATTTTAGACATAAAAGCAGAGTAATCTTCATTTTAGTAAAATAATTTCTAAAAAAAGACATGACTTTCTAATAAAATACTTTCCTATAGCAGGTTTGCTGGAAGAGATTTCTTTAGAAATAAGCATTGCCTTTGTACATATTTTTCTGTTCCTTTCTTGTCTGTTTATATGTGTGTGCATAAATGGTTAAATAAATAAAATAAAATAAATAAAAAATGCATCGAGCGAAAATGTTACAATTACATAACTGTCTTATTTGTGGAAAGAAAAAGATCCAATAAATCATATACTAAAGTTCCATTTTGATTGTATGCGTGACTGTTTCAGAATATTAATGCAAATTAACAGACAATTTAGGGAGCCTCCTTTTAAGTATAACTGGCGAAATATAGGTGTGCTTTATGCTGAGGATGATATCAACGGTATGCTGAGGATGGTATCAGATAGGCCGGAGTCTGCAGTGCTGGGGAGGCTTATTCGGCTTCACGTGACATAATTAATATATGTAATGTTATTGTTGTTGTATTTTTATGTGGTGTTTTAATGTCTATTTGAATTTTTATAATGTGAATTAATACTAGTATACTAACATAGTTTTTAAGACCTCTGTTATTAACACTATATGGACAAATTTGTAATTATGTCTGAAATAAATGAATTTATTATTATTTATTTAGGTAACCTAACCCTTCGGGAATTACAAGCATGATGTAATGTTAAGATAATAATATTATAGTCCCTTAGTCGCTTTGAAAACAACTATACATAGAACAAGTGGTAGATATTTTCAAATTAATTTTGGTTGAGTGCATAATGTCATTACATTTTGAAAGTGGGGGTACTTTCGAGTGTTTAAGATGACGTCATTACTCCATATACTTCTCTTCAAAAACATAAGATTCGCCTCTTTGTCGTTAATTGCAATTAGGGGATTAATTAATAGGTGGATTTTCCCACCCCGGCATTCTATATACCTATCTGTATACTTTTATTGTTTTCCGATTATTATTTTGTTAATTGTTCTTGTTACTTTAGTTTCTTGTTTTTGTTTGTTGTTGTTACTTTAGTTTCTTGTTGTTGTTTGTTGTTGTTACTTTAGTTTCTTGTTGTTGTTTGTTGTTGTTACTTTAGTTTCTTGTTGTTGTTACTTTAGTTTCTTGTTGTTGTTTGTTGTTGTTACTTTAGTTTCTTGTTGTTGTTTGTTGTTGTTACTTTAGTTTCTTGTTGTTGTTTGTTGTTGTTACTTTAGTTTCTTGTTGTTGTTTGTTGTTGTTACTTTGTTAGAGGAGCTCGTGACTAAGTAATAACAGCCGCACGGGTCGATCCATCAGGTTAAGGTACGTTTGCCGGAGTTGGTCCGTGGATGGGTGACCATCTTTACGTACCGAGACTCCTCCGTGCCTCGGAAAACACGTTAAGACGTAGGTCCCGGCTGTCATTCGTGGATCTTTAACAGTCGTCGGAAGCCCGAAAGTCTGACTACCAGTCTTACCTTAGTTACTGGGTTGTGGAGGTCAGATAGGCAGTCGCTCCATGTAAAATACTGGTATTCAGCTGCATCTGGTTAGACTAGAAGCCGACCCCAATATACTTGGGGAAAAGGCTAGGCAGATTGCTTTTGTTACTTTAAAAATAATGTTTGTTTATTTATGCACAGAAAATAAAAATCATAATTAATATCAATCAATTTATTCCAAATGTAGAGTAAGAATGACGTCTGCCCTTGTAATAATTACTTTTTAGAGTTCCGTACCTAAAGGGTACAAAACGGGTCCCTCTATCTGTCACAAGGCTATGTTTTTGAACCGCAATAAGTACACACTTGAAATTTTCACAGAGTGTGTAAGGCCGCTATAACAACAAACAACAAAAATAAAATAACGTTAAAAATTAAAGGGGTCCATACAAGAAACATTTGTCATTTACAGCGATTAAAAAAATCTGTGGCATTCCGGGAGTGCCGACAGAAGTGAAAACTTGAAAAAAAACGGCACCTCGGTAATCAACGCGTCGATGTCTTTTTAATGGTCAAAAGCTGGTGTCGTCACAGTGTCGCGAAATCAATGGTTTAGTCACATCTCAAAATGCCCAGCGCTCCCAAAGAAGATTTCACTTCAAAAAAATGTGTTGTGTTAAATGTACGGTACGGGAACTTGTCCGCTTTTTTTTTAATTATTAGTAGATCGACTATCGACTTGCTCCACCGCCTTCCCTGGACGGTATACTTACATGGCATACAAATTCTCACACAAAAAAAACACATTTAGTACTTCCTTCCTGACATTTTTATTTTTATTTTAAACCTTTGACGTGTGTAATATTCTGTTTTTTTTTTAAATTATATTTTTATTTTTTTTGAGTACAATAATAATTTTGTAATGTTATTTTAATAATTATTTAATTAGATTATTATTAATGTAAATATTTGCACACCATAATAGGTAATGATACAGAGTACTTTTTATTTATTTGTAACATCTTTTTATACCTACCTGTATTAAAAGCAAATAAATGATTTGATTTGATTAAAAAAAAAGTTAAAGGTCTTCGATTAATTAATTCATTTAAATGTCATGCACAATAATTAATTAAATTTTAATGGTACTTACGCGGACTTAATGCCACAAAGCCTTCTCTACAAGTCAACCTAATTCCAACTACAAAAAGCTTAGCCGGACAAATACAAAAATTCCACCCGCTTTAGTAGCCAACAGAAATTCGAATACTGAAAATCACCGGGTTGTATTGACAGAGGTAGGTAGGTACTCTCCCTGAAATACAACGCAAAGGATCTATTGTACTCGACAGACGCGATCTGTTTGTCGGCAAACATTGTGTTCTGTCTCAATACACGAATGTTGGAGCTGAAATGCTGGGAATATCATTGTGTTTGGTTATTGCTTCCTTATTATTTTTATAGCTAAAGTTCACTACCACAACCAGTCTTACCAAGGGGTATCGTGTTACCCGGTAACTGGGTTGTGGAGGTCAGATGTCTATCTGACCGGATGGACATGGAGCGACTGCCTAGTAAAATACTGGTATTCAGCTGCATAGCTGCATCCGGTTAGAATTTAAGCCGACCCCAACATAGTTGGGAAAAGGCCAGACAGATTGTTTTTTTTGTAGATTAAGTTGTAACATAACATCACGCCTTGTTTCCCCGAAGAGTTAGGCAGAGGTGTTCCTGTAGTAGGTACACCCACATTTCGCCAGTTATGTTTAAGTCCCATATAATAGGGGACGAGCCTATTGCCATCAACCGGGCACAAATCCAAACTCCGGGCTGCTACTGAGAAATTCCAGATAGAAAAACAAAATAACACTTTGCCCGACCCGAGAATCGAACCCAGGACCTCATGCTCAGCAGTAGCGCTTGCGACCACTAGACCAACGAGGCAGTCAACGAGGAAGTCATAATGCTGAATTCAATAACATCAATGCTTCTGCTAAATACTGATTTCCTGATGATCAACAGCATTTCCACAGCTAATGGTCGATATTCTGATTACAGAGTCATAATATAAGCTTAGTTATCGCATTCGTAATCACAGTGTGTTGTCATTAGCCTTGCCCATCTTCGCCTACTAAATCCCAAGAAGTCTTTAACGATACTCACAGGTAGAAAGTCAGTACCTTGTCTTCGCTCTAAACAACATGCTATTTATTTATTTATACCTAAAAAAATTAACGCTTGACTCACTCCTTCCAATACTTTGTTGTATATCCGAATTCCATTAAATTCGTACAAATTAATGAATTCAGCGAAAAGGAACAAACGTGTGAAAGGACATAAATCAATTCATTTAAAATTTACATTCAATGGGAAAAGTATGTCACATTTTTCGTCAACGATTTAATTTCCAATCAGTCGGATAAACGGCGCGATACAATTGCGCACAAACTTTTTATCACAACATTGAGTTGTATGGATTCTGTGCAATGGAAACTTCGTAACAAAGGAACGACGAACATTCCCCTCTATACAAAATAGTGGTAACAAAAGAGGTGAGATTCGGATTTCTACGTCGGGTTATACGCTTTGTTCTCAACTCCCACTTTGTGAAATATTTACATGTGACTGTTAATTTAAAGGGGTTGATGTTTATCGTTGGAGCGGGTTCCAAATGTTTAGTAACATAGCATTTGTAGCATAGTGGGTAATATCGTATTTTAAGTTGCCCGGTCAATTATTGTTAGGGACCGGTTTAATTAAGGAGTTGTGTTCGATAACTCGCACAATATAACAATTTACTATACTTGTGTATCTGTCGTGTAGCCTGCATTCCGGAATCAGGTTACCCAGTGTCATTGTACGCAAAATTGGAAACACGCGTTCACGTGTGTCGGCGTCCGAATTATGTAACCAAATTTGCTATTGGAAGTGCTTCCAGTGAGCTATTTGCCTTGTATCAGGGACCAGTATGTAGGTATTCGACGACACACGATACAATTTTATTGACCTACACTGCCCTGATATACTTACAGGGTGGCAGGAACATCGACGCGAAAACTGTTACCATGGATTTTCAGTACATGATTCTGTAACGGACGCTCAGGAATACCACAGCAAATAACACAAGTTATTATAGTTTTCACAAAGTATAATTTATTTCAGTTCATTATACACATAACTGCAAACACTACACTTAATAACACTGTACAATAATATTTTGTTACTTGAGACAACCTTTCAGTTTGACCACTGTCGAACGAATGCCCCACGAGCTGTTCGATTTCGCCCCACTATAACTCCCACCATTAGACGTCAAGGTGCTCATTTAACGTACAAGTCAATACAACCACTCTTAAACTGTAACAATTCTGAACGGTTATTTAAAAAAAAACTACTGTTTCATAGAAAAGTGCAATACCTATGCGGTTAAAATATATGGAACCACAGATTTTTTTTAAATATCCAGAATCATATACTGAATCCATGGTAACAGTTTTCGCGTCGATGTCCCTGCCACCTTGTATTCAGGCAACCCAGTGAAGCTGCTGGTAGAAAGCAAGATTCTGAGCACTCACTCCCCTTTTGAGGAGGCATTTCCAGAGTCGCTTGGCCGTAAGATCTGATCTTACGGCCAAGCGACTCTGCCTATAGAAAAGGCCCTATTACAGCTACATATTTCATTTGACGTTTCATTACACATTTCTCTTTTACTGTTTTATATTTTTCCGAAGTTACGAGTCTTTTACAACGGTAGCGGTTACGAACAAGCCTACAGAGTGTATTTTTGCGTAGAACCTTTTATATACATATTCTTTTTCTTTTCAGTACAAGGATTCCCTTCTTTTGAGCAATCGAAAATTTAGTTCCTGCTCTAAGTTAACACGGTATTAATAGTGTTAAAGATAAAAGTGAAACTACTTTATTACGAACAGTTTATGAAGCATCTCACAGTTCCGGAACTTAAATCAAGGGTCTTGTTTTAATGAGAAACTCGATGCCTGCTTTAGTGAACTCAACTCTGAAGGAAAGACTAAGCATGCGTAGAAGGAAAGTATTCAAGAATTTAATTGTAATTTGGTTATGAGATTTCGTCATTGCATTGCATTCTTAAACTTTTTACATACCTCTTTCGAATAAATTGCTTATTTTGTTTTTTAGCTTCTTACTCAATTCAACGCAGTCTGACAAGTCTAATTTATAGTGTTTGTTGAATAAAACCGTCAAGTTTTCAAAAATAGAACGCAAACCTGGCTGAACAGAAGAATCCATCCGCAAATAAAACAGCGTAAAGAAAAAAACACGAACATAAAAAAACTAGCACTTTCCGTGCTAGTTTTTTAGAAGTACCGAAATGCATCAACTGTAGGGCTCTCGGCTGCCAAGTGGCCGTACCGTGTCCCACAAACATACTGTCATACCGATACCACCACCATGTCTATACCGCGCTCCTGCAATCAAAGAGAGAGCTTTTAGTATACCGCAAGTTTGTCTCTTTGTTCTGTCAGCTTGCAAAGTTGCCGCTTTTTGTTAGGATTCGATTTGGGTAGTGAAAAGCTGGGTTTCTTTTGGTTTCCATTTAACTGAAAAAATTTCGTAAGACGTCTTTGTGTGATATAAGCCAAATGGGTCCTTTACCTGGTTTAAAAACCTTTATCCTTACTGACAAATTCATACGCTAGAACGATATTGTGTCGTTACCTACTTTGCTATTTGTGTTATGAATTTATGATCATAGATGTATTATTATATCTATGGTTATGATAATTATGAAATCTGTCAGTTTTAAATCGAAATTCAAAAGTTTGCAACGTTTTAAAATATTCGAACGCTCGAAAACAATTGATGATCGCGTTGTCAAAAACCGAAGCTCCTATTTCTCAATGAAAGAGATGGCATGACTGGTTATTTTTATACCGGGGTTGCTAATAAACTACAAAAACACAATGATGAACCGCCTTTTGCTCATAGAATGCGTCAGGTGTGTAGGTTCTCATAGAAACCGATTTATGAGGGTCAAATTGAGGCCAGGCGGATGTTTATAACCGATTTTCCTTCGTACCATAAAGTGGTTTGAAATTAGTTTTCTCAGTAAATCGGCACAAAAATAATATTGAAATATTTCAATAATTATTTTGTGACTAGTCTAAAAATAATTAGTATTTATAGCTTCGAGTAGGTAGGTATTACTTAAAACAGTGGTTCCTAACCTTTTCAATATTGTTACCCCTGTGACTTATTAGGAAAACTGATTTTACCCCGACCTTAAAATGTTAACAATACAAGCAAATACAAATATCTTTATTAATCACAAATTGCACATTAGTCTTACAATTTTAACGTATTAAAAAAAATATATATAAATACGTACAAAATGAATAAATTAAAAATAGTGTGATGGTTGGCTCTGTTAGCTATAACAGGATATTCGGCACCAGCTTTTCGCTAAAATGTGTTGAGATCATAATTTTGAAATTCTACTCTGCAAGTAATATTATATTATTAGATTAAGTCTTAATTATTAGGTTCTTTACAGAATAGCTGATTTACCCCGTGGGGGTATTTACCCCCAGGTTCAGAATCAAGGACTTAGAATCTTTTATTTGTCTACTTTTATGTGATTTAATATAATTTTATGATTGTATGTGTAATTATAATTACTAATAGATACACTTGTATGTTGCAAACTGTTAGTATAAGTTGTTTTTTTTAAATAAAATAAATACATTTTATTTGCAAAAATACAAGTCTACCAAGTTGACAAATTTTTATATAAAAAGAAAGTTTCCATCATATTCTGCCAGGGATATACAGGGTTATAACATGACACACTTACAATAGTAATGGCTTTCATTTTGACAGTTCAACAACATTAGTTGCGTTAGTTACGTTGTAGAGCAGTTCGAACTTATGAACCAATGGATTAGCAATATCCTTCAAAATCATTCAGATTGTGATTGTGCAGACCTTAATAACGGTTTGTTAGTAAAATAGTATATAAACACAAAAACTTTAAAGAATAGAATTACAAAGACAATTTTTTTAAATAACAAAAACATCAAATCAATCTGCCTATTATAACCTTTTCCCAACTATGTTGGGGTCGGCATCCAGTCTAACCGGATGCAGCTGAATACCAGTATTTTACATGGAGCGACTGCCTATCTGACCTCCACAACTCAGTAACTGGGCAATACGATACCCCTTAGTATAAGACTGGTTGTGACTTTCGGGCTTCTGACGGCCCATAACGACTATCAAAGATCCACGAATGACAGCCGGGACCAACGGCTTAACGTGCTTTCCGAGGCACGGAGGAGTCTCGGTCTGTAAAGATGGTCACCCATCCACGGACCAACCCCGGCAAGCGTAGCTTAACCTGTCGGATCGACCCGTGTGGCTGTTATTACTTAGCCACGAGCTCCTCAAAAAAACTCCTCAGATAAAAAAAAACAAGAACTAGAACTAAATAAAAAACGAGCCTTCAAATTAAAATAAATATTAAAATAAAATGTAAATAATAAAAATAAATAATGGAAATGGATGGATGGATGGTGCAATGTTATCGCAGGTATGCTGGAAGAGTTTGTTTAGAAATAAACACCATCTTTGTACGTATTTTTCTGTTCTTTTCTTCTTGTCTGTTTATATACCTAAATGATTAAATAAATAAGAAATGTAAATAAAAAAATATCAATACTTTGTCTATTTGAAACTCTGAAATATTACCTGAGGATTATTATATTAATTAACCTTATTATTGGAAATGTTTAATCCGCTGAACCGAAATAGGTATGCTTAATTAATATTCACCGTAATTTCACAATACAATAATTGTTAATTTAATGCGATTTTGGACACATGTTTGTTTATCGAAATAGTTTCGCTGTGATACTTAATTCAATAGAAATGCTGACAATAGGTTAACATAAATTACGTCAGTATTCAACGAGGGGGGGTGGGTAGAATTAAACAGTACACCCATATTTTGCCAGAACCAGGCACAAATCCGTACTCTTCAGCCTAGGCTCACTTACACCAAAATGTATTTGAAGGAAATCAAATTGATTATTCTGTAAATAGGATCGGAATCACTTTTACACGTCATATTAAAAAAGAAATAAGCTTAATGGAGTCGACATTTCCTATTTGACTACCGTTGAGAAAAAATGGCGAAATAAACTATTTTATCTACACCCATGCTATAAAACCTCTATAAAAGTTTCAGAAGCAGTTAGCTTATTGCCAACATTAAAACAACCAGTGTCATAGTAACCATTACCTCATCCCAATGAGTGATACAATGTTGTACTAAATTTCATTACGCAACTCGTTTCAACGTTCAAGCGGGGGACAGCAGCACCCGCTGCACGCATGTGTGTGTGATGTGCTGGTGCAGGCGACGTTCATACGTGCAGTTGCACTGAATTTCGTGGGAATTTCTTTATTCTTGATCTTGAATTACAAACACCCAATGGTTTCAGAAACTTTTATAGAGGATTCATATCATGGGTGTACATAAAGTATTGTATGCAACTGTAATTAGGTATTAAAACACTCATGTGATTCTATGTGATGTGAACCCACATTCGTGTTTTAATACCCCTTATTATACAACAGTTGCATAATTAACTATTAAACCATCATTTTGTTAAACAGAAATATAATGCTGTTTTAAATTCTTTAAACGCTTAATGCATTGTAATTTGTGATGGAAGCGGGCTTTAGAAATTCCTGATGGCAAAACCCAATAACACTCTCCTCTCCCCAACTTGGTAATCGAACCACGCTTAGACCAACCTCGCTAGACCTACATGGCTGTGTCCTGTTTATCTTACCGTTAAAATTCATGACGTAACGTAAATGCTTGAAGCGTATAAGTAATCCAAAATAATTTAAACTGAACAAATGTGATTGTCAGACTGAAATTGAACGTTTAACATGATATTCATTACACGTCAGAATTTACATGTTGAGTTGAAAAGTTTAAGGAATTTCTCAGTTCAAATAATATGGGTGTGTTTTACGTGTTTGTTGGTGATTGTACTTTTGTGGCTGTAGGGCTGGCATTAAGAGAGTTAAAACAATTGAATAAGGCCCGGACTCGACCAAAGCGGAGGTGTGCGGAGATGTCTGTAGCGGAGACGAGAAGAGATATTTTTCAGCTAGGGCATATCCACCGAAGCTGTGCGGAGATGCGTACTAGCTAGACAGGAGCGGAGATGTGTGCTGGCTAGAGCGGAACTGTTGCAGTGCCGCTCACTGCACGCCGCTCACATCTCTTCTCGTCTCCGATGCGCGGCTTCGCCAGCTTGCGAGGCACAGCTCACATCTCCGCTTTGTACCAATGACTTCTCGACGAGGCACCACTCACATCTTCGCTTCAATCGCGCCATACAAATATGATACATCTCCGCTCAGTGGTCTCTATTGAAGCTGAGTGGAGGTGAGATGTGTGAATAACGAAATTCTATTGGTTGTTTAAAACACATCTCCTCGCCTCTCGTCTCGTTTCCGCTTTGGTGGAGTCCGGGCCTTAAAGTTACAGAAGAAACTGCTGAGCATGAAGTCTTGGATTCCTTTCCCAGGTCGGGAAAAGTGTTATTGGCTTCTATCAGGAATTTCTCAGTAGCAGCCCGGAGCCTGGATTTGTGCCCGGTTGATGGCAATAGGCTCGCCCCCTATTACATGGGACTTAAACATAACTGACGAATAGTGGGTTTATTATAGGTACACCTCTGCCCAACCCTTCGAGGACACAAGGCGTGATGTTATATTTATGAACAAATCATTTTACCTAAACTTTTTCCTAATTTGGGTTTGACCCAGTATCTCAATATCAATCTGTCTAGACTTTTCCTATGTTGGGGTCGGCTTCCAGTCTAACCGGATACAGCTGAATACCAGTATTTTATTAGGAGCAACTGCCTATCTGACCTCCACAACCCAGCAACTGGGTAATACGATACCCCTTGGTAAGACTGGTTGTCAGACTTTCGGGCTGCAGTATCTAACAAGCATAAATTAAAAAAAAATCCCTTGACACAAAAATTTTCTCATTTCTCTTTCCTACTCCATCACCAGACCCTGTTCACCATCTATCTATATTCTATTCACTGAGACCATTCCAAAGAGCCTAAACACGATACTTGTGCTGTAAGTTGGTAAGGGAGTTGGGTATCCTGAAAATTCCAGGTGATGCTGCAGCATCAGTTCAAGAATATAGTACTATATTCTTCTAATATCATTGAAGTAACAGAATACCAAATTTTAAATCGGTCAGACCTGTGAAAGATGCTCACATCCATTCATAAACTACAAAAGAGCTGATAATCTTCAAAAAGCTGAACCGAATTTCTTGAATCATAGCTAAGATCATTCGATCAAGTCACCTTTCGAACAAAAAAAAAAAACAAAACACAATCGGTTCAGCCGTTTGGAAGCCACTGTGAGCACCGGCGCCTCCACCATATGTGAGCACCACGCTTGGCTGCGGTACCCGGGATCGTATTAAATCAAATAAATAACTTTTAAAGGAGAGCAAGATTATATTTAAACCATTAATACAACAATATATGGACACACGCGAGCGGCGACTGGGGGCCGACTTTTGTCTTTTTATCGACAAGTGAAAACTATTACAAATCCTAATTTAAACATATCTTGACAGATTGTTCGGAAGCTGTACAGTGTTCTTGCTAGCCCGTACACTATGAGATTGGATCTCATAATAAAACCTCACACTACGATGTTGCAGACAGACACACAGATTACAATTTGAACTTATAAAGTTGTAACACCCGTCTTTTTTCGTCCGGGGTTAAAAATAGGTAACAGCAAAGTTAACCAGAATTAGATTACCCAACCCCACATAGCCGGAAATATTTTCAACTCATTATTTCATTATAGTTCGTGAAAATCGAAGAAAATGTCCCACGGAAGGCGAGTAATGAAGGTAATTTGATAAATGGGCGTGCGGCAATTTTGGCAAGGTTTTCAAAAGTCATTATTATTAGAAGGTATTAGAAGGGACAAAATAATGACTGGCTTGTAAATGATTACCGTAACTTCATAGCGATCGAGTTGAGTTTTCATTTTTCAGGCCGTCGTTCCTAGCGGTCGGCTTCCAGTAATTTACATGGAGCGACTGCCTTTCTGACGTCCACAACCCAGTTCAGTAACTGGGTATCAAGACCTATTGTTAAGACAGGTTGTTAGACTTTTGGACTACCCGCAACGGTTGTCAAAAATCTACGAATGATCAGTTTTCCGAGGCACAGTTACACATCCACGATCCGACCGCGGCAAGCGTAGCTTAACCTTCGATCGATCTGTGCAGCTGTTATTATTTAGCTACGAGCCCCTTTCCCTTACCTTTTCTTTTTATACAATACTAGCTGACCCAGCAAACGTTGTTTTGCCATATACATGTTTAGGGTGGACCACCCTTATCACTTAAAAAAGAAAAAAAAAAAAAAAAAAAAAAAAAATAGATGTTGGCCGATTCTCATAGATACCGGATAAGCACCTATAATAATATTATAAAGAGGAAAGATTTGTATTTTTTAACAGACTTCTAAAAAGGAGGAGGTTATAATGTTCGTCGCGTATGATTGTTTTTTTTTTTTTTTATGTTTGTCCACCGGTTTCTCCGTCATTTGTAGACCGAATTTAAAAATTATTTTTTGTTTGAAAGGGTATGTTCTCAAATTGGTTCCATATAAATTTTATTAACTTTGCTTGGGTAGTTTTTGAGTTAGCTAGCTAGCGTATTTTTTTCCCACTGATGAGATGATAGGATGGAAGTTCCTGTCACTGGTAGCAGGTAGTGGTATGTCATGAAATCATAACCTCAGGTTCAGAATTAATAATGTTTATTCATCATTTTTAACATAATCAGTATTTTAACAATCACTTATTCATTTAGCAATAATATAACAAGAACATGGATCCGTAAGATGTGCTTACGGTTTGACGCTTCGAAACAGACTGGCTCTGTCTAAACAAATCAGTTGCCAACTGAATGTTCCCCACTTTAAACGGAAGTGAACAGTCAGCTGGCTATACGACCAATCAGAGCAGAGTAAACAATACATACAATCACTTGACTAACTAAAATACATTAGGGCTTATGATTAACTGTATATAAATTAATTTTAAATTTAAACAATAATGATTTATTAATTATACAAAACAACATAACAACATCACATAACATCACGCCTTGTTTCCCCGAAGGGTTGGGCAGAGGTGTCCCTGTAGCAGGTACACCCACATTTCGCCAGTTATGTTTAAGTCCCATGTAATAGGGGGCGAGCCTATTGCCATCAACCGGGCACAAATCCAGACTCCGAACTGCTACTGAGAAATTTCAGATAGAAAAACCCAATAACACTTTGCCCGACCCGGGAATCGAACCCAGGACCTCATGCTCAGCAGTAGCGCTTGCGACCACTAGACCAACGAGGCAGAAACAAACATACAAAAAATTCAGATAGAAAACAAATATACTTTAATACCGATATTTTACAGATGGAATATCTAAAAGGATGTATAAAGTTCGTGCAACCACTAGCGCCATCTTTCGCTTGTGGAAAAAAGTCCTATTCTTAATTATTGTTATACAAAATCATTACAGGTATTCGAATGTGTGTGGGGTAGGTACCACAACTAAAAAGTGAAAAATAAAAACTATTTACAAAAAAAAAAACAACCGACTTCCAAAAAAACACTAAAACTGAAAAATAACTTTAATTTCGGAAGTCGGTGGCAAAAATCGAAAATACAAAACCCAAGACACCGACTTCCGAAATTAAAGTTATTTTTCAGTTTGTAGTGTTTTTTTTTTTGGAAGTCGCTTGTTTTTTTTTTTGTATGTAACGAATACACTTAAAAACTGCTGGACTGATTTGAAAAATTATTTCAGCAATGGATAGCTACATTATCACCGAGTAACAAAGGCTATATTTTATCCCCGTACTCCCACGGGAACGGGAACTACGCGAGTGAAACCGCGTGACGTCCGCTAGTTTTATATATCAAGGGGTGAAAGGCTATTTGGTTTAAGCGACATCTTGGGCGATATTGAGTTATATATATTGAGTTATACATATTCGGAATCAGCAATTTTTTCTCCGTCGGATGATGCCGGATTCATTTAAATCTGAGCACTTTTTTGGCGCTTCAAACAGCTCTATTTTTGGGTTGTTTCCAAAGTGGCAGTGGAAATTTTAAACTTTAAATGGCTCTCCTGTAAAGTTGCAAAAATGTCGCTTAAACCAAATAGCCTTTCACCCCTCGATTATATAGATAAAGAAACGATACTTTTGTCAGCGTAACTAAGTAGGTATACCGACTCTAATATTTTGGCAACTTTTCATTTATATTTTGCTACCTATTTAACATTTATTGATTTAGAATCTTATATTTTTTTTATTATGATTATTTATGTACACACAGTAAAATACCGTTTCATATCTATTAATGGGTAAGTAAGTAAATATTCAATTATAACCATTTAATGTTGAAATACAGCTGTCTCTGACTGCTAATTCATATTATAATATTTTTTTAAGATTTCTGTACAATTTTGTAACATAGCCACGATTTCATAAACTCACTAGCTTCTGCCCGCGACTTCGTCCGTGTGGAAGTCAACTATAACCTACCATAAAACATATCTTTTAAGACACTTGGCAATAGTGTTGGTGTCTATCAGAGAATACTTTTTTTAAATCGTATATTTTGTTTTGGAGATTACCCCCTATACAAGGTGTCAGGGACATCGACCCGAAAACTTTTACCATGGATTCAGTATATGTTTTTGAACCCCCCTGCGTTGAAAATTATCGTCGTTTATTTTTAAAAAAATTTGCTGTTTCATACATTTTGACCGCGTAGATATTGCACTTTTCTATGAAGTAGCAGATTTTTTTTTAATAACCGACGGAAATTTTAAACGCAGGGGGGTTCAGAATCATGTACTGAATCCATGGTAAAAGTTTTCGCATCGATGTCCCTTACACCTTGTATACAAACTCACAAATTGTACCTCTTTATAATATTAGTATATATTTGTACTCTTATTGTTTCAAAAATATCAAAAGGCATCAACCCTGCCTCAACACATCTCCCTACACACTGGCGCAAAACAAAACCTTTGTACTTACATGTACAATGACGTCACGCCATTCTCTGTGAGAGACAAGAACGCTACTCAAATATGACAGTTATGTTCATTTGAGAGTCCCAAGGTAGCAGGGAGAGGTATCCCTTTACGACGTCGGAATTAGAGGGTTGGACAGTGGAAGAATTCTTTTGTCTCCAGAGATTTAACGTGAAATTAAGGGTAAGTACACACGGCTACACATCAAGCTGGACATGTATAGCTTGACCTGTCCAGTATAAGCTGACCCCGCATTGTACGGAAATCCTACTGAACTGGAAATATATAGCTTGATGTGTACCTAAACGAGTAATTAATTGATAGAAGTGACTTTTAATTCTACATGTGGAATTTAATTAAATTATTTATTTTTATTGCATCATGTGTTTTACAAGATCGTAATATTAGTTACAAAGTACAACAATTTAATACAATATGAATAGTAGCATGTTTCAAAATAATTAAAATAGATATGATTTGATTTTACCTACGTAGATCTTAATTTAAAAAAATAGGATGTATTCTGTTATCTTTAAAAAGTAAACAATTTAAAATAAGTAATAATTATCACATTTTAATATGTGATACGGATAACTGCAGAACAAAGGTTTTTATTTAAGAATCACTTTAAATTACACATTACGTCATTAATTGACAGTTTTACTTTACATATTTAAAAGAACCAATCAACTGAAAACATCACAGTTTTACTTTATTTATTTAGTACATAAAGCAATCAATCAACTGTAAAATTCTAGAAATTATTAAATAAAAATATCGAAAAATTACAATATCATTTGAGCCAACTTCGCACAAATTGTTGTTTTTATAAAACAACGTTAGTATTTAAAACATTTTCGAAAATTTAAAAAAATATTTACATACGAATTTTCGGGTGAGGACTACATTTTTACTAACGGTATTTAAATAAATGTAATTGCATTTTCGGTTGAAGCCGTGTTTACGAATAAAATGTTCGTTTAAGCTGTAACAAGTAATTGTTTTAATTATTCGTATATTGTTAAATTTCATGTCAATCATTCACTTCATAACCTAAAGTATTTACATCAGTCTTAGTAGGTACTAGGTAAGATCAACCCGCACTGGGCCCGCGTGATAAATTACAGCCCACTCCCTCTCGAAGAGAGGAGGCCTGTGTCCCACCAGTGGGCACATTACACGCCGATTATGAGTAGGAGTACAAAAAAAAAAAAAAAAAAAAAGGAGGCAGTCTAAGATTTAAATCGTTAGATTTGGCCTCACCGCACTTAATGTTGCGCGAAGTGTCCATACTGAGAAGTGTGACTTCACACATATGGCGTTTCTATGGCAGCATGCAACATTGTGTGTGGCAGAGATGTCAAAACGAAACAGAAATGCGACCATCTTTTGACGCGATAGGGCAATTCTAACTACGCGGGGATCGTGCGGTCCATGGCCCTCTACGGGGCGCCGGTGTGGGCGCGTTCATTGAGGCTGCGGCCAGCCCGTCGGTTGAACGCGTCCCAGAGGGTCATGGCCATTCGGCTGGCCCGAGGATACCGCACGGTCTCCTGCGAGGCGGCGAGCCTCCTTGCCGGATTACCGCCATGGAATCTGGAGGCAAAGGTCCTCGCGCACATCTGGGAGTGGCGCGAGGAGGCGAAACGCCGGGGCTTAACTCCGATGCTGCAAGAAATCGCGGCACAACGGACAGAGCTCCAGCGGGATCTCATGGCGTCATGGAGAGTGCGATTGTCGCAACCCCGTGCTGGGCACGCCACAATTGCGGCGATAAGACCCCTCTTTGAGGAGTGGCTTGAGAGACGCCACGGCGTCCTCACCTTCCGCCTGACGCAGGTCCTCACCGGACACGGCTGCTTCGGGAGGTTCCTGTTTAGGATAAGGCGGGAGGAAACACCCGGGTGTCACCATTGTGAGGATCGGCCTGAGGACACGGTGGAGCATCGCCGTGGCCTCGTAGAGGCGATCGGCGGCGGTGATCTCTCGCGTCCGGCCCTGGTTCAGGCCATGGTACGGAGCGAGAGGAAATGGCAGGCCATCACCTCCTTCTGCGAAGCGGTAATGCTCGCGAAGGAGGAGGCGGAACGCGTGAGGGAGAGGCAAATTTCGCACCCTCACGCCCCCAACCGCCGCAGGAGGAGACGCCCGGGGCGGGAATCGCGAGCCGATTTCCGGCCACCGTAGGCGCGGGCTTGCAGACGGTGAGCAATGGGTAGCTCGCCGTCCGATAAGGACCAAGCCCGGGTCGACGGCGCGTTGTGTTCCACGCGCGCCTCAAAGAGATGTCAGCAGAATTGACGGGGTCCGTTAGGGCCAATGCCTGCCGGGGGTTCGAAGAAAACCGATAGGGAAATCGTGGCCCCCGGCAACAGGGCAACCGAAGGAACACGGGTGGGTTTTAGTCAGTAAGAGTGTGACACGCCCTCCCGCTCAAAAGTACCCTACGTGTTAATCCAGATAGATAAAAAAACTATCTGTGTGCCAAAATTCATCCAAATTCATTCAGCTGTTTTTGCGCTAATCTTTAATTAATGACTTTGTCAAATCATTTAAGTATTTCAAATACGCCCATGTATGTCACTTTTGAACGTCAAAATTTACAACATAATAGAATTGATTCTAGTCACCCCTTCCAAAAGGTAGTTTTCGTATGGAGAAGAATGGGCAAGAAACTCCACCGTTACTCTTTTAAAATGGTCAGTGTGGAATAATCCGGAACATATATCCAGACAAACAGACAAACGGACAAAAACAAAAATTCTATGTTACTATTTTACTATATATTTACTATAGATTTGGCTGTGAAAATCGCATCTCTTCCAATGGTTTTATTTCATTGACACAAACACTCTGGCACTTTAATATTCTAGAACGGAGTTCTTACTAAACTATTTACACCGTATTAAAATATAGAACTCCCTGTGTCAGTTGGAGTTGCAACTAAGGCTGCATTGCAGTATTCCGCATAGCTATCAGTGTGATAGTTCTGTTAGTATTCCGTTTGAAGCCGTCAATACCTTTGAAAATAATACAGCCTTTATTTCGACTGGTAACTGTAGTGTCCATTAGGATGATACCGTTGATTGCAATTTTCTGTTTTTTGGATCTCGTCATATTGGAAGTGACATTCGAAGCTATCGAATCTATAAAAAATGTAAAATACAATAGACGTTGATATATTTAGTAACCTGTTCCGCTTAACTATAACTAAAGAGCCATAAAAACCCCTGTAAGATATCGACACGTGTTTCATCTATCAACGAGGCATCCTCAGGATGACGATTGACTTGTCGTGAAAAATGTATTTATTTATTTAACACTTTAAGCACATACAAGTACTTAATGCCATAGGCATTTTCTACCAGTCAACCTTTGGGTGATGCAGAGACAAACAGTGGTAGGTGCAATATTGAAAATTGTGGAATAAATATTTATTTAAATATAAGTATATATATATACCTATCAAAACAAAATATATAATATAACTATATATATATATATATAAGAACAAATAAATACACATAAATACACGAATATATTTATAAAACAAATAAGACAAACAATGGGAAAACATTACCGCTGTGATGATACTGCCAGCTTCTTACGAATATGCTCGCGAACTTTAACTTTAAAGGATAATCTGTTAGTTGCCATCCTGATTTCTTGGGGGAGCGCATTTCACAGAGAGATAGACTGAACGAAGAAGGAAGAGTGAATGAAATCAGTGCGGTGAGTGGGACATAGAAGAAGACGATTGTGTGATGAACGTAGAGTTTTATTGTGGTTTGCGCAAATGTACTGAAAGTGGGGGGCTAGATTACTAGGGGAAGAGGGAGAGTCAAGAAATGAAAACAAGGTGGTCAGTGCCCTTTGCTCCCTGCGCTGGCGTATGGGCAACCACTTTAGAAGCGACCGATGCACAGAAACATGATCATATTTACGCAGATTGAAAACGAATCGAATGCAGTTATTGAGAAGACGGTCAAGTTAGGTAAAATAGATAGACAAAAAAAAATAGATAGGGAAAATTAAGGACTGCACAAGCATTGTCTTGGTACTTGACGGTAATAAATTTTTCAGTCGGTATAGAGCCCGCAGCGTTCCAGTAACCTTCTGGCATCTATAAAATCTTTCCACGAAACAAAGCTTTTCCTCAAAGTGAAAATATTGCTGATAACATCACTCAGCACTAGAAAATTAAAAGCAAAAACGAAGAAAAGCGCCTCACCTAATCTTGTTATGTCAGATTCAAAATGGACGTCGCCGGAAAAATTCCGTTGCTTTCCTCGGTACTGACGTGCCGCGAAAAATAAGAGGAGTTGAGTTATCGCTGCACGTCATTGAAAAATGGAGCGTCCATTAGTTTTAACCCTTTAAAACTGTAACAAGAACATATTGCTGAACATACAAAATGAGGTATTTCGATGGGTGCAATATGTTAACATTCTTGACGAGAATGGATTTCGTAGTAAAAGTCTTTATTGATGTTCACTGTCTAAGTATCAGTCTCTCTGACGGTAGGGTACGTTTACACGGATAAATATTGAACAGATATTTTAGGTATTTGGCCAAATAAAAAATGGATGGTTGTTCCGACCCTTAGTAACATGGGACAAGGCCAGAAAGAAGATGATGGTCGCGTCATCATATACTATTAAACGAGCAATATATATTTGTAATCACGTTCTCGAAAACCGCTCTAGCGATTTCGATGAAAGTTGCAATATAGGGGTTCACGGGGGCGAAAAATCGATCTAGCTAGGTCTCATGTCTGGGAAAATTGTTTTTCTCCGTATTTTCACCCTAGTAGAGCTCTTCCGCCAAAAGTTTAGAACAAGATGGCTACCTTAGAACACTATAAATACGGTAACGTACCTACTATCATGGTAGTATGGAATTAGTAAGTACCTACAATCATTGCAGCATAGAATTAATATGTTTATATATGGAATTAGTATGAACTTTCCTATAGTATTAAATTTTCTTCTATTAAAACCACCAACTGTTCTTTAACATGTTGCAAGGTATGCGTTATATTACAATTCCCTTTGTAGTTTCATAAGAAAATTAACTTTTAAGCCAGAAGAGTTCAACAGTTTGTAAGAAAAAAAACCTTAAATACAGCATATTTTGCAAGAAAGACGACTTAAAATGGTTTTCATACCCTTACACCTAGAATATTACTATCATACTTTCTATTCAGGCTAATTCCCCCCTCGCTCTCACGATGCTCAACTCGACGCGGATTTATTGTTTAGGCAATCAACTTGAAAGCGTTGTTACAACTTTCTGTCCTACATCATGTTGCAAGTTGCGCGTCCCATCACAAACTTCGCTTTGTTTGTGATATAGCTTGTTTGTTTTTAGTTTGAAGACGATATTTTTTCTTGTGCATGAATACGGAGTCATAAGGATTATGGGGATAAAATACTTTCGGAGATTGAAAGCTTTTTATGAGGAAATGTAGCCTGTTTATCAATAAATCTGCCTCTGTAATGAATATTGCCTATTTGCTCTGGAAAGACGCATCATCAGAAAACCCGTATTTAGCAGAAGCATTGAGGTAATTAAATTAAGCAGTTCATAAAAGTCAATTTAGCCTTTTCTCAACTATGTTGGGGTTGGCTTCTAGTCTAACCGGATGCAGCTGAATACCAGTATTTTACATGGAACGACTGCCTGTCTGACCTCCACAACCCAGTTACTGGGTAACACGCTATAAGAATACCCGTAAAGACTGACAATTGTGGCCTGTTTATGGTGTTAGTTAATTGAAGTTTACTCTTCAAAAAGTCGATTAAGTGAATATTTAAATAAGTTAAAAAACTTCAAATTAAAGTAAGCAGTAAGCATGAAAGGGTACTTTTTGATATCCACAATTAAACATTAAAATGACAACGACAACGTTCAATAGTGCTTAAAATTCTTGAAAATTTTAAGCACTATTGAACGTTGTCGTTGCCATTTTATTAAATAAATTGTATACGAAAACGAAAAATTAAACTCTTTTCTGTAATAATCAACATAATAGGCATATAATGTCCCACGGCTTGGACACAGGCCTCCTTTCTGTGAGAGGGAGCGAGCAATAATCCACCACGTGGGCACAGTGCGAGTTGGTAGATGTCACATGGATTTGAATTTGGATAAATACACTTTTGTAAAAAATACACCAAGTTAAAAATCTCTTCATCACCCAGTCAACAGTATAGTCTTAAAAAGACCCTAAGGTGTGCTTCGGGGTTAAACTTTATCAGGACACACAAAGCAACTAGGTACTTAAGTACGTACATCAACACCTAACAAAGCTTAAGAAAACTTTTCACCTAAACGTATTACACCTTTTGTAAAAGTATCGTCTCTCTCAGACGTCTAGTGTTGAGCTAAACATATAACTTTTATGTTCATCATCTTTATGAAAGGGAATGAGCTCCAACATATATAACGTTCTTTGTTCGAGGTTCGATCACTGAGTTGTAAAAGTTTATCTTACAATTTGTTGTGGATTCGGTGATCATTATCGTCAGGTTTATAATATAGGGTATATCCTAACGCCAGATCCAAATTAGGAATACCCTGGTCTTTGTTGAAAGTTTGTGTGATCCTGATCAGTAGTTATCCTTTTTTCATAAGTGGAATTTTTACTTTTTATCGTACAGTCAGAGCTTTCCATAGGTAATATATTTAAACTCGTGAATGTACCTAGTTATACATAACTGATGCAGGTTTTTAGTCTCAAATGTAAATGAGATCATATTCCTATTTCAGACACATCGTGAAGTCTCTTGTCTGCCGAGTCCTTGTTGATGCCTACCTCATAGGTATATTCATATCAGGATGTGTTTCTTTATTTTATTATTATATATTTTTATTTTTATGTACCTATGTTCAGTTATATTCACACTCATTTCCGTAAGAAATTTCGCTTTCCCGATTTATAAGCGTCACATAGGGGGACGTCATTACGTCATTCGCGACTTCGCGAGGTTTTTGCTGAAAATCAGCGCTGTTGACGACAGGTTCGTCTGAAGTCACAGCTTTTTGCTGAGCAATGACCTATTCTTGCACAGATGCAATGTACAGCTTAATTTAATTGTTCTTGTTATTGTTGTTTGCTTGTTACAAAAATAGTTATTTTTCCACTCTTCAATCGGCATTTTATTCATGTTTTCATTGTTCGTTTGTTTTCATATGGTGTCGCAACACATTACGCAAAACAAATGCAATGTAAATTGTCTTTGGTCTCTGGCCGTCACATCAAGCAATAGACAAAATTTGTCAACCTTTTAAATATTCAATACGAGGTTTTTGGCTAATTTGCAAATGAGTATTTAACGTATTTTTTTGTAATGTGCGTTTGGCTTGTGCAAAATAAACAAGTTTTCTTTCTTTCTTCATTTTATCTTCACTACTTTTCAGATACTAAAAAGAATATGATTTCTATCACGAACCAATTTATTTAAGAGCAATGTCAACTCTTATAACCCTTATTTTCAACACTATCTTATTTCCTATCGTAGCTAGTCTTAACAAGATTTCTCGTGTCCAATCTTTTGAAGATCACTTGGACAGCCAACGAAGGAGAGCACAAGGGATCTCAGGCATTGTTTTATAACTCGCTACAAATTTAATCAAAAGAAAAATTGACCTCACCCGACCTCCCCACGTTTTGTACCAAGAAAATGGGAGTTTTCGCCAGCAGGATAATGTTTGAGGAAGTTGTAATATCCTTTTAAAAGGATATGTCTTGACAAAACGTTCCTGAAGTTCGTTGTAAGTGATATTTTATTCATAGACTTGACAAGTTAAATTATATTTCTGTATTATTGAACTAAACGAGAATAGCTCAAGCCTTCATGGATAAATAATTCAGTCAAACTGTGTAGGTAAGGTAATTTGACTGACTGTCCAGTATGGGCCCGAAGTATGTATGTTTCTTGACAAGCGAAGGCTATAAACCGGCTTCACGGTTACTTTAGTCACGGAAAATATTTGTGTTATTAAATAAAAACAACTCATCCAAGTTCATAATAGCTTTGGTCATTAAAGTCTGCGGTTACCTGTGGTACCGAGTTGCCCGTGTCTGACATACCGGTGTTAAACCTGCGATGTTATGTGTTGAAATGTTTTTGTTATACCAAATATATTTTTGAAGTAAAAACTTCTTTAGGCGCGTTGGGCATTTTTGAGATGGGACCATTGATTTCGCGACACTGTAACGGAATTTACCGACACCGTGGAGTAAAAGACATCAACGCGTTGATTACCGCGGTGCCGATTTTTTTTTCAAGTTTTCACTTCTTTCGGCACTCCCGGAGTGCCACTGTTTTTTTTTCACTGTTTTAATTTCTCAAGTTCCTACAATCAGTCTAAGTAAAGAAGACATTATTACATCAGATACTCAAAAACGAATGTTTCTTTGTCTCCAGGCTGCAACAAAACATACTACGGCGACATCGGTCGTACCTACGAGCTGGAACTGCATCGGCCTCGCGAAGATCTGGTGCCTTACGTTTGCCTGCTCACCATCACAGCTGCTGGAGGGATCCATGGGGACTTGGTTCAGGTTAGTAACATAATTATATTTGAGTAACGTATAGCGGGCTGGTGTCCGCAATTCCACGTCCAAGCGCGTATTTTGGGTTTCTCTCCAGGCGCGAAAATAAAAATCCAGCTGCTTTCAGCGCTGAATGCATGCGATTTTCAATTGGGTTGACGACAAAAAAGCTGTTTTGTCCGTCAGATAGATTATTAAAAAAATATTGGACACGTATTTTTTCTTTTTTACGTAATCAAAAGATTACGGCAAACGTGGCATTTCGTCACTCTTCGGTTGGTTTTATACTGAATTGTGACGTATCAAGCCCCCACTCCCCAACTTTATTGAGTTTATCTAAACATTCTTTTTAATATGATAAAGCAAAAAATACGTGTCTAACATTTTTTATTATCTGACTGACGGACTAAATCGTTTTTTTTTTACCCAGGCAACATTCCTATTATAAAACTTTTGTACGTAATTATTATTGAACGACCTGATTGTGAAGGTTTGACACATAAGTTATATTTATATCTACAGACTCCTTCAAATATCCTTTTATTTAACTAATCAATCAAGTAACACTTTAGAATTTTATTTTTATGCTAAGATAGTTTGTAAATTATGAAATGTAAAGAAACAATTTTGAATTCTCGTATTATTCAAATAAATATTATTTTCATCATACTCCAACCGTCTTACTGTAAGTTATTCACAGCTTCAATAACTTTCTAAGCTAAGTTCAACTTGTTAACAATATGAACAGCTGCTATCAGCAGGGTATTATTCACTCAGCGTTAAATTAAATTAAAAACCTCGTAAGAGTACTTGTTAATATTTACCAAGAATATTTTAATTTCGGTAACTAAGACTTTCATCTCGTGAAAGCTGTTCTAATTAATTAAATTGTGAGTGGCAGTATCACTATTGAATTTTCTGCTGCAGAACTCTTATCATACGTTAAAGGAAATCTTGAAAAGAATATTTTCTAAAATCTTTTTGGAAATAAATGTTGGAAAATATACGCAATATCTATTACACTTTTCATGGAAAGTTTTTGTAACGTTGCATAGAAAAGTAATTGCGATAGAACGTCAACCATTTTAATATCAAAGTTGCTTACGATGGCGGAGTAAAATAGAAAATTAAACTACAGCAAGGTGTAACCCTAGCAGTGCTATAATGGGTAGATACCATAGAAATATAAAACACTTTTTTCTTAGGTATATCTATGGTATGAGTATGTTTGTTTAATTTAAACAAGAAACATGCGTATGTTACTTGTTTAAATTAAACAAACTCAGTCATCATAAAAGATACGAGATACACATAAGGCAGAGTAACATAACAACATAACATAACATCACGCCTTGTTTCCCCGAAGGGTTGGGCAGAGGTGTCCCTGTAGTAGGTACACCCACATTTCGCCAGTTATGTTTAAGTCCCATGTAATAGGGGGCGATCCGGGCACAAAAAAAAAAAAAAAAAATCCAGACTCCGAGCTGCTACTGAGAAATTTCAGATTAATGATTTGTTAATCATAGTTTCTTTGAATGTTGCGTGCTAATCTTCATGGATTTAAGAACATCTTAACTATATAATATTATAAATTCGAAAGTAAGTTTGTTTGTGTATGCGTTTGTTTGTTTATTTGTTACGCTTTCAAGCTAAAACGGCTGAACGGATTTAGAAAAAAATTGGCACATGGGAAGACCATGACCTGGATTAGGACATAGGATACATTTTATCCCGATATTCCCAGGGGTCGAGACTTCATCATCATCAGCCAATAGCAGTCCACACACCAATTGCACGCCATTCAGCTCGATTTTCGGCAACTCTCATCCAGCTGCTACCAGTCACCCTGCGAAGATCGTCGCTCCACCTAGCCTGAGGGCGTCCTACCTTTTGTTTGCCAATTCGCGGTCTCCACTCAAGAACACTTGTCGGTCACCGGTCATCGGTTCTACGGCTCATATGGCCGGCCCTTTGCCACTTCAGCTTATTTTGTGAGCCATGTCGATAACATTGGTTCTCTGCTGGATCACCTCGTTCGATCTAGACTTATGCGGGTGAAACCGCGGGGCAAGTAAATGATAAATGATTTTATTTCTGAATTAGGTTTGAACAAACACTTTTACACATCAAAAACAAATTATGTTTTGAAAACTAGATGAGTTCGGAGTTTCCTATCTGACTACTCTGAGAAGAAAGATCGAAACAAAATCAGAGGTCACAGTCTCTTTTAAAGTCCAGATATAATCTTGGTCAGATCATAATAATATATGGACCATCTAGATTAGTGTCTGAAATGGCCTTTTGAGGAAAGAACCACACAGATTTGAATGGACGTGTCCAGCCAGTGCACGTATTCGTCAGTAATCGTGTACCTTAACTCAGAACTTAATGTAGGTACACACATAAACCACACAAAGTATATACATAGTATGTACGTTTACAACCACTAACAAAGAGTAGGCACCTAATGTAAATTGACATTAAGGTGACAACTGACGAGTTCCCCTGAGGTAACTCCGAAGACTCTGATCTGAGATTTCCATTTACCTCTTCTAAAATCATAACTCCTGGGTTTACCATTCTGGAGCAAAAAGGGAAAGTCTGTAAGGTAAATAGCACAAATTCCTCCATAAATACCCAAGGGACTTGGGGGATCTTCGTTCAAGGGGAACCGCAATTCTTATGGGAACTCGTGTGTCTGTCACTCGTAAATAGTCGTCGGCATCTTGAATGTCGGGCAATATTGAAAAGTTTATTAATGTTTTAGCTCTAAAAGCTGCGCGTACTTTTTCATTTTGTTGTGTAACAGCGAAGTATGATAAAAGGCGAGTTTTACTGTCTATTAGTATATCAACTTTTAAATATATTATATTAAATTTTCTGCGGTATATACGGCCGGGTTGTTTTTAAATATTGCAGCAACACATTGTAGAAACTATAAGGCTTTTTTTAATCGCTTTCAGTGTGACCAATATCAGTAACGATTTGTTTGTAATATTTCTCTCACATAATAATGGTTTAGTGGTCCGTGGTTGAAATATTACGTGGTTGAAATATACTGATGTTATACTTAACACTCGATTTATGTGGTGAAACCCACACCATTTCCAAGGGATTACAGTTATTTTAAGTACCTATGAAAACAGCAAAACCCACACGCATTTCGTTTTGAATGAGAGAATATTAATTGATTTTAATTATAAAGTGTTTAAAATTCCTCGTTTTTTTTTTGCTTATTTCATTTCTGATCATTTCATGAGCCCGTAAAAATATTTTTTTTAAGAAGTTCGTGAGTGAAATAATGTGTTTATTTAGTTCCATTTTAATAACAAAATAGCTACACAAAAATTACATTTTCCTGTAACAATCTACACTAATTACTACACTCCTTTTATTTGTATATCTACCTTTATTTTTTTACGACGTGAAGTTGGCTGTACCAAAATATAAAGTGGAATATAGTCGAGCTTTTTCAGAGACCCGTAGAATGGCCGGAGTATGAAAAATGTGCTGTCAGAGAAGTCGTTTTACCCACCTTTAGCTATAGCAACCTATAGTCAAGTCACCCCCTTATATCCACCCTGTAAGGGCAAGGTACAATGTAGGGCATGACGTAGAAGGATATTGTATATTATGGTGTGACACTTTAAAATGTTTTAGCTTTTTAGGTCGTGTGCCTATCCTGTAGAGTGGGTTTTATGTGTAACTTTTCGATGTCAAAATATTTTACTGTAGGTATTTATGTGAAATATACTAAAGTTACTTTGTTCTAATTTAGTTTTAAAGGATACGTTGAAATATACACATAAGCTATTTACCTACCAATTTGTAAACAAGTACAATGTTAACAGTTAAAATTTAAAAAACACCTGACTGAAACATTTCCTCATTTCTCTTTCATACTCCATCACCAGACCCTGTTCACCATCTATCTATAATATAATCTATTAATTGAGACCATTCCAATGAGGCCAAACACGATACTTGTGCTGTAAGTTGGTAAGCGACTTGGGTTTCCTGCAAATTCCAGGCGATGCTGCAGCATCAGTTCAAGGTTACTATATTCTTCTAATATCATTGAAGTAACAGAATACCAAATTTCAAATCAATCAGACCTGTGGATGATACTCACATCCATTCATTAACTAGAAAAGAGCTGATGATCTTCAAACGGCTGAACCGATTTTGACAAAACATGTCTAAGAACCATTGGATATGATGATCATTCGTCACATTCGCTATTTCGTCGCTATCCCTAGAAAACCTGCTTTCAAATAAAATAAAACGCATTCAAATCAGTTCACCCGTTTAAAGGAAATCATCGTGAGGAAAATGCTTGAGAGATATTTCTCGACGGCATGTGAAGCCAACTCAGAGGCCCATGGGCGGCTATAAAACTCTGATGCCAGATTGGTCCACTAACCACACGAAAAGTGTAAGTGTAAGTTAGCTGTAAGTTTCCCGAATATAATAAAATAAAATAAAATAAAAGAAGAAGAAGACCCGTTCATAAGAGCTACGGTGCCACAGACAGACACACACACATAGCGGTCAAACTTATAACACCCCTTTTTTTTGCGTCAGGGTATATTTATGTAGTACCTACTTACTGATAACGTACCTAGGTACTCAGTATAAGCACCAAAAGTTATCTAAAACGTTTTGCTTGTCCTATATCTAAGTACTATACAAAATACACTCACAGAGACTTGAAATAGTTACCTATGCTATAAAATAGAGGGCGGTGTAACTCAAGCCAAAGACATTATACTTCTTTCCTTTCCTAGATTCACGGATTTTATGTCCACCACCAGTGTCATCGACTTCACGACCTTTCACTTTAGAGTCGTATCCTAAGTTCCTTATTGCCCAAGAAAAATAATGGATTTTAATCGAAAAGGAATATTCCATTCATTGTTATTGAAGAAGATTATATTTCTCCTATGTCAATCTTATTGCATGAGTTTTCAATAGTATTTCCTACCGGGAGAGGGCACTGGCTCTCGTAACACAGGTTAACCACCTATCACAAGTGTCAGGGACTTCACATAATTTGTAACCAAATCAAACGAAAAAAAAAAAATATTATTAGATATAACTATACAAATTATTTTGTTTAAAAAGTATAGTCGCGTGAGCTGTTTTATCACCCTAAGGTCGATTCACTTGCACGTCATAAAAAGACAAGGTTTATTTGGGAAAAAGAAGTGGAGCATCTCCCCAGCAGCAAAGGTGTCTGTTCAGTTAGAAAAACGTGATTATATACGATGCAAAATAATTTACATTACGCAACACAAAACATTAAATTAAATTATTTGCCATAATGTCAGGTAGCTCATGCCAAGTGAGAACTATTTATTCCACAATTATTTGTATTATAGCACACAAAACAATATTTAAATGGGCGAAAAGTTTAGGTACCTACCAACCTAACCTATAATTTCTTAGCAAAATCTTTCCTTAATAAAATTATCTTTCTTTATAAAGGAAAGCTTACTTGATCAATGAGCTAGTTTCATAATATTAAACGTAGCGTTAACTCAACTTCAGCCTGAAGCTAACAGTTTTTGTTCCCTGATTTTATGAAGTGACTATAATTATCAATTTAATTTTTCTACTTAATTAACGCTACAGTAGAACTTTTATTGAGGAGAGAATGCTGTTATTTCGTTAACGCGCACACCTTATTAATTAGGAGACAAAAAATGTAAGCTATATTAAAGTAACAATCGTTTATTTCAACATTTAAAATACAATATGGAGATAGTGTTGTTCCCAAACTAGGCACAGCCTGTACCTTAGGCACCATTAAATAAAACATATTGGTAATTTGTTAACTAAATTGGGTTTATCCATCTGGAATTTGTCAGTAGCAACCCGGAGTCTGAATTTGTGCCCGGTTAGTGGCAATAGGTCGCCCCTATTACATGGGACTTAAACATAACTGGCGAAATGTTGGTGTACTATAGACACCTCTGAAATGAATTGAAATTGATTATTCTGTAAGTAGGATATTGGAATCACTTTAACACGACATGTTAAAAATAAGCTAGATGAGGTTGGCGTTTCCTATCTGACTACTCTGAGAAGCAAGGCCGTAACAGAGGCCGCAGTTTCTTTTAAAGTCCAGACATAATCTTGGACAGGCCATATAAAAGGAAATCAGGCGACTGTCCCTTTGGGGATTATGGGCGTGATATTAAGTTATGCTATGTTAAAATAAAAGTTGAAATTGGCGACAGTTAAGCTAGTTAGCCTCAACGAGACAACAAAACTTTATTCACAAACTAATTATGGAAAAACTAAAAACGTACATTTTAATAAGTGCAATTTTTAATCAATTTAGGACATCACTTAGGAGATATATACAATGCTATTTATTAGTCTGAAATCGGCAAAATCCAGTGATATGAAAAACTTATTAAAACAAAAAAAAAACAACTGACTTTAAAAAAAAAACTAAAACGTGAAAAATAACTGTAGTTTCGGAAGTCAGTATTGTATTTTCCTTTTTTGCCACCTCCTCCTTATTTTGAAGTCGGTTTAAAAGCGTTATTTTGTCCATTACACTAACTTTTATTAAGCCAAGTTTTTTACGCCGCCGATTATGTTTGAGTAACTTTTACTCAAACATAATCGGCGGCGTAAAAAACTCGTTGCTTATTCACAAAAATTAGGTCAAGTATTGGGATGTGAAACGGAAAGGGAAATGGAGTAAAACCAGTTTGTCTGTTAACAAAAAAAATATATTCTTCCTACGAATTTTCAAGTACCATAAGCGCCATTCAGTGTTGAAAAGATTGAATTTACTCATCACTTAAAAATTCTGTTTTACTCAAAATATTATTAGGACATTACCAAAAATTGCGTTTCATTTCAAAGAAAAATACTTTTATTTTCACAGGTAACACTCGGGAAACCTATTATTTTGAACTTCGTAACAGGATCTGGGTTTAGATCGTTACATTAATTGCGGGCTTGCAAAATGGCGGGTAGGGCACAGAGGGTGTTTTAATTTCTAGTATCATTTACAATAAAATTTGGGTCACCAGTCCATTAAGAGAGTAGCGATACTTTGGGATTTTAGAAATACAATGACATTTTCGACTTCATTTGCCTGTTAGACCCTTTGAAACATGCTTGTGTTTTAAAATCGGAAATCGTATTTGCACAGCTTTTCAAAACTTACGTTAATAGACAAACTACACCATCATTTATATGGTAATAATTTGGTAGTGTGTTAGTAGGTTTTCCCATCTGGAATTTTTCGGTAGCAGTCGTCTGGATTTGTGCCCGGTTGATGGCAATAGGCTCGGTCCCTATTACATGGGACTTAAACATAACTGACGAAATTTGGGTGTACTGTAGGTACACCTCTGCCTTATCCTTCGAGAAATAAAGGCGTGATGTTATATTATGAGTAGTTTGTCTAATATCGTCATGTTTGGCATGAATGTAAAGACAACATTACTCACAAATTCAAAATTCAAAAGTCATTTATTCAAATTAGGCTGAGAATCAGCACTTTTCGAACGTCAAAATTACATAAGACAGTCCCCCAAAACGCTCACCCTTCACCACTTCCTAGTAACTTTCGCTGGGAAGAAGAAGTGGCGCAACAAACTCCTCTGCAGCATAGCTGTCTGTTCAAATTAGAAAAAAATGATTCTATATAATAGTAAGCAAAATAATTTACATTACGCAACACAAACATAATTTAAATGATACATTATTGGCCATATGTCAGCTAGCACACGCCAATATACCAACCAAAAACATCGAGAACTATACTCAAGCAGAAATAAAAACTAAAAACTAAACGTAAACAGAACTAAATATCGAAATAAAAGCCTCCAGGCATAAAGGGCGTGCCCGCTTACATAAAGCTATTTAAAGCTGTAATTGGAAGTTATAAATGATAAACTATGACCATCGAGGTAAAAATAAATAAACAGTTAATTACTAGTTACAATAACAAAACCATGATCAGCAAGACGACCAGTCACCACAAGCAGCACCCGTTCACGAGCATAACGCAACTATGTTATGACACCCTTTGTTCCGCAGTTAGCCTGCGATAGGCTAACAATATTGACTGTAGAGACGCAGTATAATACGTAATAATCATAATTTAGTAACCTGCTCCTTAAAGTCTTTTTTAAGGCTAGGGGCTTGTGGCTAAGTAAAAACAGCGGCACGGGTAGCTCGTTCAGGTTAATCTACACTTGCCGCGGTTGATTCGTCGAAGGGTGACGATCTTTACATACCAAGACTCCTCTGTGCCTCGGAAAGCACGTTAAACCGTTGGTCTCGGCTGTCAAATTGTAGATCTTTGACAGTCGTTACGGGTAGTTAGAAGCCCGAAAGTCTTACAGCCAGTCTTTCCAAGAAGTATCGTGTTACCTAGTAACTAGGTTGTGGAGGTCAGATGGGTAGTCGCTCCATGTAAAATACTGGTATTCAGCTGCATCCAGTTGGACTGAAAGCCGATCCCAACATAGTTGGGAATAGGCAGGTGATGAAAGTAACCAGCTCAAACAATATGACTATCCTCATCTTCAACGATTCACTTTAACACAGCTAATGAAAAACTACGCATAACATAGAAGCGAAACTAATTTAGCTTTACTCTCACTGGATGGTCGTCACAGACCCTCTCGCGATAAACGGCTCGACCTTATAAACCTTCACAATTATGCGGTGTAAGCGTATGCCTGAGCTGACGCTTTGTTATTTTCTGTGCGTATTTTTAGCAACCCTTTGTAAAACCTGGATTTTGGGTTAGGCTTTAAACAATTTCGGGTGTGGAATAATACCAGTGTTATCTTAGGTACTTACCTTGAGGTTTACCTGGGGGGACTCGTGGCTAAATGATAACAGCCGCACGTGTCAATCGAAGGTTAAGTTACGCTTGCCGCGGTCGGATCGTGGATGTGACCTTCGATTTCCTCCGTGCCTCGGTAGATCTTTGACAGTCGTAACGGATAGTGAAGCCCAAAAAGTCTGACAACGAGTATTACCAAGGGGTATCGTGTTACCCAGTAACTGGGAGGTCAGATATAGGCAGTCGCTCCATGTAAAATAATGGTAGTTAAACTGGAACCCAACTTCAACATAGTTGGGACAAGGCTAGGCAAATTGATTTTTATCTTTATAAAATTAATTTCATAAAGATATCTAAGTAGCTAGTAATTGATTTGCTTGTTTTAAATATTCTGTCTAGGTGTCTTAAACATTCTAAGTTATACCCTTAACTAATGAATCTTTACACGTGTTCATTCGATATTACACAGACATTACACAAAATACTTTGAACTTTAAACTTCTAACAAACCAACGCTTAGTATTTTTTGAAGTTACACAAGAGCAAGTCACAAACTTACTCTTCGACGCAATCGCGAACTTAGACTTCGGTATTCCAAGTTTTACACCTTCAGAACAAACAAACAAACATCGTACCTACATATCTTACAATATAGGTAACTTGTAAGTAAGTAAGTATATAAAAGTCACGATTTCTTTTTCTCAAAGTAAACAGCTCTGCAATACGTTGATTGGTTCTCAGCAATCGATACATCTTGGCCCCTTGGGCTGTCAATGACAGACACTCGATGGAATAGCTGCCTACCGATAGTATCAATAGATCTATCTTACTTCAATGGTATTGTTGTTTTCTTACAAATAATTACTTTTAAATTCAAAGAAGTAGGTTGGTGGAAACGCTAAGAATTTTAAGATACTATTAAGAGGATATCAGAAGAAATGTCATAGAGAAGCTGTTATCCCATTTTTCAGTAAAGCCAACTAATGTAATATAGCAAAATTTGATATGTTACACTTTTAGGACACCGACCTTTGATTACCAACCGCTAGATAGTTTGCCACATTTAAGGTTTTTTTTAAGCTATTGCATAGCTTTTATCACGGGCTTTGAGCGTGGCGACCGAATCAAGAAATTCCGTAACGAAAATAAAACCTAACACCCCCTACTCCGCCTACCACGACAACATCACGTTGTCATGGGAACGTAATTTTTGTTTTATGTCATCATCCGTCATCATCCCAAGTGTAGCGTTGACAAATAGGAAGTATGGAGGTTACAAATGCTATGCAATAGCTTTACCGCGGCAGTCCCCGAGTGCCACACATTTTTTTTTTATACAACTTGTAAAAAATCGCAACACCTCAGACTTGACCTATGTCAGAGAGAAAAAATCATTTAAAAAATTTTGCAGGTTTTATGTGCTGTTTTAGTTCGTAAGATTCGTATTTGCATTGAAATAAAAGCTATTATTATCCCGCGTATAAGAATATTTTAATTGGTCGACAACAATTTGTGTTTGTTTACCTATTTTGGCGGGTTTGCGCATGTGATGGCTTGACCTATTAATAAATAGACACGGCAACGTTTTTAATGAAGGACTTTTGAAAAATGTGACCTATATTAAAAAGTGGTTCAATTGATACTGCTCGTTATTCTGATCAAACTATTTTCAGGCTTTGCGCATTTAACGTTACACGTTTTATTTTTATAAATACTGGGTAAATTACAAAATACTAACGAAAATAAACTTCTTTTAGCACACAATGCGACCTGTCATGTGGGGCGTATGACACAAGACTTACAAGTAAACTGAATGAGGTGCCACTTATAGGTAATTGCAAGTCGATTTTGATGTTGTGTTCTGAACCGTCCATCGTAAGTATATTTAAATCTTTGTAGAAATGTACTTTCGCTCGCCCAGAATTCGTGGATGAAATGTGTGACATTAATTACGATTCAACCACACCTTTTGCAGAATTAATTATTTAAAAAGCCTTTTTTAATGACAAAGGGAGTGGCAAATTAAGCTTGTGGGTCCTAATTACAATCTCAAGGCTTTTGGCAACTTTGGTGTCCGCGGTTGTTGTGATGATATTTGTGACACAGTTCAAAATCATTTAGTAATAGTCAATTAGTCTTACGGACCTACTATACACTTTGCTCGCACTTTATTAAAATACTTGGCAGTTCCGAACTTCGTGCAAGAGGCTGCGCAATAACATTTTTTTAGGAACCAAATGGTGACATGAGGCGAGTGTGGGTGAGAGAACATACGCGAAGATTGTTAATGCCTACGTTCAGAACTGTGAAGTTAAATCGGCCGTATTGTACATGGGACTTAAACCTATCTGGCGAAATGTGGATGTACTATTGGTACACCACTGCCTAACCCTTACGGCATACAGGCGTGACGCTAATTCTCTTACGTATGGCTACGGCGTAGCAGCTACGAAGATGCCATGGCTACGCCAGTCACTGTTTCGTAGTAGGTTCCGACTATTCTTGAAAGTTTAGTGAACAAAACATGACGTATTTAAGTGAGGCAATTTGAGTTGCTGAGGCAAGTTGATCGAAGAAAATTTTAAGAAAAGAGATGAAGCTGTGTATAATTTGAATTATCACGATTTAGGTGACGCTATGAAACAAAAAGTTATCCAATGCAAAAGTAACTCTGTCTGTCTGTCATCTGTTCGCACCGGCTACACGGATTTCTGTGAAAGGCATACAATCATGTAGACTATGAACTGAATTAGGACACAGGATTTTTTTTAAGCTATTGCATAGCTTTTATCGCGGGCTTTGAGCGCGGCGACCGAATCAAGAAATTCCGTAACGAAAAAAACCTAACACCCCCCACTCCGCCTACCATGTAATGACGGATGATGACATAAAACAAAAATTACGTTCCCATGACAACATCACGTTGTCATGGGAACGTAATTTTTGTGTAGCGTTGACAAATAGGAAGTATGGAGGTTACAAATGCTATGCAATAGCTTTACCGCGGCAGTCCCCGAGTGCCACACGTTTTTTTTTTAAAGTGCATACCATCTGGACTCTGAGGATTGAAAAGTTGGAATCGCGCCACAACATCAACTTTAAGTCATTCGTGGTACGAGTTCCAACCCACCATCTACAGACTTGCCTGAAAGAGGACTTTTGGCCGAAAGGTCTCGTATATCGACGTTTCCGAGGACGGTTACGCGACACCACGCAGCGATACACGACGCCGTCAACATTACGTGTATAGTCATAGTTATATAAGGTTTTTTATTATTGTATAAGATTATTTTGTGTATTCTATTTATGGGCCTAAGTTGCCTGATAATAAAATGATTATTATTATTACATTATTATTAACCCGGTACTACGGTCCCGTGGTATAATTAAGTAAATAACTTTGATTTTTGCGGTGGATTTCCTGCAAAAAAGAAACATTACAAAACCATTCATACTCACCCTCAAAATCACAGCACACAATTAGAATCAAACAAGAGTCGTTTGCGCAAAATCGAAACACATGATTAAATCCCTACCATGTTCTGCATATTTCATTTGAAATTGAACATGCCGCCCGGCATTTGTTTTTATTCGCATTGCTTTATCACTTTGTTTACGAACTCACATACGATGTACCATCAAACTGAGCAAAAGCGAAGTTAATAATGCCTAGAATGTTACAATTTCTCGAAGGTACGGTTATTTTATACGGGAGTTTGTAAATGGTGTAATATTTTTCCTGAATGTGGCTTGTGGCCAGATTTAAGTGCTGCTATATTTTTCTGGTTCATTGCAGCTGAATTAAAAATTATTTCTTGAAAATTAGAAAGCCCAAAATAAGTATAGTTGGTAAATAGGTATGTGCGGTTGTTTTAGTATGACAGAAATCTAGTACATCTTTGCTTCCTTTAAAATGTTTACTTCACTTATTGGTGATTAGATTTTGCCCGCGGCTTCTCCTGCAGTTGGAAATTATCCCAAGGGAACGTAATACCAGGATAAAAAGTATCCTATGTGTGAATCCAGGTTATAAACTATCTGTGTGCCAAATTTCATCCAAATCCGTTCAGCCGTTTTTGCGTGATTGAGTAACAAACATCGATACATTCAAACACAAACTTATCCCCTTACTCCGTTGTAACAAATACCTACATATTTTGCAACCTAATGCTAAATTATTTACTGTCAAAGGTTCAACACCTTTATAGTGAGACATCTTCCATTATTCCCACAACCACTTGTACACACATTAATTACTAATGATCCCGATAATACCCGCGAATAACACAAAGGCTTGCCATAGGTTACAACATAATGTAACCAGTATAAGCTGACCGTTAGTGAAATATGGAAGTAAAAAGCTTACAGGCTACTACTAGCTATATATAGCGAAAAATACAAAAAAACCCATATTTTGAAAAAATGCGTTTAGGAAAAGCCAAAAAATATAAAAATAAACAATAATGAAAGATTTTTTTTTATATACGTTGCCCCACACTAGGAATTTCTCCTGTATTGTGGGTGTGTTTACAAACATTTAAACTCACATACACAAACAGCCAGACCCGAAACAACTACTTGTAGGTCATACAAATATTTGTTCCGTGCGGGAATCGAAACCGCGACACGCAGCGCAGCAGTCAATCGCTTAACCACTGCGCCAACCGTGCCATTCAGAAGAATGGAGAAGCAAAATGCTTCAAAAGTTTTCACCGCCAAGAAAGTCAAAAGCCAAAAAAACCTTCTTGCTCCACAGAAATGCTACCTATTTGTACTTACGTATTCGTATTGACATTCGTATTTACAAATAGGTAGCATTTCTATGAGAGACCAAAGTGTACTGCGGGGTAATTGCGTAATACACATAAAATGACAATTGATCGCAATTTCTTTTATTTTGACAGTTCAAGCACTGCGTTATACGTTGTTGAGCAGACGAATTTATTAAACCTATCCTTAAAAACTCTTGGAATGTGATTGAAACTGTGTTACGCATTTAGGGCGCTGGTCACCGAGAGGGAAAATCGTGGCCCCCGGCAACAGGGCAACCGAAGGAATACGGGTGGGTTTTAGTCAATAAGAGTCTGACACGAAGGGTGGGAGAAGTTATTTGATCATTTCCAAACCAAAAAAAAAAAATGGTCACCTAGTAATAGGATTATATCCACAACAGATTTCCTTACATTGTGTAGACTAAAAGGTATCTATGGCTACAGTCCGACCGTTGAGAAAATGCGTTCCTGACACCTGTCAGTTGGACATTTTCTAGTAGTAATAAGGATCATATTGGTACAACACATATTCTTTAGTATGAAACTGACAGGTGTGAAGAACGCATTATCTTCACAGCCGGACTGTAGTGAATTCTGAGGTTGAATGACGTAAATCTATTCAGGTATATACTGAAGAATAGGTTCACTGAAGCGTCCAGTGGCGGGAGAACGTAGAAAGTATACCTAGCTACGTCTTTACAAAGGCAAAGAGGTAGAAAGGTATTATTTTCTTTCATTGGTTAAATAATAATTTTGTGGAATTTAGAACTCTACGATACTTACAATCCTACATGCTTATGTTGTGTTTTAAGATTTCCTCTCTACACTATGAGAACAGGTATGTACGCTATACGCTGTTCATTACATTACATTATTTGACTCACTGTTGTGAGCGGCACGTGGCGCGCTTAGGAGTATAAAAAATTATATTTCCAAGCGTGTTATGTTTCGCTTTCTTTATAAATTGAAATTACATTTTAATGTAACTGTAATTTATGACGAATAAAAAATTATCTAGTCTTATTTTGTTTTGTTTTTATTGTATAGAATCAGTTTTTTCTAATTTGAACAGACAATTAAAATTGAATTAGAACAGACTGTGCTGCTGGGGAGTTTGTTGCGCCACTTCTTCTTCCCAGCTAAAGGCACTAGGAAGTCGTGAAGGGTGGGCGTTTTGGAGGACTGTCTTATGTAATTTTGACGTTCGAAAAGTGCTGATTCTCAGCTAGTTTGAATAAATGACTTTTGAATTTGAATTTGAAGTTATAATTTTGATTTTAATTTTATTTTAATTATATTTTTATTTTTGTGGTTTTATTTTGATTTTATTTGTAAATGTGTATGCTTATTCTATTATGAGTCTATGTTACTCGAATTAAATGATTTGAATTCGTTCTCTTAGGCTAGGCGCAAACGAGCCACCGGACACAGCCACCAGTGACTATTGCCTCATAACGTTGCTGCGGTATTGAGTACTGCTGTAGTGCGTGGCCGCCACACGTGCGCGACGAATCAACACAAAACGTATGAAGAAGCCATGAACTGCTTGTCGCTGGGCTACCGGTGGCTGAGGCCGGTGGCTCGTTTTTGGCTATCCTAAGAGAACTAATACTTTTTCTTAAAGTGTTTTAAGTTCTATTCAGTTCCCTTTAAGAGTGGAAATCTTAAAACGCAACAAAACCATGTAGGATAATAATCCTACATGGTTTTGTTGCGTTTTAAGATTTCCACGCGAAATTTGGAATTCAACGACACCTAATAAGGTGTCGTTGAATTCTAGCCTATGTTACTCAGTGATAATATAGCATTCTACTGGTGAAAGAATGATTAAAATCGGTCCAGTAGTTTTTGAGTTTATTCATTACAAACAAACATCAAATCTTTTCTCTTCATTAAATAGACCTGTGTCCAAATTATTTTTTGTCCGTCTTATTGATTCATTATTAAAAAATATTAAATACATATTTTTTCTCTTTTGACGTAATCAAAAGATTACAGCGATACATTGAGTTAAAATGTGGCATGACGTCACGCCTTGCTAGATTTAATATTGCGTTGTGACGTAGCGAGCCCCCACTCCCCAACTTTAATGCGTGTTTTCTAAGTTATTTTTGATTAATATGATAAAACAAAAAATACGTGTCTAAAATTTTTTTATTATCTGAAAGACGGACTAAATAGAATTTCTTTTTTTTTACCTAGGCAACTACCTTATTAGTTTAGAAGATGGACGTTGAATCACTTTCCATATTTAAAACAATTATTGGTTTCTATAAGTATACTTCACATAACACATGCTTTTTCACTTACAGCTCACTTCATTTTACTTAATAATTTTGTAATACACATTGGCAGCAAAACAAAACAACATAATTATACCCAACAGACGCACAGTTTTAATCTGCAATGCGTATGTACCATAACTAAATTAAGAAGAACATTTATATCCCCGTACCACCCCACATGGGGTAAGGCCGTGGGTAAGCCCAACAATAATTGTCGTTAAATCGGCGACACGGCTTTACAAACTCCTGTAACAAAACCGTTGTAATTACTACGCAGGTACACTCTCATTACGGCCGATTTCGTCTTTGTTTTACCTCCACGTTGTTCCATATCAAACTGTGTCCCTTTAATTTGCATATAATTAAAAAGAGTTTACTCATCGAAGTTTTTCCTTACCTTTAATGGTGCTCTGTCATTAAGGCTGATTGAGTTTTTGTAAAACCGATTATAGTTGGCAGTCTCCACCGACAAAAAGTTGGGCGTCGGCAAACTTCTTCTTTTGCTAATTTACATTAACTTGCACGTTATACCGTTATCGTGGACGGAAATTTAAAAGCGTCTTCATACGAGCATAATTAATAATTTCATAATTTTAGAGCTCTTTTAAGTCAAGACTCGAGCATTCCTATTGGAGAAATGTCTGTATTCAATAGACGAAAACAAATCCACGTTTAAAAAATTTATATTAGTTAATGTGAGACACGGTAATATATTATATGAATGAAGTAGCTTGTTATGTTATTGAACTGAATGTTTAATTTGTAATGTTATTGAATTTTATTTTTTTTGTTATTTTCTATAATTTATTGTACTATGAATGTGTTAGTTTTATAATTTTAATGAACGTGTTTTTATTTATATTTATTTATGTTTTCAAACACAATGTGAATTGTTCCTGAAATAAATTGAATCGAATTGAATTGAATACAACATGTCGCAGAAGTAACGCACACCAATAGAATATTATGTTTTAATCATAATACACACACTGAATTTATTAATTTATACTGATTGTGGGAGGCAAATTTGGTCACATTACAAATATATCCGCACGCACACAGTCACACACGTTATATATAATGGTGTAGCGTGGTAGGTACTTCCTCCATTTTGGTTTGTTTTTAATTTATTTGTGATAATTACTTAAATTAATTTAATTTGTTTGTAATTTACGTAGTTTTAATTATTTTTGAGACAAAAATTACCTATATTTAAAATGACAGAAAATTCAGTAAACGATTTTGAACAAATGACTTCCATAATGAGCATTAATTCAGTTCCACATGGTATATTTCCATACATTTTGCGGCCATGTAATCGTAATGCCATGACGTGGAGGTGGACGATTGCTAATCCATTGCTCCATAAGTTGGAAAAAAAATCTGCTCAGCAACGTAAATAACGCAATGAATGTTGTTGAACTGTCAAAATGAAACAAATTAGTCATAATCGTTTACGAAAATAAGTTACGCAATGATATCACCATGTTAGAAATGATAAAATCGCAAATTCAATAAGGAGAGAGTTTTTCATTTTTCTGCGGGCCCATTTTGTGATTTCTCAGGATCTCATGAACCCGAAATAAACAACAATAATTCGGCATTGCGTCTCTAACATCATCCCTATCATGCAACTTCAGCTCGGTCACCGATTTGTCGGTCGTCTGCAACCCACATAAAGCCGGATGGAGTCCGGACGCTGCCGGGGCTGCAAACATTTTGCATGCAAATAAATTGTTGGCAGTAACAAATTGGAGTCGTTAGTCATGTTGCTAACTTGAGTTGGTGTCGCATATTTTACGGGCTGTTCCGAACATAATGAAGGAGAAATATCCGTGTTTACGAACACTGAAATTACTGGAAATATTGGTTGTGTGGTTTCTAATATTTGAGGTGAAAAATCAACTGTACAATCAAGATATTTTGATATGGTATTTCAGGTTTCCGTTTAGAAATTTTAATATTGTTTAATATAATCTTTAGCTAGTATAATATTACTAGCTCTCTATAATTTTTATAAGCTTGTTTCCAAAACCACACGTTTATTAATTATGGAAATGTATGGAATGTAATTAATGTTAGGTAAATTGCATTTCGAAATTAAAATTTTCAATACAGCCTTAAATTAAATTACTATACAAATAGCTGTTAATACTTAATAAAGTTTTTGTGTTTAATCACATCATTATTTATTAATAAATTCAGTAATTTTGTTTATCTATATTTTGTTTCGATATTATTACTTATTATTTTATTTTATTAATCTCATACTGATTATTTTATTTTGCTTTCTTTGATCTCACGCTGTTGCAATGTTTATAAAATAAACTGATAGTGTCTTATTTTGACTTTATTTTTTTCACCAACCGACTTCCAAAAAGGAGGACGTTATATGTTCGTCGCGAATGTTTGTTTTTTTTTTTTTACGTATGTCCTCCGATTTCTCCGTCAATTGTGAACCGATTTTGAAAATTCTTTTTTTGTTTAAAAGGATATGCTCTCGAGGTGGTCCCATATAAATTTTATCAAGTTTGCTTTGATAGTTTTTGAGTTAGCTTCAATAATACGTACTTTTCCCACTTAGTATGTGGATGACATGATAAGTTCCTAACACGGTTATTTACATAGCAGGTAGTGGTTTTCGGATTTGTGTGGAGTAGGTACCACAACTGAAAAGTGAAAAATAAAAACTTTTTACAAAAAAAAACAACCGACTTCCAAAAAACACTACAAAGTGAAAAATAACTTTAATTTCGGAAGTCGGTGACAAAAAACTAAAATTCAAAAACACCGACTTCCGAAATTAAAGTTATTTTTCACTTTGTAGTGTTTTTTGGAAGTCGGTTGTTTTTTTTTTTTGTAAAAAGTTTTTATTCTAGTTTAGTTTATGATTACCTGTTATGCAATAAGCACTATGTAAACTAGGCATTTCAACATTTTCAAAGTTATGGATAATAACTCTGACTGTACCTAGGTACTTGGAAGATACACTGTTATGGTCACTCGCGGTAACCCTTTCCAGATTTTATGGATCAATGAGTTTCATATAACACGTTTTGAACCCTAAAATTGTAACTACCTAACCCTTTTTTCATGTTCCAGATAAAAAATAAGCCTAGAAAGGAACTTGACATTTTCCTTCATTAATTAGAGCAGGGTTCACAAAAGGGTAATGACGTTAATAGATCGATTGCGTCAGATACATGTGTCATCATAAAATGTGACGTATTTCCTGTTGGAAAATACTTTCCTTATTGTTTTATTACATTGACATAAAGTTCACAGTGCACAGTGGACACTGAAATACAATTTGATATATTTTATTATTGTATTACATCTCAATCTGTATGTGTGCTAAATGAATTTGATTTTTAATTAACAACAACAGCTCTATGCTGTAAAAAAACTTTATTTTCGCTACCAATACAATTAAACGAATAGCGATTTACTTTTTAACCGACTTCCAAAAAGGAGGAGGTTATATGTTCGTAGCGTATGTTTGTTAAATTTTTTTATTTATGTCCACCGATTTCTCCGTCATTTGTAGACCGATTTTGAAAATTATTTTTTGTTTGAAAGGGTATGCTCTGAAATTGGTCCCATATAAATTTTATTAACTGTGCTTAGGTAGTTTTTGAGTTAGCTACAAAATACGTATTTTTTTCCCACTTAGTATGTAGATGATATGATAAGTTTCTGTCACTGGTAGCAGGTAGTGGTATTCGAATTTGTGTGGGGTAGGTACCACAACTAACAACAAAAAGAAAAATAAAAACATTTTCCAAAAAAAAAAACAACCCATTCCAAAAAAAAACACTACAAAGTGAAAAATAACTTTAATTTCGGAAGTCCGTGGCAAAAAACGAAAATACAAAAACCCAGACACCGACTTCCGAAATTAAATTTGTTTTTCACTTTGTAGTGTTTTTTTTTTTATTAATTCAATATGAAAATGAGCAATGGTGGCCCATTGGTAACGGGCGCGACTTACGAGTTGTAGGTCGTGTGTTCGAACCCAAGGAGGCAGTTTACTTTGTGTATTATTCCATCACCACTGCTCTCAAAACGGTGAAGTAATAAACCGTAAGGAAACCGGCATGTCCGAGAACCAAAAATTCGAAGATATGTGCCATTCACCAACCCGCGGCCCGCGTGGTAAATTACAGCCCACTCTGTCTCGAAGAGACGAGGCCTGTGTCCAACCAGTGGGAAAATTATAACCTGATTATGCTCAAGCTAATATGAATTTAAATTTTTATTGGTATTTTAATTGTTACTTTACTAAGGACCGCACATTTCTGCTGTATGTCAGATGAGCTAAAAGAACCACTGAGTGGATCCCGTTAAATGCTAGGTGACATCGCGGCAGACCAAGACGAAAATGGAGGGACGAACTTGATGGCAGAAGACAGACGTGCGTGGAAAAGGGATAGGGAGGCCTTTGCCCAGTAGCAGGACATTATGGGCTGAATAGATAGATGGAGAGGTACAAAGAGTACTTTAGGTGTATGAGGAACAGGGTGTAAAGTTCACTCATCCACCATAGCAAAGGGAGGATCCTCCGACCAGACGGGTGTTGTGTCTGGCGGGCAACTGCCCATCGGTTTGAAGTTGAAATCTTGTTTATATGTTGATCGCTCGGTAAACTTTAATTTCGCGATGCAGGATTTGTGTGACGTCATGTATAGATGCGTAGTTCGTATGTGGCGGTGTAACCGCTACAGTACAATCCACGAAGACGCGCCAATTCCGCGATTACTGTACTGTAAGCTGTATTTCAGTACAGAGCGGAGCGGAGTGGGGCGCGTATCTGTAGATGGTACTATCTATATTTAGGTACATTTCCAATACTTTGTGTTATTGATTATCTCAATACAAAATAGATTAACAAATGACTAGTTCATTAATTTGCATCTCTGCACCACAAGGCAACTGTTACTTTAAAAAAAGTCGTGTCCTCAACAATACACGAGACTTGGCTACGCGAAGTCGCCTCAGAAAGTGGGTCACTTGCTATGTCCACGCGGTGACCGGAAATTGTGTCCGTACCCTCCAGGCGATAAATATTACTTAGATACCGATGATACTGGAATTTTTGATTTAAAACCAGAGTTTGTATTCGTTATCGGTTTGTAGTTGGGAGGGTAGTTTTGGAAAAATAATCTAGGTTTATTATTGCCAAATGCGAATATTATTAAGGAAACGCAGCATGGCTCTATGATTTTTCACTGCTTCATACTGAATTCTATTTTCAAACCAATGGTATGTCAAATTTAAAAAAAGAACTCTTAGAAAAACGATGTGGAAAGCATTTCAATCTATAAGCAGTACCAAGACAAATTGAGTGGACTGGACTGAAACATTACCTAGGTACTTAAGACAAAGGCAATGACGTCATCCAAGTTTTAAAATGTCTTTGCAAGATTAAACAATGTAAAAGTTTAGATACAAATAAATAGTTCTAAGTGTTTGGATCTTTGCCTAATTTTGTAGGCAAAGGGCCAATACATTCAACGTGCCCCTTTCAGAGTATTCAGATACCGCAAAAAAACTTGAAATTAGTAGAATGCTGGAGGAAAATTTTTGTCTTGCTGAGTAAAGAGTTATTCGTAAAAGTCAAAATGTCCCTTCATAAATAAAGCATTCCTTAAAAGTAAATATTTTCAGAAAAAAGAATAACGCTACAGAAAGAAGATTTTCACTTTGTACGACCACAAAAAGGGTTTGCTTCATTTTCCAAGTAATTCAACAACTCTTTACAAAATAATTCTGACAAAAAAACAAAAACGGGTTTCAAGAGTCCCTCATTACTCGCTTTTTTTCGTTCGCCCTTTGAAATCAGTCAAAAGTTCCATGTGATTGGCGGAGGTTCCCGAGGAGAAACTTTGTATGGGTTCTTAAGTACCTAGTACTTATTGAAGTAAGCAAGGGGAAACATTTTTTGGGGAATATTGCCTAACCGAGTTATTTATTTTTATCAAGCATGTCGAAGTAAAATTAGCTTTACTGAGTTGAATACGTACTATTTATAAAACTTTGAACTGCGAAATAGAGAAAATTAGATATATACGGGGTCACATTACGGGTATCGATAATTATCTCATCATCCTCATCATCATCATCATCATCATCAGCCTATAAATGTTCCCACTGCTGGGACATAGGCCTCCTCTCTGTGAGAGGGAGTGGGCCGTAATCCACCACGCGGGCCCAGTGCGGGTTGGTAGATGTCACATGTCTTCAAATTTTCGGTTCTAGGACATAGGTAATTAACTAAACATGACAAAATAAAAATTGGTGGAAAAAAATAGAAAATAAATGTATTAAAAAAAATGTAAAATAGAAAATAGATGACCACCACTGCTAATCCCATTAAATGCACCAACTAATTAAAAACCACTAACGACCTACCAAAAAAAACCTGTCTGATATTTTTTATTAGAATGATTATTATCTGCTGCTTGCTGCTATTGGGCAATAATAAATTTATAACATATAACTAATTATTGTTTCGTTTTTATTCATTTTGATTCTTATTCAATAACATTTTTAAATATTACTTAAAATAAAAAAGACAAAAAATTATTATTATTATTATAAATAAATGATTGCCCAATAGCAGCAAATCTATCTATTCATAATTATGAAATTAAAGACGCTTTTCGTGTCCGTGTGTAATAATTACATTGATTTTCTAAACTACACAACGGATTTTGTTGAGGTTTTGACCATCATTTATAGAATTCAATCCACTAAGTTTGTGTGTATAATACATTAATATTAACATTATACAACGTGTAACGTTAAATGTGCAAAACCTCAGACACCCCAACTGATTTTTAATTCAATTGACCTATTTCAGAGAGAAACAATCATTAAAAAAATTAAAGGTTTTATATGCTGTTTTAGTTCGTAAGATTCGTATTTGCATTGAAATAAAAGCTATTATTATCCCGCGTATGAGAAAATTTAAATTGGTCGACAACAATTGGTGTTTGTTTACCTATATTGGCGGTTTTTCGCATGTGATGGCTTGACCTATTAATAAATAGACATGGCAACGTTTTTAATGAAGATTTTTTGAAAAATGTGACCTACCTATATTAAAAAGTGGTTCAATTGATTCTGCTCGTTATTCTGATCAAACTATTTTCAGGTTTTGCACGTTTAACGTTACTCGTTGTATATAATAAAGAAATCTCGATTTTTTGCCGAGAACCAAAGTTGTCGACATAGCTCACAGAATAAGGAAGCTGGAGTGGCAATGGGCCGGCCACAAGAAATTTAGTTTTAGGTAACGCAACTCTCAATACAATGAAATACATGAAAATGAAATCACACTAGCCAATAAAAAAACAACCAGAACTAATCCACCATACGTTGCCGCGCCACCTAGGGGTTCCCTTGACATAATTTCACAAAATTTTCGGGTCTGTCGCGCACGCAAATGGGCCGTGGGTCCCTGGGACAGAATATCAATGTTTCCCCCAAATTTTACACATTCATTTTAAGATGAAAACTGTCCTTCAAGTTCGACACACAAATTGAATGTTTAATTTATTTTTGAAGTATCAAGGCTTTCATGGTGTTACGTGAGGTGTAATTTTTAATATTAAGTGTAGTGAATATTCTGGAATTGCTTTGATTTAACTGAAAGCACTTAATAATGAAATAATTTCTTTCATGTTCATCACTGTTCACATTTTTACTCTAGAAATAGCTCTAGTTGGGGTTTATTTGTAGTACACACGTGTGTGAAATAATAATTAATAATTATAAAACCGTAAATAATAATCGGCCCACATGGTTTTCTTTCACAAAAGTTGCAATGTGTCCATTTAAATTCTGAAAAACTTCAAATAATATCAACCCCTGAAAAGCATAATTTTTGCAAAAGAAAATTTTATTTGTTTCGAATGACATTTGTATGTATTTTAAATTTATTTGATTTAAATAACATGTTCATGTATTTTATTTGATTTGAACGTTTGAGGATTATTTTATTCTGTGTGATCTTTATATCAATTGTATGTTTTTATTTAATTTAGGTAATGTTATTATGGACTTTGTCTGAAATAAATGAATTATTATTAAAGCAAGCCAAAAGGAAAATCTACATAATATTCAAACATTTTGTCTAAAAACTAAAATAAAGTAACCAACCCAAACAAAAAGCAGCTCACGTTTATGCAGAATCAGTGCTTTAATTCAGATCTGCTGAAACATGCCAGTGAATAGTTAAACACTGCGGAGCTCGGATTTGGCAAACATTCAGTAGAGATCCGTGCCCGTTTGATGTGCCTCGACTTAACGCCGATGAATTAATAATTACGGATACCCGGTACCAGTTCTAATGGTCCTTCGGTTCGGATACTTGTGGTTTAGTTATAAATTGATATTGCTTGGTGGCTATAATTAAGGTGTAAGTTGTTTAATTGTTTGGTTTATTCATTTGTTTATTTTTTGTCTTTGTTTTTAAGTTTTCTTTTTTTTTTATTAAATGTTTCGAATTCGTTTTTTTTTTTAATAATTTCATAACCAGTAAATACATTTTTAAATCTTACTATCCTACTAATATTATAAACCCGAAAGTTTGCGAGGATGGATGGATGGATGTATGTTACTCTTTCAGGCAACAACTACTGATCGGATTTAGACGAAATTTAGCACACAGATAGTTCATAACCTGGATTAACACATAGAATACTTTTTATTCCGATATTCCCACGAAATCGAGACTTATTTGGGTGAAACCGCTGGACGCTGCTAGTATTTTTATAAAAATCATTAAAAAACCATTTAAAATATAATAAATATTTTAATTATTATTATTAGGATTGACCATTATCTCACTGATGATACCTACCTAAGTGATGATGTGGTTATTTTTAGATGTTTTCTTGTAGTTATAATAGCAACGCATCTTGTGTATTTCTGTTTTACATCATCTTCATCATCATTTCAGCCGAAAGACGTCCACTACTGGACATAGGCCTCCCCAAGCACCGCCACTTCGACCGGTTCTGTGATTATTGCATCCAGAAGATTTCTACCGCCTTCACAAGGTCATCAGTCCGTAGTGTCTCAAGACAAAAGTCTTTGACTAGTGCGAATTGCCAGTGATGACCTATGGTACTGTTTTACATATTTTATTAAATTTCTTCTTTCATTATCCAACACAATAAATTAAAGCTTTTCTTTTTCCCTAAAGTCAACCTGTAGTTCAATCCTTATGCAAAATATTCTCCAGACAATATTTCAACGTCAACCTTTCTCCGTGTAACCAGAACTATGCTAACGAAAACTCTGAATATTTGCGCCTGAACTGCACGGCATGTGACATGGCTTATTTATATAAATATACTTAATGCTATATAAAATATTTATCACCAACATTTTTCGAGCAACGGAGAACTAACATGAGAATTCCCGGTACAGCTGCACTGTGCAAGCAAGCCAATTCCAGCACGTTGTAATAAGTTACAACTTACAGTTTCTGGTAAACTTATCTGGACTATTTCCTCTATTACCTGTTTTATTTTATGAAAATAGAAATAAATCTAGGTCAATATTATTCTGAACATAAGCGAAACATTTTACCGTATGAACTGTATGTTAAGCAAACTCAAGTTACACGAAGATAACTTTAAATGTGAACGCAAACTTCGAAGGTTGACTCTACCGTATCATGATTGTACCTACGCTTACGTAAAGTTTAAAAATCCATCTCAAACTTTCATAATTGAAGTTAAAAACCGCCCAAGTGCGTGTCGGACCACGGACAATGAAGGGTTCTGTATTTGGGATGAATTTATCCCAAAAACAAACTTAACTTTGTAGTTGAAAAACATGTTCTCCCAAACGGTATGTATGGGAGAACATGTTTTTGTAACTGCAAATATAAGTTGGTCGATTATTACTCGATAACTTGTAGAGCCTATTTAGGTGTGATGGTTTTCCTTTTAATTTCGTTATATAAACTACTGCTGTGATTTTTTTCTCATATCCAAAACCAGGGGCGAGACACTTTACTAACAAAAATGAGCACTTCAAAGCTTAATATATCGGAAACGGATCCCTGAATCTAAAAAATGGTTTTTACACTCACAATGTTTTTGAAGGACCTTTCTAACAATACCCACACCATGGGATAGAAAACAAAAAAAAACATCCCCGCTTTACGTGTAGGGGAAGTAGGTACCCTAAAAAAATAATTTTTTTCATAGTTTTATTATACCACTTTGTCGGCGTGATTAATATGTGTACCCATACCAAATTACAGTTGTTTAGTACTAAGAGTCTCGGGGCTAGACCGCGGACAGACAGACAGACGGACATGGCGAAACTATAGGGGTTCCTTGTTGACTACGAAACTCTAAAAAGGACTAGGTACTAAATAGAGCACTCGGAGTGTGGATTAGCGACAAATCTGAAGCATAAATTAGCCAAATCTCCGAGGAGAATGCAGTGACAGACACAGTTGCATTTTGCCTGCCAAGTTTCAACTGTGGTGTGGTACGAACACAGTAAATTAGACCCATGATTGCGGTTCTTGTTCGTCCCAAATACGGGAGATTTGAGAGGAGAGAGGGATTTGAGAGAAGGATAAAGTTGGGCAATACTTTGAGTAGGTAGATCAAGGGAAAGTTGCTTGCGTGAAGTCAGATGGCAAACAATGAGACCACGTAAGTATACGAATATACTACTAGACGAAGTAAGATAATAGAGGTGAAGGAATTATGTTACGAGAATATCCTATCCTATATTAAATTTAATAAACGAGCAATATTTGTATAATTTATTTGTTTGTATATAGATTTCAACTCACGTTCTCGAAATTGGCTGTAACGATTTCGATGAAAGTTGCAATGTAAGGGTATACGGGGGCGAAAAATCGATCTAGTCTAATATCTAGTAAAATAAGTTTTCTCCGTATTTTCACTCGAGCAAAGCTCGGTCGCCCAAACATATATATTACTTTCCTCTATGGCCCAAACTTTAGAACAAGATAATGAATAATGACATGACATTATTGACATTAAAGTAATGATCATGGCAGCAGCATGGAATTAGTAAGTACCTACTATCATGGCAGTATGGAAGTAGTAAGTACTATCCTGTACTATTAAATGAGCGTTCTCTATTTTTGCCAGAGCAGAGCTCCGTCGCCCAGGTACTTGTAAGTAAAACGAGAAAGCCGAAATGAATTTAATAAAAAAAAACAAAAAGAACGACGCTAAAAGAAAAACTTATCCGATGGTTTGATTTGAACAAAATCGGTAGTCCTATTGTTTCCACAAATAGAAACAAGCCTGACAAAACATTAAATCAATCAATACTACTAGTGGTTCAATGCATTTTCCGTGTAATTTCACTGGTAAACTGTATAATTATTTGATGCAGCTTAATAAAATATTCACTGTTAAATGATTACAACACCGTGGCATTGATGTAATGTATATAAGCAATTTGTTAGAATCGAATCAAGCGATTTTAAAACTAAGTTTTGATATGTACCTACGCGCACAGATTGTAATAAGTTTGCGGCGCGTGAGTCGCCGACGGCACGAAATGTTGCCATTTTAAATATTATATTTGTATAAACATTTAGGACTAGTATTGTATTTATTTTATTTTTTGTTTTGTTATTTCATTATATGCTGCACCGGTTGACGTCATCACGTCAGCGCCGGCTATCGCTGAAAACCAGCGCTGGGGCTCTGTCTCGCATGGGGTCGCAGCTTTATGCTGAGCGATGGCCGTTTTGCGTGCATGTGACGCATATTTTCCCCTGATTTGTTATTTACGTGTTTTTTTTATCTTTCTTTGCGTCATGTTTACCGCAAATAAACGAATTTTCTTTCTTTACCTAACATCTTTCCTCTTGCTTTCCTGCAATCAAAATCAAAATCTAAATAAACAAATCTGTGAGAGTGATTTCGTGAAAAGGGACGGAAAGTGTGTCACAGGAAGGCGGGAAAGCACGCGCTATTTGATTTGACCAATGAACACGCGCGGTACTAGAGTTGGCCGTCAGAAACGACCTTGACGATGTCCCGCCCCTTTAATGTTGCTTATTACCTTAATGTTGCATAATACCAAGGTGAGATGTCAGATGTTACACATCTTAAGCGACTACAGCTCGCTCGTTTCTTTTTTCAATATTTCTTCATTTTCAAGGGTTAAACTTGAAAAACGGATTAGATAAATAATACCTATAATTACAAGAAAGCTATCCACACAGCTGAGAATGTTTTTTTTATCAACAGACATTTTAATAAAACAAGGTCAATAAAGATTTTTAGTTATACTGTTATTCTGTTTCATGAAAATTTTCATCAATTTGAAAAGATCCCGAATATTCCTTAATCCACATCAATTAAAAAAGACACGGATATAAAAACAACACCACACAATATGACTGATAGAAATAAAAAATGGAATGGTAGAGCATGGTAACCCGATGGTTTATTGATGACTCCGCTCGCTCAATGTTCACGCAACCAAATATCGAGAATTGGGGAGATTTTTTTTTATTTATTTATATAACGACTACCGAAATGGTATTGTCGTTTGTAGGGGGAATATTTTACCATTTTGAAAATTATTTTCGAGGTGTGATTCCGTTAACAACTTCCGAAGGTCGGTGGGATTCAAAGATTAAAGTGCTGTGAAATGCAATCGAAAAATTTGAAACCTGATAACTGATTTCTATTTTGTAATAAATATTTAATCATAGGCCCTTTTTAGAATACAGAATGATTTTAAACGAAACAAGTTAAATTAAAACACCTCTCATTTTAAAATTCAGTCTGTATAAAAATCCTTGTATTCAAAACATGGACAGTTGGTAGTTGGTTGGTTGGTTGATTGGGTGGTTGATTTAGGTCTCTGCTAGAACTTCAAAAGCTTTGTTTAACTTCTCTGTGGAGTCGTAAGCTTGCTTGTCATCCTTTACAATCCATGTGGACCCAGTTTTCCCTTGGTCTAAAACTTTTAGTATGCCTGATACTGCTGATTCCACTCTGTAAGAAAACATTATCATTTAAGTTTCTTTCTTTTGAATATTGTAATTTATTTTTTGTTAATCTTTAGTTATTATATCTTCGTTACAATTTTAACAGTTAGGTATAGTTTAACTCCAATGTTCTGTGGGAATTTATTACGAACTCAAATACGAAAATTGGTGGATACTGTCCGTTTTCAATAAACTCTTAAGAGAGTTCCTGCAACAGGAATGGACCAAACTACAAACCTCAACTTGTATAAAGGACTTTATATCAAAATGTTGTCATTCTATGTGCAGACAGACTTAACGATTTTTCAATACAGTACAGACCCGTAGTACACGGCACGATTTATTTACGGTACAGCGTATAAACTGCGCCGTAAAAAAAACGTGTGTGTCAACAAGCTTCCATAGTGATCTATACAACAGTGACGACCGTGCCTACACACGGCGCAAAATCCTGTGCACGCGGCCCTTTTCTTCGTGGGTAAGCGATACTATAGTGGTCGAGCGCTGCAAGCAAGAATAGTCCTTACAGTGTACACATATGCGTGTCTTCGATAGTACAAAGGGCTTTACAGATATAGCTTTGATATTTTGATATTATAAATTATTGAACGTATAATAGCATTCCAATGTTGAATTGTTTTGTCATTTTACCATTGGTAAGTCTGGCCAAACGAATTATAATAAAAAAAAACTATTTTGATATATCCATTCAGGCATTTATCTAAATATCCATGCACGTATTTGCAAAGAGAAACTTCCACTAGTCAATTTTATCTCGAAACTCGTTGCTGCCAAACTATCTTCATCAACACGAACTTCATCTAGAACGTATAAGTAAGGCTGCTTGTACAAGACAGTGGAGCGTTTTGCGATGTTCAGAGCGTGCATGCCTGCATTTATGATCCTCTTGGCGAATGCCAAAACAGTATTGTTTTGTGGGTCGAACTTTGTGCGTTGTGGCCGCGTTGGAATCAAATTCACGGACAAGAAATACAGCTGGGATAATCATTGATAATCACACGCTGAATATACTGTCACAACTGTCATTCAGTCACTTGCTACAGGAACCTTTAGCTAATGTTCCCACTGCTGGGACTCAGGTTTTCTTTCTGTGAGAGAGAGTGAAAACACCTCGATAAAGGATAATGGTTTGCTAAAAAAAACAGTTTTGTGGCGATTGATCAAGTGTAAACCACGCGCACCGTGATAGTTATCATATGTGGTTTTGGTTTGTGTGTTTTTCTCACATGCTAATTTCCCTACAATCAATCATGCCACTCGCCCCGCTCCACGCTCCGCTACCTTATAAACGCAGCCTAAATATCCTCACCTCTGTCTCACGGGCACGCGGGATGCGATTGGCTCAGCTGAATCTTTGTCGAAGTTTTCCAAGTTGCTTCTGTTCAGGATAGCCGTGTCTGTTGGACCGAGGCACACTGTGATAACTCGCACTTTGCTCTCTGAATATACTTTCTCTGCCTGTGGAAAAATATGTGAGAACAAGATCAATATTTTCGTCCATTTTGAACTAGTACCCAATAGTTACTATCTTTGATATTTTATTTAGAAAAAACATTTAACTTTTGGCCATAGATTATTTTAACAAAATAATGAAACCTTACATTAGCCAGGCAATTAACATCCCTACTTAAAAAGAAAATTCAGAGGCGAACATTTAATTTCGTTCCAAAAAAGCTTTTTAAATCTTTTTAGCGCAAAACACTTTGGATAAGTTTTTAATTAACCTAGATATTATAGTCTTTGATCTTAAAGTTCACCAAGGTCTTGACCTTGTCCTAAAGTATTTGAGGTCAAAGCAGCATTGTGTTCTTTTTCTATATAATTATCTCCATTATTTTGCCATCTCAGAGTACACTCCCTTTTTTTGTCTATCCCTATTCTTTCAGCTTCATACTCAAAGCCTTTCTCACGAAATGTCCCTCAAACTCAAAGCATTAATTTCAATGATACCATTTACAGGCACTTTTGAATTGTCAAAGAGTCGGTCAGTTAGTCTGAAAGTTGAAGCTAGTTGCTCATTCCAAAACGTAGATCTCTATGGAGAAGAACGAGCAAAAAACACCAAAGACGCTCTTTTAAATATAGATAATACAAAATCCTGAGTACATTATTCTTGTTTCTTCTATATGTGAGAACAATGTAACAAATAATCAAATACAATTCAAAATATAAGATTAAAAATAAGCCCTGGCAGGTAAGAGATGACCAGTCTCAACTGACGGCGCCCGTTCACGAACATGACGCGTGGATCAGCACCATTCAGCTCAACCATTTTGTAAGGAACCTCATTCTTCCACATCATAACACTATGATAATCGATTTCCACATTACTTAATTAACTTCACTTGCATCACTTCGTAACTTTTTCTTACATAATCCATGCTAATACGGTAGTTGCCTAGGTAAAAAAAAGAAATTCTATTTAGTCCGTGTTTCAGAAAAAAAAAAAATATTAGACACGTATTTTTTGCTTTATCATATTAATCAAAAATAACTTAGAAAACACGCATTAAAGTTGGGGAGTGGGGGCTGGCTACCTCACAACTCAGTATTAAATCTAGCAAAGCGTGACGTCATGCCACAATTAACTCAATGTATCGCCGTAATCTTTTGATTACGTCAAAAAAGAAAAAATACGTGTTCAATATTTTTTAATAATCTACAAAACGGACAAAAAAAATTTTGGACACAGGCCTATTCTATATTCGCGTCCCTTCCATCTCTATCATGGCGTTCTCGGCAACCCCTCACATTCTCTTCTCAGCTTCATGCAGTTCCAAATGCAAATGCTATCAAATAATAGAAGTAGACAAAAAAAGACCTTACCCCCATAGCAATACTGAACTGCAACACAGCAGTCTTCGTTGCCGCATACACAGGCAAATGAGTGCCAAGGTTAAGTGCCAATAACGATGAAATATTAACGATGGTGCCGCCTTCACCTCCTCTGTTGACCCCCATAATTTCAAGAGCCTTCATTGTACTGGTGACCGTTGCAGTCTGAAAGAAGTCTTGGGTAATTTAGTGGCTGTAAAACTGGATGGTGTTTTTATAGATAACTATAAAAGTTATGATGATACTGTAGAAGGGGACATGACTGCGAAATGACGTACTTGAAATATTATGAGGCATCGATTGGTGCAAGGTAATGGTGACTACTTTTATTTATGGATCAAAAGAAAAATAATCTATAAATTCATTTTGGTATTATTAAATAAAAGTTGGCATATACATACAGCATGTAAAAAAAAACCTGTCCGATCCGTGAGGGTGTTGTTAGGTATCGTACTGAGAGTCTATTTATGTGGTAACTTTCAGAAAAATCGAAAACAAAAAACCGTCTCATTTTTTTTTAATGGGGAAATTTATCGAGTTATTATTAGATGGGACGCGGGCGGCCGTCGTTTAGCAGGTGCCTACAAATTATAACTTATGACCCCTGTTAAAAAAAATCTAATTTTTTTATGAATTTGGGGTAATTTTGCACTCAAATGTAAATTTTAAATAGCAATAACTTTTTTATTTTTAATAATAATTAGATTTTTTATTACTTTTAGGTAATTTTATTGCAGTACCTTTCGGATCGGATAGGAACGGATACGTAGTTTTCGTGGAGAAAGTTTCAAACTCAAACTCAAACTTAAAGCATTTATCTAAATTAAACCATTCACAGGCACTTTTGAATTGTCAAAGATTTTATATACGTATAGGTTTTTTTATTACAAACTTTACGCGGGCGAAGCCGGGGGAATAAGCTCGGATCTTTTATTTATGTGTAATTGAAAAATAATATCGAATGGTTTAAAATGTGATATCACGTATAACGGAAAATTTAAGGTCAATAGTCATTTTGTTGTTATCAAATCTTGTTTTTTATTTTACTATGCTTCTAATTTTAGAAATACTCAAGTTAATTGGATTAGTCAGCTATTTTACTTTTTTGTATATTGTTTAAGTAATAACATCAATCTGCCTACCAATTTCCGGCCGTACGCAAAAGCCCGAAACATAATTTCATTAATTACAAGGCATTCAAGACTTCCCTTCTTCGTTATTATACCAATTGTTTAGTTTTATGAGTTTCAAAATTCATTTTTGCCATTATATATGCTACCTAATTGGGTACTGACAAGTTTCAGGTAAGAGCTGTTTTCATTCTTCAAATCTTAAGATATTTCGAAAGTATATCTTATGATTTGAATACTAATTACACTATTTCATAAATGGTGCAATGATCTCGCTGTTGTGAGTTTTTGAATGGAAAATCGAATCGAAGACATGTGACATCTACCAACCAGCATTGGGCCCGCGTGGTGGATTACAGCCCACTCCCTCTCACCGAGACGAGGCCTGTGTCCCAGCAGTTATGTACATATGTATGTATGAATGGAAAATCTCTCAAAAACTGACAATGGAGAGACCATTGCAACGTTTGTAAATTATTAGAGTTGGCCCCCAGATCTTACCATGCTACTTTCCATTAAAACAAAACAAAAGAAATGCGACAATTCACACGAAACGCATTCCGAATCTAATCGAATCAAAACCATATAACTCATTCTAACTCACGCGAGAGCTCATAACTCACAGAATTAATATCGGCCATCCTCTTGTGCGTTCGTTCGTAGACAGTCGAAACCGCAGCGTAGTTTATTACGCTGTCGGGTCCCCAATATTTACTTACAAACGAGGAAACAAGTATATCTAGATACAATAATTCAGGGTGGCATTTACATCGACGCGAAAACTGTTACCATGGATTCAGTAAATGATTATGAACCCCAATGCGTTGAAATTTTTAGTCGGTTATTTACAAAAAAATCTGCTGTTCTATATATTTTGACCGCGTAGGTATTGCACTTTTCTACGAAACAGCAGTTTTTTTTTTCAATAACTTACTTAGAATTTCAACGCAGGGGGGTTCAGAATCATGTACTGAATCCATGGTAAAAGTTTTCGCGTCGATGTCCCTGACACCCTGTATACTCGTAGTTTGACTTTGTTCTTAGAATCAAACGTGAAATAAAATATAGTTCAAACTTTTGTGTTGTTTGTCTGCTTATGCCACGTCAGTCTCTAGATTTATTACTCTGTCGAGCCCCCAATATTTACTTACAAACGATGAAACAAATATATCTACAATGTATGTTGCGATATTTCGCTTATTGGCTTATCTCTTTGTGACCTTTCAACCTCTAGTAACAACCTAGGCTGAACTCTGTCGAGTTCACTTATTTACTCATCCACAATAATATACTGAGTGACCTTTGACTTGTCTATTCTGTAGAGTGTCGAGTATCTGTTGAGTCCCCTTTAAATACTTACAAACGATGAAACAGATATATATACAATATATTACAGGCTAACCAGGCGTTTATTACGCCTGGACAGGAGCGGCCTGCGCCTGATGATGGGGACCATCACAGGACACTGCTCGCTAAACAAACACTTTCACACAAAAGGCATATGCTTGCCATATTCTTAAGCAAAAAACAGAGCTGCATAGAATCTCCAACGAAATAACTCCGGACGAACGGTTCTCAAAATGGCATCATCATGGGGGACCATCATGGGAGACTGCTCGCTAAACAAACACTTCCACACAATAGGCATAACGGACAGCCTTCTGTGCAGGGCGTGCATAGAGGCTGAGGAAACCGTCGCGCACATGCTCTTTAAACGCACAGGCGTCAGCCAGATTAGAACAGAAACCCTCGGGTCACCTAGATCTTACACAGATATTCTGAACAGACCAGGAGTTTTAATTAACTTCTAGAAGGAGGTCGGCTGGTTGGAATAACCACCAAACTACCGCCATGGCCCACACACAATGGTCCTCCTGACGGAAAAAGTGCGAAAACCAAACCCCATAACATAGAACATAGATATAACAATATATTATGTAGCTGTACCTGAACTCTAACTCTGTTGAGTCCCCAATATTTACTGAGAAACGATGAAACAAGTGTACTATCTAGTATGTACAGTTAGACTTTATTCCTACAACTGAGAACTTGTCAGATCAAATGTGATTAATAGTGATATTTCGCTTATTCTTTTTCCTATTTGTGACCTTTCAGCCTCTATTATAACCTCTCTTGAAACTCTGTCGAGACCACTGGTTTACTTACAGATAATGATAAAAGTATATCTACAATAATATAATCCTAGTTTGACTTTATTCTTAGAATCAAACATTAATAAGGTGACCTTTAGCTTATTTTGTTGACCATTTTTGATCCGTCGATATTTACTTAGAAACGATGGCAAAAATATTTGTATGTAGCTGTACTTTGTTCCTAGAATTAGTCTCTAATAATAACTTACTTTCTAACTCTGTCGAGTCGCCAATATTTATTTATAAACGATGAAACATGTATATATCTTGTTGTATGTAGAATGACTTTATTATTCTTATAATTTTGGTTTTGTTACAGTAAACGTGAATTATTATTATATCGGTAAACAATAACCGATATAATAATATGTCTGTTTGTGGACCTTTCAGTCTCTTTTTATTAACCAGCTTTCTATGTTAAGTCTCCAATATACTAATATGTAGTTGGACTTTATTCCTAGAACTAAGCAAAGGTTAGATCAAACGTGAATAACAGTTATATTTCGCTCCTTGTGTTGTCCATTTTTGACATTTTAATCTGGAGTATTAACTTTGTCTATAACTTTATTTAGCCCACTATGTTTACCTAGAAGCAGTGAGCTATATCTACAATGTTGCTCGATCTATACCTGGAATTTCGAAATTGTTAGATCAATCGTGAATATTATTAAAGACCGTTCGCTAATAATACTGTGTTGCTTGTTTGTGATCTGTCAGTCTCTAGTATTAACATGCACTGTGGTGTTTCCCTCCATCATGTTGCAAATATTAACTTTTATTATTAACTTTACTGATGACGAACTACCCAGTTCTAAGTATATTCTAGAATTTTAAGACCTTTGAATGAAAACTGAAAGCTATTAGTGGTCTTATATCTGTGGTTAGTTTGTTATCAATTGCCTCTGTATCACCATTCGTCAAAACGTTTATGGTGAGCAGCAAAACTTTTGTTTATGTAAAAAATTTACTTTCAAAATTAAGATAGTCAGTTTTTTGCATACACTATGCCCAGCTTAATAACTAGGTACAACAAAATCTTGTAATACTTACAAAATTAACATCCACCATCTTTTTAACGGTTCTCTCATCTGCAGATAATACAGCCGCATTGTTGATCACTCCGTCAAGTCTTCTGTACTTGTCGAGAACTTGTTTGTAAGCCGTAGCTAGTTGAGCTTCGTCTGATATGTCACACTTTATGAACTTGGCTCTTAGGGCTCCGAACATGTTTATAAGCTCCGATTCTAGAGCGGCACCTTCTCTGTCTGCCACATCGAGGAAGGCGACATGCTGTAATATAATAGACTTTTTTAGAAAGAAATCATAGTAAATTATTTGCAATTTCATGATGATCTTATCCCTCAAAGGGTTGGTAACGGTTTGGCCATGGGACGTTTTCGCCTTTATCATTGAGTAATACAGGGCAACCTGCACCCTCATAGCGTAACACACTTTAAATCACGATCCAAAAGATTTTGAAGGAAATTGCGGATACATTGTTGTGGCTTCATATGTTTGAACAATTCGTCTGCGCAACGACATAAATAACGCAATGAATGTCAAAATGAAAGGCATTGCCATTTTTAAGTGTGTTACGCAATTACTGCACTGGATCCATAAGCGGTTAAAATAATTGCTGATATCCGAACTGTTATTAAGAATTTTGTACCTGAAATTCATGAAAAATCTGTAATTTTGGCCACCGCTTACTAGACCATAGGCAATAATAACAACCTTCTTTAAAAAACAATGTCATAGTAAAACAATAATTTATAGTGTGAATCTTTTTAAAGTGCACATATCGAAATGACGGAATCTATGCTTAATTTTATCGATATTTTTTTTCCTTGTTCAGTTTTGTTTTTACGATTATTGTAAAAAAAACTGAAAAAAAATACAGATTTTTGATAAAAAAACATGTTCATTTTCAATTGAGGATAGTTTTTTCCTCTATTTTCATTTTATGACAACGCCTAATTACTTCCAATCATTATGGAGTTTGTTTAATCGCGATAGATCATTTAGTTTAAAGTTATACCGTTTTGTTACATTATTTTTTATTCCAAGAAAAATAATAAAAAAATATTTAGATTTTTTAATTTTTTCCGTCGATAAAGTTAAGCATAGATTCCCTCATTTCGATATGTGCACATTATAAAAACTCACACTGTATATTTGATAGCAGTTCCTAGTATGCAGTAAAACCGCTGTTGATAACACTAACACTATTGGTTTATTCTGGAAAGAGCAAAGGTAAACGTGCTTTATCTATGCAGAGCGGCAGAATGCATCACAGTTTTGTCAAAAACAAATAGATTTATTTAAACGAACATAGTGTACTGTATTTAAAGGCTTATATTTTAGTTACCTATCTACATAATTTGGTCAATAATTGATTATTCACGGCACGGTTGGCGCAGTGGTTAAGCGATTGACTGCAGCGGTGCGTGTCCGGGTTCGATTCCCGCACGGAACAAATATTTGTATGACCTACAAGTAGTTGTTCCGGGTCTGGCTGTTTGTGTATGTGAGTTTAAATGTTTGTAAACGCACTCACAATACAGGAGAAATTCCTAGTGTAACGCAAAGTATAAAAAAAAAAAAAATTGTTGTACATTTTCCATTCAAAGTTTATTTTAATTGATCTGAATTTGGCATCAATTCGATAACCCTTTCGCTGACCACATACTGTCAAATAATATGTGTTTTTGTTTTAAGCTTTATAGTTTAAGCTTGCGGTTCCCTATACTTTACACTTTACAGTATAAAACACTCCATAAGAAACTGCTTCGTACCCAAGTTTGTTGCAAAGTAAACCGATGACATACTTAGCGCCCAATATTGAAATTTTGTTTTTACTTCAACAACTTCTACAAGGACTTATTTCAACAAGCCTTAACTTTCGACCACACAGTTCCGGAAAATGGACCGTTTAGTAACAGCTGCGGTGTTGAAACAAAATGCAACATTTGTAAATTAAATAGGGTTAACTGTTTGTTCGTGTGTTTCTAAACAGGAAGGGTTAACTTTCGAAACTGAAATGTTTGTTAAACTAGAAATAAATTTCAAATTTTAGTTTCACGCGTTGACATTGGTGCCGATTCCCTTGTTCACAAACTAAACTAAATTTAAGTTCAGTGCATCTTTTTCTTTCTATTTCATTAAGAAAAGGACAGAAGATAAATTTTAGTTTAGTCCTGTCAAATTAATCAGCGCCTGTCACTACTCCATACAAGTTTAGACGTGATTAAAAACTTGTCTACTAAAATTACGTCAATTTACGTCAAGCGCTGATTAATTTGACAGGACTAAACTAAAATTTATCTTCTGTCCTTTTCTTAATGAAATAGAAAGAAAAAGATGCACTGAACTTAAATTTAGTTTAGTTTGTGTACAAGGAGTCGGCACCATTTGTATGCTTCTGTAGTTTTGCTTCACAAGTTATCAGTTCAGTTTGGTTATACATTACAGTATTGTTAAATAATAAACAAATTATCTTATTGTTTAACCGTAGGTATTGTAGATAAACGGGTTTCGTTTGTCTAGAAAGATCCAAGGTTCAGATAGCGAATTACCTCATTGAAGTCAAGTAAACAATTCAGCACGTCTGTGGTGGCTTTACGATTCAATTACTTATTGCTAGGTCAATGTCAAGTCATTCAATTTTTTTATGTCATCACTCATTAAGCATATTCGCTGATAAGCACGCTGACTGTTTTCACACATCATTGTGATTGGCAAAACATGGGTAGTCGTAGAAAAAATCTTGTGGAAGAGAAGGATTTGTCCGAGGATATAGTTATTCCTGATTTCTGCTGCCACATAGGTATTAATTAATATGCTGAAAGATATATCTCCACATACCAATGTGGATGCCGGTAAATTATAGTCAGATCAGACATTTCTGCTCTGTTTTCAAGTTTAGTATAGTTTGACCCATCCTCAACCCAATAATAATGCAGTTATCTTTACGCAACCACTTTCTGTCAAAGGTCGACCTGTTACCAAACCAAAGAGCGTTTATTCTGAAAGTGGGCAACAACGCAAATAGATGTCAAATATTTCGCTGTTTTGATTAATTTGGCAATATTACTGTATGGAAATGTGAAATGTGGCAGTGAACTAAAATATTGATTGAGAAATGCAAAAAATTATATAGTAACACCGAATATTTAGTTTTAGATGTAAAAAAATATTTGGAAACCTTCCAAATGCCTTTTTTACACCTAAAACAGTTACAAAATCAAATTCAGTGTTATAATTGCAATTCATTTTTAATATTCTAGTTCGCTAGTTAGCCACAGTTCCATACAATAATATTGCCAAAAGAATTAAAAAATAGTAAATATTTGACAGCTATTTGCGACGTTGCCAACTTTTAGGATAAACGCTCTTAACTACAATAACAATTAATCACGTTCCACTTTTCAATGGAATTTCCTGCTACATGCGTGCCGGCTACCTTAAAACAAAATAATATTTACCTACCCTAGCATTTTCCCGAAGCAATGCCCTGACGATGCCCGCGCCCACACCAGCCGCGCCTCCTGTCACCAAAAACACTTTATCCTCGACACATAACACACGACGCACCATCTTCGCAGCCATTTTACAATAAAAATATTTATATTTCCACTCGATAGATATAAAAGTCACCGTGGAACGCGAAAGGTAACGGTGGACTGATCAAAACAACGTGTGTTATCGAATTAATGTCTGTAAGCTGATATCAACTTTATCAGTATGATGATAAGAAGGAATTGGAAATGGATTTTATTGCTTTATTTCAATCTGGGTTTGCGGTTCTTCTTCAGTTTGATTAGTAGTTTTGTGAGAGATAATATTTATTACTTTTTAAGCGTCTAGTTTTAATTGCCTAGCAAAACTTCACGCCTTGTTTACCCGAAGGATTGGGCAGAGGTGTATCAGCACACCTATATTTCGCCAGTTATGTTTAATTCCTATGAGGGCGACCCTATTGCCATCAACCGGGCACAAATCCAGACTCCGGGCTGCTACTGAGAAATTCCAGATACAAAACCCAATAATGTTTGGCCGACCCGGGAATCGAAACCAGCACCTTATGCTCAGTAGTAGCCCTTGAAACCAATAGACCAATGAGGCAGTCTCTAGGCAGAAGGTCATCTTGACGTCAAAGTACTATTGAACTTGAATTTGATATCGTTCTGGTCTGGATTTACGGTTTTTTTAATACATCGATAAAAATATAATCGTAATAATATAATTTACATAAATACAATTTACCGATAAAACTGTAGGTAAGTACATACAGTTTTATCGGTAAATTGTATTGTATAGAAATGCTTGCTATCTTTTTCAGATTACTTTTTTAGGTTTCCGTACCTCAAAAGGAAAAAACGAAACCCTTATAGAAGATCACTCGTGTGTCTGTCTACCACAGCCTATTTTCTCCGAATCTAATGGACCGACTAAGTTGAAATTTGGTACACATATCAATTTCTGTAACCCAAATACAGACGTGTAACAAAAATAAATGAATTTTGAATAAAGGGGTCACTTTTTGGGTTGACAAATTGACAAAAAAAAAGTTTTGCTAACTGTACCGTGAATCAAATGAAAAGGCTTGTTTTTACGATCTCATTTTTTTAAATAATTTTAAAATGAAAAAATATATGAAATTGATTAAACAGTTTTAATTTTTTAATGATATTTAAGAAAATAGATTAAAATAGACCATTCCGGGGCCCTTATCTCCGAAACTACTGAGCCTAGAATTTTGAAAAAAATACAGAAAATAGTTCTATGCTTATAAATTACAGGAAAACTTATAAGAAGTCTATGGTCTTAAAATAACTTGGTAAATCGCTCAATATTGTGCGTACAAAGTTAAATTTGCAGTTGGAATGTGTGGGAGAACATGTTTTTTAACTATACTGTTAAGTTTGTTCTTGGGATGAATTCATTGACTACGAAACCCATCATTGTGCGTGGTCCGACACGCACTTGGTCGGTTTTTGTCTTTAATCCTCAATTTTTCCTACTGTTCTCTTGAAGATTCCTGAGTTCTATAAGGCTATATCAATCTCACATTGGTACTTCAACTTCCACCCTGTGGCGGCTCATTTCGAGTCGAGGGGTTGACGTGGCGAAGCGGCTAAAGCGCTGTGAAGTGCTGCAGCCATTGACTACGCAACAATAACGTCTAATAGCAGGCCAGCTTTAACGATGCTTTTTTCAGCCGGAAAATTGTATAGGGGTGGTAAGTAGGTACGGATTTTTGGTGAAGTTTTTTGTAATCTTGATTGCCTTTTGGATTATCCGGTCTGTGATGTGAGATTAAAAATTAAGATGGAAAAGTTTTGTTGGGCTCCGCAAACCAGGAAAATGGCCGAGTATAAAATATTTTGTAGAAATCACGCAATATTGCGTATTGATAAAACATCATGACTTTACTAGATTAAGCTACGTTTGCCGCGGTTGGTCGGTGGATGGGTGACCATCTTTACATACCAATACCCCTCCTTGCCTCGGAAAGCACGTTATGCCATTGGTATCTACCGGCTGTCATTTGTAAATCTTTGACAGTCGTTACGGGTCGTTACAAATTGTCGTTGAAACGATTTAGTTTAACCAAATAGGCAGGCATTTTATAGCCAAGCTATTAATGGACATACCTACTGAAAATCTAAGGTAACTTTAAAAAAAAACCTTTTTCATAAAATACGCAAAATGTTTTTCTAATCTGACACAAGATTCCTAATTCCTAAAGAATTACGGAAACAATTTTCACGTAACTCAAAATTCCACGGCATATCGCGTACCGCATGACGTTCTCAGTTAGAAACAACATAACATTTCATTCCCTGAGATTCAAGGCTTACATTCCACTTTTATTTTAATTATTTCTGCCTCATACACATTCTCTCTTTATTAACATGTGACGCGAAACTCGTGAAATAATAAAACGTAAACAAAGCGCAGCACTTCAGGGAATGCGACAGTCATCACTGCGAGGGTAGTACTAGTGTTGCTTTGCACGAGCCAGTACTGAATTCCAGTACGCATATTTTACTAGCGCGTTGAAAGAAAAATGTTCGTTCTGCGTGACTTTCACGGAATGTGACCGAGTCATCACTACGAGTGTTGCTTTACACGAGCCTGTACTGGCAGGTACCTACCTCTATTATTTTATATCGCGTTGAAAGAAAAATGTTCTTTCTGCGTGACTTTCAGTGAATAGGACCAAGTCATCACTGCGAGGATAGTAATAGGTATAATATAACAGGCTGGTGTCCACAACTTACGTAAAAGCACGTATTTTGCGTATTATGATACTAGTGATGATTCACACGAGCCAGTACTGGCTTACAGTAGGTAGGTACGCATATTTTACTATCACGTTGAAAGAAAAATGTTCTTTCTGCGTGACTGGTTTGTAAGGAAGGGGGCTGAATGATGAATGTGACATATTTGACGCTTTTCGTGTAAAGGGTGGTGTGGAAAATGACGACGAAAACTCGTGTTACATAATAACATTGTGTAATAATAATGTAATAGAAACATATATATATTTTTTTTAAACGTTGCCCCACACTTGGAATTTCTCCTGTATCGTGGGTGCGTTTACAAACATTTAAACTCACATACACAAACAGTAAAAAAAATATAGTAAAAAAAAATGCTGTATTTATTAGGTTCGTTATTAAATAGACGTGCGGTAGTAAATTTAGGTTCTTTTGCCAATCTTGGACCTTGGTAGATAATTATTTTCACTTCATTTTTCCCGCGGGTCTCGACGTAAAAAAGGACGAAGCAATAAATATTTTTATGCTAGTGAAAAAATCATTACACACACACAGTGATAAAGTTACGGCCCAGAACTAGTGATATAATAAATCCAACTTATACTGCCACTGGCAGTCAGTCATAAATCCCACATTTTTAGGACCCACTGCATGGATTACGACTCGTAAATCTTTAGAGCAAATCCCTCAAGAGCAGGTTCTGATACTTATCTTTTAGAGTTATGTGCACCAACTTGGGTACAATATTTCTGACAATCATAATCAGCCTATAACGTTCCCACTGCTGGGACACGGGCCTCCTTTCTGTGAGAGGGAGTGGGTCCACCACGCGGGCCCAGTGCGGGTTGGTAGATGTCACATGTCTTCGAATTTTTGGTTCTAGGACATCCCGGTTTCCTCACGATGTTTTCCTTCACCGTTTTGAGAGCAGTGGTGATGAAATAAATTACACAGAGTAAAGCGCCTGGGTTCGAACTCAGGCCCGTTACTACTGGGCCACAACTGTTATTGCTTAACTTAAATGATTATATAAGTATCCTTCGTTGGTAAGAAACGTTCTGTTAATAATTACTATTTTGTAACGTTAGTTCCTTACACTGACTATAAATAAGGTCCAGCGTATTGGAAACAATCGCCATTTAGCAACACTAGGCGACACCTAAATTAGTGTCTAAATAATAGCGCGCTGTTGGACTTACAACGCTCGGCTTAGCGCCGAAAGTTGATAATCCAACAGCACGGTACTGGTAGTGGAAACAGTCAAATCTATATCTAGAAGTTCTCTTATCTAACAACAGTGCGTTTCCTTGTTTGTAGAAAAATATCGTTCCACATAGAACTGCAACAAAGTCTAGCGGGTTAAACTCGTAACTCAGGCGCCACCAACAATGTTTTCTTCTAAACTTCCTTATACCACAAACCACTCACGCTTTTAGTTGTCCATAACACTTTTAAACAAAGTGCTAAAGAACGAACGTACAAATAAAAAACAAAGTACACACAGTCGCGTTTGAACGAGGCACAAGTCAAACAAAGCTAGCGGTGGCGAGGTCTGTGGGTATCCCAACAAACAAATCTCGTAGCAGAAAACATGTAGGGTTGACAATGCAAAAAATTGGATTTTTTACTTTATCCTTCCGCTTGGCCGCGATAATCACAGCACTAGACGAAAAACCGGCCAAGTGCATGTCGGACCACGCAAATGTAGGGTTCCGTAGTTGGGATGAATTTATCCCAAGAACAAACTTAACTTCGTAGTTGAAAAAAAAATCTTTCATACAGAATGTATGGGAGAACATGTTTTTACAACCGCAAATCTAAGTTGGTCGATTATTACTCGTTAACTTGTAAAGCCTACTCAGCTGTGATAGTTTTCCTTTTAAATTCGTTATATAAGCTACTGCCGTGAATTTGTTCACATATCTAAAACCAACCATTTAGCTGGCAGGGGGGGGGGGACACTTGACTCTAACAAAATTTTCCACTTTAAAGCTTAATATTTCGCAAACGAATCTCTGAATTCAAAAATAGTTTTAACACACTCACAATGTTTTTGAAAGACCTTTTCAACGATATCCCACAATAAGGGATAGAAAAAAAAAAAACATCCCCACTTTACGTGTAAGGGAGGTAGGTACGCTAAAAAAAAATATTTTTCATAATTTTATTTTACCACTTTGTCGGCATGATTAATATTTATAGCCATGCCAAATTACAACTTTCTAGTACTAAGAGTCTTGGAGCTAGACCGCGGACAGACAGACAGACAGACAGACGGACATGACGAAACTATAAGGGTTCCTTGTTTACTACGGAACCCTAAAAATGTTTCTAGGTTAAAAGAATATTGATTAGTGGACGTCTCTGTCAAGTAGCAATACTGTTTAAATCTTTAGTAAGTTAACTTATTATTTAGTTTTGGTTACCTACAAAAAATTAAGATACCGACGAATTGCTCCTCTTTTTTTTTCAATCGGTTAATATTTATGCAGCTGGGTTGAGCGTAGGCATTAGTATTTTTTTCGAGATGGTATGTAAGCAATGAAGTCACCTAATTGATAGTAATGACTCCCGTAATCACTGGCAAAACCGGGAGGATGCCGATTCGAATCAAGATTTAGAGACAACATTGTGAAGATCCTTACTTTGACGTCTCCGGCACTAAACCACAGCAACGTTACTCGGCAAAAAAAGAAGAATACGGAGGTATTTCTTTGGACGAGCTATTCATAAAGATCTCCCACTACCTGCTAAAATCAAATATATCCCTGTAAGGTTTAGATCAAAAGGTTCCTTTAAACTTTTCAACCCTATTTGAGGTGAGATTCCGTCTTTGTCCTTGCCGAAGTGAGATACGCAAATACAAAAACGCAACACTCCGTGAAATGCCTTGGGCTCCCGACTTTTACGTGTGCACAGAAAACAAATACACCGAAGGAGATTTCGTGAGAAAAGCTTCAGAAAGTATTCAAGAATTCTGGTATACCTTGTTCTGTACCGTAATGCCTTGCTGAATTGTGAATACCTCTGGAAGTCTGCAACATCTGCGGTTTGTGGGAACATTTAGTGCTTAGATAAAAATGCTTGAAGATGTTCAAAGGAATGCAAATGCATTAAAATCTTTCTCGAGTAAATGTAGGTATAGTACGACTATACCTACATTTACTCGAGAAAGATTTTTACTACTGGTATTTTTAGTTTTGCTTGAAACCGCATCTTGTTCGTAAACTTGATGCGGTTTTGCGGATTCTTCCTAAATAATGACAAGATATTTATGAAATTTCTATTCATGCCGTATTTTCAAGCTTAGGTTAATGTTCAAAATATTAAAATTAGGCACAAACAATTTTAAAATTAGGCAATTTGTAAAATGCACATTTCAATCGAAATAATTTTTGCATTTAGACACCAGGCAATACTAATAAATCAGCGTTGTTTTCTACAATATTCCACACTATCCATACTTATTCTTAAAAGTTTTCCCCACTGCATTTATTCAATAACTCCTTGAACAGTATTATTTACTCTGTAACCTCGGGTGCGCCAGTGCAAGCGGTTGGCGCCGCTGCATGTAATTTACACTTTACACTCCAATTCCCCTGTGGACGTTAAAATACCAAGAGAAACCAGGGTCTTAAACATGGTTAGTTTATTTTAGTTTAATATTAACAGCAGGTTTCTGTGAGCATGTCAGAGGAATACAGTGTTAAAATAATCAGTCTCTGGAATTTGCTGTCAAATCTCGTAATTGCTTGAAAAAAATAACAACAATCATTTACTGGTCATAATATTTGACATCAATTTATTCAGTAACTACCTAACTACCTTTTGCCTGCAGCTTCGCCCGAGTGGATGTCAGAACGGGATAAAAACGTATCCTATAAAATCCAGGTTAATCTCATCATCTGTTACGACGCCTCATTGAGGTGGTAACAATTAAAATTCTATTGTGTCTCGTTAGTGACAGTTGAAAGGATAAACTATCTGTGTACCAAATTTCATCCAAATCCGTTCAGTTTTTGTGTGATTCAGTAACAAACATCCAAACATACAAATTTTCACATTTATAATATTAGTAGGATAAAAAGTAAACGTGTTATATTACTTTTTTTTTAAAGCATCGATCTGGAGACTTCCTCCTTTTTGTCAGTTAAAAATAGGCTTTATAAAACCGGCAGCACTAAATATTATCAAGTAGGAGATGTTTATTTTATTTTTGCAATCGGGTTCATTTGTTCTCCTGAACCAAACATATCTCCTGTATTTTCCATTGTCAATTCTCGGAACAATGATGGTCAATACCTATTCATATTGGTTTGGTACGAAAATCAAAGCCACTGGTTTCCCTTTGAGCAAAAACGGAATCGAAAATAATAAAAATAATACGAAAACACACGCACATTCCTCGCAATAGCAGTGACTTAAATAATTTTGCACTGGAAAGAGTTTCTTTTAACATAATATTCTCTTACATAAATTCCACGAGTAAATTGAAAATAGAATACAAAATGTAAATTAAGCGGTACAGCATTTACTAGTAATGCTGAGGTTACACCACTCCGTAAATAATTCACGTGAAGTGCTTAACACTCAACAGATGGCGCTGTATGCAAACATTGCATTGAGAGCACTCCAACACTAGTACCGAAATTTTAAACATGGTGAATATTTTATTACCGGTACCAGTACCGCAATTAAAAGGCTATATTTTTAAAGGGTTAAAATTATATTTGGGGTTTAGTCCGTAACACATTTAATATTTATAGAAAGTTTCCTGAAATAAATTGGATATTATTTATTAATGTCGTTTTTGATTTCACAAATAAAGATCTATCCTTTATTTTTGAATATATATATATATTTAGGTACAGTTGCTACTAAATCTAAAAAAACAATATGAAAACGGAAAACAACGTGCTCAGTCATATAATAATATTTTCGTAAGTACATAGTGTTGTTTTCAAATAATTAACATGTCAATATGTAAGAGAATGTCTGCAGAAACAATAACCAAATCTTATATCTCAACGTAAGTTCCTAGCGTAAACCAGTACAGGTACACTTACCGCAAACTTAACCCAGCTTAATACAGGTAAAGACACCTCAACGTTACAGAGGTATCACAAGTTTCTCGTATCAATTTTCAAGTACGTAAGCACTAACAAATAAACAGTGATTAAAGCTCTGTGTGGACGAACTTACCCCGGATAGGTAAAGTTTTAGCGAGTTGTTGACGCGGTTCTAATGCAACCACTGTCACAGAACCGGAATTTCGGTTCTGAAGTTTCAAAACTAACTAAGTATTCTCCTTTAAAATTAATCTGTTAGAGTGGGTAGATTCGTATGCTTCAGCATGAAAATTTGTGTAAAAATAATTTTGAGTTAAAAGTTTTAAAGTATTGGCTCTGTTTTTGGTGGATAGAATTAAATATATTTAGCTATTTGCTTTTGTCCTCGAAAAACTCTTGCAATGTGTAATAAAATTCATTTCTCAGATAATTGCTTCTCTTATTTTTTAAAGTTTGGATGTTATTCTTCATTTATTTGTCTTACCTACTTCCGAGAATTGACAATGGAAAATACAGGAGATACTCGTATGTTTGGTTCAGGAGAACAAATGAACCCGATTGCAAAAATAAAATAAACATCTCCTACTTTTTCCCCAACCTATTATGTCCGTAGGTATGTCCGTGGCATCACAGCGGGCCCTATCAGAATACTTACCAGCGCTGCGGTATTTATTTATTTTTAAATATCGCAGCATCATGCTGAGATAGGAGCCTTTTTGGCCTCGCACAGGTCGTTATTATTTTTGTTTGTTAGTTTAAAATACTCCTTTTTTATATTTGTTAAGTTTTTATTTTTTTATTATTGTTTTATATTTCCTGTGCGTGTCCCAAATAAAATATTTTTCTTTCTTTCTTTCTTTCCAAAATACATGAAATAAGTTCAAATCAAATTAAATTAAAAATATTTAATTGCTAGATTATTGCACATACGGTGATACAGTACATTTGTTTCAGCATATCCTGCCATAACATGGCGTGAAAATGTATTCACTATCAGTAATGTCAATAAATCTAACTTACAAATTACGGATTCTATTGATATGTCTTCTAAATAGTCCATAATGGTATAATAGCTTTTAAATAGTAGTAGTTGAAACGTATTTTTGTAAACATTGTCAGCGGTAAGTCTTGAAAACTATTTGGTAAATGATTTTTAATAATAATCGACATACATTTTTCTTAAATATTTTTAGTTTTATTGGAGGCAGCCGAAGTCTATCTTTATGCCGTGTTCGGCTATTTGGCCTGTCAGTGCTAGTTTCAAATAAATTGTAGTTTATTTTAACAAAAATACACATTTCAAAAATATATAAGTTAATAGTAAGTTAAAAATAATTTTGAAATAAATTGAAATAAATTTTATATTTCCTTGTAAATAGCTCTTTCGTTATTCACATGGACCATCCAGCAAAATAAAAACGTTGCATTTGCAAAAATTTTATCTTTCTGGCCAAACTATTCTTTACCCCGAGTTATCTTAAGCCAAATAGAAAAGAATGAGCTTTAGAACAATCCAGACTCATTTGTGCACTGCACTGAATGGTGCACCCGAGGATTCTAATCTCGTTTGAGCATTTTACTGTAAATAGACGATTCTTCTTTGCTCCAAAACTTTAAAATAAATTCTTCTTGTACTGTTTCAAATAGGTACTAATCTAATGACTATTGCTTTGCCTCTGCTTGACAATATTCAATTAAAAAACTTTATATAATTAATAATAATATTACTTTTATCTTCTTTATTTCATTTGAATACTTATAAAATACATTTTTCAATATTAGAATATAAAGAAATATAAAAAATAGTAGTCCACCGGTGTCGGAAACAGAGTCCAAGCTACTACGGCTCCAGAGAGGAAACAAACAATGCGAGCCGTGTCTAAAAGTACCGCTTTCTGAATCAAGCCCTTGATCCAACTGCCCAACGAGAGCCTCCTCAGGTGTTGGTCAAGGGTCTTGGCTATTAGGCCATTGGCTGTCACGACTATCGGCACAATGAATGCTGAGTCCACTTCCCATATGTCGACAACCTCGCAAGCCAAGTCAAGACACTTGATTTGTTTATATTTCTCCGCTTTTACGAGGTTCCCGTCATGCGGGATCGTTATGTTAATAATCATTGTACGTAATATTATTACTAATTGTTTTAGTATAATAATTAAATCATTTAAAAGCTAACAGTCTTAAAATCATAAAAGTAATAAAATGTACAAGTATATAAAAAAGTGAGCAGAATGAATCATAGGCCAATAATATTATTAATTTAATAACGAGGTCATCATTATAACTATGGTTTGCTATCCAATCTCAATCTCAACGTTAAGTTTTAAGACGATAGGTATCAGTAAACTTGAAAAGATTTCATCTTTCAAAGACTATCCGCAGAATCAACTCATCTCTACCAAATAAATTTATATTTATTATCATCGGAACGAAACCAGTCTTTGATAAACCAAGTGTAAGTTATCCAAAAACTAGTTAAAGTAAAATTAAATATTTGAAAACAAAAAGCTTGAGGATCACTTAGTTCGAATCAATTTATTGGCTCAGATTTGTCACACAATTACCTATTTGAAACGATTCTTCTCGCCACTTTTTAGCTCACAAATTCACCAGCAATATTCCCAGTGGTGATAGCCAATAGCAATGGTCTAAAACAATCGAGGCATTCAATATGAATTCTGGATGCAGCTATCTCTTGTAATTACTTTCTGGCTCCACTGCACCAATATTACGTTTATTACGTATCTGGGTGATATTGGGTTTCATGGGGAGCAATAATTCGAGCTTCATAATTATTATGAAATATTTTTACCTTCACTCTTGTTTTGCACTGTTCGTGTTCGCCTCTTTCATTCAATACAGACCCATTAACATGATGAAAACTTCAAGCACATAAATGTACAGAGGCGGACTTAATGCCATGAATTTTCTACCAGTCAATCTTTGGGTGATGCAGAGACAAACAGTGGTAGGAACTATATCGAAAATTGACAAATAAATATTTATTTAAATAAAAGGTTATACGTATACCTAATAAAATGGTGTGAGGAGGAGCAATAGTGGCCCAGTGGTAACAGCCGCGACTTACGAGTTGTAGGTCGTAGGTTCGAACCCTGCGAATACGGACCGAAAGGGAAATCGTGGCCCCCCCGGCAACATGGCAACTCAAGGAACACGGGTGGGTTTTAGTCAGTAAGAGTCTGACACGCCCTCCCGATCCACCTGGAGCGGGAGAAGTTATTTGATAATTTCCCACCCAAAAAAAAGACAGGCGCTTTACTTTGTGTAAATTATTTTATCACCACTGCTTTCAAAACGGTGAAGGAAAACATCGTGAGGAAATCGGCATGTCCTAGAACCTAAAATTCGAAGACATGTGACATCTTTCGACCCGCAATGGGCCCGCGTAGTTTACGGCCCACTCGCTCTCATAGAGAGGAAGCCTGTGTTCCAGCAGTGGGAACATTGTAGGCTAATTAATAGTAGTTAGTATACAGGATGTTAGGCAGACGGTTGAACATACGAAAATGGCGGATCCGTGGGGCCGTCTGCTAGATGTTTAGGCCCAATAACAAGATCCAGGCCACACGGATTTTTTTAAATGACTTTTTAAATTATTATTTTTAAGTTTTATTATCTGCCAAGCCTTTTCCCAACTATGTTGGGGTCGGCTTCCAGTCTAACCGGATACAGCTGAATACCAGTATTTTACATAGAGCGACTGCCTATCCGACCTCAACAATCCAATTACTGGATATTACGATACACCTAGGTAAAACTGGTTCAGACTCTCAGGCTTCTGACGACCCGTAACGACTGTCAAAGATCCACGAATGACAGCCGGGACCAACGGCTTAACGTGCTTTCCGAGGCACGGAGACCTTGTTATTATAAAGATGGCCAACCCATCCACGGACCAATCGCGACAAGCGTAGCTTAACCTGATCGATCGATCCGTGCGGCTGTTATTACTTAGCCACAGTTAGTCCTTCTCTCCTCTTTCTTATTCTGAAAGTTTGATATTTTAACACTTTTACTTAAGTATTATTTTTGAGAACTAAACGAGAGGTCTCGTCTCTTTTCAGGAAGTGCAAAAAAAATCATTAAGGTTAATGAATTTGTTTGTGATTTTTATTGCCTTCTTTGGCAATAAAAATACAATGAGTGCTATAAATTGTCTAGTTTCTGTAGAAGGACCGCAGCTTCAAAGTAAAGAATTTGTGTACACTTTAATATTAGCGTAACAGTACAAAACTAAATTGAAAATCTTGAGAATTGTCGTGAATGCAGAATACAGAACGAATCCTAAGTATTTGAATAAATAAAGATCGTGGAGGCGAAATGCTTTGAATGTTTAGCGTTTGTGTCTGAAAACGAAATGATATGAACAACATAAAATTCAGTCATTTCAAAAAGTCAAGTCGTGTAGTATGTAAGTTGGTACCTTTATACATTATACGTCTAAGTATATATTTTCAAATCATGCTCAAAGTGTATGTGACTTGCTTAAGTTACATCGGAATGATGCAATACACTATGATACCAAGTAATATAAACCGTTAATTATTGTAACTGTTCTGTTAACCAATTATGATACTCGACACCTACCAAAAACATCCACTAATTACATTAATTATATTTAAAAACCTTAACATAATACTATTTTAATTCAAAGCTGCATTTCGCAACCCAAGTCTAGACAGGAATATGATTTTTTTCCTTCACACATTCTGGCAACATAAATTGAAACGCCACAACGTGTTTCCGACGCCAGAAGCACATTTAAATTTCATCAAGAGACCCACGAGAGCATCCCTAGCGGTGCAAAATTGTATTTTCTGCTTGAGAGGAGCGAATATGAAGGGACATGTCTTTCACATTTCGAGTCCTCGCCGTCGATTCGTATTTCATTTTCTACATATCAGTTTTCGTTTTGTTAGTGATCTCTTTGGATTATTTGGTTTCCGGTATTATTTTTTTAGATTTTGGAGTAACTGAAATTCTAAGAAGGCTCAAACAAAACTATAATAGATAGATAGATAGATAAAACATTTATTTAGTGCACACAAAAGACACACATAAACACAATTAAATTATAACAAATTACATGGATATAAATAAAAACAAGATGCCAATGTACAAAAAAGAAAAACATAAGTATAGAAATGGAGTGACATTATGACATACTTTGGAATAATTAAATATATAAGGTGCGGTGTGCGTCTCAAGGTTGCACCAAATGGGAGTCCAACTCAGCATGTGTCAGGCAAATATACCTGACGCTGATATTCTGCTGGATCCCTGCAGTGACATACGGACGTCGAGCAGACGAGATAAATTGGTGTTGTGATTGTGACAAAGTGTTTATAATTCATTATGTGATTATTTATAAAGTATATAGTCATATGTATAATGTTTAAATGAACAATCTTAATATAATATAGGTGCAAGTAAAATAAACGTTTTGGCTAGTATAAAATAATAATGTTTACAGTAAATAAATATTGGTAAATATTGTGTAATTATAACTATAATCCAACAAAAGATCCCCAGCTATTCAATTACTAAGTACCCCCTTAATTGTTCACAGGTTTGTGATCACGAGTTACGCTAAATAAACGGATTGAGTTAATAATGTTACAGTCACAATCAGTGTTTAACACCCCCTTAAAATGGTGAAGAAAAACATGGTGAGCCAAAAATTCAAAGACATTACTGTGACATCCACCAACCCGCGCTAGGTCCGCGTGTTGGATTACGGCACACTCCCTCTAACAGAGAGGAGGCCCTTGTCCCAGAGTCAAGAGATTATTGGCTGATTATGCTTACAGGTTGCCGAATGTGACCGCCATATTATTAACAATGTAACACAATTCCTACTTTATAAATTTTCCAAACATATTACGCCAAAGCCTGGAAATAAAATTTCGATTTGTGTCAGATTCTGAACAAGAAAATTACCGACGAGACACGTCTACGAAATATACCCAATAAAAAGGCCAGAGAGTAATAGTGCTGCACCGGAGCTCAATGAAATAAAACCCGGGTTTTCTTTGTTGCAGCAAAGCATAAATTCTCAATAGAGTTCAATTCTTATCGACACTTTATCCCGAAGACACACAGATGCAATTTGTACCCTCAAATAACGTTTGCCGCGTTGTCTCGTCCCATTTCGGTCAGATGCCCGGGATTTTTTAGCGCAGCGAAAATGAATTATAATTTTATTTTGAGTTCGCAAATATCGGTTTCGCAATATTTAGTAAAATTGTTGCGGAATGGGTGATAGTGTGTTAACACGTTTATAGTAAAAAAAGGTTGCGTTTGAGACAATATTTTGGATGAATTTTATAGCTACCTGTCTATGAAAAATTTTACCGTTGTTACTGCAAAAAATAGTTTGCCATTTTTGTTTAAATACACCGGAAAGTAGGTAGTGTTCTCGTTTAGTTTTCTCCGCAAATGGCCACTCTAGGGAGTTTGATAAGAAAGTCATTAAAACTGATAAAAATAATATCATAAAATGTAATAAACGCATACATGTCAATCCGATCAACATTATAGGTTACGGAAATGAAACTCGTGCGAAATGCAATTCTATTACTTTTCCAATCCCGGCTTTTTGCTGCCAAAGTCCTCAACACCATTTCGTGAAAACGTATATATTTCGTGAAATTCGTACTCTTATCATTCAATGAGATAAAATGATGACGTAGTAGGTAGATTTCTTCGTTATATTAGGCATAGGTGGATGCCTAGAGAGAGAGAGAGAGAGGGAGATCTACCTACTGTTAAAATTCTAATCAAACTCATACTTAAAGCATTTATTTCAATTAAACCATTTACAGGCAGTTTTGAACTGTCAAGGAGTCAGTCAGTTAGTCAGAAACTTGAAGTTAGTTGCCTATTCCAAAACGTAGATCTCTATGGAGAAGAACGGACAAGCAACTCCAAGTACACTCTTTCAATTCAAGGTATTACAAAATCTTGGGTACATTAATATGTTGTTGCTTCTTTATAAATAAATTATTAAAATAATTCAAAATATAAATTAAAAATAAGCCCTAAAGGAACCGAAAGATCCAACACACTCGTCACCATCAGCGACACATTTAAGTGAGCATGACTTATCTATACATACTTACTTAATAATATAAATAAAAAAACGTGTGGCACTCGGGGATTGCCACGGTAAAGCTATTGCATAGCATTTGTAACCTCCATACTTCCTATTTGTCAACGCTACACTTGGGATGATGACGTGATGACATAAAACAAAAATTACGTTACGTTTCGTAACCGTCATTACATGGTAGGCGGAGTGGGGGGTGTTAGGTTTTATTTTCGTTACGTTACGGAATTTCTTGATTCGGTCGCCGCGCTCAAAGCCCGCGATAAAAGCTATGCAATAGCTTAAAATCGCTTTTCATGTCTGTCTGTCCGCATTATTTTTCTAATCAATGCAACGAATTTTGATACGGTTTTCAACATCAGATAATAATTTGTTCCGAATGGCTTATACTGAAAGTGGCACTGGTGACTGAAAACTAGTGCGGAAATCGGATGTGATGCGGAGGAATCAGGAAAATGTCGTGAGGAAAGTTTTGAGTAAGAATGTGGATGGCTATAAGAATAGGGGAAGACCAAAGAAACGATGGATGGACTGTGTGGAAGATGATATGGCTAGAAAGGGGGGGGACTACCGAGATGACGACTAATAGAGAAGTATGGAAGAAAAGGACATTGTGCTGACTCCAAATAAATTGGTATAAGGGCAGGAGAATTATGAATTATAAAGAAAGAAAAGAAAGAAAAAAAAAGGATTGTGTGGTTTTATGAAACCACAGTAAAAGTGAAACTTTTAAGCGAACTGTAGGCGCCGCCATATTGGCCTTGGCTGCTCTGACGAGCGCCTTTCACTTTATCCCTATTCCTTTATCCCGCGGCCGACCGTCACGCGACATGCAACACACAGACGAAAAAGAATGAGACGATGTAATAAAAGTTTCACTTTAAAAGAAAGAAAGAAAATTGTGTTTATTGGCATTAAGACAGAAAAATACACCTTAAAACTATAAGAACAGAAAACAATGATTATAATGCCAAAAGGGCCTCACAAAGTGTAGTGATGGTGTATGTAACTTTAATAACAAAATAAAAAAATATGTCTTGTTAAGTCATAAAAACCGTGCGAAGCAGGGGGGTCACTAGTATTATACAACATGTAAAAAAAACAGTGGCACTCCGGGAGTGCCGACAAAAGTGAAAACTTGAACAATTTTACTTTTCCGAAAGTCTGACTACTAGTCTCACCAAGGGGTTTCGTATTCTCCAGTTACTGGGTTGTGGAGGTCAGATAGGCAGTCGCTCCATGTAAAATACTGATATTCAGCTGCATCCGGTTAGACTGGAAGCCGACCCCAACATAGTTGGGAAAAGGCTAGGCAGATTGATTTTGACATTTCTTTTTTGAAGTCGGTAAAAAAAGGGATCTGTTAATCATGTCGTTGTCATGTCTCAATGTTTGGAATGTTATTAATCCCAAAATTGTTTCGCGCGTTGATGTTTTTTAATAGAAAAAAAGCTGGTGTCGGTAACAGTGTCGCGAGTTCAATTGTTTTTCACTTCGAAAAACCCTGTACAATCCGTGAGGGTGTTGTTAGATATCATACTGAGAGTCTATTTATGTGGTAATTTTCAGGAAAAAATACATTAAAAAAATCGACAATTTTTTTTAAATGGGGAATTTTACCGGGTGTATATGGCACGCAGGCGGCCGTCATTTAGCGGGTGTCTACAAGTCATAACTTATGACCCCTGTTGTAAATTTTAATTTTTTTTATGGATATAGCAATAATATTTTTTTTATTACTTTTAGTTAATGTTATTGCAGTACCTATGTGCCCCTTTCGGATTGGACAGGGTTTTTTTAGATATTGTATAATGAAGAAAATTGATTTATTTACTTTTCACACATAGTCAACTCACATTGACTAACCATTACGCTAACTTCTGAAATTCTATATACTATAAGAACAAAACAAGCCCCATTACTTGCCGTTATTCTACTATTAGAAGCAATGTTGAAGATCCCAAAATGCTCTTTAATTTTAATTACTCCTTGTAAAGCGGCCTGCAATTTAATTGAACTTTGTCGAGTGGCTAGTGGCGTTGTTCTAACAACGGACAAAACTAAGTTCTAATTGTAATTAGAGAATTGTTCTGTTTTGTACCTACTATTTAAAAAAGTAGTTAATTATTTTTCTTAAATAAATTAATCGTTTCGTCATCGTCATTATTGCCAGTACCTTTAAAGATTATTTTAATGTATTCTAAAGTTTTCCAAAATCGTGACCATAAAGTTAGTTGGAGAGTTGCACAATATTGTCAAAAATAATTATGGATAGCACCATCGCACCTGTAATATCTACTTACAATCTATGAAACTGATGCAATAACATTATCCTTTTGCGATATTCATGCCCTATACTGTACAGTACCTTTTACTTCATGTATATCTGCTCCTCTTTCCAGGTCCTCTTCGACAGCTTCACCCTCGGCCGCTTCACATCTTTCACAGAAGACGGCTGTCCAGACGGCTATATGCAGATCCAAGAAGCCAGCAGACCACAAGTCGGAGGCTCCTGGTGCGGTACCTCCTGGGGCCCTTCAATATACTACAGCGAAACTAAATCCATCACCCTTATCATACGACTCCTGCATCTTTCCAAGGAACAGAATAACTATAACTTTGACTTCAGAATGGCTTACAAGGTTTTGAGAAGGGAATATGCCACGGTGCGATACGGAGGGTCCCCGCCTTCGGGTACGTAAATCATCTTCATTCTGACAAACGGCCAGCTTTATATTCCTAAAGATATTTGTGGGTATTGTTGTGCATACACATTCGGATAAAACCATTGTCATAACAATGGTTTTATCCGACAGCATAAAGTGCCTGATAAAAATATTTGATTGGTTTTACTGATAGCAGACGCATAACGAAATTGTGATGAAATGAACATATTAAATTGATAATACCTTCATATTCAAGTCGTATAAAATGCGCACATGTAGGTTAATATTAAAGATAACTTGACTAGTTAACTTGTATACTCATGTTTTACAATAAATATATTCTATTCTGAGTCTGGATTTGTGCCCGGTTGATGGGCGAAATGTGGGTGTACAGTAAGCGCTCAAAAGTGCATGAGCACGCTAAGAGTCGTATTGCTGTGAACACGCGGTATAGTCCGTACATTTGTATGTGTAAGCAGTCAGACGTCTGTGGTGTGAGTGCCGTACACACACAGAGAACGCAGTTTCGCACTACACACTATCGTATCGTCACGGTTCGCGGGCGCCGCACTTATATTTCCATAACTTTTGTTAGCACGCATCATACTCGTACGCGTGACCTTGGCCAGTGTATCGCATTGCTAAAATTCGAAAGTAAATTATATGTGCAGATAGCAGAAGGCGTTAAGCGTTGGTCTTAGATTCAAGATGGCTAAGGTTCTAATCTCGTAAATCACAGCGCTGTTTTTGCAAATATTATTATTTTTGTTTGCAATAATAATATTTTTAAATATCCTGCCTGTTTATTAATGTTGTTATTGCAATAAAGGGTTTAGAATAAAAAATGCGTGATATGTTATAATAAAAAATAAATAATATTTATTCGTTATGTTTATTTTACTTAAGTATAGTTATCAGACTGCTACAATTATTTATCATTACTTCACCTGAATAATATGTGAAATAGATGTCTAGAAACTTAGAAGCAATTTGTATTATTTTGACATATTTAAATTTTGAAATGTTTTAAATTTTAAATGGATTTTTTTGCACCATAAATATAAAGCTTTGATCATGGTCTAAGTAATTAAGCAATAAATAAGAATATTAGACTACTTTAAATGTAAAAAAATCTACTGACAAAATTGTTGATTTTAAGGTTAAAGGCAGTTGTTCATATTAATTATTTTAAACTTTATTTGGCTTTAGTAAATATTGGTTGGTATTGAGGTTATAGCTTAAGTATTCATTTTCTTTACGAAAAGAAGATTGAAACTAAACCTCAAATTTTAATCCTAAAATAATACTATTACTAAAATAATATTAAACAATTTCGGTATATCTGCAAGAAATACGACAAACACCCTATTGAAACGTGCTTAAAAAATTAGTTACCATAAATTCATGCAATAACGAATCTGTTGTTTATTAAGTTGGTACGGTCAATATTTTAAGGTCAAAAACGGTTTTCTAGCTGGTCTTCAGTGATGCAAGCCTTCAGAGTGCACGGCGAACGGTTCATAATGACGTGTTTTTAATAATTCAGCAAAATATCTCGTTGGTATGAAACCATTTGTTTCATTCACCATTTGACGTCGCTGCTACTCGATAATAAGCCCCTTCCTCATATCTCTTAACCGTCACAGTATTTCTCTAGAACAAAGAAAAACATTGTTTTTATTACACATAATACCTAATTATTTATTATTCACTAATCGAATTAAACCTCACAATGAATTTAAAACTTTAAAGGCATCTTCTGTCTCAGCAATACCTCTGTTCTATCAACAATACCCTTGATTAAGATTTATGTTTAGTAAAATATGAAATATATAAATGATAACACTCACACTTAGTCCGGTTTTATTAGATATTCACTTCACTTTTACGCAGCGCAATAATATTCTCTGATCTGATCTGATCTCTTCAATATATTTTATGCCTGCTTTTTGATAATAATAACCACAACACTGCGCTAAATGCTCGTCACCAATATTATCACGGCACGAACCAATAAAGTTCTATTAATTGAATACTTGTAACAAACTGCATCTACCCCACAGAAATCGAAATAATTTACTTAGTTTTTGTGGTCTACCTGCTAAACTTTAATATTTATGTGAACAAGACGAATGAAACTAAAAACGAATGATGATTATCGAACTAGTCATTGGTTGCAGACAAAGTGAGTGTGTGTGTGTAATGTGCGTGTCTACAGTATTGTAACAACTTATAGAAGAAGGTCGTAAGTCAAACCGAAGCGTCAGTCTATTGCTTTGTGAGATTGCTCATGGACTTTTAATCGGCACTGTACCTACTACAGGAACACCTCTGCCCAACCCTTCGGGGAAACAAGGCGTGATGTTATGTTATATTCTATTCTATTCTAATGACTCACCGAATATATGAAACAGAAGGCATCGAAAAGCCTAAATAAAATATGAGGATCTCACCTCGCCACCTTCCCTCGTGTCTTACATAATAAAATTCGAAGATCAATGTCTCCATCTAATGTCAGTATCTCATTTCAGAACGGCCTTTTTTCAAACTGAGACCAATGCCTTATCCCGTAAACATATCACGCGAGGATACGACTGTAGCGAAGACGACAAAAACTCCAGAATATTACCTCGGGGATTTGATCTCCGGAACTTATTGCTCGCGGATATTCAGCGATTGTGATCGTAAAAACTGTAGGTTACAGTCACCCAATTTTCCTGGCGTGTACCCCAGGAACTTGACATGTTACTACGCCGTGCGACAACACGAAGTGCCTCAAGGAAAACACGCCTTGATAGTTGTCAAACAGCCGAACGGCCAACTAGTTTCAATTAGGAGCCAGAAGGCAATGTACGCGGCGGCGCAGCAAGACAGAGGGAACAATGGACGGGAACTGAAATTTTGGCAACAATGTGACGAAGTTCAGGACTATGTCACAGTTTACGATGGCTACACAACAAGAGACCCTGTAATTTTGAGATTTTGTGGAGGAGGTGTGTCCGTTCCCGAAGCTATATCGAGTGGCCCGGAATTGTTAGTGGAATTCACAACATCACCTTTTGGAACATTTTTACAACCAGCTACGTCACAATCCTTACATGGATTTCAACTGGAAGTCGAGGTATGATACCTTTATCATTTTCTAGTTCCAAAATATTGTAATTTTCATAAAATATTGCGTGGAAAACACAGAATTTATGCACCTCTATATCTTGCCAAGAGATAGAAAAAGTTTTGGAATCCAACTTATATTTTGCATAGGGTGTGAGTCATTATCATAAAGTTATAGTGAAAATACACTCTCGAAGCTTGAAAACAAATGCTTCGTACAAAATTGAGAACTACATTTTTATATTTTAATAATTGCATCGCTGTAGTTTCAACGAACAACAATTAGACAGTTCCTGTAACATTAATTTGGAAAATAATTTAGTTACAGAGAAATGCCTATATAATTACCGGAACAATTTATCTTAATTAGTGCTGCTCGATCAGCCATGTTACGTAAAACCGCATTAATAAGTCATACATTTTGCTCATTTTGTTCCTAATTTAGAAACTCAGAGGAATATATTCACCCTTCTCGTTAATGGCTCCGTTTTCCACTTTTAATACGAGTTTCCCAAAAAAACCAGTTCATACTTGGACACCGGCCAAATTGGAATTACAGGAAAACGGTCGGAACTTTTTATGATAAGCGCTTGTGCCACAGATTATGAAAATTGGAAACTATGATTTTATTTTCTTTCACGCTTGACCTTTGTTCTCGACAAAGACTATGTTTAATAGATCCGACGTTTTATGTCGACTGAACGTGAAAATCTATTTCATACAACTCAATTACTGACTAGTGGCGGATTATTTCAATGCAATTTACGTATTCCACCAATAAAATGGAAATCAAAGAAGACAAGTTTTTATTTACCATCTTTAATGCAAAGAAGAGGTACTCGTAGGTATGAATTTGGCACTTCCCGAAAACTACGGGATCTAAAACTAAAACTAATCAGTTCACATATGATCCTAAAATTGGGTTAATGGACTAATATATCATCATGGAGTGTTATTTAAAGTGTTTCGTTCTCAGTGAACAATAATAAATCAAGTAGTGCCCTGGAGGCTTCGCTTGGGCCCCTGCCAAAGTGTAATTAGTAACGTAGGCTCGCACGGCCGGTCACAATAATGAAGCGAGCGAACTCTACACCAACCCACATTGTTTCAACTTATGAAATTAGGACAACCCCCATCTTTCACTTTTCAATATAACTTTTTTTATTACACTTTTTGATGGTCTTTTTATACGATGAGGGTAAACCACTGTTTTAAATTATAATTTCATTTTGCTCTGATCAAAATAATCTAGAACATTCATTAATTTTACACAATGTTTTAGTGCCATGTAAAACTTAATCATTATTTCGTGAACGCAAATTAAGCTATTATTAATTAATCTTCCGTTATTAAAGGTTTAATTAGTAAAGGACCTTAAGGGATGTATGTCGCGGTTATCACATAATTAATCAATTTTAGGTGAGGTTCGTGGATCAACAGTCACCAACATACGCGAAGAACAAAAGGGCTTGCGAGTTTTGGATCAGAGGGACAGGCCGGGGGATTCTGGAACACCCACAACATTCCTTACCCCCGAATACCACATGCCTTTATCACATGCAAGGAATAGACACCTCGGGGCCGTCGGGACGACACATAATTTACAGGAGACCGTCGTTTTCAGCTCCACGTTTCAGAGTGTGGTTTTCAGTATTGAAATTTTATGTGACAAACGCTCTGAATCCTAACTTGCCTGAGGACGAGTACTGTGGAAGCCATTTGAATATATGGGACGGCCCGATGAGAATATCGCCCGGTTGCAGCGATATATTTTGGTCAGTATTTTTTTACTCTCGTGCCTGTCTGTTGATTTTATGATGTAAGTGAATTAAATAATTTAAATCTCGTTATTTTATGACTCGATTTCGGTGTTAATTTGTACCATCAAATAGAAAATGGATATCGTTTGAATGGTAATCACCAGTAAATAATTAATTTAACATTTTATAAGTATTTACTAACACAAAAAGGTTCTAATCATGTTTTTTTTTTGTCTCTTCAGCGACAAAGAACGGTCAGTCCAAATGTCTCGAGCCACATCCCCACAGTCGGTCATCGTGGGTCGTCCTCCAACAAACGCCACATTAGTCGCCAGATTTTGTCGTGAACGTGCCCCAAGGACCTGTGAACATGCACTCTTAAGAAGATCCAGGGCCTGTGCAAAAACTGAAAGTTTCCTCTCGAAAGGAGATTCCTTGACTTTGGAACTAAAATTGACGCAGGGGACCGCATTGAAGTAAGTTGAAATGTATAATGCACATGATTCGGAAGTTGTTCGTTCGTATAAATATTCCATTACTGACGTAGAATTGTATAGTGTTAAGTCAGTGTATTAAAGGATTCCGTGAAATCCTGATACAATTTATACTATTTTGTGCTTCGATAAAAGGCGTACATTCTTGAAAGCTAGTTTTGTAGGAATGCGATTTCACGATATTGAAACTTTGCTCTCTACGATATTTTTTTCAGCTTGTCTTTTGTTTTCAGAAACTAAAAAGGTTCAACAATCTTTCTTTTGTTTTCAGACCAGTTTATTTCAAAGCTCTTTACGAATTTGTGGACCTTCATCAAGATGGTGAACCTTGGGGTCGAGGGTTATGTTCTAGACGGTTTGCTTCTCGATCGTTTCCAGAAGCACCACCAGATCCCCCGATTACCTTTTCGTCGCCTAGAGATGTTTTTTTGTACGGCAGAGGAGGAAATCGAAATATTAGGTAAGCTCCACCACATACACCTCACACCTCTACCCAACCATGCGGGGAAATCATTTCGTAACTTTCGATAATATTTTTGAAAAAGTATTTTATGGCATAGCTTGCTACATGCTTAAGCAAAAAAACAGAGCTGCTTAAGATGTCCAACGAAATAACTCCGGACTAACGGTTATCAAAATGGCATCATCGTGGGGGGGACCATCACGAGACACTGCTCTCTAAACAAACACTTCCACACAATAGGCATAACGGACAGTCTTCTGTGCAGGGCGTGCATGGAGGCAGAGGAAACCGTTGCGCATGTGCTCTTTGAATGCACAGGCGTCACCTAGATTAGAACAGAAACCCTTGGGTCAGCCAGATCTTTCACAGATGTTATGAACAGACTAGGAGATTTAATTAACTTCTGGAGGGAGGTGGGCTGGTTGGAATAACCACCAACGGCCGCCATGGCCTACGCACAAAGGTCCACCTGAATGCGGAAACCAAACCCCATAACATAGAACATGGCATCATCATCATAGCTTGACTTTACCCACAGCCTGTCTTTGTTTGTGCCAACTCCACGCTCTTATACCAGTCTCATTCAAGTTCAAAGCGATGGCATGAGTAACAAAATTCAACACTGTTTCCTTGTTTTCAGTTGCACCTACCGTTTCGAAGCTAACCCTGGTGAAGTCGTCAGAGTCAGAGTATGGGGCATTCGTAGCGGGGGTCGGTTGTGCCGGTCTGTCCACTCGGCTCACTCGCCGTGGTACCGCTGCGCTGGTGACATTACTGCTGCCGTCAGGATCTTCGACAAACCCTGGAAGGAATCCTCAAGGATTCCTAGGGATTGTTTGTGCAGGTAATTATTACGATTTGTTAAGGATACTTATCATAATCGTGCTTGTTTTTTCCCTGATACCAAACTATTTTTAACCAACTTCAGAAAAAGGAGGAGGTTCCCAGTTCGTCGGTTTTTTTTTTTTATGTAGGTTTGTTCCCCGATTACTAGAAGACGGCTGGGCCGATTAAAAAAAATCTTTTTTTGTTTGAAAGGGTTTACTTTCAAATTAGTCTCATTATCATTTGGTCACGATCTGATGATGGAATCTTGGAGAAATCGAGGGAACTGTTCAAATATTATAGGCACATCTATAGCGATTTGGGTATTTTTGATGAGCAGTTGAGATTAGGCTATTGTAACTTAGATAAATTACAAACCAACCCACTAAAAAGTGAAAAAAAAAACTTTACAAAAGCTACAACCGACTTCCACACTAGGTACTAAGTGAAAAATAACTTAAATTTCGGAAGTCAGTGTCAAAAAACTAAAATAGTGATCCAAAGACACCGACTTCCGAAATTAAAGTTATTTTTCACTTTGTAGTTTGGAAGTCGGTTGTAGCTTTTGTAAAAAAGTTTTTTTAATAACACGAAATAACTCGACATCAGTTTGTTCTTACCCACCTGCACTGGGACTACGGCCTCACAGAGAAGAGACATTGTGTCTAGCAGTGATTTTGAGTCGAAACATTATAGGGTATCTATGCAGCTCTTCTTGAAGCTTCGGTATTATCTTTTTAATTGTTTTACCTCTTTAGCAATTGTTCTATTTCGAAAAAACTGTATTTCTATTTTCTTAATGTCCCTCGGCAAACTTCCTGTTTCGTCACTTGTCGGATTTTTATCAGTTGCCCTTTGCATTTGGTGCAGATCGGACGCTCTCAATCGACTTGGAAGTATATAGAGTTGTTAATACTCTTTTAACTTAATTTTAATGTATTTAAAAAATGGGAGGAAAGCCGCTTAAGTCGCAGGCACGACAGATAAGAAAACAGTTTTATAGCTCTGTATAATTCACACGGAAATCAAAACAACTATAAAGTACTTAGTTCTGAATTCAAATTATTATACACGATAAATCTAATAATTGATGGACATGGAAATTAGCATTCGTTTGTATTCGGAAATCCGATGATACCCGAGGGACATTAAGAAAATAGAATTACTGTACATGTTTTTATTTTTCCAGTGACGTCGGCGACTATGAATTCACATCCCTCGCCACAGTTGCTGAACTAAGATTCGACGTGGTGAACATGTCAGCTACCGACGACTTTCGGTCTTTTGGCTTCGAAGCTTCAGTGGAATTTGTGAGATTGGAGTCTGGATGCGAGAGCTCACACCGTGTGTATGGCGCCAGTGGTGAAATGAGACTTGCGTCTGCGAATCCGATGTCTGAATCGGTAAGTAACTTTTCTTCGAATACTGTAAACTGTAAAGTAAAAGTTTGGTTTCATAAGAAACCAGAGAATGGTCACACAATAACGCCTGTCCAAATACAGAGCATTTTTTGACACCTTAAGGAGGATCCGCAATGTTAGCCCGCGAAATTATTTTACGTTTTCTTGTAATTTACAAGTCAGTGTCAGGTTAATCAACATATTATAATTCGCGGCCATAACAAAAATATGTATTTACGGATTATAATCAGTGATACTTACATCTCTCTAAGGCGCGTGACATACACAAGTGGCGAGGGGCGCGGGCGTGGTGACGGCGTGACGCGGGCATTGCGCCGCCTGTTTCATATTTCATACAAAATGTAGAGGAAACCGTGGTGCGGAACATATACGTATAGGAGGCGTGGCGTGGGCAAGGCGACGTGCGGCGCGGGCGTTGTGTGTATGTTCGCCATTTGTGTATGTCCCGCGCCTTAGTTAGATCTTGTGTTCCACAAGAACTTTTCCATTGCAAAAAATGTCAAATATTGGTGAAAATTACAGATTTTCATGACGGTCGTTGTAATATGACGGAACCGCTTTCCTAGGGAACCAAATATTGTAGGAAGAAATTGAAAGGTGTTTAATTTTTAAACGACTTCAATTTGTTCGTTCGTAATATCGTTAGTATCTTTTTTTTTTAACTTTGTCATGTTTTTGAGTGGAGAGAAAAGAGTGGTATTCTAACTTATATTAATGTACATCCTTTTCCAGGAACGCTGCGAACGTCGTCCATGGCTGATCGATCCCTCCCCCGGTCGATACCTCTACCTCCAAATCAGGGGCAGCATCATCAGGGAACCAGAACTGGATAACTTTACTCTTTTCAACAACATCACAGTGGCGCCAGACATGAGGCACCTATGCAGAACACCGAACAGAATAGCAGTTTATACTGGAGGACTTATACCGACGTATATTTGTCCTGAACCTCCAGAGGAACAGGTAGATCTACTTATATATAATGATAGACGGATACCTCCTAATGTATTTAAGGACTGAGTTAAAATAAATAAAATACTACATCGGTCTCGCACAAGGATGTCTTCTATTCCAAAGCAGCTTGTGTATATGTCATCGTATAATTATAAACTTCGTTAGTTTATAATCCATCGGTATTATTTCCGTTAGATTATAATCTGTCGAAAAATTGTGAACTGTGACAAATCATTTGCAATTTAACGCATAATTTTTCGACAGTTTATAATTTATCCATGAAAAACTGACAAATTATGCACCTTACGCTAATATTAAATAGCCTGCGTGGCTGCGAGCAACTTGGAAGTAGCGCTCGCCGACCGCTGCCGTGGCACCGCTCGCTTCGCTCGCTCGGCTCGCGCGCTGTTGGTCACAGTTCTAACCTAACCTAACCCATTTCACCCTTATATTATCTGTGACCCAGTTCACAATTTTTCGACAGATTATGATCTAACGGAAATAATACCGATAGATTATAAACTAACGGTGCTCACAATCTTACGGTGACATATATATGTAGAGGGTAATCTACGGAAACACAGCTCCTATTTGAAAAATTCTTTCACCGTTTGAAAGGTACATTATTCCAGATGGACATAGGCTATATATTATGTAAATACGTACAAAAAATGTACTTAGTATTACTATCTAATGATATACTATCTTGAATTCATGCAAACCTATTACTTTTTCTAAGGTTACTGCTTAGAACTTGTGCACAACGTGTCGTAAACAGAACTTTTTTACAGAATAGAACCCGTTTGAAGCCGGGGTGGATCACTAGTACATAAAAACAGCACTTAGCAAAACAAGCAGTGCATAATCGTCATTAATCATTGACTAGCCGACGATATCTGAATAATTAAGGCTGAGAAGCTAACCACTGTTAGTTGGCAGTTTAATTGATTACTTTGGATTCTTCAAACTACTGAATTATCTGAAAGCAAAGTTTGTTGCATCTAAAGACTAAACCAGAAGATATCAACTCACACAAAATGTTCTTCTTTAACTTATTAAGAGCGATAACTTTTGCGATGCAGAAACTTTCCAACTCCCTCTATTGAAGACCAGCGGGGTCTTCTTCTTATCGTGTGGTTAGTGACTAAACTGGTGTCAGAATTTTAAAGCCGCCCATAGGCCTCTGACTTGGCTTCACATGCCCTTGAGAAATATCTCTCAGGCACGATGTTTTCTCACGAGGTTTCCTCACGATGTTTTCCTTCACCGTTTTTGAAACAAGTTATAACATATACAATACGAACATGTATCCAAAAAGTCAGAGGTGCGTGCCTTTGGTTCGAACTCGAGACCTATGACTTGGCAGTCCGACGGTCACACCTAGCTAGCTGGGTATTACACTTACAGTAGTGTGGCAATGGCTTTCATGTTGACAGTTCAACAACATCCATTGTGTTATTTACGTTGTTGAGCAGACAAATTTTTCGAACTTATGAAGCAATGGATTAGCAATATCCTTCAAAATCTGTCAAATTTCAGATTATTGAGTGATTTTATTAAACATCTTTTAATTTGCTTCTTTCAGATAGAAGACATGGTCGAAGTATTTTCCGACGGTTGGTCTAGAGAAGTGGATGCCCTAGCCCGTCATGTGTTCGCTTCTCCCTCAGCATCAGATCATTTTGACTTGGACTGGCCGAGGGCACTGAGTGTAGAACTGATTGCTGTTGATCCTGCTTCTTACTTTGTTACGTGGTTGGAACTTTCTAGAAGGTAAACTTTGATTTTTGTGTTGACATATATTAAAAGTCGAGGCCAGAGACGTCACCCAAAAAGCAGCCAAGCTCAAGTGGGATTGGGCCGGACACGTTTGCTGCATGTCGGATGCATTGTGGGCTAAGAGCACTACAACATGGGTTTCTGAAAATGTCCAGCGGCATCGTGGAAGACCCAGGCGTAGATGGCGGGACGAACTTGACGCTTTTAGGAGGGATTGGTCTATATTGGATCAGGATCGGGTTGGGTGGAAAAAGGGAGGCCTTTGCCATGCGGTGGGACAATACGGGCTAATTATTATTATTTTTACATCTTCGACATTTCTCGGGACCCAGGGGTCCCAGTTACTATTAGTATTAAAAAAACAAAACCGACTTAATGCATGTTGGACCACGCACAATTAAGGGTTCCGTAGATGGGATGAATTTATCCCAAGAATAAACTTAACATTTTAGTTGAAAAACGTGTTCGGAATATATGGAAAAACATGTTTTTTCAACTGCAAATGTAAGTTGGTCAATTATTACTCGTTAACTTGTAGAGTACTTAGCAGTGATAGTTTTCCTTTTAATTTCGTTATGTATACTACTCCTGTGAATTTTTCCACATATCCAGAACCAACCATTTAGCTGGCAAGAGGGGGATACTTAACTCTAACAAAAATTTGTACTTTAAAGCTTAATATATCGCTAACGGATCCCTGAATCCAAAAATGGTTTTCACAAACTCACAATATTTTTGAACGTTTTTTTCAACGACATATTTTTTTTTATGATTTTATTTTACCACTTTGTCGGCATGATTAATATGTATACTCATGCCGAATTACAGCTTTCTAGTACTTACAGTCTCTAAGCTAAACCACGGACAAACAGACAGACGGACATGGCGAAACTATAAGGGTTCCTTATTAACTACGGAACCCTAAAAACAGAATATCAGACTATAGCTTATTTTCTTGCCTTTGTCCCATGTTACTTAAATTGGGCGCAAAATGTTTTTTTTTTTTCTTCCGTTCTCCCCTCTAAGTTGTAATTTTATCATTCACTTCCATTTCATTATTTCCATCCCTCACACAATCCATCCATCTTTTAGTTTGTCTTCCTCTCCCCTTCCATCCATCTGCATCATGCTTTAAGGCACATGCGTTTCAACTCCTCTAATCAAATGCGCATACAAATTATAACCTATAATTTCTTCGTACGCTCATATTCCAGACACGCAAGTTCTCACGGCGGCGTGTTCGCGCTGTCAGGTGAGTGCGAGTACCGGTGCGCGTCGCTGGACGCCTGCATCGCGGCCGCGCTGTGGTGTGACGGTATCCCCCACTGCCCGCGCGGAGAAGATGAACGCCTTGCGCATTGTTCTGCACTTCTGCGAGTACCAGCGCATTACGCGGTCATGTTCCTCGCGCTGACTATGCTCGCGGCTTTTGCTGTGGTAAGTAACAACCTTCCATGAACATACCAAAGTCGACCCACATCAAACGTGTATTTAGTAGTATGAGGAACAGGGTGTAAAGTTCACTCATCCACCATAGAAAAGGGAGGATCCTCCGACCAGACGGGTGTTGTGTCTGGCGGGCAACTGCCCATTGGTTTGAAGTCGGAATCTTGTATATAATGTCGATCGCTTGGTAAACTCTAATTGCGTGATGCAGGATTTGTGTGACTTCATGCGTAGTTCGTATGTGGCGGTGTAACCGCTACATGTCCTTATCAAGAAAGCGTATTATACAATTAAAGACTACGTTGAACACAAGGAAGTTTGGCAATAATTCCTTCTGCACGTTTTGGCTTCCCTGGTACCTCATTGGTCATAGTTATAGACATAGTCATAGTTGGTTACCGCAAAGCCTTGTCCGATAAAAACACGAAATCTGATTTCACTTTTGAGAAATCCCTTTTGCGGATAACAGTATTATAGGTCTAAAGATATACAAATTTTAACTTGTAGTCCACATTACCAGTTTTTAACAAAGATAAAATACAGTACAAGCAAAGAGAAGTTAAGTATATTGGTCAAATATTCAATTTATACTTGCTTGATGAAAGTGTAGTAACAACAATATGCAGAATCATTTCTCAACTTCTCCTTTGCGTTGAAAGAGCATTTTTACTTTTAAATATATGTAAAATATTTCTATTTTACAGATAGCGGCAGCACGCTCCTGCCGGCGGCGACGCTCCGCTCTACAACAGCGACTCAAGAGTCTCTCCTCTGACACCGCCATCTTTGATGAAAAAGAAGTGATTTGCTGACCAAGCGAGGACTCTGTGCGATACGTGGAAATAGATCGCGTCACTACTGTGTGACCGCTCTCACGCGCAGAGTCCAAAACATACATTACACAAGTTTCTAGACAGTGGACAACCACTTCTAAAGGTAGTCATGTAGTCAGATATGTTTGACCGATTCCTCTAAGTAGTGGGTCAATTGTTGGTTGATTGAGGGTATAGTATAATGAATTTGAATTGAAGTTTTGTGGACACACAAAACTGTTAAGTCCTCATAGAAAATTGTACGATACATTGTTCGAGAATGATGTCTATGAGAATAATGTAAATAATTGTGATTAATAATAAAATAGATAAAGTTAGTGCGGATATAAATTTCGGACCAAGTGCTGTCGATCGGTGGCCAACATTTGGCTTGACCCGGACAAGGGTCGTTGGTGTAAATGAGTTGTTTGATGGTTTTGTTTCAAATGATGAAGTTGTCAAGGAGTTTTCAAATAAGGAATGAGTTAATTGATCATAAATAATTTCGGTGATTTAAAAAAACAGTCTTGAGTATTATCTTGGTAGGTGATGAGACGAGGAATTTAAATTGTAAATGATGAAATTGATATTATACGTAAGCTACCAAGATAATAGGTACTTTGCGTAAAATATGATTATTGTATTCAACATAGTGTTTTATGATATAGATTTTTTTTTCTTTTTTTCCTTTTCACTTATCGCGTGACCTATGCTGAATAATGTATCCGAATACTGAAAGTATCAAGAATGCAAGGTTGCTAATAATGTGTTCATTCGAAAAAATAAGACAAAATATTGAGAAGAAGCCTGAAATAAACTTTGTGGCCAGTAAATCTTGACAAGCGGGGAAATGGGGAATTAAATTGGAAAACGTACTGAATTTGACGTATGGTTGACGTGTGCCGTGGCAAGCAGCGCTCCCATGAGACGTCAAGCTATAATGGTTACCCGCAGATATACGCACAAGCAATTTGTATGATTGACCGATTGGACGAGGCACAATTATTTGAGTTATGAGATCGATTGGCATGGTGTAAATATTTGTAGTGTCTCTTAATCAAGGTTTGTTAATCGTTATATAGGTGTATTGGAGTCTACTGCGGAATAGTGATACACCAACATTATTCGTGATTAGTATGCTTGTATATGGAGGATATCACAAAACGTTTAAAAGATTAGAGATGTCTTTGCGCAGGTTTTTTGCAAGTAAGGGCTTACTATTATTTAATATTGTAAAATCACAAAACTTGGGTAGCCACGCGCAATCGGACGAATTTGCATTAATATGTTGTGAATTGCTATGTAATTTCGAAGTCTTGCGCTGTGTGGAAAAATGCAGTAGGTACCATCGCGGGCACTGGCGGTGAACCACTTTTCAACCTTATAACTAAGAACATAAGGTTGAAAACTGGTTCACCGCAAATTTCCCTGGTTGTACCTAGGCATCTCTATCTTTTGAACGCTCTGTGGTGAATATTTGTGGGTGTATAAAATTAGTTAAGTAGAAATAATTAATTGAAAGAAATGAATATGTTCGTGTCTCACTTTCGTGGTAAAGATCGTGTTAAATAAATTCGCGGCAATAATTTCTATTAATTTATTAATTGAAGGAATCGAATAAACGTTGACCTGTGTTCTAAATGTTACTCTAAATTCGTATACGTGATATAAAACTGCCATTTTTATAAGAATATTCATGTTCAATTAACGAAATTAGCAAATTGTTATATGTATTGGTGGATGATTTTTCAATTTTAGTTATATTTGACTACTTTTGGCACTCTTGTTGCGTTTACCGCCCAACAGATGACATTAAACTTACAATAAACAAAATCTATATCGCAAGCTTTATGAAATAACGGAGATATTCTATAAATATTCCTATTAAAACATTCGAAGAATTTTCATATTGTAGGAACATCAAAAAAATAATGGTATTTATCCTATCGAATAAAATGCGATGTAAATAAAAACTAAAAAAAACTATTCATATCTTAGAAATGTATTGAAGTGATATAATATGTTTGTTTCCCAAGGAAATTATTAAAGTTTATTATATCGCGTTAACTATTAGTGAAAATCTAGGTAATAATTTGGTCATAATGAAAACAACAATATTGATTATTTAATATTCTAAAAGTTTTATTAATTATTTTTGTGGACAAAATCAAATCAAATCAAAAACAAGACGAATGTTGTGTAATATTTTGACCTAATAATTACATGTTATTTTTTTAATTATGAAGAAATTTATTGTTTTTTTTTATGATGTTAAGCTTTTTAATACATTATTTTAATTAATATAGTAGGTAATTAAATATGGCAGCTCAATAATAAATTATTATCTGTAAAATTTCGCGCCTTTTTATGACGTTTAATAAAATGGCGGCAAGTGTGAGCCAATTTTGTTAGAAATTAGTAAAATATCGCTGTCATTATAATTGTTTTTATAATACGTTTAATAATTTATATTTAGGTAATTGTAATTATAAGGATTATTAGTCAAAATGGAGTAGAACGTTTGTATCGTCTTCCATAATGTAAATGAGAACTCCGGATTTCTTTTCCTCCAATTCGTTATGCCATATCAAATACGATAATTGAATACGGATACTAATTAAACAGAGTCAGGTGTTATCCTGGAAGACAATAATGATGGATAATAGCTGTAATAAGCAGAGGTACATAATTTCACGTTCAAAACAATGATTACGAAAAGTTATGATGATAATAAGAAGTTTTAAAAAATAAAAGTATTTACTGCATGAGTTCTGTGTTTAATTTTGGTAGCCAGAAAATGTGTAGATACCTTAGTATACAATTTAGTAAGTACTATCAATTTAAAATTAACTACTACCTATTCCAATAAACACACATCGTCTTTTGTTTCAAGATGTTATTGACGAATCTTTTATTAGCATCAAACCAAATATTTCTCACATACCAAACATGGAGCTCCTCCAATTTCAATAAACCTTGACCACGTCTTTAGAGGTCAATTATGTGAAGACCTAGACATTTGACAAATCAGGGTCATTATAAAGTTCATTTTGCATATCAGTTTGCATAAATTACAAATAGCGCCTATATTTTATACAAAATTTCGATTTTATGCCCAATTGCAGTGTCATTCTCGAACATATTGTCACCTGATATACAAATATCTATCAAATTATCACCTAAATACAGCTGTTTGGGTCTTTAATGTTATTAGTAATAGTAAAGTTATCAAGGTTTCGTTAAAAAGTCTTTATTTGGTAAACTGCTTATTTACACATATAATTTGTTATTCAATGTCAATTTTATAGCGTAGTAAAATTCCTACAATCTACATAATTTTACACTCGGCTTATCAATAGCCATTAAGTAATTTTAGCCAAAACATGAACTGCACGATCAATCCTTTTCTACGATACACATGGTATATTATTAAAAGTTACCATTTATCACAAGTCCTGCTGTTTAATACTTATGCGCCGTTACCCAGTTTTAACTGAACACACCCTGACTCATTATTTCGTATGCTTTAGAGACGTTCCCGGTGATATCTTCAGCAGGTCTGTCTGAAGTCACTAGCCAAGTACTTGCGGTTGCACCGTGTTTGTATGCATGGATGAGACCTTCCACTGCTGATTCAATCCTGGAAGGATAATTTTGTGATTGGTTTAGATTAGACCTTAAAAATTTATAGAAGTCATCGGTATATACATTATCTACAATTTCTCTGTACTTTGTCAGCAAACTGTTTTATAACAATATTGTTGACCCACTTATTTTAAATTAAATGTTAACAGAAAATAACAGTTTTAACCTGATATATTTAAAGCCCTTATTTCCAGCAGTTGGAATCTGATGATATTCAACCAAAGAATCAACCCGAACAAAAAATTCCTTACTTCTTTGAAAAGTAATTGCACATTGTACACGAGTAGATTACTTAGAACTACTGTATTAGAAACTCACTTTTGCATTGGAAGTTTTCCCATGCTACCCATAAGAAGTTCATCAGTTTCTTTATCAAAGGCTCCCATTTTGGAAGTGCTGAATAAACTTGTGTCGGTGCAGCCAAAGCACAGCGTTACCACACGGACTCCTGAACGTGTGGAATGTGGTTCTTTCTGGAAGGAAATAAATAGCAGGATAAAAAAAAATAGGGCTTTTGAAGACTCATATTCAGCAGTGGTTATGGCTGTTACCGGCTGATAGGGGAAGTAGTCAGTGATTAATCGAGTTTAAAAGAATGTTTAAGTCTAATCATGGTAAAAATTGGAGCGATGTACATTGTATGACAAGGTATATATCTACGTAATTAAACATGTTACAAACTATAATTGGCATCAACTGAGAGTCTAAATATTAGCTCACAATAAACACTACAATCTTGACAGAATTATAACGTTACAATCAAAATATTACGTACCATTGTGTAAATAAGAGAAGAAAACAAGATTATAAAACAATAAAGTGCTTATACAAGGTATGTCTTGATTATCGAGTGTAAATCAACATGAGCGATATGGGACTAGAGTAATAAACCTTAGAATTATTGTCCTCTAACTGTGCTTAAGTAAGTTGATAAATAGTAACATAACATCATCACGCCTTGTTTCCCCGAAGGGTTGGGCAGAGGTGTCCCTGTAGCAGGTACACCCACATTTCGCCAGTTATGTTTAAGTCCCATGTAATAGGGGGCGAGCCTATTGCCATCAACCGGGCACAAATCCAGACTCCGAGCTGCTACTGAGAAATTTCAGATAGAAAATCCCAATAACACTTTGCCCGACCCGGGAATCGAACCCAGGACCTCATGCTCAGCAGTAGCGCTTGCGACCACTAGACCAACGAGGCAGTTAATAAATAGTGATAAATAGTGTAAGTAGTTAAATAATTTATGGTAAACTTTAATTCAACACACTAAGATTGCATTAGCGATCGAGAATTCTTACGGTGTTATGTTTGAGTGAACATAAATTGAAAAATGGTTTGTTTAATGTTGCTGCTTGGATCACTTTACAGGCAACTCGTGAAATTGTAGTTCCTGTAGCCCTTTTACTGTATAACTTGCTATACTTACTCCAAGGCAATTGCTGAACTGCAACACAGCGCTCTTCGTGGCAGTATACACTGGCAGCAGATGAGCTTGGAACAGCCCCACAATGGAGGAAATGTTTACAATCGTACCACCTCTCCCCCCCTGGTCTTTGCGCATCAAGTCAAACGCTTTGAACGAACTTTTTATCAACGCAGTCTGGAAAAATATAAGATTACTGTAATTAAGGAACATTACAAGAAATAGCACGTCGTGGGTCTTTTTTTAAGATCTGGTTTTAAATGAACTTTGAAACGAAACATTCATCAAGGGTAAACTAATTATTTTGCATCTATTTATGCATTAGATTGGCAAACATATAACTTTCTGCAATAAATCCGCAAACTATACGTTCTAAAATATACGAGGACATCCAAGAAGCAGTGAACGTTTGCAGATTTGCAAGTTAAATAAATTAAAATATTAGGCATTATAAAGAATATAATACTTACAACATTGATATCAATCTCTTTCAAATAAACGTTAGGTCTATCGTTCATAATCCCAGCGCAGTTGATGACTACATCTATGTACCCGAAGTCATTGACCACATTGTCGTAAACCGCATCCAGCTCGTTCGATGTGACGTCACATTTATAGAACCTTACTTTGTCGTTCCCATATTTAGCGGTCAGTTCCTGTTCTAAAACTTTGCCATTGTTAATGTCAACGTCTAGGGCTGCTACATGCTGGAAAAAAGGATTTCACGTTGAGTTAAGAAAGATGAAAAGGAATTGAGACCTCGCGGCTGGTCACCTAACCGCTAGCCAAACCAAGTAACCACCGTAACTGGACTCTCTGTTACGACAGCTCTGGAAGAAGCCTAGAACTGAACAAAGTGGAAATGCGAAAGTTTGTAAGGATGGTTAGATGTTTGTTACTCTTTCACGCAAAACTTACTAAACGGATTTAGATAAAATTTGGCACACAAATAGTTTATAACCTGGATTAACATATAGGATACTTTTTATTCTGATATTTCCACGGAATCGAGACTTCTGCGGGTGAAACCACGGGGTGCTGCTAGTCATTTATAAAACCACTCCACCTTTAGTGATGAAGTATGCTACCAAGAATAGAAGAGAAGTGTGGTGAAGGGAACTATAAAAAGAAGTTGAAAAATAATGAAACATGTAAATATACGCATCATTATTTTCCAACTTCTTTACTTGGATACATAAGGTAAGACGGAGTTGATGTGGCAAAAGATTTGTGGAACTTGATTGTCGAACCTGTTAAATCTGTTTAGAGTGCTTGGTTTACAATTACTAACCAGCTGCTGTCCGCGGCTTCACCCGAGTGGACTCTAATTATTTTTCTAAAACAAAAGTAGCCTAAGCTACTCCTTATAACATCAGCTATCTGCTAGTAAAAGTCCCGTCAAAATCGGTCCAGCCGTTTGGAGATAAGCCGGAACAAAGAGATAGACAAAACATTTAAAAAATTGTTTTTTTTTTCTTATAAGTACCGTACATACTTCCTATGCGTTTAGTAAAAAGCCGTTATTTTGACATTACAAACAGACACTTCAATTTTATTTATTTGTATGTATATGTATGTATGTATCCAGACATTTGAGGTAATATTTAGGGCTTTCCGATGTAAATAGAGACCACTGATGATTGAGATAAACTGTTTATGATCATTTAGCTGCTTTTACGACACCTATTTGCATAGGTAGGTAATAGGTCTTAAAGTTATTTTTGCCCGACTAAAAAAAAAAGAGGTTTCAGTTCGTCGAAATCTTTTTTTTAGTTATGTTCCCCGATTAGGTACTCAAAGATGGCTGGACCGATTTGAATTTTTTTTTTTTTTTTTTTGAATGTGTATTATTATACTTTCTATTTGGTCTCATTGTCATTTGGTCACGATCTGATAATGGGATCTTAGAGAAATCGAGGGAACTTTTCAAACATTATAGGCACGGCACACCTATAGCGATTTGGGTATGGCTTGCTCTCGGAAAGCACCATTCGGTAAAGTGGAATTGATATTACTTTAATATTGTTGATAAACAATTAAGGTGCAGTAGAGCTGATGGTGTAGCATCTGGAGAACTCCTCAACAATTAAAGTTCCTGCATCGGGAAAAGCAATATTTTTCAAAAGGTGATAAGCAGTTGACATTAGGCTATTGTAACTTAGATAAATTAAAACTTGAAAAAATAAACTTTTTTCAAAAAATACAACTGACTTCCAAACTACAAAGTGAAAAATAACTTTAATTTCGGAAGTTGGTGGAAAAAAACTAAAATACTGATCCAAAGACACTGACTTCCGAAATTAAAGCGATTTTTCACGTTGTAGTTTAGAAGTCGATTGTATTTTTTGTAAAAAAGTTTTTATAATAAATTAATCCAATAACAATAATGACTGCACCTTCTGACCACAATTTAATATTAATTAATAATGCATGTCTTGCTTCGACACTAGGAATTTATAATTGTTTGCATGAGTAATTAAAATTACATAAAAGAAGCGTACTTAAATCGAAATTTATTATTACGATCAGGTATGACTGATGCAATGCAATCATATCAACTAATAATAAGTATGATAATTTTGTGATGACATTTTATGCTTCCATACATTAAATTTTAATATGATTGATTCTATGATAGTTTTGACCTTCAAACAAAACAAAAACAACAGGTTACCTACGTATATAGATTTATGTCTAGCAATTTTCTATAAAAACTACCATTTAAATCAAACTTAACTATCGTGACTTCCTTAATTATAATCTTGGTTCAGAGTCGAAATCAATTATTAGATTACCTACCTACTAGAGATTTCCTATGATTATGATAAAATACCAACTATAATTTTTATTCATAACAAACCTGTCCACACTGCCATTACAGCTTAGGTAGCTGTAATGACAATACATAATAATGACTATTCTGATAAACTGGGACATGAGACTGGTTTGTCTATTTTAAAATTAAATAAAATTGGATATTTACCAAAACTACTTAGAAAATTATACATCTTTACATTCAAATTGTAATCTTCTATACATACATAACAAATAAATAAAATTAAAGTGTCCGTTTGTAATGTCAAAATAATGTTATAAGGAGTAACTTAGGCTACTTTTGTTTTAGGAAAGTTTACAAATAAATAAAATAATTGATGTATTGAATTCCACGCGGACATCGCGTCGCGCGTAACTGCTAGTAAAAAATAAAAGTCTCAGTTTATAGCACCTCCGAAAAATCTCGAGAAAATCACCGACTAATATTTCTTCGAATTCACGGAAACATCTTAAAAATTCACGAAAACATTTACTCACTTTCGCTCCTTCATCCAAAAATGCCCTGACAATCCCAGCACCGATGCCCGCAGCCGCCCCAGTCACGAAAAACACTTTATCTCTTATTTCGAACATGTTTACGAACGTTCGAAGTTCACGATGACAGCTTGGAGTCACGATCACAACCGATCTAAACCGCAGTCAATCTGCAAGTAATATAAAAGTCATTAGGTGTGATATGATCTTAAACTATTATTTAGTACTCTAGTGAATTACGATAAAGTTAACAATGCGATGGTATGTTTTATAGACGACTTAAGTATTTGAGTAGATAGTGTCAAGTGTCATGTATTTGTTAACTGATTATGATTCTAACTAGAAATATAATTATGTTATGTGTAATAGTAGATTGTTATACGAGGGGCTAAAATAACCCATTGTATCGATGAGCGAGGGAGTAAATAGAAACCGAGTTATAATGAGTTTTAGCGCCATGTTGTACACTCTAGTTTTCACTACGATTGCGAGAAAATAAAATAAAATAATCCAATACAATATTAAATACCTAGTGTATTTTAGTTAAAAAAATAAACAATTTTATCAATTTGAATTTTTAAGGAAACTTTTTATCCCGGTATGCGATAGTAAAAAACTAGTTTTACATATAAATAAAGACTTTTTCACTCCTCTTGCTCAAAAAGGCCGTCATTGTAGAGTACCAGAGCAGGGAAAAATAGCATTTCTTGCTCTAGGGGAAAAAGTTATTTCTTTTAATTTTTGTCTGTTCAAACGAGTCTTGAAAAACGAAAAAGTCTTTATTCTTATGTAGAATAATCATGATTATGAACTCGACTTATTACTGGCTCACAACAAAAAGAAGAACATTTTATTTTTGAAAATGGACTAAATGCGGCTGTCTCTTCGGTAGAATGCGTGCATTGCGTTGCGGCTACAGAAGAAATAAAAAAGACATTGGCGCGAAATCTTTAGAATTTTTCTCTATATAAGAATTGAATTGGTGACCGTTATATAATTTACAACAGTGAAAATGTCATCATCTAGTGAGAACATCTTCACAGAGGACTGAAATTAAGTTGCCGGAAAAATATCTCGTTAAATATCCAGAATTGTGCAAATTGTACGTTTAAATAAAATAAACTATTTAATATTGTATTGGATTATTTTATTTTCTCGCAATCGTAGTGAAAAGTAGTGTGTAACACACGGCGCTAAAACCCATTATAACTCGGTTTCTATTAACTCCCTCGCTAAAGCTCGGGAGTAAAACTCGGGAGTAAAACTACCTCGTTACAATGGGTTATTTTAGCCCCTCGTATAACAATCTACTATTTCGTTTTTGTAGGCTCGTTGATTACAGACAAAAAATACTTTTTCCCCTAGAGCAAGATATGCTATTTTTTCCCCGCTCTGGTACGCCACAATGACGGACTTTTTGAGCCAGAGGAGTGAAAAAAATATTGTATATAATCATCCTATAATGTTCCCACTGCTGGGATGGGACACAGTAGGTACAATTATTTCTAGAGTCGATTTCCTGGTTATTTTTCTTCACCGTTTTGAGAGCAGCGGTGATGACATTTTCACATGGTAAAGTGCATGCCTGTCTGGGTGAAACCCATGACTTACAACTCGACAACCAACTTAACATTTAAATAAATTTTCACTTACTTTTGATGTTGACTAATTTAAATTATTTGATCACAAGCACCAAACAATATTCACTGCACGAAACGAATGATAAATTCCAAAATGTTGGTTCCAGATCACACTCTAGTACACAAATAACATCCACATCCCACCGAGTCAAAAGCTATTCTGAGTCGAAACAAAATATGTTCACGAAAACATACTTATTAGCAACTTGAACCACACTTAAGTGTTACTTAGGCCTTGCTACTGCCCGCGACTGCGCCCGCCCATCCTAATATTTTTTTTTTCTAAGATAAAAGTAGACCTAAGTTTATTTATTTATTTAAACTTTTCACACACAAAAAGGTACAACGGCGGACTTACTGCCTTAGGCATTCTCTACCATTCAACCAAGGGCGGTGAAGAGATTAGATGGCAGGTGCTCTGTTTGACAGGAACAAAGAAAATTATTCAAAATATAACATTAGAAATAAAATGGGTTATAACTTATAATATACATACATACATATTTAATATAATATATACCTATATTATATATATACATATACAAATTCAAGGGAGAGTGGTGTTGAGATGACTCTACTCTATTTATTTTGAAAAAAAACTGCAATTTCCGATTATATACCGACTGGTCGCCGTCCTGATATCAAGAGGAAGCGCATTCCATAGAAGAATGGACTAAATATGAAAGAAAGAATGAACAAAGTCAGAAGTATGAGAAGGACAAAGTAGGAGAAGAGAGGAGAAGTTACTCCTTATAATATCAGCTATCTGCGAGTGAAAGTCCCGTCAAAATCGATCCAACTGTTTCGGAGATTAGCCGGAACAAATAAACAGACAGACAACAAAAAAAATAAAAATTCATTTTGGTAATAAGTACCATATATAGTATATATACGTACTTATATACTTTCATAATATGTATTTTGTAAAAAGCTGATATTTTAAACATTACAAACAGACACTTCAATTTTATTTATTTGTTTGTATTGTATGTATGACTAAAAGGTGGTTCACACTGCACAGACTGCTGCTGCGACGTTGAACGTCTTCGGAGATACCTAAACGTCATCGGCTACTCTGCGAACTTCAATGCCATCAGGAAAAGGTTTGGGGGCCTACCATTTATGTTACTTTTTACTTGGCGCGCTCATGGTAAATATAAACTAGCACGACAGGTTATTTTTCGTCTAAAATTTACCTGTTATAAGAGTTTATGGTAGGCCCCATCTAACAAGGGCGTAATAAAAGAAAGGTGGATTAAGTAAGACTAAGCTACTAACTTCATACCCTTATGGGGGCTGATTGTTATTAAAACATGTTTAAATTTGTCCCAAAAAATAAATTTTTACATCATACGTGAAAAATAGGTAATGGTCAGCTTGCCGTTGAATACAGTGTGAAAATGGCTTTACATACAGATGTTTAAATTCAAGGTAACAACTCTAAACGCACAAATAAAGATGGCAATTAAGACAAAGCTATAAGAGATAACAATAGCGGAGAAATATTATAGCTGTAGGTATATTTTACGCTTTTTTACTTAGATTACCTCTAAACCTATTATTATTAATTTTAATTTATGCAAAATATTTTTGACTATATTTTGGACAAAATACATTTATTATAATTAATTATCTTTGTCAGGAGGACAACGCCGTCGAGGTAGACCGCGGCGAAGGTGGTGTGACGATCTAGTTATGTTTGCGGGGCCAACATGGCCTGAAATCGCAAAAAACAGAGAGATTTGGAAGGAAAAAGGGGAGGCCTTTGCCCAGCAGTGGGACACAATACAGGCTATCGAAAAAAAAAACAGTGGCACTCCGGGAGTGCCGACAGAAGTGAAAACTTGAACAAGATCGCCTTGGTGGAAGAAAAATACTTGTATAGAACATTGGTCCGTAACCTTATCTAAATAAAGAGCACAATCACGTTTACAAAAAAAAAACTTCCAAAACCTTTAAAGTAAAAATATTTGCATAGAACATTGATCCGTTACGTAAAATAAATAAAGAGCACAATCGCGTTTACGAAAATGAGGTAACGGTGTCGCGAGTTCAATGGTTTTTTCCCATCTCAAAAATGCCCAACGCGCCTAAAGAAGTTTTCACTTGAAAAAATATATATTGTATCTTTGTTATTTTCGATTTGATCCCCAGCTTCAGCACTTCGTATATGGCAATTAATTTTCCAGCTAAAATAATACTTTTCTATTATTTTTTTGTAATATTGATTGTTTTATAATAATGTTGTAATAATTTATAAATTGTATTAATTAATTGAATTTGTAATCTGTCGTGAATTTTATATGGGTGTATTCCTGAAATAAATTATTTTGAATTTGAATTTTGAATTTTTACCCATATTCAAACTTATGTTAACCTATTTGGTTCACTACTTGTATTTTTACATGCATGTTTTAAGTAGTCGAGCGATAATATAAAGTAAGTATTTGTATAATCTTACTGTGAACCTTCAGGTTAAAGTCGGCTGATCTCGTCGGCCTTCACCTAAATTATATTTAACTTCAATATTGACGTTTTTATTTACATTTCGTTGAATAATTTGTTATCTTACAATAACACTAATATTTTTTTGGTACGAGACACGATTTTAATACATTTTAACTCAGGTCACTACGGTAAAGACGTCATTCTGCAGCTTCATTTTTTCACAAATCTTCACTCTTTATCATGTGTTTTGATCATATTCTATAAGTAGGTACTACTTATTAAATGAGCAATGTTTATATATATATTTGTAATCACGTTCTCGAAAACGGCTCTAATGATTTCGATGAAAGTTGCAATAAAGGGGTTTACGGGGGCGAAAAATCGATCTAGCTAGGTCTCATAATTTTCTGGGAAAATTCGTTTTCTCTATTTTCACCCGAGCAAATCTCGCTCGCCCAGGTACACACGACTACACATCAAGCTATACATTTCCAATATAAGCTGACCTCGCATTGTACGGAAATCCAACACAATGTGAGATCAGCATAAACTGGAAATGTATATCTTGATGTGTAGCCGTATGTACTACAATCTTATACGGTTCCGTAATAAGTTTATATATATGGCCTTCAGTCGTGTAAGTATTTTTGGAATTTTTTTAATCAATCTTAATTGTCTCTAGAAACCTTATAATAAAATTATTGGTACAGAACACGATATTATATTATATCCAAATTTTTACATCACATTATTTTCGGTTGAATCTTTAATCAGTCGTCTCTAAGAGTCAACTCAATTGGGTGAGCAAACTCAGCATACACCTTATTGATTGTTGAAGTAATGTCTTTAGCCGGTTTGCTGTTGTTGATCAACCAGGTGCTTCCACTTTCTCCTCTCCTATAACCCTCCAGAGTTCGTTGAGCCGCTACCTCCGCACTGTACAAAGTGAAACAATATAAAAACTTTTTACAAAAAAAAAACAACCGACTTCCAAAAAAAATGGACTATTTTGGAGAAGCGCCGCTACTGAAGACATGTTGATGACTGTTCCTCCTCTTCCACCTTTGTCCTTACGCATCAGTTCTATAGCTTTTACTGTGCCGTTAACTAAAGCTGTCTGTAACACGAAAATTATTAATTAAAATACCAGGTTTTTACAAGATAAAATCGATTATTGTAAGACATGGCCAAGCGATGGTCGACTCTTTACGTAACCAGAGGGCGACTAATTTTTTTGGCCAAAGATTCTGCATCGCCGTATAACGTGGCAATTCTGCCAACCTTTTGGGCACTTTTTCTGTTGCCAGCGATGCGGACGAATTCTTTGATGCCCTATGATTCTTTCCCCTCTTTTTTTAACTACATATAATTATTTTAAATCTGTTAAGAGTATATATTATAAATTTGTAACAGATGGTAATTTACGACATTTCTACTGATTTTGTATACTTTTATCTCTTAATCAAAATATCTTATCGGTAATCGGTTTTTATTGGCAATTTTATCGGTAACCTGGAAATGGGGGAGACCTTTGTTCAGCAGTGGGCAAGTAAAGCCTACTAAAAAACATAGGTACCATTAAATTTGAAGGACATCTTGGATCTTAAAGTCATCAAAATATCTTAAAGGAAAGGACCTTAGAGAGAGATTATGTACTTACAACATTGATTTCAATTACTTTGCGAATGCAATCAATATCACTCTCATTGGTCACACCGGCATTGTTGACTACCAAATCTATGTAGCCATACTGTTCTGTGGTACTCTTGAAAGCACTGAAGAGTTCCTCATCATTGGTTATATCACATTTAGTGAATATCACAGTGTCAGCTCCATGTTTTTCGTTAAGTTCATTTTCTAGTATTACTCCTGCAGCTTCGTCAATATCCAATATTCTAACATGCTGTAAAAATAAGTAAGTACATAATCTAACTTTAGCAAAAATATTCAAAGCAATCTCTATAAGTAATTTTGAAATTCATTTAATTACAGGCGTTTTACTCATCAGTCCATAGTATAAACATATTCATATACCTATCTACATATTTTTCGGATTTGGTATTATCAATTTTCTGTCTAGTCTTTTCCCAACTATATTGGGGTCAGCTTCCATTCTAACCGGATGCAGCTGAATACCAATATCTTACATGGAGCCACTGCCTATCTGACCTCCACAGTCCAGTTACTGGGTAGGATACCCCTTGCTAAGACTGGTTGTCAGACTTTTGGGCTTCTGACTACCCGTAACGACTCTCAAAGATATATCTAGGTATATCTAAAATATTAATTATGAAATGCAATAATTCATATCGTAACACCGAATATTTAGTTTTAGATGTAAAAAAGTATTTGGGAACTATCCAAATGCCTTACTAACACCTAAAACAGTTACAACATCAAATTGAGTGTTATAATTGAAATTCATTATTAATATTCTAGTTCACTAGTTAGTCTTATTTCTTATTTATATAGGTACGGTAATATTGCCAAATTAATCAAATCAGCAAAATATTTGACGGCTTTTTGCGGCGTTGCCCATTTTCTGTATAAAGCTCTTAACGTGCTTTCCGAGACACGGAGGGGTCTCGATATCTAATGGATGGTCAACCATCCACGAGCAGACCGCGGTAAGCATAGCTTAACCTTCTATCGATCCGTAGGGCATTTATTATTTAGCCACGAGAAATTGTCACTGATGATATCCATAAAGCATTGTCAAAAACAATTTTTGAATATCGAATGAAAAATGTAATAATTTTTTTACCTTAGCTCCTTGTTCAACCAGTATTTTAACGAAGGCTGCTCCAATACCCTTGGCAGCACCGGTTATCAAAACAACTGTGTCGTTTACCTCGTACATAGGTACTGACTATCCTGCTTGCAGGCCGTTTAATGCTCTTTACAAGGTTTTGCAAATTTTATCCAATTTTTATCTCTTTCTTTATCTTTAATGCTTATCGCTATAAAGCGAACTGCACTTCGCTCGCTTTCTAGCTGTTTTACGGCGAGATGTGGACTGGTGTGCAAGAGAGAGCACGTAAATTGTAGTTCGCCAGTTCGCCATAACGCGATAATGTGGCCGTAGCATTAGCGGCTGAAGACTAGGGCGTAATAATTACGAATTAATCGTTTTAAAACATGAAAATAGTGGGAAGATGGTAAGTCTAATGCTACGGCTGCATCGTTGCGATGACGCGAACTAAAGTTCGCCCGCTCTCTCTCGCACACCGCTCGACGTCTCGGTGTACAACAGAGAACGCGCGAAGAGTAGTTCACGTTATCGCGACAGTGTAGCCGTATCATACAAGGTAAAATGGTATTCATACACTTTAACTAAACTTATTCAATACTAACCGTTATGCTGGGGCTACAATGTCGCGTTATCGCGAACGAAACTTCGCGCGCTCTCTCTCGCACACCGCTCGACGTCTCGCTGAGCAACAGAGAGCGCGCGAAGTAAAGTTCGCGATACCGCGACAATGTAGCCCCAGCATTAAGGATAGGAATTTGTAAGTATTGTAAGAAATCAGTCCTATTGTTTAATTTTTTACTTTGTTTCGCCAATTATGAGTGAACAAATAAACAACAATAAGTACGTTCAATTAATTCATTTCGTGGGTTGAACAAACAAATAAACACGGTTTTCTTTGCATTTATTTTTAACATTTTATTACTAATAAAATTACTTCAATCCACTATTCATTACATGCATTATGTTATATTTTTTTAACTCGTATGTACTTTTCTACTGAGTACCTAATGCTGGGGATATATTGTCGCGTTATCGCGAACTAAACTTCGCGCGCTCTCTCTCGCACACCGCTCGACGTCTCGCTGAGCAACAGAGAGCGCGCGAAGGAAAGGTCGCGATAACGCGACAATGTAGCCCCAGCATTAATAAACACGGGATTTAAATAAATAAAACTGAACAATGAGAGACCAAGGTAATAGGTACAACAGCGTTACAATATTAGCTTTAAAAATCACCAGGACAATAGTGTGCAATTGCCAAATTAAAAATAATCTTACACAAATTCAAGAGTGCAAATTACAGTGCAAGTTGGTATGAAAGCACCCTTATTCTTTGCAAAACTATTCCGATGATCCTGCGATAACTTTAGCAATTTCCACATCTGCTTTCAGTATGTGCGAAGTAATATCTTCTGCAGGTTCATCTGCTCGAACCAACCATATGCTGGCACTTTCTCCTTGCTTAAACATGTCTATCATACCACGTGCTGCTGATTCAGCGCTAGAAAAAACGGAAAGTGTCATCATTAGTTCAGCCGCAACGATTAACTATGAATATAACCAGAATTGGTAGAACATCAACAACAAGTGGGCAACAAGTTTGCTAGGATGCGGTGGGATTGGGTGGGCCATGTATGTAGGATGCATCGGGGTGTCAGAAGACGGGCGTAGTCGAAGGAGGTCAAGGAAACGCTGGCGTGATGAAAAGGCAATACACAGGGCAGAGTGGAAAGCTATGGGGGAAGAGCTTTGGTGGAAAAAAAAGATACAATTCTGCCCTCCTTACGGGGCAATAATTATTGTACAAACTTATCGCTGCAAACAGGGTTGTTCAGCTTTTCAGTCTTATCAAACTAACCTCAATCTCTTGTTATTTCTAGCTGACTATGTGACGCTGGTGCATTATAAATCCCTTGACCATCTTTTATTTTCTAGGAATGAATTTAAACATAGAACTTCACTACCTTTAATACTCCTTCATCATCATACGGCAGCGCATCAACTCACCTTTGGACTGGATGTGATCCCAAAACATTTTGTGCTTCCAGGTCTAATCTTTTTTCAATGCATTTAATTTTGCCGAGAATAGCAGTGTCGGTGACTCCGATGCATATTGTCAAGACTCTCACGCCGGTATGTGCGCAAGGAACTTGCTAGAAAATTAGAAAATGTTTTTGCATGAATGAGCATTTAGAGGCATGAGGAACGGGGTGTAAAGTTCACTCATCCTCTATAAAAAAGGGAGGATCCTCCGACCAGACGGGTGTCGTGTCTGGTGGGCAACTGCCCAATAATTAATGTCGGGAAAGTTATATATAAATGCTGTTTGCGCGGTAAACGCTAATTGCGCGATGCAGGATTTATGTGACGTCAGGATTTTGTGTGACGTCAGGTCTTTGCGTATGCGTAGTTCACATGTGGCGATGCAGATGCCGCCACAAGCATGTTTAGAGAAATGAAGATGACAGAGAGCTGGTGTCTGCAGTGTTTTGTTTTGTTTAAATAAGATATTTGTGGATGCATTTATCTTCGTAGTAATGTGCGTCTACCCTTGTCACTTTTTTAATACATGGATGCAGTTCTGGTTAGCTGAAGAAATAAGGTGTGTTGTCACTAACGATTACCAATGGCGTCTTTCGACGAAACTGGTCTTCAACCAAGCGAAGGTCGTTTTTGAACATATTTACGGGAAACGTAGATGACAGACAGCTGGTGTCTGTAGTGTTTGGTTTTAATAAGATATTAGAAGATGCATCCATCCTTACTGTATGCGCTTCTACATGGCTTCTGGAAAACCTAGGTTGAAAAATAGTCTGCGTTGGCAGTAATGATGAAGTCTTTCGAAAAAAAGGGCGAACCAGGCGAATGGTATGTAAATAGAGGGTACCACGGCCACCGATTTTTAGCACTCGTAGCCTATTCTATGCATCTATTATGGCTCAGACTAAATAATAACGCTGCGAAGAATACAGAAAAGCATGCCAAAACTACACCTCAGCTCTGTGGGTACACACTCACGAACCCAGCTTCACGTCACTGTTGACAGCGCTACGTCTTTGTTTTTTATTTGGTCTGAGATCTTTGCATATTCGCCTACTACTTGTAGAATGTAGAACACGGTGACGAATTATTAGGGAAGGTATTTGCCATTGTTCCGGTGCGTTATTTCAATATAGCGACTTATATAGCGCAGTACGCAAAACACCTTAGTCATAAAACTATCAGGTACTTACACCAACGCAATGGCTGAACTGCATGACGGCTCGTTTAGTAGATGAGTAGGTAAACATCGGTGACACCTGAATAAGTCCTCCGATTGAGGACACGTTTATGACAGCACCTCCTCTGCCTCCATTATCCTTACGCATTAGCTCAATGGCTTTCAGGGTACCGTTTACCAGTGCTATCTGGAAAACAGAATTAAATGGTATACATTACGGTAACTGGAACTCTGTTTTTTGGGTTGGAAATAATCAAATAACTTCTCCCGCTCTGGGTGGAGCAGGAGTATCACTCTTACTGACTAAAACCCACCCGTGTTCCTTCAGTTGCCTGTGTGTTGCCAGAGGCCACGGGAACCCTTTTGGACAAACCCGCAACCCCGGAGGCATCGGCCCTAGCTAACCCCTTCAGTTGTGCTGACTTCTCTTTGAGGCACGCGTGGAACACAATGCGCCGTCGACCCGGGCCGAAGCGAAGTTATTGGTTAGTTTTTACGCATGCATCCCGCGCTAGGCTTCCTCGCTCATCCCTGGTGATAAAGTAGTTACGGGTTCGACTCTATACAAATGAAATACTTACATAATTAATTTCGATTAGTCTCCGAATCAATGTTATTTTACTCTCATCCGCCACTCCAGCATTGTTAACCAGAAGATCAATATAACCATTATCTTCTTTGGCATCTTCCAAAGCTTTGTAGAACTGATCATCATTAGTGACGTCACATTTTACGAACTTCACTTTGTTCTCGCCATATTTGTCGTTCAACTCATCTTGAAGTAACACTCCTGACCCTACGTCTACATCCAGGATCCTTACTTGCTGCAGAAGGTACATTAATGGAATTAATTAGTAAGAAATAATAAAACATACCATAATAAGCCTATACAGTCCCCACTGCTGATACTGGGACACTCTTCTCTCTGTGAGAGTGGGCCTTGATTCACGACGAGGGCCCACTGCGGGTTGACGGATTTGGTTCTAGGAAAAGGCCGGTACCTATCCTAACTGTCAATACTTACATATTCTAGCGATTGTTAAAAGAAAGAACGGTCACGTATTTACTAGGATTTTTATCATGATAATTAAGAGGGAATAGGTATCACAATAACTTACTGCAAAATAATCTTATGAAAATGATTGTTGATCTATGTATACAGCTTACATTGCAAGGTTTACTGCTATAGTAGGTATGTTTTTTTTTTCCTTTATTATAAAGAACCTGGTTCTTAATAATTAATTACAATCTAGCCTATAAGACTAATAAGCAATTTTAATCTAACTTAATTTTTTACGTAATGATTATTTAAAAAATTAGAATAGTGTTGATTGTACTTTACACAAGTTCGTTCCACTTTCTTAGAGTCTGATATTTTAATATAAACACTTTGTTCATGTGCTGTATGTGTGTCATTGGCACTATTATTTCTACACTTTTTACACTACACTAACTCAAAAGGTTTTGTTCGTTTTAGTCTTCGCACTATATTTGTTTGGTCTAGCAGCTGAATTACCTCGATGTTCACATGTCGGTGGAGTCGGTGTTCATGGGCCTCAGCAAATTTTTGGATTATTCTGGTGACGGGTTCCATTTTTAAGTCACGATGGAGGTCGTCATTTCTTATATACCAGGGCGCATTAACAATACTCCTGAGTACCTATAGTAGGTATGTGCAAAAATAAACACATTGCATTCGTGCAGAACGAAACTGTTATCTTTTTCGAATTCTGCTATCAAAATATATGATAATAAGATATAATATTAAATAAGATGTGATTACGATTACCCCGTCGATTGTAGGCAGATACAAATTCTACCAATGTAAGTAGGTACTCATAGCAACAGTAGCGGGGGGGGTGTAAGTAGGTGCTCGAAGGCAGCCCAGAATTTACGCCTAGGCACATAAAGCACTGGCCTAGGGGCCCAGCCAGCCTAGGGGCCCCACCCATTCAGCTACCTCGACCTGGTAGCTTGACCATAGCACAGATAATAATTATAATACTAAGACCATAGTGACATACTTAGCATAGACTGCATTATTCACTTTATCTCTACAACTCACATAGGTATAGCTTTGACTTCATAAACAGTTTTTTTTTTTTCATGAAAATCGTAAGGCATGCATCTTATTTGTTGCTGCTGTATTTTTTATTTAATAAGCATTGTGTAGGATAAAATTAAATATCTGCACACCATAAATAATGGTAGAATGTAAAGGGGCCATTATTATGTAGTTTTAAGATTATACATTATAATTTGAAAGCCAGATAAATTTTTTTTATTTTTTTTTTATTTCCTGTACCTACACTGCATTTTATTTACAAAATAGCTTCGGAATGGGGGGAGGCTTCAAAGGTCGAAGTGCCTAGAGGCCCTGGGTCTCTAAGTCCGGGCCTGCTCGTAGGTGAGCAACATTATCATTCACTTGTAAATTCTAGGTAAGGATGATAAAAACTACCTAATATTATAAGCAGTCAAACAAAAAACCTAAGTGTAGTTATGTCATATTTTACGTCACAGTTTGTCTAGCTGAGGAGTTGTGGACTGTGATACAAAAAAAATCTACCTGACTAACATTATTGCCAATCTTAGTACTGTGAGCACCGCGCTTGGCTGCGATACTCGGAATCGTGATGTGTATAAATTAAAACACTTTTGAAGAGCAGAGACTATATTTTAAATTATTAATGTAAAGACACACGCGGGCGAAGGCCTGAGGCTGACTAGCCTTATTTTACTTCAACAAAAGAAAAACCCTCACAAATTCTATTTAAATATATTTTTTGACAGATTATTCGGAACACTAAAGGTTTCATGCCAGCCTGTGATATTTATGAGGTTCCATGTCATATTAAAACCTTTACAGTACCATGAAAATAATAAAATAAATAAATTTTGACGTGTAGCACCACTCCCGGATATTACTTCGTTATTACGTTTGAAATATTTGATAAATGATTAAAAAAACAACATACATATTCTGTTCTTTTTCTAGTGTCTGAAACAGTCACGACATAAATTTAAAGAAAATGTTTAAATTAAGTACCTGAACTCCTTCCTCCAGTACTTGTCTAACAAAATTAGCACCGATTCCTTTTGATGCGCCAGTCACCAAAACAACTTTATCTGTCAAATCGTACATGTTCGCAGCACTGAGGTTGGCTTGTTAATGATACTAAAAACTACGCTATCTAAAAAAGCTAGAGATCTTGATGTAGGTTGCCTAAAGTCTCGTCTACATTTACACGATAGAGAGAAAAATATCGAATGAGCTCAACTTTTTTATTACTTAAAATAGAGTGTTTTATGGAAGGGCATGTACGATGAAATTATGATATTTTTAACCGACTTCCAAAAGGAGGAGGTTCTCAATTCGTCTGTATGTTTTTTTTTTTTTTGTATGTTTGTTACGCGATTACTCCGCGAATTATGAATAGATTTTGATGATTTTTTTTTTGTTTGGTAGATCATACTTCAGAGGTGGTCCCATATAAATTTTATTAACTTTGCTTGGGTAGTTTTTGAGTTAGCTTCAATTATACGTATTTTTTCCCACTTAGTATGTAGATGATATGATAACTTCTTGTCACTGTTATTTACATAGCAGGTAGTGGTATTCGAATTTGTGTGGGGTAGGTACCACAACTAAAAAGTGAAAAATAAAAACTTTTTACAAAAAAAAAACAACGGACTTCAAAAAAAAAAAAGCTGTAAAGGTGGTTTAACACCGGCGAGGCGAGGCGTGGATGGGATGGGCGAGAATTGAAATTTGTATGGCAAAATTTCTATCCACGCCCTGCCCATCTTTGGTGCAAAAGGTGCGCGAGGATGTGCGAGGCGAGATTTGAAATATTTGTTAGTACAACATTGAACTTTATTGCTGTAAAAATACAGTATTTATTTACTTTGTAAAACGGATATATAAATCTCGCACCGGCCTTCGCGGACCCGCACGCCGCATGGTCTCTGCCGGCCGGCGCATGACATCGCGAGGCAGCGCTGACCATCGCGAGACGGCGCGGTATAGCGATGGACATCTTTCGGTGTTAAAGGGTAAGCGTGATTTAAATTCTCACCCATCCCATCCACGCCTCGCCTCGCCGGTGTAAAACTACATCTTAATAATCGTTCGAGCGACAACAGCCACTAAAGGCACGTCTAAACGGGCCATATATAGGTATTCATTGGGCCCGCACTGCACCAACCCGCACTGGAACGTCGCGGTCGTGGTGAACTACGGCCTACTACCTCTCACAAAAAGAAGGTCTGTTTCCCAGTAGTGGGAACATTGTAGGCTGAATATGCTTTATTCAATAAAGCCCGGCTACACGTTGTAATAATCTTTTTTTTATGTTTTATCAAACGATCGCTCCGCTATAGTAATTCGAAACCATTTATATTTTTTGGTCGGCCATACTGTTGCAGTTTCTGTTTGTATCCGATTTGCGGCGAAACCATTAGGTTTGTCAATATTATCAAAATATTATCCACCCATTAGGGTGGATAATATTTTAGTAGATAATTATCTATCGCTAATATTTACCGGGAAGGAACGGAAAGACGATGCTTATTCATTTTATTCGGGTTCAACTGCAATGTAGTCCCTGACTATAGCTGGTGAGTAGGTATCTATAGTAAAAAATTTTTAACCTACAGAATGTTGCAGTAAAAATATGACCGTTTAGAAGCGCCATAACACCCTCGCAATAACATTAACTAACATTTTAAGCCTCGTACAAACAGGCGCGACGCGACTTTAATGCTACGGCTACATTATCGCGATAATGCGAACTACACTTCGCGTCCTCTCTCTCGCACACCGCTCGATGTCTCGCTGTACAACAGAGAGCGCGCGAAGTAAGTTCGCGATAACGCGACAATGTAGCCCCAGTATTACAAAACAATTTCCAAGAAAACTTCACGGTAGAACAATTACCGGTGTCGTGACAGTCTACACGAGGCTTTAACAGGTCACATCACACCACATCGTACCCATGTATAGATCCTTTTGTGTTAGGGTATATTGGCTTCTATTAAAAATATATAAACCATTATGTAATATCCACAAGGCCATCTCCGTTTCTAAGACCCGCCTACTGACTCGCCATCTCGGTCTAGCAAATAGGTACCTAGCTTTTTGGTAACAATGTGCAAAGTATACCTACAGTCAAGAGAATACGTTCTTGAGATATTGACAGCTGTCAGAATAGAATATTTTCGTAACTGTACCCGACTAACCCCCAGCGTGGCTATGCGTGAACTACGCCAGCTTTAATATATACAATAGTAGTCTATGTACGCCAGCGTCGGCGTCGGTGGCGCTAGGCGCGTGAGCGTCACGGTTGCGTTATCGCCCTCTCCCTCTCTTATGCCTCGAGTGCATAATCGTTAAAGCGAGAGGGAAGACCAGCGTGGTGGCGTCCGGAAGTATATGGGCCTGAATTGTTTGCGACAATATGTTTTTTGCGAATTTGATCCTTAGTACTACTAGAAATTCTCCAACTGAGAGGTCAGGAACGCATTCTGTTGACGGCCGAACTCTACAGTGTGTAAAGTTAATAAGGGCCTAAAGGCCTATTTAGATATAAGTGATATCGCCGCGATATCGCTGTCGCGCTCGGTAGCGATACTGGTTCAAAGCTGAACGCGGACCAGTAGGGTACTGGTAATTGCGTAGGTAACTTATTTTATGACAAAGATTATGACAAATCATTTTGACACTTCAAAAACATTCATTGTGTTTTTTACGTTGTTGAACAGATTTTTATTCCAACTTATGAAGCAATGGATTAGCAATCTGTTTCAACTCGAAACAAATTGTGATCGATCGTGTATTACGCAATTAGGGTGCAGTATCGCTACCGAGCACGACAGCTATATCGCTTTTATTTGAATAGGCCTTATTTATGGGTACTCATGAAAATGATGAGAATGAAAACTTTTACTATGAAACCAATAATTCTGAATACGTAGAAAAAAAACTGCTGTTTCCTACATTTTATCGAATTTTACGGACAATAGGATCAAAGAGCAAAAACTTCTTTAGGCGCGTTGGACATTTTTGAGATGAGAAAAACAATTGAACTCGCGACACCGTTACCGACACCTCATTTTTGTAAACGCGATTGTGCTCTTTAGTTATATTTTTCGTTACGGATCAATGTTCTATGCAAGTATTTTTACTTTAAAGGTTTTGGAAGTTTTTTTTTTTCTGTCTTTCCCGGAGTGACACTGTTTTTTTTTCGCGATTCAAACTAACTCTACACAATCCTAGACCTATCAGCGTTTAATATGTATTGCGCTTTAGAATTATATCATAATTATATATAGCTACGACAGCAAATTAGATAAAATAACAATCACAATGAAAACGATAAATTATTATTATCAATTATACCTATCTACATAAAAATACATAAGAAACTCTTATCAGGTTAAACAAAAAAAAAAAGTGGCACTCCGGGAGTACCGACAGAAGTGAAAACCTTAAAAAAAATCGGCATCGCGGTAATCAACGCGTTGATGTCTTTTACTTCACGGTGTCGGTAAATTCCGTTAAGGCTTGTGCAGACCAGCGCGACACGCGACGCGACACAAAGGCACCGCTCGTCGAGCAACGAGCGGTGCCTTTGTGTCGCGTCGCGTGTCGCGCTGGTCTGAACGAGCCTTTATAGTGTCGCAAAATCAAAGGTTTATTCCCATCTCAAAAATGCCCAACGCGCCTATAGAAGTTTTTGCTTTAAAAAACTTTTTACAAAAAAAAAACAACCGACTTCCAAAAAAACACGCGACACAAAGGCACCGCTCGTTGCTCGACGAGCGGTGCCTTTGTGTCGCGCTGGTCTGCACAAGCCTTTATAGTGTCGCAAAATCAAAGGTTTATTCCCATCTCAAAAATGCCCAACGCGCCTATAGAAGTTTTTGCTTTAAAAAACTTTTTACAAAAAAAAAACAACCGACTTCCAAAAAAACACGCGACACAAAGGCACCGCTCGTTGCTCGACGAGCGGTGCCTTTGTGTCGCGCTGGTCTGCACAAGCCTTTATAGTGTCGCAAAATCAAAGGTTTATTCCCATCTCAAAAATGCCCAACGCGCCTATAGAAGTTTTTGCTTTAAAAAACTTTTTACAAAAAAAAAACAACCGACTTCCAAAAAAACACTACAAAGTCAAAAATAACTTAATTTCGGAAGTCGGTGTCTTTAGTTTTGAATTTTCGTTTTTTGCCACCGACTTCCGAAATTAAGTTATTTTTGACTTTGTAGTGTTTTTTTGGAAGTCGGTTGTTTTTTTTTTGTAAAAAGTTTTTATTTTTCACTTTTTAGTTGTGGTACCTACCCCACACAAATTCGAATACCACTACCTGCTATGTAAATAACAGTGACAGGAAGTTATCATATCATCTACATACTAAGTGGGGAAAAAATACGTATAATTGAAGCTAACACAAAAACTACCCAAGCAAAGTTTATACAATTTATATGGGACCACCTCTGAAGTATGATCTACCAAACAAAAAAAGAATCATCAAAATCTATTCATAATTGGCGGAGTAATCGCGTAACAAACACAGACGAATTGAGAACCTCCTTTTGGAAGTCGGTTAAAAATGTAATATGAGTATAAATACCTAGTAACGGGTTTTTTACATCTATAGAAGCATGAGGAACAGGATGTAAAGTTCAGTCATCCTCCATAGAAAAGGAAGGATCCTCCGACCAGACGGGTGTCGTGTCTGGTGGGCAACTGCCCCACGATTGACGTCGAAAAGTTATATATATATGTCGTGGCCAGATCTTAGAATTTATCATTTCATGAAGTGTTCGACCATTTCATGAAATGATGGCATTTCTTAAAATGGCCATCTAAAATTGACCATGTCATTTAAACGTCAACGTTTAATGATATGTCAGTCGACGTTTGGCCACCTACCTGCCTACCTCGAATAGCGAAACTCTTGGAGGCCTTAAAATTCGCTCTAATAATAGTTTCGTGATATAATGTGAAGGTGCCTTTACCTACTTCAGATTCTATAGGTATGTTAAGAATATCAGTAGGTATAGTTGCTAATTTGCGATTCGCTACACCTTGTACAGACGCCAGCACGCCAAGCTACCCGAAACTGTCAAATTTTCCCAATCAACTTTGAACCTTAAGTTTCAGAGATAAAGTTGAAAATCTAATTAATAAATTTGACAGATTGTAGTAGCCTGATGTGCTGGCGTCTGTACCTAACTTCTTTCCGCTGAGTATCATATTATAAGCTGTAGGTAGTCATTATACAACTTACAATATATGATACTCAGCGGATATGGATTTTTTAGACGGCGGAAGTAAGGTTAGGTACCTTAACCGTGTTACACCCACAGGAAAACGGTCCTAGGAGACTGTGACTTGACTGGTGTGACTTGGTGACTTTTGAGAAATTTTGATCACCCCATTTCAAAAATCCAACCTGTATTTGCCTGTATTATATCAGAACATTAGCGCAGTAACGTTGCAGTGTGTCGAAAATGATTAATGTTATGAAAACGTTATTTCGGACGTATATCGTGAATTCGTGACCTTCACGAAATCAAAACCAAAGCTGCAGTGACAAGCTCGGTACCACAGCTGGACTGGATACAAAGCGACAGTGGCGGCCAAAGTGCGTTTATGTTTATGTAATCCATTTTCAATGTGCTTGTCCCACAAATTAGCGTAGATTCGTCGCCCTCACAGAGATCACACTTTGCGACGTACGAATACATACGGGTTAATACATTCAAGGTGATCGTGATAGTTTTGTTCAAAATTCCCTCCAAAATTATTCATCGGGTTACCTTCTTTGAAAACGTTCATGTTTTTTGGTAGAATATTTTAATAGATGGAAGTAGTCAATTTGTAAAAAGAGATTAAGATTTCGATGGGTAGTTTTCATAATCAAATACCTACTTAGTGTTCAAAGCATTTATTTTCGAAAAACAACTTTCATAACATAACATATAAGCTCATTTATCTATCGCGATTTATTGCAATCGAAGTCTTCTCAGTTCATTGGTCAGATGTATATTAGTTTGGTCTTGGTAGGGCTGCTCCATCGTTGAAGCCGAATAACCTGGCCATTGGTTTAAATTTATGCCTTGTGCCGCGAATGCACATGTTACTGGCACGGATTATTGAGATGATGATTCTTGATTTTAGCCAACCCATCACTACACTCATGGGCCTGTTCCAGTGGTCGGCGATTGCAGCTCCAAGATGTTTTATGAAGGTTGACATTTGTGGGGCAAAGATTCCGTCAACAGATGCAACAAGGGGTGTGAATATCGCATGTCGCATTTCGCAAGCGTTTGAATATTTCCTTATTTTTTCTTCTTCGGCGGATTTTAGTACGGAGCTAACAGGGCGTGAAATATAAGAAGGAGAGTCAGTGTCTACGACACGGATATCAAATAACGCCTCCCTCTGAGCATCCCAAACGCCTCGGCAGGAAAGGTTTCCGCGAAGTCCGCAATCTCCTTCGGAGATTATGGGTTCTTTGACTACATTTCCCCATGCGTATTGACATAAGTCGCAGAATAGGTCCCTAATTTCATTGTGACAACGTGTTATTAGACCACCCTTTTTACAACATAGAGCATGATCAACGTTGAAATCATCGCAGCCACAGCCATCACATGGTTTTGGCATAGAGACTGGTAATCTGTGGTAACGTAATGCAAGTGCGTCTCTGAACTCTAATGGGGATAGATCGAAATTATCTTTCTTAGTAGGTATGATAAATAGCCAATACCTACGTACTTAGCTAAAATATAAAAATATCCGAATCATGATACTATACCTACACAACTTTGACCTACACAGACCGTATTCGCAACCGTTCGATTCGCTATCGAATTTGATTATGAAGGTTCCTTTACAAACCACCGTCCGCTACAAAATAGTTACTTTCAGTGTAGAAAGTTTTCTAGTGGATTCTTATTATTAAGTACTTATTTTGTAACATAATTATTGTAAGCGCAACTATAAAGTACCTATACATTGAGTGATTCAGTAAAGGAGGAGAACCAGTGGTAATTTTATGAAATTAAATAATTATAATAAATATGCTTTCTTATATTTTCAAATAATACAAATTATGTACTTTGTAAACGCTTTCTCGAATGAGTCCTTCAAACGATACTTAATCACAAAACGAAAATTGGATTTTGACAGTTCAATCGAAATGAAGACGTTCATTCTTCCGACAGCTACTTGCTTTCGGGAGCAAGTTGGATGTCTAAATCTTGTACTTTGACTGCTAAAAATGACCTAAATTAATATTTATTGCCAATTAGAACAAAAAATTACCCGTCGCAGGACGCCTGGCAGATGTGAAAGATCGAAATTATTATGTACAGGTAATATGCATAAAAGGATAGTTTATGACAGGAAATAAATATGGCGACTGTTGGTGTGGCGACGATAGATGTTTCACTGAAAAAATGCTGTTTATTAAGCGTTGTTTGAAGTAAATATGTAAACTTTTTGACCGTTGCCTACATTCAAGCGTACTTAGTCACGTAAGTACTACGTAATTATTACTTTTCAAATGAAATAAAACAATGTTGTTTTTCTATTAAAAAATATTTGGATTGTCCAAACAGTACTTACTAATTCCATGGTTCACTTCTCTCACGTTTACAAAATTCAAATCTCAAAGCAAGTTTAATCGAATTACATCCTGAGTTTTAATAATTATAATACCTACATTGATTAATTGATTGAAAACATGAATTTGGTTATTATACCTATTAAGGTTCGTACCATATGAATAAATAAAACATGATTATTAATATAAGTTCAGAACACTGAAAAATTAAGCAGCATAGTAGTTAATTAAAAATATTGGCTGGCAGCATAGCACAGCTGTCACATCTCAAGTCCGTTGACAGACTATAGCGTCGGTTTCATTGTTAAGCTTAGGGTCGGTTTCGAGTTTCGGTTGTCTGTCAGTGTCAATGTCATTCATAAAATATTCGTCATCGGTCATTGCATTTAGTTCTCATAGAAAGTAGTTTTTCCCATCGAAATACAAGAAGGAAAATAGCCCACGTCATCAGACAGGTTTTTGTGTTCATGGTGCAATCGTTAGTCACCGGCGCGTTCGTAGTTCGTCATCACAATAACCAAGTCTGGTTGCGATTGCTGCTTGCTCAGTCAGTGTTTAACAAGTTCCGTTTTGATAAAGTTGTATTAAAATGAATCCGTGGCAACAAGTAAGTGTATTTTTTTGTTTCGTAGTTGTTAGATGTAGCTTGGTTTGGGTGTTTCATAATGCATGTTGTGAATGAACAGGTAGCCTGTCAGTAAAAAGTTTGGTTATGTGAAATCGGCGCCTTTTGCGAAGCAACTGTTTTGTTTATCACAAAATATAATTGTTTGTAGTGATAATTGGGATCTTAAAGTTAGGCAGAATACTAATGAACAGTTTGAAATGTTGAATGCTGTGATTAAATGCTTCTACAACAATATTTAAAAGTTGTTAAATGATAATACTATCTTATTTGTAAATAAATGTACAAATCGAATGGATGAGTGTAGGTACTTACACGAATTTATTGTGGTAGTTTGATATTTTAAATGTTGTATGCACAATGGGTACTTTTTAAACTATCCAAGTGCCTACCTACTGTAAAATAATTATATTTGATTGGGAAGCTTATTATAGTATTAATAACAAGTAAATTATTCTGTAATACTATGTCAGTAGTTAGTGGGAATAACAAATATTTTTTTCTTTGAATACAATACTATCAAAGTGCGTAGACAATGAATTGATATTCATTTTCATTTCCTTCAAGGGTCAAGCAGGAACCCCGCAACAACAATACTATCATAATGTTGGATTCAACAACGCTGCCCCCCAGTCCTTTGGAAACCCAATGCCAATGCCGGGGCTCCCAACCATGGGTTACCCAGCACCACAGCAGGGTTATCCTCAACCAGGCTCTGGATATCCAACTCAACAACCAAATCAGGGTTATCCTCAGCCAAATTTTGCTCAAGGGTACCCACCCCAGCCTGCTCAAACGGGTTACCCCCAACAGGCTCAAGGCTACCCCCAGCCTGCTCAATGTGGGTACCCAGGGCAACCTGCCCCAGCCCAGCCTGGCTACCCACAATCTAGTCCGGGTTACCCTCAAACTAACCAACACCAGGGGTACCAGCATCATAATGAGTCCTATGCACATAGTCGAACAGCATCCCAATACTCATCATCAGTGCCTGCAGAGCCAAAGGTATGTTGAACAGCTTTTATAACCTGGCCACTTACACTCCATTTAAATTAAAAATATTTAAATACATTATTATTTATAAAATATTTTGTATGTATTTTAGAAGTTGTCAGGTTATTTATTCAACTTCATTTGTGTTTATAATTGTACTAATCTAAGAGCTACTGATTGTGATAAGCAAAACAATGTCAGTTACTTGCACAACTGTTTTGTAGATTGCACGCTTTCTTTCAATGCTTTAGTAAATGGCCACTTTTTGTTTTAATCTCTCTTACATCTTATTTACTAATTTTTCAAGGAAAAACTAACTTTAAAACTAACTTGTTTTTCTTGAGACCTTAAACATAACAACAAGTAATACCTAAGTATTGTATTTATTTTATTTTTGATTTGTTATTTAACTATATGCTGCTGATTTGATTTTACTATATAACATTTGACGTCATCACGTCAGCGCCGGCTGTCGCTGAAAACCAGCGCTGGGGTTCTGTCTCGCATTATGCTGAGCGATGGCCGTTTTGCGTGGATGTGACGCATATGTTCCCCCAATTTGTTATTTACATGCTTTTTTTTTATCTTTCTTTGCATCATGTCTTTCTTTCTTTCTTCTATAACAAATATGCTACTCACTACTACTCCACAGATAACTTCCAGGTATTTATGCCTAGCTAGGTAGATGATGTAAAAAGGTGTTTGGAGATAAACACTTTTTTTTTTGTATAATCTATGCCCGCTGTTGATTTCAACACTTGGTACGCAACTTGATAAATCAACAGCACACTTTTATTTAGGTATCGCCTATTGTAAGTACAAACAGGCATGAATAAGTCTTGTCTAAGTTTATAAAAATCAAAACATAACAAATTAATACCTATCTACTTTAACTTTGCTTTGCCGACAACATAGTATTTCCATACATTATGTTTAAATTCAAGGGCTTTTTCTGTCTGTCTTTTTGCTTTATGACTTTAAAACTACACTTATCTGATGTACAGTCAAGGAACTCAATTGTTGAGCAGATGAATACACGATGTCAATTTGCAGTTATACCCATTTGATTTATTGACAAAGTATGACAATTGTGAATTTGTGATATGACTTTATGGACAATTTAATTTGTCCAATTCGCTAAAAGTTGGGGAACTTGAGTGATAACCCTTCCGTTCTCTGGCTTTAAGTTAGGTGACATATGAAATTGCACAGTTAGGTTCCGGGGTGACCCCTTTACAGTCTCCCTAGGGATATGCCCTAACAGGCGCTGCACTGAGCGGGTTTCGGATTGGTCTTTTGAGAGGTACCCTTCCATGTGCAGATAGAGTCCATCGGGGTAGTTTTAGTGAGGTAAAAATCCCACACTCCCCGGTCTTATCCTCAAAGCCCGAGAGCCTTTTAAAGGGTTCCCCCGAAAAAAAACTGTTAAGGAATATCCAGGGTGAATAGTTGCCTATGTCCTCCTTCAAATTTCACACAGATTGGTTCTGTAGTTTCAGCGTGTAAAGGTAACAGACAGACAAAAATTACTTTCGGATTTATAATATTAGTATGGAAGTATGAATTTATTAGCCAAGCACAGAACTTTGTTGTGATATTATCATGATACTTATATCTAATTATTGTTGGTACAGTAATTAATTACCTGGGTGACCGAGCTCTGCTCTGGTGAAAATAGAGAATGCTCATTTAATAGTAGAGGAAAGTTCATACTAATTCCAAGTATAGTACATACTAATTCCATGCTGCCATGTCATTATTCTAAGGTAGATTACAAATAATATGTATACAAATATTGCTCATTTAATAGATAGTATATGCAAGCCTCATGCTAATTACGCAAAATGTGGTTATTTGTTTATTTGTGCGAACCAATTTAAAAGTGCAATATAGTCATAAAATAATATTTATCCTTCCCTCCTTTATTATTATTTCCTTTTGTTTATAGATTACTAAGTTTTGCCCGCGGCTTCGCCCGCGTGGATGTCGGAAAATATCCCACGGGAACGTACACTCGGCTACACATCAAGCTATACATTTCCAGAATAAACTGACCTCGCATTGTACGGAAATCCTATACAATGCGAGATCAACATAAACTGGTTTTGTTTTGTTTTGTGTAGCCGTGTGTACTACCGAGATTTCACACCTAATAAATAACAGAGGAAAACGTCATTGACTCCTATCGCTGCGCCCGCGTTGCTCCGCGTAATTTTGAAACTGTGATATCTTTTAAACTCTTCATTTAAATTATATGATTTAAAGGCACATTTTAATCTAAATTAAATGACCAATTTAAATAACATATTTTTTTGGATAAGGATTAATACTATACCCGTCAAAAAAGCTTCGGAAATAACAATTAAATTTTTATCAAATTCTGAAAGATAAAAATGGTTGTTGTGGGTCATCCTTAGAAGATAGACATATGCCATCGCGGACTTTTTTGTTGAACTTTTTAAGATGAACAATATCGTAGAACATAAATTTGATGTATCTTTTCCGATTAACGCAGCGCACGCCAGTAAAGCTCCCAGTCGGCATGATTTTTTCCGACTTCTTCAACAATAATTGTCATATTTCAGCCAATTTACACAAAAGTAATGAATTATACACTAAAACCTTCCGCATGAATCACTCCGTCCATTAGTGAAAACCGTTTGAAAATCTGTTCGGTAGTTTCTGAGTTTATCGCGTTCAGACAGACAGACAGACAGACGCGGCCGGGGACTTTGTTTTATAATATATAAGGATAAGGATTATTAAATTCACAATATCAACCATAGCATAGGTATTAATAATATCAGCCAGTGTGGTTAGATGTTAGAATTATTAGTATTAAATAACAAATAGGATAATGTAAAACTTTATCCTAAATAGGCACTAGCTGTGCCCTGTTAGGTATTATCAAATTGCTAAGCATGATCCTCCGTTATATCGAAAATACTGCAGCATTAATTTTTAAATTAAAATATATTATGGTAAAGTTGAGAATTCATGTTAAGTACACACTATGTTTGACGAAAACACGATTCCATAAAAAAATCTCTAAAGTAAAAAAATTACAAAGTTACCTCTAAACCGAACAAAAAACCGCTAGTATTAAAAAAAGACTTCAAATTAGATCATGGAACTTTGTATGATAACTGAACTAAATATAAAACAGATAATTATATGTACTATGTTTTATTTTATTTCAATCATTTTCACCGTAAAAAGAAATTACCTAAGCTATCGGCGCCTTGGAGCTGAGGTATTGTATTAGTATTAGGTGGAGTATATTATATCATAACAAAATATTGTACCCAAATCTTACCATGGAACATAATACAGCCTACTATTAAACTAGCTATTATAAACGCTATGAAAGACACTTTCAAATCAACGCGTTCAACCGCGATCAAGAGCATTAACGAATAACTGTCAGTAAGGCATAAGGAAACGGACAACAGATTTCCTGTCGAGAACCTACGTAGGTTAAAGTTCAAATTCAGAATTCGCCCTTTTTTAACACGCTTTTATTAGGTCGACCTGTATGTAACTGTTCGCGACTATTATAGAATCATAGTTAGGTATATGTCATAAGTAATTATAGAATTGTAGTTATGTGTAAGTAGTTATGAATAATCGTAGATTTGTAGAAATATTAATGTTAGTCAAATTGAAATGCTAGGAACAGCGGATAATATAGACCTTTAGAAATACATAGCACTAGGGGAAAACCTGCCTGCAGTTCCCACATCCCCGGCCGCTTGGCGCTCAGGATAAACCCGCCTACAATTACCACACCATGCCAGCATTGCCTCTACCTATAGAAATTTCACTCGGGATAAACCCACGTAAAGTTCTCCGGCCGGACCGCCACCCTTATTTTACGACATATACGAAGGCGCTGTTGTTGGTGTTTGTGTAATGCGCCTGTGTGCGACCGTAATTTAGTTGTATAAAAGGAGCGAGTATTAGCCCATAAGGTCCTCTAGCTACCGCCCCATCAGTTTGCTCAAAGTCCTCGGCAAAATCTATGATAGGCTTATTTATAAGCGTCTCAGAGACTACGTAGAGACCAAGGGCCTCATCCCCAACGAGCAGTTCGGCTTTCGAACTCAGCACTCTAGCGTGCATCAGGTCCACCGTATTGTCGAGCTGGTCAGCGGTGTTCTCACCCAAGGCCGACAGACAGGTGCGGTCTTCTTCGATATTGCGAAAGCGTTTGACAAAGTCTGGCACAACGGCTTAATATATAAGCTTTACATACTCGGTGTGCCTGATCGTCTCGTGCTCATCATTGGAGACTACTTGTCGAACCGCACCTTCCGCTTCCGTATCGAAGGAGCCCTATCCTCTCCCCGCCCCATAAGGGCTGGAGTCCCTCAGGGCTCCGTGATAGCTCCCCTCGCATTCACGCTATTCACTAGCGATATTCCCAAACACAGATGGACGCACTTGGCTCTGTTCGCAGACGATACTGCGATCATCTGTAAAGGCAATACCAAAACGATGATCCTAAATCTGCAAAGGGCTGTCAATAACCTTGGCGCCTGGTTCAGAAAATGGAGAATCAAGGTAAATCAAAAGTCAAGCGGTTTTATTTACAAAACCGAAATCCAAAGCCCTCCCCCTCCCCCGACCTATCACCTTGTTCGGCAAGCCGATCCCCTGGGAGAAGCGAGCCAAGTACCTCGGTGTTATCCTCGACCATCACCTCTCCTTTTCAGAGCACATAAAGTCGGTTCGCTCGCGAGCCGCTTTCGCTCTCGGTAGACTTCATTTCATTCTTAATGCACGCAGCAAATTGTCACTAAAGTGCAAATTGCGAACCTACACAGCGTGCATTCGCCCCATCATGACCTATGCGGGATCAGTCTTTGCTCACGCCAAACCCCATTCCATCCAAAGGATGCAGACCCTACAGAACCGTTTCCTTCGTAAGGCCACGGGAGCCCCCTTTTATGTCAGAAACGAGATCCTCCATCTCGACTGTAAGATCCCAACGATCCGCCAATTCCTAAAACGCATGTCCAAGCGTTACTTTGACTCCGCTCCCAAACATCGCAACCCTCTGATTGTCGAGTCAGCCGACTACATCCCATCCCGTATCAGTCAGATTCGCCGACCGAGGCATACTCTTCCCGACCCAGATGACCCCATTACACTCCTCCAGGAGCAGAATAGGGCCACCAGTACAGTATACAAGAACAGACGCCTCCCGTCATTCCGACCTCGCCGCCGAGGTCCTTTGCGATCGCGACCGCGTCCCCGAGCCAATGAAACTCCTCCCCGACCCTTGCTCGAAAACGAGGTGCCAGCAGTTGTTGCAGCTGAGCTCGTAGCTTTAAATACCCCACATAATAATCATGATGAAAATCTAAGTTTGATCCAGCCTGTCCCCTCTTGCTGTCCTCCCCTCAGCGATGCCCTAAGCCGAGGCTCGTATCCCACAGGGGGTGCCCTTAGCGAGCACTCGCTTAATTTTAATTTAGAATAGTTTAAAAGCTCCTGGCTGGAGGCTCTAAGTGTAGAAGCTTAAGGCCACCACAGGAAAAGTCCGGTTAAGCAGCCAAGACCTTAGTGGTCAAAACTGCGAAAGGACGTAGTTAAAAAAAAAAAAAAAAACCCATAAGGTATTAGTTCATCAGATCACGTCAAAGAGTCAGTTCAGCTCTTGCTCCGCTACAGTAAATAGTAAATAAAGGAAGCACTCTCTGGGAATAACATATTATGCTGTTTCATTCATCGACCAGCATCCGCCCAGTTTAGTTGTGAGTCAGCGAAGGGGCTCACAGTAACTAACTATGTAATGGAATCTAAGGTAACTAATTTAACCATCTTCCAAGGGTCGTAATGGAATCTAAGGTACCTAACTAATTTAACCATCTTCCAAGGGTCGTAGCATAATGAAAATTGGCAGCTGTATGTAGTTCTGATGACAATACAATAATATGGTACTGTCGAACTGATATGATGATGGAGCCGGAAGATATGAACTGGAACTTCATGATGGAAAATCGTATCATAGCTGTTTTGGATTTCTTAGAAAAGTCTTGTAATGAACTTTGACCACGATTAGGTTTCAAGGTCTAATGATGGAGCCGGAAGATAGGCACTGGCATTCCATGATGGTATATCGTATCCTAGTCGTGTTTGCACTTGTGAGAAAGGCCACGTAATGGACTTTGAACACGAGCATGATTTTTTGTTTTTACGTGCATTTATAAAAGCTTGTTTTTCTAGTGTTTTTTAAACTATTAATTTATTCATGGAAATACCTATTATGATTGAAATTAATGCTTAAGCATATCGTAATTCTAACAATTTCTTTTTTCAAAAACACTCTGTTTAAATTCGTGACGAACATTATTGAGAATAACACAGGAGGCTGGCGACGTACCTACTCGTACTGTGCCTCTATTCAAGGAACAGTTTGCTGCAATTACATTGTTATGCTCACGTCGTTTCTCAGTACATTTAACTAACCCACCAACGATTCAGTCTTGGCATTGGTCCCCACTACAATGGATGGATGTGGTGATCTCGAAATACACCTTTGGTCTCATCTCTAAACCAAATCAATATTTTACTTGTGTAATGGTGATAAATAGTGATGTGATTAATATTTCCGCTTGTCTGAAAAACGTATCGATTAATTAATATGTCCTCTGTAACATCGAATTCAAGTATGCGCAGTGCGTATAGAGCTTCAATTGGCATACGGAGAGGATTTAAATCGTTTCGTTATACGGTATTTATTTTCTTTTATGTGTTTCAATGACGAATTCGTCTCAATTGTGTGTGCATTTCATAGACAATCGTTTGGCATGCATGCATGCATAACTAGTTAAATTGCTCGGTAGATGTTTACGCATGTTAGGGATATTTATGATGGTCAGGAGATGGATAAATATGCCTAAGGGCAGTATTAGGTTATGTTTTAATAATTACACTGAGTGCTACCATGTTATCAATACCATTATTTTATTAGTTAACTCAATTTCTAATCGTTTATCCTTGTTACTGACCTGTTAGGTATCAACATAAAAGTTAAACAAACAGACAGCTAAGCCAAAGCCTATTGTGTATTTCACGTTAATTATTAGATCACAAGTATGAATCATAAGTCCTTAGCAGTCCTTCAGACGAGTGATTCAGAAAGGAGTCTGTCCTTATGATACTTCAGTTACAATAGAAAATGTACTTTCATTGTATTTATATACCTACTTGTAAAATGACTCGCAATTTACCTTAAGGGGGAAGCGTCGAGTAGTTCCACTTTGCCCCACCAAGCCCGCCACCCTGGTGTGGCAAAGTGGACTGCCTAAAATTTTGCAGTGGAATATGCCCCACTATTCTGATTTGATGGGGCGGATAACACTAGCATAAACACTTTGTGGATTCTGCCCCACTAGGGTTGGCACCTCAGGATTTGTGTATGAAGGTTAACATGTATTTTTACATTTGTTTGTAAAAAAAAAAAATGTATACCTATATCTGTAAGTAAAACGTTATTAGTGCTGGAAGCTTAGATTTAATACGTAGCGAAGTGGTTTAAATAAAAGTAAAAAATAAATAAATAATTTTAATGTACTATTTATTTCTGGAAGGAATCGGTTTATAAATCACAGATTAATTACCTTTTACAAATAAAATTTTACTAACTAAGATAAATCTTGATAATCACAAATTAAACAATGATTTGTTCTTATGATATGTTCTTAAAACGAAACATATTTACTACATAACTATTCAAAATCACAGATTCTTCATCATTTAGTATACCTTTTACAAATAAAATCTTACTAACTAAGATAAATCTTGATAATCACAAATTAAACAATGATTTGTTCTTATGATATGTTCTTAAAACGAAACATATTTTGAATAGTTATGTAGTAAATATGTTTCGTTTTAAGAACATATCATAAGAACAAATCATTGTTTAATTTGTGATTATCAAGATTTATCTTAGTTAGTAAGATTTTATTTGTAAAAGGTATACCAAATGATGAAGAATCTGTGATTTTGAATAGTTATGTAGTAAATATGTTTCGTTTTAAGAACATATCATAAGAACAAATCATTGTTTAATTTGTGATTATCAAGATTTATCTTAGTTAGTAAAATTTTATTTGTAAAAGGTAATTAATCTGTGATTTATAAACCGATTCCTTCCAGAAATAAATAGTACATTAAAATTATTTATTTATTTTTTACCGTTATTTAAACCACTTCGCTACGTATTAAATCTAAGCTTCCAGCACTAATAACGTTTTACTTACAGATATAGGTATACATTTATTTTTTTTACAAACAAATGTAAAAATACATGTTAACCTTCATACACAAATCCTGAGGTGCCAACCCTAGTGGGGCAGAATCCACAAAGTGTTTATGCTAGTGTTATCCGCCCCATCAAATCAGAATAGTGGGGCATATTCCACTGCAAAATTTTAGGCAGTCCACTTTGCCACACCAGGGTGGCGGGCTTGGTGGGGCAAAGTGGAACTACTCGAAGCGTCAGGGTAGCCCGCGAAATTTAAATTTTCTTACGTTTTTTGCATTTTGCAGGTCAGTGTCAGGTTTTATGTTGATTAAAATGTGATTCGCGGTCGTAACAAATATGGCTTTACTCAATTATAATCACTATCAGCAACAGTGAATGAAATCATGACATTATTTAACACCTTTGCTAACTTATAGAGTTGTATTGCTGATTGTAATGATTATAATTGAGTAAAGCCATATCTGTTACGACCGCGAATCATATTTTAATCAACATAAAACCTGACACTGACCAGCAAAATGCAAAAAACGTAAGAAAATTTGAACTTCGCGGGCTGCCCTGACGCTTCCCCCTTAAGGGGAAGATATATAAAACAATGGTTAGACCTGCTGTCTTGTATGGATCAGAATGTTGGACCACAAAAGAGTCGAATGAAAGGCAATTGCATGCAGTTGAGATGAGAATGTTATGAGGGATATGTGGTGTTACACGAATGGATAGAATAAGAAATGAGTACATAAGAGGAAATCTAAAAGTGGCACCGGTGACCGAAAAGTTGTGCGGAAATCGGTTGTCATAGTATGGGCATGTGATGCGGAGGAATCAGGAAAATGTCGTGAGGAAAGTTTTGAGTATGAATGTGGATGGCTATAAGAGTAGGGGAAGACCAAAGAAACGATGGATGGACTGTGTGAGAGATGATATGGCTGGAAAGGGGGTGACTACCGAGATGACGAATAATAGAGAAGTATGGAAGAAAGGGACATGTTGCGCCGACCAGGGAAAGAGATGAAGCTCTACAGGACGTATAGCTCCACCTCTTTCTCCCACTGAAGTAATATTAAAATAATACTGCTTTTGAGCTGGTGGTAGGCCCCCTGATAAGAACAGGAGAATTATGAAGACTTATTAAAAAAAAATTAAAATTATTATTACTCCTTTATTTAATTTTACCCATTGTGAACGTCATTAATTAGATAGATAGATAGAATTACACTTTCATGTAATTTTTCATCACTCTGCTTTGCAAATATCTTGCGTGCTTACTAAACACAAGCACATACACAAACCTTCCATTTCATAACAACACGGGTAATACAGTGTCTTGGGTGGGTCTTTGAAATGTATATAATTTGGTGATAACCTAACAAAAGTTTCGCAAAATGTAGTACTTATCGGTCTTCCCAACAATACAAGGTGTGGTTTCTTTATCTGTGTGTAAATCACGCTTCAATGTTGTTAGTTAGTGTCCTGTAAAATAGTATACCATCGCGGAAGCCCATAACTAACCACTTTGAAAACAAAATCCCGTGCACACGATGACCATATCTGTTACCGCCCCGGTTCTATAGCGACCGAGTGCTGTAAGCAAGAATAGTCATTACGGTGGTTAGTTATGGCTTTCCGCTATAGTACCTACACTTGCACTCGCACAAATAAAAACTAAGGTTTCATTTCAGGTTGATTGGATGCCATTTTACAACCCATAAAACTACAAAACTAACAAAAATATATTTAGCTAATTTATTTGTCTATTTTCATCTACCACCTAAGTATTAATACCTGTGTCCTTCTGCAGACGAAACCCACCGTTGTACCGGCGAATCCCTTCGACCCTCGGGATGACGCCGGCGTCCTTCGCAAGGCCATGAAAGGCTTCGGAACAGACGAGAAAGCCATCATCCATGTCCTATCGAGACGCACCAATGAACAGCGCATGCGTATCGCCTTTGAGTTCAAGACTTTATATGGAAAGGTATGTTGACGAACCAACAAAGGGTGTGGTTGACTTGAAAGACCATAGGTAGGAGTTGAGAGTATACTCGTATCATGCTCAATCAAATGCCTCACTGATGGTGGCGCGTGTGTTGGATCCTTCGGTTCCCTTCAAAATGGTTGAGGTGGATGGTGCTGATCCACGCGTCATGTTTGTGAACGGGCGCCGTCAGTTGAGACTGGTCATCTCTTAACTGCCAGGCCTTATTTTTAATATTATATTTTGAATTGTTTTTTTTTACATTGTTCTCGCAAACCATAGTAGCAACAAGAATAATAATCACTTGCTTCATAAACGGTGAAGGAAAACATCGTGAGGAATGCCTGAGAGATATTTCTCGACGGCATGTGAAGCCAAGTCAGAGGCCCATGGGCGGCTTTAAAACTCTGACACCAGGTTAGTCACTAACCACACGAAAAGAAGAACAAGAATAATGCACCCAGGATTTTGTAATACTTATTTTGATTTAAAAGAGTGTCCTTGGAGTTTCTTGCCCGTTCTTCTCTAGAGAGGTCTACGTGTTGGAATGGGTCGACTCAAAAAGAAAACTCAAAGCATTTATTTCAATTAAACCATTTACAGGCACATTTGAATTGTCAAGGAATCGGTCAGTCAGAAATAGGTATGAAGCTAGTTGCCCATTCCAAAGCGTAGTAGGTACCTATGGAGAAGAACGGGCAAGAAACTCCACGGACACTCTTTTAAATAAAAAATTGTTACAAAATATTGGTTACATCATTCATGTTGAAATTATACATGTGAGAACAATGTAGAAAGACGTGCACGTTCGAAGCGTCCGTAATAAAAAGATAAAACAAAGAACAATTCAAAAAATTAAAATAAAATTAAAATAAGCCCTGGCAGCTAAGAGATGACCAGTCCCAACTGACGGCGCCCGTTCACGAACATGACGCATGGATTAGCACCATTCAGCTCAACCATTTTGAAGGGAGCTAAATGATCCAATCCGCGTATCCCAATGATAAACCCCAGCGCGCCTCCGTCTCTAAAAAAAATCACGGGGTAGGGCAAACAAGTACCACGTGGAGTCGCGATTGTCAAATTCGATTTTAGTTGTATCAAAATTATTTTTAAATTTAGGGTTTTTTTTTTTGCAGAATAGCTTTAAGATTCTCATAGCCAAAAGTAAGGAATTTTTGTGATAGTTTATTAATTAGTTCGGTGTACAAGAGAATCGGCACCAATGTTCTTTTTTGAATTTCATAAAGATACCACGAATTGAGTAGTGAGAATGTGGCTGTTTGATGAGTAAGGAAGGGATCGAAAAAGCAAAGGAGTTGCATAATGAAATTTAGTACAAAATAATAACACTCGTTTAGATGATATTATGGTTACTATGACGCTGGTTGTTTTAATGTTGGCAATAAGCTAACTGTTTCAGAAACTTTTATAGAGGATTTATAGCATGGGTGTAGATAAATTTCTTAATATCATTACGGGAATTCGCCCGCACCTCGGCAACGCCCACTCTATAGAGCAGGGAACGTCGCAGCGGCGTCGAATGGTTCGCGTATTGCATTTTTATACTCGTAATAACTTCGAAATTTGATGTCCGATTCGAATGAATTGAAAAGTAGTATTTTACTGCTACATAAATACCCATGATGATAAAACTATTTATTTGAATAAGAATTAATACTACGATACGAATGTAACCAACTTTTGTTTCTACCGGCGCGCGGCGATCTAATTAAATTTTAGAACACAAAAGCTGCTATTGTGACTTAACTATGACAGTTAGATATATTTCCTGGCGCCCTTTTTTGTAGGTAACTACTCGTAATAATGAGTACTTTAATCATATAGTACATAATTTTTATGTATCATCAATTGTTTTCTCAGCGCACGCCAAATAATGAATTTTATAGGCAACATTTTGCTACTTTGGGTTACATTATTGCAATTTTCTTAAGAATGTCTAATTTTTTGAAAATAATTTATAGCCTATGTTACTTCCTGATAATTTAGCTTTCTGTTGGTGTAAAAGTGGTTAAAATCGGTCCAGTAGTTTTGGAGCCTATTCGGTACAAACAATCAAACAAGCAAAAAAATCTTTCCCCTTTATATTGCTATAATAGATATTTCTAGATACTATTATATTTTATTTGGATTATTAATGTAAGCCGGTTTAGTTCAAGGACTGCGGCGCGGCGTTCAGTCTAGACTCTTTTCAAATGCTTTTATAATAATCACATAGCGTCTGTCTCTTTCTATAATTAGATTATATAGCTTCAATTTCAGGAGTTCGAAACAATTTTAGAGTGAGACAATTTCTAATAGTAATAAGGATCGAATTCGCAAAACACTGATGCCGATTCTCTTGTACACCGAACTAAACTATCATATAGCTATGAGAATCTTAAAGCTATTCTGCAAAATAAATTCTCTAAATTTAAAAATGTTTTTGACACAACTAAATCGAATTTGACACTTGTTTGCCCTACCCCGTGATTTTTTTTTAGAGCCGGAGGCGCGCCGGGGAGCAGCCTCGACGTGTTTTATATGGAATTTTTCACTTTTTGTATGGAAAATAAGAAAAATTATTACCTTCATGTTGAGTTTTATGGGTTTATGCGTCGAAATTTTCATTATTTTCGAGATATAAGCAAAAGAAAAAAAAGATACAGAACTGTTTTTGCACCAGAAGTCGAGATGTTGGTTTGATTTGAATTTAAAGTTCCTGACAACCAATTTTATTCCACAAGTTTTTAATCAAGATTAGAAATAGTCAAATTTAGTAAGAAAACCATTTCTTATGTTGAAAAACGTCAAATTCTAAATAGCAAAATTGCCATTTTCACTAAATTAATATCTCAGTGCCATCTTAGTGCTGTCAAACTAAAATATAGTTAAGTTGTGTGACTTTAGTCTATTTCAGAATGGAAAATCGTCGTTTGACAGGAATAAACTAAATTTTGGTGATTTTTAGTCTAGTTTAGAGGCATTTGTGACAAGAAAATCGGCACCGATATATATTACTTTCCTCTATGATCGGCACCAATGTATTCGTTAGTATGACACTGACAGTTGTCAAGAACGCATTCTCTCGATGGCCGGACTGTAGTTTCTACTTTTTATGCTCATGTGCCAACTAACTCTGATACTCTATGGTAATTATAGTTAGGGAATGAAAAAATTAAGCGTCTTTTTTTGGAAGTATTACTTGCACCGTGGATTAATAAGGGAAAAGACAAGTTTCCAAAACAGTTACAAATAAGGATGTATTATGGATATAACAATTTATCATAAAATATTATTATTTAAGTACAAACGCCAGCACTTCAAGCTACTACAATCTGTCAAATTTATTTAATAGATTTTCAACTTTATTGCTGAAACATAAGGTTCAAAGTTAATTGGGAAAATTTGTCAGTTTCGGGTAGCTTGATGTGCTGGCGTCTGTACCTACTTATATTATGTATTTTTCCTCCAGTTACGGAAAGGCTGAAATGATTATGTTTCATAACATCACGCCTGTAATCCCCAAAGGGTTAGGCAGAGGTGTACCTATAGTACACCCACATTTCGCCAGTTATGTTTACGTACCATGTAATAGGGGGCGAGCCTATTGCCATCAACTGGGCACAAATCCAGACTCCGGGCTGCTACTGAGAAATTTCAGATGGAAAAACCCAATAACACTGCCCGACCCGGGAATCGAACCCAGGACCTCATACTTAGCAGTAGCGCTTGCGACCACTAGACCAACGAGACAGTCATAGTTATGTTTCATATCTCAATAATAATATATATTTCTCTTTTTTCATTGCAGTTTATTATTAAACCAGTCTAGGTAATAACTAGTAGATAGATACTTCATTATTTTATCAAAAATGTAGTAGTAATTTTATATTGTACCCACGATAAGGATTATCATTATATTGTCAACAACGTATTAAGATAAGAATCTTTGATAATGTATCGTGTGTTGCCCTCGTTTTGTACTAGAATTTATTGCTTTTTGCTGCGTTCTCCCGTACTAATTGGCCATCCCAAGTATTTTTCAGTTTATTCGCTGTGAATTTCTATTCTGTAATAATATATATCTACATATTTGTAATGTACTCGTCAAGCCCTTTCATTTGATACCCAACATGGCACAATTCAATTATTTTTATTTTTTATTTCGTTACTTTATGTCCTCTAGAGGGCGCCATATTGCATTTAATGCGACGTCACATAGCCTATAACCAGCGGACAATCAAAACGCTTCCAATGATACCTCATTTGTCAAATTATGATCGGCAGTTTAGAAGTTATGAGGTAACAGATGAACATACATACATACATACCGGTCAAAATCATAACCCTCCTTTTTGCTTCGCCGTAGTCGGGTAAAAAGGAGCCGACTACAAACTATTCTTACTCAGACTAAACATTTATTATCAACTATTTTCCTGTTAATTACCTAGGTTATCTAAAGGAAAATCTAAACTAATATTATAAGATAAGATAAGTCTTTATTTGCCTTAACCATGGTATAAAGTGAAAACATTTGATAATTTTGTTTGTAATGAATCATTATCATCAATCTGCCTAGCCTTTTCCCAACTATGTTGGGGTCAGCTTCCAGTCTAACCGGATGCAGCTGAATACCAGTATTTTACATGGAGCGACTGCCTATCTACTGTCGTAGGTTCGAACCCAGACAGGCGCTTTACTTTGTGCAAATTATTTCATCACCACTGCTCTCAAAACGGTGAAGGAAAACATTGTGAGGAAACCGGCATGTCCTAGAACCGAAAATTCGAAGACATGTGACATCTACCAACCAGCACTGGGCCCGCGTAGTGGATTATGGCCCATTCCCTCTCACAGACAGGAGGCCTGTGTCCCAGCAGTGGGACCATTATAAGCTGATGATGATGATGACTGCCTATCTGACCTCCACAACCCCAGTTATATACTGGGTAACACGATACCCCTTGGTAAGACTAGTTGTCAGACTTTCGGGCTTCTGACGACCCGTAACGACTGTCAAAGATCTACAAATGACAGCCGGGACCAACGGCTTAACGTGCTTTCCGAGGCACGGAGGAGTCTCGGTATGTCAAGATGGTCACCCATCCACGGCCCAACCCCGGCAAGCATAGCTTAACCTGTTGGATCGACCCGTGTGGCTGTTATTACTTAGCCACGACTGTAATGAATCATCATCAGCCTATAATGTTCCCACTGCTGGGACATAAGCCTCCTCTCTGTGAGAGGGATGTAATGAATAAACTCAAAAACTACTGGACCGATTGACAAAATTCTTTCACAAGTGGATACCACTACACGATTTTTTTTTTAACCAGTGCGCAAATTTATGCACGTGACTTTACTCATCATTATGAACAACTTTTGCTATAGGACCAAACCTGAAATCGCGCAGTTATGCGAACATAAATGTAGGGAACAGCTGATTTTTTTTGGCGGAAGGGTTTCGATATGTAATGGACGGCCACCCATCCATAAATCGACTGCGGCAAGCGTAGCTTAACCTGATCGATCGACCCGAGCGGCTGTTATTACTTAGCCACAAACCCCTCAAGAATATATACAGCTATACCTTTGAAAGTGAATAATTACAAGCGCGTAATTGTCCTTGGGGTTTAATAGTTTACCAATTAACTAAAAGCCCCCATTAACTTATTAGTGGCATGTCGCAACAAAGGAGAATGGCCACGGCCCACACGAAAAAAGCCCAGGCCCGGCGCAAATTTTTTATATCTTAGATATTAAAATTAATAAAGTTGCGTAGGTGCTCAAGGCAATTTTTTTTTTTTAATCTGTCAATAATTGACATTATTTCTGATGATTATTATATGTCTAGAAGGACTGTAGAAAGTAAAAATACTGGTTTTAGTACTAAAATATCTATCTATAAATATAAAAATAAATTGCTGTTCGTTAGTCTCACTAAAACTCGAGAACGGCTGGGCCGATTTAGCTGATTTTGGTTTTGAAATGTTTGTCGTAGTCCAGGGAAGGTTTAAACGGTGAGAAAATATGGAAAAACTCAGGAAAAAATTATATGAAGAAAATTCACGTTCTCATACATTTTTTGTGGATCGGCTTTTTTGATATCTCGGTAGGTAGGGTGGGTAGCGTAGGTAGGGTAGAAATTTTAAAATCCTAAACATGCACATTTATTGACTGTTAGGCGGAACGAAGTTTGCTGGGTCAGCTAGTATACCTACATATAAAAAAAAAACAAAAGTAATGTAATTGATTATATTTAATAAAACATTATTTAAAAAAGTTATACAATGGTATTACAACAGCCATTGTTATCATTAAGCATAGTAACCGATGATAATGATATCATAATTACAATATTACTTTTTTTACATTTAAGTACTAATACCAGTACTTTTAACTTTCTGCAGGCTTACCTAATACAAAGAATTAATGACAATTAGGTATTGACAGCTTTTACAACAAAAAAAATACATTATTTAATTTTGAAACACATTTTTTATTTACAATGGGCAAATAAAATATGTTAGCCACTGAATTCAGCAATGATGACAACTGAGAATAACTATCTAATACCTTTAAACGAGCAATTTTTGTATATATACTATGTACTGTAGAGACAACAATACGACAATAAATGAAAATACTGGCAATGTTAAAAACTGGAGGCGTACGATAGAAATAACCTGATCAGAGTTGAAAACCAACTCGGGCATGATCTCTCTGACTAAAAAACCTCAGAGATAGCACTTCTAGCATTAATCTAATATGATAATTTAAACACACACATACTTTACTATAATTTACACAATATCACATCACAAGTGCCTGTATGTAATGAAAAAAGACTCAGTTCTCTTGGGAGCATCACCTATAAACCACTTTCTCCCATAAAAGGCTTAAAAGATAGCACATCGTCTCGACGAAATATCGGATTCCAATTTTTTTTCGGAGAACTTTCTCCCACAGTTTTCTTCTTATACCATCTTTGGCAAATACATAGGTCGCCGTATTTTTGCAGTAAACAGCTGCGCAACTGGGCTCAATAATTAATTATGCGTAAAAGAAATCGTTTGTTTACAAAAAATGTATGGCTAGGTGTCAAATTATAAGACGCTGGAGATCAGCGCCATCTGAAGTGAGCAAGTGGCAGTTTTTATCCCTATTGGCCGCTAAACACGACGAGTTTTCATTCAAACATTGCCGGCCGGACGCTCATGTATTCGGCCAGTACAGCAATTTCGATTTATCTCGAAGAAGGTTGTCAAAATAATGCTCGAATTTCCAAACATGTTTGAGAAAAAAAAAAGTAGACTTCATTTTATTTGATCTCTCGTGAAGGGTGAAATTCAAGACTTCTAGAATGCCTGCGCCGTTGGCTGTTGTACTTTGCATTTAATCACTTGTTACAATGGCCTCGCCATAATGTATAATTATGCATTCGTGGCCTAGTAAACGCGATAGGTGGTATTACAATTTGTTACTAAAACATTGTGGTTTATTATGGAAACATGCAATGTGTTTTTTTTGCCAATTCCAATTATTTTTTCTCTTAAGTTCCTTGTTCTGGTTATAGCACAGATGAACACAGAAGGTTCACTCCACATTTTAGATATGAAGCTTAGGTAGGTACGTGGCGGGCTCGACTTGTCGAATTCAGTGGGCGTAATGTAGTCAGAAGATATAAGAGTTACGCGATAGAAAGAGAGGCAACTTCTAGGTGAATAGGTAATTAGCGCTGTGCTACCTGAATTGCACTTTATTGTGTCGTAACAAGAGTCGCTTTTTATTTAAATGATTTTGCGGAGTGAACCATCTGTACTAATCTCTGGTTATAGGCCAATTAAATGGCCACCAGCTTTCGACCTGTTTTAAAACTATGACATTTACTCCAACGGACCACGATGATCAGCTATTGCCATTTTAGAAGTTGGTACTTACTAATAAATAATATGGCTATCGATAACTTTGTTGGACCCTGTTCCCGACATAGTAGGCATTTAAAAAAAAAATAAAATAAAAAATATTTTGTCATAGTTATAGTTATCCAGTTGCAACCCGCGGTTTCACCCGCATAAGTCTTAATCCCGTGGGAATATCGGGATAAAAAGTATCCTATGTCCTAACCCAGGTCATAGTCTACCCATTTGCCAAATTTCATCCAAATCTGTTCAGCTGTTTTAGCGTGAAAGCGTAACGAACTCAATTTCGCATTTATAATATTAGTTACGATGAATAAAGTATATAATAAAATGGTTATCATCAATAGTCATTCAGTAGGCATGTTTACGGTCATCGGCCTTTGATTAGCAATGGCTATTAATTAATTTCAATAGGTATTTCGATTAAAATAAAAAATATAGTTATTAGAAAATTCAACACTGATTAAAAGTATTTTGAAATAATAACTTTTGAGGAAATTGCGCATCGGATATTGTATTCGAAACACAACGTCGCAATACAAGCGATCCTGATTCACGTTATTCACATACACCTATGTAAACATCAATACTTTTAATAGAAACGGACTCAGATTTGAAACGGTCAGCTGACCACATTCGGTATAGTAACGACTAGCACCCCGTGGGAATATCGGGATAAACGTATTCTACGTGTTAATCCAGGTTATAAACTATCTGTGTGTCAAATTTCATCCAAATCCGTTCAGTAGTTTTGGCGTGAAAGAGTAACAAACATCCATCTATCCTCACAAACTTTTGCGTTTATATTTTATAATATTATAATAAAAAGATAATAAATAAAACAAAAAAAAAAAATATATAATTTTTAAAAGTTTTTTTAATTCTTTTATTTTAAGAAACAATTAAAAACGTAATTTAATAAGAACCAGAATGAATAAACGAAATAAAAATAATTATTATTTTTTATTTATTTTAGTAAATAATTATGTAAAAATAATAATATTAATATAGTAGGATTGCACTAAGTACCTAGTTCATTATATTGACCGTTTTTCTTAGAGAGTTGTATGTAAGCAAATTCGCTATTACTGGAAAGAACTCCTATGTGTATTATTAAGTAGAGTTTATTATTCAACTAATACCTAGGCTTACTGCGTTTTCCTGTAACACAATGTAATGTAATTTATTAAATTTTTCATTAGTGGTAGTTTTTCCTCATCAGAAATAAAAAAGGTGAAAAACGTATCGAATGAAAATCAGCCATAAGTTTTTAACTTTTTATAGTTTGGGTTGCGGTTTTAGGTGTAGGCTAAATGGTTTTTTTGCTTTTATTATCAGAGTACAGTACGTGGAAACAAAATCACGGAAAAGAAATCGTCCTATTATTGTAGGCCAAAGTCTTCCTCTTAAGGCTCCCTCCCGCAGACAGACGCGATTCTAGAGAAATAATTTCTATGAAAAATTCTCGGAAATTTTTATGCAAAAAATGCGTATTGGAATGTCAGGCCTATTCTAAGTCCAGTTTTGCCACATTTTTCCACATATATAGGGGATGCAAGTTCGTAATTTTGTCTATGGGAAATACCATAAAGTACACGGCTGGTAAATTAATAATATAATTTTCTTTTACCAGGACCTCGTGGCAGACTTGAAGAGTGAAACCAGTGGCAAGTTTGAAGACCTCCTGGTGGCCCTCATGACTCCTCTACCACAGTTCTACTGCAAGGAACTCCATGATGCCATCGCCGGCATCGGTACTGACGAGGATGTCCTCATTGAGGTCATGTGCACCATGTCCAACCACGAGATCAACGTCATTAAACAGACTTACACTGCTAGTGAGTATTGATACATTTTGTTACTAACTTTTGCCCGCGGCTTCGTCCGCGTGGAGGTCGGAAATTATCTCACGACAATGTACCTACTACCGGGATAAAAAGTATCCTATGTCCTAACCCGGGTCATGGTCCACCCATGTGCCAAATTTCATCAAAATCCGTTCATCCGTTAAGGCGTGAGAAGGTAAAAGCAGCCAGACTGCACCCTAATTGTGTAACACACTACCAATCACAATCTGAATGATTTTGAAGGATATTGCCTAATCCATTGCTTCACATGTTGGAAAAAAAAAATTGCTCAACGTAAATGACGCAATGAATATTGTTGAACTGTCAAAATGAAAGCCATTGCTACTGTATTAGTGTGTCACAAAATTACCCCGCAGAACTACTTATACACATACATTATAAATTAAAGTCGCTTTTCGCGTCTGTTTGTGTGACCGCGTTTTTCTTCTAAACTGCACAACGGAATTGGATGCGGTTTCATCATCATTTTAGAGAATTTATTCCGGAAGGTTTATGTGTGCAATACCTGTAAGTCTGACAACCAGTCCTATCAAGGGGTATCGTGTTACCCAGTAACTCGGTTGTAGAGGTCAGATAGCCAGTCGCTCCATGCATGATGGACATACCCAGTATTTTTTATGGGTCGGGCTGAAGTAAATAAACTCGATAAATAGTACGAAATTCTCTCGTAAAAACTATAACTACGCATGCGCATTCGATTCATCGATGCTACATTGTTTCGCGCGGCAATTTTTAATTTTACCAAATGAATAAATACATTTTTTTACTATAAACCAAATTTTTTAGCTTCGAGTCAGGGTCCAGGGTGGGGCAGATGCCCCACCGTGCCCCACCGTGGGTACGCCCTCGGCTCCATGTAAAATACTGGTATTCACAGCATCTGGTTAGACTGGAAGCCGACCCCAACATGAGATGATGACATTAATATTAAACTTACAAAGGTATAAAGAAATCAAGATGTTTTGTCAAATCGTAAAAAAGTGCGAAGAAGGGTCGGGTCACTAGTTTATAATAAAATTATTAGCATGGTTGTCTAGAGGAAAAATGCAGTGTGTAGGCTACTGGGCAGCAGTAAACCGCAAAATTCGATAAATATTTCGGTATTTTAAAATCGGTTTACGTAGACGTGAAGTTCCATTGTTGTAAAGTTAAGGAAAACGATTGCTTGGCAATTGAAATTACCCGGGAATTCTAATCACAATTACTGTCATATGAAACGGTCGTTTAAGGCGACGATAACCGACTGTTAATGATTTTATACTGAAAATGACGTCTAAACGAGTAGTGTTAATGATTTGGAAAAAATAGAGGTTAAATTAGAGCATTTTCTTAATATTTTAATATAGGTAGGCATATTTTGGATTACGTTTATATTACATAGTGAAATCAATTTGTTAAGTTGTGTCTGACGCAGATAAAAAACTGAGAATGACGCAAAATCTATCAAGCGTATTTTTCTGAAACATTCACCACTTTAAAGATAATTTAATTATTGATCTTTTAGAATACGTGTTTTATAAAAATACCTTTTGTTTTACGTATAATGAATTAATAATGCGTCTAATTTAGGACAGCGCTCCTTGATGGGCGAGTCCTATTACTGGCTGGACGTACGACGCGTTGCGTGAGCTCAGTACAGAACACGCAAGCTAACCACTCAAGGTCACTGGCATATATCTGCGTCTTAAAACGAAAAATTTACTGCTTAGCATTTATTTTCCCTCGTCGTGCATTGTAATAATGCTATTTTGGATTTTAATTATTCCTGGCTATTTCTAGGCAACTGTTGTTATAAACAGTAGTTGATGTTTGTTACTTTGAGTTGAAGTACGTGAAGAACTGAGTCAAACAGTTGCTATGCGCGTAATTCCGCATTATTCGTAACCGAAATGCACCTGATACGCAAGTACAGTACAACTATGTTCTTAATGTCCCGCAGCAAACCTCGTGTTTCGTCTGTCGTCGGATTTCTATCAATTGTCCTTTGCACTTGGTGCAAACCGGACACTGTCAATTGACTTGGAAGTATACGTATAGAGTTGTTAATACTCCTAATTTATTTAAAAAAAATTAGGAAAGCTGCTAAAGTCGCGGGCACGACAGATAGGAAAATAATTTTACAGCTCTTTATAGTTCACACGAAAATCAAAACAACAATAGAGTACATAGTTCTGAATTCAAATTAATATACAAGATAAATCTAATAATTGATGGACTTGGAAATTAGCATTCGTTTGTATTCGGAAATGCGATGATTCCCGAGGGACATTAAGAAAATAGAAATACAGTAGGTACTTTGATATCGGATGCAACTCCATAAGTTAGGTATAGGAACTCCATAAGGTAAGGAACTCCATAAGTGCGAGAGAGACACCCGTCTCTCTCGCACTTATGGAGTTAAATGTACGGAACCTTGAAATTAATCAAAGACATGTTATGTAGGGAGAAAAGGGCCTCTTTGTCTGCGGCAATGCACAAATCCTATAAGTACTATTAAATGAACAATATTTGCATATATATTTGTAATCACGTTTTCGAAAACGGCTCTAACATTTTCGATGAAAGTTGCAATAGGGGTTTACGGGGGCGAAAAATCGATCTAGTTAGGTCTCGGAAAATTCGTTTTCTCAGTATTTTCACCCGATCAGAGCTCGGTCGAGTTTAGAACAAGATGGCTACCTTAGAATAATGACATGGCAGCATGGAATTAGTATGTACTATACATGGAATTAGTATGAACTTTCCTATACTATTAATGAGTATTCTCTATTTGCACCAGAGCAGAGCTCGGTAGCCCAGATACCTACTAATTCTCTATGTGCGTCACTATCACTTGTTATTTCCAAGTTTCCTGCAAGCGCATTCTGAGTGGGTGTGTAATTATTGATAAATAACTTCCACTCCATGTACCTACTTCATTGATAATTATTGTGAATGGTGGTTAAGAAGGTTTATTCTAAAAGTTGGCAACGTCGTAAATAGCTGTCAAATATTTACCTGTTTTGATATATTGCCTTATATGGAATTAGGAAATGTGGCTAACTAGGAAACTAAAATATTGATTATGAAATGCAATAATTAATATCGTAAAACCGAATATTTAGTTTTAAATGGAAAAAATGTATTTGGAAATTTTCCAAATGCCTTTCTAACACCTAAAACGGTTACAACATCAAATTCATTATTAAAATTCTAGCTCGCTAGTTAGCCACATTTCTTATTTTCATACAGTAATATTGCCAAATTAATCAAAACAGCGAAATATTTGATATCTATTTGCGACGTTGCCCACTTTCAGAATAAACGCTCTTAAAACTAGGCTAGTTTCCGACTGCAAACATTTTCCTATCATGGTCGCGGAAAACCTTCCATCCCGCTCGATCGAGTAAACATTGAATGAAGTTTGAGACGTTTTTGTCAGTTGTTACGACGATCGAAACTGAGCCTTATAAATAATATGAGTTGAGTTGACTGCTTCTTTTAATTTATAATACTTGGTTTAGATAACGATGTGAGATACTGGCTTACTCAACAGCGTTTTTCCTGTTCGATACACCTACAGAAAACAAAAATATTAATTAAAAAAAACTGTTATTCTTCACAATCATTCCTGACAAGCCGCCATGGTGAATTGTATGTAGGTAAAGTCATAATTATAGCCTATAATAACCCATAGAACAACATAACGCTTCCAACGAGACCTCATTTGTCCAAATACGACGAGTACATTAGGAGTTATGAAGGGAACAGATGAACATACATACATACTTAGCCTGCTAATATCATAACCCTCCTTTGGCTTAACCGTAGTCGGGTAATAAGAAGTTTATCATGTGACCAATAAAACGATACCATAAGCGTTAATAGCGTTAATAATATCCAGTTCACAAGAAACCTAGTATTATAATCAAACAGAGGATACAACCAATCTCTTCTAACGGCCCACGATTGGTATGAAATTGCGTAAATTGGTGTAAAGCTTGAAGTTTCTTCGCACACGAGGCCTTGGATGTGTGATGTTCTATGTAATGAACTGTTTCCTTCAAACGCGCCTAAAATAACACTGTTCTAACTGTCCAGAATCAGTACAATTGTACTTTACGCTGATAGTCAGTGTGAGTCGACTGTACTTCCCAGATATAATCTTGAGCTGTTTGGGGTCGAAACGCTCGGATCATGGGGCCCGCGTGTGCGTCTCCTTTTTAGGGAAATTTCTCGTCGACTGGTCGACACTTCACGTGACCAGAGGGCTGGCTCTTTCTTTGGCCAAAGAATTAGCATTGCCATTCAACATGGCAATACTGCCAGTCTTCTGGGCACGTTTCCGGATGACAGCGATGCGAACGAATACTTCGAAGTATCGTTTTGTTTTTACTATTTTTATTTATACAGATAGTTAGTCTTTTAATTTAGTACCTAATGTAAATAGTTAGCCGTGTTAAAAACTGTAAAATTATATGCTTAAGTTATAAATGATTAGAATCTCTGAGAGAAATACCCCTTAAGGTATTTATAAACGTTGCTTAAACCACAGATTAATACTTAAAGTTAGGTAATGGTGCCGATTCCCTTGTTCACAAACTAAACTAAATTTAAGTTCATTGCATCTTTTTCTTTCTATTTCATTAAGAAAAGGACAGAAGATAAATTTTAGTTTAGTCCTGTCAAATTAATCAGCACCTGTCACTACTCCATACAAGTTTAGACGTGATTAAAAACTTGCCTACTAAAATTATGTCAATTTACGTCAAGCGCTGATTAATTTGACAGGACTAAACTAAAATTTATCTTCTGTCCTTTTCTTAATGAAATAGAAAGAAAAAGATGCAATGAACTTAAATTTAGTTTAGTTTGTTAACAAGGGAATTGGCACCAATGATAAGTCTGTTTATCTATACATTTTTGACGTTTAAATATTTCTTAACTTTTTTTTGCTAAAGTAATGATTAGCGACTGTTTACCATACATTTTGGACGTTTAACTATTAACTTTTTAAGCAACGTTTAAAAAAGCCCTAAATGTTTAGTATTATTTCCTATCATGAAAGTTAATTAAAAATGTATTTTAGTCTGCGCGCGACTGCTAGTCACCGCCTGAGGTATGTGACGGGTGAGACGGGGGAGGGCGCCAATTACAAAATTGGCAGACTGAGTTAGCTTGGCCTTAGTCTACCTCCCCCGTCTCACCGATCACATAGGTACCTCAGGCGGTGCCTAGCAGTCGCGCGCGGACTATAATACAATTTTTACTCAAAAATTAAGGTACCTACCTTTAAATTTCAGTATGACGGCATACCGTTAAATAAGGGTTACCTACCGAAATATTTCGATACCGTTCTAATTCAGTAGCGGAATTTTGAGGCTGGTAATGCATACCGGTATATTTCAATAGCTGTACCATAACCTTCACAAATGTATCGGTAGCAGTACCTAAACCTTAATAAATAGGGGTTTTCTTTGACGCACCGCCGCCACACTGTCTGTCGTTCACTTGCTGATTGTAACTCAGTACTTATTGGTTTTTATTTCCGATCGGAAGGACACGACTGTGTAAGCACCCGCGCCGCGATGTCTCACATGTTTTTCGGTACCGAAATCATGTAAAGGTTAAATAACGGCTTAGCCCAACCTTTATTTATAAAGGTATCGGTATAGCTCAACCTTTATTTTAACCCGGTACCGGTATATTTTTGAGGTATCTTAACCTTTAACCGTAACCACTTTCAGTCCCTGGTACCTACCTCTGTTTGACTGAAAGGTACCGACATCTACAGCTTTTCGAAGTAAGTACCTAGTTTTCATTTAAGTTTGTAAAGTCATCCTGTCTTTTGGCTCAATAAGATATACAAATTGAAAATTGAGTTCAGCGGCAGCAATTATACAGCATGATTTTTTTCTAGCCAGTTTGGGTAGAACTATCGTATTTTCTTAAAAACTGAGCTCATGGTTCTTTTTGCCTATGATCTGTGGTTAAGAACTTAAACACAATTGGTTAGAAAAAACACTCGTTTGTCTCCGTGGTCCCAATTTAAACTGCCTTAAGGACCTATACTACCTCAAATGGCTTAGCATGATCCTCCGTTATATCGAAAATACTGCAGCATTAATTTTGAAATAAATATATGGTAAAGTTAAGGATTAATGTTAAGTACTATGTTAGACGAAAACACGATTCCATAAAATTTTCTCTATAGAAAAAAAATCCAAAGTTACCTCCAAACCGAACAATAAACCGCTGGTATTCATAAAATATTTCAAATTAGATTATGAAATTTTGCATAATAACTGAACTAACTATAAAGCAGCGACTATGTTTTTTTTTTTTTAATTACCATTATTTTCGTCGTAAAAAACAATTACCTAAATTATTGGTGCCTCGAAGCCGCTAGCACCCCACTCAGTCCGCGAGCAGTATGGTGCGAGCGAGGTAAAAACTGAATTTGAGCTGAGGTAGTATGGGCTCTTAAATACACGGCCAGCTGCTTCAAAAACATAAATTATAAAGGAAAATATATTCACACTGGTATTCGTTTAGCCAAGACGGGGCCGATAACTTTTTCTAGACTGTTTGTTTCAGTGTTGGGCACAGTTCCAAATCTTCAGTATTATTGAGTCTACCGACATAAAATCCATAGTCTGTCATAGAGGTTCAGCTCATTAGTTTTGATAAAATAAACAGTTGAATATCGTTGTTTTGCTCTCAATAGTCCTTGTATAGATAGTTGTTTTATTCATACGAATCAATTGACTGTATCTTTCTCTTTCTTACTTACCGCTTCTGTCATTGCCATGGTACGAGTAGCAGGATCTATTATGGTAGTTATAGTTACGTCATTAGACATAGCTACTTTCTGAAGGTTATCTTGGTTCAAGTACAAACTACACTTTATGCTCACACAGTTCCGCTATATCGCCTATTATTTAGTAACATTACAAGCCGGAACAATATTTGGATCGCAGCCAAATATCGATGTTAAGTTATTATGACGTCAGAGAAGATCGAGGCTTTTTGGGAGCCACGAATATATGATTGAACAGTTTTTTCTGCTTAATGGACTGTCAAAACTAGCCTTGGCTTGCGAGTTCCGCGTCACTACCAATCAAGTCAAAACAAATGAAGATTGGTTATTGCCCTGTTGTCAGTTATCATATCACCGAAAGGGGGGATTTTTTTAACGGTTACCCAGAAATCTATTGTCGTGTGTTATTATATTAGACTTGCAAAAAATCGTAATTTTTTTTTTTTGATTTGGTCTCCCTATTTTTTTTTAAAATTAGCGAATGCAAAAATAGAACAGTCGAAATATCGAAAAATTTAAATTAAGGAGACCAAAACAAAAAAGTCGAGCCATTTTCGTTTTTTTTTTTCCAAAACCATCCCAGGTTTTGAAAAAAGAAAATTAGGAAAAACAAAAATAGAACAGCCATCTCTCGTGGTACACACGGCTACACATCAAGCTATACATTTCCAGTTTATGCTGATCTCCGCGTGTACTTACGAAGTGTGTACTTACGAAGTTCACTGGGTCATCTAGTAGTGTAATAAAACCTAATTGTTGTAATACAACAGTCACAATTGAAACGCAAAAAAATACTGCCTCGCGTTTTCCTAACTGTTGGGGTCAGCTTCCAGTCTAACCGGATGCAGCTGAATACCAGTATTTTACATGGAGCGACTGCATGCCTATCTGACCTCCACAACCCAGTTACTGGGTAACACGATAACCTTGGTAAGACTGGTTGTCATGCCTCTGACTACCCGTACGACTGTCAAAGATCTACGAATGACAGCCATGACCAACCGAGGCACTGAGGGGTCTTGAATAGTCTTGGTATGTAATACAATGCGCAATAGGTAATTGCTGAAAACCAGCGCTGCTGACGTTAGGTTCGTCCGAATTCACAGCTTTTCGCTGAGCAATGACCTGTTCTTGCACAGATGCGACGCACAGCTTAATTTTTCTTGTTATTCGTTACAAAAGTAGTTAAGTAACTCTGCAATCGGCATTTTGTTTTTGTTATGTTTTTGTTGTCATTTGCCAATGTTGCAATAGTAATTACGCAATATTTTCTTTGGTTCTTTACCTTGACATCAACCAATGAACCAGTGTTTTATTTAAGCTATGTAGGTACAACATTGTCAATTTTTAGGGTTCCGTACCTCAAAAGGAAAAAACGGAACCCTTATAGGATCACTCGTGTGTCTGTCTGTCTGTCTGTCTGTCTGTCTGTCCGTCTGTCACAGCCAATTTACTCCGAATCTAATGGACCGATTAAGTTAAAATTTGGTACACATTTGTATTTCTGTGACCCAAACACGAATATGTAACGTAAATAAATTAATTTTGAATATAGGGGTCACTTTTGGGGCGCAAACAAGAAAATTTCAAAAAAAAGTTTTGCTAACAGTACCGTGTGACATATCAAATGAAAGGACTTGTTGCGAGGATCTTAAATATATTTTTTACATAATTTTAAAATAAACACTTTTAAAGATATTTAATAAATTCAATGAAAATTGACCATTCCCCCCCCCTTATCTCCGAAACTACTGGACCAAAAATTTTGAAAAAAATACATAGTATGGCTCTTTACTCATAGATTACAGGAAAACCTATAAGAAGTCTATGGTCTTAAAATAACATGGTAAATCTCTCAATATTGTGCGTAAAAACTTACATTTCGTCGCTCGGCATTCAATAGGCCCATCTCTCTAGCTACTATAAATCAAAATATCAAAAGTGTTTGACCGTCTGCTTAAATACACAAATAAATAAAACTGTAAATGTTCATGACAACCAATTCTGGTTTCGGCGTGGTTTGTCAACAGAAAGTGCAGTGTTGTGTCTTAAGCATACTATCACATACTTACTATACACAGCGTGGGACGCCGATTTATGCTAGCTTCCTCGACTTATTCAAGGCTTCTGATCTGGTTATTTATGACGTATTGTGGAGAAAGATGGAGAAGGATAGGTTGCAAACGGAGCTTATAAAAATCTTTAAATAGTTGTATGGTAAACAGATCAATAGTGTACGATGGGCTGGAACTTTTTCTAGGCCATACAGGTTGGAATGCGGGGTGAGGTAGGATTGGCAAGCTCAGCAACACCAGAGTGGTTTGCTATATAGATGGTATTTGTGTAAATAATATTAGCTATGCAGATGTGGGTGCTTCTGAGCGCGTCAATTTGTGGTCTCAGAAAGTTGGTCGCCAAATGTGAGCAGTATGCCAAAACACATGGTTTGATGTATAACTCCAATAAGTCGGAGATCATGGTCTTTGAGGCTGGGGGTAGACCGGGTTATGTACCACCTGTATTACTCAATGGGACTCCACTACAAAGAGTATTTACATTTAAATATCTTGGTCATATATTGACCCCTGACCTCGAAAATTACTCTGTTTTGAGCTTATTGTACAACGTTTTACACGTGCAGCCTGTGGGCCAGATATACCCAAAGGTCGTGCAACGCCCTTCGTGTCCAATACAACAACGCTTTCAGGGTATTGGTGGGGCTGCCCCGTTTTTGTAGCGCATCGGGAATGTTCGCGGACGCACATATTAATTGCTTTTACGCAACGATGCGAATGAGGTGTGCATCCCTGGTGTGCAGAGTACGGGCCAGCTACAACAATATCCTAAAAAAGATCGCTAGCAGGCTGGATTGCATGTACAGACGCCAGCACATCAAGCTACCCGAAACTGTCAAATTTTCTCAATCATCTTTGTACCTTATTCTTCAGCGATAAAGATGAAAATCTATTAAATAAATTTGACAGATTGTAGTAGCTTGATGTGCTGGCGTCTGTACAACAATCACTGCAGTGCCGGATGGTAAATTTATTTCACCTCATGGGAGATCCCATGGGGTGAAATAAATTTAAACTAGATTACGTGGGGCACTCAGAAAGTTTTTTGGTGTGCATAATAAAGAATATTCTATCTATCTATAATTTTTTTTTAATATACCTTTTCAGAGAACTCTCCATTGGCGTCTATACACAGTTTTATACGTCTAAACCAATTTTCATAACACATTCTCCAGTCCGCATCAGACACCACTCCAATCCCTTTCTCAAATGCAGCCAGTGCATCATCAGGTGATGAAAACTGTTTTCCTTTAAGTTGATTTATTTTGAGGAACAAGAAAAAGTCGCACGGAGCCAAATCGGGACTGTAAGGAGGATGACCTATAAATTTGACCGGTGTGCTGTCCAGAAAGTCCCTTGTTTTGAGCGTCGAGTGAGCCAGCACATTGACATGGTGAAGCAGTAGCCCACGGAGGCCAGTGTTTGGTCGCTTGCTGCTTGCAGTAGTAAAAACTTCTGGCAAACATTTGGTAACATACCATTCAGCATTGATGCTCCTTTGATCTCGTCAGAGTACTGACACCAGATAACCCGGCCAAGAAATAAAACTTGCGATCAAAATTTTGCCTACACTTCTGGCTCGCTTCACTTTGGTAGGCGTTGGTTCATTTTGAAACAGCCACACGGTCGACTGATGCTTAATTTCTGGATCATGTTGATAAATCCAAGATTCATCACCCGTAATGATATCTTAAACGCGCCGAGACGAGCCTGCTACAAATTTTGCTATCATATCTTGGCTCTCCTTCTGAGCCTGCGTTAGATTTTGTGGTACCAGCGTGAAACCATCTTACATAACCGAAGATGATGGTGTAGAATTTAATGCACACTTCCCGATCCAATCGGCAGTATATGCTAAACCTCTTCATATGTAATTCGCCTATTTTCTTGAATAAAATTTTTCACAGCCAGCACGTTTTGTTATGTAACAACCGTCATAAATAGGCCACTTCTTTCTTTGTCCGCCAAAATTACTCGACCACCCATAAATTCGTTAAACCAGTGGAAAACAGTCGCTTTAGAAGGGCTTTTTTCTATGAACACCATTCGAAGTCTTTCAAACGATTCTTCTGATTTTAGTCGACATTTGAAATCGTACAAAATCATCGCGCGAAAATGTTCTCGTTGTAAATCCAGTATTCAGTAAGACAGAGTATTTTGATTTTGCTCGTAAAAAAATGTGGAGGGAATTTCGAATTTGGAATGATATGTTTTTTTATAATAAATAGTCATAGTTTTAATTGACATCAAAACCAGCCAGTAACCTATAGACAAAAACTGTGTGAGTGACCTGGTAAAATAAGCTAACATAGTTCATAAGTTTACTAACACAATGAGTCCTTGTTACTTGAATAAATAAAAATATCTGGATGACCATTTTTTTTTAACGACGTTTTCAAAAAATGAAACCTAGCTAGATCCATTTATCGCTCCCGAAACCCACTGCATACTAAATTTCATAAAAATCTTAGAGCCGTTTCCGAGATTTAGATTATATTTATACAAATATACAAGAATTGCTCGTTTAAAGCTTATTAGATTTATAAATACCGCGAATGTGAATTTTTTTACGAAAATCAGATTTATGTTTTATTTCATTCTACACGTTCAAATAAGTGATCCTGCAATTTAAAAAAAAAACGTAATAAATGTTACATTCGCGGTATTGGATGCCGAGCGACGATTTGCAGTTGGAATGTATGAGAGAACATGTTTTTCAACAACAATGTTAAGTTTGTTCTTGGGATAAATAAATTCATCTCAACTACGGAACCCTTCATTGTGCGTAGTCCGACACGCACTTGGCCGGTTTTTTATAGATTGATTACGAGGCTTTTGGCTACTTTTGTATATGTGTACCTATTTTATGTCTAGTTTTTTAAAATGTGCGTTTTGTTTGTGCAGAATAAACAAGTTTTATTTCTTTCTTTCTTTCTTCAATAGCTGCCGTTCTCGCTGTGATTGCTAAACGATGTTAATTCAATATTTATACCTTAGGTTTTTAAGTTTAAAAATTTATTTCCTCAAATAGATAGAGTAATAAAGACAAATGTGACTGGTAATGGAGTAAAAGATACCAATTAGACAAATAGCGAAGGGATTATTATTAAATAAAAAAACTGGCACTCCGGGAGTGCCGACAGAAGTGAAAACTTGAACAATTTAAAAAAATACTTCCAAAACCTTTAACCGCTCAAGGACCGCGGGCGGTCCGCGCCGTGACAGATTTACGACCGCACTTAAATAAACAATTACTCGGGTTTCATTATAACGTCTCAAGTAGTATTGTTTATGTTTTTTGCTACTCGAATAGATTAGGAATACGTTTCAAATGGTTGCAGTCTTTGTAAACAACGTTCACTTATCTTTATTACCCGCTTTTGTTATCATTTCTTTTGTTCTTTGTGATAACGATTTCTGATAAAACTAGCGTACCAATTCACACGAAATTTTGCAGGGTACATTATGGATAGTTATGTTATCTAACAAAAGCGTTTTTAGAGACAAACATTGAAAATAAAAAATGCTAAAAATCTAGATTTTTTAATATCTAGAATTTCTTGTGCTTACGTAATTTTCTCCGTTTCAAAAAAATATTTTTTTGCCGTATTTAGGTGAAAAAACATGCTAAAATTATTAGAAATCTAATATTTTGTATAAAAAATGGGACTTACACATAAAATATCGACGATCACACACCAAAATACCACAAAATCACAGCACGGTCACGTTTTCATTCAAATGTTTGTTTACACTTTTTGTTTGGGTCAAAATAGGTATAACATGATGTTATTTATATCTAAAACGATGTAATATTTACTTCAAAATGAAAATATCACCACTTTCCGACGATTTACACACAAAAACCATTAAAAAACGAATTATTACAGCGAACGGGAGTGACATTTGACTGACAGTTTACCGCGCGGGAACGTGATTTTCAACATTTTTTTAAAATGTTGCCTATTAATATTTTTGCTTTTAGTCGATTTATTTGACGAGAATATCTATCCGACCATAGACACAAAAATTCACAGACAATAATAGCCATTACAGCGAATACAAATAGAGTTGTAAGCCGCGTGGGTACTTGGACGCACCGGTGCGTCCGCGGTCCTTTAGAGTAAATATACTTGCATAGAACATTGATCCGTAACGTAATATAAATAAAGAGCACAATCGCGTTTACAAAAATAAGGTGTCGGTAACGGTGTCGCGAGTTCAATTGTTTTTTCACTTCAACTAGAGGCTTCGCATGGTTTTTACGATTTGACAACACATCGTTTTTTGTTTTTTATCCTATCCTATACTATTAAACGAGCAATTTTTGTATATAGATTTGTATTCACGTTCTCGAAATCGGCTCTAACGATTTCGATGAAAGTTGCAATATAGGGGTTTTACGGGGGCGAAAAATCGATCTAGCTAGGTCTCATATCTGTGAAAATTTGTTTTCTCCATATTTTCACCCGAGCAGAGCTCGGTCGCCCAAAGTTTAGAACAAGATAATGAATAATGACATGAGAGAATGACATTAGAATAATGACATGGCAGCATGGAATTAGTAAGTACCTACTATTATGGCAGCATGGAATTAGTATGTACTATACATGGGATTAGTATGAACTATCCTATACTATTAAATGAGCATTCTCTATTTTCACCAGAGCAGAGCTCGGACGCCCATGTATTGTTAATGTATTATACAAATAAACCTTTCTGAATAAATTCTCTAAATGATGGTGAAAAGAACAACGCAGTCACAGACACACGAAAAATGACTTCAATTTATAATATTTATGAAGTAGATATAGATCATTAGGTCCCTCTTTCATCTCCTCTTGCATAAAAGCCAGATCTCATCAGAAAAGTTTAAAGTATCTATAGAAAGCATGACTATTAGAAAAACAGTGAGACAATAAATCCCATGACGAAAAATCCCAAGATTCGTAGTAAAATAGATTTAAAATTCCCCGTATTATGACGGGATGGGCAGACCTCCAAATAGTGACGTCACATCGAGGAATAAAAGCCAAAAGAGAAACAAAAATATTAGTCATTAATTGTTAATCATTATCATATTATAAAATAATGATGAACAATCAGCAAGCTTTTTTTTTCGTTATTTTCTGAAGGTTGAATATAACGATTGAGTTTTCTCCTTTTCTGCTTATCTGCTTATTACACGGATTTGGATGTATGGGGTATCGTTAGTAGTAGTCGGGGGACCTCTTAGATGAAAAAGTGTTCCACACAACGACACAACGGTCCCCTGACTACAATGACAATTTTATTTATGTTTAGTCAGCGAGTAAATGAGTGACCTTTCACTTTGTATATACAGATGAACGAATACAACTTGTTTATTACCTTTTAGTTCGTTTTTTGGCAGGACAGTTGTTTTTTTTTTCTACTATTTCTTCGTTACGAGTTATATGACAAAAGCTCCTATAATGTTAAAATCATTACCCAGCCCGAAAGGTTGATAACGGGTCTTAGATCAAACTCAAACCATTTATTTCAATTAAACCATTTACAGGCACTTTTGAATTGTCAAAGAATCGGTCAGTCAGAAATGGGAAAGCTAGTTGCCCATTCCAAAGCGTAGAAGGTACCTATGGAGAAGAACGGGCAAGAAACTCCACGGACCTTTTAAATAAAAAATTGTTACAAAATATTGGTTATATCATTCATGTTGAAATTATACACGTGAGAACAATGTAGAAAGACGTGCACGTTAGAAGCGTCCGTAATAAAAAGATAAAACAAAGAACAATTAAAATAAATTAAAAATAAGCCCTGGCAGCTAAGAGATGACCAGTCCCAACTGACGGCGCCCGTTCACGAACATGACGATCCCGAGATCTATAAACGTTACTTATATTGTGCTTTGTCTTAGACATGTTCCTGTCTCTGTCTTGCACTTGTAGCTGGACAGTTGTGCGACAGTGATATGAATAACGCTTAGCCTAGCTAAGTAACGTTTAATGTCGGCCTGAGGTTCTTGGTCAGGGTGTGCCGAACTTACTTATAAAGTAGGTATCGCCACCCGTGGAAGCTTTTTGGCAATAGTCCAATACTATGTGTTTACTCAAAGTTATATACTTTTTTTGCACCAGACGCGACGGAGCCTCTTTATTGGTTCATCCGTGATTCTGTACATAAACTCACGCCTTCCCATGGGGGTAGGCAGAAACTACAAAACGCCACCTGCTACGATCCTTACATACCCCTTTTGCTTCGTTTACGTTCGTACATCTGGTCATACACGCACGCCGGTTTCGATTACTAAGCACATGACCTCTCTGAAACACATCACTAATAAGGTCACTATAGGTATATGTTCTTCTAGGGCGTCGGTCCTGGCGTTTCCTGTCACATCTGCCTTGTTTGTTAGTCGCCTTTCATGAAAATTATATTCAAAATTACATGATTACTTTGTAAAGTACCTATTATATTATTTTAACTATTGTGAATGTGAGCACTATGTGGAAATTATTTTTTATTTCTCTGCTAGTTTTAGTGGTCTGGCAGTGTGAGTAGTTTATGCGGCCTACCCAAATGTCCTTTCTTTGGTAGTGTTCGTCGAGTTGAGCTCCACGATTACTGACAAATGCTTGCACTGACTGGACAGGTCCATTCAAATCTGTGTGGTTCTTTCCTCAAAATACCTTTTCAGACACTAATCTACATGGTCCTCATATGGCCTGACCAAGATTATGTCTGGACTTTAAAAGAGACTGCGACCTCTGAGTTTGTTTCGGCCTTTCTTCTCAGAGTAGTCAGATAGGAAACGCCGAACTCATCTAGCTTATTTTTAATAAAATTTGTTATATGACGTGTAAAAGTGATTCCGATATCCTATTTACAGAATAAACAATTTCATTTCATTTCATTCATCCTCTCAACGAGTCCAAACCATCTAAGCATACTCTTTTTAATGTTATTCTGACGTAACCTTAGACCAGTCGACGCTTTTTCATGGACGGTAGATAATCAAATTATGAGTTAGACCTGAGACATTAATTCAATCGTATTTTCTTTCCACAGTGTACGGAAGTCTCCTCGAAGACGATCTACGCGGTGACACATCTGGAAACTTCAAACGGCTAATGACGTCACTGTGTGTGGTAAATATTGAGTTTGTTTTAACTTTAACTGTACAATGATCTTTTAGGCTCCCACAGACAGGCGTGAGGAGACGGTGCGACGCGATGCTGGTAGAACAATTTTCATAGAAATTGTTCTACTACACTCGCGTCGCGCCTGTCTGCAGGAGCCTTTTAGCGCCTGGACAAAATCTGAACTAACGCCGCGATCTTGTTTTTACTAAAGCTGCGCTGTCCGTCCGTCCGCCCGTCTGTCACAGGGCTGAACCGTAATAGGTCTGTAGACACTTGGAATTTTCACAGTGTGTGTTGTGTACAACAATGGCCGATTCATACAAAAAAAAAAATAAGGTGGTCCCCATACAAGAAACTTGTTTAATATCTTCGTGTACGAGTCCGACTCGCACTTGGCCGCTGTTTCAATACATTTGGCAAAACAAATACACAAATGCTTGCCAACAGCGCCCCCTTTTCAACGTCATTTGAGCGCCAAAAGATTCGTGTACAGTGCGTTCACTAATCAATCAATTTGCCTAACCTTCTCCCAACTATGTTGGGGTCGGCTTCCAGTCTAACCGGATGCAGCTGAATACCAGTATTTTACATGGAGCGACTGCCTATCTGACCTCCACAACCCAGTTACTGGGTATAAGCTTGTCCACACTGAAATGACGCGGCCAAAGTAAATGTATCATCTCGCTCTCGGTGTCGTCCCGGTGACGGCGGTAGCGGCGCGGCAGTGGACTAACGCCCTAACTTTTATCAAAGATCTTTTACCCCTTGGTAAGACTGGTTGTCAGACTTTCGGGTTTCTGACGACCCGCAACGACTGTCAAAGATCTACGAATGACAGCCGGGACCAACGGCTTAACGTGCTTTCCGAGACACGGAAGAGTCTCGGTATTTAAAGATGGTCACCCATCCACGGACCAACCCCGGCAAGCGTAGCTTAACCTGATGGATTGATCCGTGCGGCTGTTATTACTTAGCCACAAGCTCCTAATAAAGTCCAAAATGGCGACTGACAGAACTGTACTACCAGTCACATGACTGCAAGAGTCAGTGTTACCAATCGAGTTACGTATCAAGTTATAATGAACGCACCGTAGTATTGTAAATAGAGCATCGAACAATTAATTGGTATTCAATCTTCACCTTCGATCAAATTGTTGATCGAAGGTCTTCACAGTTAAATATGACATTGACAATGCAAAAAAAAAATACTTTGTGTATTTCTTGTCTTTAAATGTATTTTTTCAATATCATGAACAGTTCAAGGAAAGTCGCTTCTAAATCATTCGAAACTGCGTTCTCGATTTCGTTTCGAAAAATGTGAACAAAAATGAGTTTTTCGAAAAACAACTTTAGAACTCATATACTTACATAAAGTTCAGTTTGCGCTGCAACTTGTAAACATTTTTATGACTTTTTCAGTAGTAGTAGTCATTCTGAAATCAAATTAATTTACACGGGCATAAAGTTGATATTCGTTTAAGTGGAAAAAACGTCAATTACAATAGACTTTAAGTGGTTTATCATGTTGTTTTATTTGTGCTCCGTTCTACTACTCAGCATAGGAAAATTATCATAAACTGTAACCGTTGTCCACGGTTCCATTCGCATCCTAAGAGACCTATTTATGTACAGTATTTCTATTTTCTTTATGTCCCTCGGGAATCATCGCATTTCCGAATACAAACGATTGCTAATTTCCATGTCCATCAATAGTTCACACGGAAATCAAAACAAAACAACAATAAAGTACTTAGTTCTGAATAAAGAGCTGTAAAATTATTTTCCTGTCTGTCATGCCGGCGACTTTAGCAGTTTTCCTCTCATTTTTAAAATAAATTACATTAAGTTAGAAGAGTAATAACAACTCTATATACTTCCAAGTCGATTGAGAGCGTCGGGTCTGCACCAAGTGCAAAGGGCAACTGATAAAAATCCGACGACTGACAAAACACGAAGTTTGCCGGAAATATGTAGTTACCTATATTTATGACTTTTCGATTTTAATTTTAGCGTTTATGGCCGTCAATTTTATAATCTTTACAAACCATTGTTATTACGCTAGCTGTAAATTAGCCAACAAGGATAAAATATCATCCAAATTCTTTGAACCGTTTTATGAGTGACTGAGTTAAATATCATTTCAAAGTTTTTAATGATTGTGCATGTTATTAACTTTTATATGTTATAATTTCCAGGGTAACAGAGACGAGGTCTTCCAAGTCAATCGGGATAAGGCTAGGGAAGACGCGAGGAGCTTGCTCCAAGCTGGTAAGATATTGAACCTTATTATACTAGAAATAAGGACACAAATTGGCATGCATCTTATCTTACTACAGTGGAGTACAGTTCTAAAATGTATGTTGAAATTGAACCGTAAGTTGTTCCTATAAGGTATTTAATTGTACTGGCAAATTTGACTTACGACAAAAACACCTGAACGTTGTAAAAAATTGTCTTACTTAAGTCAAAAATTTATTTCCTAAATTATTCTTTTCCTCAAGAAAATTCTGAAGGAAACTGGAAAAGGAAGTAATATCTAATGTTTTATTTTTTTTATTTAGTAAATAAACAGGATTTATTTTACAATATAAGTACATCTAACACTAAAATATATAAATTATGTACAAGTAAGTATACAGAGTAAAAAATGATTAATATCTAATGCCTTATTAATATATTAAAACGAGATTGTTTACTTTTCAAATTAACACACTCAATCATCTCTGTGACATATACGGAGGCGCGAAAAGGTGTTAATTTTACGAGATGTAGGTCATGTAGGTAACTACTTGCCTACTACTACGTCCTTACTAAAATTGTTCGTCAGTTGGTTTAGGTATGAACTTGCGATTTTATAAAAACTAGCTTCCGTCAGCGGCTTCACCCGCGTGGTGTTTATAATTTTTTTTAAATCGTTCCATTCGTTTTTGAGTTTATGCATTACAAACACAAATACAAATATTTTCTCTTTATAATATTTGTGTCGATGAAAATAATAATTATCAATCAAATACAATATGTAAAAAAAAACCTGTCCAATCCGAAAGGGACACATAGGTACTGCAATAACATTTCCAAAAAGTAATAAAATAATTTTATTATTATTAAAAGTAGGAAGTTATTACTATCTTAAATAAACATTTTTAGCACCAAAATTACCCCAAAACCATTAATAATAATTAGCTAATTTTCAACGAGGCACCATTAGTTATGAGTTGTAGACACCCGCTAAACGACGGCTGCCCGCGCCGCATGTAATAGATAACCCGGTAAAATTCCCCATTGAAAAAAAAATTGTTTTTTGTTTTTTTTTCTTCCTGAAAATTGTCACATAGAATCTCTGTACAATACCTAACAACACCCTCACAGATCGGACAGGGTTTTTTTTACATGTTGTATATTGTTGTATGTATGGCAGGAAGAGATAATGTTTTTGTGGTATTGCAATTCATTATCGGTTAAAATATGATATCCTGTTCCTAAAAATATTTTTGAAATCAATACAAATACATTTGACAAACTATTACATTTTTGTTATTTACCTTATAATTTCATACAAACCTACTTTGTTTATTAAACAAACAAAAACCTCGCTTACATAATGTCCTTCATAAAACAACTGACGATCTCCGGCTCCTCTCACATGTTCTTGAATAAAACAAAAACATCACATACGCATACATTCAAGTACAGCTGTTTTGACTATTCTGACCATTAATATAAGGTTTACATTACAATGATTGATGCGCGCTCGTGAAATGTAGCAACTAACCAAAGTTCAAGAGCGTTCAATTTGCCATGGCTACGCATACAGACCACCATCTCTAGCAGTGTTAGATGTTACTTCAGTGTGGGAAAGAGATGGAGCTAGATGTCCTGTATAGCTCCATCTGTTTCTCACACTGAAGTAACATCTGTAAGAGGTAGTGGTTGGCCTAGTCCGCATGTCAGGTAACACTTTGACCTTGAGCTTGCCTAGCGTAGTACGGAGTTTCCATACAATAAGCGGGCAGCTTATACTGGTTATTGTTACCAACTGAAGTGCGGTCTACCGTACTACCATTTCTTGTTTGAGTGTGTGGGGGAATCATGTGATAAGTTCCAAAGGCTGTAACGAATTGATGGTAATTTTTGTTTAAAAAATTATGAACATGATTTTATTAAAGCGTTTTGTGTTGCTATCCGGCCATCTGTAGTCCGATTGATACCTATTATCATACCGGTGCGCGCTGTAATAATATTACGTTGATCGTTTTTTCTTTTTCTTTTATCAATATCTAACTAGCTCGTCAGCGTTTTTTTTTTTGTATTTATATCCAAACTAGATTCTACCCGCGACTTCGTCCGCGTGTAAATTCTTACCGGGATAAAAAGTATTCTGTGTGCGGGTGTATGTGGGGGTGTGTTTGTGTGTGTGTAATCATGTCCCAAATCCGTTCAGTCGTTTTAGCGTGAAACCGTAAAAAACCAACTCATTTTCGCATTTATAATATAAATTAAGATTTAGGATACACAGAATGGAAAGTAGCTTATGTCCTTCTCCGGGTCAACAGGCTACCTATCTGTAAAATGTCATAACAGACAGTTCATTTTTTTAACTACCAAAACAAAATTATTAATTACTTGATGCCTGCTCAATACTACGTAAAGATGAACCAAACATTAGACCGTGACCTAATATTTTTCTCACACTTAGTAATTTTATTTAGTGACTAACATGCTTCTGATTATCTAATTAGTTAACATACTAAATGGAGTTAATGAGTCACTGTTGACGTCAATCCATAGGGATGTCCTCCTAATGACTAAGTGTTGCCAAATATATTTAATGATGTAGGCGATGTGACCTTGTTTCTATTGTGAAATAAAGGTGGATTCATACTAATGCGTATAGCAGGACTCATCAAATGTTTTTAGTAATATAAATTAGCCCGCGCTTTGTCTTTTCTGGCGTCGACACTTGCACCAACTTTACTCCAGACTTCAGACAGATACACAAGTAAAAATAGGCCTGTGTCAAAAAAAAAATGTTTTGTCCTTGTAGATTATTAAAAAATATTGAATACGTATTTTTTTATTTTTTGACGTAATCAAAAGATTACGGCGATACATTGAGTTAAAATGTGGCATGACGTCACGCCTTGCTAGATTTAATAGTGCGTTGTGACGTAGCGAGCCCCACTCCCCAACTTTAATGCATGTTTTCTAATTAATTTTTGATTAATATGAAAAAGCAAAAAATACGTGTCTAATATTTTTTTATTATCTGAAAGGCGGACTAAATAGAATTTCTTTTTGTTTACCTAGTCAACTACCCTATTGTTATTTTTCACATTAATATGAATTAAGTTTTCAATCAACAATACTAACAATTAAGTACTTACTTTGTTATTTATGTTCATTACATAATTTTTGTTTATTACATAATAAAAAAACTTGGTTGCTATGCTAATTATGCTATTAATCGTCTTCCAAACGGATCGCGACAGTCATATTATTTTTAGAAATGGACCCCCATTGAAACTAATTAGTGATCCCTGGCGTATTGCATCATAATAATATCATAGTGAAAATAGCTACAATCATTCTACTATTTGCTACAAGCAAATGCATAGATGACGTCATAACGACCCAATCAATCTGCCTAGCCTTTTCCTAACTATGTTGGGGTCGGCTTCCAGTCTAACCGGATGCAGCTGAATACCAGTATTTTACATGGAGCGACTGCCTATTTAACCTCCACAACCCAATAACTGGGTAATACGATACCCCTTGGTAAGACTGGTTGTCAGACTTTCGGGCTTCTGGCGACCCGTAACGACTGTCAAAGATCCACGAATGACGGCCGGGACCAACGGCTTAACTCTGAGTCTCGGTATGTAAAGATGGTCACCCATTCACGGACCAACCCCGGATAGCGTAGCTTAACCTGATAGAACGACCCGTGCGGCTGTTATTACTTAGCCACGAGCTCATAACGACCCATGAGTCATAAACTCATAACGCACTGAAATGTGAACCTACCTTAAAACAAATGCAAGCGATGACGGTCAGTGACGAACGTTTATACGTCATTTAATTCTTGTTTATTTATGTGTCGAGTTTCAATGTGTCATGTGGAGTGCGCTGACCGATTGATGTTCTAAGGAGATTTATAATTAGATTTCATAGTAATGTGAGTATGAGGTACATCTCGTGTATTTCCCGAAGGCGTAGGTAGGTGTCTAGTGGGTACTCAAACTCAAAGCATTTATTTCAATTAAATCATTTACAGGCACTTTTGAATTGTCAAAGAGTTGGTCAGTTAGTCAGAAAGTTGAAGCTAGTTGCTCATTCCAAAACGTAGAACTCTATGGAGAAGAACGGGCAAGAAACTCCACATCACCAGTTAGTTAACCAGGTACTTCCACCAGTTAGTTAGCCAGTCATTTTAGAGGGCCCTCGTAGGCACAAATCGGGAACACAGATTCACAGAAAATAATGAAAAAAATAACTGCCCGACCTGCGAATCGAACCCAGCACCCTAATTGCGTAACACACGATCAATCACAATCTCAATCATTTTGAAGAATATTGTTAATACATTGCTTCATATGTTCGAAAAATTTGTCTGCTCAACAACGTAAATAACGCAATGAATGTTGTTGAACTGTCAAAATAAAACAAATTGTGATTGATCGTTTGTTACGCAGTTGAGGTGCAGGACCCCCATGTAGCTAGACTAGTGGTCGACAAACTCATGAATCAGTAGAGCCAAATATCAATATCGACTAAGATTTCTGAGACTGTCTGGTTGGTCTGGTGGTCGCAAGCGCTACTGCTGAGCATGAGGTCCTGGGTTCGATTCCCGGGTCGGGCAAAGTGTTATTGGGTTTTTCTATCTGAAATTTCTCAGTAGCAGCTCGGAGTCTGGATTTGTGCCCGGTTGATGGCAATAGGCTCGCCCCCTATTACATGGGACTTAAACATAACTGGCGAAATGTGGGTCTACCTGCTACAGGGACACCTCTGCCCAACCCTTCGGGGAAACAAGGCGTGATGTTATGTTATGTGTTATGTTGACTAAGATTTCTTATGAGAGCCAATCCTTTCTGTGTGTCCAAACTGTCGCAATATACTTTTCTTAAACCTTTAAAACTACAATTATCTTTCACCCCACAACACTTCCTAAAATTAACTTGCTAAGAAGTAGGATTCCTTCATCATCATCATCAATATCGGCTGATAATAATATGATAAAGGCATCTTCGACCGCCGCGGTCAAAGATGCCCTACATTTGTACAGAGCCGCACTCTATAGGCCAAAGAGCCGCATGTGGCTCATGAGCTGCGGTTTGCCGACCACTGAGCTAGACTAACGTGCCATTTATAATTTTTCTGACTTTTCCAGGTGAACTTCGCCTCGGTACCGATGAATCGGTGTTCAACGCTGTGCTGTGCTCTCGCTCCTTCCCACAACTGAAGGCCATCTTCGAGGAGTACCAGTCCCTGACGGGACATGACATTGATGATGCCATCAAGGCAGAGTTCTCAGGCGATCTTGAGAAGGCTTTGAGAGCTATAGGTGAGTACAATACGACGTAAAATTACGCTTACATTTCCTGAAAAGAGTATGCTGAAATAGTAAACCCATATTTCGCCAATGACCGTAGCAATCACACATGAGTTTAGACTCTAGAAGACCTGTGAATATATCAAATCAATAATGATTTCACCATTCATCATTGGCCATTTTGTAATTTCTTACATCACAATTTAGTGCATGTTGGGTGCACGTAAAGTATGTTTATTTCTTTTTTATCTATTTAGTATATTGCATCACGTACGCTGTACTAGTACTGCGTCTTAATATTTGTTTGCTGCACCAGTCGACGTCATGACGTCGGTGCCGGCTGTCGCTTAAAACCAGCGCTGGGGCTCTGTCTTGCATAGGGTCACAGCATAATGCTGAGCGATAGCCGGTCTGCGTGGATGTGACGCATGCTTCCCCCAACCTTTTCTCATTTTTATATTTTAAACTCCTTTTTGCGTCATGTTTACCGCAAATAAACGTTTTTTTTTGTTTCTTTTTCAAATATTATTTATCTTCTCAATGCAAACTTATACTAGGTGTAGCTGAAATAATTGAAAAGAAATCATTAATCATACCTAAGAAGAAGCGGGACGCTATATGCTAAAATGCTTATGTCTTCTCTTTCAGTAAAAAGCGTGCGTAACAAGCCATTATTCTTCGCGGAACGTCTGCACAAGTCGATGAAGGGTCTCGGCACCAACGACCGCCAACTCATCCGTCTGATGGTCACCCGTAGTGAGATCGACCTGGGCGACATCTCTGACGTGTTCCAGCAAAAGTACGGGGAGACGCTGCAGAGCTGGATTGAGGTATGATTTACTTATTCTTTGTTATTAGGTGGCCCATCTCACTTAAGCTGAAGCTTTGCAGATTTCCGGGTTACGTCATTGATTTTGGTGGTTAGCAAAACCCGACAGACGTGATGGTTCTTGATATCTAACCGCTATTATAAAACAAAAAAGCAGATTTTCGAAGATCATACTTCAAGTAACTACAATACCTAAAATTGTTGACACTAAAAAAACATCAATTAATTTTTATCTTGTTTTATCATGTTTAGATACCAAGTACAGTAAAAATAATCTAAGTGAATCTACAGTACCTGGGCGACCGAGCTCTGCTCTGGTGAAAATAGAGAATACTATTTAATTAGTATAGGAAAGTTCATACTAATTCCATACATAGTACATACTAATTCCATGCTGCCTTGTCATAATTCTAAGGTAGCCATCTTGTTCTAAACTTTGGGAGACAGAGCTCTGATCAGGTGAAAATACGGATAAAACAAATTTTCCCAGATATGAGACCTAGCGACAAATCTATCTAAGATTTGTCGCCCCCCGTAAACCCCTATATTGCAACTTTCATCGAAATCGTTAGAGCCGTTTTCGAGAATGTAATTACAAATATATACTGGGTGGCAGGGATATCGACGCGAAAACTGAAACCATGCATTCAGTACATGATTCTGAACACCCCTGCGTTGAAATTTTTCGTCGGTTATTTAAAAAAAAAATTGGTGTTTCATAGAAAAGTGCAATACCTACTCGGTCAAAATGTATGGAACAGCTGATTTTTTTTAGAAATAACCGACGAAAAATTTCAACGCAGGGGGGTTCAGAAGCCCTGGGCGGGAATCGCGAGCCGATTTCCGGCCACCGTAGGCGCGGGCTTGCGTACAGTGAGCAATGGGTAGCTCGCCGTCCGATAAGGACCAGGCCCGGGTCGACGGCGCGTTGTGTTCCACGCGCGCCTCAAAGAGATGTCAGCAGAATTGACGGGGTCCGCTAGGGACAATGCGTGCCGGGGTTGCGAATAAGGCCGAAAGGGACATCGTGGCCCCCGGCAACAGGGTAACCGAAGGAACACGGGTGGGTTTTAGTCAGTAAGAGTCTGACACGCCCTCCCGCTCCACCCAGAGCGGGAGAAGTTATTTGATAATTTCCCAACCAAAAAAAAAAAAGGGGCGGTTCAGAATCATGTACTGAATCCATGGTTTCAGTTTTCGCGTCGATGTCCCTGCCACCCTGTATATAAACAAATATTGCTCATTTAATAGTATAAGATAACCAACACGACTCCGGAGTTTCGCTAGATAAGTTCTTTTGACCTCGTATAGTTGTTTTTCACGCGGTTCAAAATTCGAATCTAAAATGTCAGATGAGCTGTGGTCTAAAATTATCACCGAGTAGGTCCCATTGAAAGTCAGTCGTCATCGCAGCAAACGAAGATGGCGAGACTACCTTGCCTCCAAACTGAAAGGACTTCAAACCAGATCACAGCAACGCTGCATAATGAGCCTATAATGTTCTCACTGCTGGGACACAAGCCTCCTTTCTGTGCGAGGGAAGTGGGCCATAATCCATCACTAGGGCCCAGTTCGAGTTGGTGGATATGCTGTTTAGCGGCAGAAATAAATATTATGTTGGTAGCACTTCCCTGACGAGCTCCTTTGTAAAGCACACAACTGTCGGTTTATTTGGGTTTTACTCCGAACTTTTCTTAAGAACGTGAACGTTTTAAGAACTTTATTTTAACCTAAATTAATCGGTTTATTCGACGAGCAGCATGTCGGTAAAGGCGTTGCAACTTGTGACTACATGTGTGGATGCCGCGCTGAATAAAAACTAAACAAAAAACCGGTTAATATTGCTCTAAACCGTTTAATCCGAAAAAACCTTTATGTGAAGTCTCCACCAAAACCGGTTTACCCGAACGAAATTGAATGTAAAGGCTTTTTCGTCAAGTACATAATAACGGTTTGAAAATTTAACCGGTATCCGAGCCTTGACTGCTATAGTTTGACCCGGACCGCTGTTCCGCGCCTTAGGAATGTGTGGCGAGGGACAGCGTTGACGAATAAGCAACCTGCCCTGCCCCCCGTCTCGCCGCACACATACCTAAGACGCGGAATAGCGGTCTCGTTCAAACTATAACCTATACTATGTAACACTATGTAATTATTTGTTATTCTTTTCAGGGTGACTGCTCCGGCCACTACAAGAAGTGTCTGTTAGGTCTTTTGGGCCTCTACTAAGTTGAAGAAGGCTCTCACTCCATCGACGTCTAAAGTACATCAATATTTAAGATTCGTTTATTATATTTTATTCGCAGTGGTTTTTAGATGTCATTCACATTAATTGTTAAGGTCGTCTGAAGTATCTCAATGTTTTAATGTAAGTTTTATATAATTTCTTGAATGTGTATGTGTACTTTTTTCGAGTTTTTGTTGGTTTTAATAAGATTGACGTCGGTGCATCAGTTATCGTCGATTATTTAATTAGAAATGGGGCCTTTGTGGCTATTATCTGATGTATGGAATTTACTCAGGTACCTACGTGTTTAAACCAAGTTCTCCAAAAAAACATAACTACACAAACGGGCACCCATGTCGATCATAATAGAAACCAATAAAAATGAACAACAGCTTACTCAGAAATTTTCGAATATTAGATTACTGTCAATAGATGGCGTTGTACCAGCATAGAATAGCGACATCTATCGCTGATTCTCGTTACAAAATGCTTTACACGTCATTATAATAAAATTATTATTGCTGTTCAAGTGTTATACAAAATTATTACAGAATATTTTCTGAAATATATTGGATTTATAGTAAAATATCGGTTGTACGATGTAACGCATAATTTAAAAATAATTGAATAGAAAAACAAGAGATTGAAACCTAGCCTTGGTAAATAAGCTTATTGTTTTTTCTTTATATTTATATAATATTTTTCGTTATCACATACATAGTTTTATAAATACGGTAATTATTTTATCTCTTATTATAAAATATATTTCTATGGCTTAAGTTTGTCGTCCACGTGATCTGTAACAAAAATCTCAATAAATACCTAGAATAGTATTTCGGAATTACTAAAAATTTATGTTCATTTTTAGTTAAACTCAAATGGTCTGTAACAGTTATATTATTCATTTTATAATCGATATTTGGTCGTGCCTTTGACTTTTAATGTACCTGTAAAATAAATATACTGCTATTTTCAGTGTTCAAAAAATAATGCCCCACAATTTTTAAATGTACGTAATCTCTACTCGTAAATACTTCTTAAATGGGACGCCTTGCAGGTTAGAAAAAAAAAACTACAAATACGGTATTTTACACCTGTCAAATCTCTTTGAAAAGGTATAAAATATGACTATCCTACTCAAAATAATTTACAAGAAAAGATTGCGTTTTGTATGTTTGTAATAAAATAGTTCTTTCCATATTTAGTTTTAAGTCCTTTCATAAAACTTTTATAGATGTACCTATCTAGTATTCACTTTATTTAAGATCTGACATAATTAGTTAATAATAAATATTATTTATAATTGTTTTGATTAATATTATTTTACGTTTGTCTGCATTTACGTTTCAAGATAATAAAATTAAAAGACAGTGCCTGTGTTTTATCGAATTTTATAAAAATAGTTAGATCTTTAATTATACATTTACGACAATTTAATAAACATTTTATTAAATAATCTCTGAAGCTTCTCTTTGTGTTTGCCTAGAATGTACATTTGTTTTTAATTTAAAGTTTTTTGTTTAAAGTAAGCTACTTTACAACTGTACCTCCTAATGAAAATGATGTTTTTTTTTTAATGTAAAACGTAATATATATAATTATATACCTATTAATTTTTTATCTCCCACCTCACCGGCGTAAACTCAGCAGTAGCTTTATTTATTAAATGAAAAAAAAAAAAAAAACACCTATTAACACAAAAAAAAAAATGCTTTGCGAACAAAAGATGGCTCGTTTCCAAATCTATATCGTGCAATGGAACAAAGACAAACTTTTAATATCTATGCACGCGGCGTTTTTTCTACGGACCATCGACGCGCGTAAGCAACAAAAAGGCGCTGTAAATGAATTTATTGCTGCTTTTTCAAGTTGAGCAACGCACCTTTAACGCGCTGTAAGCTTTGGTTTTCCTATGCAAGCGCTGCCGTCACATTACGGCCGCCGTCATGAAAATCTGTAATTTTCATCAGTATTTGATGTTAAGGTGTCAAAAAAAGATTGAATTTGGACGGCCGTTGTTGTGTAATCGCTCACCGCTCGGCTTTCTCAGGAAACGAAAGCTTTACAGGTAATGGGCATCGACAGCGCGTATAAAAAACGTCGTGCGCTTATAGGGCGTTAACCCCGTGCGTGGAAAATCATGATGGCTTCGAAATTAGAATTATACAAATGACGTCGCAGACGTCACTCAATATGGCTGCCGTTTTGTGTGTATTGAAACATAAAAATGGTAAAATAAGATTTTGTGCCTAAAAGCTTTGCTTTATTGGTGCTCAAGATCTCTCTAAATGTGCCTACGTTGTATGACAACATTTCTTCAGCCTTTACGCCCGACATTTGTCAATGTTATGTATTTTATATATATACACTTATAAATGTGTAATTTATTTAATAAATGATTAAAATAAGTCGAAAATGTTTTATTTATTGCCATTTGCCAAAAGTCACGCATTGAGTAAAATATTTTTTCGGGATACTTTTACAACTTTTCTTTCCATAAAAACCTAATTCGGATAGTTACGAACATTTTAAATAAAAAATAGCCAATTCGATCTCAAGTGTTGCGCCCAACGAACAGCATTTCATTTTTAAGGTTCCGTAGTCAACTAGGAACCCTTATAGGTACTTAGTTTCACCATGTCCATCTGTCTTGGTACTACTAGAAAGCTGTAATTTGGCATGGGTAGGTATACATTTTAATCACACCGACAGTGACAATAAAATCTTGAAAAAAATAAATTGTAGGGAACCTCCCTTGCACGTCATTTCTTATTATACAGGGTGGCATCCCCATCTACGCGTAAACTGAAACCATGGTTTCAGTACATGATTCTGAACCCCATGCATTGAAATTTTTCGTCGGTTATAAAAAAAAATCTGCTGTTGCATAGAAAAGTGCAATACCTACGCGGTCAAAATGAAAAATTTAATCATTTCATTTCATTATCATGTTACTGAATCCATGGTGTCAATTTTCGCGTCGATGTCCTTTTTTTTGGGTGGGAATTGTTGATCGAAGGTGGGAAATTATCAAATAACTTCTCCCGCTCTGGACGGAGCGGGAGGGCGTGTCAGACTCTTACTGACTAAAACCCACCCGTGTTCCTTCGGTTGCCCTGTTGCCGGGGGCCACGATGTCCCTTTCGGCCCTTATTCGGAGCCCCAGCAGCTTCGATCAATAATTATTGATCTAAGCCCGGTAGGCATTGGCCCTAACGGACCCCGTCAATTCTGCTGACTTTTCTTTGAGGCGCGCGTGGAACACAACGCGCCGTCGACCCGGGCTTGGTCCTTATCGGACGGCGAGCTACCCATTGCTCACCGTCCGCAAGCCCGCGCCTACGGTGGCCGGAAATCGGCTCGCAATTCCCACCCCGGGCGTCTCCTGCGGCGGTTAGGGGCGTGAGGGCGCGAAATTTGCCTCTCCCTCACGCGTTCCGCCTCCTTCTTCACGAGCATAACCGCCCTGACACCTTGTTTAAATTTTGTAGGTACTTTTAAATTGTTATTTAAGAACATTTCGATTTAATTCTGAATATACGTACAAAAACACCATTATCCCAAAAAAAACAGTAGTAGTACCTGGTAGGTAGGTAAAGTAGGTATAAGTCATACCTATAATATATAACGCAAGCTTATCAACAGGTTTATTAATGGCACAGATACCTCCCTCCCCCCACCCCTCACTGAAATTAGTTCACAAGTTAATTTGTTTCATCGTTCCAGTCGTTTCACGCAGCTTTGCTGTAAGGACGTCTCATTAATCTCCGTCTTTGATGCTTTAAAGGTGCCATTAGTACAGCTGGAAATAATATTTGTAGTTTAATATACCTATCTCTCAATACTGCAACACAATTTCTGCAGAATTCTTTAGGTTCGATGAGGTTTTTGCAGGTAAACCCTTAGTTGCTGAAATAACTCGAGCCACAGCTTGAATTTTACATTCCTCTGCTACAATTACAAAATTGTAGGATTATGTAGGTAAGTCAGTACCTAAGCTAACTGTATGTGTTTTATGCGGGTTGCAGACCAAGAGCTAAGCTAAGTCAGTTTAGCTTAGCTCCCATAGCTGACGCAGTTTTTCATACTTGTGTGCAGACTGCAAACTATGCAAGCTAAGCTATGTGAGCTAACTAAAATATGCGCAGCTAAGTTAGTTGTGTTTGCCGATGCACAGCACGCGAGCTAAGCTAAGCCCCTCCTGCACCCCTTCCGCACTTCCTAGTAAGTATTAATTTAAAATTCCAAGTCAATAGGTATTAATCTTCTTTTTCTATGTGTAATGTAAGTATTCATCATCGGAACTTTCTTCATTGATATTATTCATAGCGAGCGTCCGTCGAATTGGACTTCGCAACACTGACTGAGCTTTCGCCTAGTTTTTGGTGTGCACAGGACATATTTTTAGCTTATAGCTTAGTATAGCTTCAACATAGCTTAGCTCTTTGTCTGCAACCCGCATTGTGGTATTCTGCTAAACAGAACCACATCTTTTAGTCTATTTACGTGGTATCATGCAATACAAACCACATCTTTCAGTCAAAGATTACTAAAGGTAAGTAGGTACCTATGCTTTCCAGTGTTAAAAAATTTAAAGAAAGTGAGAATTTACTATTAGTAGGTAACGCACATTTTGCCAGTTATGTTCAAGTCCCATGTATGTAATACAAGTAGGTACCGCAAGTGCCTACCTACATACCTAATTGAATAATTAAAATTCTAAACTAGGTAGGTAACCAGGGTTGCATAAAACAAAAAAAATTGTTTTTTGCTACTCGAATAGATTAGGAATACGTTTCAAATGGTTGCAGTCTTTGTAAACAACGTTCACTTATCTTTATTACCCGCTTTTGTTATCATTTCTTTTGTTCTTTGTGATAACGATTTCTGATAAAACTAGCGTACCAATTCACACGAAATTTTGCAGGGTACATTATGGATAGTTATGTTATCTAACAAAAGCGTTTTTAGAGACAAACATTGAAAATAAAAAATGCTAAAAATCTAGATTTTTTAATATCTAGAATTTCTTGTGCTTACGTAATTTTCTCCGTTTCAAAAAAATATTTTTTTGCCGTATTTAGGTGAAAAAACATGCTAAAATTATTAGAAATCTAATATTTTGTATAAAAAATGGGACTTACACATAAAATATCGACGATCACACACCAAAATACCACAAAATCACAGCACGGTCACGTTTTCATTCAAATGTTTGTTTACACTTTTTGTTTGGGTCAAAATAGGTATAACATGATGTTATTTATATCTAAAACGATGTAATATTTACTTCAAAATGAAAATATCACCACTTTCCGACGATTTACACACAAAAACCATTAAAAAACGAATTATTACAGCGAACGGGAGTGACATTTGACTGACATTTTACCGCGCGGGAACGTGATTTTCAACATTTTTTTAAAATGTTGCCTATTAATATTTTTGCTTTTAGTCGATTTATTTGACGAGAATATCTATCCGACCATAGACACAAAAATTCACAGACAATAATAGCCATTACAGCGAATACAAATAGAGTTGTAAGCCGCGTGGGTACTTGGACGCACCGGTGCGTCCGCGGTCCTTTAGCGGTTAAGAAGGTACTTAAACAGTTTGAAATAAAACAATGTGTTTTATTAAGTGTTTAAAATCACAGTATAAAACAAGTTTAATATAATGTTTTAAACATCTAACTATAACTAGTATTAGGTACGTTGTTATGATTATTAGGTATGTTATTCTGATGGTTTTTTGTAAATGTTTCCTCAGGTAAATTTTAAAATTGTCTAGAAATGAATTATATTAGGCGTAATCGATTTTTGTTAATAATAAATTTGATAAATCGCTCAATGAAAAAAAAAACACTAAACTTGTTTAAAACATTTTGAACTATGTTTTATAAAATTAAAAAAAAAACTGTTTTTTTTCCAACCCTGTAGGTAACTATCTATTAACAAAGTTGTATTCATCGAAAAAACGAAGTAATCCACGTAGAGCACCCGTCCGAATAGCACCTGCGACTCAGCAGCCTACTGCTGGGATGTATTTGTTTTACAGGACGTTACCTATTAAGTAAATGAAAGATATCGATAAAAATCCCTAGAATGTTTATTAATTACACATACCTACTTATGTACATACGAAATTTGTTTTATCGATAACTTTCATTACACATCTCAGCAGTAGGCTGCTGAGTCGCAGGTGCTATTCGGACGGGTGCTCTAAGTGGACTACTTCTCGAAAACGAGCAGAAAACTATTTAATTGCTCTCTAAATACTATAAAACGTTACATGGTAGTAACGCACCTATTCCCTGAGGAGTGAAACGTGAACTACTGGAAAGTGCACTTACCTACGTATCAATTATTCAACTGACATTAACTCTACTTTTAAACGTTTTTAAATTGAAGTGGGTTACGAAAGGAACATAGAAACCATTCTGTTAGCTTGAAAAGTTTGAAATCACTTGTTGATTTTGGTATCTAAATTCTTTAGCCAGTAGACAGTCATCATCATCATTCATCATTTTAGCCGAAAGACGTCCACTGCTGGACATAGGCCAAGCACCGCCTCTTCGACCGATTCTGTGCTTTCCGCATCCAGTGAATTCCTGCGGCCTTCACAAGGTCATCGGTCCATTTTGTGGGAAGCCTTCACGCTACGTAGTAGACAGTATGCTGTATGATCTTACCTAAAATGTCCAGCGGGGTAATTGTGTAAAGCCTCGTGCAGACTGGCGCGACGCGACTCTAACAAAACAATATCTAAGAAAACTTCACGGTAGAACAATTACCGGTGTCTCGTCGCGCCAGTCTGCACGAGTACACGTCGCTTAAGATACAGTAGCAATTTAATGGCTTTCATTTTAACAACATTAATTGCGTTATTTACGTTGCAATGGATTGGCAATATCATTCAAAATCATTCAGATTGTGATTGAAAGTGTGTTACCTACGCAATTAGGGTGCTGTCTTCTTAATAGTAATCAACCGCGCGACCATCGAAACAATTCTTTTACAGCACCATTATGTTAGTAGTTCTAGGGTTAAGACTTCTGCAGACAGGCGCGACGCGACAGCGCGATGCGACGCTGAACGTAGAGAACACTCTGCGTTCAGCGCTCGATGTGGCAACCAGGCGCGATCCGAGGGGGGGGGGTCCTGGGGGTCATGACTCCCCCCAAAATATTTCACGCTGTCGAGAGCCTTAATGATTTACTTGTATTACTAACTTTTAAAACTGTACCTACAGCCACTGGTTACTGTGCCTCAAGTACCTGTAGTTAAGATGCATATTATCCAAAAACATTAAGAAAATAGGCAGTGTGGTTTTCGCACTATCGGCACTCCCGAGCAACAACAAGCGCAACACGTAATACTCATGGTGCTGTGCTGTTAACAATAGCATGTCGGTGACGCGAACCCATAAGATTTTCCCCTACCAAAAATCGTTCAATTATAAAAATAGGGTATCTTGGCATGCCAGAGCGAGCGATCGATGCAAACTCGGAAATTTGGGCACCTGCTCGTACGTAAGGTTTGAAAGCCTAAGGTTAAGGCCAGATTCCAAAACCTAAACTACTTACTGTAAGCTTTTCTTCATAACAGTGTAGCGGTTACACCGCCACATACGAACTACGCATCATAGACATGACGTCACACAAAATCTTGCATCGCGCAATTAGAGTTTACCGAGCAATCGACATAATAAGTATTATACAAGATTTCAACTTCAAACCGATTGGCAGTTGCCCGCCAGACACAACACCCGTCTGGTCGGAGGATCCTACCTTTTCTATGGTGGATGAGTGAACTTTACGCCCTGTTCCTCACACCACTAAAACAGTAAGTTCTATTTCTGTATAATGGTCAAAAGAAAACAGAAGCCAAAAATTTTCAGACTCGCTTCAGAATTTTCAAATTCTCTTAATTCTTGAGCTTTTCTTCATAAGTCGACAAAGCAACAAATTCCTAGTTCTTTTGGTATTATCAAAAGAAAATCTAACCAATCAGAGTGTGTGCAAAATGTTCGAGCTGGCTCCGCTCGCTCTTGCATCCTGCATTCGGTTCAAAAGAGTTCTAAGAATTGAAAATATCTAACAAAACCTAACCTATCCAAGATTGGTTGTTTAAATTGTCAAATTAGCTTTACTCGCTCTTCTCATAATCTACTGTGTAGCATAGAGGTCATCTGTCAAGTTTGTGTTGTTTTGGCTTCCCTTGTTGACTACGTTTTTTGTATAATATTGAAATAACTGTTGTGAAAAAACAGGAAATCGACATGGCGGATAAGTGAGTTAAAAGCTGAATTGAAGAAAGTCCTTAAACTACCCCCCCCCCCCCCCCCCCACAAAAACCCAATAATACTGTACCCGGCAGTAGCGCTTGCGACCACTACACCAAGATACAAAATAGAAGAGGGAGGTACCCATGGTGACCCCGCCTAAAATCTTGGGCTGCGACCTTGGGTGGCAACAGGCCGTGTTCGGGTTCGTGACAAGTCAATCGTCATCCTGAGGATGCCTCGTTGAGAGGTGAAACACGTGTCGATTTCTTTTAGGGTTTTTTTATGGCTCTTTAGAAATAGCTAAGCGGAACAGGTTACTAAATATATCCACGTCTATTGTAGGTATTTCTTTAGCAGCAGTAGGTAATCTGCGTTCGCAATTTATTTGCCAAATATGTAAACAAACACGAGTTTTAGGAAAAATAACTGTATTGCCTACAGATAAGGTTTAATTTGCGCTACAACTTCATATTTTTTGACTTTCTCAATAGTATTACTAGTCAGTCTAAAATCAACTTTATTTACACTGTTATAAAATTGATTTTTGTTTAATAACATCAATTATAAACAAGGTTTTAAATAAACTCTAGGTACATTGGGCGGATTCCCGCGGCCTCCACCAGGTCACCGGTCCTTGTCGGAGGATCCACGCTACGCCTTCTGGTACGCGATCACCACTCCAGAACCTTTGGCCCATTCCAGCCATTTCTATTGTCCTTCCTAAAGCAGCTATACTTCATTTGAAATAAGATTAGACAAAACAAACCTTTTTACAGTCCGTTCAACCGATCCTGACTTCTATACCGTAGGCATAAGGATGACATTAAAATCAAAAAAGTGGTTACAATACCAACTGTTTACTGCAGCTGCCATTTGTCATGCCACCAACGCAATAGAAGTCAAAATCGGTTGCACGGACTGTAGAAAAGGTTTAGTTAAATGTCTACCTAATCTTATTTCAAATGGAGTATAATAGTTTATTATTCTATTTCTAAAACAAACGAGTAACAAAATTAATTTTCCCCTCGTTTTAACCCTGCCAAAGTAGAGTCGCTTCTCAAAAACGTACGGCACAAATACATTGTATGTTTGAAGACAACAAAACGATACACTTTAATAAATTAGTTTCCATTTGTGACAACATAATGTTCTGTTTATTTTGATAAACAAATATTTTAGCGTGTCGGACGCGAATGTGGAAATGTGTTGAGTTTTCATACAACATTCGACTTTAGAGTAAGTAGTGGAGTGTTGAATTATACTATGTTTTATTTCTAAGTAAGAAGTTAGGTACCCCTTCTGGCCAAAGTTCTACTGCGATAATACTTGATAATAAAATTATCTAACCTATGGTATGTTCCAATTGTATCTGATGAAAGTCTAAACAAATCCTGTTCAGTATCTACCCTAATTGCGTAATACGCGATCAATCACAATTTGTTTCGATTTGAAACAGATTGCTAATCCATTGCTTCATAAGTTGGAAAAAAAATCTGCTCAACAACGTAACTAACGCAATGAATGTACTGGTTACCTAAACTTTTTTCAATTATTGTTTTAATTACATAAATCCTCAACGAAAATTAAGATGATTTAAAATTGGAATTTCGGTTTTATATGTGTTCAAATTTCAAATAATCAAATTAAATCATACTTTGTAAGTGGCACTACAAATTTTTATGATCCATTTACTTGAGTACTTGACTTATTGTACGATTGTATATTTGCACCATTAAGTAAATGTTTGCACCTACAATTAAATTATCATAATGTAGTTTGCTTAATAACATTAATTATTATGTTTTTGTATAAACAAAACTGAAAATAAATAAAGAAAATAGTTACGTTTATTTGTGGTAAACAAGTTTGTTTACCACAAATAATATTAGATAATTATGATAATGCAAGCTAATAAAATATTACAAAGTATGCTTTATACCTACCTCTTGGAATATACAATGAAATTGTTATAGTTTTAAGCATACACACAACACTTGGACACAGATTACATATACACTTGGATAATATCTAAGTAAAGCAAGTAGGTACATTTGAAATGAAATGTAAATAATTATTGTCGTTAATGAGAACCTGTGATTAATTATCAAGTAAATCATTTGTCGTAGGTGGCGACTGATGAAATTTTCGCACAGATGTTACAAAATTAAATAATACATCTCATTTAGGCACTTTTGAACTGTGCTTTTGGTTTCCTAGCGGTTGGTCCCGGCTGTCATTTATAGATCTTTGACAATGTTACGGTAGTCAGTAGCCCGGAAGTCTGACAACGAGGGCACACAGCTTAACTTAGCAGCACACTTACCTACCTAAAATACTAGAGTTCGACTGCATCTGGTTAGACTGGAAGCCAACCCCAACATAATATGTTTGAGAAAAGGCTCGGTAGATGCTATATATCTTTGCTCTCTATATCTTTGATCAAAGTACACATACGTACTCAGTTACATCAGAATCTTACGCCAAGTAAAATATATTGCAATCAAGCTAACGCGCTTACTTATAGTTCAGGAGCCCGCCATATTTATAGGCAAAGAGTTCACGACGCAAGTTTAATCATATTTGCTAGCATTTACGACGGGTCGAGTTAATTATAACTTTTACTATGAATCCTTCTTGTTTGTTGTATTGAGATGTTTCAGCTTCTGTGTAATGTTTATTTATGATAGTAGTAGGTGATGCCGCGCTATTCTGTGCATTGTCTTCTTCTTCTAGTAAATCTATATAGGGTGACTGGTAATTAATGACCTATACTTAAACACGTGACTTTACTCATCATTATGAACAACTTTTACTATGGGACCAAACCTGAAATCGCGAAAAAAATCTGTTTAGGTACTACATTTATGTTCGCATAACTCGTGAGAATGTAGGGAACAGCAGATGTTTTTTTCGCGATTTCAGGTTTGGTCCCATAGTTAAAGTTGTTCATAATGATGAGTAAAGTCACGTGTTTAAGTATCGGTCACTAATTAATTACCAGTCACCCTATATAAAAACAAATTTAATTCTGTTTGTTCGTTAATGAGCGCATCACTTGAGAACGGCTGGACCGATTATGTTTTTTAGGGTTCCGTAGTAAACAAGGAACCCTTATAGTTTCGTCATGTCCGTCTGTCTGTCTGTCTGTCCGCGGTCTAGCTCCGAGACCCTTAGTACTAGAAAGCTGTAATTTGGCATAGCTATACATATTAATTACGCCGACAAAGTGGTAAAATAAAATTATGAAAAACATTTTTTTTTTAGGGTACCTCTCCTACACGTAAAGTGGTGATGTTTTTTTTTTTTTAAACCTGTGGTTTGGGGTATCATTGGTCCTTTAAAAAAATTGTGAGTTTGTGAAAATCATTTTTGGATTTAAGGATCCGTTTGCGAAATATTAAGCTTTAAAGTGCTAATTTTTGTTATAGTCAAGTGTGAGCCCCTGCCAGCTAAATGGTTGGTTTTGGATATCTGAAAAAAATCACAGCAGTAGTTAATATAACGAAATTAAAAGGAAAACTATCACAGCTAAGTTCTACAAGTTAACGAGTAATAATCGACCAACTTAACTTTGCAGTTGCAAAAACATGTTTTCCCATACATTCAGTATGGGAGAACATATTTTTCAACTACAAAGTTAAGTTTGTTTTTGGGATAAATTCATCCCAACTACGGAACCTTTCATTGTGCGTGGTCCGACACGCACTTGGCCGGTTTTTTTAAATTGTCCATTATTAAGGACAATTTAAAAAAACCGGCCAAGTGCGTGTAATCAGCTAATAATGTTCCCACTGCTGGGACTCAGGCGTCCTCTCGGTGAGAGGGAGTGGGCCGTAATCCACCACGCGGGCCCAGTGCGGGTTGGTAGATGTCACATGTCGTCGAATTTTTGGTTTTAGGACATGCCGGTTTCCTCACGATGTTTTCCTTCACCGTTTTGAGAGCAGTGGTGATGAAATAATTTACACAAAGTAAAGTGCCTGTCTGGGTTCAACCCTACGACCTATAACTCGTAAGTCACAGCCGTTACCACTGGGCCACCACTGCTCGTTTACCTAATTTTGTTTAATTTAATTTCATCAAATATTGTTTAGTTTTATGTAATTTAAACCTAATTTTGTGATTGTATGTGTTTTTATGATTGTGTAATTGTATATTAGTATTGACCGATAACTTGTATGTGGTGCAAACTGTAAATAAATATAAGTTGGTTATTAATAAATAAATAAATAACCGTAAAAAAGCTCAACTGGACAATCTGCGAGGCGCCTGAAAACACCTCTGTTAAGCAAAATTATACTTTAAAATCTCAACGTATAAACACAAATTCCTGTTATAAAACCCAAAAACGAGAAGAAGAAAAATCGATCCATAAATTCGGAATGATGAATATCCGTTTACATTATGATGGATAACGTTCACAACAAAAATTATAACATAGCCAAAGTCGAACGCTATCCCTCGAAAGAAGGGGATGATGAATTGGATATCAGATATGCAAACAAAATGCAGCCAATCAATTAACTTCCTCCTAACGCTTATTACAGAAACTTGAGGATTTTCAATAGAATTTATATTTACAATAACATCGCAGGTACTGGAGCAGAAGGTTCACGTTTGTAGAGAATAAAGCAAGCAATACACATGTCATATGCCAGTAACCTGCATTCAAATATATATCACATATTAAATTATCTGTCGTTGCTTCATTTTTAATTCTTTTTACCTATTGTGGTATAGTAATTTTATTGTAGGTGCATCGTCTTCACATATAATTATTTAACTAATGTACGCACCTATACAAAATATTGTAAAACATTTTAAAAGAGTAACGGTGGAGTTTCTTGCCCATTCTTCTCCATACGAAAACTACCTTTTGGAAGGGGCGACTAGAGTCAATTTTATTATTTTGTAAATTTTGACATTCAAAAGTGTCATACATGGGCCCCTATTTGAAATAAATGATTTGACTTTGACTTTGACTATACTGACTATACAGTTTGTGAGGATGGATGGATATTTGTTACATTTTCACGCAAAAACTACTGAACGGATTTAGATGAAATTTGGCACACAGATAGTTTATAGCCTGGATTAACACGTAAAATACTTTTTATCCCGATATTCCCACGGAATCGAAACTTATGCGGGTGAAACCGCGGCTGCAGCTTGTATTATAATAAAGAGGTTTTTGCAAGTTTGTATGTAGGGGTGATCTCCGGAACTCCTGAACCGATTCCAAAAATTCTTTCACTAATGGGAAGCTTGTATTGCCGGCTGTCATATTATTGAATCTACGCTATGTTAAAGTAAGAAATTTCAAGAGGAAGTCGCGGGCAGAAGCTAGTCACCATAAAAAAACAGTATCACTCCGGGAGTGCCAAAGAAGTGAAAACTTGAAAAAAAATCAGCACCACGGATAACGTGCAAAGAGAAGGCAAATTGAAGGAAAGGGAGAGCCCTATGTCAGCGTGAGATTGAAAATTTAAATTTTTCAAGTAACGAATTATATATTCTCACTGGCCACTAGCCCTACCCGTGTGTTAAATTAATGTCGCCATTGTAGCAGCACGTTGTATATATGCATGGACCTATAAGTCACTGAGTTTATTTCCCAATCTAACATTTATGCCAAAAAACAAGACGTGAAGGTAATGAATAGAACTAATCAGAACTGTGTTTATTACCTGTCTCGAACGTCCGTAGCAGCGTAGCGACGTGTCGCCCTCGTAGCACCCTCGTAGCGCCGCGTACAGTCATGAGTGATTCGTAAACCCAATTACTTTAGCCATAATTAAAAAAATAATGAACGTCAAGGCAACTGTATTTATCTTTTCAGCTATGTGTTTTTGCAGTCGGGATTTTTGTTTTATTTTTTATTTTTTATTTCAAGCTTTTTAGTTTTATTAAAATAATATATATTGACTCATTACTAGCTTTTATTTGATACCAATAATGTGTTTTTTTAACCTACCCCTCCTTTTTTTGTATTTGCAGATGCAATATATAAATATTATATAGTGTCATAGGCTATAGCCTATGACACTCCCACAATTAAGACGAATCTAACGACACCGCACGTGTTAAAATCCATCAAACCGTTTAGGCTACAGAGCGTGCCAAAGAAATAGACATACATACATATAGTCCGTGCAATCCACGAAGACGCGCCCCACTCCGCGATTACTGTACTGTAAGCTGAACTCTAGTACGGCGCGGAGCGGAGTGGGGCGCGTCTTCGTGGATTGCACCTTCGATCAACAATGATTGCACGGACTATACTCTCGAAAAACATTACCCTCCTTCTGGGGCAGTCGGGTAAAAAGTGACACACATCACATTAACAAGTTTTTTTTTAATATTATTATATCAAACTAAGAAAGTGGACCGGACAAAGGAAACAAAAAATATTTATACCTACCTATTTTCGTAAAATATTTGAATTTAACATCTTTGAGGTTTTTTTTTCAAAGATGTTACAAATAGTTGGACCTTATTATTACCTTAAAATCAACTGCTGGTTTTCCAGTCATTTACCTAAAAAAGCAATGTAGCCCATGTTACAACAAAATTGAGTCATACCTGAATTCAGAGAATTTATATGAATTCACTCCCAATTCTGGTATTTAAAAAATAAAAGTCAAACGATGAATTCATTTATAACACAGCTAACTGATCCGGAATGGTTCAAAAATTTAATTCCGGATCAAATAAAAAAGCTCAACTGGACAATTTAAACGACTATGTAGCGTATGGACATTATCATAGTCGAGCAATAAAAGCGGTTTTTCAGTCAAAATCACCACAGTTATTTGGTATATCTAAGAAAACTTAAGGCACTGTTCCATAGCTGTCCATGGCTAGGCTACGCACGTGTCCTAAGCTTCACTTTGTATGAAAATGCAGGCGGAGTCGTCCACTGCGACCCATGGCCACGCTACGCACGGATACCTAGCTGGCAAACAAATGAACCGCACGTGCATGGAGAAGTGGCCGTGCCTCGGAAAGCCCGTTAGTTCCGGCTAACGTTCCTAGACAGAAGCCCAAAAGTCTGACAACCAATCTTACCAAGGGGTATCGTGTTATCCAGTAACTGGGTTGTGGAGGTCAGATAGACAGTCGCTCCATGTAAGATACTGGTATTCAGTTGCATCCGGTTAGATTAGAAGCCGACCCCAGAATAGTTGGACTAGGCAGATTGTGCGTGGAGAAGTTAGAGTTACACAGCGAGTAACCTCTCCGTGCACATCCTAGGCAGCAGAGGCATTCGCCTTTATTAAATTCTCGCTTACTTTTCAAAAGAATATAAGTAGTTAAGAATGGACACAACTCGAGTCAAGTCTTCAGTGGATCTCAACTTTTAACAAACAACTCATGTCATAAGTTTTTGGCTGTCAATTATTATCAGACAGTCACTATAATTGTCGCACACTACAAAAAATCGGTACAGTGAACGACGCCTTAGTAGAGGCTCATTACTACTGACGTTTTCTTTATAAATTGTTATTGTTATTATGTATAAAACAAGCGGATTAAAAAAGCCACCACGAGTAAAGTTAAACGAGCATAAGTAACAGAGAAGACGGCTCAGGAATCGCCGGACTTTTTCTAAGTCCAGTGCGCGATAAAATCCCGTCGGGATATTTTTACGTCCGTGCGAACGTGGGCGATTTTTTTAATATCCTTAAAAAATCGACTAAGTGTGAGTTGGACTCGCACACGAAGGGTTCCGTACCACCGTATAATATTTAACACTACGTTTTTTCAAGAGCTTCCCTGTTGTGGATAAAAAAGACAATTTAGCGGCCATAGAAATAAATACACAATCTGTGAAAATTTCAAGTGTCTACCTATTAAGGTTCATGAGATACAGCCTACTGACAGACGGACGGACAGCGGAGGTTTAATAATAGGGTTCCGTTTGGCACCCTTTTTTTTTTTTTTTTTTTTTTTGGGTGGGAAATTATCAAATAACTTCTCCCGCTCTGGGTGGAGCGGGAGGGCGTGTCAGACTCTTACTGACTAAAACCCACCCGTGTTCCTTCGGTTGCCCTGTTGCCGGGGGCCACGATGTCCCCATCGGTTTTCTTCGAACCCCCGGCAGGCATTGGCCCTAACGGACCCCGTCAATTCTGCTGACATCTCTTTGAGGCGCGCGTGGAACACAACGCGCCGTCGACCCGGGCTTGGTCCTTACCGGACGGCGAGCTACCCATTGCTCACCGTCCGCAAGCCCGCGCCTACGGTGGCCGGAATTCGGCACGCGATTCCCGCCCCGGGCGTCTCCTCCTGCGGCGGTTAGGAGCGTGAGGGCGCGAAATTTGCCTCTCCCTCACGCGTTCCGCCTCCTCCTTCGCGAGCATTACCGCTTCGCAGAAGGAGGTGACGGCCTGCCATTTCCTCTCGCTCCGTACCATGGCCTGAACCAGGGCCGGACGCGAGAGATCACCGCCGCCGATCGCCTCCACGAGGTACGAAACTCTAAAAAGTTCAAGTTAAGGATAATTTCCACCAAACGGCTTGCATCGCGTCAGATCGGAACGGATTTTACAATCTTTAAACGATATTAAATCGTGTACACAGTACTTAAAGTCTATATTACCAAGCCGCACACAGTAGCTTGACACGCGATCGTAGCCGAAATTATGCTGCGACGCGCGAACGGCTCCGTTCGCCTGTCATCGTATCGATCGGATCTTTTCCATCTATATGTGCATATTCATGTATCATGTTACACATGTTTGAACAAATAAATTTATCTTTATCTTTTAACTTTATCTTTATCTTTTATCTTTATCTTTTATTTTTATCTTTATCTTTATCTTTTATCCTCATCTTTTATCTTTATCTTTATCTTTATAGCCAACAATACTACGTCAACTTCACCATTTTCATAAATTAGAACACGTCACCACTGTAGGAATTAAACTATTTGACTAGGCGCAGAAACGGATACGTTCGCAAATGACGGTACGCAGCCGATCGTATACGTCGACATCCTACCGGACGCGATCGGCTGTCGCCGCATCCGTTTGTATCCTTTCCGATCTGATGCGATGCGAGCCGTTTGGTGGAAATCATCCTGTAGGAGTAGGATTTGGAGGAATCGCTGGACTTTTTAAGGATTATCATCCTTAAAAAGTCCAGCGATTCCTGAATAGTCTTCTCTATTAGTTATGCTCGTTTTTACTAACACTAGGCGATATTTAAAAGAAAGCGTGCTGTTGGATTTTCAACTTTCGGCATCTTGTAAGTAAAAACGGGCATTACGATCCTTGCAGATTGGGTCATCTTTTCCAGGAGCTACTAGGTATCCAAGAGAGATAAGTAAAAGTAAATACGCAATAACAATCTTATCGTATGAGACAAGAGCAGGAAGATGATGATGAATCTTCTTCGTGTCTTTCGTAGTGTGACAGCATTTCAAATCTGTTTAGCCCAAAACTTCGCCACCTCAACGGCGGCGTCTTCGCTGGCAGCGCAGAAACGCTTTGACGGTAGTTTTGGGACACAGAGGGCAGAATAGGAGGTACAGTATGGTTTACGACACTGTTTCAAATCCACAACATTTTTTTTTTTTGGGTGGGAAATTATCAAATAACATCTCCCGCTCTGGGTGGAGCGGGAGGGCGTGTCAGACTCTTACTGACTAAATGATATGTTTCTAACTGAGGGTGCGGAGATAATGAAACGAGTGTCTTCATTGAACGCTGGTTTATTACTGAACTGACATGGGTCCACTCACACATTCACAATATACGAACTATGTGTGAGTAGCAAGCGCATACACATCACTAAAACCCACCCGTGTTCCTTCGGGTGCCCTGTTGCCGGGGGCCACGATTTCCCTTTCGGCCCATATTCGCAGCCCCGGCAGGTAAATCCATACCCTGCTGGTAGCCCCACTTTACCAGGTTTTAGTTATTCACATCTTCTCATTTGGGTCCGGAGACGGTTCAGGGACTTCCAAGTGGACCACGAAAGGTTACCCAATAGTAATAGTATACTGTGCCTACTTATGATTGTTCTTAGAAACAAGAATCCAAAAACGTGAATACAAAATTACGCGTAAGTAAATGAAATCACGGAAAGGGAAAACATAAAAAACACATTCAGAGAACTTAATTTAAAAAAGCACGTGTTTGACTTTACTTTTCATTTCAGTTCGGGAAAACACGTCATGAGTGCTATTCTGTAAAATCTCATCGTGAAAACTTTAGTGAGGTGAAATTGAGTGATCTGTCAATCCCTAGTACCAATGGAATGACAGTTTACTTCAAGGTCACTTCACCTATGTTTTAACGGTAAGATTTTTAGAGAACAGGACAGCTGATGCAGTCCATGGAACTTGTGAAGATGATTTTGCCAGAAGGCAGGTAGCTTGTCTACAATATGGAGATGAGAATCCTATCCTTCCTAACTATTAAATAATGCGAAAATGAGTTTGTTTGTTTGTTACGCTTTCAGCTAAAACGGCTGAATAGATTTGGATCAAATTTGGCACTTATGTAGACCATGACCTGGATTAGGACATAGAAAGAAAGAAAATACATTTATTTAGCACAGACCAAAAAGCACACAATATAATTAACAGCAGATAAAACAATAAAAATAAAAAGTGTAAAGAGCGATGTAAGAAATTAGTAGGGGAGTGTGCCTCACGGCACATAGGATACTTTTATCCCGATATTTCCACGGGATCAAGATTTATGCGGGTGCAACCAGCCTAATTTGTTTCATTTTGACAGTTCAACAACATTCATTGCGTTATTTACGTTGTTGAGTAGATTTTTTTTTCCAACTTAAGAAGCAATGGATTAGCAATCTGTTTCAAATCGAAACAGATTGTGATTGTGTTTTATTACGCAATTAGGGTACCGGAGCGCAGTTAGTACAATAAATGAAAACACTACCAATACTGCAATAATGCATAGGAGTATTTTGTAACTATCAAATCTGCCTAGCCTTTTACCAACTACGTTGGGGTTTCCAGTCTAACCGGATGTAGCTGAATACCTACCAGTATTTTACATGGAGCGACTGCCAATCTGACCTCCACAACCCCAGTAACTAGGCAATACGATACCCCTTGGTAAAACTGGTTGTCAGACTTTCGGGCTTCTGTTGACCCGTAACGACTGCCAAAGATCCACGAATGACAGTGGGGACCAACGGCTTAACCTTCTTTCCGAGGCACGGAGGAGTCTCGGTATGTAGAAATGGTGACCTATTCATGGACCAACCCCGGCAAGCATAGCTTAACCAGATGGATTTATCCGTGCGGCTGTTAATACTTAGCCACGAGCTCCTCTTTTTTTGGAACCATCTTATAGTGCAAATAATAAAAAGTGAGCCTTTCAAACAAACTAAATACCGCTAGTAGTGATATTGGGAAGATTATGAGTTTTGCTCTTGACTAACTATAGTGACTAAACTATGTGATATATTTGGTTGAATTTTTGTATGAGACTGCGAACATCATTAGACATACCGACGGTAAAAAGGAAGTATAAGCGACATTTTGGTCAAAAATGCCATTCTACGTAAAATTTTCTGTTCTTTCGAATGCGCTTACTCCCAAGGCTCTACGATGACTTTTTTGGCGTTTATGCCAATTTATGACATAAAATACGACAGTTTTTCAAAAATTTAAAACTTTGAACGGCTCTCCTGAACATTTCAGTTTTTGTCGCTTATACCCTATTTCCTTTTAACCGTCGATACGAAGTTTAATTTATTTTCGTATTTTCGTCTCCATCTTATCCTGGTGATCCTTTGAGATGGGTTATAAGCATAGCATAAGTATAATCAGCCTATAATGTTTCCATAGCAGGGACACAGGCCTCCTCTTTCTGGGAGAAGGAGTGGGCCCTAATCCACCACGCGGGCCCTGTGTGGGTTGGTGCTTGGTGGATGTCACATATCTTCGATTTTTTTATTCTAGGCCATGCCAATTTCCTCTCGATGTTTTCCTTCACCATTTTGTTCTCAAAACGTAAAGAAACGTGATGGAATAATTCACACAAAATAAAGTGCCTGCTTGGGTTCGAACCCTCGACCTACTCGTAAGTCGTACCCGTTACCACTGGGCCACCACTGCTCTTGAAATGGGTTAATATGAACAAATCTGAAACTATCAGAGGCAGATCATTTTTTTTCTAAAGCGCCATCTCAATCACGCCGTGCCTTCAAAGAGATTGATTCATAGAGTTTTTATTGAATTTGTTGGCACGGTGAGAATCTCTCGTCCTTAAACCGTCCAGCAAAGAATTGCATTGTCCACGTTCTTATATTCCACAATTTATTTTTTTTTTATTTTAATTTGGGACTTTTATAACCGCAATGCATATCAGTCCCATCATACTTTCATATATTAAGATCGCTGGTTGCGAGTCGATATCCTGACCTCATTCTTTTTCTTTTATATATGAGCTTAATATTTTTAAATTTTTGTAACTAAAATCTTATCACTCCTTCAAAAAACTCGATGGCATTAACCCTAGAATACTAACATTATTTTACTACCACTAACTAATAATCGCATGAGAGGCGATTTTATAAATAAATCGAAGTTTTGTTTAAAAAACTTTTATTATTTAATCATCTTTGAATTAAATAATAGGTAGGTAAGCATTCTACCTACTATAAAGAGAAACTCTGCTTAGTCCATAAATTACCTTAAATATTAGCATTTTTAGTATTACACCTTCCGACACAGCCAGACACTGCCTTACGAAATCTTTTATAAAACATAACTGAGTCTGTGAGTGCTAATTTGTAGGGTTATTCCCTGAGTACCCCGATCCCCGAGGCCCCGTCTCGGAGGACCCTGAATACGATAAATACAGACGACAATATAATGCAACAGCATGCATGCAATTCCATGCGAATAATGCATGCAATTAATAATAAATTAATTTATTTACTGCATGTAATTTCTCAGTAGCAGCTCGGAGTCTGGATTTGTGCCCGGTTGATGGCAATAGGCTCGCCTCATATTACATGTGACTTAAACATAGCTGGCGAATTGTGGGTGTACCTGCTACAGGGACACCTTTGCCCAACTCTTCGGGGAAACAAGGTGTGACGTATATATAATATGTGACAATATAATGTATGAACTATCGAATACACAGCAAATTCTAGCTCAAAAAAATGAAAAAAATGATCATAAAATAATGATCACCTCTCAGGCTATCGCTCAATATCTCGGATTCTCGGTAACGGTATTAGCTAGCCGGGCGTGGGGTCCCTCTAACGCGTTGCGGGTTACCCTGAGTTGGCACAAACGTACAACTCAATGCGTCCCCGCAATTCAAATTAACCAACAAAAACATACTACAGGCGGCCCCTCAGGCGATGATTAGTACTGTAGGATTAAAATAGAAGGGATCACAAATATTCTCAACACAGGTTACATTACAAAGTGTGTTCAAGCCCTTCATCTGTCTGCAAACTATAACAATGCTTATTAACAAAGTTGCGGGCATATTCACCGGTGTTTCGCGTTCATTAGCATAGATGTAATATGTTTATGTGCCTATGGCATCCAATCGCGTGCTATGCGATTAATTACCTTCTAGTTAATTTCACTGCTGTTACTAGTTCTACGAACAATGTGAATGTGTTATTTGACAATGTTTTGGTAAATACACATTTTTAAATGAAACTACGGTAAAATATTATTGTATTTGCGTAGATGCATATGCGCGGCTCTTGGCTAAATATCAGCCGCACACGATCGAAGGTTAAGCTACGCTTGAAACGGTCGGTTCGTGTAGCCATCTCATATCGAGACCTCTCCGTGCCTCAGAAAACACGTTAAGGCGTTGGTCCCGGGTATCACTTGTAGAACTTTGGCCCACTCCCTCTGAGGAGTAGGCCTGTGTCCCAACAGTGGGAACATTATAGGCTGATTATACTTACGCTTATTTAAGTACCTATATAATGCTTGTTTTCTGATACCTACCTATCTACAATACTTCTCTGTTCTCTCTAGTCGAACAACATTTCGAAAACGCTATGTTTAATAAATATTTTTATACAGTTAATCGGTAACGTTATAGGAAACTGAACGAGACACATTAGAAGGTTTATTGTTGCGTTACGAGACACATTAGAAGGTTTATTGTTGCCTGGGTGCGTTTAGTGTCTCGCAAAGAGTTATAAATAGAATCATTCAGGCTATAGATTAAACACGTAAAAATTTTCAACATTGATAAGGTCAGGTGTCCAGCATATAAATTATGTAGATCCATCAACAATAAAACAGTATTACGTAAAGAACAAGGCAGTTGTAAGGGCGAGCCGAAACAAATGGCTTGTGTCTAATGAGAGCCGCCCAATTTTCCGCTACATGTAAAATCTCGGGATAATTCCACAGACACCCTTTTCTTCGCATTTTTATAAAAAATACAGCAACGCAAAAATGGTATATGTCTCACTTTCATGAAATGATGCTTAGCATGATCAGCCTGTAATGTTCCCACTGCTGGGACACAGGCCTCCTCTCTTCGAGACGGAGTGGGCTGTAATCTACCACGCGGGCCCAGTGCGGGTTGGTAGATGTCTTCGAATTTTTGGTTCTAGGACATGCCGGTTTCCTCACGAGGTTTTCTTTAACCGTTATGAGAGCAATGGTGATGAAATTATTTACACAAAGTAATGTGCCTATCTGAGTTCGAACCCACGACCTGCAACTCGTAAGTCGGGGTTGTTACCACTGGGTCACTCACCACTACTCTTCAAATGATGTTTATTTCTGTACTCACATGTGGGTGTTACAACAAATTATATTATAAAATTATAGATATAGATAAATACGTACGTACTGACGCCAGCACATCAAGCTACCTGAAATTGTCAAATTTTCCCAATCAACTTTAAACCTTAAAGTGTAGTGATAAAGTTGAAAATCTATTAAAGAAATTTGACAGATTGTAGTAGCTTGTGGTGCTGGCGTCTGTACATAAACCATACCTATATGTATCTTTATAAATAAATATAATTTATTTAATCATGAAACGGGAGCAAAAAAGTATAATGATGATGTATCTGGAGAGAGGAAACGTTTCTTTATCATAATTTTAAAAGTGGACATAAATGTAGTAATTATTTATTATTATTTTATTACAGGATTTGTCGTATTGCCACGTGTCAAATTTTTTGTCATTGTCATAACAAGTAAAAAAGAAGAAAAAAAAAACAAGAGTTATTCCACTTTTGCTCCAACGATGGCATGATACAACGAGTGGACTATTCACCCTTGTGAGGTGCTTGTAAGTGAACCACATTGAATTTATAAAAGAATAGTTTTTTTTTTGTGGTTGCCACATTGATTAAATTTTTAATCCATTATTTTAATAAATTCTTTTTTTTTTTCTATTGCGTTGTTTACCATAATAGTATCCTGTATTTTGTACGTCAAGTGCCATATTATATTTATGTTGAGTACACAGCCACGACAAATAGAAGTAAAAAAAAATCACAACATGAACTTTACCATGGTTAACTTCTAAGGAGTCGGTACTTTTTTGTTAAATTTTCAAAAACTTATAAAGTTCGATATCTCCAAAACAACCCATTTTGGACCCCAAGTTACCGGCTTAAAAATGTTGAAAAATTAGCTCTAGTGTCACCCGTTTGGAATGGACTAAATTAATTAGGTATAATATTAAAGTCGCTTATGCAACTGATTTTGATGCAGTTTTCGCCAACATTTAGAAAAATTATTCCGGAAGGTTTAAACGTATAAACATAACATACTTGATATAACATACATTAAAGATATCTCGATATTTCGTCTAGTTGTAAAAATCGTGCGATACAGCTGATCGCTAGTACCTACCTATATCACCACAAGTTAATATCCTTCTTTTCGTTTTCTATTACAACACGTACTTAAAGTTAAAGAAAAACTGATGGTAGGGGTCTCCCCATTAAGGCTTGTGCAGACCAGCGCGACACACGACGCGATACAAAGGCACCGCTCGTCGCGCGACGGGCGGTACCTTTGTGTCGCGTCGCGTGTCGCGCTGGTCTGCACAAGCCTTTATGCTTGCTAACCAAGTGTCGCTATGTTTCTCACTTCTACTGTAGGTATACACGTGTTTTCAACCTGTATTCAATAAAGTTTCCCTGAAACTCATGCTTTGTTTGAACGTCGCGTCGGTCGTAATGATTTGAGTATAAATACATGTCAACTAGACTACAGTGTAGGGTTGCCAATCGTACTCTAATTTAGAGTATTGTACTCTTTTTCGCATCGGCGTACCTACTTGATAATCTACAAAAGCAATAGAGTACACTAAAATACTCCATGTAATTGACTCTCAATTTAAATTGAATTAATTCAGCATTTACTAAGAGAGTCTTTTCCATTGGCCACTGTTCAAGTGCCCCAGGGCCCCGCGATTCGTGTGGCCCCCTATCAGCGTCGTAACTAGAGGCTGCCAAAAAAAACCTAACCTATTCGAGGCGGGTGGCGAATTGGCGATAGGTTTAGACGGCCCCGATTAAGATTGCAAAGTGGCGGGAAGATAGAAACAGGGCTTCGTTGAAATTGATCATTAATTTGAATTAAGAATAAGTAGTAGACTCTAGACTTCTAGAGTCGTACAATTATTTAAAAAAAAAAACCCGCAAAAGTACAAAAAATGCTGTTTTAAAAATTACATAAAGTTATACTCTTTCTTATAAGTATGTACTCTATAATTACCCTCTGTAAAATCAGAAATACTTTATTTCTTCTAAATAAAGTTGGCAACCCTACTACAGTGCGACCAGTGCCCACAGAGCGACTAACTGATAGACATGTCTGCTCGGCGGGTTGACCGGTTAAACGGAGGACTTTTGAAGCAGCATCTCTTCTCTTCTTTCTTTCTTTCACGTTGAGTATTCAAGGCTCATTCCAATTAATACTAGAAATATTAAACTGATCCTCTAAAAAATTACTGACGTTCGAATGATGAACACTTTTTTAATTAAAGATCCTCTAAAAACTTTTTGGGCTTCTAATGATGGAAATGTTTTTAAATAAATGACCCTTTTTTTAATTTCTGGCTTTTTCTCACAGTTAGTTGCAGTCGATAAATGAGCTAGGATACCCCGACCAAATGGATTAGGTTAAATCAGAACTTGAACAACCGTGTGCGTGCTGAGCGAGCGAAGCGAGTGGTTCCGCGGAAGCGGCCGGCGGGAGCTACATCCAGGTTTGTTGCAGTTACTTAGCTATTTAGTATTTTAGGTCCATAAATAGGAATTTTTAAAAGTTCACAAAAAGAGGCGCAATCTTAAGCCCTTTGTACACTACACGGTTTCTTTACGGTACGGCGTTTAAACCGCACCTTAGAAAAAACGTGTCTGGCAAGAAGCTTCTATAGTGAATGATCAATACAACACTGACGAACCATCCACGAACGTAGCTTTAACCTTCGGGCGACCCGAATTATTATTTATAAGTAATATTATTTATCCACGAGCCCCTCCCCCCATTTTTATGTACGTACAGTACCGACCAAAAGTCCATAAGCAATCTCACAAAGCAATAGACTGACACTTCGGTTTGACTTACGACCTTCTTCTATAAATTGTTACAATACTATAGACACGCACAGTACACACACACACACTCACTTTGTCTGCAACCAATGACTAGTTCGATAATCATTCCTTTTTTGTTTCATTCGTCTTGTTCACATAAATATTAAAGTTTAGCAGGTAGACCACAGAAAACTAAGTAAATTATTTCGATTTCTGTAGGGTAGACAGATACAGTTCGTTACGAGTATTCAATTAATAGAATTTTGTTGGCTCGTGGATAATATTGGTGACGAGTATTTAGCGCAGTGTTGTGGTTATTATTTTCAAAAAGCAGGCATAAAATATATTGAAGAGATCAGATCAGATCAGAGAATATTATTGCGCTGCGTAAAAGTGAAGTGAATATCTAATGAAACCGGACTAAGTGTGAGTGTTATCATTTATATATTTCATATTTTAGTAAACATAAATCTTAATCAAGGATATTGTTGATAGAACAGAGGTATTGTTGAGACAGAAGATGCCTTTAAAGTTTTAAATTCATTATGAGGTTTAATTCGATTAGTGAATAATAAATAATTAGGTATTATGTGTAATAAAAACAATGTTTTTCTTTGTTCTAGAGAAATACTGTGAGGGTTAAGAGATATGAGGAAGGGGCTTATTATCGAGGTGCAGTGACGTCAAATGATGAATGAATATGAAACAAATGGTTTCATACCAACGAGATATTTTGCTGAATTATTAAAAACACGTCATTATGAACCGTTCGCCGTGCACTCTGAAGGCTTGCATCACTGAAGACCAGCTAGAAAACCGTTTTTGACCTTAAAATATTGACCGTACCTACCAACTTAATAAACAACAGATTCATTATTGCATGAATTTATGGTAACGAATTTTTTAAGCACGTTTCAATAGGGTGTTTGTCGTATTTCTTGCAGATAGACCGAAATTGTTTAATTAATATTATTTTAGTAATATTATTATTTTAGGATTAAAATTTGAGGTTTAGTTTCAATCTTCTTTTCGTAAAGAAAATGAATACTTAAGCTATAACCTCAATACCAACCAATATTTACTAAAGCCAAATAAAATTTAAAATAATACTTAACCTTAAAATCAACAATATTGTCAGTAGATTTTTTTACATTTTAAGTAGACTAATATTCTTATTTATTGCTTAATTACTTCGAACATGATCAAAGCTTTATATATATGGTGAAAAAAATCCATTTAAAATTTAAAATATTTCAAAATTTAAATATGTCAAAATAATACAAATTGCTTCTAAGTTTCTAGACATCTATTTCACATAGTATTCAGGTGGAGTAATGATAAATAATTGTAGCAGTTTATTAACTATACTTAAGTAAAATAAATATAACGAATAAATATTATTTATTTTTTACTATCACATATCACGCATTTTTATTCTAAACCCTTTATTGCAATAACAACATTAATAAATAGGCAGGAATATTTAAAAATATTATTATTGCAAACAAAAATAATAATATTTGCAAAAACAGCGCTGTGATTTACGAGATTAGAACCTTAGACATCTTGAATCTAAGACCAACGCTTAACGACTTCTGCTATCTGCACTTATGATTTACTTTCGAATTTTAGCAATGCCATACAGTGGCCAAGATCACGCGTATGATGCATGCTAACAAAAGTGATGGAAATATAAGTGCGGCGCCCGCGAACCGTGACGATACGACAGTGTGTAGTGCAAATATGCGTTCTCTGTTGTGTGTGTACGGCACTCACACCACAGACGTCTGACTGTTTACACATACAAATGTACGGACTATACCGCGTGTTCACAGCAATACGACTCTTAGCGTGCTCATGCACTTTTGAGCGCTTACTGTACCTATAAATTGGCTGCCTACTCTGTCTTTTAAATGCTCTGTAGACGTTGGACGTGTGACTTTGTGGGAATAATGGCACTGGAATATTTTATGTGAGTCTGAAGTGTTAGGGGTGGGAATGTATTATTGCTTGTTGTTATGGCTTTGCAAATTTTGTGTTGAGCCGTCCGGTTTGTCAGGGCATGTCCAGTTTTTTGGCTTCCCGTCAGGATCTTGTCCGGTCTTTTCGACTGAATATTTTAAAAAGAATGATTAAAAGTAAAATGTCCCGACTTTTGAAAATGTTCAACTTTTTAGCAGGACTTTAAAATTTTGAAATGGTTACCCTAGTTGTTTCTGTTTTGTCCTGAAACTAGACCTAACGAGTGAGTGCATATTCCATCCACACTCTACCAAATTAAGTTTGTATGAACAGTAGTGCTATTCTGTAAAAATCTCACCGTGATATCTTAGGTGAAGTGAGCTGCCAATAGTGTCAATCCTTAGCAACTGACAGCTCACTCCACGCTCACTTCATCTAAGATAACACAGTGAGATTTTTACAGAATAGCACTTCAGGACTAGTATGGCCGATGGGGCCGTAACCACAGTATAAATATGGATGGTACAGAAACTACATAGTAAACGTTCGAAACGACACACACACAGACGCGCTCATTGACGAAACCCTAAGCGATTGTCGCGGTGCTGTCATTTGTGGATGCCGTGTCGAGACGAGTGATCGCCGCGATCTTTTTAAAAATGGAGCGTAGGTAATTATTTCAACAAATAGGCCTAGTTTCCAATATTTATATTGTGCCGAAAGGTTCTGAAATAGCGACCGCGTACCTCAAGACGAAGCGTTGGAAGGGCTCCCACAAGGTGGACCGATGACCTGGTGAAAACAGCAGGAATCCGCTGGCTGCGAGAAGCATAGAACCGGTTGAAGTGGCGGTGCTAGGGGGAGGCCTATGTCCAGCAGTGAACGTCTGATGATAATGATGAACAGGACCACAGCTTTCATTCGTTGGTCTAGGTATACCTACATAGATAAATGTCAAGAATATTTTAAAAAATTGGTTGTCTGTAAAGTCGGTTTACGGACGATAATTTTACGTGATAACGTCACAAGCCGAACGCTTGTGCCGATCGTGCCTCTCTATCGCTTGTTCCGCGCTCTCGCTTGCACGATCGGCTCAGGCGGAACGTGACACTTTTTCGTGGGTGCAGCCGGCGTTCATCGATTTACAAGACATTATCATGTCAAAAAAGAATGCTCTTGTTCTGGTTCTATGTTCTTTGATCTAAACTCTAAACCCACCTTGTTTAGATGTCGTCGCCAGAAAGAGTTGGTTAATTTTATTATCCTTGACATTGACAGTTACTTTTTAAGATCAATAATAGGTAGGTACCTATTCACGTTTGATTGGTTTGACCCTACATGACGTCCTTGGAGACAGTAACGCAATTTAGAAGATTCTCTATCAGTCGAAAACTAAAACTAACAAGTTACGAAATAGCGAAAGTTATCTAATACTAGCTCGCCGCGCACTTCGGATACGTTTTCGTACGGATTTCACTCGTGCGTATAGGAACGAATACGCACAAACGATCCCGACCTTCCAAGTACCTACCAAGGTAGTGCGCAGACTGGGTGCGACTTAATCGTACGTATAGTTCCGACGTCCGAAAACAATCCGAACTTGTTGGGATTTGTTCTATTTGACGGAGAAAAACGTATCCAGTGTGCACACTCAATTCGTACGACCATGGTCCAATTCGTACGACCGTGATTCATACAAAGTGCGCGCGGCCTTGGTCTCCATCCCGTCGGAATATCGGGATAAAAAGTAACCTAACCTAACCTAACCATTTGGCACATGGGTTGACCCATGTGCCAAATTTCATCCAAGCGTGAAACCGGTACAAACAAACATTTATAATATTAATTAGGATTAGGATTTTTACCCATTTACCAGTGCACGACGTGTCTTACGAGTATACCTACCTCTCGTGTCTGCTAAGAGTTTCCAATCAAACCAGGTACTTACACAAACTTTTCGTTACAAGAAAACTTGTTAATTTAAGTGCAAGTACAGAACAGGCGAGAACCAAGTACGAACCAGTACAAGAACAACGTAAGAAAGTTGTGATAGTCAAGAAACAAATTAAATTCTATCGGCTACCGCTAACTGAAGTTAAGATTATACAGTGATGTGGCACAAGAACTGCAGATGGTGTTTCATGGTGTTAAAATGCAATTTTAGTTGTTCTAAAGAAAAGGAGCGAGGGCTTTGTCGTAGCAGGGGCAAATAGTAACACGTTTTTTTTTTCCGGGAATGAAAACAAGACACGAAAAGGCGACAAGACGGCACAGGATACCTACGTTTTGGCCAGGTAACGTACAATTTAATTAAAATTTCCAGTGACGTTCATACATCGAAGAGAATTCGCCTTAATTACAAAAAAAAAAACACTCTGCACGGTCAGATAGAGTTTTTCCATCAGTTTGTCAGTAGCAGCCCGGAATCTGGATTCGTGCCCAGTTGATGGTAATAGGCTCGCTCCCTATTACGTGGGACTTAATAAACATAACTGGCGAAATGTGAGTGTGCTATAGGCACACCTCTGCCCAACCCTTCGGGGAAACAAGTCGTGATTTTATTAACTAAGTATATTAGGTACACTTCTGCCGAACCTTTCGTGGAAAACAGGCGTCATATTATTTGTTATGTTACCAAAAACACATAACGCACGTCACGTTGTTAGTGAATAGGTACCAAAGAAAGTGCAACATTCGCGCTTTATTACAATTCGAATTTGATGAATTAATCACCAGCACATTTAATATGACGTCCTTGTAATTGTCATCCGTCCGGACTGGCGTTCGAAATTCTATTCCAATAATTAGCATAAAATCATTAGTCTGTCAGCATAATTTGATAGATCAGATTAGCAATCAATTTAATTGGCTGAAATTTTCGGCTTTAGTGTATGAAACCGATGGCAATTAGGCTTTAATTGTAACAAGCACTCGATATCCTATTAATCTGAACGAAAGAAATTAAGTTGAATTAAAACGTACAGAGCAGTGGTGGCCCAGTCGTAATGGCCCCGACGTACGAGTCATACGCTTTACTTTGTGTAAATAATTTAATCACACTTGCTCTCAAAAAGGAAAACATCGTGAGGAAACCGGCGCGGCGGCGTGTCCTAGAATTAAAAATTCGAAAACATGTGACATCTACGAGTAGGTACCACCCGCACAGGGCCCGCGTGGTAGATTAGTGATCCTCTCGAAGAGAGGAGCCCTGTGACCCAGCAGTGGGAACATTATAACAGATATCCGCAAAACATCCGCTTCCTCAACTTTTGATTTTAAAAGCTCCACATCCTCATAATTTCCATGGGGATGTGACCCCATCTTGTTCGCTCAAATAGTGAATTTTTTTAAACTCGCTCCGAGTCAAATGTGCGGGCCGGAGTGTGAGTGACGCGTTCCTATTGCCTGAATTCGCAGTGTCCCTGTCCTATGTCAGACGATCGGCCGCACGTGGCAGTGGTGTCATGATTGTGGTGTCAGGTGTCAAAAACGAGGGCAATTCTTCATACGACATCTGCATCCGCACCCTCTACCGCATCCTCAATAAGGAATTTTCCAATATCCGTATCCTCATACGCATCCTAAAACCCAATTATCTCGATAACCTCATCCGCATCCTCATCCGTTACAACCCTGCATTATAAGCTGGTTATGCTATGCTAAAAACGTTCTGATAGCACGAAAGTAATAATAGTATCCTATACCTCACTCTTCGGGATTCTCTATAGCAATTTTATGTTTTCGAATTTTGAAGTCTCTACAACTATAGGTAAGTACTAAGCTTCGATTTAGTTTAACTTGAGAGGTTCCAGGCTAATGATAACAGCCGCACGAGTCAATCGATCAGGTTAAGCCACGCTTGCCGCGATTGGGCCGTAGATGGGTGACCATCTTTACATACCGAGACCTCTCCGTGCCCCGGAAAGCACGTTAAGCCGTTGGTCCCGGCTGTCATTCGTAGATCTTTGACAGTTGTTACGGATCATCAGAAGCCCGAAAGTCTGACAACCAGTCACGATACAAGGGGTATCGTGTTACCCAGTAACTGGGTTGTGGAGGTCAGGTAGATAGATAGAGATACTGGAAGCCGGCCCCAACTGATTTATTTGTAGTTGATTGATTGATTTAGTTTAACTTACAGCGAATTTCACCAATGAAACTGAACACGATCAGCACATCTAAGCTGCGTTCAAGAGCTGTCAGTGTCAATATGTCACCACAAGTAGCGGATACAGGCGGGGGGGGGGGGGTCTAAGGGGCTCAAGCCCCCCCCCCCCCCCCCATTAGCGTCTGAGTTCTTCCGTGACAAATCTTAAAGTGAACTTGAAGTGTCAATCAATCTTAAAGTGTCTTAAAGTGAACATTCTAAATGAACTTTTTAGCAAGTAGGTAATTACGCTACTACAATTGTCATCCATTATCCTAAAGTTTTTTTCTATGAGATGTTTTGTCTTTTGGCGAAAGCGTCAGGGTAGCCCGCGAAATTCATATTTTCTTACGTTTTTTGCAATTTGCATAAGTGTCAAATATCATGATTTTTGTGCCCTTAAACATTTTAGGGATCTCTCTATCACTCGTAAGGTTTTATGTAAGACGACCACGAAGAAAACTTACAATTGAGAGTTAAGAGCATTATATCAGAATAGATATAGAGCGTGCCATATGAATATGATCGATTTAGTGGAAATCGATACTGTTACAAATAATTAAAATATAATACTCCATTATTTATTATAATTGTTTTTTTAGGTATTCAAATTATGTTAAATATAAAATTCTGGAATTTAATTGATTTTTAACATAACCACCACGTAACCAGAAATAATCGATAAAAGCGAATGCACCACGGATTGCACTAGTAAACGGCAATTGTCAATGTCAACGTCTGTCGAATGTCAATTGTCATGGTTGTAATGTCATGTCATGTCATTGTCGTCATTCGCTTTTATTTTATTGTTTTTCCGTATTTCTCGGGATTTATTATTTCATAGGACCTCTGCTCGAATACTCGACTCGGAAATTGATTGCCTTCTGACTGCCCTCGCTTGAACATTGGACGTTGTACCCTGCCAACCCCTGCTGACCTTTGCTGGAAAACCAGATCTGTATAATGCTCTTTTGACGACATCATGAACCTGTGCATTAATTGCGGAATAGAAACGGACCACTGCAATACAATAGGAAGGCGAAGATTGGAAGATGAAATGATTCTTTCAATTGTACAGGAATGGGTCGTGCCTCAAACGGTTAGTATCCGATAATAATAATCATAAATCTTTATTTATCTCAACATTTTATTACAGGCACTAGTTAATATATCATATTTTATACTAAGTAGGTATGTAATTATTCGATATTTTTGTACTAAGTATGTAATTATTGAATGAAATCAAAATGAATAGTATTATCGCTTATATTCAGTTGTCTGTTGATAGTTGTATGGTCAGTGGGTCATCTTAGATAGGTATTTTATAAAATGATACCAAAATGTCCAACAAATTCATATTTGAAGACATGTGACATCATCAATCTGGACTGAACCTGCAAGGTTAATTACCTACAGCCTATTCCCTCTCTCAGAGAGGCCTGTGTCCCAGCAGTGGGAATGTAACAAGGCCGCTTATGTTTACCCAAATGTGCCACTCAGATGTTTATTGCTAATTGCTAGTGCTAGACCTAATAGTCAAATGATAAATGTTTGTTTCAGGTACTTAAATGAAAATGACTTTATCTGCCAAGCTTGCTGAAATCATGCCAATGCTGTATCTCTTGATTGAAATAGTCTAGAAGAGTGAACAGACACCTATAGGACAGCGATGAATGAAAGTGTGTAGAGGTGGACGGTGACCTACAGCAAAAGCTGTCAACATCGGACTACCGCAAAAGCTGACCTACAGCAAAAGCTGACAACATGGACGGACCTGGATGTTGAGAGGAAGAATAAAATCCAGACAATGTTAAAGGATGTATTTCATTTATATATTAGTCGATGGCTCTCTAAGTGGGAGGGATGCTATACTCCAATATTATTGCACCTGTATTATCATTGGCAAAAGAACGGTTGGTATCCGTGCCCACTCTATGAGCATAATTATAATATCTTGGTTGGGCACCGCACCAGGGTAGTCAAATGCCTCCTGCTCAATTTCTAGATACTGTATTATTAGATTATGATAATCCTAATGAAGAAGGTGATTAATAAAACCATTTATCACAATTATGTGTTTTATTTTTATATTAAATTATATTATTGCAATCTTAGATTACTGTAATATGAGATTGCATCAAATCCCCTAGTAGATACAGTATTAACAAATGCAAGCCAGTAGTGTTGTAAGTGGGTCTTGTCTAATAAATATAGTTTTCAGTAAGAACAATCAGATAAATATAAAGTGACTCCCTAAGCGCTTTTTATGTACCTACCTAAAACCTCATCGTGATAGGTTGCAGGCGCTGCAACACAAGCTTAAAAAAAATCATTTTATATAAATAACAAATAATAATAAAAATAACCTTAAATGTAAACATTGTCTTATTTGACCAATTTGGCCATTGCTGGGAGACATGAAAATTGGGGTCACGAATCCTTCCTAAATGCTCTAATTTATGGCCAAGTTCCAGCCCTTTAACACCAGGCCCAAGTTTCTTTGTGCCCGGTTGATGGCAATAGGTTCGCCCCCTATTACATGGGACTTAAACATAACTGGCGAAATGTGGGTGTACTTACTGTACAGGTGTGAAGTTATGTTAATTTAAAGATATTATTACTTACATTAATTTACGGTTGTTGATTATATTATAAAAGTGCAAGTATCTTATGCAAACACAATCAAATAATATAGTTACTTAATACATTGTTATTATGGTTGAACATAAAGTCAATCCACATAAAGTGGGACATCAGCTTACCACCTTTAGTAATTAAAACAGATCCCATAGGTTTCCAAAAGTTTTGCCTTAGACTTTTCAGCAGCTTCTATCCACACTGTTGAATACTCGTTGTCTACCATAATTTTCAGACGGGTGCACCACTCCCTCCTCAAGTCTGTGTTAAATACGGGGGAATTGAAGTGGTTCATTTGCTTTCTTTTTATTTCGTCCGCTCTTTGCGATTTTGTTTTATTGCGCCATAACTCTGACTTTCTGTTAAAAAATTCAGAGAGCATCATATTAGAGAAGAAGAACACGTTCAAGATTGATTGACTCTTTTTGTGACAAGAAGGGAGAAGGCATGCTAGCAATGGTTGTATACCAAGTGCCGGGAATTCGGGATATTCAGAGTATAATCTCATCTGCGCTAGAGTGAGTGGGCCGGCGTTAGAAGGTTCTTTATCCAGAATGACAGCAACCTTATCTGGAAACGATTGTGCAATTCTGAAGAGAGTTATCACATCTCTTTTTCCATTTGCTCTCTGTTTTATGTTCAAATTTCTTTTCAAAACTTGAAGTTTTTCCCGACACGTTCTATTAATCTTGTTACTTAAAAACACTTTAACGAGAAATACCAAATCTTTTTGGGTAATCTTTTGCTTAATAAACTTGCGGAGTTCAACCACATCAAAACTAGAATAGGCCAAAAAGTCGAAAAAATCTACATCTGCAAGGCTATCCACCAACTCCTGTTCTATTTCTTCCAAAAAGATTCTAAGTTCAATTTTTTCAAGGTCTGTTGACTGAGCTGCTGCCGACGAGCCAGATGGTGATATGTTATCCATTTTGGTTGAACTTGCTTTTGAAAGTTGGTTGCCTTACAGGTTGCTCCTGGTTTATCGTTGTAAAAGTTTGTAACCCACTTATTTTGACTTGTCTTGTTACTCCTGAACACGTGATTTGTTATTTCTTCTTGTAACTTGTTGCGGGAGGACACTCACTTTCCAACTTGGCTCCCCGACTTGTTTTACTTTGGTTAGCAGGCAGTTAACGTAAGTTTCTTGCAAATTTATATCCAATTTGAAAAAAAAAATTGGTTTCACTAATACTTTTGGGGCGCGAGAGGAATTATGCACACTTCCGATATTAACTATTTCTATACGGAGGTTAAATAAAACACGTACTTTATTTATAGAAACTTGAGAGCAATAATGTCGGGGAAGTCCCTCCTAGGGATGGAATCTGAAATCGATTAATCGAAGAATCGATTTTTCAGGCCCAAAAGATCGATTTTTTACATCGATATCGATTCAGTGAATCGATATTTCACCCTTGAAAATAGCCATTAGTTTTTTTAAATATAAGAAGCATTTGGAACTTTAAATTTTTCATGTAATAAATACATTTTGAAAATAAATGTCTTCTTTCATACGATCTGACTTTGTTATGGTAATAAAAATAATTGTTTTTATCGAATTCCCTGAATTAAAAAAAAAGCTGATTTTACTGATATGAGATCATTTATTATGGTATCTTTCTTGTTTTTCATAAAATGGATTTATAAATGTAAACTTGAAAAATATCGACTTTTCAGAAATCGTACTTTTAGACCTAGATTTTTTTGTGAATTATTACATCAGGTTACGATTTGAATCTATTTAAAAATCGATCTTTTTCCGAAAGAATCGCCATCCCTAGTCCTTCACTCCCTCCACTCCCTGTGTTCCTCCCACTACACTGCCAACGCCCAAAGTAGCTTCACTCGGTGTTGCCAATACTAAACACTCCTTCTATCTACCACGTTCAAGTTTTTATAACAAATTTATCATAAAATATCGAGGTTTTGTATACTCTGATAGATAATGACTTGGACGTTGTTTGTTCAATAACTTGTTCACTAATGAATGAATAATGCTTGACTCCGATGACTGTGTTAGGTATTTCAAAGGAAGTTGCTAAGACCTACAAGCCTAACAGTCCCTACGACTCTAAGCCCTATAAGCCCTACAGCCCTAACCTATCATATACCTAGTGTGATAGATAAATATATAAATAAGTTCAGGATGTCTGATGACGGATAGTAGACAGGATTTCCAGGTTCGGGAAGGGTACACTCACTGCCAGTCCCGCAGACTCACGAGACTGATCAGAGATGGCTAAAGGTGTCTTGGCCACAGTCAGGGGTAATGAGACAAGAATATAAAATTCAAATCTGATTTATTTACAATATTTTACAGTTTATATACTACAGTTACTTAAGACACACTATTACATAAATTCTTAGTGTTCTATGCGTGTGAGATGCAACCAAATCAATATTTTAACTGGGCCGCACGTGAGCCGGGCCGAGTGCTGAGTCAACGTCCAAAGGTAACATTGAACATCCTGGCGACTCTCAGGAACAGGATCCTATTTGGTACAGCTCGATGGTCTCGTATGGTCTGGCCTGGCCGTGTTCAGGTTGTTGTGCCTGAGTGGGCACGCTGCGTGGTATACCGTACGGTTGCTGTGTTCGCTGCGTGTGTGTTCGCTGCATGTGTGTTGTGCTGCTGATGATCGTTGGTGTCGGCACAGTTGGCGCAATGTTTCTTCTTGTTGCAATGATGGCTCGAAGTTGATTCAAAAGCTGTGGACCGAAGTAAATTAAAATACATGCCAAAATTATAATTATAAGTTAAGTACTGATGCTGGATAAGTATGTGTTAGACTTTAATTGTTTCCAAATTGTGTTATATAACTGAGTTTGTAAGTTTGTTTCGGATGTCACTAAATGGTCGAAAACTCCTTTTGACCTGTCTAATACTAATTCTTCTTTGGCTATCTCTTTTATGTTTGTTGGTAAAATCCGCGTGTTAAGGGAGAAATTAGTTGTTTTAGAATAGGAAGCTAGCACTGTCATAGTTGATGTTCTTTTTGCGGCAAGTATGTTATTAAGTGTTTTAGATATGTAGAACTCCGACATTTTTAATCGTCATTTCTTTTCTTTGACCGTCACACACAATTGATATGGCTACCGGTTTTGTTGTAATGAAGAGCCAAGTGTTTTGCATGAATAATTGTTTCCATACAACATCTGTCGACATTTTGTAGGTCTTTGATGCGCATTGGGTTTGGGTGTAGTTCTCAGTTCTAAAGAATTGTTCAACTATGCAATTTTTATTTAATTGCATGTTCTTGACAGCTGCTGGATAGCAGACAAACTCTGTAGTACTACGTAAACAGTCTTTAAATTCTTCTTGACTTAGTTCATTCAAAGTAACGCTCGTTGTTGTAATCAAAACCCATGAATGTGGGCCAAGTGCTGAGTCAATGTCCAAAGGTAACATTGAACAGATATGATTATTATTGACATTTATGATTAATGTTTTATTTTATTATTAGGTAAGTTATTAACTTGATATTTTTATTTTTTTTCATTATGTTGACATTTACTTAATTCAATACTTAATACAATTTTAATGGGATTATTTGTTTGACTGCATGATTATGATCAATAATAAATTTAAAATGTAACTTTATTTTATATTTGCACGCCGAAATTAAAGGCAGATTATGAGAACAATTTTGGTTTTACCAACCTTCTGTACCTTATTTAGGCAAATAAATGATTTTGAATTCGATTTTAGCAGGCTATGTAGGTAGTTCAACTGTTCCCTCATACTCCTAAACTACTCGTAGTTAGGAAGTTAAGAATCGTCGTGCTTTTCTTCGGCTATATAATTATTATTAGATATGACGTCACAAAAATTTGAACAAGCATAGTGCCATAAACAATACCTACTAAAATATGTTTGGTTTCCAATGAAAGGTCCTTAAGTGCTTTCTACACGGCTGTCAACTGCGTCGCCGACAGAGGTGACCTTGGTTGGCGACAGGCAGAGCTGTTTGAAATTTGGTCGTAAACCACCATCTACATAGTTGTAAACCACCAAGGTCACCTCTGTCGGGACGCGGTTGGCAGCCGTGTAGCAAGCCCTTTAAGGTGACGATAACCGACTTTTAATGATTTTATACTGATGATCACGTCTAAACGAGTAGTGTTAATGATTTGGAAAAAAAGTCTGAATTAGATCATTTTCTTAATAACTTAATTAATGTGAATATTTGTATAGGAATAGGGTGAGTGGGGGCAAGATGAAAAACGGGGTAACACAAAAAGTCGTCCAAAGCGCCAGATTCTGTGCAGTTCTAGCAGTGATGGCAATATTGTTAAGACACCTCAGTCACAGACACACACCTCAGTGAGTGGTTTGTGTGAAAAATGCAAATGTCTGCACATCGACTTTTACGCAAGTTAATCGAGTTTTTTAATCTTACCCCGTGTCCTGTAACTTTAATTACGTGGTAGGTACGAGTGTTTTATTGGAATATCTACTATTATAAGTAATTCTTAGTTGTGTTATTACATCTAAATACGGCTATTTTTCGTATTTCAGCATTTATTTCAATTTTCCGTCTTTACCCATCAATATTTGACGGGGTAAGATGAACATTTAAAAGACTAAGATGAAAGAAAGATGCGAAATTTTAGTGTGTAATATCTTGATAGTAGGATAAAGTAAAGGGTAAAGGATTTATTTGATTGATACTGATGTTTTATTGTCAGTATAACCTTATGCAATTAAAGTGGAAAGTTTGAGAACCTCTACTTTCAATGTTCCCCCGGTGGGGTAAGATTGATGTATATATATTTTTTAAATCGTTTTATCTTTGTAAACTAAAGGTATTCGAACACTACAGACAGTTGCGAGTTTTAAGGGCACTTCAAACTTTGGACTAGTGAACACCAACAACGTCTAATAATCATTTGAACGATTTTAAAAACAATTTCGATCTTTCCCCATTACCCTTTCATCTTCCCCCTGTTTCATTTTCGTGATAAAAACATTTTATTTAATTTTTTATGCTTTGGAACAGATTAAGCAGGATATTATCAATGTGATAGAAAAATACACTCTTTACTCTTCACAAATAATTTTTTTGCATAAACTAATATGTAGATTCTACAAGACTTCAAATACAACACTGCTCATCTCATCAAAAAACCGTTCGATCTTGCCCCCACTCACCTTAAATAAATGCTCTAAGTATTCGCACAGCAATAAAGTTCAATATTGTACTAACAAATATTTAAATTCTCGCCTCGCACATCCTCGCGCATCCAGACCTTTTACACCAAAGATAGGCAGGGCCTATATAGAAATTTTGCCATATAAATTTCAATTCTCGCCCATCCCATCCACGCCTCGCCTAGCCGGTGTAAAACCTCAGACCAAATAAAAAAGGTGTAAAACCACATTCAAACCAACGGAAAGTTGCAAACTTTTGAACAAACAAGAACATTTTTGAACTGTTTAAAAAGCTTCAGAGCAACGCCACAGATTGACAAGACAAGAACATCGTCTCGAGTTATGTCTAAGAGCCTCAAAGACCGCCCTTATGTACAAAAGCAAACTGCATGGCTATGAAAAAAATATTCAATTTAAATACCAAATGACATTAGGTATAGATTTAAACTTGATACACTAAATAATTTTTTCATTGAAAAATGCTACTATACCATTGACGAATTTCTTCTTGACAAAATATAATAAACTAAATGATAATATTATGTTTCTAAGCTTGAAAATTTAAAAACTTGACTTATTAAGTGTGTTTTGAATATTCATTAGGTACGAGTATAATTATTAATTGTTATTCTACATGTTTACTATAAAAAAATATTGTATTCTAAATATTGAAATTTTTGTTAATTTGTCTGCAATATCGATTTTAAATTCTTATATAGTATGCTCTAATGGGTAGTTTTTAGAGTTACCATAACTAAAAGACCTACTGTATCACTAATAAATACCTTGACTTTGACTGAATACCAGTATTTTACATGGAGCGACTGCGTATCTGACCTCCACAACCCAGTTACTGGGTAACACGATACCCCCTTGGTAAGACTGGTTAGACCATATTGGTACGTATAAACTTTACCTGAGATGAATACGGCACACGACTGATACCAGGCCTAAAAATATGAAAAGGAAACATCTGTAATTTGTGTCAAGTTGCCTAAAATTACGGCACCTTCCTTGATTAATTATGCTTGTTGCTAATTACACATGAAACGTAAAGTAAAGAGTGGGAAGGTAATTTACTCACATTCCGGATTCCTTTGCCAGGAATATTTAGCAAGTGGCCAAATCAGCTTGGCTCGCGGCGGTACTTCATCTCGAATTACATAAAATAAAGCAAGAGAATCGGGAAGATAAATAAAAGCATCATGCATTCATACAAGCTCACTCTTCTTCCCATGGGGCCATTGGAGGTAGGCAGAACTACAGAACGCCACCTGTTATGGTCCTTTTTTTTTGGGTTGGAAATTATCAAATAACTTCTCCCGCTCTGGGCGGAGCGAGAGGGCGTGTCAGACTCTTACTGACTAAAACCCACCCATGTTTCTTCAGTTGCCTGTGTGTTGCCAGGAGCCACGGTATCCCTTTCGGACTTTCCCGACCCCGGCAGACATCGGCCGGCCCTAGTGGACCTCGTCAGTTCTGCTGACATCTCTTTAAGGCGCGTGTGGAACACAACGCGCCGTTGACCTGGGCCTGGTCTTAATCGGATGGCGAGCTACCGTCCGCGAGTGCATGCCTACGGTGGCCGGGAATCAGCCTGCGATTCCCGACGCCCAGGGCGTCTCCTGCGGCGATTAGGGGCGTGAGGGCACATATGCATTAAAATTTGCGTCTCCCTCGTTCTGGCTCCTCCTTCACGAGCATTACAGCTTTGCAGAAGGAGGTGACGGCCTCCCATGCCCTCTCGCTCCGTACCATGGCCTGGACCAGGGCCGGACGCGAGAGATCACCGCAGCCGATCGCTTCCACGAGGACACGGCGATGCTCCGCCCAAGCTGGGCAGACCTCCACCGTAAGATCTACCGTGTCCTCCGAGCGATCCACACAATGATGACACCCGGGCGTTTCCTCCCGCTTTATCTGGAACAGGAACCTCCCGAAACAACCGTGTCCGGTGACGACCTGCGTCAGGCGGAAGGTGAGGACGCCGTGGCGCCTCTCTAGCCACTCCTCAAAGAGGGGACTTATCGCCGCAACTGTGGCGTGCCCAGCACTGGGTTCAATCGCACTCTCCATGACGCCATGGATCCCGCCGGAGCTCTGTCCGCTGTACCGTGATTTCTCACGGCAGCGGAGTTACGCCCCGGCGTTTCGTCTCCTCGCGCTACTCTCAAATGTGCGCGAGGACTTTTGCCTCCTGATCCCATAGTACCTGCTACGATCCTTAAAAACTCATTTTGCTTCGTTTACGCATATACATCTGGTCATACACGCAGGTAGGTTGCAAGAACTACGCACCTCACCTTTATGAAAAACGTAACCAATATGGTCACTAAGTAATAATTATGTCCTTCTAGATTCTTCTAATATATTCATACACGCACGCCGGTTGCGAGTACCGCGCACTGTCCTTTCTGAAGAACATCACCAATAATGTCTCTATTTGTCTTTCTAGGGCTTCCTCTCCCGGCGTTTCCACTTGCATCTGCTTTGTTTAGGTATACATTTTGTAGTCGCCTTTATTCATCCTCTCAACATGACCAAACCATCTAAACATACTCTTTTACTTTTCTTTTAATTTTGAAACAAAAACGTAGGGTTCCGACTTGCGACCTAAAAGGAAAAATGGAACCTTTATCAATGAATCAATCTGCCCAGCCTTTTCTCAACTACGTTGGTATCGGCACCCACTCTAACCGGATGCAGCTGAATACCAATATTTTACATGAAGTGACTGCCTATCTGACCTTCACAACCCAGTAACTGGGTAATACGATACCCCTTGGTAAGACTGTTTGTCAGACATTCGGGTTTCTGACGACCCGTAACGACTGTCAAAGCTCCACGAATGACAGCAGGGACCAACGGTTTAACGTGCTTTCCGAGGCATGGAGGAGTATCGGTATGTAAAGATGGCAACCCATCCACGGAACAACCCCGGCAAGTCTAGCTTAACCTGATGGATGGACCCGTGGGGCTGTTATTACTTAGCCACGAGCTCCTCCAAAACTGGAACCTTTATAATATCAGTTTTTGTCCGCCTGCCACAGAGGTTGTTCTTGAGTTCGATGCAACTTAGGTAGGTATATTTGAATTTTGTCATAGTTTTAGGTCACGATGATGTGCACACAAATAGCCAGTGAAAGACCATAACAATATTTGGAACGCAGTTTCAAAGCGGCTTGCGGTTGGAGTTAACTAGTAGAAATCGTCACGTAAGGAAAAGGCGTTATGCCCCCTCTATGTGACTCTCTCGCTCTGTCTCTTTCTATTATATATGAGTGTGTGTGCGTGCAAGTATTACGTAAGGAATTTTGTTCCTGACGGGGGTCCCCCGACTTCACACGTTTATTTTAATTATATTTGATGTAAAACCGATCCCGAAACAATAAAAACAATGAAAAAAGTTAAATAAAGGAAATAATAAGGATAATACTTTAATTTTGTATAAAAATCATTCTTAGGTAATATAAAATTCTATTAAGAGACATCGGGCCCTTAAAGCAGTTATGAAAATAAAATTACTCTTATTCTTTGCTCGGTGGAGACTTTTTCTTCTATTGTAAAATGGTTGATAGAGAAAATCTTGTCTTTAAATATTTGAACTACCCGGCGGCCATTGTAAGATGTTTGTAATGCAATTTCTTATACCTTCTTATAACGTTAGGTTAGGTTGCAAGCATTTTACATTTAGTAATTCGGTCTAAAAAAGTGTACGTAGGTTTAGATTTCAGGAAATTTCTAGGTGTTATTTGGCTTGTCTGGCGAACAAAGGACTGGACGGGATTTAGTAAATAAAATGTATAATACTAAAAAGACAACATAATCAAAATCGTATTTGATTCTCAGCGTAATTTTTAATCATCGATTATTTTATCGTTTCCTTTTGATTTGTATTCAACTTTATACCTTAATCTGTGGTTAAACTCCATTATTTTATTAAGTACTAGCGAGTCGCCCCTGCTTCGTAAGGTTTTTACGACTTGACAAAACATCGAGATTTCTTAATTATCTATAATTATGTTTCATATTAATATATTATACATTATTCACCTTCCGGAATACATTCTCTAAATTATGTTGAAAACCTCATCAAAATCTGTTGCGTATTTTAGGAGAACAACGCGGACATACAGCCAAACGCGCAAAGCGACTTTGTTTTATTATGATATGTATAGAAAACATTAGAAAAGTAACGGACAAATATCGACAGATACTGTTTAATATTGTTGAAACGAGCTGTATTTAGTTTTTATAGGTTTCTAGTAACATATACGGGGTGGCAGGGACATCGATGCGAAAACTGAAACCATGGATTCAGTAGGTACATGATTCTAAATCCTCCTGCGTTGAAATTTTTCGACGGATTTTTTTTTTTAAATCAGCTATTTTAACCGCGATGTTCATGTTTCATCATGTTCGCATAACTTGTCAAAATGTAGGGAACAACAGATTTTTTTTCGCGATTTCAGGTTTGGTCCCATAGTAAAAGTTGTTCATAATGATGAGTAAAGTCACGTGTTTAAGTTTGCGCACTGGTTAATTTTTTTTCCTGTATAATATAAATACGTATCTAATGCAGCTATATAATTTCTATAAGTATTTCTTTGAATTTTATGTTGATTTGCTTTTCTTTGATTATGTTTTAATTTTGTTTGGTTTTTCAAACTTTGCTATACCAATAATATCTTGACTCTACTGTTTAGTAAATTAACTTGTCCTATCTAAGAGAGCCGGGTGATCTGTAACTGAAGGTCCTTCTACATCAGACACCTTTTTCTATTTAATATTGTGCATTTTATTAACCAGCGCCTGTAATATGATGTTGAAATAAATAAATACTTATGATTATGATTTATGATATACTTTTGTTTAATTTTATTCTGTCTTCTTATGTCCTTTTTTCATAATACTTAATAAACTTTACTTTATCAATATTCCAAAGAAATATGTATTTATTGGGTTTATCTACACTCTCACTACTTCATACAAAAGAAAAACAGTCGTAGGTATCCAAGATATTTGTGTGAACACAAAACCAAACTGTTTGACTAACCCTCAAACGGCTGATAGAAATAATAGTAACGAGGACCAATTGAACGAAGCTATTTCTGGAGATTTTGTACCAAAAAGGAATGATGATGATTCTTGACTATAAAGACTTGTGATAATATTTATGCTTTCAGGTTATTTATTTAGTAATAAACACGGAAGATAACCCAGCTAAAATTATTTTCAGTCAGTCCAAAATTTACCTATTCCACCTGTAAAAATACTGCAATGTATTGAAACAATTTAATTTAAACCAAGAAAAGCCGGTCTATCCTGTAAAAGTATCACCGTAAAAACTTAGATTAAGTGAGCTGCCATTCCACCTGATGCTAGGGATTGACGCAATTGACAGTTCATCTAAGTTTTCAAAATAGATCGGTAGGCGTCGTCGCACTCACGGGATAGTCCGAAAGGGATACCGTGGCCCCTGGCAACATACAAGCAACTGAAGGAACACGGGTGGGTTTTAGTCAGTAAGAGTCGGACACACCCTCCTGATCCACTCAGAGCAGGAAAAGTTATTTGATAATTTCCAACCCAAAAAAAAAAAGATCTTTGCCAGTCGTTACGGGTAGTCAGAAGCCCAAAAGTCTGACAACCAGTCTTACCAAGCGGTATCGTGTTACCCAGTAACTGGGTTGTGGAGGCCAGATAGACAGTCGCTCCATGTGAGAAACTGGTATTCAGCTGCATCCAGTTATACTGTCGCCGACCCCAACATAGTTAGCAAAAAGCTAGGCAGATTCATAGATCATCATCAGGCCTTGCCTGCATGATTGATTACTCACATAAAAAATACTTTTACGTAGCCATTTTCTAACAGTATTTAATTACTAAGTCCATGTTATTATCCCGCATTGTTTTTATTTTATACAAGCAAACCTTTTCACACGTACCAATTTACTGGGACCCGAGAGCTGCTCCGTAATAAATGAACCCGTTATATTATTGTCATTTAAATTGTACCACAACGCGGCCCGCCAATTGAGGGTTAATTTACTTTTGTTAAGCCGACAGATTGATTTAACTTTGTTGATGATTTTTGCCGTGTGGCTGAACAGAGGTTAAAACTTGTTCAGTCAGATTTAATAACCATTTGTTCCGCGACGTGGTTAACCCTCCTTTAGTGAATTTAATGCCTATCATGAAACTTACTTATCGTTTTCGACGCGTGCGTATCTCTAAAATAAATATTCAAAAATTAAGGTCTCGTGCACGAAAAAGAAACCGTTTAGGACGCTTTCTAATTTAGTTGTGAGGAAGCTAAAAAAACCTTTGTAAAATCCAAAAGTGCACGCCTCATAATCATAACACTAAAAATATTTAAACGACTTTTCGAAGTAGGTATGTTTTGATTGCTTTTTTACCAATCAATATGAGTAAAATTTCTCACCTCGCAGTAATTACGTACTGTCAAAGACTATTTAGGTTTGCTTTGTTGGTTGTTAGCCAACGGAAGAGGGTCGAAGTTGGAAATATTATAAATATTTATAATAGTTAGTTTTTTATTAATTATAATTAAACTACTTTGAATAATTGAAATAAATATGTGTGACTGTTAAAGTAGGTACAGTTGTCGTGACTCAAAACCATTCATGACACGAATGGGTTTGCGCCACTAAGGATATCGCGCTGGTCTATACGAGCCTTAAAACTATTAAAAGGCTGCCTTTCCTCTGGAGCGGAGAATTCTTTTGGTTTATATTGACACAGCTTCGCTCCTCTCCTCTCGCCTCCACTCCAGTGGACAAGCAGCCTAATGATCCTGCAGACAGGTGCGACGCGATTCTGGTAGAACAAATTCCATGAAGTTTTCATAGAAATTGTTTACTAGAGTTGCGCTGCCATGTCGCACCTGTCTGCGGCAGCCTTTAGATCGAAGGAAACGATTTTTTTTTTCTAATATGTACTTTAAAACAATACATTAATAAATATTGCAAAATAAGTAAGTCATTTCATCATTTATTTACACATAACAAATGTTTACATGCACAATTATTATTAGTCGAGAATTAATAACCCTGTCCGCGCCGCTTGTTACAAACTTAATTAACAGTTCAAACATCACGGAGTGGTGTGATCATAGATATAAGAAAGATTATATTTCTATGGGTGTGATTTATTTGCGTCCATATCGGGTTAACATTCGCTTGACGGACGACGGGTTGCAGATGTTAACTACGAGTAAAAAACCAGCTGTAATAAATATTCTTTAAAATTAAATTCGGGTTTTCATAAGCTTATTGTGTTCTATTACATCCTTAACAAGTGGTATCTATGATTTTTATTTGTGTTTAGGGTTCCGTAGTAAAACAAGGAATCCTTATAGTTTCGCCGAGTCCGTATGTCTGTTCGCGGGTTAACTCGGAGACTCTTCGCTGTAATTTGGCATGGTTATACAATATACACAGAATTATAAAATGCAATAGACGTGGAAATATTTAGTAACCTGTTCTGTTTAGCTATTTCTAAAGAGCCATAAAAAGCCCTAAAAGAAATATCTATATATCTCTATTTATCTCTGCGTTCAGCGCTCGGTGTGGCAACATGCCGTGTTCAGGTTCGCGAAAAGTCAATCGTCATCCTGAGGATGCCTCGTTTAGAGGTGAAACACGCGTCGATTTCTTTCAGGATTTTTATGGGCTCTTTAGAAATAGTTAAGCGGAACTTAGTAATCACGCCTACAAAGATGTGAAATAAAAGCAAGAAAAAATATTGCCGGTTAGGCAGACAGGATCGAGCTCTAGCGGCACATAGGTGTGGGGTATTATTGACTCCCACAGTTAAAAAGTGACCTAGTTATTTAATAAATAGTTTGTTGATGTATGCTGTTATAACCACAGAAATAACATTGTTTTTCAAACAAACAGACAAAAATTCTTCTTTACAATTTTTATTACATTAATAGAAGAAAATATTTACAGATACAAAAGACTGTGAATATTAGAAATATTTAGGTAGGTACTGAATGCAAATTCGGGACATTTGTACCCCGTTTAAAAAGGGTTGATTTAACACTGGACATTTGGTCTCCTTTGTGAAAAATCCTATTTGTAGGATTCTTACGACAAAATCGTGCATGTTTGATGTTAAACAGGATTTTTTGGCTGAAATGAAAATATTTTTATCCACAATTTGGTAATTCTTTATAACCGACTTCAAAAAAGAAGGAGGTTCTGAATTCTTATAAGGTTTGGGTGTGTAGACAGGAACTGCTAATTTTGTAGTACCTACACATTTACAATTATAATCATAATCACCATAATCAGCCTACATAATGTTCTCACTGCTGGGACACAGGCCTCCTCTCTTCGAGAGGGAGTGGGCTGTAATCTACCACGCGGGTGGGCCCGCGTGGTAGATTACAGCCCACTCCCTTCCGGGTTGGTAGATGTCACATGTCTTGGAATTTTTGGTTCTAGGAGATGCCGATTTCCTCACGATGTTTTCCTTCACCTTTTTGAGAGCAGTGGTGATGAAATTATTTACACAAAGTAAAGCGCCTGCCTGGGTTCGAACCCACTACCTTACAACTCGTAAGTCAGGGTCGTTACCACTGGGTCACCACTGCTCTCTACAATTATAATACAGGGTGGCAGGGACATCGACGCGAAAATTGATTTCGCGACACTGTTACGACACCAGCTTTTGACCATTAAAAATACATCAACGCGTTGATTACCTCGGTTCGTAGAGTAAAAGACATCAACGTGTTGACTACCTCGGTGTGTGGAGTAAAAGACATCAACACGTTGATTACCGCCATAATTACCGCGGTGCCGATTTTTTTTCAAGTTTTCGCTTCTCTCGGTACTCCCAGAGTGCAACGCGGGGGGGTTTAAAAAATTAATAAAAAAGGGGGTTCAAAATCATGTAGGTACTGAATCCATGGTAACAGTTTTCGCGTCGATGCCACCCTGTATTTTGACACAATTCTCGCGTTCATGCAGAATTTCGATATTATTGGAACAGAAATGACTTACAAATTAAAACTTAGTCATACCATACAATAGACGCCATCACAGTGTAACAAATAGAACCAAACTACATAGTTGCGACTAAAATTCTCGCTAACGAGATGCAAATGGTCGACAGCACTTCTCTCAGGATTTCAGCAGATTGAGGGAATTGAGCCGACAGGCGCAAGTCGTCACCAACCCAAGTTTCACCATACCAGGGTAGAGTCGACGTCTGAATTCAATTCACGACTCCAGGTACAAATTAGAAGAATCTGGAACGTGAAGCAGATTGAAATAGTTCTAAGTTCCAGACAGTTCCAGAAAGTTCCAGACAGTTCCAGTCGCACTCTGAGCCGTCCTTTGTCCTTGTAAAAGTAATGCAAACGCAATTCTGAAACGCAGGAGTGCAATATGACTGAATATTTAGTTGAAGCAGTGAGATATTGCGTTTGAAAAGTATTGTTGCAGCGACAGTGTGTTTTATTTGTTTTGACTTATGGAACAAGAAAGTAGGTACCTATGGAAGAAATAATTTTTGCCATCAAAAACGATTTATAAATTTTTCTAGTTTTATTCAAGGGTAGGGTTCGAACCAAAGATTTAAATAGGCCTGTGTCCAAAAATTCCGTCTGGTAGATTATTAAAAAAAAATTAACACGTATTTTTTTCTTTTTTGACGTAATCACAAGAGGCGATACATTAAGTTAAAATGTGGCATGACGATGCTGAGTTGTGACGTAGCGAGCCCCCGCTCCCCAACTTTAATGCGTGTTTTCTAAGTTATTTTTGATTAATATGATAAAGCAAAAAATACGAGTCTAATATTTTTTTATTATCTGAAAGATGGACTAAATAGAATTTCTTTTCTTTTTACCTAGGCAACTACAGTATTGTAGATTTGCCCGCACCGTACTAAGTCGCGCGAAAAAGTGTCTTTATTGGGAAGAGTGAGCTCGCACAATAATATTGGCGTTTCCATGACAGTCAAGTCAAGTCTCTGCGACATTGTGTGTCGGTGTCAGCAGAGGCGTCAAAATGAAACAGAAACGCCACCATTTTTTGACGCGGCGAGGCTAATCTACGATTGAAATCTTTGGTTCCAATTCACGCTTTCTCGCTTTTAATGTAAATGTATAGTGCTTTTAATGTGTAGTCTATACCTATAAAGCCAGACGTATAGATTCTGCATACATAGTGAATGTTTGCTGACCCGTTTTTGCGAATGTCCTAATATTTTAGGCATACAGTGCCCAGTGCCCATACGTCATACCATTTTTTTCTCTCCTTAGAATAACGTATAGATTAGATAACCCGTCGTGTGTGGCCTAAAGGTCTTGTGAATATATCAACAGCCAGTGTGAATTAAAAAAAAATACCTTTTAAGCGGGACGGTCTGCCGCGATGACGCGGTGTGTTCCATATTAAAAATTTATCACAAATTGTTCAAACTTCTCAATTAATTTAAAATAGTTTTAAATACCACTAATATTGTAGAAAAACCACAATTTTTTACTTTTCTTATATCGCTGTCCCCGGCGAATGAAATCGTAATACTTAGTAAAAACCAAATTTTTTCAGGAATAAAAAACTGTTTTTTGTGAATATCTTAATAACTAATATACATAGCGGAATTGTTCAAATACCTACCAAAAGAAAAGTGATTTTTAACCGACTTCCAAAAAGGAGGAGGTCGGAATCCGTTGCGAGGTTTAGAAGAACAAACAGAGCACCTGCCATCTTATCTCTTCACCACCCTTGGTTGACTGGTAGAGAATGCCTATGGCATTAAGTCCGCCTTTGTACCTTTTTGTGTGTGAGAAGTTTAAATAAATAAATAATAATAAATAAACTCAAAGCATTTATTTCAAATAAACCAATTACAGGGACTTTTGAATTGTCAAGGGGTCGGTCAGTCAGAAAGATGAAGCTAGTTGCTCATTCCAAAGCTTGATGTGTAGCCTTGTGAGAAGACGCAAAAAGCGACTTTATAATTTATTGTATAGATTTTATACAATAAATTATAAAATCGCTTTTTGCGTCTATACTATAGAAGATTGCATATACCAGTTATCGCCGAATAATTATGACCAAAGACTGCCAAATACCTAGATGTTTTGGAACAAAAAATAAACAACATAACATAACATAACATCACGCCTTCTTTCCCCGAAGGGTTGGGCAGAGGTGTCCCTGTAGCAGGTACACCCACATTTCGCCAGTTATGTTTAAGTCCCATGTAATAGGGGGCGAGCCTATTGCCATCAGCCGGGTACAAATCCAGACTCCGAGCTGCTAATGAGAAATTTCAGATAGAAAAACCCAATAACACTTTGCCCGACCCGGGAATCGAACCCAGGACCTCATGCTCAGTAGTAGCTCTTGCGACCACTAGACCAACGAGGCAGTCACAATTTTTTTTTTTTCACAAAAAATAAAATATGATTTAATATCTTTTACATACTTACAAGTTACAAAGGCAAGTAAGTATGGCTAAAAATAAAATTACAATACAACGGCGTAGGGAGCCGCAATAAGCCATCTGCTGATTCATCTTGGTCCCAACTTATATTGTGGACATACGGATGTACCTACTATTTTTATCCCAAGCTTTGCGTTTGAGAAAGGTAGAACTGAGGTAAATATAGGGTTACCATCCGTCCGTGTTTGTCCGGACAAGTCCGGGTTTTTGGCCCCCTATCCGGACTTTATTTCGGAACTTTCGAACAAAGGGAATAAAAAAAAAAGGTATATTATTGATTACTGATAAAGAAAGATAAGTAAATTATCAGGACTTTTTTGCAAAAAAGGCGACTAACAAAAAGTATTTACAAGGAGTGAAAACGCCCGGGACCCAATATTCTAGAAGGACATAATTATAGTGACCTTATTGGTGATGTTTTTCAGAAAGGTGAGGTGCGTAGTACCTACTCGCATCCGGCGTGCGTGTATGACCAGCACCCTAATTGCGTAATACAACACAATCGCAATTTGTTTCGATTTGAAACAGATTTCTAATCCATTGCTTCATAAGTTGGAAAAAAAATCTGTTCAAGAACGTAAATAACGCAATGAATGTTGTTGAAATGTCAAAATGAAACAAATTTCGCGAAATTGTTTACGAAAATGAGTTACGCAATTAGGGTAGGTACCTACTGATGTATGAACGTAAACGAAGCAAAAGAAATATGTAAAATTGTTCTGTATTTTTTGCCTACTGCCATGGGAAGAAGGTTAAAAGTGTATGTTATATCAGTTTTTTGCAAATGTGCCGTTTTTTGCCAGGACTTTTTAAAATTCGAAATGGTAACCCTAGGTATATCTAAGTGTGCCTACCGGGGTTGCGAAGAAACCCGAAAGGGAGATCGTGGCCCCGGCAACATGGCAACTGAAGGAACACGGGTGAGTTTTAGTCAGTAAGAGGCTGCCCTCCCACTCCGCCTAGAGCGGGAGAAGTTATTTGATAATTTCCCACCCAAAAAAAAAGAAGGTAAATTTTGTGTTTCGTGTTAGGTTAGACGATATTGGTTTATGCGCTACTATCTGCCTAGACTTTTCCCAACTATGTTGGGGTCGGCTTCCAGTCTAACCGAATGCAGCTTGATTCCAGTATTTTACATGGAGTGACTGTCTATCTAACCTCCACAACCCAGTAACTGGGTAATACGATACCCCTTGGTAAGACTGGTTGTCAGACTTTCGGGTTTCTGACGACCCGTAACGACGTCAAAGATCCACGAATGAGAGCCGGGACCAACTGCTTAACGTGCTTTCCGAGGCACGGAGGAGTCTCGGTATGTTAAGATGGTCACCCATCCACAGCTCGACCCCGGCAAGTGTAGCTTAACCTGATGGATCGAACCGTGCGGCTGTTCGAACTTAGTTTATGCGCTACTATAATAGAGGGATATCTGGGTTATATGATTTAAAGAAAATGGAAAACGTTACGAAATAAGCAGGAACAGTAAACCGCACGTCAGCCTTTAAGCTCAACACACACACAAGGCGCGTGCGTGTCGGGCGCGGGTCGGGACGGCAGTACGGCGGGCTTGTATATTATTGTAATTCCTTGTATTATATGGATACAAAAAACACAAAAAGCGTGCGCGGCTCCCACTCCCGACCCACTCTGCGCCCGACCCGCGCACACGTTACTTGTGCTTACATCCATATAATACCTACAAGGAATTGCAATATATATACAAGCCCACCGTACTCCCGTCCCGACCCGCGCCCGACATGCACCCGCTTTGTGTGCGTGTTGAGCTTTACTGCTACGACATTACGTTATTAATGTAAAACTGTAAGATGTTCTTAGCATGTAGTCGCTTAGTTTAATTAAAAGTTTATTCTGCTGATGCTATCTGGCCGGAGTGTAGCGTTCAGTCACTGTTCCGAAAAGCGACTAAATCGCTATTTGCCGATGCTGAAAGTATCATGTCTACTATCACCATAAAACACTCGTGCCACAAAAAGGCAATGTCCCACAAGTTTATTTGGTGTCAACTTTCACGCCTCCGCGAGTTAATAATCTCTAGCTTTTTTAGCACTTTTTAGGATTCCGTACCCGACGGGTGCCAAACGAAACCCTATTACTAAGCCTCCGCTGTCCGTCCGTCTGTCTGTCAGCGGACTGTATCTCACGAACCGTAATAGGTAGACAGTTGAAATTTTCACTTGTATTTTTAATACCTCTATAACAATGTTATTTAATTTTTGTTTGGGATTTTATTTTTAAATATTGTACGGTGTACAGAACCCTTCGTGTGCGAGTCTGTACGGTGTACAGAACCCTTCGTGTGCGAGTCCGACTCACACTTGGCCAATTTTTATACTCCGAGCTGAAGCTTGTAACAAAAAGACCACTACTAAGGAAAATATGCACCAATTTGTTACAAAAATAATGAATTTATATTCTTCATTGTTTTATGAACGCAGACGACGCTCTTAAAATAAGGAGCGCCCGCTCGTTAGGAGTTTGTTCACTGTCGACCCATTGGTATCCACAGGATACTTGAAACGGGAGACTTTTTGGTACAGAAAAACCATTTTTTTACCATTTTTACTGAAGTTTTGTGAAATAACTTTAATGTATTCCATGTTCTCTTTACTCATGTGTTATCAGTTCTTTTCATCTATCTTTAATAAGCCTATGAATAGTGGAGGCTGGAAGTCAAACTGACTAAATTGAAGACCTACGGCCGTGATACACTCGCATGATTAGTAGGCAGCCTTAGGATAGGCTGAAAGGACATTACTGTCGCTGCCAGCAATTAGCATTGATGGACGATGCCGAGGCACACATACGTGAGTCCATCAATGCCTGGTTGCGGCCAAAGCTTGTAAGTATAGTAGTTTTTTCAAACTATGTGCGGAAATTAAAACTAAGTAAATTAATAATAAATTCCAAAATCAATGACGAACAAAGAAAATTCACGCGGCGATATGTTCATTTGTTTCTTCTTTATTTTAAACAGCTCTATTTGCTAAGCCAGTTCGAAATTTAAATAAAATCTTTGATAAGTTAACTCCTTGGTTGCCATGGGTCGAAGTAAAAAGTTCGTTCCATTTTTAAATAACACGACAGATATGAGTTTTCATAGTAATTTATTTGACATTGCCAGTCACCTACTCGCTTGTTTTTGACCAGTACAGCAATTTCGATTTTCAAAATAATGTTCGTATTTCCAAGCATGTTTGAGAAAAGGACATTTATAGTCAAATTAAAATATCGTGCCCTATTTTCTTTCTTGTTACTGAAGATGATAATGTGACAACATTATTGCATTTTTATCGTTGAAAACAAGTGTCTTGCGACAAAGTTCTTAGTTTTTCATAAAAGCCTTCTCATGCATGATGAGTGTCACTTTGCAGTCTATGAAAAAAAAAACTTGAACTATTCTGTAGTCAAAAGTGACAATCCCTAGCATCAGGTGGAATGACAACTCACTTCAAGCTCACTTTAACTAAGTTTTCACGGTGAGATTAATACAGAACTAGCTACGCCCCGCGGTTTCACACGCATAAGTCTCGATTCCGTTGGAATATCGGGATAAAAAGTATCCTATGTCCTAATCCAGTTCATGGTCTACCCATGTGCCAAATTTCATCCAAATCTGTTCAGCCGTTTTAGCTTGAAAGCGTAACAAACAATTACAACAACAATTTATTCCTGTATATTTTAAATATAAAACTATTTCCCTTCGCTTTTGTTCATATCATCACTATTGTGGGTGCTGCAAGGTGTTTTTCTCATTTGTTAAATTATTCCATAAGGTAGGCACAATATATAGCCTATAATGATAACGTGGGTGGGCGCTGATACCTATAATTACAAGATATTAAGTTAGCTTAGGTATTGGCTGCAACTCGAACACACAACCTTACTTACCTTAAGGCCTATTTTCTTTGTAAACCATGTTTTTAGGGTTCCGTAGTAAACAAGGAACCCTTATAGTTTCGTCATGTCCGTCTGTCTGTCTGTCCGCGGTCTAGCTCCAAGACTGTTAGTACTAGAAAGTTGTAATTTGGTATGGGTATACATATTAATCATGCTGACAAAGTGGTAAAATAAAATTATGAAAAATATATTTTTTTAGTGTACCTCCCCTACTCATAAAGTGGGGACATTTTTTTTTTCTATCCCTTGGTGTGGGGTATCGTTGAAAAGGTATTTTAAAAACATTGTGAGTGTGTTAATACCATTTTTGAATTCGAGATCCGTTTGCAAAATATTAAGCTTTAAAGTGCAAATTTTTGTTAGAGTCAAATGTCCCCCTCCCCCTGCCAGCTAAATGGTTGGTTTTAGATATGTGAAAAAATTCACGGCAGTAGCTTATATAACAAATTTAAAAGGAAAACTATCACAGCTGAGTAGGCTTTACAAATTAACGAGTAATAATCGACCAACTTAGATTTGCGTTTGTAAAAACATGTTCTCCCATACATTCTGTATGAAAGATTTTTTTTTCAACTACAAAGTTAAGTTTGTTCTTGGGAAAATTTCATACCAACTACGGAACCCTACATTGTGCGTGGTCCGACATGCACTTGGCCGGTTTTTATTACATGAAGGTGCAATTTTTTTTTTTTAACAATGTCACTTTCCCATTTATAGTTTTGTTTTTATGGTTAGGATTAGGATAGACGGGCAATTCTCACTACTTAGTCCTCTCAGATTTCTGCAAGTTTATACAAGTCTAGATTCAGTGCACGTAGACCATACATTAACCAAGCAAGTTCTCAGTATCGTTGCATTTCGTGTCACGTAAGCCGTTGGCTTTCCGCCACCTGTGGAGTGCATACCTATCAGGCTTTATTTGACAACGGGCCTTAAGTCAGGGCTGTCAAAAAAAGAATGCCATTTCTCGAACTCAAAAATGTTTAAACATTTTAAGTTCGAGAATACAGGTGTGAATACAGGTTAAATTATATGTTGTTATATTTAACAACATATAATTTAACATAACATCACGCTTGTATTCCCTGAAGGGTTAGGCAGAGGTGTACTTATAGTACACCCGCATTTCGCCAGTTATGTTTAAGTCCCATGTAATAGGGGGTGAGCCTGTTGCCATCAACCGGGCACAAATCCGGACTCCAGGCTGCTACTGAGAAATTTTAGATGGACAAACCCAATAACACTTTGACCGACCCGGGAATCGAACCCAGGACCTTATGCTCAGCAGTAGTGCTTGCAACTACTAGATCAACGAGGCAGTGAAAATGTTTAAAATTTAGCAGGGACTGAATTACCCAAAAATTAAGGTACCTTTAAATAGTATGACGTCATAAGTTTAAATAAGGGTTACCGAAATATTTCGATACCGTTCTTTTTTTCAGTAGGTAGCGGAATTTAGGGTTGGAAATTCAAATCGGAAATCACACGACTGTATAAGCACCCGCGCCGCACTGTCTCGCATGTTTTTCGGTACCGAAATCGTGTAAAGGTTAAATAATGGTTTAGCCTTTTTTTTTTTTTTTTTTTTTTTTTTGGGTGGGAAATTATCAAATAACTTCTCCCGCTCTGGGTGGAGCGGGAGGGCGTGTCAGACTCTTACTGACTAAAACCCACCCGTGTTCCTTCGGTTGCCCTGTTGCCGGGGGCCACGATGTCCCCATCGGTTTTCTTCGAACCCCCGGCAGGCATTGGCCCTAACGGACCCCGTCAATTCTGCTGACATCTCTTTGAGGCGCGCGTGGAACACAACGCGCCGTCGACCCGGGCTTGGTCCTTATCGGACGGCGAGCTACCCATTGCTCACCGTCCGCAAGCCCGGTTTAGCCTAACCTTTATTTATAAAGAAATTGGTATAGCTCAACCTTTATTTTAAACCGGTACCGATATATTTTTGAGGTATCTCAACCTTTAACGGTAACCGCTTTCAAATTTTGTTTAATGTTTTAATATCAATGACTAGCTGCACCCTGCGTATCACTCGCATAAGTCTCGATCCTGTAGGAATATCGGGATAAAAAGCATCCTATATACCAACTCAGGTCATGGTCTAACCGTGTGCTTAATTTCATCCAAATCTGTTCAGCTGTTTTAGCGTGAAAGCGTAACAAACAAACAAAAAACAAACTCACTTTTGCATTTACGTAATTATTTATCTATCTAAATATATAAATTCACTCATTCATTACGAAATCTCGAAAACTGCTTGACGTATAAAGATGAAATTTGGTAGGGAGGTAGTTCATAGTTAGTAGACGTCCGCTAAGGATTTTTGGAAATTCTACCTTTAAGGGGGTGAAAAGGGAGAATTTTGTTTGTATGAAAAATCTTATTCCTTGTGTTAATAAACTTGAAACTTGGCACGAATATTTATCTATATAAATTATAAACTTTGCCATTTTTAGTTTTTCTAAACTACCCCCTAAAGGAAGATTGGGGGTATCAAAGTTTGTATGGAATAATTTTAACGCGCGTTCTGATTAACTCGAAACTCAATATTTACTTATACTTAAGATTGAAACCGGGTGAAAAGAGGTATTCATTTTTTCAGGGGAGGATTTAACTGTGTGGCTTGGTTAACTTAAAAATTGGTATAAATAAATAATCTTTAAGTCAAATAATGGAAACGTCACAATAGACTTTTCAAAAATTATTATCGTGCTATTTTTTATTTTGTTTAATTGTAAAAGGCTAGCCAAAAGGTTAGAATAACCCAAATAAATACCCAATATTAACCTAAACTTTTTAAAGATTATGGCTTTATGGATCTAAGCAATCATAACATATATAGGTTGGATATTGAAATGGGGCAATAAGGGTATAATAACTATAATAACCTTAACCGTTGTCGCTAACAAACATTTTGATCTGCATTCACAGATTTTGAAAATCATAGTCAGAAGAACATAACGGCCGCCACATAACGGCCGCTCCACAACGGCCGTCACATAGCGGCCGCCACATAACGGCCGCCACATGATGGTTGCCACATAGCGGCCGCCACATTGCGACCGCCACATTACGGCCGCCACTAACGGCCGCAACACAACGGCCGCCACATAGCGGCCGCCACATAGCGGCCGCCACATAGCGGCCGCCACATTGCGACCGCCACATTACGGCCGCCACTTTACGGCCGCCACTAACGGCCGCAACACAACGGCCGCCACATAGCGGCCGCCACATAGCGGACGCCATATAGCGGCCGCCACATTGCGACCGCCACATTACGGCCGCCACTTAACGGCCGCCACATAGCGGTCGCCTCATTGCGTCCGCCACATTACGGCCGCCACTTTACGGCCGCCATATAACGGCTTGCCACGTAACGACCGCAATACAACGGCCACCACATAGCGGCCGCCACATTACGGCCGCCAAATTGCGGCCGCCACATAACGGCCGCTTGATAACGACCGCCAAATAACGGCCGCCATATAACGGCCGCCACATAGTGGCCGCAACATAACGGCCGCCACATAGCGGCCGCCACATTACGGCCGCCACTTTACGGCCGCCACATAACGGCCACCACGTAACGGCCGTAATACAACAGTCACCACATAGTGGCCGCCACATTACGGACGCAACTTGACGGCCGCCAAATTGCGGCCACCTCATAACGACTGCTAGATAACGGCCGCCAAATAACGGCCGCCATATAACGGCCTCCACATAGCGCCCGCCACATTACGGCCGCCACTTTATGGCCGCAACATAACGGCCGACACATAACGGCCGCAACACAACGGCCGCCACATAGCGGCCGCATCATTGCGTCCGCCACATTACGGCCGCCACTTTAGGGCCGCTAATTGCGGCCGCCACATAACGGCCACCACATAACAGCCGCCACATAACGGCCGCTAGATAACTGCTGCCAAATAACGGCCGCCACATGAAAATGATGGGGGCAGCGAGGTTTGGACTTCACGGAGCCAAAAAACGCTCCTACTACTAAAAAAATAAAATGTCGCAAATATTTGACAGCTATTTGCGACGTTGCCAACATTCGCATCAACTGACCAATCTTCACATAAAAACAAGATTTACAGACGAGATGCTATGGGTTTTATTTTCGCCTCATTTTTAATTTTCTCAAATTATGGTCTCCTTGGTACGTGTGACGCTACTGGTTTCTGAAAATTGTGTTTTCGGTATCCATCGTTCAACTACATTCTGAAAATCAGACAGATTGCTAAAAACTAATGCTAAAAAATATATTATTTTTTGACACATTTAATAATGTCAGGTCAGAAAGTAAAGCGGAAATTTTCTAAAATTAGGATTTTTGAATTTCAGAATAACCAAATCTATCGATTTAATATGATTTTGTTTGTAAAACGCTGAGGCAAAAATTTTGGTCATGGGCTCGCCAACCATTAGAATGTGATATATAAGAGATTAGAATTAATTTGAATTTAGAATTGTAAATGAAAGCCATGTTTCGGTTTACCGACCAGTGAGGAAACATAAGCAGTACCGAAACGGTACAGAATCGGTACCGAAACGATACCGTACCGACCAATGAGGAAAGGGCCTAACGAGACTGTCCTTAACTTTTTGAAACATGTTGATCTGCATTCACAGATTTCTTAAAAAGTTCCAATTTTCACAAAAACTTTTCCAAAAACTATATCGAGCCAACTGAGGTTTGAGTTCAAGAATGTCTGTCTGTATGTTAACTTTTCACGCCTAAACCACAATCAAATTCCAAATTCGATTTCGATCAAATTTGCCAAGGGGATAAACAGCATCCTAGGGTAGGACATAGGCTACTTTTTGTCTCAAAAATAATCCTAAAGGAGGTGATATATAGGTAGGTAATGAAAGTTTTGTCGCCAAACTTCATGCTGCTAGGACAATGGGAAGTACCATATAGGCTTTGTTTTATTTGCGAGTGTCAATATAAATATGCGGTATAATTTAATGGCCGTATTTTTTTATTGCATTTAAGTACTTAGAAGTTTGATTTTCTTTACAGCTCCAAGGGACCGTAGATCTAAGTTTTTGATATCTATTTCAACTTGACGCATCCAGGCGTTTCTGAGAAAAAGGGTCTTGACAGACAGCGAAGTTATCCTTTAAACGGTTTCAATTTTGCATTTTGAGTACAGATTTATTATCTGCCTGTTACCTTTAATACCGTAACGGCTGAACGTATTTAGATGAAAGGCATACGGATAGGCCATAATCTGGCTTAGAACATAGGATACTCTGAATTCCGGTAGCATGTTCCTGTGGGATATTTTGCGACATCCACGCGGGCGAAGCTGCGGGCAAAAGCTAGTAATGTATATAGTTAAGATTAAACCCTGTAATCACAACGTGTAAACGTTGTGATTTAATGCCCTGTGGAATACGATCAAAAATTAAAGTTGCACTGTCTAAACAGTATTTAGGTACACAATATTTACAAGGCTACCATTTTATTGTATTACAAAGGCAAGAAATTTTTACATAATTATTGTCAATGGGGCTTAAATGTCAATCCAGCGGGGTAATTACGTAACACACTAACGTTTTTGACAGTTCAACAACATTTATTGCGTTATTTACGTTGTTGAGCAGACAAATTTATCAAACATATGAAGCAATGGATTAGCAATATCCTTCAAAATCATTCAAAGTGTGTTACGATTGCGTAACACACTTAACCCTAATTGTAGGGTGCTAATCAACTCACTTCCTATAATATTATGTTACTGAATCTTCATTAGTCACACTCACAACGAAGAGTAGGTACCTAAGTATTCATGAGGTGGTGTCGTCAACCTGCAGTATCTTGCCTTTTTTTTTGGGTAGGAAATTATCAAATGACTTCTCCCGCTCTGAGCGGAGCGGGAGGGCGTGTCAGACTATTACTGACTAAAACCCACCCATGTTCCCTGTATGTTGCCTGTATGCTGCCAAGGGCCACAGTATCCCTTTCGGACTTTCCCGCAACCCCAGCAGGCGTCGGTCCTAGCGAATCCCGTCAGTTCTGCTGACATCTCTTTGAGGCGCGCGTGGAAAACAACGAGTCGTCAACCCGGGCCTGGTCCTTATCGGACGGCGAGCCAACCATTGCTCACCGTCCGCAAGGCCGTGCTTACTGTGGCCGGGAATCGGCCTGCGATTCCCGACGCCCAGGGCGTCTCCTGCGGCGGTTAGGGGCGTGAGGGCGTGAAATTTACCTCTCCCTCACGCGTTCCGCCTCCTCCTTCACGAACATTACTGCTTCGCAGAAGGATGTGACGGCCTGCCATGCCCTCTCACTCCGTGCTATGGCCTGGATCAGTGCCGGACGCGAGAGATCACCGCCGCCGATCTCCACGAGGACACGGCGGTGCTCCGCAAGCCGGGCAGACCTCCACAGCAGTTTCTTGCCTACTTAGTTAATTTTGACCAGACCAACAACTATTTCCAAGAGCAGCATTTTCAAGTTTGTCAGCCCTACATTTAGACCATTGCGTTTGCTGTGGACTGGACTGGAATGCACTGGCCTTTATACGTTACGTGGCTTTGAGCCTCCAAGCCACGTCACTTTGATACACCATTTACTGATTGATTTCCATCAGTCATGCGCTTCGATACATTTATCATAGGATTAACTGAATAAACTCTTGAAATATCAATGAATCAAATTCCAGGCGGTTTTGACATTAGCTTGTTCCTATAGTCTGGTCAAAAGTATTAGATGGAAATGTAAACAAACCCTGTTTAAGTCTAATTCTTATGCATACTAAAGGAACTAAATAACACATTCATCTGCCTTTAGAAGAATTCATTTGTAAACACCTCAACACTTTCTCCAACAATAATTACTCATTATTTGAATAACATTATTAAAACGTATTTGAAAAAAAACATCGACAAAAATTGAGGTTATAATTTCATTAGATAATTGAAGTTCTCATTTGTACAACGTCTTTCAGGTGAATTAAAATTGGAATTTAGATTTAATTATTTCATCCCAATAATTAAATCAAAGCACTCAATTTATACCGACGATTGGCGACGGCTAGGGCAGACTGAAAGCGGAAGGCGGAGGCCAGGGTGTTGTGGCGCAGCCTGGGTGAGGCCTATGTCCAGCAGTGGACTGCGATAGGCTGAGTTGACTACAAAATTACATCCACAGGTCTGTACACACGGCTACACATCAAGCTATACATTTCCAGTATAAGCTGACCACGCATTGTACGGAAATCCTATACAATGCGAGATTAGCATAAACTGGAAATGTATAGCTTGATGTGTAGCCGTGCGTACGTTGTCTGATCCATTTGTTTACATCTTTATCAGATACTTCTCGAACAGATTATATTTATTTTGCACAAAATTTTGTCCTGGGCAGTCATTATATTATTGCGTTTTGTTCTAGCAAGGTACGGAAACGAACAAAATATAACAAAAAGATCCTAAAACCGGAATGAAGAGAATTGAACTTTTGGGCCGGAACCGCACCCGGTCCGGTTGCTAGACTGTCTGAATATTTTAGCTTTAAGTATTAATTTCTATTACGTACTCAGTTGTTCTTAGTACTTTTTTATTATCATAAATTGTGAACAACAGCCTCCCAAAGTTAGATCGTTTTGTATATTTTTATTTCACTTGTCCTTATTGTTTCTGCATATTTTTATGTTTCGACGAACGGAAATTGTTTTATTTATACAAGCTTTTATTTAACTTGCAATGTTTGTTTGTTAGTTATTTTGTTTAGGCCGAATCTTGCAAGCTGATTTAATACCACTTCTTCATATCTCAGGGAGTTGATATTTTACATGTTGGTTCCGTTCCGAAGACAATGCATATTTTACTTGTAAGTGTTCTTAGTAAGCTCCTGACGTTTCATACAAACTTTAATGTCCTATTTAACCCCTTTAAGTGATGATTTTTTAGTGCTCACCTTTAACTACGAACTGTTGTAGAACTGCGTGATGTGTTGCACAAATTTCAAGCTTCTTAACCCAGCAGTTTAGGCTGTGCGTTGTCTGGCAGTAAACGAATGAATGAATTTAAGGTTTTTATTAAGTAGATCATGATCATATAGCATTTTTATCTCACGAGCGACGTGACGCGCACTTTACTTGTGGTTACCAAATGTACAAACACGCTGTGAATGTGTGTGTAACCGCAGGAGCTCTCGGTACCGTCCGAGACAATGGTGAAGTCGGAAGTGTGTGTGTGTGTGCATGCTTGTTATTTACTGACGCTACTCGTCTTCACGCACACATCCACAACGTGTTTGTACACTTAATTACTACAAGTATAGCGCGCGTCGCTTCGTGAGACAAAAATACTGTTCCATGATGATCTTTTAAAGTCACATCCAGATTTTTCGAGTTCGGTGCAATTCAAAGTGAGAACCAAATGACTTAAAACGGTGGTACTGGCCTGTTATTGGCTGCAAGCTCACTTCACCCCGCAATCACACAGTATTGTCGCCACCGCTTTTAATAACACGGCCATTAGCCCGCCACGGCGACTTAACGATGACTTTTAGATGAGATTGACCTCATTACAGAGTAATCATCGACATGTGGTTGCACTTAGAATGGCTGTGATTGGCTGATTGTAGTGTTGTTTCGCTTTATGTTGCCTATTTCATGGATTTATGTAAGTACAGAAATATAAACGTGAACATACCTCATACACATTTTTATTGTATGGCACTTTGAATGGCCTGACACTTCTTGCGTTTTGATGAGTGTTTAGAAAGACATTTTCCTGTCATTATTGGAACAGGACAGGAGGGGCTTGTGGCTAAGTAATAACAGCCACACGGGTCGATCGATCAGGTTAAGCTACGCTTGCCGCGGTTGGTCCGTGGATGATGGTCACCCATTACCTTTACATACCTTGGAAAGCACGTTAAGCCGTTGGTCCCGGCTGTCATTTCTAGATCTTTGACAGTCGTTACGGGTAGTTAGAAACCCAAAAGTCTGACAACCAGTCTTACCAAGGGGTATCGAGTTACCTAGTAACTGGGTTGTGGAGGTCAGATAGGCGCAGTCGCTCCATGTAAAATACTTTTGGTTAGGACGCGGCCTATAACTATGATATTTATTTACGACAAACAATATAAAACATTACTGTCGCGGCCTGCAATAAGGGCATTGATGGACGATCGTGAAAATGTGGGCCGAGGCGAAGCTGAGGCACTGGATATTAAAACTTAGTAAATTAATTTTAAATTCAATCAATGACGAACAACGATAAATCTTTCACGCGCCAATATGTTCATTTCGTCGCTTCGTTTGTTTTTTACACACTTTACAGGAGACGCAAAATACTGATTTTCTCAATAAATACCCAGAGTATTTAAATAATTTAGTTTTACTTTAATACATAGGTATAACAAATTGATGTAGTTTTAGATTACTTTTGAATAGATAACATTATTAATATAACATCACGCCTTGTTTCCCCGAAGGGTTGGGCAGAGGTGTCCCTGTAGCATTAACATTATTAATAATGCCAAAATTAAACATGATAGGCAAATTTGAATTTTTAGCTGTTTTTATGTGTGTGTATTGAAATAACTATTCAAACTGCATAAAAAACCGAAAATCACGAAATAACACAGCGACTTTTGCACGCGCAACGACGTTTTGTTTCTTCTTTACTTTAAATAGCTCTATTTGCTAACCGATTCGAAATTTAAATAAACTCTTTGAAAAGTTACCGCCTTAGTTGCCATGATTGTGTTGAAGTAAAAACTTCGTTCCATTTTTAAATACGCGAAAGCTATTTTCTCAAACATGCATGGAAATATTGTCATTATTTTCGAACAAAGAACACGCGAAGTATCGAATTTACGGTCAAAGAAAATCAAATCCATTGCAGGCGCGTTTTTTGAATTTGGAACATTACAACGCTCCAGCAATGTTGTATGAAATGGCGTGCTGGGGTTATTAAATACTCTTTGATTGGATCTCTTTTATCATTCTTGGCATATCAAAGTTCTCTTTGCTTAGTACAAATTGCGTCCACGTGGCTGTATTACAATAGATGCGTTTGCCTTTCGGCACAGATGATAAATAGAAAATTGGCGGCAAAGCTGAAAATTAGTCTTGATTTGTTATTTACTTATATAATAGATAATGAAAATAAGTTCCAACGGTTCAGAGAGTGAAATGGAGATTGATTGCACTCCACCAGATTTAAGGTCAGAAGCCAAATTAGCAATGGAAAACCTGCTTCCAGCGAAGTCAAAAGAAAAATACATGAAAGAATATGAAAATTTGATGATTTGGAAAAACGAGAATAAAGTGAACATTTTCTAAAAACTGTGTATTTTTGGCGTATTTTAATGAGATTACTACAACTAAAAAGCCATCTACATTATGGGCAATTTATTCCATGTTAAAAACGGCATTAACTTGAAAAATTATGGAAGTTTAACTACCTACTTTTATTTCCCTGCATTCTTTTGAGAAAAGCTTTTATTTCGGCGGAAATGGCAATTGCCTGTCTCGTATTAGTGAAGGCCGAGCCGTTCGACCTGCAATTGCCTATTTCCCAGCCTTTGCAATAATGTAAGTACTATAGTTTTTATAGTAATTTATTTGGCCGCTAAACACGACAGTTATGGATTTTCATACAAACATTGGCGACCGAGCGGTCGTATGTATTCGACCAGTACCGCAATTTCGATTTATCTCGAAGAACGTTGTCAAAATAATGCTCGAATTTCCAAGTACCTATGTTTGAATTTTTTTTTCTACATAGGGTAAGGATTGGCTGCGAATCTGCGACTTTTATAGTAATATTGTATAATTATTTATGGAACAGTGATTTAGGAAGGCAGAAAAACACAAAACGTAGGTCCAGTCATAACTTCGTAAGCAACAAACATTAATAATATTTTTAAGTAAACAAAGGGAGTAGGTTTGACCGTCAGGAGTATAATTTTTTTATTCCCTTATGGGCACTTATGCGAGTGACAGGTTCCAAAAATAAACATGCAAAAAATTATACAAAATGCTGATGACAGCTGGGATATTTGATGATCGTTTGACTGCGGAGGATATAAAAACCGGTCAAGTGCGAGTCAGACTCACACACGAAGAATTCCGTACCACAGTACATTATTTAACTCTACATTATATTTAAAAAAATATTTATTCAAAAAAAAACACGTTTCTTGTCCGTTTAATTTTAAACTTTATTTAATTTTTGTTAATTGTTAGTAGGTACATACTCTGAAAATTATTAGTGTTTTCCTATTACTGTTAAAAAGATACAACCCAGGACGGAGTCTTAGTAACAGGGTCCCGTTGACATCCTTTGGGTACGGAACCCTAAAAACAAGCCAATTTCTGTTAAATTTTCTTGAAAACTTGGCCACTGAAAATTGTCTGTGGCAACAAAACCAGTGTAAGCTGGCCTCTTATTCTATTGAGACTTTGATCTGGAGCTGGCCTAGCGTAGTACACAAAGCCAACTCCAGATCAAACCACTGTACCATAACCACTGTACCATAACCACTATCCCAACCATAAATAACAATCTATTACTTAACTAATTTAAGCGATTACTGATTAGGTAAGTAGTATCGAAGAAACGCATATCTATGCAGTTTGAAAACATAATCCCGTGCACACGACCCTTTTTTTTCGTAGGTAAGCGTTACTATAGCGGCCGAGTGCTGCAGGCAGAAATAGTCCTTACGGTGTATAGATATGTGTTTCTTCGATGGTACCTACAAAAAAAATACTAATTACTTATTAATTCGTTTTTTATGTTTGTAATGCAATCATTAAAAAACGAAAAAAAAAATACAGGGTGTGTACACCTCCTATCCTGCCCCTTGTGCCCCGAAAAATGCAGCCAAAGTGCCACAGACAATACCGTAGAAGTGGCAGTTTAGGGTCAACAAAATTTTATACACTATTGTGCAATCGACGCGACGACAAAGTATAAGTTTAAATATATTTGTTTTTTAAAGTACGTGGGTATAACTTAATGATAATGCTTGTTACATGCATAAAGCAATTTATTGGTTGATTCACACAAATTTACTCGCCCGAAACAGTGTAAATTCGTGCGAATCAACCAATACGAAATGTAAAAACTTTTTACAAAAAAAAAAAACAACCGACTTCCAAAAAAAAAACACTATAAAGTGAAAAATAACTTTAATTTCGGAAGTCGGTGTCTTGGGTTTTGTGTTTTAGTTTTTTGCCACCGACTTCCGAAATTAAAGTTATTTTTCACTTTGTAGTGTTTTTTTTGGAAGTCGGTTGTTTTTTTTTTTTGTGAAAAGTTTTTATTTTTCACTTTTTAGTTGTGGTACCTACCCCACACACATTCGAATACCACTACCTGCTACCAGTGACAGGAACTTATCATATCATCTACATACTAAGTGGGAAAAAAATACGTATTTTGTAGCTAACTCAAAAACAACCTAAGCAAATTTAATAAAATTTATATGAGACCAATTTGAAAGCATACTCTTTCAAACAAAAAAAGAATTTTCAAAATCGGACCACAAATGACGGAGAAATCGGTGGACATACATAAAAAAAAAAAAAAACAAACATACGCGACGAACATAAATAACCTCCTCCTTTTTGGAAGTCGGTTAAAAAAATGCTGCAGTCACTGTCGGACTGCATAAAAAAGAAAAAGAAACGCGATGATTCAACGCAGGTAATTATTGCAAAATATGAAGCAATTATATATTTACAAATTCTATTGATTGGACCGAATAATTAAAACACTACTACCGTAATATGTTGCTTGTAAAATAATCTGAATATTTGAAATAGTTAAAAAAAAAATTGGGGGTATCTTCGTGATTTTTTTCAATCGTATCAAATTAGTTGTATTATGTTTTCAACACACTATCTTACTAGCATATTTCCTGAAGAATGTCATATATTTTTCTGATTTTGTTTACTGCAGTGGATCATAATACTTTTAGGCATTATAAAACTTGCGTTTAGGTCATGTAGTCCTCTAAAAAGCGTCGGTCGCCCGTTTCGGGCGAGTAAATTCGTGCGAATCAACCAATAACCCCATAAAGCATAAATATAGGTGACATCTCTACCTAACTATATTGTTCATGCTTTTTTTTTTCAAGAGTATAAATTGGTCCTACCTACCACAGTAAAAGTAATTTACACCCGTTCCTTGATAAAAAGAAACATGTGAGTGATTTACGGTTGGGCTTGTCCCTTAGGAGTGAAGGTCGTGAATAGATTCCGTTGAAGCAGTTAGTACAGCTGTCTCAGCACTGGATTGGGTCTAAATTTATTGGGATATGCTTGTGGATTTATTAAATCACAAATATATTGAATGGTCTTCTGTATTATGCACGAATTTTTTAAACGAATTGCTCATTACGAAAATTCGGCTAAATTATTTGTCCTACTTTTAGTCTTCATACCCACGAGCGATTTTATTGCGCAATGGATTTTTGCTTAGCGCCAAGAGTTGCAAATCCAACAGTGTTTTTTTTTTAAATATTTATCACCTTGACGTCGAGTCCCGCCACGTCGAGTCGCCTTGACGTCGAGTCCCGCCACGTCGAGTCACCTTGATCTCGAGTCCCGCCACGTCGAGTCGCCGCCACGTCTACTTGTTCTTTTTGTATGATGTTTATTACAACGATCAAAAATTTCTACCTAGTGCCGCCACGTCGAATGTGACGCCATTTCGTAGGTCAACCTAGGGGATTGTCGACTGTTTATAAATTAAGGCCTCCAGCCAGGGCAGCAAACTTATAAACTAAGCGACAACATGCTAAGGGCACCCCCTGTTGGGTACGGACTTCGGCTTAGGGCGTCGCTGGTGGAGGGCAGCAAGGAACAGGCTGGATTGGATCATGATGGACGAATTCAAAGCTACAAGCTCAGCAGCGCGGGCTTGTTCGAGCAAGGGTCGGGGCGGAACAGGCAGCAGGGCTAGTCTGAGGCTACTTATGGTTTTGGTCAGCCAATTTGCGAATGTCATCGCTAACCTACTGATTTATTTGGGGTCTGCGCAGCATATCTACTTTTTCTAGAACTATATCCCTATCAGACGTTTTCTCAAAAAGAAATACAAAGTACAAACATAGGTAAACTTCGCATTTTGGTTCCTATTAGCAAGTCCTGACCTTTCTGAAGGTCAGTATAATAATACAGAACTGACGGGGTCCGCTAGGGCTGATGCGGGTTGCGGAAAAGTCCGCAAGGGATACCGTGTCCCCCGGCAACATGGCAACTGAAGGAACACGGGTGGGTTTAAGTCAGTAACAGTCTGACACGCCCTCCCGCTCCACCCAGAGTGGGAAATATTGATAATTTCGCACCCAAAAAAAAGGGCGTCCTCTCCGGGCATTTCCACTCACATCTGCCATGTAAATACATTTTTTTGTCGCCACATAATATCATCTACAATAACAACAACATCTTTTTTTGTTGTTTCTTATTTGCCATGGAGCATTGCACTGCAAAAGTATTAACAAAATGGACACTCGTCCTATTTAATGAAGGACTTCCGTAAACAATCTTAATTGAAATTCTTTTGCGAGTTACTCAACTTTAAATTTAGGATAATCGCTAGCTAGTAATTTTAAGAAAAAATGTTTCACAAAGTTGGTAAGTACGATCTTCGTTTGGTGCTACTGGACGTCGATAAAAGAGAACATGAAACAATTACTTTTTACGTTCCTAGCTACTTATATGCACGGAAAAATAAAATAATTGATAGGTATATAAAATTGTATAATGCGACACTATTTTTTAATCATCACGGGAACTTCAATGTACCTACATAAATAATTATTTTTTTACAAAATACCAGCTGTAACGCGAACTTATTTCGAAATTCGAATCGCTCCCGCCACAATCATGTGCATCTGGACTGAGGGCCAATTTTCTTTTTCTTGCGAATCAAATTGAGGGTTTATAGGGAAAATAGTTTAGAAGCCGACTCTCAGTTCAAACGTTTTACGAAAATTCGACTTTCATTTATTTTTCAACCAATAACTTTTGAGCCATTTTTTTTTTAAACTAATTCATAGAGATGTTTAACTATAAGATATAAAACGCATATTTATGTATTTCTACAGTTAAACTCATGTTTTGAAGATTCCTTAGTACAGACTGAGGGACCCAGTTAAACCACCATAAACCATCATATTCTAACAAGTTGAAAATTTCTTAAAAGATTTAAGAAAATCTTAACTAATTTCTAAAATAAAAATTATTAACACAGAGATCTAGACACGCGATAGCGTGTCGAGCCAAGTTCCAGGCAAGACACGGCTGCAGTGTGTTATATTACACGAACCATTTGGAGCCACTTTTGACCCCTTAATAACTCAAAATCTATGTAACATTAGCACATGAAATTTGGTTTATTTATTAAAACCCCTTAGATTAACTAGAACTCCAAATTTCATAAATAAAGCTCAAACGGTTATTGAGATATTAACGTCTAAAAATCGGCATTTTTATCAACCACATAGCCATGGTCATCAAAAACCTTTAATCCACTTCCGGATGACCTATAAAGTTGAAAGGAGATTTCTCGAAAGCAGGCCCACGGTATGGTACTGTGTCAAAGCTTATTTAACAAAAATTATGTCGTATTTTTTTCAAGTTAAGTCGTTTTTTTTTTTAATTTCTTTCTGCTAGCATTAGAGAACCTAATTAATATTTATTTGGTTGACTAATTGTAATTTTGTACATCCGCCATTCAATCCTAACCTGAATGTTGCCAAATGACAGACTATTCCAATCAAATAATTTGTAATCGATTGAAAAATCGATTCTAACCCACATGGAGTACGTGGAGTATCCACTACACGAGTATGTTTCAAATGCTCTATTGTTCTATGTTTCTAATTATACTCAAATACTGTAAAATTATGATTTTACAATAATTAAAATATTATCTGGTCTGAATATACTCAAAAACTTAAAAGTGTTTCGAGACAGTAATGTTATTTTATAAACTAATCACCAGTGATCGGAGTAGGTAGATTGATTTGGTGTCAATGAACTGGCACGTATATATTAGTATGGATATGCCTCCGGGATTCCGGGATTTTGAAATTATTAAGATTTTTTTAAGGAATTTCAAATGTTGTGATGTGTAAAATAAAGAATACATCAATATGAATAAGAAATGTTTAACCCTTTTGCTGTCTTTTTAATAGTATATAGGTGATCGGACTCCAAGAAAAGGATAGGTATACTGTAAACAATATAATAATTTAATATATTTTAAATGTTTATCTATCGCATTCTATAAATTTCTAATGTAGTAGTTTAAAAATCCTTACTTTAACAATATTTGATTAAATCCCGTAAGTACCAAAATGAAATCCCGGAAAAAAGGCTTATCCATGTTATGATTTCTATGACTATTCATGATGCGAGTACCTACGTAAAATCAATCTACCTACTCCGATCACTGCTAATCAGCCAATCGATTTCGTCAATCGATTACCAAAATAATTAAACCTGGTAACATTGACACCATGCATAATGTCAAACTGTCAAAAAAATATCTGTCAGATCAATGGCATTGTTGGCTGTTTGTTCGATTCTAACCCACATGGAGTACGTGGAGTATCCACTACACGAGTATGTTTCAAATGCTCTATTGTTCTATGTTTCTAATTATACTCAAATACTGTAAAATTATGATTTTACAATAATTAAAATATTATCTGGTCTGAATATACTCAAAAACTTAAAAGTGTTTCGAGACAGTAATGTTATTTTATAAACTAATCACCAGTGATCGGAGTAGGTAGATTGATTTGGTGTCAATGAACTGGCACGTATATATTAGTATGGATATGCCTCCGGGATTCCGGGATTTTGAAATTATTAAGATTTTTTTAAGGAATTTCAAATGTTGTGATGTGTAAAATAAAGAATACATCAATATGAATAAGAAATGTTTAACCCTTTTGCTGTCTTTTTAATAGTATATAGGTGATCGGACTCCAAGAAAAGGATAGGTATACTGTAAACAATATAATAATTTAATATATTTTAAATGTTTATCTATCGCATTCTATAAATTTCTAATGTAGTAGTTTAAAAATCCTTACTTTAACAATATTTGATTAAATCCCGTAAGTACCAAAATGAAATCCCGGAAAAAAGGCTTATCCATGTTATGATTTCTATGACTATTCATGATGCGAGTACCTACGTAAAATCAATCTACCTACTCCGATCACTGCTAATCAGCCAATCGATTTCGTCAATCGATTACCAAAATAATTAAACCTGGTAACATTGACACCATGCATAATGTCAAACTGTCAAAAAAATATCTGTCAGATCAATGGCATTGTTGGCTGTTTGTTTAAGTTGATTTGAATTTATTTTTCCGTATTTACTTTATAGTTAAAATTACGTTACGATTTAATACTGTTAATTTAAATTGAAGCCAGACGAACTATTGCTTATCTTTCCATGGCCCTGGGTAAGTTTAATAAGTTCTTTAAATATTTGTTGTAAACACCCGTTCACCTTTCACTATTTTAGCGTATTGTATAACCTCATTGATTTTAGCAGCCTATTAGTAGAAGGCCTATGTTCAGTCAGGGGTACGTCGCGCGTCGTCAGCTGTAAATTTCTATAGTATGATGTAATTATATTACATAAGTAAATACACTGAATTTTTTTACCTTTTTCAGGTATGACGATGACATGATGTGTTATTGCAAGACTTGAAATTATTGATTATATTATCTACAACTCTATCCCAAGTATTACTTGCTCATGGAAATCTAAGCATATTATGTTTTGCAAGTGGCATGTCAATTGCAAGTCACAGAAGTCATCAGGTTAGTGTTTTTAAAATGGCAGAATTATTATGAGTGATATAATTACTAAACAAAAGTAAATAAACAACAATAAGAAGTACTTTCTTACTTTCTAGGTCATACATTTGGATAAAGTTTGTCATGCTTATTGAGAGAGGCTGCTACCAGAGATGTTTATAGACAAGCAAGTGATGATAAAAACAGAGCCACCCTAGAGTTTAAGAGATTTACCCTTAGGTCAAAACAATAATCTGGTTAGGGCCAGAATCAAATCGTGACGTGTGAGCAGCAGGACTTGGTGTACATAATTATTGATAAGTGAGCAAAATAGGACAAATCGTTTAAGAGATCATCATTGCTTATTACTGTTTCGTGGGAAAGCGTACACCTACCACCTACTGTACCTACGCTGCTTTCATACCATGACTAAGTTATGAGAATGAAGCTGAAGCCGTTTTAAATTCTATGAGAAATAAAATGTTTTTAGTATTTATTGTTGTGTTATTTGTTAGAGTAAACCTTCCTATAGAAGCGCTGAAAATGCTGCTACCAATAAGATTATTCATCTTTAATTAAGAGAGTTGGCTAAAATAATGTTTATGCCATTAAATGTTTCATATTTAGCGCGCAAGATTATTAATTTACCTTTATAAAATTGCAAGTCTGTAAATGCAACAAGCAACAATCGCCATTTTGATGACAGTCGAGGTCGAGGCTAAAAAACATAAAAATTGGGGATTTCGAACATCCAAACTCCACCACAAGGACAGTGACTATTACAACATTTAATTATTTGACAAATTCATCCATTGTTCAAGTTAAATAAGTAGTGGTAATGAAGTTTTTTATTATCAAAAGTCGAAGTTTAGCGCCAATCGTGCGTGTTTACATTTTAACTTTTCACAATTAACACTCATACACATGTAGATATGATTTAAAATGTGACAAATATGATTAAAAATATTATAAGCAACTAGAAAATGCCCAGATCTTAACTTATTATACGAACACACGTTCAATAACACGTAATATTCATTACTACTACTCAATTTGTGTTAAAAATCGCCGATCATTGTTTTTTTTTATTGTAATGATGTGCGAAAACGATTATGCCAAACGTTTTTTTTTTTTTTCAATTTTGATTGTCTCGATTAATTTAGGTATAATATGTCGAATGTCTGAAATCTATACTTGAAAATTTTAATAAAATTGTTTTAAGCATTAAATACAATAAGCATTGTTTAAAATAATTATTTATACTTTTCTAGTGTAATTTTAATCGTTTTTAGGACATTCAATATAAAACGAGTCAACAGACAGGACGTGGATAGATACTTACCTCATTTATTGAATTTCGCGCCGAATTGTTTCTACATTTGAATTTAAATTCGGAACGTTGTTCAAAATTATTTTTAATTTATTGGACAATTATTTAATGTGGATTTTATTTTTGATAGTTTGCTACAGAATGCCTAGTATACATTTTTTAGGTAGGCAAGAAAATTTTGTTCGGGAATTATGTTAAATTAATTCTATAAATTAGGTAGGTATTCCGCAAACACTTTTAAATGACGTCTATATTTTTTGTTAGTTGTATGACTTTGGTAGGATTTTATTTTTGATAGTTTGCTACAGAATGCCTAATATACATTTTTTAGGTAGGCAAGAAAATTTTGTTCGGGAATGATGTTAAATTAATTCTATAAATTAGGTAGGTATTCCGCAAACACTTATGACGTCTATATTTTTTGTTAGTTGTATGACTTTGGTAGGATTTTATTTTTGATAGTTTGCTACAGAATGCCTAGTATACATTTTTTAGGTAGGCAAGAAAATTTTGTTCGGGAATGATGTTAAATTAATTCTATAAATTAGGTAGGTATTCCGCAAACACTTTTAAATGACGTCTATATTTTTTGTTAGTTGTATGAGTTTGGTAGTATTTGTTTTTAATAGGATAATCTTACTCGAGTAATAGAAATTGCTTTTTTTTTGAGGTAGTTTCAAAATGAAATTTAAAAAACTGCCCAAGTGTATGTTGGACTACGCACAGTGAAGGGTTCCGTAATTGGGATGAATATTTACGCATAAACATTGCATAGTATCAATTTTATCGACTGCAAAAATAAGTTTGTGTTTCTCGAAAAAACTATAAAAAACAAAGTTAATTCTGCGGTTGTAACCGAAAATAAACTGTATCTCAAAAACTATTGACGTCAAAAGCAAAGTCACTTAGGAAACATCTTTAACATTTTAATTATGAGATCCAACAATACACGCTTTATATGCATAGATTTTTTTCATTTCTCGGTTATATGTAGGTATGGAGAATGCCACCCCCACTATTATGTTTATCGTAATTTCACTACACCATTGTTTAACGGTGCTAAAAATACACCTTTTTTTAAATTTTCTTTATTTAAAATGGCTGTATGACATCCGGACACACGGACAGACGAACTTGACGAAATTAAGAGGTCCGTTTTTTTTACGGATTTTGATTATCAAGTTTACAATCGGCATGCAATTGATGTCTATGAGAATTGATCTACAATATTATTATTATTTGGAATAGCCGCCATCTTAAAATCCAGAATTTCCATCTAATTCGATATCAGCACTATCTCCCGAAAATGACAGTCATGACGAAAAATTTTCAAATAGTGTTAAAAACTGCCACTTGCTCACTTCAGATGGCGCTGATCTCCAGCGTCTTATAATTTGACAGCTAACTATACATTTTTGATTCGAATGCTAAAAGTTGATGTAAATTCCAGAATTTCATGACTGAATTCAAAACACCCCGTCGAGTCAACTGATGTGTCACGTGTCAAAATCTTGGTCCTTAATGTTAGGCGGTAGTGAATTCATTTCATTCATTCTCTGATCTCGAAAAACGTTGTTACAAACCTCAGGTTGGTATGATCAAGGTAGTTTGTAGGTTGGTACTGTGCTTGAGACTTTTTTGAATTGATAGATCGTATGACTATTGTTTTAGGGACTATTGTCGTTTAATATAGTAAATAGTTAAGGAACTTTGTTCCTGACGGGGCTCCCCGACTGCACAAGTTTTTTTAAATAATAATACTTACCGCGCCGGCTCAGCGACCTGACATCATTGCGGACAATTGTAACAATTGTTACGAAAGAAATACCTACATTCTTACACAATATTGCTACGCATATTTGCAAAAAGAATTTTATAGATCACGTTTGATTGACAAATGATAATAATTTCTTTACAAAAAGTAATGATATCCCATCAAAAACATAAATGTGAAAATGGGAGCCAAGTTCAATAAATATGGTTGTTGACTTCGCCGACAAAAGAATTGAGATCTAAATGGGTGCCAAGTTCTGTAGATAATCCTGAAATTTATTTATAAGAACATGCAACTTTCTAAAATAAAATTAAAACACAAATTCTTGTTTTTTCTGCTATAACAATGTTTGCTATTTAAAAATATAACTTCTTAAATTTGAACAGTCGAATTATTTACACAAAGCACTTAGGATAAATTGAAGCTCAAGATTTGACTTGGCTAGTTTTTACCAGCAAGCTGAAATTTTAGAGGAGGAAGATATTTTGACCTTACAGTTACAATAAGACACAGTATCTTGCGCATAATATAAATATGCCTAGGCAGACAGTCAAAGCTGTAAACAGTTATAATAAGAAACAGTAACTTGCGCATAACATAAAGAACAAAGATATCATCATTTTATTTTATTTATTGGACTCACCAACAATTGAGTATACCGATACAAAGATATGAGATACATCCAATAAACTTATAGACTAGAGTACCAATTTCTTACAGGTCATATCATGAATGACTTATTTGATGTTGAGTGCCTACTTAAAATTAAATAATAATAATTAAATATGACTAGGTAGACAGTCAAAGCTGTAAAGTCGATGAAAAAAATAGCATCCAACTGTTAGCCGCTACCGGTAAAGGACCGGCGTCTCTCATGAGAGACGGCACACCCACGCGACTTACATCTCTATTTGTACTTGTTGTAATGGCTATTATCGTCTGTGGATTTTTCTGTCTATGGTCGGATAGATATTCTCGTCAAATAAATCGACTAAAAGCAAAAATATTAATAGGCAACATTTTAAAAAAATGTTGAAAATCACGTTCCCGCGCGGTAAAATGTCAGTCAAATGTCACTCCCGTCCGCTGTAATAATTCGTTTTTTAATGGTTTTTGTGTGTAAATCGTCGGAAAGTGGTGATATTTTCATTTTGAAGTAAATATTACATCGTTTTAGATAATATTCGCACTAAATAACACCTATTTTGACCCAACCAAAAAAGTGTAAACAAACAAAAAAGAGAAAGTTCCCGTCACAGTGAAAGTTGTTATATTTTGTGGTTTTTCTGTATGGATCTGATCCGTAAGTGTTTTATTTCTTTTCTATATTACATGTATCATCGTTTTAGACAACATTTAGAACAAAATAAAACAAAAAAATATTTTTTTGGTACGGTGAAAGTTACGTAAGCAATAGAAATTCTAGATCATAAAAAATCTAGATTTTTTGAATTTTTTGTTTTCAATGTTTGTCTCTAAAAACGCTTTTGTTAGATAACTTATCTATCCATAATGTACCCTGCAAAATTTCGTGTGAATTGGTACGGTAGTTTTATCAGAAATCCTTATCACAAAGAACAAAAGAAATAATAACAAAAGCGGGTAATAAAGATAAGTGAACGTTGTTTACAAAGACTGTAACCATTTGAAACGTATTTCTAATCTATTCGAGTAGCAAAAAACATAAACAATACTACTTGAGACGTTATAATGAAACCTGAGTAATTGTTTATTTAAGTGCGGTCGTAAATCTGTCACGGCCGTTGGACGCACCGGTGCGTCCGCGGTCCTTTACCAGTTAATGCACGCACACTAGAAAAGTAAAATTACAGCACAATGACGTGGCGCGAGTGTAAGACGTAGAGGTAACGCACACCGGCATAAAAAAGTTACTCTGTTTATTTTAGTTCTTTTGCACCACGACACTGTAGACAAATATAAAATCAAATATAAAGTGGTAAGATAACTTGTATGTAAAAACTAGCCAAGTCAAATCTTGAGCTTCAATTTATCCTAAGTGCTTTGTGTAAATAATTCGACTGTTCAAATTTAAGAAGTTATATTTTTAAATAGCAAACATTGTTATAGCAGAAAAAACAAGAATTTGTGTTTTAATTTTATTTTAGAAAGTTGCATGTTCTTATAAATAAATTTCAGGATTATCTACAGAACTTGGCACCCATTTAGATCTCAATTCTTTTGTCGGCGAAGTCAACAACCATATTTATTGAACTTGGCTCCCATTTTCACATTTATGTTTTTGATGGGATAGTACTTTCTGAGATTTCTGCTATGCCATTTTTATGCAAGCGTCTGGATTGAGAGCCCAAGTCATTGTTCATTAAAGTTTTAATTCACGTTAAAAAAGAATATATGGACCTTTGCTTTAAGTTTTAACTATTTTTAACTTATTTCCCTATAAGTCTCAACTTGATTCGCAAGAAAAAAAATGGGCCCTCGGTTCAGATGGACATGCCACAATCCGCTCATCCAATAAGGGTGCAGCTTTATTCTAGAAGGTTGTAAAACACACGACGTGCGCCTTTTTGACAAGAGTCGTCTGACATCCGTCAGCTGTGCAGCGCACCAGGATACATTTTTACGAAACCTGTTCTTCGCCCTGAAACCCTATTGTTTTCATTTATATTATATTGTGATATCTGTATGTTAAACAGCCTATTGTTGTCCCTCTTCAGAAGACCTCTTCTCATACTGAGAAGGCACGAGCATTTGATCGGGCGCCATTGACAAAATTGGGAGACTGAGTTGGCTTGGCTTGTCTACCTCCCCCGTCTCACCACTCACCTCAGGCGGTGACTAGCAGTCATGTGGTGCCTAGCAGTCACGCGGTAACTAACAGTCGCGCGCGGACTAGAAGCTGACGTTCGCACGGACGTAGTAAAATCGCGGCGGGATTTTATCGCGCACTGGATTTTCAACTCTCGGTGTTAACCGAGCGTTGAAAATCCAACGCGTTGGAACGCACCCTCGTCCAAGCGTGTTGAAAAAACACACTGTTGTATTTTCAACTCTCGGCGCTAAGCAGAGCGTTGAAAATCCAGTGCACGAAAAAAAATCGCCGCAATTTTATCACGTCCATGCGCACGTCGGCTAACTATAATTCCAGTTTTACTCACGGTGTTTTCCTTGACCGATGTCAGTAATGTCCAAGATAAACTCAGAAAGTACATCATTAATTGAAAGTCACAGGTTGTCTGTTGTATAGACAGGTTATCAATTTGCTTAACAATTAATTTCCCTGACTGTACATCGACCCCTCTCGATTCGTTTCACGTTTCAGGCAAATTCATGCACAATATGCGCATATATTAGGGATACCTTAAAAAGAACTGCGGCAGTGCGTACCTACTTATTACAATATCTATTCATATTCCTTGCCTTTGCTAACCGTTGTATCTCGAACAAAAGAGATTTGCTTTTTTACTAAAGGAACTTCAGTTCATACATTTTTGGGCTAAAATGAAAAGAACGCCGAAATAAATGTATGCTGTTTAAAGTAAATTGCACCATTATTCCAATAATTTTCAAAATCTAAATCAAAATATGAAATGACAGAAGCTAGGTGCACGGTTCCCATTGGTCGTTTGTATTTTTAATTTTTCAATGATAAAATATGACATTACCAGCCCTTTAACCATTGATATGCATGTAAAAATAAATTATAACTGATTATTAATAATACATTTAACTGACTATTATTTACAATTATGAAGAAATATGACATTACTAGCCCTTTAATATAATTAACCATTGACATGCATGTAAAATTTATAATTGATTAATTCATTATTTATTAATACATTTAATTGACAATATTTACTCGAACGTGACTTTGCATTGTATATATTCAGAATTATTGCTAAAAACCTAATATATTTGTACACCAATTTCATTGGTAGGACATAGAGCTCGACTAAAATGTACACATAAGACCTTTATTGTAATACCTGTGTTCACGAATAAAGATTGATTGATTGATTGTTTCCTATGGAGAAGAACCGGCAAGAAACTCTCTCTCTCTCTTTTTTCTTTCTTTCTTTTCTTTTCTCTCTCTCTTTTAAAAATAATTGGCTTTTACAATACTTTCAAATAACAGAGTTATTAGGTATGGGAGGACAGTGTAGGCCTTTCAACAAGTACCAGGTGACTTGTTGAAAATAGAACTTTTTACAAAAAAAAACAACCGACTTCCAAAAAAAAACACTACAAAGTGAAAAATAACTTTAATTTCGGAAGTCAGTGGCAAACACGGAGTGTACTCCGTGGTGGCAAAAAACGAAAACACAAAACCCAAGACACCGACTTCCGAAATTAAAGTTATTTTTCACTTTGTAGTGTTTTTTTTTGGAAGTCGGTTGTTTTTTTTTTGTAAGTTTTTATTTTTCACTTTTTAGTTGTGGTACCTACCTCACACATATTCGAATACCACTACCTGCTACCAGTGACACGAACTTATCATAATTATCATCTACATACAAACAAAAAAAGAATTTTCAAAATCGGTCCACAAATGACGGAGAAATCGGTGGACATACATAAAAAACTCCTTTTTGGAAGTCGGTTAAAAGTGGTCAGCAAATCTACATTATTTTGCATTTGTACCTACCGAAAACACAATAGCTATTTTTTCACAATTTGCAAGCTAAAGCAAAAAAAAATATGATGCCTTGGTTTATTTTATACTGTGGCATTACAATTCTTTGGTAGTTTATGAAGTGTCCCCCGCCTGTCACGCGGGAGACCAGTTTTAATAATTTTACAGATTTCGGTAATTGCTGTAGTTTTTCTGGGTAATTTTCCTTTGTAAGAATTACCGCTTCAGACGGAGTATGACTATTGCAATTTAGTTTTGTAAATGGGTACCTATTTTATTATTTCATAATGGTCTAAAACTGCCAAATCACATGATCATTGTGTAGTGATTACTTAATGTTTTTACCTTCTCTTTATCAGAAGATGCTGCGGTTCATTCAGGCCGCTGCAAAAGTACGGTGAAGGTGCGATAGGTAAGCAAGTTTCAAAAATATTTCCTTTTCCCTTAAAGCGAGCGTTACCTTCTCGAACTGTAATTTTCATTCAAAAAATTGGATTTATAAACTTCACTATTTTGGTAGCACTGGACTTTGCACTTAGTTTCAATACAAATAGAGTTCAAAATGGTGACTGACAGAACTGTACTACCAATCACATAACTGTAAAATTTAGTGCTATCAATCGCATCACGCGTCAAGATAAAATCAATGCACTGTAGTGTAGGAATAATAAGGTGTAGTCTGCTCCAATAAAACTCAATTTTACACACTTATTTCTTTATTATTTGCCTTAATTGCCTTGCTCGCAACACAGTTGGTAACCGACTGACTCAAGAGCTAACGCGCTACGCCGGCAACCAACAGGAGTGGGGACCGGATGTAGCGCGCCACCTAGTTTGATAAAACAGTACTTATACTTAATTAATTGACATCGTGAATACAATTGGGTTGGGTGGATAAAGGAAAAGGAGGCCTTTGCCCTACAGTGGGACAATACGGGCTAATTATTATTATATTATTATTGCATACAAACTAAAACAATTCTAAAATTCTTAGAAATATTCGATTTAACGTAACATCATATTTAACAAATAAATGGATCGTAACCATACCAAAAGTAACGCCATCTAGTGGTATAAGATGACAGTCACATCCAACGTAAAAATGACTGTCATCATACCCACACAACACTATTATACTTCAAAAATAAATATTCTATCTTATTTAAACTAAATTTTAACAAAGGTGCACGTAGAAATTTAACTTAATTTGCTTAACATACAGGGTGGCAACGCCTCGACGCGAATAATGTTACAATGGATTCAGTACATGATTCTGAACCCCGCGTTGAAATTTTTCGTCGGTTATTTTTTAAAAAAATCTGCTGTTTCATAGAAAAGTGCAATACCTACGCGGTCAAAATGTATGAAACAGCAGATTTTTTTTTTAAGAACCGACGAAAAGTTTCAACGCAGGGGGTAATTATGTACCTACTAAAGTTTTCGCGTCGATGTCCCTGACACCCCGTATTATTTTCTTGACTGTTCATTACATACACATCAGAATCTCCTCTACCTCTCAGAGTCCTACAGCTACAACATCATTTATTAAATGTTCACACAAAAAATCTCATATAAAGGTATCTACGTTTCGTAGTTTATGAGCCGGTAAAAGTCGGTAAATATACTTTTTCATTTTATGATGATTGTTTCGTAAAGTAGGTCTGTACGCTCTCATGCATTTATTGGCAAACTTGTTAAAGCAATGATTTTATTTGATGCCTAGAAATAAATAGCAGTTTTTTATGATTTAAGTTCCAAGTTCGACGAATTCAAGATTTTTCTTAATTCTCTGATTGAACTTAATATTTGTGTAATTCCAAAGTAGGCCAATTTTTTGCTGTCCAAGCCTTAAATGGGACTTCATAATTATAATTATATTTACTAGGTAGGTATTGGAATAGCCATTTAATTTTGCTTTAAATAAACTATTTCCTAGAAAATCCTACGTTTGTTGTTTTTGTTAGAAAATAGTAAGAACTCAAACGCCTTGTGAAATCATCATAGCAAATGTTTGCCTGTGACATATTTCAGGCGTTAATAGACGTTTGCCATAATTATGTTGTGTCATGGAGTGTCTTTTGATATTTAGCTTTTATTCAAGTGCCTTGATATATTTTATCGCTAATAAATAGTATTTAAACTCCTGGAAGTTCATTATTTCTTCATTATTCATAAAGTCTAAAATTAAAATATAGGTAACACACATCTCTAAAAATGTCTTCTATAAACAAAATCTCTTCCATCGTTTTACAGTAACTTTATTTATACGCTTGAAGCGAAATAACGCTGAATACAGCTGTAAAGCAATTGAATTCATTGAATAATACTCGCGTAACGATAAACAAGAATGCATGCGCGTTGAAGCAAAACGCGAGATAACACATGCATGGGATACACGCTTCAGTAACATAGTGGAAGACTGACGTCATTTAAGGGCTTATTGTCACTGAGCTAAATTTAGTCGGCTAAATGACTCAGTTATCCAACCAATCTGAGCCTATATCTATGGTACTGAAACATGGTCGCTCACAATGGGCCTTATCAGAAGGCTAAAAGTCATCCAAAGGGCAATAGAGAGGGCTATGGTTGGAGTTTCCCTGCGTGATCGAATCAGAACTGAAGAGATCCGCAGGAGAACCAAGGTAACCGACATAGCCCGAAGAATTGCCAAACTTAAGTGGGCAGGGCACATTGCTCGCAGAACGGATGGCCGATGGGGTCGAAATGTTCTGGAGTGGCGACCACGTACCGGAAGACGTAGCGTTGGAAGGCCTCCCACAAGATGGACCGATGACCTTGTGAAGGCCGCAGGAATCTGCTGGATGCGGAAAGCACAGAATCGGTCAAAGTGGCGGTGCTTGGGGGAGGCCTATGTCCAGCAGTGGACGTCTTTCGGCTGAAATGATGAGCCTTTTCTCACCTATGTTAAGGACGACTTCATGTTTAAACGGATGCAGCTGAATACCCGTATTTTACATCGAGCAACTGCCTATCTAACCTCCATAACCCAGTTACTGGGTAACACGATAACTCTTGGTAACACTGGTTTTCAAAGTTTTGGGCTACCCGTAACGATGGTGAATCTACGAATGACAGCCGAGACCAACGGCTTAACGTGCTTTCCAAGGCACGGAGGGGTCTCGGTATGTAAATAAATGGTCACCCATCCACGGACCGACCGCGGTAAGAGTTATTATTTAGCCATGAAGTGGCTCAGTTAGCCGACGTACGCACGGACGTAATAAAATCGCGGTGATTTTTTTTCGTGCACTGGATTTTCAACGCTCGGCTTAACACCGAGGGTTGAAAATCCAATGATTTTATTACGTCCGTGCGAACGTCGGCTTACTGAATGCAGATAAGTGTTATCGCATTCAGCACATTCGTCTTTTAAGAGGTTACACAATTAGAAAGAAGAAAGTTCGCGATAGGTACGGCCGTCTCTTTTCTATCCAAAAACTGATTCAGTAACTAGGTAATTCAGTTAAGGTTGTACAGAAACTTTCCAAACATTTCTCAAAAGTCGACTAAATTCAGACGACTTTAGGGAAGTGGAATAGCCCCTTAACAACTTAGTTACGAGGGAATATCTACGTATTTACGTTACCTTCTTGAAGTGAAAACTTCTTTAGGGGCGTTGAGCGATTTTTAGTAAGGGAAAATCTTATGGATTCGCGTCATTTATGGCTGACCACTGTTATTTCATAGTTTTAAGTTTTCACTTTATTTTGGTGTTAAATTTAATTTAGCATTCTTAGGTATTTTTTCTTTAGTGAGAATTGTATTGTAATGTGCAAAAGTTGGGTAATAAATTAAATTGCCATTGGTTGCCACATCTTTCAAAATATTCAGGCTTCTTTTGGGGTCATCATAAACTACCCTATTACCCCTATCAGTTTTGTTTTAGTATAATTTTCATATATTAAAGATTTCAATAATTTTTATTGTGTGTTCAATATAATAACGCATTCAGATGCATACTGGGTCTGCCTTGGTGGTGTAGTGCGTCCGGCAGGTTTGCCGAAAGCAGGGTAGATGGCTTTTGCGCAGTCATGAGAAAGTCGCAGGCCTCCTTTATGAACCGAATACATAAATCTGACAATGGAATATTGAGGGCTATATACGAGGTAAATTATTTCTTCGTAGGTACTTTCGTAGGTAATTCTTGCGCCACTTGTTTTTTTTAAATATAATGCTGGTTAACCTATAGTTGGCGATTGTGTATTTTTTACCTATACATAAAATACAGTGATTCTTTATAATGTGCACATATCGAAAAAAGGGAATCTATGCTTAATTTTATCGACGGAAAATATTAAAAAAATCTAATTTATATTTTTTTAATATTTTTTATGGATTTTTTAATTTTTTGTAACAAAACGGTGTAACTTTTAAACTAAATGGTTTATCGCGATGAAACAAACTCCATAATGATTGGAAGTAATTAGGTGTCCTCATAAAATAAAATTGTGGAAAAAAAACTACCCTCAATTGAAAATAAACATGTTTTTTTAGGAAAAAAATAATTTTTTCATGAATTTTTACAATAATCGTAAAATTTCTCAATAAGATGCCAAACGGAACCAAAAAAAAAGTAAAAAAATACCAAAAAATAACTTTTATATTTATTTTATATTTTTTCCGACGATAAAACTAAGCATAGATTCCCTCGTTTCGATATGTGCACATTATATATAAAGACTCACACTGTATATTGAATACTGAAGCTGTTGGTAAACCTTAATAAATAACATATTCCAGCTAAAATTATAGCCATCTATTGCTTTGTTGTAGTACCTACCTATTGATTGTTTTGTAATAATTCGTCAGTCATCGTGAGAAAACCGATATGCCTGAGAGATATTTCTCGACAGCATGTGAAGCCAAGTCAGAGGCCGGTGGGCGGCATAGGACTCTGATAAGGTTAGCCACTAACACGAAAAATAAAGAATAATTTAATCATTTAAGTATAATTAATTAATCATTTGTTATCTGGTGTACATTTTATATGGGTGTATTCCTGAAATGAAAATGATTTGATTTGATTTGAAAGACACAAAATAGTATTATGAGTAGAGATCGGATATTCGGATGCATATTTACCTAAAGTTGAGGTGTTGGCTATTATAGAATGCACTTTTGTATCGAAAAAATCCCGGGATTCCCGGATCGACTTTAAGGCCCGTATTACAGAACGTCACTCAATACTCAAGCATTACTTAAAACTAGTTTCAACCAATCAAATGGCTTGAATCTAGTTTTAAGTAATACTTGAGTATTAAGTGACGTTCTGTAATACGGGCCTAAGAGTTGTGATTATAGAATCGAATGTATTATATTTACTAACGTTCAGGTGTTGGCTAATATGAAATGCACTTTTGTATCGATCGCAAAAATCTCGCGACTCCGGAATTGATAAATTTAGTACTTTTTATCTATAGAAATGCTAGCTAATTTTGTAAAGTAGGTTGCCAAATTGGCATAGCACATAGCGACAAACAACTCGGTGTCTTGAGTTTCGTAAAAAAATGTTTAGTGGGTATATAAATTTTTATGTTAACACCGCAAAAGTAACCTTCATAAGAGGGCTGATAAGTCATTTCCATACCATGTATCTGATTAGTTCTGCATTCCCGGATGTTATGGAATTCCGGGATGTATGTTATTTTTTTTTATTTATTAAGAAGCCACTTCCATAATTTCTTAGCCAAATATTAACTTTAGGTAAATATGCATCCGAATATTCGATCTCTAATTAAGAGATATATATGTCGGATCCGGTCATTAGTACGGACACGAAACGAATCGCAAGCGCGCCACTGGCGACATCAAAAGTGAGCTACCTACACCAAAAAAGGCGCGCTTCTACAGAGTCGTGATGTTTGAAGGCCACGGCGAGGAGGGCATTCAGCCTCGGGTCGCATTGGTATCAAGACGTCACGGAACTGTTCTCGATTCGTTGTGCTCAGTAATTGTGTTAATTTAGATTATAATGATATCTGAACTGCAAACTGTTTTTCTATTGCGCATTAACCAACACTACCCACACTATGCCCACAGTAGTTAAAATATCGCTGATAGTAACGAGAGTCACATACCCGTCTCCGACATATAGAAAAGAGGACTTTGCCCTGCTGCAGTGGGAAAATAAAAGGCTGTATTATTTGACTGTTTCTAAATACAGACAGAATTTTCACTAAATAACAGACACCAACTGAATGCATGCTCGGTTGCCTCTGCAATTACAGCATCTGTACCAAAGTCGGTGTTCTTATTACGAGTTATGATGTAGCAACGTGTTGACACAAAACTTTGCTTATTTTCCACTATGTAGGGTTGTGCATCATTCATAGTTGGAATATCGATAGTTGACCTTGAAGCATGGGCCATAGTATCGATAGTGATGAATTTGAAAATCATCTTGACCGTAATGTGGACTGTGGAGCATGACTTTTAGCCAGTATTGGTAGATTAAGGTTGAATCAAATAAAACCTCCTTCTAAAAAAGCAATAAAATATATCGCTCCGTATGGGATATTAATAACGTGGTTTGAATCAAGACCAAGAAACATCTATATTACTATTTTACCCGACTGCCCCAGAAGGAGGGTAATGTTTTTTTATCAATCTTCATCACAGTAGGAACGTATTAGCTAATTACTCAGTAAAATCAACAATATCAACATTTCGAAATAGTCGTTATAAGTCTTCGATAAGTTCTCATCCATTGTGAACTTATCAAGGTCACAATTTAGTATCGATAGTTTGCTATCGAAGTGTAACACTATTTCCCATCCCAACCAGTGGACTCCCGAGGAATGCTAATGTCCTGGCTTGTCGTGGTTCCGTATTCACGATTCTATTAATATTATTCATGCAGATGTTCATTTTTATTCTGAAATGTATCACCTTTCACCTTAGTATGTTTTTTATTCATTGCATTTCTGCATTTTCTTGTTGGATCTTACACGCTTTTACTGTTTTATTTTGTCTCTTGGTACCTTTCGTATGATTTTATTTGAAGACTTAGCTTTTGCCCGTGACTTCGTTCGCGTTAAAGCCGTAAAATACACATGTATACTAAGATAACAGCCAGAATTTCAATTAAACTGAAACTGACATTATATACCTAAAATTTTCTACATTTTTTATTATAGTACATTACTGCCGCGGTCTATAATGACTTCTTTGCTGGTCGTGCTGATGATGGCCGACAGCGCAGCGTAGCGCAGCGTAGCGCAGCTCCAGGCCGATACAGCGCGGTCAGCGTGCAGAACTTGATGGACGAGCTGAGATAAAGGCCGAGGCCGTAGGTCGAGGCCTTTACAGCGAGGACAGCAAGGGCTGAAATGATGGCCAAGCTGGAAGGCCTAGAGCGTAGCTAGGCTAGCTCGAGGCAATCATAGCGTGACCAGCGAAGCAGTCATAGTGGGCCAAGGCTTGTATAGTGCTTTACTCAAAAATGCAAGTACCTTCATTTTGTTGGAAAGATCATTGAAATACGCAAGAAAAACATTTTCGGATAAAGATTTAGATTTCCTACTGATTTTCCACTGCACAAATTTTTCATATGCAAGCTTATATTTTTCCTTTGAGTTTCGCGGTATTAAATTTTCAACCACTAATTTAGCTTCATCTTTAATGTCTGGCGGTGTTAAACATATTGAATCGGAAGAATTTTTGCTTTGAGAGCTCATTTTTAGCAAAAAAGTCACAAAATAAAAATAAAATTTTCACTGAACCGCGCTTTTGTTACTTCTATGTTTTTTTTTTTTTAACAATGGTAGTTGGAACTATACAGCCAAATATGGAATAAAATCTTTTTGTACCTATCTCTATAAATACAAACAGCTGTGTTTTAAATAAAACCTTTTTGCATTTGATTTTTTAAAACGTTGAAACGTCAAAATAGCGGCCGGCAATGTTTTACCGGCCTGTTAGAGCGACCAGCAAAACTTTGCCGGCCGCTCCTTGAAACAGAACGGCAAGGTCGGATTTGCTCAAACAAGGTTGTCAAAATAATGACCACATTACATGCATTTTTGAGTAAAATTAGATTTGTTACAGCTGTAGTGGCAATCAAGTCATTTGGTTTAAATAGGTCCTTATTTTTATTATTTTATTTTAGCTTTTATATAGATTCATTTCTTTTAGATTTTGTGAATGTGAGAACGCTGTAGACTTGTGGACCATTTTCTATTTTGCTAAGTACTTGTTGATAGGCTTACACTGTCCTCTCATACTTATTAACACTGTAATTTGAAAACATTGTAAAAAACATTTATTTTTAAAAGAGTAACCGTGGAGTTTCTTTCCGGTTTTTCTCCATAGGATGCGACCAATTGGAACCGTGTACCTAGCTTCTGACGTTTCATAAGTGCCCTTGTAGGTTTATGTGAAATAAAATATTTTGAATTGAATTGAATTTGACTCCCTCACACACCGCGTCACCTACGGACATACAATTAGTTCGGAGCCCGAACTAAGAATGAATGTCAACACGATTTGATAGTTGTCCCTACTCGCGATGTGTTTTTGCCCATCTGAAAATTTGATATTATTTCGTTGCTCGATCAACTACTTTCGGACGGGCGCGTATCTTCGTCGACGGACTTAGAGAGTTCAGTCCCTGATCTAGTAATCAATGCCAGATTTAGGACTGTTCTGGAGGACGATATCATAATTATATATTCCAGGTTTTCTTCCTACCTGAGCAAAAGTACTTACCTAGGTCCAAGCCTCACCTACCAGTGCTTGAAAATTAAAACTCGATGAAAATTTTACTTGTGCAAAATCTGAAGTAGCTGTTCAAATCGCAGCTGGTTTAACGGGAGGACCTGATAAAGAGCACTTACTTCCTCCATAATATTAAATTATTTGATTCACAGAGAAGTTAACACTAAGTACTAGAATTTTCTTCCTTATTGTAGGCGTGAATTTATTGACTTTCATATTTTAAAGAACCTCGTGGGCAAGTTATAACAGCCACACGGTTCGATCCATTAGGTTAAGCTACGCTTGCCGTGATTGGTCTGTGGATGGATGACCATCTGAACATACCAAGACTCCTCAGTGTCTCGGAAAACACTTTAAGCCGTTGGTTCCGGCTGGCATTTGTGGATCTTTGACAGTCGTTACGGGTCGCCAGAAGCCCGAAAGTCTGACAACCAGTCTTACCCAGGAGTATCGTATTACTCAGTTACTGGGTTGTGGAGGTCAGACAGGCAGTCGCTCTATGTAAAATACGGTATTCAGCTGGATCCGGTTAGACTGGAATCACACAACATATAAGGCTAGGCATATTGATTGATTTTAAAGCTCTCTGTGTCGTTTTTTATTGCAATACTATTTAAATCATAACAATGAATAAGTTTTAGTAACTTCTACAGTAGTATTTAAAGTCGGCCTATTTTCATAAAAATCTCACCGTGAAATCATAGGTGAAGTGAGCGATCAATGGTGTCAACCCAGCAGTAGCGCAGGGTGACTTTATGGAGGAGGGAAGCCGAACCAACAATTTACCGTACATCAATCAATCAATCAAAATTTCATTTCATTACATTTCGATATACTACTTTTCTATTATGAGCTTCATACAAATTCCCGATTCCCGAACTCCTCATAAAACAGCTACCTACGAATATGTTTTTCAGTCTGCACATCTTTTTTGATGAATTCAACTACAATCTAACAAAAGTAAACACGGGAACGACTGCCAGTCAGTCATTGATATTTATCGTAAAGGGAAACATTACAATTTTTGAAAAAACCATCGCGGCGTTTGAGATTTATAGTCACATCGGGGCGAGCACGTATTTTCAAAACTTAACCTTGAAAAGCATGTTTCTTCACAAAATTCACACACTGTCATTCTAAAACTATGAATGCCGCCATCCTAATAAGATCGTACTAATTAGTTGTCAAATCTACTCTAAATAAGTAATTTCAGCTTATTAAACTATCTACTTACCCCAAATACCTAATTACAAGGTACTTTACATTCACAACACACAAAATCATTCTCAAAACACTATGTTAATCACTGTCCTATAACTACAAACAAATATTAATACTAGTAGTATTGATAAACATATGAATTCAATTAATACTGAGCGAACAAAATGCAAATTAATAAGATTCTAATGCGATTACGTCAAAAAACAACCACATAATATATTTGTCAAACGAATGATGAAATTTTTACGAACTCCTAGCCGAACGCATTACGAAATTTACCGAATCAAATGCGTGTGCCAGAAAGAGGTGGTGCAATAGCAATAATTCCTTCTCGCTCCCGCGCGCACGTTTCTGCTACTCTGTGCCTACAATAACTCGCTACAGACCGGCTTACTCGGCTCATAGAAACGGCGGATCACGTGACCGAAGTGACGTCATGATGACTTTATTTTTTGTAAGGAAATTGAATTTAGCGTAAGCCGGACGCGCCTACGAGTTATTTTAGCGCAGTGTTTTGTTGTTGGGTTATTAAGACAATTTTTAATGTATGTAGGCGTTTTGTAATAGGTATTTTAATTGTATGGTGTATCAAATACTTATAGTTTGATTATTCAATGACGATAGAGTGGTTGTGTTCCGAATTTCCAAAGGGAAGCCGGTAGGAATCGGCTTATATGGACAATTCGCCCCTGCAACCCAGAGTATATTATTACAACTGTACAGACAAACTGTTCTTAATGTCCCTCGGCAAACCTCGTATTTCGTCAGTCATCGGATTTTTATCAGTTGCCCTTTGCACTTGGTGCAGACCGGACGCTCTCAATCGACTTGGAAGTATATAGAGTTGTTAATACTCTTTTAACTTAATGTAATTTATTTTAAAAATGGGAGGAAAGCCGCTAAAGTCGCAGGCACGACAGATAGGAAAATAGTTTTACAGCTCTATATAGTTCACACGGAAATCAAAACAAAACAACAATAAAGTACTTAGTTCTGAATTCAAATTATTAAACACGATAAATCTAATAATTGATGGACATGGAAATTAGCATTCGTTTGTATTCGGAAATCCGATGATACCCGAGGGACATTAAGAAAACAGAAATACTCTAATTTTAAATAGGTACATACACGAAAGCACATTTCAAGCTCACTTCAACTAAGATTGTAGTCGGTGAGATTAGATCAGCTGGTTACTTATTTTTATGATTTCACTTTTTGGTGACGACTACCTATTATTGGTATACACGACTACATATCAAGCTATACATTTCCAGTATAAGCTGACCTCCTGACCTGATGTATAGTTTGATGTGTAGTCGTGTATACCTATGGATCGCCCGCCGCCGTGGAAAGTGGAAATATTAATTAGTGATCCTTTAACCGATGCATCCATTTAATAGTTATATCAAGGACCGTCGTTAAATCTCCCTTTGCTCAAATTGAATACGCACCTGCGGAATAATTTCATAACACACATAAAATAACAATTGAACGCAATGGGTGTCATTTTGACAGTTAACCCACGTCCATTGCGTTATTTACGTTAAAGAATTTTTCAAACCTATGAAGCAATGGATTAGTGATATCTCGGATTGTGATTGAAAGTCATCATCTGCCTAGCCTTTTCCCAACTATGTTGGGGTCGGCTTCCAGTCTAACCGGATGCAGCTGAATACCAGTATCTTACATGGAGCGACTGCCTATCGGACCTCCACAACCCAGTTACTGGGTAATACGATACCCCTTGGTAAGACTGGTTGTCAGACTTTCGGGCTTCTGACGACCCGTAACAACTGTCAAAGATCCACAAATGACAGCCGGGACCAACGGCTTAACGTGCTTTCCGAGGAACGGAGGGGTCTTGGTATGTAAATATGGTCACCCATCCACGGACCAACCGCGGCGAGCGTAGCTTAACCTGATAGATCGACTCGTGCGGCTGTCATTACTTAGCCACAAGCCCCTCTTGATTGAAAGCGTGGTACACAAATAGGGTGCTGTTCAAAGATCAAGGGAAGACAATAGTCTTGTAAGGCCAATATCCGTGATTTCAAACGTTTTAAATCTAGTCATCTCAGAGAGAAACGATCAAAGTCAAAAACTTGTCTGAAACACTTTATTTTATTATCCTTCGCTGTCCGCTCCTCGCCAAAGGGCTCCACACCTTCCACCTTTCGCAAGCCTGCGCGTCCTCCTTCCAGTTTTGACGGAATCTATCCAGTTCGTCCCGCCATCTCCTACGTGGTCTGCCGCGACCCAGCCTCACTATCTCAGGGCACCAGTTCTGTGCTATTTGGGCCCAAAATTTATCCGGTATGCGGCAGACGTGTCCTGCCCAGTCCCATTTAAGTTGGGCAGCGTTTTGAGCCACGTCAGCTATTTTTGTTTTGCAGCGCAGTATTGTGTTTCGAACACGATCCGTTAAATTAATGCCTAGTATTACTGCGCTCCATTGCTCGTTGGTAGACCTTGAGTTTACACTTCTGGAAGCTAGTCAAAAAACATTACTGAGGTATTATTAACAGATTGAGATTAGAATGCAAACGTTCTTTAAAATACGGTTGATAATCCATTAAACCTATTCAGATAATATAGAGATCAGCAACTATTCATAGTTTTAAACTTTGTTGATATATGAAATCTTTTCCTGTACTCAGTTTTAAAATTAATTGAAAACTTTCTAACAAAAGGCTGGGTTCATCAAGTACCTACCTAGGTTAGACTGAAATACAGGCTCAAGTCAGCAAATCGAAATACGTGTAAGTAATGCACAGCGGTACAGAACCGTCCTACAGTTTCGTCTGTCCCGTGTACATCCAACAAAACAGAAAAGTAACCAGCCAGCTAAGTAAATAATAAAATGATTTTCTTTCTGTAAATAGGTTTCTCATGCTGGGGCCACACCAACGGGAAACGCCGTTAATTATCGCGATGATAGACTTTATTCCGACGGGTTAAGGTCCATCATCGTGATAATTAACGGCGTTTTCCATTGGTGTGGCCCGAGCATTAAGGTGCCACTAGTCGAAGGCTCGAACTCGTTGGTGGCGTGGCTAATATGCATGCTATTTAGTACAGTTATTTATTTATTTAGTTTTATTTATTTATTCAGTTTTTATTTAAATATTTAATTATTTATTTAGTGAAATAGACGATGTTTTATACCGAAAACGAGCGCGTGATTATGGAAAAACTACTAGATGTATCTACTCAAAATAAAATTGTTTGAACTTTTAAATAAATTATCTAAACCTGTACGGTTTCTATTTTGCCATTTTCATACTACTTAAGTTATTTATATATGCCCAAAGATGAGTTAAAATTTGTGTTGAAATATGGAAGTTTCGACACTCCAAACTTAACTTTCTTAACTTCCAAACCATTTTTTTTCCAATTCTGCTTCCATACTGGGCTAGATAATGACAAGACAAATTGATATAATTTTTAGTTTTGAACGTTTACCGTCAAACAGACGAGTAATCATAATACTACGTTTGTATGGAAGAATGACCGACTAGTGTACCCTTAAGAACCCGAATTGGCCTTCAGGTCTTTGTAAAAATAACATAAAGCATTTCGATTTTAGAAGAATGATTATAAGGTAAGTATGTAACTAGCATTGCACTAATGACTACTCACAATACAGGATCCTAATTATGTACCTTCTATCAAGAAGGTATGACCTTTACCGCACTAACCTGCGAAGAAAAATAAAAAAAAAACATACTTCACCCCGATTTGCGTCTCCACTTGTGTTGCCACTCGAAAAAATTACCTTCCAAACATCTTTTTAAACCGATTTGCGTAATTCCCCTCGAAATTCGGCGCCGTACCTGAATTATCAGATTTTTCGGATACATGTAATTATTTACGTTGACGATACTAGGATAATCTTTTCGTAAATTGAAATGAGATTTATACGGTACATATGTGACTTGAGTATCGCGTAGGAAGGTTTTTAGTAACATCTTAAATTAAAAATCCTAGGTAGGTACCAGACTTTACTTATGTACTGAAACTTTTACTCTGATACAGGGAGTTTTTATTTTACCCTTCCTTATACAGGGTGGCGATTTGACCTGCATGCGTCAATGAGTTTATTCTACCTGTCATACTAAACTACTTCTGATATGAAACACATACATGTATAAGATTCGTAAAAAAAATGGATACGTGTATTGAAATAGTCTATCTGTCACTGTTGTATAGGAATTTGAGTTCTGTTTTTCACGAATCGGATATAAGTTTCATAGATATATAGATAGGACCCCGATACCGGTGGAGTACTATTTTAATTTTTTTAAATGTTTTATATTATTTTATTCTAATATTTAAAAATACAACTTAAATCTAATCTAATTAGTACCTTTAAACGAGCAATTCTTGTATACTATATATAATCTGAATCTCGGAAACGCCTCCAACGATTTTCATGTTCGATTCTAAAAATGAAATGCCTGCATACTAATGCAGGCATTTCATTTTTAGAAAACGTCATTAAAACAAAAAAAAACTGTGCAAAGCTCGGTTATCCAGATATTGTAAATAATGAAATAAAAGAAATAATAAAAAACAACTACAACCAAATGAAAAACTCCCCAACTAAGCATCCTGCAAATAGTTTCTATAAATCTTACACACCATTAGTGACAAGAAACCAAACAGATTGATCGTAAAACAAACACAAACATATTACGGGAAACCACATGATGGATGACTGCCATCGAATATTTGATAGCAGTAATTCGTTTGTCACAATAATCCCATACTGTGTTGTGTGGATGATTTCATTCTCTATACTTATAGACATGGTGAACACTATGCGACATGTGACTGCGACTGCTCGGCGACTAGTCGCAACGGCAGGCTGTGGCCAACCCGGTCACCAAGGAGAGTGGAACCGGCAAGAGATGTCGTGCGGTGTCCCACAGGGTTCGGTCCTGGGGCCGCATCTGTGGGACATCGGATACGACTGGGTGCTGCGCGCCGACCTCCCTAGCGGCGTCAGCGTCGTTTGTTACGCTGACGACACGCTAGTCCTGGCGCAGGGGAGGTCGTACCAGGCGGCGGCCGATTTAGCGACACGCGGGGTTGCGACAATCGTTGACAGGATCCGGCAGCTGGGACTCGAGGTGGCCCTGCACAAGTCCGAGGCCATGGGTTTTCATGGTCCTCGGAATGCGCCACCGTCGGGTTCCCAGGTAATGGCGGGAGGGGTTCACATCGGTGTCGAGTCGACGATGAAGTATCTGGGACTCGTCCTCGACAGCCGGTGGAATTTCGTCGAACACTTCCGACGTTTGGCTCCCAGACTGGACCGGGCCGGGGCTGCCTTGAAGCGGCTCCTGCCCAATCTGGGAGGTCCAAACGCCTCCTGCCGGAGGCTCTATGCGGGGATCGTGCGGTCCATGGCCCTTTACGGGGCGCCGGTGTGGGCGCGTTCATTGAGGCTGCGGCCAGCCCGCCGGTTGAACGCGTCCCAGAGGGTCATGGCCATCCGGCTGGCCCGAGGATACCGCACGGTCTCCTGCGAGGCGGCGAGCCTCCTTGCCGGATTACCGCCATGGGATCTGGAGGCAAAGGTCCTCGCGCACATCTGGGAGTGGCGCGAGGAGGCGAAACGCCGGGGCTTAACTCCGATGCCGCAAGAAATCGCGGCACAGCGGACAGAGCTCCGGCGGGATCTCATGGCGTCATGGAGAGTGCGATTGTCGCAACCCCGCGCTGGGCACGCCACAATTGCGGCGATAAGACCCCTCTTTGAGGAGTGGCTTGAGAGGCGTCACGGCGTCCTCACCTTCCGCCTGACGCAGGTCCTCACCGGACACGGGTGCTTCGGGAGGTACCTGTTCAGGATAAGGCGGGAGGAAACACCCGGGTGTCACCATTGTGTGGATCGGCCTGAGGACACGGTGGAGCATACGGTGGAGGTCTGCCCGGCTTGGGCGGAGCAACGCCGTGTCCTCGTGGAGGCGATCGGCGGCGGTGATCTCTCGCGTCCGGCCCTGGTTCAGGCCATGGTACGGAGCGAGAGGAAATGGCAGGCCGTCACCTCCTTCTGCGAAGCGGTAATGCTCGCGAAGGAGGAGGCGGAACGCGTGAGGGAGAGGCAAATTTCGCGCCCTCACGCCCCTAACCGCCGCAGGAGGAGACGCCCGGGGCGGGAATCGCGAGCCGATTTCCGGCCACCGTAGGCGCGGGCTTGCGGATGGTGAGCAATGGGTAGCTCGCCGTCCGATAAGGACCAAGCCCGGGTCGACGGCGCGTTGTGTTCCACGCGCGCCTCAAAGAGATGTCAGCAGAATTGACGGGGTCCGTTAGGGCCAATGCCTGCCGGGGGTTCGAAGAAAACCGATGGGGACATCGTGGCCCCCGGCAACAGGGCAACCGAAGGAACACGGGTGGGTTTTAGTCAGTAAGAGTCTGACACGCCCTCCCGCTCCACCCAGAGCGGGAGAAGTTATTTGATAATTTCCCACCCAGAAAAAAAAAAAAAAAAAAAGGCTGTGGCCAACAACTTTTATTATGTCTTTGTTCAAAGCTGCGGACATTTTGGCGTCGATTTGCAGAATCATAACGACACACAGTGGTTCGAAAAAAGGCTCTCGAAGACATAGGAGCTTACATTTTTGTGTCGGTTTTTTTCTTGAAATGGCTTCTAATAGCCAATTTCATGCCTATATAATGTCATAGGATACAATCTGGTTGGGAAAGTGGTAAATTATACTTTTGCAAAAAAAGCACGTTATCTGAAAAAATCAAGATTGACAAAAAATTATAAATATATAGTTACATCACCGTGTGCAAAGATATTATGGTTATTCTCTCGGTTCCGGAGATATAAGCTAATGCTTTGATATCTCCGAATATTTTTTTGCAAAAAATATATAAGTTGCCACTTTCCTTACCAGATTGTACCTATCCAATGATATTTAAAATAAAAGCATGATATTGGCTATTAGAAGTTATTTCAAGCAAAAAGCGACACTTTAAAATTTAAGCTCCCATGTTTTCGGGAGCGTTTTTTCGATCCAATGTGCGTCTTTTCGATCTAAGGGAGTTTTTTTTGTTTTAGCTTGTGCATCTCGTAGTTGACCTCTGAGGTCATGACTACTTAACCGGGCTTTCTTATGGCTGCCTTAAGCTACTATACTCAAAGCATCCAGCCAAGGGCATTACAAACCAAGCTTATAATACTAGGTGAACGCTCGCTAAGGGCACCCCCTGTGGGGTACGAACCTCCACTTAGGGTGTCAACCGGAGGGAGGACATCAAAGATGGGAATAGCTGGGCTAATGGAGTCGCATGCTCTGGCTACTTGTTGCGCGACTAAAAGCACAGTTTGCGCTGGCACCTAGGTACATCATTTACGAACTCATGGATAAATATTAGGGTGGTGGGAAGTGGTGAGACTTGATGAGCAACAAATTAATAGCAGCAATAGTGTCCCCAGTAACTAGGTAAAGGGGGTAGGACGGGCAGCCACTCCATGTAAAATAACTAGTATTCAGCTGCACCCGGTTAGATTGGAAGCTGACCCCAACACAGTTAACATAGTTGGGAAAGACTTGGTAGATGATGGTGATGATAAATAGTATTCTATTTATTTATTTATTCACAAGGCAACTACAAAAGGTAACAATCACTGTATATCACAAGATTCACATTATAGGTTTCGATCTGATTATCACTCAAAGCGTAATCGCACAAAATGTTTTTATTTCTGTTGGCACTCCGGGAGTGCCAACAGAAGAAAAACTTGAAAAAAAATCGGCACCGCGGTACCTAATCAACGCGTTGATGTCTTTTACTGCACGGTGTCGGTAACAGGTCGCGAAATCAATGGTTTAGTCCCATTTCAAAAATGCCTAACGCGCCTAAAGAAGTTTTCATTTCAAAATTACAGCTACAAGGTCTGTGCGTCTGCCCTCCGACACACTTCTACTTAGGCAGGGTATGTGTAGGAGACCAAACACGCCAGGTAAAGTACACAATTGACACAAAGTTACATTATTTAAAGAAAGAGTACATAGATGTCTTTTGAAAGCAGCGGCACGAGAATCGAAGATGTCAATACTGTTATTGTCTTTGAAATTTTATTATAAAGTCGACATATTCTAACGATAGGGTCAAGGGCGTCGCCAACCGATGGCCCAGGGGGGGCAAGTTGATATACGGAGGATGGGAAAAGTATGATTTGTAGGCACAGTCAAAAGTCAAGAGCACATGAAGCTTTACACTTGTAGTGCGAGTCTTATAACCTCTACGGCGTACAATGGGGCCAAAATCGACGATCGACATTTGATTTTTGACAAATCAGTTTAATTTCAGTAGTACCGATAAGAACTAAGAAAAATAATAATTTCCATATTGAATGTATAAATTGGAAACGGACTTTTCAAATCGTTTTTCCCAGAACTATTCAAAACTGTTGAGCTGAAAAATAATAGGTATTATGACTGGGCCTTCCACCAGCACATAGATACAAATATTACGTCCCCGGACCCCGGATTAGACCATCGATGGAGCATGCTTACTTAGAAACACGAGTATTCACCTAAGTTAGGTGTCGTTCTTTTCCAGTGGCCACCCTGAGTACGTGCTCAGGGCCCCGGGCGGTATTTCTCGCGCAGTGGGCTAACAGGGTGCAAAAAAAAATTGAGCTTGCTTCGCTCGCTCTTGCATCCTAAATTCCCCAGCATCTTAATGTACCCCGAGCCTCAGTGGTTAAAAACGGCTCTACACCTAACCTACTATAACACAAGCTAAAACCAACGAGAACCATAAATAAAATAAAATAAAAAATAAAAATAAAAAAGCCTTTTATTTCATGCATTAGAAAGAAGATAAGATTACAATTTTTAACATTTTGTTTTTAAATTATTATTTTTCCACAAGTATTATATATGTAATACACAGTAGTTTTGCTATCATTCCCTATTTATTTATTAGTGTTTTCCTATGGTAATTAAAATTAAATTATAATAATAACAGTTATAGTAATAATAGTTAGAAAAAAAAGTATAAATTAAATTACATTGTAAATATTTATAAAAATCGTTGAATTATTAATTAAAATTAAATGTTAATAAAAAAATAGCATGCATGAACCCCTCAAGTAGTGAGGGTAAAGGCCTCCTCCAGAGAACACCAGCGGTCCCGGTCTTTGGCTTCTGTCAGCCAGTTTTTGCCTGCGACTCGTGTGATGTCGTCCGCCCATCTAGTCACAGGTCTTCCGAGAAACGAGAACCATAAATAAATATCAAGAAATATTTACATAACAAAGAGCTTACGGAAACAGGAATATAAAGAGACATATTAATATTGAAACAAATAGCAAAGGGATACTAAGACACAATGAAAATGTAATATGAATCGAATGCTGTCTTGCACATAAAATATTCAAGTAAGTATCGCAGCGACCCCTTTAAGCATTGATTCTGAACTAGGCCTATCTTAGTTTTGTAATAGATGAACGGTCAAATTTATTTTACATTTAAATGTACCTAATGTCTGATTGAGCAGGGAAGTATTGGTGGCCCAGTGGTAACGGCGACTTACGAGTTGTATGTAGGTCGTGGATTCGAATCCTGACAGGCGCTTTACTTTGTGTAATTTAGTTCATCACCACTGCTCTCAAAAATGTGAAGGAAAACATCGTTAGGAAACCGGCATGTCTTAGAACCAAAAATTCGAATACATGTGACATCTTTCAACCTGCGCTGGGTCCGCGTGATGGAATACGGCCCTTTCCTTCTCACATAGAGAGGAGGTTTATGTCCCAGCAGTGGGAACGATAAAGTCTGATAATACTTATGCAATGTCTGATTTATTGTGGATGGTGACAGGAAGGTATGGTCGGGGAGTAGCAAAAGCTGTGCTTATGGGACATTTATGGGACTTATTAAACTAGTTAAAAAAAAACACCGCTTGGATTGCTTCGTTGCTCCAGTGGTTGTAAGCGCTACTGAACATGAGGAACATGAGGTCCTGGGTTCGATTCCCGGGTCGGGCAAAGCTATTGGGTTTTCCATCTGGAATTACTCAGTAGCAGGATTCAGGCTTGGATAGCCGGCTAACCAGGCGTCTATTACGCCTGGACAGGACTGGCCTGCGCCTGATGACGGGGACCATCATGGGACACTGCTCGCTAAACAAACACTTTCACACAATAGGCATAACGGACAGTCCTCTGTGCTCTTTGAATGCACAAGCGTCACCCAGATTAGAACAGAAACCCTAGGGTCACCCAGATCCAACACAGATGTTCTGAACAGACCAGGAGATTTATTTATCTTATGGAGGGACGTGGGCTGGTTGGAATAACCACCAAATCCATCTGACATACTAAGTGTGGAAACCAAACCCTATAAAATATCTCAATAGCAGCCCGGAGTCTGGATTTGTGCCCGGTTGATGGCAATAGGCTCGCCCCTTTTACATGGGACTTAAACATAACTGGCGAAATGTGGGTGTACCATTGGTACACCTCTGCCTAACCCTTCTGGGAATACGAGCGTGATGGTGTGTTATGTAATGTTAAAAAAACTCAAAGGACGGTGAAGTGAAAAGTTTGTAACATTTATCTGTCGAAACTAAATAGACAAATTAAAAATAAAATTTAATATGTCATCATCATGTCATTATGGCTGATGGCCGTCATACGTTTGGTGCTGTCAAAACGCTGAAGCGATTTTTTTCAATAAAATTTTATTTTTGATGTCTATCTAAGGTTTATTTTCTAGTAATTTTAATATAGTTGGCAAACATGGCGATGGCAGAGAAGAAAAACGAATACGGAGCGGGGGTTGAAGCTGATAGAAAGTTGCTGATCTATGATAAATGGGAAGAGTATTTAGATTCGCTTATAGAAATTGCTGATCTCAGGAATTTGAGGAGCATTATTTCTTCCAGGACTATAGCTGCTCTTGGATACAGGTATCTACAAATAACTGAGTTATTACATCACACATAGGGTCTCGTAGGTGAAGGGAAGATCTAAAGGAAGCTATAACTAATAGTGATTGCAGAGGTTATAAATACGTCCATGAAACGATACTCTGCCGATGACGTGTTGACTACGCCGCCTGATGGAGATTCCTAACAATACACGGCAACACCATCATCTTCATCCACAGCCTGACTTTACTAACTGCAGGGCTAGACGCGTCAAGTTTGGCACAAGCATAGGTATAGCGCTACTGCTGCTCCTGCAATCGAACCCAGGACCTCATGGGCGTAAGGTCGTAGGTTCGACACCCAGGTCGGCCAGTGTTATTGGCCTTTTTTCATCAGGAATTTCTCAGTAGCTGCCCGGAGTTTATATTCGTACCAGGTTGATAGCAATAGGCTCCTATTACACGGGACTTAAACATAACTGTAAAAATTTGCCTAACCTTTTGGGGATTTCAGGCGTGTGTATTTTATTTTATTATAAATATGGAGCTAATAAATATTACCTTCACATCGTGAAAATCAGTTGTGAATAAGCAAAATATTTACATTTTAGCTAAGATACCAAAGTAACTGATTTCCCATGCGAGGTTACTAGACAAGTAGACATGCTGTCCGTCAATTTGAACTTACTGATGCAAATATAAAAACATTGATAATGGTATCTCAGAGCTGGCTAATGACTACTTAATAACTGTGTCTTAATTTCCAGAGCTTTCGGCGACACACTATCAGAAAAGGAGTTCTACCTTCGTCGCACTGCCATCCACGAGATCGTCTTTCCCAAGGGAAAGCCGTACGTGCTGGTCAGTGAGGGGGCAGACTTGCAGGATTCGTTCAACAGGGAACTGGCTGTGAGGGAGCGAGCCAATAGAGTCGGGATTCTACAGGTGAACATTCAAAATGGATTTTTTCCTATTATACGTTACACATTGGGAGCTTATCAGTAGCTCAATCTAGCTTTTGTGTGTTCAAGTGTTTATGCATAATCAACCAATAATGTTCCCACTGCTGGGACACAGACCTCTCTATGAGAAGGGGTGGGCTGTAGTCCACCACGCGGGCAAAGTGCGGGTTGTTAGATGTCACATGACTTCGAATATTTGGTTCTAGGACATGCCGGTTTCCTCACGATGCTTCACCGTTTTGAGAGCAGTGGTGATGAAATAATTTACACGAAAGTAAAGCGACTGTCTAAGTTTGAACCTACGACCTACAACTCGTAAGTCGTGGCAGTTACCACTGGGTAACCACTGCTCGGTGTGTGTCACTAAGAGTTTATGACTATAGTCATTTTCTATAAACTATATACCTACCTACCTTCGTTCCTACTTCCACTCTTCAACCATTTTCCCTTGCAAAACATCTCATGGGTATCACAGATGTTGTATTGTCCCGCAATTTCCAACAGACGTATGAGTATTAATCACTGCTGCAGTGACATATTATTAGGGATCTCACTCACGGCTTAAGGACATCGCCCATTATAACAGCATCGCTCCAGCGCAGTAACGCCCTGGCAACGCGCCGTAAGCAAAGCGACCACTAGCTGCCAACGCACCGTGAGCAAGGCGACCGCTAATCGCCAACGCGCCGTCAGCAAGGCGACCGCTCGCTGCCGGCACGCCACCGGTGAGGTGACAGCTTGTTGTTCATACACAAGCGAGGCGTCACCGCGTGGCCGGCGAGGCATCATCGCGCGGACAGTGAGGCGCAGGCTTGCATACCGCTTGCAGGCGTTTCTTCGCCGGGGAGCGGGCTCCTCGCTTGAAGCGTGCTGTCGGCGCGACGTGTGACTGCCCACGAGCCATCCACTATTCTGTATAGCCATCGTAAAATAGACTTTAATGCGTTTGATTTTAAATTCCTAACTTGAATGACACGTTACTTGCCGTGTTGGAGTGGTGCTGCTATAATGAGCGATGTCCTTTTCGCGGCCACGACCATGAAGTGCCGCATGACCGGCCCCAATCTTGACCGCAGAAGCTCCGCTCAAGAAGAACGTTTGCCCACACGGCTAGTTGTCTGACCAGTTTTATTCGAGATTAAGGCCAAGTCATGGTCGTTCCCGCGTAGTACGCGAGGTCCCATACTTCCCTGAATATTATCCAGAACGGAGTTAAACTAATAACATTTCTTGTCCACAGTCGATAATCTTTATCCGACATTTCACAAAAGGCGGCTTCGAGATATCAGGATACATAGATTACGGTCACAGACTGCTCTCTGAGAACTGGGGCCCGTTCTTCAAGTATGGCAAGACTCTGTGGCCTAGAGACAATGACCTTGGATACTACCATTGGCGACATGGTACCGTGAGAAGCAATATTAGCAGGAATTATAAGGTATCTATAAGGTGTTTAAGTTTGGCTGAATAACTTCTCTGGAGAGGATAGATAGGATGGGATAGTAGAAAACAATTTCTTGGTGGGCGGGAATGTATAAATTACTTTGCAGGAGGAGGAAGGGTACCTAATTTCCTGGTAGGTTGTGTTACAGAATTACCTTGGGAAGTAAAGGGGAGATCTTCAAAAAGTACTTAACTTACTACAAGCGATAAGGCCGCCCATTGTATATTTTGTAGTGTTTGATTTATTTTTTGTTATGTATTTTTGTGGTGTACAATAAAGTATATATAAATAAATAAATAAATAAATAACTTCTGAATGAGGCTGTGGCGGCATCTACATGCAAACTATGCATCAAAGACCTGACGTCACACAAAATCCTGACGTCACACAAATCCTGCATCCCGCCATTAAAGTTTACCACACAAACACCATATAAATAACTTCCCCGACGTCAATCGTTGGGCATTTGCCCGCCAGACTCCCATCTGGTCGGAGGATCCTCCCTTTTCTATAGAGGATAAGTAAACTTTACACCCTGTTCGTCATGCCTCTTAAAGGCATTTATGAATCCCCTTGAATTGAGAGGGGGGCCATAAATTGTGTGTGTGTGTGAAAAAATATACGAGGTTTTGACTTTCTAAGCCCCTCTGGTGGAAGTCTTCAGCACGTGCCCTTGCGATTAAATTACCCTTATCTAATTGCAATAATGGACGTTATACTAGCATTAAGTATAACTAAACCAAACTACTTTATGTCAATTTTAACCAAAACCGACACATTCTTGAACCAAATAACTTCGTTTATTCCAAGCATGTCCGCTTTACCACGGTGATAGCTAGTTGTCGCCACACACAAAAGTCACCAGTCAAGCTTACCTCGAAACTGTGAGATTATTCGGCGAACAATTTCGATATCCACTAAACGTCGGGCTGACGCGAATATTTGCATAGTTCGTAAAGTTGTACCTTATAGCATGAGATGGTATGTGTAGCTACAGTATTGACTGAGCTTATTTTCGTATATATGATTTTGAAATGGGAATATTGGAAATCAGTGTTTTGTATTTTATTTGTTGTGTTCGGTCATCCGTTAGTTTTTTTGGGCAGCTTCTCCCATCTTTCTTTATAACTAGCAGTATCACGCGGTTTCATCCACATAAGTCTCAATCCCGTGGGAATATCGGGATAAAAAGAATCCTATGTTATTCTAACCTATCCAGGTTATAAACTATCTGTGTGCTAAATTTCATTTAAAGACGTTCAGTAGTTTTTGCGTGAAAGAGTTACAAAAATCCATCCATCCATCCTCACAAACTTTCAGGTTTATAAATATATTAGTAGTATAGTAGGATATGATATTTAACAACAATTTGTTGGAAAGTTATTTTAGGGAGGATCATGATTGTTATAAATTCAATATTCGAAAGCATTTACCTACATCTAATAACACTTTGACCTTGAGCCGTTTCAATAGAATAACAGGCCAATGCTGGGTTAATTGCCACTGAAGTCCAGCCTACTGTACAATACATAAAACTTTAATACGATGATAACCCTTTTGAAAAAACTTAACGTTACATTTTAAAGTGATTAATTTGTACTGTGCGAAAAAAGTTCCTAATAAAACTTAACTACTAATAGCTTCATTAAACTCCTTCCAAACTTGGCCTTTCCTCATTATGAACTTTAATTATTTAGGAGCCTACTGATCGTATTTATGAGAAAAAAGTTTAGAGTAATTGAGAGGAAAATGCAATAGAGGCATGTACCAACAATTCGTCCACCAGGGTCAAACATAGCTCAACATTAGTAGGCGCCGGAAAAATTTAAATACATCTACACACTCTTTAATTTTTGAAGTGGAAACTTCTTTAGGCACGTCGGGCATTTTTGAGATGGGACTAAACCATTGATTTTGCGACACTGTAACGCAATTTACCGACACCGTGGAGTAAAAGACATCAACGCGTTGATTACCGCGGTGCCGATTTTTTTTTTCACGTTTTCACTTCTGTCGGCACTCCCGGAATGCCACTGTTTTTTTTTTGCTTACGCTACGCTTGTGACAAAAGTACCTATAGTTTTGAAAATAAGAGTATGCAATACTTAAAAGCTAAGCTGCCTAAGTAAAAGTGTGTCAGAGAGCAGACGCACATTCCTTGTGGCTGTAATTTTGTGAACTAAGCTTTTTACTGTAGTTGTCATCATTATTATTGTTGTTGCTAGTCATGTTGTGCAATTACTCTTTAGGTGATAATCAGCAAGCCAATTGTCATACTTATAAAACGTTCACATTCAAGTCGCAATCTATCAAACTTGTCAAAAATGTTGGTACAGACAAACTATGTTCTTAATGTCCCTCAGCAAACCTCGTGTTTCGTCAGTCGTCGGATTTCTATCAGTTGCCCTTTGGACTTGGTGCAGACTGGACGCTCTCAATCGACTTGAAAGTATATAGAGTTGTTAATACTCTTTTAATTTACTGTAATTTATTTAAAAAATTTGAGGAAATTTGCTACAGTCGCAGGCACGACAGATAGGAAAATAGTTTTATTGCTCTATATAGTTTACACGGAAATCAATACAAAACAACAATAAAGTACATAGTTCTGAATTCAAATGATTATACACGATTAATCTTATAATTGATGGACATGAAAATTAGTGTTCGTTTGTATTTGGAAATGCGATGATACACGAGGTTTGCCGAGGGACAAATGGATGCCAAACGCCTCACACAATGCGAAATATTTAATATCGCGTAATGCCATTGGGTGTGAGTGAGAATACAGTGAGAAGATTTTTTTAAATATCTTGCAATCGGCTTCTCAAGCCTTTAGCAGATGCGTGCTGTGCTTTTTTTGGCGTTTCAAGCACGATCCTCGAGTGGGGGCCACCTTTTCTTGTTAATTGAAGGAAAATACAATAAAAATGCTGCCTCATTTGTGTCGTGGTCCCAAGCGCTATTGCTGCGCATGAGGTCCTGAATTCAATTCTCGTGTCGGGCAAAATGTTATTGGGTTTTTCCATCTAGAATTTCTCAGTAGTAGCCCGGAGTCTGGATTTGTGCCCGGTTGATGGCAATAGGCTCGCCCCCTGTTACATGGGACTTAAATATAACTGGGGAATCGTGGGTGTACTACAGGTGTACCTCTGCCCAACCCAGAGATGTACCGGTATTTTTTTAAATTTTGAGAATTCAGGCGTGATTTCATGTGTACAATTAATGCCCGTTTTCACCGAAAACTAAGTGACACTTAAATGAATCCCTAAATAAAAGTGCATTGTTGGATTTCAACTCTCAACGCTAAGCCTAGCGTTGGCATAATATACCTACAATTTTCTATATTTTTTTTATCAAATTATATTTAAAACAGCTGTAGTGGCAATCATGTCATTTGGTATAAGTAGGTCCTTATTTTTATTATTTTATTTATCTTTTATATAGATTATTTTCTTTTAGATTTTGTGAATGTGAGCACGTTGTAGGCTGTAGACTTGTGGACCATTTTCTATTAAGTATCTGGTACTTGTTGATAGGTCTACACTGTCCTCTCATACCTATTAACACTGTAGGTAATTTGAAAACATTGTAGAAACCATTTATTTTTAAAAGAGTTACCGTGGAGTTTCTTGCCGGCTCTTCTCCATAGGAAGCGACCAATTAGAACCGTGCACCTAGCTTCTGACGTTTCATAAGTGCCTTTGTAGGTTTATGTGAACTAAAATATTTTGAAGAATAATTTTTGAATTTGTTGAAAATCCAAAAGTGCACTTTTATTTAGGGATTCATTTAAGTGTCACTTAGTGAAGATGAAAACGGGTATGAAAGTGGTAAAAGGGTCGTAGAAAAGGGAAAAGTCATAAAACTCAGTTGAATAGGTAGTACTTAATGCCTAAGTTTTCAAAACTTGGGTATTAGTTCTAGGCTCAACTTTCATAGACCTGCCAGTAGGATTACGGCTTCTACGTGCCTAATTGCTTCATTAACCTAACTAATCCTATGCTAACTAATTAATAATAACTTATAACTAAATAATTATAAATGCGATTTGTTTGTTAAGCTCTCATGCTAAAACGGCTGAAAAGATTTGTATGAAAAAAAAATTGCGCATGAGTAGACCAGCAGTGCTATTCTGTAAAAAATCTCACCGTGAACGCTAAGGCGAAGTAAACTTGAAGTGAGCTGTCATTCCACCAAATACTAGGGATTGACACTGTTGACAGCTCACTTTGAAGCTCACTTCACCTAAGCGTTCACGGTGAGATTTTAACAGAATAGCACTGCAGGACCTGGGTTAGGACATAGGATACTTTTTAACCGATTTCCAAAAAGGAGGAGGTTGTGTTGTTTTTTTTTTTTTATGTATGTCCACCGTTTTCTCCGTCATTAGTGGATCGATTTTGAAAATATTTTTTTTGTATGAAAGGGTATGCTCCCAAATTGGTCCCATATACATTTTATTAACTTTGCTTGGGTAGTTTTTGAGTTAGCTACAAAATACGTATTTTTTTACCACTTAGTATGTAGATGATATGATAAGTTCCTGTCACTGGTAGCAGGTAGTGGTATTCGAATGTGTGTGGGGTAGGTACCACAACTAAAAAGTGAAAAATAAAAACATTTTACAAAAAAAAAACAACCGACTTCCAAAAAAAAACACTACAAAGTGAAAAATAACTTTAATTTCGGAAGTAACATAACATCACGCCTTGTTTCCCCGAAGGGTTGGGCAGAGGTGTCCCTGTAGCAGGTACACCCACATTTCGCCAGTTATGTTTAAGTCGTAATTTCGGAAGTCGGTGGCAAAAAACGAAAACACAAAACCCAAGACACCGACTTCCGAAATTAAAGTTATTTTTCACTTTGTAGTGTTTTTTTTTGGCAGTCGGTTGTTTTTTTATCTCGATATTCCCACGGGATCGACACTTATGCGGGTGACACCGCAGGGCGTCGCTAGTTTATTGTTGTATTATAAATGAGAAAGTGAGTTTGTACGCTTTCACACTAAAACGGCTGAACGGATTTGGATGAAATTTGGCACAGGAGTAGACCATGATCTGGAGAAGGCCATAGGCTACTTTTCATCCTGAGGGCAACAGCTAGTAATAAATAATATTGTACCAAACCATCATAATTACCTAGTTTATACTAATATTATTATGAGATAAAATTTGTTTGTTTGTATGTTTGTTTGTAAGTTTGCATGTAGGGGGGTAATCTCCGGAAATATCAGTCAGATTTGAAAAATTCTTTTTGCATTGGATAGCCCAATTCTTGAGGATAGGCTCGCGAACAAAGTCGCGGGCAGAAGTTAGTCATTAATATTTCCGATCCGTCAGGACTGATGTTAAACTTAGGTACTGAACTGATTTGTAAATTTATTGAAGTATAGCAAGTTAAGACAGATTTATTTACTTACTTTTCTTGAAGATTTAAGGGGGATGTGAAGAAAACTAGTGAGAATTCTTGAAAATTGAGGCCATACTCCTCAGTGGCCCTAAACAATGGCTCTAAGCCTGCTCAAAAATAGCCATTGTGTAGGTAAGTATTTATTGAAGCTTCTACTTCAAAACTCTCTATTATTCCAGCCCGTAATGGATCCTGAAAGGGGTCTGCTTTTCCAAAATCGTCACGACCACAAGATCATATGCCCGGACCCTCAGCAGGACCCAGGGCAGAACACAACGAAACAAAGGATCCACTCCCCCAAGTACACCCAGATTGAAATCTACGACCATGTCGTGAGAAGAAGGAGCTGAAATGTATCTTTTGTTATTGTAATAAAGCCTCATTTACACGATGCAAGATTCTTGCCTGTGCCATAAAATAAAAGTGAAGCAAGAAATGACTTGCATTGCAGCACTGTTAAGATGGTGCAAAATTTATTGTTACTTCAACTTATGGTATGCCGCAGTCAAATTAATTGCACCGTGTAATGTAAATCAGTCTTTAAAGGTTCTTAGAAGGTATAATGCGGGCGGTGGTGTTAGTTTGACCAAGTTATTTTATACCGGCTGAAAATCACAATAATAATAGTTTGCCCTCAGCGCATAAGAGATCTGAGCGTCAGCTGTTCCAATAGTGGGGGTGCCCAAAATCAAAGCATGTTAAAGTTATAAAAAAAACTTAAATAAAAAAAACATGTGTTCAATTCACACGTGGTAGAAGTGAAAACTTCAAAAATTACAAAAAAAAATTGTACGCGCACAAACACGTATTAACACACGTACAACGCTGAGGCCCAAGCAAACTCCCACTATGCCTTGGTAAACACGAGTGGAGGGGGTACGAAGCAGAGCACAAAGAGAACCACGAACATAAGACATAATACTGTCGCTTTTTTGTTTTATCGACTTTCTGAAGTTTAAAAAAATATCACAACGATGCTAAAGAAGTTTTCACTTCAAAAAATAATTTCATACTGCTCTAAAACCTTTTGTGTTCAGGCAGAATCGAGTTTGATTCCTGGCTCAGGCAGAAACTTTTTAAACAAAATAATGCAGTTTTATTTGTCTTCAAATTGAGGTTATCGTCGTTCCTTTGACCACGTTGCCCTACTACCCATATTTCATTTACCCAGTGCCCTATTATAACGACCATTCGGCTGTGAGCATTGAAGCACATTCTATTTATAAAATTTTGACTATTCCGAAGATAACCGATGGAACCTTTGACCGTGGTCGTACTACCGACTGCTTAAATGACAAATGGCGTGGACGTTCTAACAAGCACAGCCTTTATGAATCTCTAGAATTTGTTTGATAAGGAATGATCGACAGCATGATAGTCAAATTAAAATTCTTAATCCTGTGATCGCTCACGAAATTTAAACTCTTGCGCATGACTAGCGCTATGGACGCACTAATGAAGAAAAAAAAACAGTCCGGTTTTTATACATTCTTTATTGGTACTTAAATATTAGGTAAAACTTTGAAATTATCCCAAAATTGAAATTTGCGTCAGTAAATTGTCAATGTTCTTCTTTACAATGATGCTCATCATTAATTATGTTTTGGACTCAATAAAACCATATTATCATAATATATTATCAGTTGAAAATTACAGCTAAAGGTAAACGTTTTTAGATGACCTGGCCTGCCTATACCTACATTAATATTTATAATTAGTAAAATTTATTTTATGAACGATTTGTTTAAGTAATAAAAACAATATATTTAAATGCATGTCTTTTATTTGTATTTTTTTTTTTCATTGCATTTCATTAGGTAATTTTATTACCTTGTTGTTTTATTTGGAACATGTGGAAAAAAAACAAATTAGATCTAACGTAATAATAATATGATAAATAAATAACTAAATAAAATGAAACACATTTAATTAAACTAGGCAGGTTTAAAATTAAAACAGAAAAAAAAAGAAATTTCGGCAGCTAGTTTATCTAAAGATTACAGGAAAAATAAACTTTTAAAATGAAAATAAAACGTAAAGTCCCTACTTAACTGTGTCAATCGAACTACTGGAAATTAACCATGCTATCCAAAGAAGACAATTATCTATTTTAATTGAAAAAATCCTTAAGTTTTTTATGTGGAGGTAAATACTTAAGCCAAGCTTACGACGAGGTACTTAATATCTAAACAGTTCATTTTTCTTTAAAAACAGAAGTAGTGCTCATATTGGATGTTACTTATGAAGTTCCCTCCACTCTTCAGAAATATACAACATATCCCAGAATTAAAAATAGTTCAATTAGAATATTATGTTATAATGTTAATACATACACTGATTTTTACTGTTATGTATAAAACATTGTTTATTTATTAAATTAGTTAAACTGATTGTAGGAGAAAATGTGATCACATACAAATCTACGCACGCACATAGTCTCACTTCGTCCATTTTGGTTTGTTTTGACTGTACAGCGGAATTGTGTGTGACTGTAATTTAAGTTTTTTTTTTTTTTTGATAAAATAATAAACCTTTATTAAAAAAAGATTATAATAACAAAAATCGATTCAGTAACCGATTCTAAACAAAATAATGCACATTGTGAAATTAGTCTTTCATAATGTGCATGTTACACATTGTATCTGACCATTCTTCATTTTCTTCGCTTTATCAAAAAAAATTAACAAAATCTTTATGTATTTTGACGTAAAATAAAAAACATAATTATCATTTAAAAAACATAATTATCATTTTTGCCAACACGGCAAACTTTTTTCTTCTTGGAAGGCAATTGCAGAAAAAACATTTTGGATGTAACAGACATTTATTAGCGATCATTTTCTTACTCGTTGATGACCTAAATACTTAATAGCTTAACTTCATTAAAATTATTACTATACAAACAAGTCAATTAACAAATAAATCGTTTGAAAATCAGTTTCATTAAACTTTAAATCAGCAAATACACATGCCTTTACAAAAGTATGCAAGTAGCTTTCATGACTTTTGATTGGCGAATGACCAGATAAGCCTGCTTTACTCTGATTTCCGTCTGTTAAGACGATGCAAGTCATTTGTTGCTTCAATTTTATTGTACGCCACAGGCAAGAAATTTACATCGTGTAAATGCGGTTTGCCTGTTACAGGCATGTGTACAATACGCGCCGCAAAAGATGAGACTTGACTGCGCCTCCCGCCGCTCTTCCCGCTGCCCCGATGACGCCCCGGCGGCGCAGACCTCATACCGCTAAAGAGACCCTTATTATATCGTCTACTGCGATAGTCAAACCACGTGGTGTGTCAAGTCTCATCTTTAATGGCACGAACTGTACGTGCTTTTAAAGAAACCTATGATTTACAAAATCTTTTTTTTCTCTTATGTATTTTATAATAAACTTATACTACAATAAAGATATAGCTGAACTCTGGGACTTGAGAGATTCTAAACGGGTCTTTTTAGCTGTTTCTCTGGACGCGCTGTGGACTTCAGCAGTTCGTAGTGTGATGCCGAAGATGTCTTCGTGGTATCTGTTTTCATTCTGAAACAGAAAAGATAGAAACTCAGTAAAAAATATTCCATTAAATTACCACAAGGTATTCGTACATTTTTTAATTTACCAAATATAAAACACTTTTTTGTTGCCATATTGCCAACAATGGTATACCATTATTTACCTTATTAGAAATGACACAATGTTAGTTACAAACATGTTAGTTACAACTCCTAATCTCCTCTAACCTATGATTACTCTGAGGCCACCATATTTACGTTCCTTAAAATTACAAAAGAAAAATGGAATATATCCTACCCGCAAAACGGCGACGAATTCTTTTGCGTCCTCCTCTGACATACCACTGTGTTTCTGAATGATTTCTTCAAGTTTTTGTTCAACATCGTCCGCCATTTTACAATCACCGCAAACGTAGAAGTGGCCATGTTCTTCAGTTAGTAGTCGGGTCATCTCTGCTCCTTCGTCTTCCAACAGAGCTTGAACATATTTCTAATTGATAGAAAAAAAAAATATTAGCACTTATATTGTACAACGATAAAGGCTGGGCAATATAAGCCTTATCAACAAAAATATGTTTCAAGTTTGCCAAGTTAATTGATTTTATAAAACAAAATTGAACTTTTAAAGTACATTACTGTTGCGGTCAGCAATTAGGGCATTGATGGACGATCGTGTTAAGTAGGCCGAGGCGAAGCCAAGACACACATACGTGAGTCTATCAATGCTTGGTTGCGGCCAAGGCTTGTGTGGTACTTTTCTCAAACAATGCGCGGAAATTCAAACTAAGTAAATCATTATGTAAATCGATGAAGTAAATTAGTTATAAATTCCAAAATCAATGACGAACAAAGAAAAATTTTCACCGCCTATATGTTCATTTGTTTCTTCTTTAAGCAGCTCTGTTTGTCAAGCCACTTCGAAATTTAAATAAAATATTTGATAAGTTAAGTCCTTGGTTGCCATGGATCGAAGTAAAAAGTTAGTTCCACTTTTAAATAACACGACAGTTACGAGTTTTCATAATGATTTATTTGGCCGGTAAACACGACAGTTCTGGATTTTCACCGGTCGCCTACTTGCTTGTGTTTGACCAGTACAGCAATTTCGATTTATTTCGAAGAAGGTTGTCAAAATAATGTTCGAATTTCCAAGCAGGTTTGAGAAAAAGTATTTTTTCTACATTTCGATTATTTGGTGGTACAGTTATTATTTTATCCAAACTTACTTTATTTGCACCTTCTTCCCTTGACAGAGCCAACCGTGCTTTATGAAGTACACCATCAATTAAGGCTGCTTCCTTCTCTTCTTTATACAATTCCATTCCCTTGTAACGGCACCCAAAGAACAGCCACACTGGCCCAGGGTTATGAGACACCAAATTCTCGATCAAATGTCTCCTGTGGTGCCAGAACCCTCTAAACGGTGCAATGCCAGTACCAGGACCGACTAGAATAAGCGGTGCTGATATGTCTTTAGGCATGTGGAAGCTTGGTTTACTGCAAAAAGCACATCGAGTTAGACATTGCTAGTTAGAATTAGAGTAGGAAATTATAAAGTAATCGAACCAATACTTACTATCTGATAAATGCTAGGACTTCATCACCAGGCTTAAGATTTTTGAGATACGTTGAACAAACGCCGTAGTGTAAGGGACCTTTGCCGTCTGAAATTGAAGCACACGCGATATTATACAAGCATTACAAATAATACAGAATGTAGACTCCACTTAGATGCATTATTCATCAAATTATAAAAAAAAAGCTCCTATAATAGGTACTTACCCTGAGTTCTATAAATAACAACCGCAACAGTAACGTGGACCCTTTGAGGGTGAGCCAGAAGTGACGAAGATATAGAATAAAATCTTGGCTGCAAAGGACTCAGTAACGTAGCAAGCAGCGATGCTTGCGGTCTGCAAGACGGGAACTGGGCGAAAACTTCTGCCAGATGTGGATAGTGAAAGCTAACCCAGTCATGGTATTTGTTTGAATCCTGAAAGGTAAATCTAAGTTTAAACGGTGTAATAAAACATGTTAAAATGATGCTGAATCGATAAAGTAATAATACCAATGTGTTAATACTAAATTTACTGATGTAATAAATAATGTATTTAGATGATATTATGATACCATAATTCAACTCAATGTTCAAGGAAACCATTTATAACACGGTCATTATCATGTTAAAATTGTTTATTTATATTTCTTATTCTTACCGTAACCAGTTCATTTATCTGGTCGGCTTCCGCCTCATCAGTACATGACTCCTCGAGGTACTTTAGTACTTTCGTCGTGGGTGGCGTTGTGATGTCCAAAAACCTTGTATAGATGTTTCGTATGGTCGCCGGCGGTAATCGTTCGTACCTCTCCCAAGCTTTCACAGTACCTACAACAACACTCCTCGTTAGTATATTATTTTGTGGACAATATATTATTCTAGCCTTTGTATGATTCGTAATTAAGATTTTCCAAAAATCGTATGTTAACAAAAGTGCTCGATATCTTTTGCAAAGTAGTTTACCCGTTAAAGAAATCTGCGTTGTAAATGAGAATTCCTTTGGAGTTTCAAAATTACTAGACGCAGGTTATAAAAGTTTAAGTTTGTCCTTGATTATTTCGATTGCTCCGGCATCATTTCAGAGGAAACCAGTTTTTATGCATATGAGCATTCCTTTGCCGTCTGCGTCATTCAAAAATAGTTTTATGATACCAGTTTTATCAACATTGACATTAAAATCTTTAACATATCTCGGGACCCTGGGGTCCCGTACCTTTGGAAGGCGTACGAGGGGCCGAAGCCAACTCGCAGAGGCCCCTTAGACATTTTTAAGTATTGAGTATTAACTTTAAAATTATCATTATTGTTTCTTTTACCTGTAGGTGTTAATGTTTCCTTCATAACTTGGAGTTGTACTACTTTGTCCAGTTCTTCAACGCCCTTCAGCCTGTCTAGCACTGCATCTACGATGTCTTTTTGGTTAGTGGCCATTACACCGATGTGGTCACCGGGGACGTATTTTATTTCGCTCTAAAAAGTTAATTTAAATGATTAATAAGTTTTTGAAAAGGAGGACTTCTAACAACTATAATGTAAATCTCATAGGTAGTTCATATGAACTACCTATGAGATCATTTTTTGTTTCTTTATCATTTTTAAGGAAAGGTCAGTGTAAATAAATCTCTATAAGCTAATAATTTGTATACCTCTAGCATATCTTAGCATTTTTATAACCACTTATTACGCTCTATTTATTTATTGTTATATTTTTCTTATTGGCTTACGTCAAAAGAAGTAAGTTTTGACTGCTTAATTATATAACGTATCAAAATATTTAATAATAGTTTAAAACGAATCATTCTTACGTCGGGTTCCAGATCAACGAATACAGTCTCCGCATTTGTTTCTGAATGCTGTACCAATGTTTTGCTTTCTTTAACTTTGAAAGTAACCAGCTGTTTCCTAAATCCTGCTTCTAGTGCGTTAATTAAAGGTAAATCTGAAGATGGTTTGCCGAACCTTACAGTTTCTTCCGTAGCTGGTATTATACCTAAGGCATTCTGTGCATCTCTGACCATATCGCTCTCATCTAAGCAGAATGTTTTACATGATTCCTGAAAATTAATATTTTGTTATTTCGAATGTTGCAATGAAGATCAAAGAAACGATGGATGGAAGCTGTGTGAAAGATGATATAACTAGAAAGGGACTTCTGTGAAATTGAAGAGAGAAGTAAGGAAGAAAAAGACAAACATGCTGCACTGACTCCAAATTGGCATAAGGGCAAGAGAATGATAATGAAAATGAAAGACAAGCTTAGCAGATTTATAAAATAATTGACATATATTTACTTGGAATATTTCTGACGACCAAGAGCGGAACCGCTGTTCTAATCCATACATTTCGTCACCACAACACAATTCCATGATTCTTTCACCACCCAAGCTGCCGAGTATGTTGTCAATGAATTTGCCAAAGTTACAGAACTTCGGATAGGCACTAGATCCAAGGCCGAATACTGCGAAGCGTACGTTGCTCAGTGGAGCTATGTGTTCTACAGAAGATGCTGCTGTTGCGGCACCTACAAATAAAATTGAATAAGTAATGGCAAAATTGTAAAATCTTGTTTAACGAGTAAAGTTACTTAGTTTTATGTACAGAATGCCTAGTTGCCGGCTTGGCACACTCACTAGACTAGAGAGAGAAACTCATGAGTGGATGAAAGTTAACAACTTTGAGCGGTGGTCCTGTAACCACCTGTAAGCTTCATTACAGGCCCGAAGATCTACCTCACGGAAGAAATTCTAAGGAATCGTTTTTAAGGTACTTCGTGGACTTACTTTTAGTGGACTCCAATCGCGTTAACTGCCTGTTGTAGTCCATATTTGCCCCAAGAACGCTGTTAGTTCTTAAAAATGATTTATTAGGAGACTTTGGTGTTTTGAAACCCCTGCAATGCAATTTTTCATGAGTACAATTTTAAACGAAACACGGTAATTTTGTCTTTTAAAGATTATTCAAAAAAAACAATTCTTACGCTGAGTTAAAGTCCATTATATCTTCTTGGTTTTCCTTTTCAGTGTTCAACATTTGGATTAGATGTTCGGCAAAGTCCTGAAAAATATATATGTATGTATTATGTTTGTTTCACTCCATGTGGCTTTTTCTTAGTTTTGACTTATGTCCAACTAGCTGCACCCCGCGGTTTCACGCGTATAAGTCTCGATTCCGTAAATATATCAGGATAAAAAGTATCCTATGTCCTAACCCAGGTCATAGTCTACTCATGTGCTAAATTCCATCCAAATCCGTTCAGCCGTTTTAGCATGAAAGCGTAACAAACAAATCAATTCACTTTCGCATTTATATGTAAAAGTTAGGATTGTACGTACCACTCCGTTGGCCGGAGGCTCCCCATTGCCAAAAGTTGATGTTACAATAAGAAGTAGAGTTTCGTGTTCTATTGAGAACATATCGTACTCCGACATACATTGGACCTGAGAAAAAGAAATTGTTACTTGTAACTGATAATTTGTACAAAAATTGAACTAGTGGCGACATCTAGATCGCCACATAAGAACTACGTATCACACTGACGTCACGCAAAATCCTGCATCGCGCAAGCAAAGTTTACCGCGCGACCAATCGTCGGGCAGTTGCCCACCAGACACACCATCTGGCTGGTCGGAGGATCCTTTTCTAATGGAGGATGAGTGAACTTTACACCTTGTTCCTCATACCTCTATACTGGGGACCCCAACGTTATTAGAACACGTAACCTTCTGAGTCGCCACAAACCAATTGATGTTAGATCTTCCATCCCTTTGAAAAATTTGATGAGATACCTGCTATCTATTTTTAAGTGGAAACACGTAGACTAGTACTCGAGGACTCGACATGCTTATAAACTACACGAATCACTCGTAAAAAGAACAAATATTGCCTCAGTTACCTCAAACCATCCAATTTAAAAGTAACAAAATGCTTTACACGACTTCAACTCATCCTTATTTAAAGAACGGAATAAAAACTTACCTGTGCATTGAAAGCGTGTCCAAGAAGCGTCCCTAACTCCTTGGCATACTGTTCAGATTTGCCTGTCTCGGTGGCGTACAAAATTGTTGCCTTGATGCGCTTAGAGAGGGCCCGCCCGAACAATTTAGAAGTGAACTTGACAGCGCGAGCAATCTGCTTAAAGTGGAACTTTCTGTGTGAGGTCTTCACTCCGTCGGATTTGGTCCATTGATGGGTCTTCCATGCAGGTTCCTGGTAAAACGTATAAAGCCTTCGTTATTGAATCGGACATTTGGGAACCAAAAATTATTCAAGTCAAATCATATAATTCAAACAAACACATAAAAGGCTTTTTGGAACGTGAAAATTTACAGAAAAATATAATTGATTCTAGTTGACCCTTTCAAAAGGTAATTTCGTATGGAGATATATAATTGCTACATCACAGTAGGTAAAAATAATTAAAAATGAAGCAATGATTGATAATTTAATTATGTGATGATAATATTGGTGCTCACATATTTACAAACATTGTAAAAGTAGACGATTTTCCTAAATATTCCAATTGGAACAGTTTTAAATTAGACAACTCCTTATTCAAAAACAAAAGTATTTAAATCTTTCTCATTTTCTTTTTAAACTAATACTATGGCAAAAGGAAAACAATATTCCCCGTCATACAGTATTTATCAAAGAATTTATGGTTAGTGTCATGTAACGTTAGGAAAGATCCCGCTCTCCATGGCCCGACCCCGAATAATTGGGAAACGGTGAGGAAGATGAGTAATGATCCGGGATTAACACAACAATCTGGATACCGGCTACGAGTGTGTACCACTTTATTTATGAAGATTTATTCACTGGTGGTCTAGGTTCAGCTAGATTAGGACAAATCTTCGCTTTAAAAGAAGTAGACATTGTTCGAAAATTGGTACGGTATTTTATGGATATCGAATAAATTATTAGGTACCTATATTATTCAAAAAGCCAAATACATAGTGAAGGCGAGAACAAATCAATGTGCCGAAGCTTGGGGGAGGCCTATGTTCAGCAGTCGACGTCTATCGACTGATATGATGATGAAGATGGAACACATAGTGATGTATAATAAAAAAGTGGTGGCACTCCGGGCCAACAGAAGTGAAAACTTGAACAAGATCGCCTTGGTGGAAGAAAAATACTTGAATAGAACATTGGTCCTAAACCTTATCTAAATAAAGAGCACAATCGCGTTTACAAAACCTTTAAAGTAAAAATACTTCATAGAAAATTGATCCGTAATGTAATATAAATAAAGAGCACAATCTCGTTTACAAAAAAGAGGTGTCGTCATGGTGTCGCAAAATCAATGGTTTAGTCCCATCTCAAAAATGCCCAACGCGCCTAAAGAAGTTTTCACTTCAATAAGGATTGGTTTATATCCAGCACGGGATGAAGATAATCTGATACAAATATAATCAATTTTAATCTTAGTCCCTACCTGATAATCATACGAAGGTCTGAGGTAGTACAAAGCCATTTCTTGATGGTAAACTGGAGTCAAGGATGAAGACATTGGTGGCACGATCCAAATCCAATCTGATGGACAACCTCCCCTGAAAAAGTCAACAATGTTATGAGCTACATAATTTTAACAAAAAGACAGATAGATATATATAGAATATTAAAATTTTCTCTTTATTTTACACTATATTAAATTACGAGCTGTGCCCGGTGTGCGCTGTTTCACCCGCATATGTCATGATCCCATGAGAATATTGGGATAACAAGTATTTTATGTCTGTCATGGGCTACCCATATGCCAAATTTCATCCAAATCCGTTCAGCCGTTTTAGCGTGAAAGCGTAACAAACAAACATACAAAAAATCTAATCTGTTCTCTTTAAAATATTAGTTTAGATGAACTTCTTAAGGTTATATAGTGGGTGATATATTGTCAAAAGTGATCTTTAAAAAAGTTTCTCTGTTTAAGTCCCTGTTACCTACATTATTTGAAAGACTCTTAATCACGGGTCAAAAAAAACCGTGGCACTTCGGGAATGCCGACAGAAGTGAAAACTTGAACAAAATCACCTTGATGAAAGAAAAATACTTGTATGGAACATTGGTCCGTAATACTATATAAATAAAGAACAAAATTGCGTTTACAAAAAAAATACTTCCAAAACCTTTAAAGTAAAAATACTTGCATGGAACATTGATCCGTAACTTAATATAAATAATGAGCACAATCGCGTTTACAAAAATGAAGTGTCGGTAAAGGTGTCGCGAGTTCAATTGTTTTTTCCCATCTCAAAAATGCCCAACGCGCCTATAGAAGTTTTCACTTCAAAAATCGTACTTACCGGACTCTGCTCTCATTTTCCATATGTTTCATGAACTGTTCCGATGCTGAGTGATGGTCCACTATGGACACGTTGTCTCTATGGTAACTGTACAGCACTGCTATGTTCACTTCCACTAGTGCCTTGTCCTTCCATAAGGACACCGTCATGTTCGTGTCTAAACCCATCTTCGTCGCCACGGTCTGCAAGAGGAACAGTAATATTATGTTTGAGCTTTATCTTATTAACCTTAGTAAAAAATGAAAATAGAAATAAACATATCGTCCAGGTATACCAACGTTGTATCACATTCACGAGGCTGTGAAAATAAAGAAAACGAATTTTCCTAGATGACCTAGGTAGATCAATTTTTCGCCCCCGTAAACCCCTATATTGCAACTTTCATCCAAATCGTTAAAGCCGATTTCGAGAACGTGAGTACAAATATTTATATAAACAAATATACAAATATTGTTCATTTTAGGATTGATGATGTTACACTCAGTAACATAAAATTTTCCGAATTATGTTTGGGTCAGCTTCCAGTCTAACCGGATGCAGTTGATTTTACATGGAGCGACTATCTGCCTGATCCCCACAACACAGTTGTTGTGGGTAATACGATAGAACTTGGTAAAAGTGGTTGTCAGACTTTCGGGCTTCTGACTACCCGTAACGACTGTCGAAGATCTACGAATGACAAGTCGGGACCAAGGACTTAACGAGCTTTGTGAGGCACGGAGTACTGAAAAAAAAGTAAGAAGTAGAGTAATGAAATCCTGGATTGTTATTATGATTATAGCTGATAGTACGGCCGGCCAAATATGATAGGTGTCTTTTTCCTCTCTGCCGTTTTTTTAAATATGTCGAAAATTCGGAGGAGCTCGTGGTTAGGTTAAGCTATGCTTGCCGGGGTTGATCCGTGGATGGGTGACCATCTTTACATACTGAGACACCTCCGTTCTTCGGAAAGCACGCTAAGCCGTTGGTCCCGGCTGTCATTCGTGGATCTTTGACAGTCATTACGGGTCGTCAGAAGCCCGAAAGTCTGACAACCAGTCTTACCAAGGGGTGTCGTGTTATCCAGTTACTGGGTTGTGGAGGTCAAACAGGCAGTCGCTCCATGTAAAATACTGGTATTCAGCTGCACCCGGTTAGACTATAGCCGACCCCAACATAGTTGGGAAAAGGCTAGGTAGATTGAATATGTCCAAAAATAGTAGTTCTCACCTCAAGAACGTTAAATCGGTTGCTATCACAGAAGTTCCTGCAGCCGATCTCAGTGCCCATGTACCAGCCGTTGAAGGCGGTTGCAGTGAACTCCAAGCCACCACAGTCCATCCTCATACCAGCGACGGCAGGCAAAGCGTACCAGCGTAAACCAAGGTCTTGGAACCAATCATATCTGAAAACATAGATTTGATTAAGTTTGAAGTCTAATTAATGCCTTGTTCTTGAGACGTTTAGACAAACTCTCAATGATTAACGATTCGATAAAGTTTTTATTATTATTTTTATTTAGCCTATATTGTGTTCCACTGCTGGGCAAAGGCCTCCCCGTTTTCCTTCCAAATCACTCTGTTTTGTGCGATGTCTATAAAGTTATGGCCATGTTCGATTAAATTATCAATTATTAATTAAAACGTTTTCATAACGGAGTATTCAGAAATCCAATGTGTCAAGATATCGAACAAATTTTAAAGCATACAACTATACAGGATAAGTTTTTATCCAGTGCGCAAACTTTGACACGTGACTTTACTCATAATTATGAACAACTTTTACTATGGGACCAAACCTGAAATCGTGTAAAAATACAGCTGTTCCCATTTTGACGAGTTATGCGAACATAAATGTAGGGAACAGCTGTTTTTTTAATAATTAGTAATATTATTTTTTATTAATTAAATTTTAATAATTATTTTTTTTAATAATATAATTTAATTAAATTTTATAATTATTTTTTTTTAATAATTAAAAATAGTAATTAATGTTTCAATTAAAGATTTTTTAAGAAGATATAATTTACTTACTTGGGGTGGTCCATTCGCACTTCCATTATAATTTCTCTAGGAATTTCGAAGTATTCCGGATCTTTGCCATCAGCTGACAGTACCAAGGGCAGTATATCCCATGCAGTCTTTTCTTTCGTCTTCCATCCTAACTTCAAGCATACCTAAAGAATAAACGTAATAAAAGTTATGGATTAGCAACGGATTTCGGTATAAACATGTGACAAAGTTAATATAATTATATGAATAATACAATGTCGCCCATCGGCATGTGACTGCACGTATTTTTTCTGAATATTCATGAAAAGTTCTCGAAAAATAATTTAAAATTTTGTATCTTTCATATTTTTCATGTTATTAATTTTTGTATGTAGCGTTTGCCATATCTCCGATGTTATTGGCTCGATTTGGATTCTGTTTATTATTTATAAAAGCTTATGAATTATTTTATCGGATTAATTAACATTTTTATTAAAAGACATCTATGCAAAAAAATGGAAGAGAAAACCATTTTTTTCAAAAAAAAAAATGTTTAAAAAAGAAACACAAATGTAAGTTCATAAAATCATAGGGGTCTTGAAAAAAAAAACATTAGAAAAATGAAAAAAAAAGTCAAGATAGACCCCCTTTTATAGTCATTTTTCGAAAAAATTTCATGAACATTCAGAAAAATGCGTGACATTGGTGCCGATTCCCTTGTTCACAAACTAAACTAAATTTAAGTTCAGTGCATCTTTTTCTTTCTATTTCATTAAGAAAAGGACAGAAGATACATTTTAGTTTAGTCCTGTCAAATTAATCAGCGCTTGACGTAAATTTACGTAATTTTAGTAGGCAAGTTTTTAATCACGTCTTAACTTGTAAAGAGTAGTGACAGGTGCTGATTTGACAATTTGACAGGACTAAACTAAAATTTATCTTCTATCCTTTTCTTAATGAAATAGAAAAAAAAAGATGCACTGAACTTAAATTTAGTTTAGTTTGTGAACAAGAGAATCAGCACCATTGTATAATTAATGTAATAGCAATGTATTGTAAAACTTGTTTAGTTATTTTTTCTTGGATATACGAATTCATTTTTATTTTAAACTAGCTGATCCGACAGATGCATACAATAATTCCATAAATAAAACCACTTTCAGTTTTTCCCGAATTTTACAATTTTGCGGGAAACTTTTCCTATTTGTACTGGTGTCTGCAATTCTACATCCAAACGCATATTTTGGGTATCACTAAAACTTGAATCAATAATACCTCAAATTGCATAGCATGATCCTCCGTTATATCGAAAATACTGCAGCATTCATTTTGAAATAAATATATGGTAAAGTTGAGGATTAATGTACTATGTGTGGCGAAAACCCGATTTCATAAAATTTTCTTTACAGAAAAAATCTAAAGTGACCTCCAAACCGAACAATAAACGGCTGGTATTAAAAAAATACTTCAAATTAGATCACGAAACTTTGCATAATAATAATAACTGAACCAACTATAAATCAGATACTATGTATTTTTTTTATTACCTTTATTTTAGCCATAAAAAGAAAGTAGGTACCTAAACTATTGGCGCCTTGGAGCCTTCTCCCCGCCACACAGTCTTGTTCTCACTCGCGACCAGTATCGTGCGAACGAGATAAGGAGTGAATTTGAGCTCAGTTAATATGGACTCTATTACGCACAGGTTAAAACAAAAAATAGCCAAATCGGTTTAGCCGTTTTCAAGATGCGATTACCAACAGCATTTCATTTTTAATGATATAGATAGACTATTCAAATCACATGATCTAGGTTCTATTCCACTCAACTTTTTACTAACTAGCCTATGTTTTATCTTCCTGTTTGGCACTAGTTCATGTAATAAGTACTAATTGCCAGATATCAGGACATTTATGGATGTTATAGAACCTGCTAAGTTCTAGCAAAATTATGTCCCTTTTATTCGATTCTGTTGTCATGGCTTTCACTTAAACTTAATTAACTTTGGTTCGCTGTGCATTTTCGTACTTAGTTAAAAAAAAACATTATTACCCAAACCCAAACAGGTAAATACATTTATTAATTAATGCTTATTAACATGATCAATTCATCATCGAGAGTATGATAATTAATTGACACAATGCCAATATTTCATTACGTCGAAATATTCAATGATAATATTACTACCTAATATGCAATCTGTGAATATGTTTACAACTTTTGATACAATCTTGTTTTCGTGAATGTTACCAAATCAAGTTTTAAAATATCATAATTATGGAACGTATTATTGTTTAATGAGTTATCTAAAGTTAATCAAATTTTAAATATTTTTTGTTATTCAAGTTTTTGTTTTGTTCAATTTAGCAAGTCATATGTGTTTGAGGAAAATTGAGGTTTTTTATAGTACCATCATTAAGTTCTGTTGTGAGGCGATATGTTTTGTAGTCAACCGTCTCTATAGACTTATACAAATCTACGATAATATTATAATCTCCTGTAGCGAACACTTTTACGATAAAAAACCCTGTCCGATCCAAAAGGGGCACATAGGTAAAGTAATCAAAAATCTAATTATTACTGAAGCATTTTTTTTTTATGTGATTTATTTCACATTTTTTAATTATTTTTTTTCAATTATCCTAAACTCATCAATAATTTGCGTAACTTGTAGACCCGCTAAACGACTGCCACCCGGCAAAATTCCCCATTGAAAAAAAAATTGACGATTTTTTTTTAGATTTTCCTGAGTAGACTCTCAGTACGATAGTTAACAACACCCTCACGGATCGGAAAGGGTTTTTTTACATGCTGTACACTCCAGCCTAATCCCCGCGTGATAATATGTCATGTTGTTTGATTACCTCAGTAAACTCCAAGCGTCCAGGGTCACCAAGTATGGAACCGTCAGGCATACGGTACCCAGCGTAGCTGATGAGCTGCGGGTTCCATACCCTGTAGTCATGTCTTCCGTCTGTGCGTTGAGGGAATATCGTTATTGCTGACCTGAAAGAAACAGAATAGTTGATTGTGATACTCTTGATGTAGGACAGAAAACTCCGTCTGAAATAAAAATTAGATCTTTTTTATTATTTGGGTCATTTGAAGTGAGTTTTCACAAAATTGGCGTTCAGTTACACTGAAGTGGGATTTCGTCCCCGTGGAATTCTATATATCAATTTTATTTATTTGTTTAGTTGCCAGGGAAAGTCCCGTCAAAATCGGTTCAGCCGTTTCGGAGATTAGCCGGAACAAACAGAAAGACAGACACAATTTTAAAAAAAATTGTGCTTTTGTAGTATGTACCGTAGGTATATATTTTCATATGCATTTAGTGGAAAGCTGTTATTTTAACATTATAAAAACACTCCAATTTTATTTATTTGTATGTATATAAGATCAACAGCCATTAAAACCCTCACCTTTTAGTAACATCTATAGATAATCTATAGATGCGGCTTCATATCAAAGTCAAGGAAGATAATGTATCTAAGTACCTACTCTAAGCTCGCACGCATTGATTATAGGCATAGCTTATTATAAACATACTATTCTATTTAAAGTTTTAAATCTTAGCAAGTCAAGTTATCACCTATGTTTCTCAACTAATATCCTAACTCATCAAACAGGTAATGTGTAACACGCTAGAAACGAGCAAGAACTTGTGATAATTTTGCAAAGTTTTGCATTAACGGGAACCACATCTACTTAGAAAGAAAGAAGAAGGAAAATTCGTTTATTTGCGGTAAACATGACGCAAAGAAAGATAAAAAAAAAAACACGAAAATAACAAATTGGGTGAAAATATACGTCACATCTACGCAAAACGGCCATCGCTCAGTATAATGCTGCGACCCCATGCGAGACAGAACCACAGCGCTGGTTTTCAGCGATAGCCGGCGCTGACATGATGACGTCAACCGATGCAGCATATTATAGTGAAATAAAAAATAAAATAAATACAATCCTAAATGTTTATACAAATATAATATTTCGCAACAACATTTCGTTCCGTCGGCGACTCACGCGCCGCAGACTTATTGCAATCTATGCTCGTAGCTGTCATAAAACTTTACTATACTATTTACTTAAGGCAGGAATACAGGAATTTGCACAAAAGTCTGCAAGTCAGTAAGAGCAGCTGTGGCCCAGTGGTAACGGCCGCGACTTACGAGTTGTAGGTCGTAGGTTCGAACCATGACAGGCACTTTACTTTGTGTAAATTATTCATCACCACTGCTCTCAAAACGGTGAAGGAAAACATCGTGAGGAAACCGGTATGTCCTAGAACCAAAAATTCGAAGACTTGTGACATTTACCAACCCGCACTGGGCCGTCGTGGTGGATTACGGCCCACTCTCTCTCACAAAGAGGGGGCCTGTGTCCCAGCAATGGGAACATTATATGCTGATTATGATATGCAAGTCGCATGCATGCCTTGCAACAATACCCTTATTTATAACACACAGACACATGTTTTAGAATTATTTCTGGGTTTCGTTTTTAACATAATTATTGCTTCTGGGCTAATATGTATAATTGTCTGTTTTGAAGGGTCCTGGTGCTGTATACCGATACAGGACTCGTCCTAGATCAGCTACAGATGCAGATATATAAGTAGGTATGTGTAATCCGTTGTATTATTGAAACGAAGTTCTTTAACGCAGGCTTGTAAACTTTCAGAAATCGTCACGCTAAAAAGTGTTAATACTTGCGACTGTTTCCTTCTAATTCAAAGAGAAAGAGAGAGAGAGAGAGAAAGAACGCCGGCAGAATAAAATAAAACGAAATAGTAAAGTGATTACAGTGTCGTGGGATCAAATTGTACACATCGGCCCGAGTACACTGCATGCCGGAGAGAGAGAAAAAGTGTGAATTTGATCAAAGTGAAAATTTAAGATGGCGGCTGCAAAAATGTTGTTTTTGTTTAAAATCATGTGTGAGAAAGAAGTTCGTTCCTGATGGGGGTTCCCCGACCGCATACGTTTTTTTTTGTGGTGAAATAAATAAATTGTTATTATTGCACAATGGCATGCAAGCTACTCGCATACTTTTGTGCAAGTTACTGGCAGGTATTCCTAGCATATAAATAATGTAAGCAGGATCTTACCTAATGTTTCCTTTATTAGTGCCGAATTTGATGTGAGTGCAGAGCGCTTCGAACATTCCACTGGCTGTGGTCACTTCTCTGCAGTCGAAAATCTGTAAAAGATTTTACTTAGTTTAATTGAAAAATGGTTGGATACATGTTAAACATAAGGAGGAAGAAAACAATGTGCAAGGTAGCTGTAAACTAGAGGTATAGTCCGTGCAATCCACGACGACGCGCCCCACTCCGCGATTACTGTACTGTAAGCTGAACTCTAGGACTCTAGTACGGCGCGGAGCGGACTTCGTAGATTGCGCGGACTTATATGGGACAGTAAGCCAGTTACAATCATCACTTGGGTGTCTTTTAAGACTCGGAGAAGGAGGGCAAGCAGCATTAAACTTTTTTGGTGATAAAAACTTAGTACTCTGATCGCAAAAAATCCGTTGCTTAGAATATAGAATAGAATAATTATTTATTTGCATAGAAAGTAGGTACAAAAAATGCAGATGTTTTATAATTGGAGATCCTTATACTTTCTACCTTAAATTAGACATGCAAACATTTAGTACAAGTGCTTAATAGTCTAAAAATACTGTCAATATGAAAATTCTTATAATAACATAAAACATACATAACATCACGCCTTGTTTCCCCGAAGGGTTGGGCAGAGGTGTCCCTGTAGCAGGTACACCCACATTTCGCCAGTTATGTTTAAGTCCCATGTAATAGGGGGCGAGCCTATTGCCATCAACCGGGCACAAATCCAGACTCCGAGCTGCTACTGAGAAATTTCAGATAGAAAAACCCAATAACACTTTGCCCGACCCGGGAATCGAACCCAGGACCTCATGCTATGATTATGATTATAATAATATGGTCATAATAAGAGTGTTCATCCAAATAGTTGGCAACGTCGTTAATAACTGCCAAATATTTACCCGTTTTGATTAATTTGGCAATATTACTGTATGGAAATGAGAAATATGACTAACTAGTGAACTAAAATATTAATTACAATTATAAAATTACGTTTAGGTGAAAAAAGGCATTTGGAAGCTTTCCAAATACGTTTTTTACATCTAAAATTAAACATTCAGTGTTACGATATTAATTATTGCATTTCGTAATCAATATTTTAGTTCACTAGTTAGCGATATTTCTTATTTCCATACAGTAAGTATTTGTATCTGACTAGCCTTTTCCCAACTATATTAGGGTCGGCTTCCAGTCTAACCGGATGCAGCTGAATACCAGTATTTTACATGGAGCGACTGCCTATCTGACCTCCACAACCCAGTAACTGGGTATTACGATACCTCTTTGTAAGACTGGTTGTCAGACTTTCGGGCTTCTGACGACTCGTAACGACTGTCAAAGATCCACGAATGACAGCCGGGACCAACGGCTTAACGTGCTTTGCGAGGCACGGAAGAGTCTCGGTATGTAGAAATGGTCATCCATCCACGGATCAACTCCGGCAAGCGTAGCTTAACCTGACAGATCGACCCGAGCGGCTGTTAGTACTTAGCCACGAACTTACATACAGCATACAGTAAGACCGCCAAATTAATCAAAACGGCGAAATATTTGACAGCTATTTGGGATGTTGCTCACTTTCTTTTTAAAGTGGACTCATCTTTCATGGGGTACTGTTTAAAATGTTACAATAAAATACCTCCTCACATACTTCAACTGAATGAAACGAAATTTAAATCTTATATAAAACGCACAAGTTGGGGGATTACATCGCTGATATAAGTGCTTGGCCGAACGCTGGTCCTGCTCCACAAGGGCGCATAAACTAATTGATTAGCATTTGAAAATACTGTTGGAACTGCTGAAGATTTTAAAAACTATCTTTGCATTGTATAGATTCAATCCCTTAGCATTGTATAATTGCATAACACGTGTGAGTACTATGTACCTACTATAAAGCTACCATTTACTAGGTACGTCTTTCATTGACTTGAATGTGCCCTGGCGGCTGAGAGTATGTCATGCTCACTCTAATGTCTCGCTGACGGTGGCGTGTGTGTTGGATCATTTAGCTCCCTTCAAAATGGTTGAGCTGAATGGTGCTAATCCAAGCATCATGTTCGTGAACGGGCGCTGTAAGTAGGGACTGGTATCTCTTAGCTGCCATGGCTTATTTAAATTTAATTTTTGAATTGTATTATTTGTTTTATTTTCTATTACGGACGCTTTTAACGTTCTGCATCGTTCTCACATGTATAACTTCAACAAGAATGATGTAACCAATATTTTGTAACCATATTCTGATTTAAAAGAGTGTCCGTGGAGTGCCCGTTCTTCTCCATAGGTACCTACTACGCTTTGGAATGGGCAACTAGCTTCATCTTTCTGACTGACCGACCCCTTGACAATTCAAAAGTGCCTGTAATTGGTTTATTTGAAATAAATACTTTGAGTTTGAGTTTGAGTTCTGTATAAACGCTCTTAATGGTGATTACAGTAGCATAGCACTCACTCCAGATCATTCGGTGAAAGGTTCAGAAAGTGAAAGATCTGATCTGATGAGCTTTAAAAGAAGAACTATTTACATATTGAACATAACACAACTCTGACTGGGACTGGGAATGGGACTTGAACATAACTGGTGAAATGTGGGTTTACCGTTTAGGTACACTTCTGCCCATCCCTTCAATACAGGCGTGATGTTATGTGTGTTTAAATATTATAGTAGGTACAGCCTTCGTTACAATAATACCTTAAGCAAGATAGCTGGTTCTACATCTTTGCATATACCATGTACAGTGTTTCTATTTTCTTAATGTCCCTCGGGAATCATCGCATTTCCGAATACAATTGAATGCTAATTTTCATGTCCATCAATTATTAGATTTATCGTGTATAATAATTTTAATTCAGAACTAAGTACTTTATTGTTGTTTTGTTTTGATTTCCGTGTGAACTTTATAGAGCTGTAAAACTATTTTCCTATCTGTCGTGCCTGCGACTATAGCAGCTTTCCTCCCATTTTTAAAATAAATTACATTAAGTTAAAAGAGTATTAACAACTCTATATACTTCCAAGTCGATTGAGAGCGTCTGGTCTTTACCAAGTGCAGAGGGCAACTAATAGAAATCCGACGAGTGACGAAACACGAAGTTTTCCGAGGGACATTAAGAAAATAGAAATACCGTACATTGATAAGCATCGATGTCGACGCTTTCCCGTTCTTGTTGACATTTCCATAAGTATTGCCTTTTGAAAGAGTCTTTGAGCTCTGTAAGTATGTGATATGCAATCTTTTGATGTGTACCCGACTGCATTGATAACTATCTACATTCTGCACTGTCTCAGCTCTCAAGTTATATTTAAAAGAATTTTAAGCTTATTGCGTTGATCTAAGACTGGTTTTCGTAAAATTATTGTGATTGATAACATAAAGAAAACCAGTATCAAACATGTGGACTATCTACTGATGGAATATTGTTGTCGCCTACGGAACCCGGCAATATTTATGGAACTACAAACACATTGCTGACCTTGGAGATTAAGGTCCGCTTGCACCACTTAACACTAAATAAATGCGTTTAGTGATAAACGTCGACAAAAAAAAACTGCTTTTCCCTACTTTATGTTCGCATAGCTCGTCAAAATGTAGGGAATGGTTGATTTTTTTCGCGATTTCAGGGTTGGTCCCATAGTGAAAGTTGTTCATAATTATGAGTACAATAACCGTTTAAAAGAATGCTCATAATTTCAATTTCCCCCTATTTACAGCATAGCATTTCTTTTTTGTAACAAATATTCCTATGTTCTTTCATTTCTTTCTTACAGACGATGGCGATGATATTCACAAGCACTGGAAAAAATAATCACTTCCTCAGAGCCCATGTCGATTCAAGTCGATAATAATAGCTCTTTATACATTCACTATGTGCAAATCGCAAGTCGTTTTCAAACCAGACCTATTGTAGAGCATTGATCCCATCTGCTAGTAGTTTTCAACCCTACCTTAGCAGAAATCAGGAACTGGTTAAGTTATATTTAAAGTAACCAGCTCGAGTAAACTTTTAATGCCTGTACACTATCTTGGGAGACGGAGTTACGTTGGCATTAAATTAAAACACATAAATATTTGTGATCGGAAAAAAAAAATTACAAGTGCTGATGCAAACAGATATTGTTTCGTTTGACTTTCACCGTACAAGTGGAAAGTTACGAAAATCTACTTTAAAGACATGATAACTTTTCAATCTCCCTAATTGAACAAACAGTAGGTACCGAGAGTCTAAACAACATGTATGTATGCAGACTTCTACAAAGCATTCATGCAGACTAAACTTGTTTAGATAAACTTCCACACAATTAGAGTTGCCAGGTCCTAAAATTGGAAAACCGCTTTTGGGTAAAATTGAGCCAGACATCTTAAATTATTAAGTCGTTAAGGGTAAAACTGAGCCAGACATCTTAAATTATTAAGTCGTTACGGGTCGTCAGAAGCTCGAAAGTCTGACAACCAGTCTCTCCAAGGGGTATCGTATTACCCAGTATAGCTGGGTTGTGGAGGTCAGATAGGCAGTCGCTTCATGTAAAATACTGGTATTCAGCTGCATCCGGTTAGACTGGAAGCCGACCCCAACATAGTTGGGAAAAGGCAGACAGATGAATTATTTGTTATTGGTGTGACAACGGCTGATAGTTAACATTAGGTAAGTATTTAGTACCAATTTTCTTACAAAACACTTTTGGTAAGATGTGTGAGTGGACTACCTTTTAAAATAATTGGGTCTCTCTTAGGGCGCCGTTCGTAAACTCCTCGCTATATGTGTGGAATATGCCGGGGCCCAAAGCTCGCTTTTGGTGTTTCAATCACCAGGTCATAAGGTCACACAAGTACCACCCGTCCATATAGACGGTGTTTGTTTACCCAGAATTTCGCGATTTAATTAATTATTATACTAACAAAAATATGGATCATTGTGCCTGAATTAGTAAAAAAAAAAAAAAATAAGATAACTGGGGCAATTTTAATCCTACATTAAAATAGCTTAGTTTCTAACCCACATACTATTTTGTTCCAAATATCAGACTGGAGACAATCGTAACGTTCTCTTTAAAGCTACATAACTTGTATCCTTGTAAGAGCGACTAATGACATCTAGTTTGTGGCTCGTTATAAAGTTGTACCTACTTAAGCTGAAACCCTAATTAAAAGTTCGCGTGTTTCTCTTTACCGTACGTTAAAGACAATTTTACAACTGTTACTGTTACTCCTTGATACACGTTTTGACAATAATTATTGTCAAAAGGTGTAATCAAGAAGTAATAATAATTACTATATGAATGTAGTTTTATTTTTAGATAGTATATGAATAAAGTATTAGAGTATTACAAAGTTGATTTATTATTTCCTTATATACATTTAAACATTTTTTTAAAACATATAAAAATACTAGCCCACCGGTATCGGGAACAGGGTCCAAGCTACCGGTGGTCAGGGCTCCTAAAAGAGGAACCTCCTAACAATACGCGCCGTGTCCAGAAGTATCGCTTTCTGGATCAAGCCCTTGATCCAGCTGCCTAACGAGAGCCTCCTTAAGTGTTGGTCGTGGCTCTTGGCTATTATGCCATTGGCCGTATCGGTACAATGATTGCTGTATCCACATCCCCTATGTCGACAACTTCGCGAGTCAGGACAAGATACTTAATTTATTATTATTTTTAAGAACCCCTCTTGTCTTACTTTATTTACTGTTTACTGTGTAAATACAATGTATACCGTCGTCTCAACTTGATTGTCATTCGAGTGCAGTCGCGGTCAGAAAAACATTATATTAATTATCTATCGCTCTAGTTATTTTCTAAAGGATATAATAAAGCTTTCTTAAACAAAATTACTTCCGAAAATCTGTGGTTGACTGTAATAGGTACCAAATTTCCAAAAAAAATACTAATCTTCCGAAAAAAATTATTAAGTTTCCAAAAGTCAATATGTTGTGCTACAAAAGTTAGTGACAGAAACGAATCGCTGCAAAACCGACTCCATGTAGTCTTGTCTGCCCTACCCCTAGAGTGTAATTTAAGCACGCGTAGACGCGGAGGGGCGAGGCGGCCCGCGACCTGAGGAGCAGGTAAAACTGCGACGATAAGCTCGCGTGGGACCGCCGCCGCCGGAGCCTCGCAGCGCCGGAGCCGTGACAGAAACCATGCCTGTTGCATATTGTATGCTCGCTTGCATGCTGCATGCTTGTTTGGATGTTCGAAAAATGTTACGTCAGCAAATTCTGTATGAATTTTTCGGAATTTTCAGTATTTGATTCGGTCGTTTCTTTATATGTATTCACATAAAAGTTGTCGGAAAATTATATTATATTTTAATTTTTTTCCGGGGCGTTTATTACTACCCTTTTCTAAATAACTGTAGTAACTACACGACATATCTTATAGATAACGAAAACATAAATTAATTCAATCAGAACGTAAAATATCGAAACCACACAAAAAGACAAATAATTAATTTTCCAATTACAATACAACCCAATAAGTCTTGCGCTCATGTGTTCAGAATTATACACTAAAAATAGACCAGAAAAAAATTGAACACATAAAATATTCAAGACAAGTAAATAAATCTGTCATATAAAAGCCTTCTTCATAGAAAGAAAAAGCCCAAGATTCTTCAGGAGCCACGAAATCTAATTTGTGTTTCAGTAACGAATGATAGTACGTTAAAGTGGCTTCATATGTTAACGTCTACTTTCGGTGGGGAAGGGAATTTGGCAAATAGACGTCGACACGTGAGAATTTCTGAAGACTTGTCGAATGACAGTGCGTTTTTGTTGTTTGATCCTCTCAAGTTTTTGTTGTGATCCACTTTTTATACAGTTTCTTTGTATGAGAAGGACATCTATGATGTGTTAAAGGAGAGATGCCGCGAATACTCGCTATTATTCAGTATTCGGCATTACTCGATTTTTTTTTGTTACCGAATAAGTCTGTTATTCGACATTGGACGAATAGTTATCTAAATAAAAATAAACTATTAATGAACAGAAAAACTATAGACTTAAAAATAATTAAACTTTTGTTAATCTTTAAAAACAAAACACACTTAGTATTATTATCATTAATATAAAAAGTTTGCCAAAAATCAGTCATGTTGAAGTGAATTAGTTAGGCTTTTTAATTAATAATTTAATATTTAAAGTCCAAAAGGGGCAGATTGTGGTAAAAAAAAACTAATTTTTCTGCACGATTGGGATCAAGTTGGTTGCGCTTTTTTTCATAAGTAAATCAAACCTGCCTCAAAAAATACATGAACTATTTTTTATTTTCCTTTTTTTATGTCGAGTAATAATGCCGAGTATTCGAATATTCGCCATAGGGAATGGCGATTAATCGGTATTCGACCATTCGCTATAACAACTATTCGCGGCGTCTCTAGTTTAAAGACTCATACGTAAATTATCTTATCATTTGATTAGCAATCCAATCAATCAACTCAGCCTATGGCAGTCCACTGCTGGATATAGGCCTCTCCCAGACTGCGCTACAACACCCTCCTCAGCCTTCCGCATCTAGTCTGTCCCAGCCACCTTTTTAAGGTCGTCGGTCCATCTAGCTATAGGGACCCACACTACGCTTGTCGATACGCGCCGTAGATTAAATGTTTAAGTAAACAAATGTGTTAGGAGGTGAGGAAGCTAATTCTCACTGAAGAAGATAGCTAGGATGATGTACCGAATAGCGGACTAAAATACCACCCGTATCGGATTCCGACTTAACAATCCATCTGCCCAGCCTTTTCCCAACTATGTTGGGGTCGGCTTCCAGTCTTCCTGAATACCAGTATTGTACGTGGAGCGACTGCCTATCTGAACTCCACAACCCAGTAACTGGGTTATACGATACCTCTTGGTAAGACTGGCTGTCAGAGTTTTTCGACTTAAAAATATTCTTTAAAAAAAAGTAAGCACTCTTTGCATTCTGTAAATGTACTCCTTTGGCTATAGATCTATTCTAGAGGCATGAGGTACAGGGTATAAAGTAAACACATCCTCTATAGAAAAGGGAGAATCCTCCGCTTCGACCAATCGGGTGTCGTGTCGGCAGGCAACTGCCCAACGATTGATCTCGGGTATATGCTGTTCGCGCGGTAAACTCTGATTGTGCGATGCAGGATTTGTGTGACGTCAGGTCTTTGATGCGTAGTTCGTATGTGGGCATGTAGATGCCGCCACACTATAATTTTATTTTGAGAACTGATAAATAATTTGCATAATAACGGTCTGCATATTTTTTTACTACCTAATGTTTTGGCTAACGATATCTAAGACCTTGACACGCAGGTGCCAACAAAACTTCAGATTTTTTAGAATCATTGATTGATGATGAATAATTTAAAGAATAGAAGTGTGTATCTGCTGTAGTGAGTTTCTAGCCCGTTCTTCTCTATAGGAACTTACTACGCTTTAGAATGGGCAACTAGCTTCATCTTTGTGACTGACCGACCCCTTGACAATTTAAAAATGTTTTAATTGAAATAAATGCTTTGAGTTTGAGTTTTTTTACGTTTTCCCTAAACTAATTTAACATAAATGCATTTAGGTACATAACACCTTCGAATTATTTATTTATTTATGTGGGTTATGTATTAGACTGTGTTATTTATGTGGATCAGCGAATCATATTATTTCATAGAAATCGACCGCTTTTTTTTGACGTATCTACTTCACTCAATAGCTTAACATTTTCGTAAACAAAGGCCCTGTACTGAAAATTTTAAATAATAAAAATAATTAAAAAATGTTCCTATTAAATAACTTTGCTAATTCAACAGGAGAGGCTTATTTATATTCATAAATCGATATTAATTAAGAAAAATTATAAAATTGCATCCGCATTCTGACAAAGCAAATTAATAATTACGACTCATTATGACGTTAGATTTATGATAGGAAAAGATGATGATTCCAAAAACTTGTAAATAAAAACAGGCTTTTCTTGTTTTTCTTGACAATACATTGACATACCTACCACAATCAAACCACCTAACAAACCATGATTAATATTAAGATTTACAACGGCTTTAGCTTAGGCATATTTTAACACTTTGAGGGACACTAAACGCCCAATAACAATAAAATTTCTAGTTATAAAATATTAGATATTCCTTCGAAATGATTAGATTTGGAATCTAAAGAATTTTGTAGCTGTCCCCATAATGTATTATTTAGTTAATAATAAAACGTGCTTTTCAATGCTCGTAGCTGTCCTGCATAGAAAGAGTCTGCAGACCCCAAAATTAAAGACGCATGCACACACACACAGGAGAAAAACCGTGGGGTTTTAGACGGTAGGAGTCCGATATAACCCTCCGTGCTGCGTAGAGCAAGAGCATCCAAGGAGACAGGAAAAAATAAATGATTTCACAAAATATAAATCTATAAACAAGATGTAATTGGAATAACTGAAAACCTCTTAAGACCTACTCATCATTATAAACCACTTTTACTATGGAACCTACTTTTTAACCGACTTCCAAATCCTTTTGGAGGCGGTGGAGGTTCTCAATATATATATTTTTTTTGTATATTTCTACGCGATTATTCCGCCAATTATAAATTGATTTTGATGATTCTTTTTTTGTTTCTTAGGTTATACTTCAGAGATGGTCCCATATAAATCTTATTAACTTTGCTTGGTTCTCTTACTTAGTCTTATTTTATATTTTTTTATTGCTATGACCACACTGACATTTTTATTTAATTTTTTGTAATTCCAATGATCTGAATATTTCTATTTTTTTATTTGTAACTGTAAACCTTTGCATGCCCATGTGACGGTAAAATATGGAGAACTTTGTTATAAAAACACCTATGTACTATACCCATTTTTGCAAAGAAATAAATGATTTGATTTGATTTGATTTGGAAAGTTTTTAAGTTAGCTTCAATGATACGTAGTTTTTTCCAACTTAGTATGTGGATGATATGATAAGTTCCTGTCACTGTTATTTACAGAGCAGGTGGTGGTATTCGAATTTGTATGGGGTAGGTACCATAACTAAAAAGTGAAAAATAAAACTTTTTACAAAAAAAAAACAACTGACTTCCAAAAAAAACACTACAAAGCGAAAAATAACTTTGATTTCGGAAGTCGGTGTCTTTGGTTTAGAATTTTCGTTTTTTGCCACGAACGGGGTAGTTAATTTTTTTTTTGTAAAAAGTTTTTATTTTGTAACTCTGATAGCCCCACGACATGTTCATGCCCTTCATTAATTTGTATTCTGTTGTATTTTATTTTATTTAAGATAATTAACTTTGTTTAAATTTTACTTCCTAGTTTATATGTCCTTATGTTATATACAACGTGCCGCTATAATGGCGACATTAATTTAACACACGGGTAGGGCTAGTGGCCAGTAATCATAAAAATATAATAAGAAAAAATAAATCGTTAATTGAAAAATTTAAATTTTCAAACGCTCGCCGACATAGGGCTCTCTCTTTCTTTCCATTTATTATTCATTTTATTTTCATTGATGCGATGTTATAATCCGTGATCCCGGTAAATGACCTCTGCGCTACAGTTGTTAAGTAGTGATTGCACCAAGAAGCTATTTTAGAAAATTGAAAATAAATCAATAAATAATAACATTTAATGAAATTAGAATATCTCCATGAAAGAAAACGCTAATCCGTATACGTGTGTAAAATTAATGTCACCATTAAAGAGCCATGCTGTATACACCTATTAATTTGCAGTAATTAATACTTTTCCTGAATACTTTTGTAACCCAATGTTGAATTTATATGCTGTTGGCGTTCTTTAATAAATAAACCCTGAAATCTTAGAAACAAAGTCTGTAACCCACATTTTTGTCGAGTTATACCAACATCAATGTTTGGAGCAGCTGTTTTTTTTCGTTATTTCGGGTTTGGTTTGCAGTTAATAATTATGAGTTAACCTTAAAGAGGTTTTCAGTTATTTTGATAAAACCCAACAAACAAAAATTGCTCTTGTAGTGGCTTATATTGCCAAAAATAATATTCTTATAGGAGCCACATTATCGCTAATAAGGGTGCGTTTGGGCACAAATTATAAGGACAATAACCTTATACCCCCCTTATAGTTGCGTTATTGTCCGCTTTTTTTCCTTATACGTGTTATATTATGACAAAGAACAAGGCCAATACATTTGTAAGAATCATATAGAAAGCGTTAATACGGGAGATCACCCTTATACGTGTTTTATTATGGTCTGATACACGGGAGTTAAACTCATTGCGGCAAATCAAAGGCTCTTAAAAAGCAGTAGACCCTTATAGCCGTCTGTTTATGATTCTGCAATAAGCTTTTTTCTTAGTGATTTACATTTTCGCAACAGTTTGGCGAATAAAGAGAAACGTCAACCATTTTACTGAAAAGTAAACGGTCAATTATTATTTTATGTAGTTTATTTACCTGATTTATGTGCTCGTTTATAGTGAAAAATGTATGGGAATTTAAATGCATAGTAAAATATGGTACGCTGTGTGTTGTAATATCAACCCGCCCTTGAATTTAAGCTGTTTTTGTGCTACAAACGTTATTAATTATTTAGTCATGTTATAAACAGTGCTATTATGAGAGCAAAACGATTTACACATCATCTACAAGGAGTCTATGAGAGTGAAGAATTTATAATGGCATCATTTGCTGCTTATGCTATCGCCATTTTACATATCGTTAGGGTTCCTTTCTCACGAACAAAATCCTGTACCTAGCTAGTCTTGTTCCCATATGTATACAATTTATGTTTCACTATGGTTGGGTTGGCTGGAAGAGATCTTTTTATAGAGATAAGCTTGCTTTTGTGCACTAGTTTTAAGTTTGAAATATAATTATAATTGTATGTACACAATAAAGAATATAATTATATATATACGAGTAATATGTTTTTCCGCAGATATTGCAATAGTAGTATACATATTGGCAAATTTTGACAAATTACTACAGAGAAAAGATCTAAATTTACATAATATGCAATGGCCATGGAAGTGATTCTTCCTCACTGGTGTCCTTTTCATTCTTATTTTATATAAAATAATCCTATGTGGAACCACTGGCTGATTCGTTGGTATTGGCTTGGTCATTTTGTAGCATCATAGCTCCGTAATAAATTCACACAATCTGCTGTACTTCAAAATGGCGAATCTAGTTATGTAAAACACTTTAATATAACCATATAGAGAATAATATCTTTATAATCACTGTACAAGGGAATACGGATTGCTTTCATACTTGTAAAGATCATATAAAATGTAAGAATTTGTTTGTTGGATAGATGTCTTATCAAGTGCTCCTATAAGTTAAAAAGCATCATAGTTACCTTGTGCATTACTTTCCTAAGAATAATTGACCATATTAAAAGCCTTTATATGACTTTGAATATTATATGGCTAAAAAGCAATGTAACTAGCCTCTATAAAAATAACACATTTTGAACCCTTATTGTAGCCGTATTAATTGGATTTATTAACGTTTACCCAGCTAAATTATAAGAATAAAGGTAATATTAGCCAAATCTTCTAATAATGTGCTACTATAAGGAACATTGACATAATAAATGCTCTTTTATAACAAGTATAAGAGTTTAGAACTTATAGACTTAATTTTATAAGCTTAGTTTGTTTGTTGGGAACCTTATAAACCAATTCCTAAACCTGAAGCTAATGTTTTTTTTTTTAAATATCTAAAATGACAGAGGGACTCACCTGTAATTTTTTCCACTGTATTCTTCCAATGCATCTGGTAGCATTACGCCAAGCTAACTTCGCTCCGAACACTAATTCTGAGGACTTCAGCTGGTATGTGCCTCTCTCTTTTAGTTCCGTCTTTACTTCCTCTAGCCTTGCTCTGTGTGCTTCTGAATTTTCCCTGTAAAAATAAAAAGTTTTTTTTTTTATATATAAGTACTTTGGAAGTGTCCATTTTAGTTCTGTCATTGAGTTGGACAGAAGTTTATCATTTTAATAGGTACAAAACCTATTATTGCAGTGTTAACTATCAACATAATTAAATGACGTATTTAAGTAAGGTTTACAATAACTTAATACGTGCATTCCTAAAAGTATACTCAATTTGGTTAAACCGTGTATTCTTGACATTACCACAAAAATCTTATATTACACAATATAGCTCAAATAATTAATTCTAACAACTTTTTACGAACTAAAACCAATTAATCACAAATCGTCAACTGCTAGACAAAGGTCTTTCCGAAATAATAATTTAATAAACGATTGCTTCTTAGAGTCACGATTTAAATACTGTTCCACTTATTTATAAATTTTATAAATGTTGCTTAAAGTTAAGAGACGTTTAAACGTAACTTTTTCTATGGTTAAGCTGACGCTAATCATTACTTAACTTTAAGTAACGTTTTCATGTAATGTGGTGTAATGCCCTAAGTGTCCTAATTGTTGTAGAGTGTTGACATTGACAGCTTTTGAACGCGGTTTAAATGTGCTGATCGCGTTCAGTTTCATTGCAGAAATTCGCCCTAAACAGTTTTTCAAAAAGACGAATGAATGTTGACAGGTCTGAAAAAATCTACAGAAAAAAAAAACAATTGCGAACGTCACTGCTTTCCGCTGATGCAAATTACCTTTCAAGCTAATCAAATATTTTCTTCAATCACAGGACTTCCCTTTTGTTATTTGAAGGAAATTACTTTTTGATTAAAATACCTAACTCTTTCATAACTACATTTAAAAATTCTTCTCAAGATGGCTTTTTATGCGAAATTCTTTTAAATGTTTAAGGTTAGGAAACTGGATTTTTGTAAGGCAAACAAACATCTATAGACTGTGACCACATTTTTTTCATAGTAGAAAAATAACATAATTTATGCAAAAGGTCAACGAGGAGATACTAGTCGTCTTAATATTTTGGTTAATGTTAATCAAGGTCAAATTAAATCTTAGCGAAACTCCAGAGACGAGATCTGTGAAGTTTTTCCAGATAATTAAATTCGACCGTGTTTAATATAATGAGTAGCTATGGACAATTTATTATATTACTGTCCTAAGATTATCACAGCTCAAACTAAAACAAAAAAAAAATTATACCTATTAATTTCCTTGATTTTTAAAACACATTTTTATGGACTAATTAGATTTTTTTTTTCTTGTACAGGATGAAATTGAATTCATGGGCATCCTCTTTTTTTCTGGGTAGGAAATTATCAAATAACTTTTCCCCCTTAGGGCGGAGCGGGAGGGCGTGTCAGACTCTTACTGACTAAAACTCACCCGTGTTCCTTCAGTTGCCATGTTGCTGGGGGCCACGCTATCCCTTTCGGACTTTCCCACGACCCCGGCAGGCAAACACATTTTTATGGACTAAGTTGTTTTTTTTTCCTCATACAGGGTGAAATCGAATTCATGAGCATCCTCTTAAGGGGTCATTGTACTCATCACTATGAACAACTTTCACTACGGGACCAACTAAGAAATTGCGAAAAAAAAAACTGCTTTTCCCTACATTTTGACGAAGTAGTCCACTTAGAGCACCCGTCCGAATAGCACCAGTGACTCAGCCTACTGCTGGGTTGTATTTGTTTTACAGGAATTTATTAAATGAAAGATTTCGATAAAAAGCAGTTCTGGCTTTTGGACTTATTTACATTTAAAGTAATATTTACCTGCGTATAGAAGCATAGTACTGTCTGAGAAAAACTTGTGCTTCTTTGTAAACTTCTTCAGGGCTCCGCGGCGTGTCGCCCCGACCCTCGATGTTCATTATACTCGACTGGCATACTTTCTCTGTACATCTTGTATTCTGAAACAGTAGAAAATAATAGTTTTAGAATAGGAAAAAAAGTAATTTAATAGTTTTTTTTTTAAAGGAAAAAGTCCTGTGGTTCGTGTCCAGAAGTTTAGAATTTCTTCGCAATGGGGATGATATCTAACACCTGATGACAGGCAATTCTATCAACTTATCAATGTAGGTAAAGATCGTTTACTATATACCTAAGTGCACGTCCCTCCACAAAAAAAAATATGATATACAAAAATTAAAAAAAAAATGCCACACCCATTGGAGAGCAGTTTTATAGTAACCGATCTCAACTTACAGTAATAATTATGCGTTTTATAGCAACTCAAATTACCTGAAGACTTTGTTCGCCACACTGAGAGCTTTACCCGCAAAGACGCGTGTCATGCATTTAAAAAAAATGCCAAAGTAGGTATCTATTACGTGTATGATCTGATCAATTTGACAATAGAATAAAAAATGCAGCTAAAAACTTGGGTTTTCTTGTCGCACTGTTGGTACTTCCGCAGTATTGTGTCATCGTTCGTCACTCATTACTGATACTAAGAATATTTTCTGTTCTGATATTGATCGAGTGTCGACACTTTTCGATTCCACATAAAAGATTTTAAATAAGTATTCTTATGTAGCATAATAAGGCAGTCGCTCCATGTTAAATACTACGGTTAGACTGGAAGCCGACCCCAACATAGTCTGGAAAAGGCTAGGCAGATTGATTTTATTTGTAGCATCATAAGGATTAGGTCTAAAGAGTGGGCAGCAAGGGGTTTTGTGTGTAAGGCCCGGACTCCAAAGCGGAGATGTGCGGACATGTCCGAAGCGGAGACGAGAAGAGATGTTTTTCTGCTAGGGTGTATCCAGTAAAGCTGTGCGGAGATGCGTACTGGCTAGACTGTAGCAGAGATGTGTGCTGGCTAGAGCGGAACTGTACTGCCTGCGGCGAACTGCGCTTTGTACCGCCGCCCAGCTCAATCTCGGCGAGGCGCGGCACACATCTTCACTTCGATCGCGCCATACAAATATGGTGAAATACATGAGAAGAGATGTGTGTATAACGAAATTCTATTGGTTGTTTAAAACACATTACTCTCCTCTCATCTCGTCTCCGCTTTGGTGGAGTCCGGGCCATAATGCGATTGAGCTATCAATGGTATTAATCCCTAGCATCAGGGAGAATGACAGCAGACTTCAAGCTCAGTTCACCTAAACTTCACGTAGAGATTTTTACAGAATAGACTGACTGTTCGTTCGCTGTGCGTTAACCTGACACGCGTCACGTTAACAAAGGCACAGATGAATACAAATGGGACACTCCGCAGTTTCGGTATGAAGCTACAAGTACGCGGCGGGTTCGACTTGTTGGGCCAATTCAGTGAGTGTAACGTAGTCAGAAGTTCTAAGAGTCACTCGATAGAAATAGGCAACTTCTAGGTGAATATAACTGTAGGTAATTAGCGCTGTGCGACCTGCCAAGTTGCCGGGGACCACGATATCCCTTTCGGACTTCTTCGCAACCCCGGCAGGCATCGGCCCTAGCGGACCCCGACTGTTCTGCTGACATCTCTTTGAGGTGCGCGTGGAACACAACGCGCTGTCGACCCGGGCCTGGTCCTTATCAGACGGCGAGCTACCCATTGCTCACCGTCCGCAAGCCCGCGCCTACGGTGGCCGGAAATCGGCCTGCGATTCCCGACGCCCAGGGCGTCTGCTGCGTCGCTTTTTATTTAAATGATTTTGCGTAGTGTCTTATCTGTATTAATCTGTGACAACGGCCCCTATAGATATAGTGTAGGCCTTTATTGACGTGCAGGTCATTCAGGTTATAATGACAACGGCATATCGTTCGTCAGAAAAAAAAAACAGTGGCACTCTGGGAGTGCCGACAGAAGTGAAAACTTGAACAATTTTACTGTGCAGGAAATACTTTTAGTGAGGTGTCGGTAACGGTAACGGTAACAGTGTCACGAGTTAACCTCTCTGCTCGACAAGATTTTGACATGTGACACATCAGTTGACTCGACGGGGTGTTGCGAATTCAGTCATGAAATTCAGGAATTTACATCAACTTTCAGCATTCGAATTTATTAAGAAAAAAATGTTACCGCGCCTATTTTATACAATAAGTTTGTGGAAAATATCTTTAATTATAAGTTGAGATCAGTCAAACCGTGTCAGTACACTGCGAAAGTTGTATATAATTGGTATTACTACACCTATCCAAAAGGTAGGTAATTTAAATTTGCTGAAAATATGTACATAAACAACCCACTCTCTTGCTGAAAATATGCAAAAGGGAAAAATAAAGATATTATCATTCTTTCTGCATTCTTACTTTTACCACGTTTCATACATAAACTACATAAAAAACACGATCAAATCTTGATAAAAATGACTAAAAATTGTGTTGCGACGTGACACTTCTTAGTGCTGACCCGTCTACTTAATTTTCTTATATCGATTCAAAAGTAGCATTCAGCCCAATCGATACTCGCAATAAAATTAGTGTGAAAAAAGTATTAGAAACTGAATAAAAACTCTTTGGTATATTTTCAATGAATTATTTTATTATTGATATTAATAATTTTATTAGTAAGTTTACACATACGGTGTGGATAGGGCAGTAACTTTTGAGGGTTCCGTATGTACCTACGAATGAAAAAACGGAACCCATAAAGGATTACTCGTGTGTCGGTCTGTCACAGCCAATTTGCCCCGAATCTACTGGACCGATTAAGTTGAAATTTGGTACACATATGAATTTCTGTAACCCAAATACAGAAGTGTAACGTAAATAAATGAATTTTGAATATGGGGTCACTTTTGGGGGCCAAACTAGACAATAAAAAAAAAAATGCAAACTATATCGTGTGACATATCAAATGAAAGGGCTTGTTGTGGAGTGTATCCCATCTGGCCCGGTGACTTGGCCCGGCACCGGGCCACATGGGACAAAAAAGTTTTAACTGGCCCGGTGATATGTTTACCGGGCCAGATGACACAAATCAAGTGCCATCGTCCCCGGAAAGGGGAGAAAAGAGGATACGCCTCGTAATTTGTGAAATACTAACTATATGCATCTATGAAAGGGATTGAACTTATAAATCAAACTGCTGAAACATTTGCTGAAAAGTTGTCAGGCAAACGTAATTCTTGTGTGGTCGATATGTTACGGCTAAAACCCGAAGTGCGGCTACACCTAGTTTTAGCCGGCTAAAACTAGGTGCGGCCGGTAGCAGTGGGATAAACTTGCCTAAATGGTTTCTGGCACTCGCCGGCCGCTACCGCGGCACCGCTCGCTTCGCTCGCTCGGCTCGTGCGGTGTGTGGTCACAGTTCTAACCTAACCTAACCTACCATTCATATCCTATAATCATATTATATAATCCCTTTCATAGATGCATATAGTTAGTATTTCACAAATTACGAGGCGTATCCTCTTTTCTCCCCTTTCCGGGGACGATGGCACTTGATTTGTGTCATCTGGCCCGGTAAACATATCACCGGGCCAGTTAAAACTTTTTTGTCCCATGTGGCCCGGTGCCGGGCCAAGTCACCGGGCCAGATGGGATACACCCTTGTTGTGGGGGTCCCAAATATTTATGTTAATTATTCTATATTAGATTTAGAACTAAGTTCTCGAGACTTGCAGTAGGAGTAAACTGGCATAAATCGTCACGCGAAAAAGTGTTCATACTTGTGACTGTCTTCTTCTAGTTTGATAGAGAGAGAGAGTGTGAATTTTGTCAAAATGTAAATCCAAGATGGCGGCAACGAATATTTTCAAATTATTCATCGTGTGAGTCGGTTTCATGGTTGTCGAAGGCGTTAAAGCCGACAGTGACGTTAAAATGTAAATCCAAGATGGTGGCTTCGAAAATTTTCAAATCTTTCATCATTGGTATTGTTTGCATAGTTTTTGAGGGTGCTAAAGTCGATAGTGAGCTCAAAAGGTAAATCCAAGATGGCGGCAGCGAAAATTTTATTTTTGTTTGAAATTATACGTGAAAAAGAACTTGGTTCTCCAGGAACAAAACGTGGAACAAAAAAAATTAACGTGGAAGACGTTTTATTTTTTTAAATTATTGTAGAAAATAGACCATTCCCCACTTATCTACGGAGCCTATATATTTTTTAATACTGGATATTGTTGGTTGATGATTATAGATTCCTGGAAAACCTATAAAAAGTCTATGGTCGTAAAATAATATGAGTTTGTTCTTGGGATAAATTATTGGTATAAAACATGGATGCAATTTTCATGTTTTTCGGGGGGATAGTGCTGATATCGAATAAGATGAACATTCTGGATTTTAAGTTGGCGGCTATTCCAAATAATAATAATTGTAGATCAATTCTCATAGACATCAGTTTCATGCCGATTGTAAACTCGATAGCCAAAATCCGTGAAAAAAACGGCCCTCGTCAAGTCCGTCTGTCCTTGCGTCCGGATGTCGTACAGCCATTTTACACGGAGACTATTTACTCTATCGATGAAAATTTGGAAAAAGGTGTATTCTTTGCACCGCTAAACAATGGTGTAATGAAATTACAATAAACATAATATAGGGGGTGGCATTCCCTATACATATAACCGATGGATGAATAATATAATAATCATAATCTTTATTTATCTCAACATCTTATTACAGGCACTAATTAATAAAATGCACAATCTTAAATAGAGAAAGGTGTCTGAGGTAGGAAGGTCCTGTGTTACAGATCACCCGGCTCTCTTAGATAGGACATGTTAATTTACAAAACAGTAGTCAAGATATTATTGGTAAAGCAAAAGTTTGAAAAACCTAAGAAAATTAAAACAAATCAAAGAAAAAAAAAAAGCAAGTCAACATAAAATTCAAAGAAACATACAATTTATGTAGGTAACATACGCACCTATATTATTATTCAATAATACATAAGTAACAAAATAAGCAAATAAAATAATAATGAGCATAACAAAAAATGAAGAATGGAAATGGGGAAATGAATAATGTTGTGTGTATTGAATGTTTGTAAGTGTAGGTGTGTGAGTGTAAATGTGTGGGTGTTAAGACATTGGTTTTAATAAATTTTCTGTGGCAATGTAGTCCAGATTTAATAGCCAAAAGCGTAATTTTCTTTTACAAATAGATTTAGTATGGGTGTAGATAGATATTTTGTTATTAATTGAATTATAAAGAAAAGTGCCAAGAAAACAGAAAAACTTTTGGGAGAAACTAGTATTATAACGGATGATTGAACAAACATTTGCTGATCGTCTGTTTTGTGTTGGTAAATCGTGATCGAAGGGAACTTCAGTGTGTTTTTTTAGTACTGTCATGAGAATGAACAATTGCCGGACCGTTAACACTTGGCAGTGTTGGTAAAGTTCGGAAGTTGGATAGAGGATTGGGAAAAAGCAACTAACTTTTAATATAGCTCTTTGGGCTCTCTCTAAATTTATCATATAAGTTTTAGAGGTACCGCCCCAAGTGGTAATGCAATATACTAGCAAAGATTGGCATAGTGCAAAGTAAACTGTTTTAATAACGAATGTATCAGATATATGTCTTAGATTTTTAAATATGTAGATTAATATTCGAATTCTTTTAACTAGGTTTTCAATGTGTTGTTGGAAGCTGAGACGGTAATCTATGATTATGCCAAGATATTTGATAGAATTTGTTTTAACTAATACAGGACAAGAACAATGGTTGATGGAATTACATGAGTGGGCTTTCAAGTTGAAGTTTGTTTGATCCTGGGGTCTAAGGGAATATGTCATGTATTTTGTCTTATCGACGTTGAGGGTAAGCAAATTGGAATATAACCATTTATACACCGTATCAAGACCTTGTTGAGCATAATTTTGAACCTCATCCCACGTGTTAGCATCGAATATTAAGGCAGTATCATCGGCGAAAGTTACTATTTTACCGTTTTGTAGCTTGATATCACATAAGTCGTTTATATAAACTAAGAATAATGTGGGACCGAGGATGCTACCTTGAGGAACGCCGTACTGATTAGGAAGTTCGTCGCTAATCCAATTATCTATTTTAGTAGTTTGTGTTCTGTCAGATAAATAGTCTATGAATAGTTGAAGTGGTAGACTTCTTACTCCCATATTCTCTAACTTTTTTACCAAAATAGGAACAGATACTGTGTCAAATGCTTTAGCTAAATCTAGGTAAATGGCTAAGGTCTTTTTTTTATTATCTAGTTTGTTGACTATGTGATCTGTTAGTACGTGGACGGCTTCAGCTGTTGACCTGCCAGATCGAAAGCCAAATTGAGATGAAGATAAAAGAAAATTTTGTTCAAGGAATTTAGTAAGTCTGATATTCATTAATCGTTCTAAAATTTTTGACAATGTTGATAGTATGGATATTGGTCTATAATTATTGACACAGTATCTGTCTCCGGACTTGAATATGGGTATAATTTTGGATTTTTTCAAGGCACGCGGAAATATTCCAGTAGAGAATGAGAGATTGCATATGTATGTAAGTGGAGGAATAATAATATCAGCAAATTGTTTTAAAAATGATCCCGATATATTATCAACGCCAACTGCACACTCGTTTTTTAAATTAAAAATTAAGGATCGTATTTCTTCTTCATCAATATAAGAATAAAATCTATGCACATAAAACGTATATTGTTGGATCTCTTAATTCAAATGATAAATATGTTTCTAAGTGGCTTTACTTTTTAAGTCAATAGTTTTTGAGATATAGGTCATTTTCGGTTACAACCGCAGAATTAACTTTGTTTACTATAGTTTTTTCGAGAAATACAACTTTATTTTTGCAGTCGATAAAATTGATGCTGTGCAATATTTATGCGTAAATAAGTATTCATCCCAACTATGGAATCCTTCACTGTGCGTAGTCCAACATACACTAGGCCAGTTTTTTTAATTTCGTTGGGAAACTATCACAAAAAAAACAATTTCTATTACTCAAGTAAGAGTAACCTATTAAAAACAAAAACTACCAAACTCATACAACTAACAAAAAATATGGACTTCGTTTAAAAGCGTTTGCGGAATAGGTATTCCGCAAACGCTTTTAAACGAAGTCCATATTTTTGTGTGTTAATTCTATAAAGTGGGTAGGTACCCACTTTATAGAATTAATTTATAATCATTGCCAAACAAAGTTTTGTTAAGCCTACCTAAAAAATGTATACTGGGCATTCTGTAGCAAACTATCAGAAAGTATTAAAAAAAAATCCACAGTAAATAATTGTCCAAAAATTCAAATAGTTTTGAACAGCGAGCGCATTCCGAATTTAAATTCAAAAATTATAGAAACAATTCAATGCGAAATTTTATAAATGAGGTGAGTAGGTATGTATCCCCCTCCTGTCTGTTGACTCGTTTTATACATAATGTCCAAAAAACGATTAAAATTACATTAGAAAAGTATAAATAATTATTATAAACAATGCTTATTGTATTTAATGCTTAAAACAATTTTATTTCAATTTTCAAGTTTCGATTTCTGACATTCGACATATTAAATAATCGAGTCGATCAAAATGGGGTTAAAAACTGAAAGCTCATAGCAGATGGCAGCACGGTTGTGCGTCTTTAGTCCGCCATTGTTGTTTATGTTTTCACTGTTGTGTCGATATCGTTTAAATACGAAAACTAGACAAAAATGTATGCGATTTGGAGTGTAGTACAACTAAAAGCGGAGTTATGGAAAAGAGATGCGTCTACCACGGGTAAAAAAGCAGCTTTAGTGGAAAGGTAAATAAATAATGACCATTTTATATTTGATAGATTGTTTTGTTTACATTATTTAAAACTCCTTTTTTTGTTGAAGACTGGAGGCATACGACAGGAATAACTTGATCGGAGTTGAAGAAGAGCTTGAGGATGATAACCCTAACATTCCTGCCCTGGAAAAGTTCAGGGATGTCAATTCTAGCACTGATCTTCTAGCGCTATCTAAAACCTACATTCAAACGTTTGCTGAAAGGTAAGTTTTCGTACAGTGATCAACTTATGATGCATTCACTACTTCCTTTGTGAGTTCAACTATAAAAAAACGTGTAATATACTTAATTTAATGTTAATATTATTTCAGGTTTCAAATATCTCCTAAAGCGAAAATCCTCTATGAAAATAGGAGCTTGATCAAGCTAATGATCGTAACCATGCTTATTTTCATGCACAATGCAAGGCACAAATGAAAAGATTAATGAATAAGACTGGTATGACATTTGAAAGTCATTGTGAATGTGCAGCTGGAAGTGGCTTGGAAGCACACTGTAAACATCTTCACAGTCCTCCATGGTATAGAGGATATAGTATGTACAAAGATTACAATTACCTATGCATAAAGTATGCACAGAAAAATTAATGATGTTCAAACAACCAAAAACAACATCATTTTATACTGAGTATCTCCAACCAGCAATTTACGATAAATACTATGATACTGTAATAAAACCAAATATTATTATTATATACAATGTTTTTATTTATCTCCTTATACACAATGCATATTACATAATACATTCCCTAAAGTTACAGCACATAAGACAAACAAAAAATATCTTTGATGCGAGGGGCACAAAATTGTGATGTTTTGTCAAACATAACAAACGTTCAATGTAAACGCGTTGACTTATTTATTTATTAATTAATTAATAGGTTAGCCTACAATTGTTTACACATTAAGTACATTTCTTTTAAAACTACACGATATACATTTATAAGTGCAACAATTACTTAAAGCTAACCATCGATCACTAATAAAAAACTAGTGATCGATGAAGCTAACACCACATGCACTATATTTGAATTTAACATTTTTATGACTGCAATTAATTTCTAATAATGGTTGATTTAGAATTATGTAAAAACAAAGCAATAATGCAATAAACTAGGATCAAATATTTGGTTTACATTAAATAATAAATTAAAAATTAAATTACATTGAAATAAATAACATTTTCAATAGTAATATTCTTCACATGACTTCCATAATACTTTATTTTGTGAGCCATTACACTTAAGTCGAACACAAAAAATAGAATTTTTGATAGGTTTCAAAACCTGTGTAGAAAGCAATGATACTGTCCATTATTTCTACAGTTCTTTATAGATCCATAAATGTACATACAATTCACTTGAGTATGCCTTGATGATACAGTATGTTGGTCCCGCTCTGGCCCATCATCTGGCTCCAATGGTGTGCTAGGAAAAATTTATATTTCGTTAAACATTGTAAATTCCTCGTCTTTATATGGCTCTTCATAACTATGACGGGTTTGAACATGGCTAGGTCCAGCAATTTGATCACTATATGTATCAAAACATTGTTTTTTCTCATTTCTCTGTAACAGTCTATTTGCTCTGTCTTCAGCTAAGGGGTGGACTGGTTTGACTTTAGTAAAAGAAAAAATAGAGGGTACAGCAGTCTTCCTGAGCCTTTTGTATATATTTTTATCACCTAGAACAGACAAAAAGGATTTATGATCTACTTATCTATGTGCGAAACATTAAATACAAATATGATGAGTGGAAGATATATTTATCTATTTAGCCCATAAAGTCCCACAGCTAGGCAAAGGCCTCCCATTTCCTTTTCCACACAGGTTTGTCCACAGTCGCTGCGGGCCAGTCCTTTCGGTAGGATTCAGTGCAGGATATGTGTTAATATTAAGCAGTAGGTAGTTTGGTATGAAGATATTAAATACAATGCAATAAAGCGAATGCTGCATAGATGCTTGCTACTTAGACATACGAGTATTTTGGTTGATTAAAAGATAACACAACCTTAGTATAATGTATATAAATAAATATCCACAAATGCCTATAATGAAAACACACTTAAGTTCACTGTATTATGAAAAAGAGCATCACCTGTATACGCATTCGTCTGATAGAAGTCTTCAGGTTTAAAATGTATAGTACATAACCTCGACGAATTATTTGGTTTCCAATTTTTTCTTCGGAGAGCTCTCTCTCACACTTTTCTTCTTTTAAGATCTTTGGGGAATACACGGGTCCCCGGATTTTTGCAGTCAACAGCTGCGCAAGGGGGCATATTATTTAATTAGGCGTAAAATAAGTTGATTGTTTACAAAAAATGTATGGATATTGACAGCTAGCTGTCAAATATAAAGACGGACAATGATAGCGACATCTGAAGTGAGCAAATGGCAGTTTTTATCCCCATTGAAAAATAAAATCGTTTGGCATAATCGTTTTTGCACATCATTACAATAAAAAAAAACAATAACGGTCGGATATTTTTAACACAAATTGAGTAGTGGTAATGAATATTACGTGTTATTGGACATGTGTTAGTATATTACGTTAAGATCTGGGCATTTTCTAGTTGTTTATAATATTTTTAATAATATTTGTCACATTTTAAATCGTATCTACATGTGTATGTGTGATATTAGTGAAAAGTTAAAATGTAAACACGCACGATTGGCGCGAAACTTCGACTTTGGATATCAAAAACTTAATTACCACTACTTATTTAACTTGAACAATGGATGAATTCGTCAAATAATTAAATGATGTAGTATTCACTGCCCCTGTGGTGGAGTTTAGATGTTCGAAATCCCCAATTTTTATGATTTTTAGCCTCGACCTCGACTGTCATCAAAATTGCGATTATCGCATTTACAGACTTTAATTTTTTCAAGGTAAATTAATAATCTTGCACGCTAAATATGAAAGATTTAATGGTGTAAACATTTGAGTTTTTTATTCAACTCTCTTAATTAATGCACATTCATAAGATTTATTGGTTAGTATTATAAATATTCACATAATCAAATAAGGGTGTCGTATGTGGTAATTCTGGGGTCCAATTGGACCCACTACCGAGCCGGCGGAGGTTTGTGTGTTCGGGTCCAATCGGGGGCGCTTCCGAACTATACGGTTAAATTGTTTTTCCCCATCTCAAAAAAGCCCAACGCGCCTAAAGAAGTTTTCACTTCAAAAATAACGCTATTACTGATGACTACAAACTAGGAATCCGATAAGTACTTGTCAGAGTTTTATTTTTTTCATAATATGAGTATGGTAATAAATTATTTGATTATCGTGTCATGACATTTAAGTTACTGTTTACAATGATCGTGTTTGTTCAAGATTATGCAAACATAAATTACAAGAACAGAACCTACTAAAGAGTTTTATTTGAAGTAGGTACTTAGATTATAAATCAATAAACTTTAATGAGGTGTAGCTAATAAGGTAATGGTTGATTTCTTTCAAAGACATACTAAATGCAGTCTGTCTCAATAGGGATGATGCCGGGGTCGAAAAAAAATAATTCTATTTAGTCCGTCAGTGAGATAATAAAAAAATATTAGACACGTATTTTTTGTTTTATCATGATTAATAAAAAATGACTCAGATAAAACGCGTTAAAGTTGGGGAGTGGGGGCCGCTACGTCACAAGTAACCATAAAATCAACATACTCGTGACGTCATGGCACATTTTAACTCAATGTATCCCCGTAATCTGTTGATAACGTAAGAAAAGAAAAAATACGTGTGCAATATTTTTTAATAATCTACCAGACAGACAAAAACGTTTTTTTATTCATCATCCCTAAATTCTTGTTCGTATTTCTCGACGGCATGTGAAGCCAAGTTAGAGACCTATGGGTGGCTTAAAAACTCTGACGCCAGGTTGGTCACTAACCACACGAAAAAGAAGAAGATTAAGAAATAAAAATAAATCGCAGTGACATGCAGCCAGCGTTGGAACAAATGATTTTCCCTGTGTCATTCTTGGAAAAAATGTACAAGCATAAAGGTTCCGCAGAAAGGCGCGACGCGACACCGGTAGAACAATTTCCGTGAAGTTTTCATAGAAATAGTTTTACCAGAGTCGCGAAGCTCCGTCGCGTCGCGCCTGTTAGCGGAAGCCTTAAAAAACATTAAATACACTGTCGTAACGGTGTCACCTTCACATTAGCTCCATTTAAATTCCGATCAAGCTCAAGATAAGATATTCAATACATGAATGGCACACGATACTCACGTAGAAGACACCATATCATGTGCCTAACCTTCGCCCAACTATGTTGGGTCAGCTTCCAGTCTAACCAGATGCAGCTGAATACCAGAATATTGACAATCACATTGAGACAATAATTGATATTTGGCATAGAAAGCATAGCATAAACATGCCTAGGGCCAGATTATGCTATGTAAAGTAATGCAAGTCGCCCCTGTTCTGCCCTCCTAAAACAAATATATTTCTTTTTTAGGGTTCCGTAGCTCAAAAGGAAAAAAACGGAAACCTTATAGGATCACTCGTGTGTCTGTCCGTCTAACAGCCAATTTGCTCCGAATCTAATGAACCGATTAAGTTAGTTAAAATTTTGTATACATATGTAGGTATTTCTGTGACCCAAACACGATCGTGTAATGTAAATAAATGAATTTTGAATATAGGGGCCACTTTTGGGGGCAAACAAGAAAATTAAAAAGAAACACTTTTTTAACAGTACCGTGTGACATATCAAATGAAAGGGCTTGTTGGGAGGATCTTAAACATATTTGTTATATAATTTTAAAATAAATTCTTTTAAAGATATTTAAGAAATTGGATGAAAATTGACCTTCCCCCCCCTTATCTCCGAAACTACTGGACCTAAAATTGTGAAAAATATACATAGCGTCGTCATTGACAAGTGAAAACCTCGTAAGTCGATTTTTTTTACCAAAAACACTTTTTAATGTAATAAGTAAGAAAACCTCGCAACGCACATTTCTAGCTCACCTATAATTCGAATGTTCGATTGTAGCGCCATCTCTCGCGTTCAATGAAAACCTCGTAAGTACTAGGTGTCCGCCATTAAAGAGGGATAAACTCGGCAAGATGGCTGACGTGTGAATTCTTGCTCTTTAAGACGTAGATATACGACAGTCACCTTGAATTATTAGCTTGCGTGTTCTGTACTCAGCTCACGCAACGCGTCGTACGTCCAGCCAGTAATAGGACTCGCCCATCAAGGAGCGTAGTCCCAAATTAGACGCATTATTAATTTATTACACATAAAGCAAAAGGTATTTTAATAAAACACGTATACTAAAAGATTGATAATTTAATTATCTTTAAAACGGTGAAGTTTTTAGAAAAATACGCTTCATAGATTTTGCGCCATTCTCAGTTTTTTATCCGCATTAGACATAAATTTACAAATTAATTTCACTATGTAATATAAACATATTCACAAATATGCCTGTATTAAAATATTAAGAAAATGCTTTAATTTAACATATATTTTTTTCAAATCACTAACACTACTCGTTTAGACGTCATCTTCAGTATAAAATCATTAAAAGTCAGTTATCGTCCCTTTAATTTGAAAAACTTTGTTCAAAGTGGCTTTCGTGTTGTGTAAGGACTGTTTTTGTTTGTCTAATAGAGTGAGTTATCAAACTAACTCATAGACTGAGATACAGTCAATTACATACTCGTATAAGATTTTTTTGTTTTATTTTTCTTGAATAATTCCGGTAGTCAACTGTATCATCGACAAACATCTTGATTATTTTCTACGAAAACCTCGTAAGTCGCATTTGACTCAGAATTAGGATGCGCACTAAGATATTGGTTACATACATTAATAACTAATGGTTTTCTTTGTAATAAACACCCAAAACCGGAAAAAGGTTTCATACAAAAATATTCAGGAGACGGTTTTTCGTCTCTCCTAAACAATTTTGTTTTCGATCCTCCCGAGGTTTTCACTCGTCAACGACGTAGGATGTTTGTACTCATAGATTACAGGAAAACCTATAAGAATTCTATGGTCTTAAAATAACATGGTAAATCTCTCAATATTGTGCGTACAAACTTACATTTGCAGTTGGAATGTATCGGAGAATATGCTTTTCAACTACAATGTTAAGTTTGTTCTTGGGATAAATAAATTCAACTCAACTACGGAACCCTTCACTTGGCTGGTTTTTTTAATCTAATAATTGTAGGAAGTACCTGTACGTGATTTTTTTACCGTATCACCGACCACACAGCAGGAACATGACGTCACCAATTACATGCAACTACGCCCCATTTGGCCATTTTTAATATGCAATGGACGAACGACTTTGCCCATTGTGCTTGTTGATTGATTCGGTCACCAAAACAATTGAAGACTTGGAGTCTTCGATTTTTAAATTGTGTTTGCAAGGCATGGTTTCGTATTGATGTGCCATGCCATTCCTTGATTTATTTGTTAGGGTGTGTTCAGATTATGTTTAATAACACATAAACTGTTGTTTATAACACGTTCAAATTATTAAACATTGCTAACCTCACCATAGAAACATGTTCTTTAACATGTTATGTTATTAGTGTGGACACATCTAATCTTTGATCTCCTTTTGTTGATTTTTTACCTTATCTCGAATAGTTTTAAGAAGATACTACACTACTAAGAGACCAAGATTATCAGTCATTTGTCACTTGATAACAGTATTTCGTCCTAATAATCTTGCATGCGGCCATAAATATGACCATTCATAAATTTCTTAGATAACAATGTTTTGTTTTCATCAAGGTGTTGGTGTGATATAGCTGACATGACTTATTTATAGGTCGTCATGTTAAATTTGCAAGAAGTACGTCAAAATGTGTGTTCATTATGTAGCTACATGAGATTAGTCAAAGGCATTCGTGAAACAACAACGAGCATGTCTTGCATTTTTCGTACTAATAAATTCTTCTAAATTTCCAATTCTTCTATCCACTAGCTATGTTGACACCTCTATCTGAGAGAAAACTTGGAATAAATACAGTTAAAAAGTACCCCCAGTTTTTTCAGAAAGAAACTTTCTTCCTCTATGTCAAATTCAGCAAAATCGTGTGTTGTTTACAAACGTACCACACTCAACGAGATACACTCAATTGTATTATAATTGAGTGGAAACTGATAACAATATTTTTTTTTACTTTGTTGTGCCCAATATTATACACTCAAAATAATTATCAGATCTTTCTGGAGAACCCCTAATGACCCACACAATTAACGGCAAACAGCAAATGTGGGAAAAGGTTTAAGGTGAGTATTTAGTGTTTAGTTACGCGACGCTCTGATAATTTTAAAGAAAAATAAAAACTTTTTACAAAAAAAAAAAACAACAGACTTCAAAAAAAACACTACAAAGTGAAAAATAACTTTAATTTCGGAAGTCGGTGTCTTTGGTTTTGAATTTTCGTTTGTCATCGACTTCCGAAATTAAAGTTATTTTTCACTTTGTAGTGTTTTTTTTGAAGTCGGTTGTTTTTTTTTTTGTAAAAAGTTTTTATTTTTCATTTTTTAGTTGTGGTACCTACCCCATACAAATTCGAATACCACTACCTGCTATGTAAATAACAGTGACAAGAAGTTATCATATCATCTACATACTAAGTGGGAAAAAATACGTATAATTGAAGCTAACTCAAGAACTACCCAAGCAAAGTTAATAAAATTTATATGGGACCACCTCTGAAGTATGATCTACCAAACAAAAAAAGAATTATCAAAATCTATTTATAATTGGCGGAGTAATCGCGTAACAAACATACAAAAAAAAAAAAAAAACAAAAAAAAAACATACAGACGAATTGAGAACCTCCTCCTTTTGGAAGTCGGTTAAAAAACAGTGGCACACCGGGCGGCACCGCGGCGGCGGTAATCAACACGTTGATGTCTTTTACTCCACGCACCGCGGTAATCAACGCGTTGATGTCTTTTTAATCGTCTAAAGCTGGTGTCGTCACAGTGTCGCGAAATCAAAGGTTTAGTCCTATCTCAAAAATGTCCAACGCGCCTAAAGACGCGACTACTGCAAAAGTAAAGCGGACTTCAAATAGAAAGGAGATCATCAAAAAGTTGTGTATCTGCAAAGTGTTTAATTTCGGAAGTCGGTGTCTTTGGTTTCATATTTTCGTTTTTGCCACGGACTTCCGAAATTAAAGTTATTTTTCACTTTGTGGTGTTTTTTGGGAGTCGATGGTTTTTTTTTTTGTGTAAAAAAGTTTTTTATTTGACTTGCATATGTAGAATACTATTTATTGCACTCCAAATTAAGCAAAAAAACAAAAGTTACTTACTAAAAATGAAAAGGATGATACAATGGGCGGTCTTTTTTGTACGATTTAAGGCTTGTGCAGACCAGCGCGACTTGTCGCGCGACACAAAGACACCGCTCGTCGCGCGACGAGCGGTGCCTTTGTGTCGCGTCGCATGTCGCGCTGGTCTGCACGAGCCTTTATAAAAAAAAAGCATAATTTACAATCACGTGACCACAATCAATGCATTACACGTAAAACTATTATTAGTTCGACGTATTCTGTTTGCGTTTTGTTATTAATTATTATCTGTTGCCGAGTTCTCATTGTGCGATTGTGTGTTTACTAGAACCAATCAAGGCGGTTTCCAATCAGTGAACTGCGATGCAACCTACGTAAATGTCTCCATGCTTTTCTGGTATCCTGGTACCTAACCTTGACTTGGTACTGTTTCAATGTTGTTAATTAGTTGTATTTTGTGATTGTAAACCTGTGGTCTATGATTAGTTTTTGTTAATTAGGCACTTTTTAAAAGTTTATTATAATCATATTAATTATAGACTAATGAGAAGATAAAGCCCAAAACTACATACAAACTGCACAAATCATTAATTAATAATAACAAATAATATGTTGATAAATTTTATATTTAATACGGCCTTCCTGGTATTTCGTTATCAGATTCAATATAAGCAAAATAATTTATATTTTTTTCCCACAAGTGTTAACAAAATAATCTTGTTAATGATAAATTATGCAATATTATTTAGTTTGATATTATGTTATTCAGTGTCGATATTTACCTAATTGACCACAAGTAAATCGATATTGTAATGTGCTTGACTTGTGAAACGATTCTATCTAATTTCTTTTGAACTTATTATTTGACTTGTATTCAAAGAATTTACAAGACAAACATCATACAACTACTTAATAAATTAGGCTTTCTTAACGTCTTATTTCCTTGGCAGTTGCGAACGCAGATATCGAGAATTTGGAAGCCTGATTAATGGAAGAAATTCCCTACTCGTATTATTTATCTACCAAGAAACCAATTTTTGGGGAACATAATAATAAGTTAATAATACACTACCCATTTTTACATGACGTGGGTACCTATTGTTTTTTAACCTAATAACATAATTATTATGTATGTACAAAAGGAGGAGCTCGTGGCTAAGTAATAACAGCCGCACGGGTCGCTTCGTCAGGTTAAGCTACGCTTGCTGGGGTTGGTCCGTGGACGGTTTTTTTTTTACTTAGGGCATCTCGTAGTTGGCCTCTGAGATCATGATTACTTAACCGGGCTTTTCTGTGGGTGCCTTAAGCTACTACACTTAAAACCTCCAAGCCAGGGGTTATTCAACTATGCTAATTAAAACTAGGTGAACGCTCGCTAAGGGCACCACCTGTGGGGTACGAACCTCGGCTTAGGGCGTCAACCGGAGGGAGGACATCAAGGATGGGACGGGCTGGATCCGTGGGTAGGTGACCATCGTTACATACTGAGACTCCTCCGTGCCTCGGAAAGCACGTTAAGCAGTTGGTCCCGGCTGTCATTCGTGGATCTTTGACAGTCGTTACGGGTCGTCAGAAGCCCGAAAGTCTGACAACCAGTCTTACCAAGGGGTATCGTATTACCCAGTTACTGGGTTGTGGAGGTCAGATAGGCAATCACTCCATGTAAAATACTGGTATTCAGCTGTATCCGGTTAGACTGGAAGCCGACCCCAACATAGTTGGGAAAAGGCTAGGCAGATGTTGTTGATAATAATTATTTTATTACTATTTTTTGTTAGAAATACTAAAACAAAGTAGCCTTAACCTTGAAGAAGACCAAACACAGGGTGCAAACAAAAACGATAAAACTATTTTGTTTCGTCATGTCACAGTGATAATCCCATGGTTCGAGATATCCGCCAAAACGTGACGCGAAAATGTCAATGTGTAATGTGTGTATGAGTTCGAGAAAACAGCTAGTTTGAACAATCGTAGTGATTGTCCAAATAAAAATTTACTGATGTGGCGACATGTCAAAACATCGAGATTTCCTTGCTTTAACTAAATTTAAAATATTTACACATACTACCACAAAAACCTTCCGGTATAAATTCTCTTTTGATGATGAGTTAATGTTAAATATTGAAAGAGCTTGTGAAAATAGTACATTACTGTCGCGACCGGCAACAAGGGCATTGATGGACTATCGTGAAAATTAAAAAAAACTCATACGTGAGTCCATCAATACCTGGTTGCGGCCCAAGCTTGTATACTACTTTTCTCAAATAATGTGCGGAAATTCAAACTATACATTAATTATAAATTCCAGAATCAGTGACGAACAACGATAATTTTTCACCCGCCAATATTTTGTTCATTTGTTTCTTCTTTACTTTAAACAGCTCTATTTGCAAACCTATTCGAAATTTAAATAAAATCTTTGATAAATAACCTCCTTGGTGGCCATTGTCTTGAAGTAAAAAGTTCGTTCCATATTTAAATAACACGACAGATAGTGAGGTTTTCATAGTAATTTATTTGGCTGCGATATAGATTTCAATACAAACATTAGTGGCCGAGCGCTCGTATGTATTCGACCAGTACAGCAATTTCGATTTATCTCGAAAAGGTTGTCAAAATAATGCTCAAATTTCCAAGCATGTTTAAGAAAACATGTTTTACAGGCTATGAGAAACAAATGAAGGCAGAATTGTAAAAAAATGGAAATAAACAAAACACTGCAGTTAAGGTGGAACAATACCGTACAGGCTGACATCCCATTCATAGTTTATAACTGTTTCATAAAAAAATACGCACCATGAAAATGCATGAATCAAAATTGCTTTTTTCGCTACTTCGAGAATTAATTCCATTAAAGTTATTCTTATTCAGAAGATTTCAATGAAAGACAAAGTCAGAAAGATTTAAAAAAAAAGAAGTCTAACTACTTTTTTTTTTTTTTTTGATAATTAACCTCATTGGTTGCCATTGTGTTGAAATAAAAAGTTCGTTCCAAATTTAAATAACACGACAGATATGAGTTTTCATAGTAATTTATTCGGCCGCTTAACACTTAGAGTAACACGACAGTTATAGATTTTCAGATGGTGTAGAATAGGCATAGACAATGACCGCAATGATAGTTATATTTAACATACCTATTACCCATAATTTAATACCTCAAAACGATCGTTAAGTTAAACTATTACTAACAGCTAACAATGACACGGAACATTATCGTGTATATCACATTAATGGAACAGTGAAAAACAGTTTTGAACACTATCTGCAGTTTAATCTAACCGGCGTTAAAAGCTTTTGTCATGCTTTCGTTTAAAAAGTAATGCCGTGGTACACATTACACGTACCTACGTAGGTAAATATTTACTTGATAAGGTGAATAATCAAGGAAATGGTGTTTCAACGGTGATTTTGCAGTAAATAAAAGGTTTTTGAAAGTCTAGAAACTGTTAATGGTTGGTTTCGGGTGATTCGGCCTAGTGGTGTGACCGGCAGACTGCCTAGTCATGGTCTCAAGTTCGAACCCAAGGCACGCACCTCAGACTTTTCTGATTCATATGCGTATTGTATAATTATCACTTGCTTCAAACACGGTGAAGGAAAACATCGTGAGGAAACCGGCATGCCTGAGAGATATTTCTTGACGGCATGTGAAGCCAAATTAGAGGGCCATGGGCGGCTTTAAAACACAGGCACCAGATAAGTCACTAACCACACGAAAATAAGAAGAAGAACGTGTTTTTAAATAACAAAAGATACTCAGAGCAGACGATCGATTCTATAAAATCTCATCGCGAAAGCTTAGGTGAAGTGAGGTGACATTCCACCGTGGTGAGGTGTTAGGGATTGAAACTGTTAACATCTCACTTCAACCTCACTTCACAAAGTTTCCATCGGCTGTTGTAGTTGTAGGCTCAGACCAAATAAAAAAACAGTGGCACTCCAGGAGTGCCGACAGAAGTGAAAACTTGAACAAGATCGCCTTGGTGGAAGAAAAATACTTGTACAGAACATTGGTCCGTAAACTTATCTAAATAAAGAGCACAATCGCGTTTACAAAAATGAGGTGTCGGTAACAGTGTCGCGAGTTCAATTGTTTTTTCCCATCTCAAAAATGTCCAACGCGCCTAAAGAATTTTCACTTCAAAAAACCAAGACACACAAGGTTGTCAACAGTGGCCTGAAGCCGGTTTCGTAAACATGAGTGTGCATTTAGTGAGGTGTAGTTTGATTGTAAATTTGTGCGTGTGAGCGTGTATGCACAGAGCGGAGGTGTAGTATTGGCAAGCTTCACTTTATTGTTCGCAGCGCTCACTGTCTTGGTCTTTTGTTTGGTCTGAGGTTGTAGGGCACCGATTATAATGTACTAGCTTTTGTCCGTGCCCACTTCGCCCGCGTGGAGTTAAGTTAATCAGCCTATAATGTTCCCACTGCTGGGACACAGGCCTCCTCTCTTCGAGAGAGAGTGGGCTATAATCTACCACGCGGGCTCAGTGCGGGTTGGTAGATTTCACATGTCTTCGAATTTTTGGTTCTAGGACATGCCACAGTTTCCTCACAATATTTTCCTTCACCATTTTGAGAGCAGTGATGATGAAATTATTTACACAAAGTAAGGCGCCTGCCTAGGTTCAAACCCACTACCTACAACTCGTAAGCCGTTACCACTGGGCCACCACTGACTGCTCCCCTCTAGTACTAAGTACCGGAATTAAAAATCCTATGACCTAAGTCCGTTCAGCCGTTTTAAGGAGTGAATAGGTAACACACAGACAGAGTTGCTGTAGCATTTATAATATTAGTATGGAGTATGTATTGAACAGGAGGACCTGGAGGAGCAATCTATCAGGTTAAGCTACACTTGCCGGGGTTGGTCCGTGGATGGGGACCATCTTTATCTCGGAAAGCACGTTAAGCCGTTGGTCCCGGCTATCATTCGTGGAGCTTTGACAGTCGTTACGGGTCGTCAGAAGCCCGAAAATCTGACAACTAGTCTTACCAAGGGGTATCGTATTATCCAGTTACTGGGTTGTGGAGGTCAGAGAGGCAGTCGCTCCATGTAAAATACTGGTATACAACTGCATCCTGCATCCGGTTAGACTAGAAGCCGACCCCAACATAGTTGGGAAAAGACTAGGCAGATTGAGTATGGATTGAACATTGATGTATAACTTAACTTATTTGTGTGTTGTATTGTTATTGTTTGTCTTTTTTTTTCTTTTAATACGTACTGGGAATGAATTTTTGAATTTTTAAATGGAATGTTGTTGATTATTTAATTTATTGTTGCTGATTTATTGACATAAAATTATTTATTAGTGAAATTGATATATTTTAAATGCGTAATCAATTTTAAATATCAATGTAATGTTTATGCTTTTTATTATTTTATTTATCATCACTGTAATATTTTCAACACAATGTATTTTGTTATGAAATAAATTAATGACTTATGACTTAACTTCGAGCTGTGATAACATATTGTTTCGAAACACTAAACAAATACTTGATATCTATTTCCAAATATACCGAAATTAGAACCAGTTATTTTTTTAAGTTTTTCGTTTGATTTTCTTCCTGGTTAAAGGTCCCGCAGACAGGCGCGACATCGGTAGAACGATTTCTGTGAAATTGTCATGGAAATTGTTCCACTTGAGTCACGTCTCGCCTGTCTGCGGGCGCTTTAATGGCGTGTCACGACGTAAGACAGCGAAAGGCCTTTGACCACCGTGCATTATCGTCAAACTATTTCTAGTTAACCAAGGTCTGACTCTACCATATCGAGATATTTTAATCTAATTTTACACAAAAGTCAATTCAGCCGACATTTCCTAGGAATGGTATTGTACATTCGTCTCGGGATTTCACAGATATTTTTTATCGCACCATCTATTTAAAAACACAGACACAGTATTATAAAGTAAAAGTATTATATCTCGGCACTGAGATTTCAAAGCGCGTAGTTTCGTTTTTTTTTCTATGAATATATAATACTGTTACTTATTTATACTGTGGTTTAGTTGACCAACAACCCGTGTCCGTGTTCTCAATACTATGTAACACCACACAATAGGTGATTTATCATAATTATAATGATATTTGTTAAAAGGTGATAAACAGTGTACATAATGCGGTTATTGTAAAATACTTTGATCTGTTAAATGATAATTTAAATGGCGCAGCAAAGAGTCAATGATGTAATGCAACAAAATGAACTATAAATCATTTCAATGCACATGTTTTTTTAAGAACAATCATCATATCTATATCGTAGTAACGCTGATTGTACCAGCGCTATAGTCACAATTTTAAAGCTAAAAAAAAAAAAACATGAATTCCTACGTGTGGCAACTTTGTTTACATGTCATTACGTTTAAAGCAAGGTTTATGAACAACCCCCCTATTATTGGGATTATACTTAGTAAGTATAAGTGGGAGGGTTTTTTGGGACTGCCGTCTCGGACAAGGAGCTTCGTATAATTAAGATAGAACTTCACTTAAGGGTAAGTTCGTTTAATCTTATAATTATACTCACTCCTTGTCCGAGACGGTTTTACAAGTAGATGTTCAAAGTTGGGTTGTGAATAACAAAATAATAACAAGTTTTTAAATAGAAAAAAAAAAAAATATATATGTATTTAAGACTTCCATACAGTAATAATAATTCTCGAGTAACAATCAACTTGTTTAATAATAAAATATAACACAAACTCACTTAACCTTAAGTGTTTGTCATAGTATTGCATATTGCACTACCAAACAAGGTTGGATCTTGAATTATAGGTCTATTAATTCCGACCTCGAATTACGACCAAAATATTGATCTTATGCAAACAATTTTAACAGTTCAAACAAGAATTAATATCGTAACCAATTATCACGTAGTCGGTAGGTATTATCGTCTTAAATGATCTTGTCTGTTGCGCGAGAGTCGGTATTCCCCGCATCCGGCTCAATCCTTCATAGATACCGGTGCCTACTTGGTATCCGTAACTTTATATCTATTACTACTTTTCTCTCGGTCATTTATCCCGATCGTGTTTCGTCATCGTTCGGCAACTGATTGTGTAACTTTTGTATTGTCATGCAGGCCTTGAAGCCAGCGAGCCAGAATTAAAAAAAAAACGGCCAAGTGCGACTCGGACTTGCACACAAAGGGACAATTATTAAGAAACGTATTTTTTTACAATTATGAAACGTCGTACGCCGAAAAAAATACGTTTCTTAATTGTATAGGTATGGGGACCCCATTTAATTTTTAAGTATATTTAATTTTTATTATAATTTTTTAAAATATAATAGACGTGGATATATTTAGTAGCTATTTCTAAAGAGCCATAAAAAACCCTGAAATAAATCGACACGTTTCACCTCTCAACAGCCTCAGGATGACGATTGACTTGTCGCGAACCCGAACACGGCGTGTTGCCATACCGAGCGCTGGACGCGCTGAGCTCTGCGTTCAGCGCTCGGTGTGGCAACACGCCATGTTCGGGTACTTAATATTTCCACATCAATTGTATTTTATATTGGATTTCCGCAAGGTCACGCCTGAATCAATTTATTATTATTTTTGTTATAGCGGCGAAAATTTCAAGTGTCTTGTGTATTATACGGTTCAAAAGATATATATAGCCTTGTGACAGACGGACATGCAGCGGGGCTTTAGTAATAGGGTTCCGTTAGTACTCTTTGGGTACGGAACCCTAAAAATTCGATTCATTGGATCGATTATTAATATACGAGTTTTATAGACCAATTAGCGAGGAATAAGGAATTATGTAACTTCTTTAAGATAATATTATTAACCTTGACTTTTTGCGTTATGTGATGATATGATAATAATTTGGAATTCCATCAGTTGTTGGTTTTTTATATATTATTTTGTAATAAGTACGGTATTTATGTTTCCATTATTTTAATGAGGGCGTTGAGATACTTGTTATTTATTATGTAACTTCCTCTAAAATAGTAGTATTTTGCTAGTAAATTATAGTGAATATTTTTGGAGCTTAAATAAAATCTATATCAGAAGAAGCAGGAAAAGTATTAAGATTCAAGTCCGTAGCCGACTACTCTATGAAATACCTTCCGTAGCTAGCGACACTTCGATTTCATAGAAACTATTAGTGTCGCGACGACACGTCAACTGGTGCTGCTGCCTATATTATTTTTATTTTTTTGTGGGTGGGAAAAAATCATATAACTTCTCCCGCTCTGGGCGGAGCGGGAGGGCGTGTCAGACTCTTACTGACTAAAACCCATCCGTGTTCCTTCGGTTGCCATGTTGCCGGGGGCCACGATCTCTCTTTCGGTTTTCTTCGCAACCCCGGCAGGCATCGGCCCTAGCGGACCTCGTCAATTGTGCTGACATCTCTTTGAGGCGCGCGTGGAACACAACGCGCCGCTGCTGCAGCCTGCAGATCTCGCTTATTTCCTAGCCTAACAGCAACATGCAATTGCTGTTCAGTAGATATTTTTTTTATTATAACCACAGTTAATAATGCTATTGCTAACTCAATAATAAAATTCAATTACTTATCATTATTATACGGGGCTTAACCCACCTCGCCGTTAGTTCCTAATAAGAGAATAGCTTAATAAATAAGTTAATTGTATTACTTCTTTGTTAATTTGATCTACGTCAATAGTACGTTGGGGTCAGCTTCCAATCTAACCGGATGCAGCTGAATACAAGTATTTTATATGGAGCGAGTGCCCATCTGACCTCCACAACCTGTTTGTCAGACTTTCGGGCTTCTGAGGACCCGTAACGACAATCAAATATCCACGAATGATAACCGGGACGAACGACATGACGTGGTTTCCGAGGCACGAAGGAGTCTCGGTATGTAAACTCAAACCTAAAACATTTATTTCAATTAAACCATTTCAGTACAGGCACTTTTGAATTGTCAAGGAATCGGTCAGTCAGAAATATGAATGTTATTACCCATTCCAAAGCGTAGTAGGTATGGGTAGGTACATAAGGAGAATAACGGGCAAGAAACTCCACGGACACTCTTTAAAATAAAAAATTGTTACAAAATATTAGTTCCATCATTCATGTTGAAATTATACATGTGAGAACAATGTAGAAAGACGTGCACGTTAGAAGCGTCCGTAATAAAAAGATAAAATAAAGAACAATAAAAAAATAATTAGCCATGGCAGCTAAGAGATGACCAGTCCCAACTGACGGCGCCCGTTCACGAACATGGCGCATGGATTTTAAAAAAATGGTCACCCATCCACGGAACAACCCCGGCAAGCGCTGGATCGAACCGTACGGCTGTTTATCTACGAGCTCCTACGTCAATAGTTACTAAATATGCAAAAATGCAGGTGTTTAGTTGTAACATGATATTTTTATATTGGAGGAAAACCAGTTATGTTAATTATGTATTATCTTTAGATGTTTGCATATCAAATCGTTTAAACATAGCAACGTAATAGGTTGATTGTGGTTTACGGAAGAATAATACAAAGAGTAGAAACAGATAGTGTCATCCACGAAGACGAGCCCCACTCCGCGATAACTGTTAATCTAGGTCATCTCTTAGTTTTTACCACTAAGATCTTGGCTGCTTTACCGGGCTTTCCTGTGGCTGCCTTAAGCTTCTACACTCAAAGCCTCCAGCCAAGGGCAAAAACTATTCTAAATTAAAACTAGGCAAACGCTCGCTAAGGGCACCCCCTGTGGAGTACGAATCTCGGCTTAGGGCGTCGCTGGGGGGAGGACAGCAAGAAGGGACAGGCTGGATAAAACTTAAATTTTCATGTTGATTATTATAGGGGTATTTAAAGCTACGTGCTCAGTTGCGACAACTGTCGGCACCTCGTTTTTGTGCAAGGGTTGGAGGGGAGTTTCATTTACTTGGGGGCGCGGTCGCGATCGCAAAGGACCTCGGTGGCGAAGTGTGCCTTATTCTTCTCCTGGAGGAGTGTTATGGGGTCATCTGGGTCGAAAAGGACATGCCTCGGTAGGCAGATTTTACTGATTCTAGAGGGGACGTAATTGGCTGCCTTCACAACCAGAGGGTTGCGATGTTTGGGAGCGGACTCAAAGTAACGCTTGGAGATGCGTTTTAGGAACTGGTGAATTGTGGGAATTTTACAGTCAAGATGGAGGAGCTCGTTTCTGATATACCAGGGGGATCCCGTGGCCTTGCGAAGGAAACGGTTCTGTAGGGTCTGCATCCTATGGATGGAATGGGGTTTAGTGTGTCCAAAGACTGCTCCCGCATAGGTCATTATAGTCCGCGATTACTGTACTTTATTACGGAGCGGAGCGGAGTGGGGCGCGTCTTCGTGGATGGCACTATCTATACATAGGTGCTTCCTACCAAAGATCGAAAGGATTTTTTTTTTAAATAAATTTGTTTACAGCTTTACAAGCATACAAAGTGGAACATTAGACGGTATGGAGACAATCTATGGGCCATAGCGTTTTCACAACTATGTTGGGGACAGCTTCCAGTCTAAGCGGATGCAGCTGAATACCAGTGTTTTACATGGGGCGACTGCCTATCGGATCTCCACAACCCAGTTATTGGGAACACGATACCCCTTGATAAGACTAAGATTATGAGAAAATGTAAAAATAGTTTTATTTTCTGATCATTTTCTGATTTGTTTGGATGCCAATTTTTTGTGGCACTTATAAATTAAGTGCTTTGATTTCAATATTTGAACCCAAAATTCTAATTTTAAATCACATTATACATGTTTTTTATTTGAGATCTGACCAAATTTGAACAATATCAGCACCTTAATCACATTCCAAGGGTTTTTTTTTTTTCGGAACGCGTTGCTGACTAATAACATTATAATAACAATATTATATGACTAAATTGCTAAGCCCCCCACAGATAAATACAAAATGATTAGGTACTTCCTAATAGTCTCAGATTCATCTAATCTGCTTTTATTGTTGGTAACAATAAAAGCAAATAAACGATTTCCATTCCATTTTAACTAGTCATTCTCTCAAAGTTGGTTAATTCTGTTTATTAAGCCAATTTTTGTTCAAATTTTAAACCATTCTGGACAACAAACTGTTTAAGTGTTGAAGAAAATCCCTAATCCTTTGCTTCATGGGTTTAAAAATTCGTCTGCTCAACATTTTTTCGTGGCTGTACTCAAAATTCGTCAAAATCGTGAGGAAACCGGCATGTCCTAGAACCGAAAGTTCGAAGACATGTGACATCTACCAACCCGCACTGGGTCCGCGTGGTGGATTACGGCCCACTCCTTCTCACAGAGAGGAGGCCTGTGTCCCAGAAGTGGGAACATTATATAGGCTGATGATGATGATGATGATGACTCACAAATCAAGAAATTGCAATCAATTGTCATTTTATGTGTGTTATGCAACTACCCCGCAAATTGTACAAGCCAAAGTTGTTAAGCACCATCGATATGGGGAAAAATACGTCTTCATCTCATGAAAATTCTAACGAGATTGGAAATTAATTATCTAAGTACATCCCGTAATCCAAATCTTTCTAAAAGCTCGCGCACATTTGGGCGGGCCGCACCGCATCGCAACGTCTTGTAAAAATCCTCCTGTACAAAAACGGAACGAAATGTTGCCATTTTAAAATATTATATTTGTATAAACATTTAGGACTAAGTATTTTAATTATTTTATTTTTGATTTGTTATTTCACTATATTATTATGTTGCACCGGTTGACGCTGTCGCTGAAAACCAGCGCAGGGCCTCTGTCTCGCATAGGGTCGCAGCATTATGCTGAGCGATGGCCGTTTTGCGTGTTTTTTTTAAAGTTGTTATTTACGTTTTTTTTTTATCTTTTTATGCGTCATGTTTAACGCAAATAAACGTATTTTCTTTCTATCTTTCTTCTTTTTCTGTATAACTTTAATACGTTTTGTATGAACCATGGCACACACTACAGGCGGATCGCACTGGGACGCAGCGCAACGCACTGGCGGATGTGAATGGCGAATGTGCTCGAGCCTCTCTGCACTGAAGTGAAAACAAATCAAATTCGAAATTTGAATCTATCTGAAACAATTTCTGTGTTGCGGTGCAGCCCGCCGCGGCTCCTATTTTCGCAATGTAGCTCGCTCTAATGAACGCTTAGCTTTACTTATATCACAGAGAAGAAATACGATCAGCAGAGTCGCAGACACATGTCGCAAATTGTTTTTCTTAAACTCGTTCCTCTAATCCTTGGCTCCAGAATTTTCCATAATTGATATATTTAGCTCCAAAAGTTTAGAAATTTGCATACCTAACTACAATATAACTTTGAATGTTCGCCGGTGTTCAGACTAGTTAATTCTATGTATTAATTAGGCAGAGGGTCACGGTATGAAAGGGGATCCACTTACAATTGTTTGAAACAGGTGCTTCGGCGCTTAGAGCCTACTGAAATAGATACGACTTGAAGTCAAGTTCTATTTATACAGTGTACTTATTTACTTTCGCTTGATTTTTTTTTTTTGTGACTTAGAATTTGGATACGCGTATAGAATTAGAAATGAGTATACAGGGTGGCAGGGACATCGACGCGAAAACCTTTACCATGGATTCAGTACATGATTCTGAACCGCCCTGCGTTGAAATTTTTCGTCATTTTTAAGCTATTGCATAGCTTTTATCGCGGGCTTTGAGCGCGGCGACCGAATCAAGAAATTCCGTAACGTAACGAAAATAAAACCTAACACCCCCCACTCCACCTACCATGTAATGACGGTTCCAATGACAACGTGATGTTGTCATGGGAACGTAATTTTTGTTTTATGTCATCACGCCATCATCCCAAGTGTTGCGTTGACAAATAGGAAGTATGGAGGTTACAAATGCTATGCAATAGCTTTACCGTGGCAGTCCCCGAGTGCCACACGTTTTTTTTTTTAATTTAATCTTCTTTTCCATACATTTTGACCGCGTAGGTATTGCACTTTTCTATGAAATAGCAGATTTTTTTTTTAATAAAATAAATCACGAAAAATTTAAACGCCGGGGATTTCAGAATCCGCAGGAGGAGACGCCCTGGGCGTTGGGAATCGCGAGCCGATTTCTGGCCACCGTAGGCGCGGGCTTGCGGACGGTGAGCAATGGGTAGCTCGCCGCCCGATAAGGACCAGGCCCGGTTCGACGACGCGTTGTGTTCCACGCGTGCCTCAAAGGGATATCAGCAGAATTGACGGGGTCCGCTAGGGCCGATGCCTGCCGGGGTTGCGAATAAGGCCGAAAGGGAAATCGTAGCCCCCGGCAACATGGCAACTGAAGGAACACCGGTTGGTTTTAGTCAGTAAGAGTCTGACTCGCGCTCCCGATCCACTCAGAGCGGAAAAAGTCATTTGATAATTTCTCACAAAAAAAAAGGGCAGTTTCAGAATCATATACTGAATTCATAGTAACAGTTTTCACGTCGATGTCCCTGCCACCCTGTTTAAGTAGATGTTTGAAAATGGCACCGGTGACTGAAAAGTTTTGATGGTATGGTATGAAATCGGTAGTCATGGTAGGAGCATGTGATGCGGAGGAATGAGGAAAATGTCGTGAGGAAAATTTTGAGTATGAATTTGGATGGCTATAAGAGTAGGAGAAGACCAATAAAACGATAGATGGACTGTGTGGAAGAGACTAGGTTGATTATAACATAACATCACGCTTGTAATTCCCGAAGGGTTAGGCAGAGGTCTATCTATAATACACCTACATTTCACCAGCTATGTTTAAGTCCCATGTAACAGGGGGCGAGCCTATTGCCATCAACAAGGCACAACTCCAGACTCCGGGCTGCTACTGAAGTCAAAGTCAAATCATTTATTTCAATTAGCCACTTAAAAGGCACTTTTAAACGTCAAGAAAATCAAAATTCAAAAGTCATTTATTCAAACTAGGCTGAGAATTAGCAGTTTTCGAACAGCAAAATTACATAAGACAGTCCCCCAAAACGCCCGCCCTTCACCAATTCCTAGTGCTTTAGCTGGGAAGAAGAAGTAGCGCAACAAACTCCCCAGAAGTACAGTTCAGTTAGAAAAAAAATATTCTAAACAATAGTATGCAAAATAATTAACATTACGCAGAAAAAAACATAATTTAAATTATAATTATTTTAGCCATATAATAATTTCTAATTTAAATTTTACAAAAAAAAAATAGAATTGACTCTAGTCGCCCCTTCCAAAAGGTAGTTTCTGTATGGAGAAGAATGGGCAAGGAACTCCATCATGAGTAATTCCAGATAGAAAAACCCAATAACACTTTGCCCGACCTGGGAGTCGAACTAGGTTAATTCTATGTATTAATTAGGCAGAGGGTCACGGTATGAAAGGGTTACTTACAATTGTTTGAAACAGGTGCTTCGGCTCTTAGAGCCTACTGAAATAGATACGACTCGTAGTCAAGTTCTATTTATAGAGCTTACCTAATTAGTTTTCGTCAGTGACTTTCACTAGATTTTTTTTTGTGATTGAAACTTGGTTTGCAGCTAAAATTTAAATAAACTTAACTTACAAAAAAAATACTACCTTACGTTAAAAAAAAAATATCTAGAGTCGCTATATATTTTGGTAGCTAGTTTTTTTTTTTTACTAAGAAATAAATTCAATGTGTTTCAAATTAGGTAGGTACCAATGTCTAGCAACACCAACAATATAATTAAATATTATCCTGTTGCTAACGCTAAAATAAAACAAAACACAACTAACTTTAGTAACTAAATAGACATCTATTATTTTTTATAGCAATCTTAATTTCAAATTCCAGCAACTAATGATCCGAATGGATCCTATAACCTAATCAGTATCTATTGTGCTAAATATCTAGACACACGGCAGTGTGTCAAAGCTAAGTTCGAAGAAGTCCGCGAGTTATCTTACACGAACCATTTCGAGCTGATTTTGACCACGCCTTAATCTAAATCTACGTAAAACTGCAACTATGCACTTTTTTCAAAGCCAAGTTGTACTGTTGCAAGGAACCTAAAAAACTTTCTTTCTCATCCATAGAACTTGGCACCCATCTAGATCTCAATTCTTATATCGGCGAACTTGGCTCTTTTTTACACTTATATCTTTGGCCAATTGCATCCTCTTTTTGCGCATTTAAGATACACATGACCCTGAAGTACGAGTATCCGTCTGTCTGCAGTGGGGGCCAAAAAACCCATTGAAATAATATTCACATGCTTTTAAATGCTTTAGCAGATCACTTGAAAGATTCATTATCTATTATAAGCCGTAAAGGCTGGCCTACACCGAGTACAATTGCAGTGAAATTGAAGCTAAAATTAATTATAATGAGATAAATAATTTTTAAATCACCAATCTGTGATTGTGTGTGACCAATCTTTATCATTAAAGGAGGTAATCTATTATCTAATGTCATAGTTTTAATTCAAAAGGACAGTCACGATTCAAAATCGTGCAGCGGAAAACTATGATCGAACCAGTCCATTCATAATGGCCATTGGATAATGGTATGTATTTTTCACACGTTATGTGCTATGCTGCCTATCTCATTAGAACATTTGGAGTGTGATATTTCATCACATAACAGTGACAATGACCAATCAATTAACCAGTAATTGTAGGTTTCAATATAAAGATGACGACAGTCGCACAAGAAATCTGAAGAGGGTACTGTGTGAAGCAAAAACTGAATCTGTATTTTGCGTTTCTGTTTTTTTTTTGTCTGTAAGTATGTGTGACAAAAAACAGCAACACTACTTCAAAAACTAAAATAATACACCGATTTTAGTATATAATATAACATCACGCCTGTATTTCCCGACATGTTAAGCAGTAAAGTCAGGAAAATTAATTAGCATTTAGAAGACGTAAGCGCACTCACTCTACGAATGCTATGTGTGCGTGGCTATCATTATGAGAAGTACGTACAGTAGCGATATAGTTTTGTAATGTGCGTGCCTGGTTACTTATCTATTTTTTGTAGAGTGTACCAACTTAAATTATCCGTATATTCAATCGCAATTGTCATTCTTTGACAGTTTCTTTTTAATGGCTATAACACGGCAAAATGACGTAGGGTGTCAATTTTCTTTAGTTAACACTTTGAGGGACACTAAACGCCCCTAGGTGTAATAACAATAAAACTTCGATTGTGTTTTGTTAAGTGTCCTTCAACCGATTAAAAAACAAGACACACCTTGACCTATGTTTTTTTAAATACATTATTCAACTTGAATATTATTCTTTCTGAATATTATTAAATGAGGCTTCAAGATTCATCGGTTATTAAGGCTCGCTTGCATCACAAATCACTAAATACATTTAGCGCCTAACACATTTTAAACATCGTTCTGTCTTCATAGGATTGACAGAAATGGAACGATGTTTTAAAATCGTTTAGCGCTAAATATAATAAATATATTTAGCGATTTGTGGTGCAACCGGGCCTTAAATATAAAATTACTATACTACCTTTTTTCTCGCCTCGAGACGCATCACAAACAGTGTTTCACATACGAATTCCAAGTAGTAAATTAATAAGCTACACCTAACAAGGTGTTCGGGGAACTCGTTCATTATATTATGCCAGCGTTTAATTCACAAGTCACAACGATGCTTTGTTTTAAAATTAACACGTTACACACTTTGACTTGGTTCTCACGACCCTCGGTGTGTCCATAACTTTAGTTTTGAAGTGTTGTTTTGCATGGTTTTGTTCTACGCAGTATGAGTGACTACAAGTACCTTTTTTATAATAATACTAGTTTCTGCCCGCGACTTCGTCCGCAAGCCTATAACCCTCCTCAAAAATTGGGCTATCCAAGTCAAATATAATTTTTCAAATTCGACTGGAAGTTCCACAGATTACTTCGTACATACAAACTTACAAACCAACAAATTTTACCTCTTTATAATATTAGTATTGACCAGCGACCCGCCCCTGCATGGTTTTTACGACTTCACAAAAAATCTGAGATTTCTTTGTTAAAATATGTATGTTCAATATCCATTTAAACCTTCCGGAATAAATTCTCTAAGTGATAGTGAACACCGCATCAAAATCCTTTGCGTAGTTTTTTTTTTTTTTAATGCACGCTCGGTAATGCCTGCGGATAATTTTCTGTGTTATTTAATCAAATAATTGGTTGTAAAGTAGCATTATATTCTAAGTACTATTTGTTTTATTTTATTATGTTATCTATTTTTATTTAATTCATTAAACCTTTTTTTTTTTGGGTGGGAAATTATCAAATAACTTCTCCCGCTCTGAGTGGAGCGGGAGGGCGTGTCAGACTCTTACTGACTAGAACCCACCCGTGTTCCTTCGGTTGCCCTGTTGCCGGGGGCCACGATTTTCCTATCGGTTTTCTTCGAACCCCCGGCAGGCATTGGCCCTAACGGACCCCGTCAATAATTCATTAAACCTAACTTGGTTTCCGTACGACTTTTTCGGGTGACCACTGAAAATCAGCGCTGTGCTGTGGGTCCCCATAGCACAGCATCATGCTGAGTGGAAGCCTTCTTGTCACAGTCATGACGTGCCAGCAGCTGCCGCATATTTCTGTTTTGTGCTCGTGATTATATTTAAATCTATTGTTTTATTTTATTATTATTTTCTTTTATGCACGTGTGACAATTAAACTTATTTTTCTTTCTTTCTATTTAGTTTAGAAGAACAACGCAATCACATAGACTGACACAAAAAGCGACTTTAATTAATAATTAATTAATTAATAATTTTTAATAACATTTCTGTTTTTTAATAATCTGTGAATCGATATCAATTTCTTAATCAAGATTATGCAAAAACAAGTACATATAGTTTTGCTTGTCGTCATTTTGTTGTTCCTTTTTGTGTTTTTTTTTTGCGTCATTTTTTATCCCAAATAATCATATTTTCTTTCTAATGTTGTAGATTTTGTAGAAGTTTGCACGATCTATGAAAATGCGTTTTGTGTTTTTTTTTCTTAATAATCATAAAAAAAAATGGTGTCCTTTCAGTTATTCAATAACGCTGTAGAACATTTCTAGGTCTGTTGGTATCATTAGGGTAGCTTATCCAATGTTGAACATGATGTAATGTATCAATTTATTTGGTACATCCAGAAGATAATGGTAAAAAAATACATTAATTGACCAATTATTTTTTTTGTTTTCATTTTTCTGTTACTTACTTTTAGAAACTGTATTTCTGTGCTTTATAGTTTACACGGGCGAATTAGAGCTAAAACAAAACGCTCCCTATTTTCATATACAGGGTGCCCGGTAATTAATGGATTACCTTGAAACCACTTCTATTAAAATAAAAACCGTATTTTTTTTTTTTTTCATATTATGTAGTCATCCAGCTTATTTATTAGCACTATTAACGAAAAATAATAGCCACAATGACTGAATGAATGAATGTTAATAATAACATTGTGAAAATAAATAATTAAACATAATTATAACTACAAAAACCGATGAAATTCTTTCATTTGTGGCATATTTTAAATTAAGTTAAAAAACGTCGGTTTATAAAAGCATCTATCTGTGTTAATCCTACTTGTATTTTTGTTGAACGGCCATGTTCTTCTATAATCCATTTCAAGGTTTTCCATAAATTACCGAACCCCCTGTATAAGCTTAAGTCTGCTTGAGTCGCAGCTTTTAGAGATACAAAACTACATAGAACGGATCATACGTCATCCAACTTCAAGGCTCTCTTACAAATAATTACAGAGCAAGAGTGCGTTGGGACCACGGAGTATAGAAAGAAGGTTGGAACGCGTCTCTAGTAGAACAACTTTTATGAAAACTTCATGGAAATTGTTGTCTGCGACGCCCATTACAGCCCCAACGCACTCTTGCTCTGTAACTATTCGTAACAAATAACTATCAAGTTTATTTTTCACCTAATTAAGTTGTTATAAAAACCACTGCTGTATGACTATATTCCATTTGAAATAAGATTATACATTTAAACAAACCTTTTTTACAGTCCGCTCAACTGATTCTGACTTCTATACCGTAGGCATAAGGATGGCATTAAAAGCAAAAAAGTGGTTACAACACCAACTGTTTACTGCAGCTACCATTTGTCATGCCACCAACGCAATAGAAGTCAAAATGGGTTGAACGAGCTGTAAAAAAGGTTTAGTTAAATGTCTAATCTTATTTCAAATGGAGTATAGGTAGGCAAGTCCTACCGGAAAAAAAAACCTTCTTATAATCAATAATATTATAATAGTGCGCAGCGGGTAACTATACTTAAAATCTTTATTAAAACTTTATCTTAATAGGTATCTAAATACCTATACCTAAGTTGGTAATAAATTACCTTATAGGTGTAGGTATAGGTACATTTAAACTTACAAATACAACATTATCCTTATCATAATACATTTTTTTTCCAAAAAGAAGTCCTTGGCAGTACGACACCATATTATTATTCCATTGTCAAGGTAATCCACTTACAGGTACTACGGTACTACAATACCACAGAGTATTACCTACAGAAGGTCAACTCCATACAACAAGAAAAACCGCACGCACACATACATAGACACGCTTCACGTACAGCGAGTGCAAGCGACTAATCGTGACTAAGCGACTTTCGTTTGTTTGAGGTAGTTTGGGATTACCATACGCGTCTGGAGCGATATACACGATGCAACTTAATTGCCTATGGCATACCATAAGTTGAAGCAACGGCCATAAAGTTGCACCGTCTACAGATATGTTCTATGAAAAACCTTTACGAGGCAAATTGTAACACTGTTGATTTGGCTGAATTCTGTTGAAAACTTATTTAACTTGAAATCTTCGATACCACAAAGAATAAGAATAATGTTAAGACGATGCAAGTCATATTTATACACACATACATGCATAAACTTTTTCCATGGGGGAAAAAGGCGTCCATTTTCGCTTGATTTAAGCTCGTTTAAGCAGATAGAGAATTGTTATTAACCCTTCAATTAACGTGTTGTTTTTTCTTTCTTTGCGTCATATTTGCCGCATTCATTTCATTCTTTTTTTTTTAGCAAAGCCTCATTTCATAGAAAATCAGTTATGTCTGCAAATAATTCAAGTTTTCTCCATGGGGAAAAAAGCGTGAGTATGTATAGCATAATCAGTCTATAAAGTTCCCACTGCTGGGACACAGGCTTCCTCTCTGTGAGAGGGAGTGGACCGCAATCCACAACGCGGGCCCAACATGAGTATGTATGTCAAGTCATACTTATATTGCTTCAATTTTATTGTATGCCACAGGCAAGAAACTTGCATCGTGTAAATGGAGCTTAAGTGTGCGTGTGTTTGTTTTCGCTCGTTATAAATAGAGCCGACCTTCTGTATCAATAACTATTCTGTGACAATACCTTGGTTGACCGCAAACTTATAACCAATTAAAACTTAATCGGGAAGAGAATTCATCCGCTGAATGTTGTCCATTGTTTTGCAAACAATACCAAACAAAGTGCCTGTTGTAATATAAATGATTGTTTCTTGATTGACTTTCAAATCATAATTAGTTTGGTTGCGATGATTTTTATCAGAGCTGCCTATAAAACAATAAGGTACCTAAATACCTACGCTACGAGTGTCATAGAGCCAGTGATTAGAGTCGATATTATTTTTATTGGTTGAATACGCGGCTTTTGACTACTTTGAATATGTGTATTTTATGTTTTTTTTTAATGTGCGTTTTGTTTGAGCCGAATATTATTAGAACAATTTATTTTTATTTTATATTACGTACTTAATTGATCCAGGCGTGACCTTGCGGAAATGCATTATAAAATAGAATAGACGGGGATATATTTACCGAGTGCTGAACACAGTGACTCTGCGTTCAGCGCTCGGTGTGGCAAAACGCCGAGTTCGGGACAAGTCAATCGTCATCCTGAGGATGCTTCGTTGAGAGGTGAAACACGTGTCGATTTCTTTCAGGAGCTTTTTATGGCTCTTTAGAAATATCTAAGCGGAACAGGTTACTAAATATATCCACGTCTATTGTATTTTTTATTACGTACATAGTAAATCGTACCTTAGTTATTTTAGTTTAAGCAGATAGGGTGCTCATTTTATAGAAAATTAATTATGTTTGCAGATAATTCAAGTTTGATAAATGTTGACATGTTTCAAAAAACACATACCTAAACCAACATTGAAAAATAGAAATAAAAAACAACTGACTTCCAGAATTTCAAAACCGGCCCACAATTGATAAAAATTTCGGTAAACACACAAAAAAAATACATACAGATGAACATAGAACCTCTTCTTTTTTTCAAGTCGGTTATTAATAATAAACAAAGTAAAAAAAATCTTATTATAACTTTAACAATGTTCAAGTAACTGAAACCTTTTGGGTAACCTTAATTATTTACCGAAACATACATTATGTCACATAGACGGAACATAGCCATGTTTCTGACGTCTGCTAACGAGAAGAGATCCTTTGAACTCATATTCATTAAAATCTCAAAGTATCGATGAACCTACATACTCTTGTCTGATCAAACGAGATGGCCGATAAACAAAGGCTTAATAAGGATAAACATTATAATATCGTATTACGAAAACCTGTTTTGTTGTAATAACGCGTGTATAATCTTATACATATATATTATTCTTATTTATTTACCAACATCCTCATTTTTTGCTTGATGTGTGACGTGACGACCGTCTGTTATGTTTTCGTGTAATGTCATTTTTAAGGTCTCAATGAATGTTACTTACTACGTTTGTAAGAAAATGTACCTAAATCTTTTCATATAGGTTTCAAGCAATTAGTGATCAATTTGTAGTCCTTGGTTTGACTTATTTTCCATAAAAATAAATAAAATTGAAGTGTCTGTTTGTAATGTCAAAATAACAGCTCTTTACTAAATGGATATGAAAGTATTTATGGTATGTTAAGTACTAATAAAAAAACATTTTTTACATTTTTGTCTATCTGTATTTCTGTTTGTTCCGGCTAATCTCCAAAACGGCTAGACCGATTTTGTCAGGACTATTTTAGAAAAAGAAATAGGGTCCACGCGGGCGAATCCAAAGGCAGCAGCTAGTATGTATCTATATTTCTATCACTAAACATATTGCATAGAGCGGAGTGAAAAATATACATAATTTAGCTAGAACAAATTTTATTTTAACTGGTTGGGGAATACTATGTTAGCTAGCTTTTTTGCTGATGCTGTGTTACACCAGCAAAAAACCAAGATTTTAATGTGTTCAAACACTTAATGGGTAGTTATTAATGTCCCTTTAAAATATTCGACTATGTATCTTTTTTAAATACCAATCATGCTCTTTAAGAACGTCGATCATTTTTCGATTACGTAACTATTTGAAAACATAACAATAATTTTAAATAATTATGTCATCATGAGGCAAAGGTTAAAAAATCCAATGAAAAATGTATGTTGACATTTTGTGTGCAATTTATCGGAACAACGATAATGTCATGTTTTCAATTGCTTGACATCATAGTACGACGTGATGAGCAGAGCGTAGGCAGACATAATGTGTGTTTAAGTAATGACGTGTAGGTAGGTAGTGATAATAAACATATGGCAGTATTGCAATATCTTGAACAAATAGCTACTGACTAAATCTCGGCAGTACTAGTTATCGCTCGGAAGACACGGTAGAGCATACGGTGGAGGTCTGCCCGGCTTGGGCGGAGCATCGCCGTGTCCTCGTGGAGACGATCGGCGGCGGTGATCTCTCGCGTCCGGCCCTGGTTCAGGTCATGGTACGGAGCGAGAGGAAATGAGAGGCCGTCACCTCCTTTTACGAAGCAGTAATGCTCGTGAAGGAGGAGGCGGAACGCGTGAGGGAGAGGCAAAATTCACGCCCTCACGCGCCTAACCGCCGCAGGAGGAGACGCTCTGGGCGTCGGGAATCGCAGGCCGATTTCCGGCCACCGCAAGCGCGGGCTTGAGGACGGTGAGCAATTGGTAGCTTGCCGTCCGATAAGGTCTAGGCTCGGGTTGACGGCGCGTTGTGTTCCACGCGCGCCACAAAGAGATGTCAGCAGAACTGACGGGGTCCGCTAGGGCCGATGCCTGCCGGGGTTGCGAAAAAATCCGAAAGGGAGATCGTGGCCCCGGCAACATGGCAACTGAAGGAACATGGGTGGGTTTTATTCAGTAAGAGTCTGACACGCACTCCCGCTCCGCCCAGAGCGGGAGAAGTTATTTGATAATTTGCCACCCAAAAAAAAAAGACAGTACTAGTTGTAAATGTTTTTCTGACAATATTAATATATAAGATTGTCGAACCATAATTTCATGTTTCATGACGGGCTTTAATTAGTTAATAATAATAAATAAATATTTTTTATTGACACAAATTCAGCTTTTACAAACTTTGTTTGAAGCCCTGGCTCCTGAGCTAGGTAGCAACCTGTGTTACAGGAGCCAGTGTCTTCGCCCATTTATGGTTAATTTCATAACAATGTGCAATAAGCAAAATTAAAAGAGAAAAGGAAAAAAAAAAAAAGTAACAATAAAAACAATACAATAAAAGACAAAATTACAATAATTATAAGATGGACACATGCTCTTACTGAAGCTGCCTTCAAGATTTTCGAAAATACTACACCAGGAAGGGTGAAATACGGGATAAAAGTTTGTATGCGAAAGTCCGAAAACTACGCGGGTGAAGTCGGTGAGCAAAGTGTAGTAATTGTTAATCACATAACAGTACTCGAACGAGCTCTGCTCGGGTGAAAATGGATACTTAAACATATCGTCCAGGTATTTCAACGTTGTATCACATTCCCGAGGCTGTGAAAATAGAGAAAACTAATTTTCTCAGATATGAGACCTAGCTAGATCGATTTTTCGCCCCCGTAAACCCCTATATTGCAACTTTAATCGAAATCATTGGAACAGATTTCGAGAACGTGAGTAGAAATCTATATACAAACAAATAAATATATGTATAAATATTGCTCGTTTATTAATATATATACGATAGAATAAAACATAAAATCATGCCAGTAATCCCCGAAGAAGACTAACCATACTAACAGTATACATTAAGTAAATTTACTAATACCCTACTAACAACATTTGAAATGGAACCTAGAAATATGAAATAAAAGTTTTTTTTTTTTTTTAAGTGAAATCTTCTTTAGGCGCGTTGGGCATTTTTGAGATGGGAAAAAACAATTGAACTCGCGACACCGTTACCGACACCTCATTTTTGTAAACGCGATTGTGCTCTTTATTTATATTATGTTACGGATTAATGTTCTATGCAAGTATTTTTACTTTAAAGGTTTTGGCAGTATTTTTTTTTTGTAAACTCGATTGTGCTCTTTATTTAGATAAGGTTACGGACCAATGTTCTATATAAGTATTTTTCTTCCACCAAGGCGATCTTGTTCAAGTTTTCACTTATGTCAGCACTCCCGGAGAGCCAATGTGTTTTATTTTATTTTAATTATTTAGTCCCCCGAAGGGTAAGGCAGAGGTATACCTGTAGTACAATTATTTTAATCATTATTAAAAATAACTGATAACAATAATTTGAGCGCGTCAAACAATAATCAAAAGACACGACATTACCTACAGATGATGTCATAGTGTCATTTAAGTTTCTATAATCAAAAACCTATCAAGGCGACACTCGCAAAACCGGTTTAAGCTGTAGATAATCTTATTGGTTTGTTAAACGTTTAATTGGTTCATGAGATCAAAGATATTATGGGCTTTCTAACGATTAAATAATCAACTTAATCGGTTTAGAGCTCTTCAAAATGGTCGCAGTTATCTGAGCGTGAAGAACTTTCTAAGGAGAGTATTTCTAAGACAAAAGTGGTAATAAGTACATACTTTAGCATTTTGCAAAAAAAAAAATCTTTCTGCGAAATGATGTTCCTACAATTTTCCTGATGAACACTTTATAGGTACGTTTTTTTGTTATTGTAAGACAATAATCTAGTACATATCAGGTTAAAAAGTAGTTGTAGTGAGTAAGACATCAACACATCCGAAAGTCACAATAGATTTACGACGAGCAACGAAAACCGCGTAAGTAATAAATGCATCCGTTTCAGTTTCAGCCTCGGGCGCCCAACCCTCGGGCGTGGGTTCGCGATAAAATTCCAATCGTACACGATCGAAATGAGTAACCTCTGATCGTCATTTCTTTGAGATTCAATGTACGCATTTTTTACGATTTCGGGTAAATTTTTAGCTTTGATTCGTTTTTCTTTTGGATCATTCTTGTTAGCTTTGTTTCATGAAAGTACCAACTAATGAGTTCATTATTTTACATTCGAGACACTCGACTGCTATAATTTACGACCCCAATTTTTTTTCTTATGATAACACGAAAACAGAACACAATTACTTCTTTTTAATATCAAGAAAAAGTTTATGAAGCCCTAGTTTTTCCATGATTTTTTAGGGCTCCGTAGTAAACAAAGACCTTATAGTTTCGTCATGTCCGTCTGTCTGTCCGCGGCTTAGCTCAGAGACGCTTAGTACTAGAAAGCAGTAATTTAGCAAGGGTATACATATTAATCACGCCGACAAAGTGGTAAAATAAAAACATGTAACAAAATTTTTTTCCGTTACCTCCCCTAGACGTAAAGTGAGGATGATTTTTTTTTTCTCAATAATCCCATAGTGTGGGGTGTCGTTGGAAAGATCCTTTAATTTATTTATTTTTGGATTTAGGGATCCGTTTTCGAAATATTAAGCTTTAAAGTGCTCATTTTTGTTAGAGTCAAGTGTCCCCCCCCCTGCCAGCGTAATGGTTGGTTTTGGATATGTGAAAAAATTCACGGTAGTAGCATATATAACGAAATTAAAAGGAAAACTATCACAGCTAAGTAGGCTTTCCAACTTAACGAGTAATAATCGACCAACTTACATTTGAGCAACATAAAAAACATAAAATACAAAAACATGTTCTCCCATATAGAATGTTTGGGAGAACATGTTTTTCAACTACAAAGTTAAATTTGTTCGTGGGATAAATTCATCCCAACTACGGAACCCTTCATTGTGCGTGGTCTGACACGCACTTAGCCGGATTTTTTAAATGTTATTTTAAACAAATAGAGCTACAGTTTTGCCGTAAACTCAAAAAAACCCGACTTCCAAAAAACACTACAAAGTGAAAAATAACTTTAATTTCGGAAGTCGGTGTCTTTGGTTTTGAATTTTCGTTTTTTGTCACCGACTTCCGAAATTAAAGTTATTTTTCACTTTGTAGTGTTTTTTGAAAGCCGGTTGTTTTTTTTTTGTGTAAAAAGTTTTTATTTTTCACTTTTTAGTTGTGGTACCTAATCATAACCATCATAATCACAATCATTTACTCGCTTTGAGAGTAGGTACATAAATGAAGGTGTTCACAAAATGTTGAGATCCCTGTACAATCTACCAATAAGGCATGCAAACATTAAAAGGAAATTTTATTACAATAAAAAAACAAATGAAAATCAGAGTCAAATTAAAATTAGCAAAAAAATAAACACAAATTCGAAAACCACTACCTGCTATGTAAACAACAGTGTCAGGAACTTGTCATATCATCCACATACTAAGTGGGAAAAAGTACGTATTATTGAAGCTAACTCAAAAACTATCGAAGCAAAGTTAATCAAATTTATATGGGACCACCTCGAGAGCATACCCTTTCAAACAAAAAAATATTTTTTAAAATCGGTCCACATTTGACGGAGAAATGTGTGGACATACATAAAAAAAAACCTACATACGCGACGAACATATAACCTCCACCTTTTTGGAAGTCGATTAAAAAAATAGGAAGAACATGTCCTCCTGAAATCTGTCACCTGTTAATTTTCCAACAGTTCAAAGAGCATTCTATTTCGTTTTTTGTCCATTCACTGCCTGAATTTTAAAGCCACTTCACGTACGTTTCTCGGGGGGAAATCGACGATTGCTAACTTCTGCGTAGCAGAAGATTGAATCACTAAAATTCGTTTGACTTTTAGAACTTTTCACTATTTATTTATTGATGTTTTCAAACTTTTGGAAAAATTAACAAAATTTTAACAAATTGTCACATTATTTGTCTACTTCTCGACTAAAGTTTAAATTACCTAACAAGATCCAAGTCAGCTATAAAAAAATTAAGGACCATTACTGTATCTACCTACTGTAATATTACGAAGTTTTCAGATTGATAGTACATTTTATGATTGATACGATAACAATGGCTGCGTTCCGAGTTACGCTGTATTCGATTTGAGCGTGTTAACACCCATACCGAATTAGCCTAAACGCGATAACGATGTCCCGTGAATCGTCATAGATAACGTCATGACATGCGCCATCTTGCGATAACGCCGACCATGTTAATATCACCGTGAGCGCTGTCAAAAATGACAGTTGTGCTGTTTTGTTTTGAGTTTTATCTTATCTTTAAACTAACGTGGAATTTCGAAATTGTGCTTCTGGCTACCGTCGCCACCTAACCAAAGAAGAAGAAGTTTGTGGTTACACAAAGAAATATGATAAGCAAGTGTTGACGTTGAGCCAGCACTGTGAGCGCTTTCACGAGCGTTCCGAATTGTTGACAACCTTCAGCTGTCATAATCGTGATATCTAAATCGGAATACAAATTATTGATGTCAGCGCTGTGAGCGGTTATGTTCTAATTCGGAAAGCGGCCAATGTAGGCATGTAGTTTCAGTATGTAGGGATAGACGGTGTTTCTAAACAAATCAGCATACATGAATGTGTACGCGAACCGTTTGTGTTGTGACCGAAATAACAACTGTTTAACGAAACGTAGACTAATCATAACAAGATTTATACATTTTTGTTAACTCCAGTTTATGAGACGTTGTTCCCATCTCTCATCATCGTATATTATTGACTAACCTATGATTTTTTAACGGCTGGTCAAGGTGCCTTATCTAGTGATGCCACGGCCGGTCGATTCTGTACAAACCTCATAGCGAAAACTTATGAAGTGAGATGTCATTCCACCTGATGTTAGGGATCGTCACTATTGACCACTCATTCTGCCACTCACGCTGCCCAGTTTGGCAGCCATGTATATTCACCGAGATATCTCTGGTAGTCTACAACTCAACGTCAAGAATTTGCGAAAAGTAATCCAAGGAGGCTTGCTATGCGATAAGCAAAATAAAATGTTGTGCTTTTTAGTGTTTCCTTTGCAAGTAACTTGCTTAAGTTTGCTTTGTGGCTAAGTAATAACAGCTGCACGGGTGTATGGTCCGTGGATGGGTGATCATCTTTACATACCAAGAGCCCTCCGTGCCTCGGAAAGCAAGTTAAGCCGTAGTTCCCGGCTGTCATTTGAACATCTTTGATAGTCGTTACGGGTAGTTAGAAGCCCAAAACTCTGACAACCAGTCTTATTAAGGGATATCGTATTACCTAGTAACTAGCTTGTGGAGGTCAGATAGGCAGTCGCTTCATGTAAAACTGAGCCCAACGATCAATGGTTTAAGGAATTTAGTTAATGTGTGTGAGACGTACGCGGCTAGTCATGGTCTCAAATATAATGTCACAAAAAGTGAGCTCATGGTATTTAAAGCAGGTACCAAGTCACCAGATCAGGTTCCTCCCGTGATTTTGAACGGAACTCCCATGAAAGTGGTCACCTGTTTTAAATATCTTGGACATATAGTCAGTGATCTCCTACGCGATGATGAGGACATGGACAGGGAGCGTAGGGCGCTGTCTATTAGAGCGAACATGATAGCTCACAGGTTTAAACGTTGTAATGCACAAGTGAAAATAACATTGTTCAGAGCGCATTGTACATCACTCTACACGTGCTGCTTGTGGGCTCATTATACGCAAAGATCATTCAGCGCCCTGCGCGTCCAATATAACAATGCGTTCAGGGCGTTGTTGGGGCTGCCGCGCTGGTGCAGTGCGTCGGGCATGTTCGCGGATGCACACGTTGACGGCTTCCACGCCGTGCTCCGAAAGCGATGCGCCGCGGCGCTCGGCAGGTTGCGCGCCAGCACCAACAGTATCCTGGCTGTGATTGCGGATAGGCTGGATACGCGTTACGTCCAGCACTGGGTTAATACCCACATTAGGAATTAAGTTTTATAATGTATTTTTAAATTAGTTACTAACACTAGTTTCATAAGTTTTACTGTACTAACATTCTATGGATTTCAGTCTGAAGTAAAAAGTTTTTATTTTTTTTAAATACTGGTATTCAGCTGCATCCGGTTAGACTGGAAGCCGACCCCAATATAGTTGGGAAAAGGCTAAACAGATGATCGTCAAGCCCCTCCTAAACGACAATCCTGGATCCGTCACTGCTATTGAGTGAACTTGGAGTGAGCTGCACTTCACCTAAGTTTTCACGGTGAGATTTTTACAAAACAGATAAGCAGGACTGTCCATTCTCATGTAAATTGTTGAGATCGGGCAATAAAATAAAGAACAACTGAACTAATTATATAGTTGACAAGAAACTTACAATACAATAGACGTGGATATATTTAGTAACCTGTTCCGCTTATAAATTTCCAAAGTGCCCGCACCATTGAGCGCTCGGTGTGGCAACACGCCGTATTCGGGTTCGCGACAAGTCAATCGTCATCCTGAGGATGCCTCGTTGAAAGGTGAAACACGTGTCGATTTCTTTCAGGAGTTTTTATGGCTCTTTGGAAATAACTAAGTGGAACAGGTTACTAAATATATCCACGTCTACTTATTGTATTTTATAATGGATTTTCGCAAGGTTACGCCTGAATTAATTAACTAAAATACCTACTGTACATAAATTTTATACGCTTCCATAAACCAATACTTATGTACTGATTTTATTTTTACTTATTATGACGAGCGATCCAAATCAAACTTATTGACCAGTTCGATGTGTTTATCTCCGAAATACGCTTGATAATAAAACGTAACGATATTAATAAAACCAAAATGCTTTTTTTGGACAATACAAGGTGTAAACAAAACCCATCTACGTATCCTAACTATATATCTAAACTAATATCATAAAGAGAAAAGATTTGATTTTGTATGTTTGTTTGTTTGTAATGGATAAACTCAAAAACTACTTAGCCAATTTTTTTAATTATTTCTCCTATAGAATCAACATTATCAGAGAGTAACATGGGCTATTTTTTATCGACTTCCACGCGAACGAAGTCGCGGGCAGAAGCTAGTAATATTATAAACGCGAAAGTGAGTTTGTCGTTTGTTTGTTTGTTACGATTTCACGCTAAAACGGCTGAACAAAGAATGAAATTTGACACATGGGTGACCATATGAAACCATGACCTGGATTAGGATATAAAATAGTTTTATCTTGATATTCCCACGGGATCGAGACTTAAGGCTCGTGCAGACCAGCGCGACACGCGACGCGACACAAAGGCACCGCCCGTCGCGCGACGAGCGGTGTCTGTCGAGCAGCTAGTTCTGTGCATAAAACTAAGTTACTTTGTGCAAACATAATTTGTACGTATTTTTCTGTTCTTTTCTTCTTGTTTTTTTATATATCCGTGGCTGGCGTGAATACATTGACATCTCGACTTGTATGTTTTTTTTTATTGGCTTAATACGTTCTACGCATTAGGAATTTATATGAAAAAAATTGACAGCTCAAAATATAAATAACTTTTGGAGCAATCGACTATGGTATTATGTTGACATCTCGCATTTTTGCGTGTTTTACTTGATAACAACATGTCAAATTAACGATTCACATGGTTTTGTGAACAAACATTGATATTTCGTTATATCAACTTAACCCCTAAAACAACTAAAACACATACAGTAAATTAATTTACCAGAAGAGGTCAAACCTTTAAAATGGCCGTCCTGACAAATCGCCATTTTAGACATGTCAACATATTCACGCCAGCCACGGATATTATGTGTGCACGTAAATGGTTAAATAAAAAATTGCTAGGAAGCTACTTTTATTTTTGGTGTGAAAATTCTCTGTACAGCATGCGGCAGTGCGTAAGCACGTAAAACATTGTGCCTATGGGTGCATGCAACGGTACAGGAATCGTAGGCGTATTAAATTAGAGTAATTAAATTATAACATCAATATTTTCGTTAAAAAAAAGAACTTGACCTTAAAAATTTCCGTAACCAGAAGGAAGGTATGGTCCAGTAGAAATTTTTTTCCATAATAACGGGAAGAACAAGTGATTTTCGGCTTCGTTAAGGGTTACAGGGTTACACACCCGTTACAGCCTGTGCTTATTTTATTTTGTATAGTTTATTTATTTTATTAAAAACCATCTTATACTAACAGTTTGCACCACACATACAAGTTATAGGTCAATATCTAATAGTAATTATAATTACACATCCTACTAATACTATAAAGGCAAAAGTTTGTGAGTGTGTGTATGTTTGTCTCTTCTTCACGCTCAAACGGCTGAACGGATAGTTTATAACCTGGATTAACACATAGGATACTTTTTTATCTACGGGATCGACACTTCTGCGGGTGAAACTGCGGGGCGCAGCTAGTACAATCATAAAGTCGACATAGGTAACAGTTTTCTCAGTATGATTAATTGATTATGGAACATTGTCTTCTCATAGTTTGAAAGTTATTTGTTATTAAAGTAAAATAACACGAGAACATTGTTCTAAGACATGAACACAATCTATCAGTTTATAAATTTACGATTCATTCATTAACATAACTCGTTTGGCTTAAAATTCCAAACTAGTCGGAATACTTTTTGTTTCTAGTTTGACCATAGTGTACATTGTGGATGCTATGAATATTTATTTGATTTTTTATTGTAAGTTTAAATTAAATTATCTAAGAAGCTTTTACGTCTACTGACCTGCTACCTGCTGACTGGTCATATTTTGTATTAGGCCATGAGTTCCTAGGTTAAGATTAGGTACCAAAGACATCGTACAATTACAAAGACAAGATTGATGACTAACCGGCAAAGACCATAATCCCGAATACTTATCATCATCTGCCTAGATGCAGCTGAATACCAGTATTTTACTTATGCGACTATCTGTCTGACCTCCACTACCCAGCTACTGGGTAATACGATACCCTTGGTAAGACTGCCTGTCAGGCTTTTGGGCTTCTAACTACCCGTAACGACTGTCAAAGATTTACAAATGACAGCCGGGACCAATGCCTTAACGTGCTTTCCGAGGCACGGAGGGGTCTTGGTAAGTAAAGATGGTCAATTGGTCACTCATCCAAGGACCAACTGCGGCAAACGTAGCTTAACCTGATCGATCGACCCGTGCGGCTTTTTTTACTTAGCCACATGCCCCTCCATAGCTCCACGCCATGATCCCGAATGAAAAGCAGTAAAGCCTCGTGCAAACTGGAGCGACGCGACTATAACAATACAATTTCTAAGAAAACTTCACGGTAGAACAGTTATCGGTGTCGTGTTGCGCCAGTCTGCACAAGGCTTTATTCGTCCACAACCCACGGACGAATTATTCCTCATTTACAGCTCATTTCCCAATTAATTAAATTGAGCCAAAAAACGTTACATATGCGAATGTTTAGTCAAGCCGTAAAACCCATGCGAAGCTGTTGCGGGTCGCATAATTAAATTATTTAATGAATTATTATTAAAATTAATAATACATTATATTTATTTTGAATTATTTAATTTCTGTAATTTTATAAACGTGGTTTAAATACAAAGGTACAATACTTCAGCAATATCATAATTGTGTTGTTATCTCAGGTTTTGTTTGAGCTAACGTTATTTGTATTCTATGTGTTATTTGTTTTAAACCAACAAAACAAACGGACAAGGATAGTTATCTTAGATCTTCATCAATGTATATTTATCTATTAATTTTTAACCAATCGCTTAGTCAGCCGTGTAGGAGCTCGTGGGTAAATAATAACAGCTTTCAGCTACGCTTGCCGCAGTTGGTATGTGGATGGGTGACCATCCATTACATAACGAGAAATCTCCGTGCCTCGGAAAGCACGGTCCCAGCTGTCATTCCTAGATCTTTGAGAATCGTTACGGGTAGTCAGAAGCCCAAAAGTCTGACAAACAGTCTTACCAAGGGGAATCGTGTTACCAAGTAACTGGGTTGTGAAGGTCAGATAGGCTGTTGCCCCATGCAAAATACTGGTATTCATACTGGTATTCAGCTGCATCCGGTTAGGCTGGACCGACCCCAGCATAGTTGGTAAAAAGCTATGCAGATTGATTGCTTATTTATTGATTTATCGATTGCTTGGTCAGCCGTGTACAAATATTATGCCAGACATTGACCAAAAGGTATGTCAAATATTTGTTTACTTAATTTTTTACAAAACCACAATATAAAGCAATGTTTTCCTTAGAGTTGACTGATTTAACTTCTTATGTAGGTAATTATAGAGTCGCTGTAGTACACACGGCTACACATCAAGCTATACATTTCCAGTATAAGCTGACCTCGCATTGCACGGAAATCCTACACAATGCGAGATCATCTTTAACTGAAAATGTATAGCTTGATGTGTAGCCGTGTGTACCTACACAATTACGTGTTTATTCAATGTCTCATCAGCGTGCCCGCCCGTATTTTTTCTGAATATTCATGAAAAATTATGGAAAAATAACTTTAAAAGGGTCTATCTTCAATATTTTTCATGTTATTAAATTTTTTATGTTTTGAGTAGCGTTTGCCATATCTCCGATGTTATTGGCTCGATTTGAATTCTGTTTATTATTTCTAAAAATAACTCATGAGTTATTTTATCGGATTAACTAACATTTTATGAAAATCTGTCAACTATGCAAAAAAAAAAAACGGAGGCGAAAACATAAAAAAAAAACAAAAAAAATGCAAGAAAAATGCGGGTGGGCACATGCCCATGGGCGACATTGTATTTCTACTAATATACACCTTGGCAGACTCAGAACCAGCCGTAGGTGCGTAGCCAGACCACGAGCTAAGTGTGCCAACGACCTGGGTCACGATAGCAGGCAAGAAGCACAAGACCAGAAAAAATGCGTGCAATGCAGAACACCTACACTCAGCATTGGGTGGAGAACTTATTCAAGAAAGAAAAGAATCTACATCTTTTAAGATTTTCAAAGGTCGACAAAAAGCTTTATAATTTTATACGCTATAGAATTATAATTAAAATACAAATTCCAGTCTTTGGACGACAAAGGTCAACTGCTAATATTATTTATTTAATATCTCGTTTGTCTTGTGAGACATTCGACTGATTTTTGAGGTTCTGGGTTAGACTTATGATTTTAAATATGTATGACTGATTATTTAATTAGTAAGTAATTTTTGTAATATTTTTAATACAATATATCACGGATTACGACCTCAGAGATTTTTTAAAAGTTTAATCATCTGTCGGCAAATTGGTGTTAGTTTCTTTTCTATCTTTAGTTATTTAATGTAATAATGAAACTCTAGCATCTAATATGACATAACATCACGCCTGCTAATCCCCGAAGGGTTAGGCAGAGGTGTATCAATCTATAAGCATTTAGAGAAACTGTTTATCTTATTTTTTATAACAAGGGTCAATAGGGAACAAAATAATCACGTTCGCACGAACGTAAAAATATCGCGGTGGGATTTTTCCGCACACTGGATTTTCAACGCTCTGCTTAGCACCGAGAGTTGAAATTCAATAGTGTGATTTTTCGACGCGCTGGGATGCACTCTGTTGAATTCTCAACGCTCGACGTTGAAAATCCAGTGCGCGATAAAATCCCGCCGCGATATTTTTACGTCCGTGCGAACATGGGCTAAAAGAATACTAGGTAAGTACTGTAAAATCTTGTAAAACAAAGTTGAACTTACTGAACTTTGAAATAAATATTTTTTGTTTTTAGCCAGAGGTCAAAACAAATACGTACTACCTATTTAATTTTTTTGTTACCGAACAAGTTTCTTTATAAATCGAATGTTCTAGTAGGTATTTTAAAAGTCATATCCGAGAAAAATCTGATGTTTGTTAGTACGCAGTTTATAGATAAGATTACCCACATGATCAAAGAAAAACCGCTTATCTCTAACAATCAGTTGTTACGAAGAAATGCTCCCGTAGACAGACGCGACGCGACGATGCGATGCGATTCTGCACGCTTAGCATGACCACAATAGACACGGATGTTTTTCGACGGAAGAATAGACAAGACGACAGATTAAAATCATAATCTGTAATTTTGTCTATTCTTCCGTTGACAAAACCCGTAGATAACACGTTTCTACGGTTCTCATGCTACGCGTGAAATTGTTCTACTAGAGTCGTTATGTCGCTGTCTCGTCGCTCTTGTCTGTGGGAGCCTGAGTAGTGAATCTTTAATATTTTATCAAAGAAGAGTCATGTTTTATTGAGATAATTTTTCCGAAATATCATGCAACAGCGGCTAAACAGTTTAATTAATACTTCCTAGTTTCTACAATAAACAGTGTTATCATTTATTTTGTAATGTTTATTTAATATAATATAAGGATAAATTAACGCCAATATACTAATTTTATTGCGCCAATTCAAGTAGGTTTGCTAATGATCAACTCTGTTTTCGAAGACAAAAGTTTGCATAAAATATGAATTGAATTCATTTCAATTTAGGTAAACTTCCTATTTAAAATAACGTGACTTTATATTATAATTAATTCAGAATTAAAATTAAATGTACATAAATAACAATTCATATCTTATTAATTATTAAAATATAATATCCTAACTGATATTAGTAAAAGTTTTAAATGTTTTTACTTTCCGCTCAGCTAATAATACCTACCTAAGTTATAAAATATAATAACAATCTAAAACTCAACATTTTCAAATAAACTTAAAAATATTCTTAAACTTCAAGGTACTTACGAAGCTACTCGACACCTCGTCGATGTGAGAATGTAGAGTATCGAAATTTTCATATCCATCAATGACATGATTCTCCAGTTCAATCGGCTGAGCAACTTTTATACGAAGGGGTGGCTTCACTGTCTTCTCCGCATCTCCATTCATTTGAACACTTTCACCACTGATGGGACAACCTGGCGGTTTAAAATGGCCATTATGCTGCGCCATTTTATCAAACCGATTTTAAAACAATGATTACAAATAGTCTATCGAAAAGTCGATCACTGAATTGTCTCTCGCGTGTGTAACGATCTAACTGGCGGCCGTGGCGTGTGCAGCATAATATATATGCATACCGCAGCAAATCCGGACGAGAACTGAAATTGGTTGTCTCAGCAACCGAGCACTGGGCATTCTAAGTAGCGTCCGCAAAAAATAACAACAATTATATGATCAGCACCGCGCGCCCGCGCCGCTTGCCAGTGACTCGACCGACTGGATGACGGATGTTATCTACGCAGATCAAGGTAACGTAGAGGCATTATCAGGTATAGACAAACTACAGCCACTAATCCGGATTGGTAGTTAGAGCAAGTCGAAAATAATTAGAAAGTAATCAAAGGTTAGTAGGAAATCAGCGTCGTTCCGTTCATGTGGGTACATGTCATTATGGTTTGTGTTGCCTTGCATCATCTTCTATGTACTTAATCGGCGTAAAGTCCATATGCACGGATCTAGCGAATTTGTTTTTGTCTTTTAAAAAACAGTTGGTGTAGTTCCGTTTGTAAAAATGTCCCAGGTCCCGGACCTAAAGTTGATATTTTTCGGAACAGCAACACTATTTCTATGAATGAGCATCCGTTTTATAAAATTACGTTCAACTCTATCGGATTATGTTTGGGATTTGATAAGCCGCTAATATTCACTTAAGGTTATGAAAGTAATGTCAGACTTAATTATCCTGCAAAGCTGCATTCTACCAGAGATTTCGAAGCCTCCATTGATGGTCTTCTAAGTACCCCAAGCCCCGGTGATGATCTGTAAAGTTCTCCTCACAAAAAGGGCGTTTAAAAGCCAGCCAGCTCAGGATGACGATACAGCGTGACAACACGGCGTGTTGCCACACCGAGCGTTTAGTGTGCACTCAGCGCTCGGTGTGGCAACACGCCGTGTTCGAGTTCGCAACAAGTCCATCGTCATCCTGAGGATGCCTCGTTGAGAGGTGAAACACGTGTCGATTTCTTTCAGGAGTTTTTTATGGCTCTTTAGAAATAGATAAGCGGAACAAGTTACTAAATATATCCACGTCTATTGTATTTTATAATGGATTTCCGCAAGGTCACGCCTGAATCAATTAATTATTTTAACAATTAAGTTATAAGAAAAGTGTGAAATAAAAGGAAAAAAGGAAAGTTTGTAAATAAACTTATTTTTCTTTTTTCTTACCGTGAATAAAGTAAAAATGTCGTGAGGAAAGTTTTGAGTATGAATGTCGATGGCTATACGAGCAGGGGAAGACCAAAGAAACGATGGATGGCTTGTGTGGAAGATGGTATGGCTAGAAAGGGGGGGACTACCGAGATGATGAATAATAGAGAAGCATGAAAGAAAAATACATGTTTCACCGTCCGCAAATAAATTGGGAAAAAGGCACAAGAATGATGATCATGAATAATGTAAATCTATCCTGAGACTAACTTTTTACTCATTTCTAAGACAGTGTGAGTCTTTATAATGTGCACATATCGAAATGAAGGAGACGGAAAAAATATTCAAAAAAATCTAAATATCTATACATATAATTAAATCGTAGCAAAGTCAAAACTGTACATTGAATATTTTTGAAAAAAGTAATTGCTACGAGGTCTAGGATCGATTCTAATGCCGAAAATATAATTTTTAGAATTTTTGTCTGTTTGTCTGTATGTATGTGCGCAAATTCTACCGAACAGATTCTGTTAAAATTTTGCATAGATATTCCCTGTGTGTCTGGTCAAGTTATAGGGTATAAATTATCACGCTATTTGTTATGGGGGAAGAGTATATTACATTATGTGCAAATTCTACCGGATAGATTCTATTAAAATTTTGCATAGATATTCCCTATAAGTCTGGTCAAACTGTAGGGTATAAACTATCACGTTATTTGCTATGGGGGATGAGCAATATTATATTATGTTCGTATTTTTCTCCGCAAATTGTAAAAGGACGCGCCAAAAGGTTTGGATATTGTAGATAGTTACCGATTTAACTTTTTAAATTATTATCATTACGCTATACCTTTATGGAACTGTGGTCAATTATGACATAATTATATTTATAATTATATAATGTATTAATGTATGAATGTATAGAATGTATTATAATTATAGAATGTATTAATTCACTAAAAAAGGAAAACTTCGTAAGGTATGGGAAACTACTACGTTACAAGTACTTTACAGTCACAAAACATTCAAGGTTGTGTTCTGATAATTTTAGAGCTAGACTATAGGAATGATTTTTACAGATTTTGACAGCACAATTGTCCTAGCGATTTTAAAATATTCTGGAATCGCTGCCACACTGCTTCCTGGTGACAAAACAACGCACTCCATGTTTAAGATTCCCATCGATTTAGAGAGCAATGAAACGCCGGTATGTGGGGTGTCACGCAACAGTAAAAAGGGATGTGTGCATAGGGATTGCGCTTCATCGTATGGTATGAATGCATTATGGCAAATAGAAAAGCAGTGGAAGCTGTCAACAGAACCCTGCAGGACATCCGCAGGAACCAAGATATGATGGGTGGTGTCACAGTTCTGACAAACAAAGTGAATACTTCGTTGAAAAGGTCGACTCTATGGTCGAGAGTTCATAGACTGCGCTTGACCATCACGATGTTCTTCTAAAAGTTGGTGAAGGCACTCTACCAGAGACTCTTGGTAGAGTAGACCCCACTTTAGAAGATCTTATTCGTCTGGTATACGGGGACATCAGTCAAATACTGTACCAAGAGAATTCTTGGGCGTGTTTCCATTTTTACTCCGAAAATGACCAAGCTGCAGCGATCAACCACAGTATTCTCTCACAAATTGAAGGGAGTGAAGTGATATACACCTCCATTAATACTGATGTGGAGGAAGATGATGCCACACATTACCTCGTAGAATTTCTCAATTCGCAAATGGTAAGTAGACTTCCGGTTGTATATCTGTGTAACGATACCCGGCTCAAAGTCATGTCTTTGTGGGTAAACGTCATCGAGACGGAAATTCTAACAGGTTCTGGCGATGGCGAGTCAGTATTTATAGCACGTATACCACTAATTCCCCACCATTACCACTTTAAGCGCGTGTAGTTCTCTGGGAGCATATGCTTTGCGATCAACAAGTCACAGGGGCCGACACCGAAGGCTGAAGGTTGCGGGTGTCGACCTCAGGACAAGCTGCTTCTCACACGGACAACAGACTGTTACGTCGCTTGCTCCCGAGTCACCATTCCTGACTCTCTTTATATTTTGGCTGCTGAGAATAAAACTAAAAACGTAGTATAGGTACAGGGAAGTTTTATAAAAATGTGGCTGTTATTGTAATATATTGTGGTATCTTACGACTTCCACGCGAACGAAGTCACGGGCAGAAGCTAGTTTTTTAATATTTTTCTGGATTTTTTTAACAAAACGGTGTAACTTTTAAACTAAATGATCTATCGCGATGAAACAAACTCTATATTGATTAGAAGTAATTAGGCGTCCTCATAAAATTGTGGAAAAAAACCTACCCTGAATTGAAAATAAACATTTTTTTTTATTTTTCAATAATTGTAAAATTTCTCAATAAGACAGTAACGCACGATAGAAAAAAAAAAACTGTCGATAATACTAAGAATAAATTCCCCCACTTCGATATGTGCACATTATAAGGACTCACACTATATTGTCTCTTTCAAAACCTTGTCTCAGGTCAATAAAATAGAACAATAGAATGGTATTACGGTTAATTAAGATGTGTCTGATGAAACATAACGAGTACCGGAACCGCACGTTTTGACAATAACAACTCCCACCGTCATCAGTAATACAAGATGAATAAGACAGAACATTGAATTAAAACACCATCTTGAAAAAAACGAACGATATAATTATTTGTGATCTCCTGGGTGAGTCCCATTATATAGTTTTTATTTTGTTAAACAGTTTATGTACACACATATAAACAGACAAGAAGAAAGGAACAGAAAAATATGTACAAAGGTGATGCTTGTTTTTAAAGAAATCTCTTCCAGCATACCTGCGATAGGAAAGTAGTTAGAGATGTAGACAACGTGTGTAAGAGTAGGAGAGAAAACAGAATACATAAAATTAAAACTTAACTATTGAATAATTTAAATATAAACATTAAATATGAGAATATACTTAAATACATACTTCTAAAATACATATCACTAAAATAGGTATAAATACTTAATTATAATGCAATATAAAATAATAAATACATAACATGCAACTATGACGAAGTGGAAAGGTCACTTCAGGTCCACTCAGGTTCACTTTCTTTTAATAAATGCAACAGTTCTTCTTTCTTATTTTCATCTATTTGGTTTAGAAATAAACCAGCGATTCTCCTGATAGTGATTTTTTTATTTCTAATTGGGCCTGCTCTTGACCTCGATCTCGCCTGATGGAAAGCGTTGGATGAAGTCTACCGTGGAACGAGCCTGCCCAGAAGGTTGACGGGTTATATGTAGAAGAGAACACAGACGCTGGCAGAAAGTTCCACAATTTGACCATGCGCATAATAAATGTGGAGAAGATATCGAAATAGATAGATACGGTAGATGTCAACCAAGTGCGGATGGTACCCGGCAGTACGTCATCCGGTAGTAAAATGGAGATGGTGGGATTGCAAAGCTTTAAGGCAGCTTTGTCACACTTAGTTGGAGATAGATAGCATAACATAACATCACGACTGTAGTGCCAGAAGGGTTAGATAGGTAAATACTGTAACACCCACATTTCGCCAGTTAGTCTGTTAGTTTAAGTTCCATGTAATATTCTAATCTAATCTAATCTAAGTAGCCTGTATTGTCCCACTGCAGGGCAAAGGCCTCCCTCTCCCTTTTCCACACAATTCTGTCCATTGCTCACTAGCATTCGCCCAGTCCTTTCGGTAGTAGTCAAGCTTGCGTCAAGCAAGTCAAGCAAGTCGTGCGTTTAATGGGACCCAATCAGTCGTTCTTTTAGCCCATTTGTCATCTGACATGCGGCAGACATGTCCGGCCCAGTCTCCCTTAAGCTTAGCGGCGTTCTGGGTAACGTCGGTGACCTTGGTTTTGGCGCGTAGTGTTGTGTTCCTTATACGGTCCGAAATTCGAACCCCCAGTATACTGCGTTCCATGGCTCGCTGACAAACCTCGAGCTTGGACCTCTGCTAAAGTGTCAAAGACCAGATTTGAGCACCAAATGTGAGAATGGGGAGAATACACATGTCCATAATTGTCCGTTTGAGAAATAGTGGTAGATCTCCTTTTAGAAGGTCTTTCATAGACCAATAGCTCCTCCAGGCGCTTTCGGTGCGTCGATTAACTGCTTTGTCTTGTCGCGCCTGGAAGGAGACTACTTGGCCCAGATAGATATAGTCTTGGACACATGCAATCTCCTCACCCCCCAATATATAGCCTCCTTTTGATGCTTATATAATATTAAGTGAGGCTATTGCCATCAACCGGGCGCAAATACAGGCACCGGGCTGCTACTGAGCCATTACTAGTGGAGATAGATAGATAAGTTAAAATCAGCAACATACACTTGAAACGAAGTAAATGCAATCTGATATTTCTAACAATTTTTTTGCCACTTACAGAAAACCCAGCTTTGCAAAGATTCTCGGAAACGTTCTTTAATATGAAAACTCAACTCGAGGTTATCGTAGCCTAAGTCTTGTTATCGTTGAGCATTATAATTGCTCATTTTCTCGGATAGTACCGAATACTAAATGTTAACGGCTAGAAAGTACAATTTTATTACCTAGCAATACGAAAGCTCACCTTTTGCGAAAGCTGTTTACACTTAAACCTATCATAATAGCTGCTTTTCACAATATTTAGATACTTTTGTCAATAATCAAGCTTTAAGAAACTCATAGGACACTGTCAATAAAGTTCAAAACGATTTTCACACATTTTAGCTAAACCTTTAAAACATCAATAAAAGCCACACCACAAGCATTCGACTACGAGCATTTTTGCAATGGGTAAGTTGTACCGAGTTGTACGCGATCACGAATCTTCTTCTTTTCTTCTTCTTCTTTTTCATTGGTGAGGACATTGGTCGAGCACCTCTTTAAATTTATTTAATTAAGGCTCATTTCTTTGGTCGATCGATAGGGCTCGTATGCGGAGTGCGGGAGATTTCTAACGCATGCCATCGGGCGCTTATTCGGGGAACCGTTTTCATTTGTCTATAGGGAACAATTGCGGGATATGGAGAACCTGCACCGCACGTTTGGCAGTTGCTTTGAAGGCTCATTTTCATTGGTAATTTTCATTAAGTGGTCGAATTTTACCAACCGATGAATTTCATTAGTCGCTACGCCTACCTACGGGGACTACTGCTGTTTATCGATCGAGTTATTGACTTATGAAAATGAGCAATTAGTTCGAAAATAAATGAATGGCTTGTAAAAAACAAACCATGTCATGTGAACGCTCACTTTCAAATAATCGCTGAAGCTTTGGTTTCCTGAGAAAGCGATGAACGCTCACACAAGAACGGCTATCCAAATACAGAGCGTTTTTTGACACTTTCATGTCAAAAACTGGTGAATATGACAGATTTTCATGACGGCAGTTTTAATAGGACGAACCGCTTTCCTGAAAAATCTGGTGGTTGTAGTGTGGGCCCAACTTGACAACTCATAGGTAACAAAATCACAAGTCATTCCACTAAACTTGATGATCATGTCACCTGCCAATATTTACTTACAATTGCTCTTATCAAGCACATATCATTTGACGTTTATGGGAAGTTCTAATGACGAAGTGGGAGTAACAAAACCCAATTATTAGGCGTTATACAACGTTGTATACAGCATGTATTAGAAAGGTGTGGTCAATCAATCACTTATGAAACGTCAGAAGCTAGTTCCACGGTTCCAATTGGTCGTTTCCTATGGAGAAGAGCCGGTAAGAAACTCCACGGTTAACCTTTTAATAAAAATAATTGGCTTTTACAATGTTTTCAAATACCAGTGTTAATAGGAATGGGAGGATAGTGGAAACCTTTCAAAAAGTACCAGGTAGTTAACAAAATAGAAAATGGTCAATAAATCTACGGTCTACTAAGCCTACAACATTCTTACATTCACAAAACAGAAAATAATCTATAAAAAGATAAGTAAAATAATAAAAATAAAAACCTATTAAAACCAAATGACATGATTGCTATTACAACTATAACAATTTAGGGTCATATTTAAGGGTTACAGACCATAAAACTGAACAACTTTCTCCATAGGGCCAACATCGTAATCTCGAAAAAAATATCTGCTATTCCATACATTTGGGTCGAGTAGGTTATTTTATTTAGTATTTATTTCTGTATCTATCTATCCGTGATATCACTGCGGGTCCTATCAGAATACCAGCGCTGCGAAATTTATTTTTTAAATGTTGCAGCACTGTGCTGAGATAAGAGCCTTTTGACTTGGTACAGGACTTTCTGCTTTTATTTTACTTCGTTTTTTTTTTTAAATGTTTTAATGAGTTTGTGCGAGTCTCAATAAATACTTTTCCTTTCTGAATACTTTTTCTTTCTTTCTTTCTAGTAGGTATTGAAGTTTTGTATGGGACAGTTGATACCTTTCTGATACACGCTGTATTTAGTTCATCAAGCTACCTCTGTTATCGGTCGTTAATCGCGAATTAATCAAAGACGCACAAAGGTGGACAGGATGAGATCATTGTAGGTACATCCCGGACTTAGTTTGTAAATCTTTTTATTAGTATATCAATCATATTGTGTGTAAGTAGTTTGGAGATCGAAATTAATTAAGAATTTTCAAGCGTTCTTGTTGTTTGTTCTTTGGCCTTATCGTGATTCTAATTGGACACTGGTGCCGATTCCCTTGTTCACAAACTAAACTAAATTTAAGTTCAGTGCATCTTTTTCTTTCTATTTCATTAAAAAAGGACAGAAGATAAATTTTAGTTTAGTCCTGTCAAATTAATCAGCGCTTGACATAAATTGACGTAATTTTAGTGGGCAAGTTTTTAATCACGTCTATACTTGTATGGAGTAGTAACAGGCGCTGATTTATTTGACAGGACTAAACTAAAATTTATCTTCTGTCCTTTTCTTAATGAAATAGAAAGAAAAAGATGCACTGAACTTAAATTTAGTTTAGTTTGTGAACAAGGGAATCGGCACCATTACCTAACTAAAAGATTGTCAAAAAAACCTTATTAAATTAATCTGCAAGAGGATTACTAAATTATATTATCTGCACCCTAATTGCGTAACACACGATCAATCACAATCTGTTTCATTGAAGTAGTCCACTTAGAGCACCCGTCCGAATAGCACCTGCGACTCAGCAGCCTACTGCTGGGATGTATTTGTTTTACAGGACGTTATTAAATGAAAGATATCGATCAAAATCACTAGAATGTTTATTAAATACTCGTACACATACTTACGTATATACGAAATTTGTTTTACTCCTGTAAAACAAATACATCCCAGCAGTAGGCTGCTGAGTCGCAGGTGCTATTCGGACGGGTGCTCTAAGTGGACTACTTCGTTTAATTTTGACAGTTCAACAACATTCATTGCGTTATTTACGATGTTGAGCAGACAATTTTATCGAACATATGAAGCAATGAATTAGCAACATCCTTCAAAATAGCTTGCAGGTAAAAAATCGGATTGACTTTATAGTGAATCATCGATTCGAATTCCTTTACTTTTTCGGTATTCTCATCCTTATCCTTACATATCATAAAACAAAGTCCCCCGCCGCGTCTGTCTGTCTGCCTGAACGCGATAAACTCAAAAACTACCGAACGGATTTTCAAACGGTTTTCACTAATGGACGGAGTGATTCATGCGAAAGGTTTAAGTGTATAATTCATTAAGGTTTTGTGTAAATTGACTGAAATATGATGATTATTGTTGATGAAGTCGGAAAAAATCATGCCGACTGGGAGCTTTACTGCGTTAACCGGAAAAGATACATCAAATTTATGTTCTACGGAATAGTTCATCTTAAAAAGTTCAACAAAAAGTACGCAATGGCATATGTCTATCTTCTAATGATGACCCACAAAACCATTTTTATCTTTCAGAATTTGATAAAAATTTAATTGTTATTTCCGAAGCTTTTTTGACCGGTATAGTATTAATCCTTATCCAAAAAAATATGTTATTTAAATTGGGCATTTAATTTAGATTAAAATATGCCTTCATATCATTTAAATGAATAGTTTAAATGAGATCACAGTTTCAAAATTACGCGGAGCAACGCGGGTACAGCGGTAGGAGTCAATGACGTTTTCCTCTGTTATTAGGTATGAAATCTCGGTAGTACGTTCCCGTGGGATATTTTCCGACATCCAAGCGGGCGAAGCCGCGGGCAAAAGCTAGTTTAGTAATAAACGCAATATCGACTAAACCAGATTTGAAGATCCTTATGACAAAAGGAAAACTGACAATTAAATCCCGCTATGTAACGGGAAAACTCATATATTATACCAATCATCTGAAACCAACTTGACACACCTGGTACAGGGACATTACCTACAGAAAAACGGCGCAAGCGCATCGGACTGCAAGTTTAGGTGACTCCCTTAAACCGTATACAGTGACTTATTTTACACCCAATATTTGCAAGTCATTATTGTGTACAGTCTCGACCACTTGAGACGCAGATATATGCCAGTGACCTTGAGTGGTTAGCTTGTGTGTTCTGTACTGAGCTCACGCAACGCGTCGTACGTCCAGCCAGTAATAGAGCTCGCCCATCAAGGAGCGCTGTCCCAAATTAGACGCATTATTAATTTATTATACGTAAAAAAGGTATTTTAATAAAACACGTATATCTACTAAAAGATTTATAGTTAAATTATCTTTAAAATTGTGAAGGTTTCGGAAAAATACGCTTGATATATTTTGCGTGATTCTCGGTTTTTATCCGCGTTAGACATAAATTTATAAATTAATTTATCTATGTAATATAAACACAATCTAAAATATTCCTATGTTACGTTAATTTTGAAAAAATATATGTTAAATTAAAGCATTCTTTTATGCTTTAATTTAACATATATTTTTTCCAAATCATTAACACTACTCATTTAGACGTGATCTTCAGTATAAAATCACTAAAAGTCGGTTATCGTCGCCTTAACATATAAACACTTAGCAAAATTAAAAAGCGATTTTCTCGTGAAATAATTATTGCAACTCTGAAATTAGACTTGTTTTATAGTAGGTATTCAAAATACTATGTTCGTAACAACACAAAATTACAATCAGTAACCAACTTACATACAGTAGGAAAAAATCACGTTTGTAAGTCGCTAAGTGTATACATATCGGTGTTCGTGACTGTACTTAAGTACTGCTTATTAATAACTAGCTGCGCCCCACGGTTTAACCCGCATGTCTTGATCCCGTGGAAATATCGGGATAAACGATATCCTATGTCCTTCTACAGGTTACAATTTCATCAAAATTTGTTTAGCAGTTTTAGCGTGAAAGTGTAACAAACAAACGAACAAAGTCATTTTCGCATTTATAATAATATTAGTTCAGATGAGTACTGTATGACTGTATGAGTGACCTCACTAATAACTCGAAACGTCGTAATTCAAGTTAATTTTGTATAGGCGCTAAGTATTCGTAATATTGATGTAAGGAAACTACTGAATCCTACTTTGTGAACTTCCATACTCGAACCTGAGTATTCTGACTCCTGGATTTAACATTCCATCATGTTCTATACAATCACGTTAATGTTAACCGAAATAATCAACACTACTTTTTAGGGTTCTGTACCCGAAGAGTGCCAAACGGAATCCTATTTTTGAATTTATAAGTCAATTTTTTTTACTTATTTTTTACGAGTCAATTTATTTTATTGTTGACATAATCTACTCATTACAATGTTTTTGTTATGAGTTGTATTGCAATTTGTGGTTAGCTAGCGACCTCGACGATTGATCATATTATTTTTTGCCTGAGCAACCGGCAGCAAGTTCGTCATGCTCCCTTAGATGTCACTGCTTGCGGTAGCGTCGGGGGTCGGGTTGCCTCCTTCCCTCAAATATGGCGAGGGGGTAATGGCTGATCTTTGCGTTATGCTCGTGAACGGGTGCTGCTTGTGGTGACTGGTCGTCTTGCTGATCATAGTTTAGAATTATTATCTAACTTGAACAGACAGCTGTGCTGCTGGGGAGTTTGTTGCGCCACTTCTTCTTCCCAGCTAAAGGCACTAGGAAGTGGTGAAGGGTGGGCGTTTTTGGGGACTGTCTTATTTAATTTTGACGTTCGAAAAGTGTTGATTCTCAGCCTAGTTTGAATAAATGACTTTTGATTTTTGAATTTATTACTAAGCCTCCGCTATCTGTCCGTCCGTCCATCTGTCTGTCAGCGAGTTGTATCTCATGAACTGTAATAGGTAGACAGTTGAAATTTTCATAAATTATGTATTTCTCTCTTTTTTTTACACCTCAACACTCACACATATTTGATTAATACTAATATACAATAATAATGGTAAATCGTCACACTTTCACTCTGTAAACTTCAGTTATTTAAATTCAAATTTTGGCCGATCACTCTCTCTTAAGATACAGGTCTCCTAGTTTAAGAGACAGAGTTCATAATTTTTTGTATGCATAGACTTTTTTTTTTGTTTGGTTGATCTAAATTTTCTGTGCACAAGCTAAATTTTTATGCTATTGTATTTCTATCACTTTGTTTTGAACTGTGTCTGTACCTACTATAAAGCTACCATTTACTAGGTACGTCTTTCATTGACTTGAATGTGCCCTGGCGGCTGAGAGTATGTCATGCTCACTCTAATGTCTCGCTGATGGTGGCGTGTGTGTTGGATCATTTAGCTCCCTTCAAAATGGTTGATCTGAATGGTGCTAATCTATGCGTCATGTTCGTAAACGGGCGCTGTCAGTAGGAACTGGTCATCTCTTACCTGCCATGGCTTATTTTAATTTAATTTTTGAATTGTATTTTTTGTTTTATTTTCTATTACGGACGCTTTTAACGTTCTGCATCGTTCTCACATGTATAACTTCAACATGAATGATGTAACCAATATTTTGTAACCATATTCTGATTTAAAAAGAGTGTCCGTGGAGTTTCTTGCCCGTTCTTCTCCATAGGTACCTACTCCGCTTTGGAATGGGCAACTAGCTTCATCTTTCTGACTGACCGACCCCTTGACAATTCAAAAGTGCCTGTAATTGGTTTATTTGAAATAAATGCTTTGAGTTTGAGTTGAGTTTGTGTCTGTGTCTGTGTAATAAACTATTTTATTTTATTATTATTCTATAATGCCGCTATAAAACAAATAATAAAAATTAAAAAGCGGCCAAGTGCGAGTCGGACTCGCCCATGAAGGGTTCCGTAGCAGCAAGTAACATTGAATGAAAGGTAAATTGTGGTTTACGATTTATGACGTATTAAAAAAAAACTACTTGCTAGATCTCGTTCAAACCAATTTTCGGTGGAAGTTTACATGGTAATGTACATAAAATATTTTTTTTAGTTTTATCATTCTCTTATTTTAGAAGTTACAGGGGGGGACACATTTTACCACTTTGGAAGTGTCACTCGCGCAAACTATTCAGTTTAGAAAAAAATTCTATTAGAAACCTCAATATCATTTTTAAAGACCTATTCATAAATACCCCATACGTATGGGTTTGATGAAAAAAATTTTTTGAGTTTCAGTTCTAAGTATGGGGAACCCCAAAATTATTTGTTTTTTTTCTATTTTTGTGTAAAAATCTTAATGCGGTTCACAGAATACATCTACTTACCAAGTTTCAACAGCATATCTCTTATAGTTTCGGAAAAAAGTGGCTGTGACATTCGGACGGACAGACAGACAGACAGACAGACATGACGAATCTATAAGGGTTCCGTTTTTTTCCATTTGGCAACAGAACCCTAAAAAGTTAATAATTAAAGGAACATGCAAGAAACGTGTTTATTTGGCTCGATCTTAATGCGGTACGGAACTCTTCGTGTCCTAGTCCAACTCGCACTTGGCCATTTATTTTGGCAGCCGTGTAAAAAAAAAACTTCATTACTGCAGATATATGTCTCATTCATTAATTAATAAACCTGACCAGACATTCCATTAGCCTACAATGGTAACAGGATCGTTTGCCTTTTGGTACGTGGCCAAAATCGGAACGAAAGCCGCCATCTTGTTTTTTTTTTTAATGCAATTTCGGTGACAATTTCACAAATGTTCACCAAAAACACCCCCTTGTCAATCAATTAAATTTCAATAGTAATTACATCGCTGACAAAAAATGTTGGCTTAACGCTGGTCCTGCTCCACAAGGGAGCATAATCTAATTGATTACTAGCATTTGAAAACACCGTTGGAGCTGCTGAAGATTTTAAAAATTATCTTTGCATTGTATAAATTGAATCTCTTAAGTCAAAGTCAAAGTCAAATAATTTATTTCAATTAGGCACAAAAAGGCACTTTTGAACGTCAAAAACAAAAAATAGAATTGATTCTAGTCGCCCCTTCCAAAGGGTAGTTTTCGTATGGAGAAGAATGGGCAAGAAACTCCACCGTTACTCTTTTAAAATGTTTTACAATATTTTGTATACATTAATTATATAATTATATGTGAAAACGATGCACCTGGAATAAGATTTATATACCACAATAGGTAAAAATAAAAATGAAGCAATGATAGAAAAAATAATTATGTAATGGATACATGGTGTTCACATATTTACAAGCATTGTAAAACCTATACGATATTCCTAAAAAAATTACAAGTGATACTAATTCGTCAGTGTGTGAGTTCAAGTAATCACAGAATGTAAAAAAAAAAAAAATGTTGTAATATTTAATTACACAATTAAATTAGCAACCAGTTTGATTGACTCAAAATTATCCTATGGAGCTAGACCAGCATGTTTCCAAGCATTCTTATCTAGGATATAATCCTCTAATTTGTAATATGCTTGTTTACAAAGAGTACTTTTAATATGCGTTTTAAATTTTCTTTCAGTTAATTGTAATATATCACAAGGTATTTTGTTATAACATTTAACACAGTACCCCATAAAAGATGTTTGTACTTTGGATAATCTGAAAAATGGTTGATCTATTTTATCTTTATTTCTAGTATTAAAATTATGTCTATCACTTATTTTCTTAAAAAGATGCAGATTTTTCCTTACATACATAATATTTTCATAGATGAATTGGCAAGGTACCGTCATAATATTAATCTTTTTAAATAGTTCCCTGAGAGATTCGCGACGACATAGATTATAAATGGCTCTGACAGCCCTCTTTTGTAAAATAAAGATGGATTCAATGTCAGCAGCCCGACCCCACAGTAAAATGCCATATGACATAATACTGTGAAAGTAGCTAAAATAGACCAAACGCGCGGTTTCTACATCTGTTAACTGTCTTATCTTTCTAACAGCATAAGCGGCTGAGCTTAGCCGCCCCGCAAGAGATGTTATATGAGGTCCCCATTGTAATTTCTCGTCTAGCGTGATTCCCAGGAAAACTGTTTGATGAATAAATTCCAGTTTTTCTCCATTCAATATGATGTCACATTCGCTACTTCTAACATTCGGTAATTTAAATCTAATGCATTTGGTTTTTTTTCTCATTAAGTACCAAATTATTTACCGTAAACCAATCTTGGACCTGAAGAATAGAGTTATTCACGTCGTCAAGATTTTGTGACCGTCGGTCTATTTTAAAGATCAATGATGTGTCATCTGCAAATAACACCATCTTCGGTTGATTTTGAAGTAATTGGGGTAAATCGTTTATGTAAACTAAAAAGAGGAATGGACCCAATATCGAACCTTGAGGAACACCCATTGCCATTTCAGACCCCAACGAGTTTACGCCGTTTACTTGAACTTTAATCTTTCAGGTATGATCTTAGTAAATCAAGAGCTGTATTCCTAATCCCATAGTGTTCTAGTTTCAGCAGAAGTGTTTCATGGTTTACGCAATCGAACGCCTTCGAGAGGTCGCAAAAGATTCCAATGGCATCTTGTGCTTCTTCCCAGGCATTAAAAATGTTCTTTATTAGGGTGACACCGGCGTCAGTGGTACAACGCCCTTTGGTGAAACCGTACTGTTGTTCATGAAAGATGGAATTTTTATTAAAGTGACGTAACATTTGATTAAGCATCAACTTTTCAAACACTTTACTGAGAACTGGCAGAATTGACACGGGCCTATACCTTAGTATTGTATAATTGTATAGTAGTGTGAGTACTATGTACGTATCTACTATAAAGCTACCATTTACTAGGTACGTCTTTCATATAGTTGAATGTGCCCTGGCGGCTGCGAGTATGTCATGCTCACTCAAATTTCTAGCTCGCTGATAGTGGCGCGTGTGTTGGATCATTTTTTTTTTTTTTTTTTTTTTTAAAACGTTGCCCCACACTAGGAATTTCTCCTGTATCGTGGGTGCGTTTACAAACATTAAGTTCCCTTCAAAATGGTTGAGCTGAATGGTGCTGATCCATGTTCGTGAACGGGCGCCGTTAGTAAGAACTGGTCATCTCTTAGCTGCCACGGCTTATTTTAATTTCATTTTTGAATTGCTTTTTAGGGTTCCGTAGTAAACAAGGAACCCTTATAGTTTCGTCATGTCCGTCTGTCTGTCTGTCTGTCCGCGGTCTAGTTCCGTGCAAGACTCTTAGTACTAGAAAGCTGTAATTTGGCATGGGTATACATATTAATAACGCCGACAAAGTGGTAAAACAAAATTATGAAAAAAAACATTTTATGTTACCTCCCCTACACGTAAAGTGGTGATGTTTTTGTTTTTTCTATTCCGTGGTGTGGGGTATCATTGGAAAGGTCCTTCAAAAACATTTGAGTATGTGAAAACTATTTTTGATTTTCAGGGATCCGTTTGCGAAATATTAAGCTTTAAAGTGCTCATTTTTGTTAGAGCCAACCATTCCAGCTAAATGGTTGGTTTTGGATGTGTGAAAAAAATCACAGCAGTAGTTTATGTAACGAAGGAAAACTATCACAGCTAAGTAGGCTGTACAAGTTAACGAGTAATAATCGACCAACTTATATTTGCAGTTGCAAAAACATGTTTTTCCATATATTTCCTACAAAGTTAAGTTTTTTGTGATAAATTGGTCTCAACTACGGAAACCTTTATTGTGCGTAGTCCGACATGCACTTGGCTGGTTTTTTGTCTTATTTTACGAACGCTTTTAGCATTCTGCAGCTTTCTCACAAGTATAATTTCAACATGAACGATGTTTTGTAACCATATTTTGATCTAAAAGAGTATCCGTGGAGTTTCTTGCAGGTTCTTCTCCATAGGGTACCACCTACTAAGCTGCTTTGGAATGGGCAATTAGCTCTATGTTTCTGACTGACCGACCTCTTGACAATTCAAAATTGCCTGCAATTGGTTTATTTGAAATAAATGCTTTTAATTTAATTCAGGTACCGAAATATCCACGCTGACTATACTTTCCTAAATTTTTTCTAAGAATGACACAGGGAAAATCTTTTGTCACCCTGGCTGCACGTCACACTGCGATTTTTTTTTGTGTTTGTTAATCTTCTTCTTTTCGTGTGATTGGTGACCAACCTAGTGACAGAATTTTAAAGCCGCCCATGGGTCTCTGAATTAGCTTCACATGCTGTCGAGAAAAATCTCTCAGGCTTGCCAGTTTCCTCACGATGTTTTTCTTCACCGTTTTTGAAGCAAGTGATACTACAAGACCGTACATGAATCCGAAAAGTCAGAGGTGCGTGCCTTGGGTTCGACCTCGAGACCTATGACTTGGCTATCACTGCTTTTTATTTTTTAATACAATAAAATGCTTTTCATTAGCATCTGATTCATATTCTACTCATTATCATATCTAAATGTGTTTCGTGTTATTGTTATCAAACATCCTGATAATCACAACGAAAAGCTCTTACACTCAAGTGGAGAGATAATAGTTATATCTAGTATTTACACGTCATATACGTTATTGTTTGAAGAAACTGAATCAGAATAAGTTCCTTTTAATTTTTTGAACTAAAGTTGACAAAAGGTTATTTTGATAAAGGTTATCGAACGGTCTTTTATCGAAATTACCTTTTGTCAACTCAAACAGCTTTTAAGATTCATATAATGATAGAAAATATGCAGTAACTCTTCATTGTTCACCAAAACAAATGAAACAATTTCACTACTTAAATTAATAAGAATAAACAAATGAACTTGTCTTACTGATCTTGAATCGAACTTGTCTTAATCACACGTCATGACATTTAGAAAGGAACTATTTAGAAGTAGATTCTTTGAAGTGACACGCTGTAACATTTCCTAGTTTAGTTCTACGTACAGACTACCTCATCTAAATGTCATACGTATTAGAAAGTTATGACAGTCACACCTTTCAAAGTTTCCGGTATATCTCAACTCAGGGCTTTATAACACTGATTCAATTACCCAGAATACCCAAACGAAAGGTGACTAACGATATACAATGTGTAACTGAATTAATGCACATTATGAAAGTAGTTTGTTCAGAATAATTTACTGAATCGATTTCTGCCATTTTTATTAAAGGCATTTTTTTATCCTAAAAATAATTAAAATTCAAAATGGACGAAGTACCAACTACGCTAGACAATATACGTGTGCGACTATGTGCGTAAGTATAGATTTGTAATGTGACCACAATTTTCTTCCACAATCAGTATAACTTTAATAAACATTGGACATAATAGTAAAAAATCAGTGTATGAATAGGTATTAAGATTATAACATAATAAATATTCTAATTGGGGTGTTTGTTGGTGTGCGTTAATTCAGACACCTCTTCAACCCCTTTCTTAAATGCAGCTTTGCATCTTCCGGTGATATAAACTGTTTTTCCTTGAGTTGATTTTTTATTTTGGAGAACAAAAAAACTTCTGGCAAACATTTGGTAACATACCATTCAGCATTGATGATCCTTTGATCTCATAAAGGTACTTACAACAGATAACCAGCCAAAAAAAAAACTTGCGATCAAAATTTTGCCTGCACTTCTCGCTCGCTTCAATTTGGTAGGCGTTTCAAATAGGTATAGTGACTTTAAAACCAGTCAGTATCCCGTAGACAAAAACTGTTAGTCGCAAAACTTTCTGAGTTACCTCGTACATAACCTTACGCCTTCTTCCCATGGTGATAGACAGAACCACAGAATGCCTGCAACTCCTTTTGCCTCGTTTTTGTTCAAACACGCACGCCGGAAGCCTACTAATGAATGACAGACAGCGCACAGTCCAAATAGCTGGGTCTAGAAGCATGAGAGCTCCAAAAGTGAAAAGTAAGAAGGATTTTTAGAAATTCATCCCCCAAAGGGGTTAATAAATACAGGATGAAAGTTTGTATTGAAGTTCATCATTTTTGCAAATGGAAAATATCAGCACACGACATTTCACTGTGATTGTTTTCATAATGAAACGCAAAAGGCCCAAACTACATTCTCGAAATTGACTCGGATCCGAACCAAATAGTTCCATCAATAGTTCCATCGAAGTCTATTAAGCTAAAGGAACAGAGTCTAAGATTGTTACGCCCAACGGCCCGATAAATCAAGCGTTTACAATCGGCTTTCAAGACTGATCCTATGTATTCGCTGTTGGGATCCTGAAAGCCCTGTGTAGAGAGGAAGTAGTATTCTAAGCGCTGTGCGTTGAATGATCGCCTGCATTGAAATATAAGTACAATAGATACATACCCTAGTAATAATGGTATGCAATGTGGAGATAACAACGTGGTAAATAAAGAATTTGGTTAGCATTATGTTTAAAATCCCCCCAACGTTAAACATAATGCTAAGCTAATTCTTTCTTTTTATTTCTTCTTCTGTTCTTAACCTTTACATAAAGCCTGTTTCACCACTCCTAGCAGTGTATAGATAAAAGCATTACACTCCTTTTTGGGCGGTCGCGTAAAAACTGACCACCACCACCATTCCAGTGGCCATTCTAACAATAAAGATATTTTTATAAATATTAGAATATAAATTTTATTTTTATATTCTAATATTTAAAAATATAATTTACTAGCTTTTGCCCGCGGCTTCGCCGGCGTGGATGTCGGAAAATATCCCACGAGAACGTACTACCGAGATGTCATACCTATTAACAGAGGAAAACGTCATTGACTCCTACCGCTGCGCCCGCGTTGCTCCGCGTAATTTTGAAACTGTGATATCTTTTAAACTATTGGTTTATATTATATGATTCAAAGGAAGAAAAAAAAAAAATAGTTAAATAGTTAAGTTTAAAATAGTTTTTGTGGGTCATCCTTAGAAGATAGACGTATGCCATCGTGGACTTTTTTGTTGAACTTTTTTAAGGTGAATAATACCGTAGAACATAAATTTGATGTATCTTTTCCGGTTAACGCAGCGCACGCTTTTTTCCGACTTCTTCAACAATAATCGTCATATTTCAGTCAATTTACACAAAACCTAATGTGTGTTAATTTAAGCGTAATTCATTAGAATTATACACTAAAACCTTCCGCATGAATCATTACGTCTATTGGTGAAAACCGTTTGAAAGTCCGTTCGGTAGTTTTTGAGTTTATCGCGTTCAGACAGACAGACGCGGCGGGGGACTTTGTTTTATAATATGTAAGGATATCTTATACCATTAAACGAGAAATATTTATATATATTTGTTTTTATGTAGATTTGTACTCACGTTCTCGAAATCGGCTCTAACGATTTCGATGAAAGTTGCAATGTAGGAGTTTACGGGGGCGACAAATCGATCTAGTCTCATATCTGGGAAAATTTGTTTTCTCCGTATTTTCACCCGAGCAGAGCTTGGTCGCCCAAAATTTAGAACAAGATAACGAATAACGACATGACATTATTAACATTAGAATAATGATCATGGCAGCATGGAATTAGTAAATACCTACTATCATAGCAGTATGGAACCAGAGCAGAGCTCGGTCGTAATGTAAATAGTGAAATAAAGAAAAGATAATATACAAAAAACCCAAATACAGAGTTCTCTGTTTTTACAAGGTAATGTTTAAAAATACACTCCAGTCGTTCGTCACTAAACTAACACGTCCTAACCAACTTCTTGGAAGCTGAGGCATAACTTAGTACAAAAGTCTACGTGAACCGAATCTTATTAGCTTTTAGTAACTTAACGACGTCAGTAAATGACGTCACTAGATGAAAGGTTAGCAATAAATAAGAATTTTCTTGTTATTCAGAAATCATGAGGCATGCGGTAAGCGCTTGAAACCCACATTGAGTTGGGGAAAGACGCCGATAAAAATTAGAAGAATTAATTACTAATATTGGAACGAAGTTCTTTAACGCGGCTTGTAAACTTTCAGTAATCGTCACGCTAAAAATGTTAACACTTGCGACTGTCTTCTTCTAATTCATACAGAAAAAATGAGAGAGAGAACGCCGGCAGAAAAAACAAAAGAAAAGAGTAAAGTGATTACTCTTTTCTTTTGTCACAGTGTCGTGGGATAAAATTGTACACATTGGCGTCGGCCCGAGTACACTGCATGCCGGAAAGAGACAGAAAGAGTGAAATTTTAACATTTTTCATCATGGGTATCGTTTACATGGTTTTTAAGGGTGCAAAAGCCGATAGTGAAGTCGAAATGTAAATCCAAGATGGCGGCTGCGAAAGTTTTCAAATTTTTCGCCACGGTTATTGTTTTCATGGTTTTCGAGGGTGTCAAAGACGATACTACTCGAAATGTAAATTCAAGATGGCGGCTTTGCAAATTTTCAAATTTTTCGTCATGGGTGTCGTTTTTGTAGTTTTAGAGGGTGCTAAAGCCGATAGTGAGGTCAAAATGTAAATCCAAGATGGTGACTTCGGGGTGCGTACAGAAAACCTCCACGTGTGCCTGGTACCTGCTGGTCCCTTATGGATACGTTCGGGGGGTAGAGCAGTGGTCAGGCCGGTGCACCCTTGGCATGAACAACATACTCTTCGGAAAAAGTTTGGGAGTTTTTCGGAGAGGGTATTGTTTGTGGCGAATTTCTGCGGGCGGGGAAGGAACATGCTCCTCGACGTTCTTCCGCGTGTCCCTCTGATTTGCAGAGGGCACAGTGGAGGAACGAGGGAGGCGGGTCGCTCCTGATCGATCGACGTTAGTCGATTGACACTGGACGTGACCCAGCCGCTGCGGTGCAGGTGCACCAAAGCGGCTGTCGTTTCTCCCTCAAGAGCGATCTTGAGGGAGAACTTTCGGCGGGTTCGCTGAGCCAGGTTATCTGGACAGCGAACGGAGGCATGTATAATGCCGCCGCCGGGGGCTTGGCTTAACCGCCCGGCCCAGAGGAAGGACACCTCTAAAATAAAAAACCACCTAATCCTAAGTTTCGAAGCGCGGCGAGAGGATGAGTGGCTGGTGGGGGACCAGTCGTTAGGGCTTCCCCTGTAGATACCTGCCGACCTCTACAGTATGTAGGCTTACCTAGGTAAAAGGCTCTGCCTAGGTGGACGAATATTTCCTTACTACTCGTGGGAACAAAATGAAACAAATTTATAATAATAATAAAAACAAAAATGACGGTAAAGTGCCTTTAGTGGCGGAGAAGGAACCGCTTGCCAGCGACGGCAACAAGAGCCGAGGAGGCTCCAGTCCCTCAGGGGACCAAAGTATGTCCGACCAGGACGTAGGATGTGGGGGCTCCAAATTCTGGGGCAAAAGGTCGCGCGGGTCGGAGCGCACAGGATCGGCGGGGCAATCCTCGAGCGAGGAAAGCCTCCCGATCGCGAAAGTGCCGACAGTTAGGAGAGGCCGAGGACGAGCGGAAGCGGGAGCAGCTTCCGCTTCGAGGCCGGGGCGGGGCAATCGGGGTCGCCTCAAGCGGCCTGATACGCCGGTAGTTGGTGCGGAGAGCGACCCCAGGGTCTCGTCATCCGAGGCCTCAACAGAGGAGTCGGAAGTGGTTGTCGCCGCCTCACTGGTGGGCACGAAGGTGCGGCCTGACGCCGCAAAGAGTGCTCAGGGTGGGGTGGTCGCCACCGAACAGGTCGTCGAAATGGCCCGTCCGCTCCGGGAGCGGGCCAAAAACAAGCCGGACCACCGTGGTGGTAAGCCGGACGCCGCTGGCGGCTCCAATTCGGAGCGAGCGGTCAAGTTCACGGAGGAGGTAGCGGCCGCGATCAGCGAGGTGGCCTTGAAGAGGACGAAGTCCTCTAGAGGCCAGGCCGTATCCGTGGCTACTGCCTCTATCATGGTGGCAGCGGAGGCCGTAACGGTGAGCTGCCCCGTGTCGGCGGCCAAGCTGGTAGCCGGGGAGGGCCGAAGGCTTCTGGTGGGTTGGGTCTCCGCGCAGGTCAAACTGCTGGAGCCCCGACCTCTGAGGTGCTTCCGCTGCCGACTGGGCGACCTCGTGGGAGCGAAGTGCACCTCGGAGGTGGACCGCAGCGACCACTGCTTCCGCTGTGGTCAGCCCGGTCATAAGGCCGGCTCATGCTACGCCGCGCCGCACTGCGTCGTATGTGCGGCGGCTGGCAAGCCGGCCGATCACCGGGCTGGGAGCAAGGCCTACACTCCACCCGCCAAAGCCAGAGGCAAGGGCAAGCCCTCCGCCACCGCCGTCACCGCCGCAGCCACCGCCACTACTACCACCGCCGCAGCCGCCACCACTACTGCCGCCGCCGCTACCGCCTCCACTGTCGTCGTCGCCGCCGTTGCCACCGCGGCGGTGCCCTCACAGGGGGCTAGGGAGGGGGTTGAAATGGAGTGTCAATAACGGCCCCATTACGCCTCCTCCAGGCGAACATCAACCACTGCGCTGCCGCTCAGGATCTGATGCTCCAGAGCAAGGCGCTGTGGTCGATTAACATCGCCGTGGTCGCTGAGCCGTACTTTGTCCCGCCCAGGGATGACTGGGTGGAGGACCTGAGTGGCTCAGTGACCCTTATTTCGTCAGCCGCCGCTGGTACCCCGTCCCTCGAGTCTGTCAAGAGAGGACGGGGTTGCGTGGCAGCACGGTTCGGGGAGATTGTCGTGGTAGGGGTATACTTCTCCCCGAACCGAACTCTTGCCGAGTTCCACAACTCCCTTGTGGAGTTGAGAGTCGTCGTCGTCGGGTTCGGTGCCCTCCCCGTGTTCGTCCTCGGGGACTTCGATGCCAAAAATCTGGCTTGGGGTTCCCGCTTTACGGACACACGGGGCAGGATGCTGGAGGACTGGGCTCTGGAGACAGGCCTGGTCGTCCTAAACCGGGATTCTGTCCCCACGTGTGTGCGGATGCGGGGTGAATCAGTGGTGGACATTTCGTTCGCCAGCCCCGCTCTGTCGCCGCGTGTAATCGACTGGCGCGTCATAGAGGGGGTGGAAACCTATTCCGATCACCGGTACATCCAGTTTGACGTCTCCGACCAGACCTCGAGCGCGCCGGTCCGACAGGCCCCGAGTGGTCCGCGGTGGGCGCTGAAGCGGCTGGACCGGGAGCTCCTCCTGGAAGCCTCGATCGTGCAGGCCTGGGTGTCATCACCGGACAGGCCTGCCGACATTAACGACGAGGCGGAGTGGTTTCGGGAGGCCATGTCCAATATATGTGACGTGGCAATGCCCCGAGTCCACCCTGGACGCGCTTCGCGCCAGGTGTACTGATGGTTGCAAGAGATGGAAGCTCTACGCATGGCGTGCGTTGCTGCGCGACGCCGGTACGCCAGGCACCGCAGGCTCCGTATCCGTCCTCCGGATACGGAAGCCATTCAGGCGGAGCTGTACGAGGGGTACAGAGCGAAGAAGAGCGCCCTCCAAGCGGAGATCCTGCGGGCCAGGGCACTGGCCCGCGAGGAGTTGCTGGAAACTCTGAACAGAGAACCGTGGGGACGCCCATATAAGATGGTGCGGGAGAAACTCCGTCCATGGGCTCCCCCGCTGACGCAGAGTCTCCGGCCCCAGCTTGTGGAGGACGTGGTGAGCGCTCTGTTCCCTTCAAGAGGGGAACATACGCCCCCGCCCATGGCTCTGCCCATTGCGGTGCCCGATGCGGACCACACTGCCGACGACGACGACGATGCTCCGGAGGTAACCGAGGTAGAGATGAGAGTGGCGGTACGCAGGATGAGTGCGAGGAATACCGCCCCAGGACCCGACGGCATACCCGGAAGGGCCTGGGTCGTGGCCATGGGGAGTCTCGGGCCTCGACTGAGAGGGCTCCTAAGCGCATGCATGGAGAGGGGCCAGTTCCCACTTTGCTGAAAGACTGGGAAACTGGTCCTCATCAGGAAGCCGGGGCGCCCAGCGGACTCTCCGTCCGCCTATCGGCCCATTGTGCTGCTCGACGAGGTGGGCAAGCTCTTTGAGAGAGTCATTGCAGACCGCCTCGTCGGGCAGCTGGTGCGGGTGGGGCCGGATCTGGCGGAGAGCCAATTTGGTTTCCGCAGGGGGCGCTCTACGGTGGACGCCATCATGCGCGTGCAGGCCCTCACGACGGGGGATGCTGTGGCCCGGGGTGGGGTCGTCTTGGCGGTGTCTCTAGACATCGCCAATGCCTTCAACACCCTGCCCTAGAGTTGCATCAGGGAGGCACTTCGGTATTACCGGATGCCGACCTACCTCTGTCGTGTGGTCGAGGCCTATTTGACGGACAGGGCTGTCATCTACCCCGGTCACCAAGGAGAGTGGAACCGGCGAGAGATGTCGTGCGGTGTCCCACAGGGATCGGTCCTGGGGCCGCATCTGTGGGACATCGGATACGACTGGGTGCTGCGCGCCGAACTCCCTACTGGCGTCAGCGTCGTTTGTTACGCTGACGACACGCTGGTCCTGGCACAGGGGAGGTCGTACCAGGCGGCGGCCGACTTAGCGATACGCGGGGTTGAGACAATCGTCGACAGAATCCGGCAGCTGGGACTCAAGGTGGCCCTGCACAAGTCCGAGGCCATGGGTTTTTATGGTCCTCGTAGTGCGCCACCATCGGGTTCCCAGGTATTGGCGGGAGGGGTTTACATCGGCGTCGAGTCGATGATGAAGTATCTGGGACTCGTCCTCGACAGCCGGTGGAACTTCGTGGAGCATTTCCGACGTTTGGCTCCCAGACTGGACCGGGCCGGGGCTGCCTTGAAGCGCCTCCTGCCCAATCTGGGAGGTCCAAACGCCTCCTGCCGGAGGCTCTACGCGGGGATCGTGCGGTCCATGGCCCTTTCCGGGGCACCGGTGTGGGCGCCTTCATTGAGGCGGCAGCCAGGCCGCCGGCTGAGCGCGTCCCAAAGGGTCATGGCCATCCGGCTGGCCCGAGGATACCGCACGGTCTCCTGCGAGGCGGCGAGCCTCCTTGCCGGAGTACCGCCATGGGATCTGGAGGCAAAGGTCCTCGCGCACATTTGGGAGTGGTGCGAGGAGGCGAAACGCCGGGGCTTAACTCCGATACCGCAAGAAGTCGCGGCACAGCGGACAGAGCTACGGCAGGATCTCATGGCGGAATGGAGAGTGCGATTGTCGCAACCCAGCGCTAGGCACGCCACAATTGCGGCGATAAGACCCCTCTTTGAGGAGTGGCTAGAGAGGCGCCACGGCGTCCTCACCTTCCGCCTGACGCAGGTCCTCACCGGACACGGCTGTTTCGGGAGGTACCTGTTCAGGATAAAGCGGGAGGAAACGCCCGGGTGTCGTCACTGTGTGGATCGCCCGGAGGACACGGTGGAGCATACGGTGGAGGTCTGCCCGGCTTGGGCAGGGCATCGCCGTGTCCTCGTGGAAGCGATCGGCGGCGGTGATCTCTCGCGTCCGGCCCTGATTCGGGCCATGCTACGGAGCGAGAGGAAATGGGAGGCCGTCACCTCCTTCTGCGAAGCAGTAATGCTCGCGAAGGAGGAGGCGGAGCGCCTGAGGGAGAGGCAAATTTCGCGCCCTCACGCCCCTAACCGACGCAGGAGGAGACGCCCGGGGCGGGAATCGCGAGCCGATTTCCGGCCACCGTAGGCGCGGGCTTGCGGACGGTGAGCAATGGGTAGCTCGCCGTCCGATAAGGACCAAGCCCGGGTCGAGGGAGCGTTGTGTTCCACGCGTGCCTCAAAGAGATGTTAGCAGAATTGACGGGGTCCGCTAGGGCCAATGCCTGCCGGGGCTGCGAATATGGGCCGATATATCGTGGCCCCCCGGCAACATGGTAACCGAAGGAAAACGGGTGGGTTTTAGTCAGTAAGAGTCTGACACGCCCTCCCGCTCCACCCAGAGCGGGAGAAGTTACTTGATAATTTCCCAACAAAAAAAAAAAAAGATGGTGACTTCAAAAATTTTGTTTTTGTTATCATACGTGAGAAAGAACTCGACCGCACACTTTTTTTTTTTACTTGCTTATTCCTGCGACTTCGCCCGCGCACTTAGTGTTAATTAATCCAACCTGGATTAATTAACACTAAGTGTAATTTTAATTATAATAAGTAATAAACTATCTGTGTGCCAAATTTCATCCAAATCCGTTTAGCCATTTTTGTGCCAATCCGGAACATACATGCAGACAAACGGATAAAAATTCTTCGTTGGTTACAATTTTTTTTTATTTTGTCTTTCTTTTGGTATTTCCACTGAAAATATTATATTTTTAAAATAGGCTAGATACTTAAAAAATGCAGTCAGAAAAATAAACTTGTATTAAGGTGATACTCAACGTCAATTTTAACGTTTAAGGCAGGCTTTGGACTCGGAATTTGTATCGTACGTAAACGTATGATCGTGGTCGTACGAATTAAGTGCGCACACTGAATACGTTTTTCTCCATCAAATAGGCAGTGTTCCAGTGATGTCGCATTGACCGCACCAAAAATCCCAACAAGTTCAGATTGTTTTCGGAAATCGGAACTATACGTACGTAACCGTACGACTAACTCGCACTCAGTCTGCGCTCCCTTAGTACTTGGATGGCCGAGATCGTTCGTGCGTGTTCGTATAGTGTTCGCACGAGTAAAATTCGTACGAAAACGCGCCCAAAGTGCACACGGCCATATTAGTCATTTCATGCAGCTGTCAAATACACACAGTTGTGATTTGAATATACGTACAATTTAAGTTGTTAGGCAGTTTGCTCAACAATTCCAGTTCCCTGTCTGACTGGTGCATTCTAAGCAGGCAGACTTGCAAACTGGCTATTATTAAAACCACAGTTTATCATATTCTTTTATAGTTGAAACCGATCCAAAGAGAAGATTAATTTTAATATGTAACAGCAACTTAACCCCGACTAGGAAATGACTGCACGCTACCTAGTTTTAAATGTGCTGTATAATCAGTTTTAGTTAACTAACCACAACCAGCATGAGCTGCAGTGCTATCAGACAGGTTTACAAACGGTGTTTTTTTCCGGGATCTGCATTAACTGTATTCGAATTGAACGATCGAGAGATACTTTAAACTGATTTGTTTCTCAATTACTTTGAGTTCTTATTCTTTAAATTGATCATTCGCTTGGATATACACTTGTATACCTCCTATAGATGTTCAAGGATGTACAGCAATGTATCCTATAGAAGGAAAAGTGAATAAGGAAAATGCATTTTCAACAATGAATAACTTCTTTCACAAATTCTCATGAATATACACAACTTTGTCACTTTTCCTTTGATATCAAATACTCTTAGACAAGTTAAAGGCTTCCTGCATTTGAGATTATTTTAAATTTCGAGATCATAAAACTAGAACAGGTAATTCTCGTAAATCTCATCAAAAGCTGTTGCACTACAAATTAATTTTCATAATAAGTAGGTGTTTGTATGCTGTTGATCATGTTCACAAAATCGAATCGTGGGTTCGAATCCAGGCAGGCGCTTTACTTTGAGTAAATAATTTCAACACCACTGCGGCATCGTGAGGAAAACAGGCATTGCAAAGAACCAAAAAAATAAATCGAAGACATGTGACATCTACCAACCCACTCAGCACGCGTGGTAGAAAGAGTGGGCTACAGCCCACAGAGAGGAGGCCCAGCAGTGGGAACATTATAGGCTAATTATGCTTCATTCTATTGTTCTGTATTGAGCCCTAAATTAAATCAAAATATTTTGTAATTTAGACCTTCCTAATGGCTTGTGCAGACCAGCGCGACACGCGACGCGACATAAAGACACCGCTGGTCGCGCGACGAGCGGTGCCTTTGTGTCGCGTCGCGTGTCGCACCTGTTTGAATGAGCCTTAAAGCGCGATAAAATTTATAGAAATATGTGTAGGTATTTCTTGAGATAGGTACCAACCTACCTACAATGTTCAGTGATAATAAGAGGTTTGAGATCGTATGTGAACACTAAAGGAGGAAAAACAAAAGAAATGTAGATCTTTGATATTTGACACAGTTGCCTTTGAAGACAGTGCCGAATTCATAATATGAAGGAGTAGTAAATAAAAAACCTGGTGCATTTTCGAATACGAAGGAACTTTATTTGACCAATAACAGACAAATATTTCGTAATCAATCATAATTTATTTTCCGAACAGTTTTCATTATTAGATGAAATAGTGCGTTACGATAATATTTTGCGTGATATGAACTTGATAGTAACAATAATGTAATTAGTCTCAAATGTGCATTCGATTAAATTTAGAAGATATGAATCCGTATTTTGTAAATATCCGGCAAAGACAGTTATTATATTTTATATGCTATTTTAATATAGAAATATTAGGTAACATCAGAAAAGATTTTTTATTTGTATATTAAATTCTCATAATATGAATAATAGAAAATATGAATACATTTCTTAGGACTAGTTTAAGGATCACAAATTCAACACTCACACCTAATAGTCAAATATAAAGGACATAATAATATGAATAAAATACATTTGAATAAACATTATTAATATAGCTGCTCATATTTAATATTATAGTTTAATATAGGTAAGTACTATATGCGTTAAACATGGTCGTTTGGTAGATAATATTGATAAAAACCTTAAACAAAATAATTATACTTTAGATAATTTCTCTAAATAATTTCAGGTAAAAGATAAATTTTAAATCTAAAATATTCACGATTATAATAGAACTTAAAATACGTTTATTTACATTGATAGCATGAAATAACTATACCACAATCTGTACAATATTTGGCAATAAAGGCATTACAACGTAGAGTTGTTGTTGTAATAGAGATTTATCAACGAAAAATCAATTTTGAAAACATTTACCAACTAACTAGACTAGTTAAAATTTTATACGATACTCTACTAACAAAATATGTTTTAAAATTTTGTTAGCAACAAGTGGACAATATTTTATTTTATGACGTCAATGAAAGTCATTATAGTTTTATATTATTAATATTAAATGGAATAAAATTACATCTAAATACTATGTAATTGGTAAATTCTTATAATTCTGAAATGTTTCGAAGTCAATCGATACAATTCTCGATTAAGAAGCATTTAAAGTGTAACATATCAGATGATAATGCGTTTTGTGCGTTATTAAATATTAAATCACCCTGCTTGGAATTCATTAAAAATAATTTTATAAAATATATAAACATTTCAGCTGCCTCTGAACCATGAGCATCAAAAAACAATAGTAGTGAAATGGAATGTAACTCTGAAGTAATTGTTGAAGACTATGTACAATAAATTCAAGATCCATTACACGCACAACCTATGACTGTGGCCGAGTAGCCCAAATAAATTCTTATGCTTGATAAAAGCCAAAGTAGAGTAATTGACTTATTTGAACCAGAAATATCAGCAATATAAATTGACGTTGCTAAAAAGTCTTCGCTTTAGAAGCTGTTAGGTTTGATATTGACGATGACGGTGTAATAAATGAAGCACTTGATTTGTTTATTGGTGAGATCGAGTTATGTGTAGGAGTTGTTAGGTTTGCGAAGCGAGTTAAGCTAAGTGAGCTTAGTAGAGTTGGTGTAGAAGCGAGAGGACCGGCGTCATGGCTGCGCGGCCACGCGGTTCCGGCGAGCTGACTCTCGGGACGCAGAGTGTACTTCGGCGGTGCGCAGAGTGATGCCAAAGATGTCCTCATGATAGCGATTCTCCTCCTATGTAAATGATAACATAAATAACGTTGAAAATAACACAATAGTTGAAGAATTTGATTAATTGTAGCTTCAAGCTACGTAAGATCACTGTTGTGTGACAGTGACGAAATCAACTAAAAGCAAATTTTTAATTCATTAATTCTGTGGTAGCCAATACGCAGCCTAAATCACACAAGAATTCCTAAAATATTGAACGTGAGCCAGGAGGAAGGATTAAAAAAAAATGCTCGAATGGGGTTAAATAGGGATGAAAGTTTGTATGCAAGTGAGTCATTTTTGCCGATGGGAAATCCCTAATGGCTTGTAATTAGGATTAACTAAAAACAGTTTATAACTAGTACATAATTGGCATAACAAAGAGGAAATTGATAACCATTGCAAATATACTGAGGATAATTGTCTCGATAAAAATAATAACATGTTTACAAACCTTGAGCATATACATAAAGTTCTGCACTTGCTCATCAGTCATGTTGCCGTGTTTCTTAACAATCCCTTTGAGCTTCTGGTGAACGTCTTCAGCCATTTTACAATCACCGCAGACGTAGAAGTGCGCTCCTTTATTTACCAACAAATCTTGAATCTCGGGTCCTTCTTGTTCAGCTAAGTCTTGGACATACATCTGAAAGAAACCATGAGTAAATACCCCAAATCTGTTTTGCTGCATACTGTGTTAAAGTTTTTATCATCAAAATTACCTTAGGAATGTTCTTTTCCCTAGACAACGCCAGGAATACTTTGGAAATAACGTTGTCTTTCAAGGCCTGCTGCTTCTCTTCGCGATACAAGTCCATACTATTCGTCCGACATCCGAAGAACAGCCAGACTGGTCCAGCAGTTGGACGCTTACGAGTATTAAGTTGAGCTCGGCGGTGGTGCCAGAAACCACGGAATGGAGCAATACCAGTTCCGGGGCCTATTAAAATCAGAGGAACTGACAAGTCCTGAGGAAGGTGGAAGTTTGGAGCGCTAGAAAAGAAAATTAAAGTTATAAAAGTGCATATTGAGGACAATAAATTATTCAAAACAATATGAATAAACTTCCAAATACCTTCTCATGAAGAGATATACTTCATCGCCAGGCTTACGGTCCATGAGATAATTTGAGCAAACACCATAATGGAGAGGTCCTTCGCCATCTGTTTGAATATGACATCATTGTATTACAACAACTAACCACATCATAAATAGAAAATCATAAATATAACACTGAATAACCTTTTTGATGTCGCTACTACAGCCGACTCATCTATCAGATTGTTTGGAGCGGACGTCGTTTAACTTAAAATTAGATCATATTGTAAACTGGATTTCAATGGAATCAGCGATGTCAGTGTATGTGGGAATGAGCAGTAATAAACTATGAGACATTATTGTTTATAGTAAAGGTTAAAATTATGTTTTACGTGTACTAACCTTGAGTTCGGTATGTGACGACAGCAACGGTCAGGTGAAGACGTTTTGGGTGAGCTATAGGAGATGACGAGATGGAGTAGAATCTCGGCTGCAAAGGTGAGAGGAGTGCAGCGAGTAAAGACGCGCTCGGTCTAGTTGATGAGAATTGTTCTAGTACTTCAGATACAGTTGGGAAATTGAAGTGGCGCCAGTCTTCGTAGGCTCCGGGCTCCTAGAGAAAATATCATATTCACTATACATTATTTACATTCTTTAAATAAATTACATCACTGTGTTTAGGTATTACTTACGGTAGCAAGAGAGTTAAGCTGGTTGCGTTCGTCTTCATTTTCGCATGTGGTTGCTAAGTATTGCAGTAATATAGTGGTAGGCGGTGTCGTGATGTCCAAGAATCGTGTGAACAGTTCCCGTACGCTCATAACTGCAAGTCTCTCATGTGGCTCCCATGATTTTACTGGACCTGTTCAAAATTTCTCATTATCATTTATATGATTTTCTAAAAATATAATGGCTATAGTAAAATGTGTTTTGTATTTCTTACCGCTTGACGTATGTGTTTCCTTCATAAGTTGCAGTTGTAAAGGCTGGTCATAATCGTCGACATCCTTCAGTCTAACCAGTATGCTATCGACCAGTTCTTTGCGATTGCACGCAATTATTCCTACGTGATCTCCTGGATCATACTTAACCGCTTCCTGTAAATTAATTATTATATTTAAAATATTTCCTATTATTATACAAATATTTACAATTATTATAAACTAGCTGCGCCCCGCGATTTCACCCGCAGAAGTCTCGATCCCGTGGGAATATCGGGATGAAAAGTATTCAATGTGTTAATCCAGGTTATAAACTATCTGTGTGCCAAATTTCATCTAAATCTGTCTAGCCGTTTGAGCGTAAAGAAGAGACAAACATACACACACACTCACAAACTTTCACCTTTATAATATTAATATAGTAGGATAGTAGAATTACTTCAAAATTAATTACCTTTGGTTCCATATCAATGAATATGGTAGATCTTTCCGAACCATGGCCCAAGTCTTTGTTAGCTTTCACGACGCATTGTATGAACTTTTTGTTCAGAGCTGATTGTAAAGCAACTTGTAGAGTTGGTGGACGAACTTCTGGTGGCGCAAAGCGCACAGTTTCTTCACTTAGAGCAACAGTTCCAAGGGCTCTCTTAGCTTCTTGTAATGTTTCGTCATCATCCAGACAGAAGGTTTCACATGATACCTATTTAGAAGATTATTTGTTTAAATCAACATAATATAATTATCTAAACATCGTTTTTTTTTTAAACATGATTATTATAGTCTCTTATTAACGGATTGCCAACACACCATCAATTGTATTTTATATACATTAAAAATTCCTGATTGCTTGCTAAATTAGTGATTGATGATCTTTTATTAAACAAAGAACTTAGGCCCTTTGCTCGGTATACTCTGTACCGAAAGCTTACCAAGCGCCTATATTTCAATGAGCATTTCCTGATTGGCTCGGTATACGCGGCAGCGGGGCGTGATCGGTTCGGTTTACCGCAGATATCCAGTGCGGTGCTCACGTCACGCGTTTTACAGCATGCTCGGTACCGAGCTCCTATATTTCAATAATCCCGCACTGCTGCTTACCGACCAATAAGGAAATATTAAAGCAGTGCGGTATCATTTCGATATACCGAGCATACTATACCGCACCGACCATTAAGGAAACGGATTTAAGTACATAAGTATCACTAATTGGAGCTGGTTGTTTTATCATTTCACATAATCTGATACAATGCAACAAAATACATACACAACATAATCATTCAATGACCAACAGATTGTAGAGGCGGCAAGAATTCGTCACGAGTAATTTCCAACTTACGTTGAAGACACCGGAGGCCCACTTCCGGAACGCCTGGTCTTGGCCGCACATCTCATCACCGGTGGCAAGGTCGTGGATTCGTTCCCCTCCGAGGTCACCTAGTAACTTGTCCACGTATTTGCCGAAGTTACAGAAATTCGGGTACGCGCTCGAACCCAGAGCGAATACCGCAAAACGAACGTTGCTAAGTGGACCGAAACTGTCTATGGATGTGGCATCTGTGGTACTGCCTGTTAAATTGAAAATGGTTATTAATTTATCTATAGCTTTTATATAGTTGTTTATTCTTATAATGTCTTTATTACCTTTCAATGATTCTAAACGGTTCAGCTTCTTAGGATTACCGGACCATTTTTGTAGTTCCATTTGGCTGTTACCTTTTATAAATGATTTTGGTGTTAGCATTTGATTCCTGTAAATATTGTCTACATTAATATATTTTACTTGTGACAAAATATTATACGCAGGTATGTTGAGTATCTGAAATATTTAATCTTACCCAGAGCCTTCTTCACCAACTTGATCAGCATACAAAAGCTCACATAGATGTTCTCCAAAAGCCTAAACAATATATTTTTTTTATAAAAATGTCATCATGTTTCCATTCTTATTTCATTTCAATTATTAATTTATTCAGATATACTTACAACGCCATTTTCAGGGGGATCTCCGTTACCAAATGTCGATGTCACGACCAGCAATAGAGCTTCGTGCTCAATGGATGTTATATCGTAATCAGCCATGCAGTGTACCTAAAACGCAACCAAATCATAAATGCTATTGACCTTAGTTCTTGGAACAAGCACTGCTTCATTTTATTTTATTGATGTCAAAATTGAAGGAAAAAAATTATCATGACTTGCATATTTACTTACTTGAGCATTGAAAGCGTGTCCAAATATGACTCCTAGTTCCTTGGCAAACTGTTCAGATTTGCCTGTCTCGGTTGCATAAAGGACAGTAGCTTTGATCCTCTTGGACAGGGCCCGTCCAAATAGTTTGGAAGTAAACTTAACAGCCCGAGCTATTTGTTTGAAATGGAATTTCCTATTGATGGGTCTCTTTCCCGTAACTGGCTTGGATTTCTGCCACTGATGCGTCTTCCATGCGGGTTCCTGATAACATATCATTTGTTTTATTCGACGTCTTTATTTAATTATATAGGATTAAAATACGAGTACATTAGGAAGCGACAATACAGTTTTAAATTTTTTTATGATGATTTGATGTCTATACCCTTCATGTCTCTGAAATTTCATCAAATAATTTAATTTTATATCTATACTGTATTTCTATTTTCTTAATGTCCCTCGGCAAACTTCGTGTTTCGTCAGTTGTCGGGTTTCTATCAGTTGCCCTTTGCACTTGGTGCAGACCGGACGCTCTCAATCGACTTGGAAGTATATAGAGTTGTTAATACTCTTTTAACTTAATGTAATTTATTTTAAAAAAGGGAGGAAAGCCGCTAAAGTCGCAGGCACGACAGATAGGAAAATAGTTTTACAGCTCTATATAGTTCACACGGAAATCAAAATAAAACAACAATAAAGTACTTAGTTCTGAATTCAAATAATTAAACACGATAAATCTAATAATTGATGGACATCGAAATTAGCATTCGTTTGTATTCGGAAATCCGATGATACCCGAGGGACATTAAGAAAATATAAATACTGTACTAATATTACAAAGAGATATTTTGTTTGTTGTTTTGTAAGTTTGTATGTAGGGGTAATCTCCGGAACTACTAGTCGGATTTGTTTTTGTATTGCATCGTATAGCCCAAATTTTGAGAAAGGTAAATAGGCTATGTAACATCACGCTACAACGCTTAGGAGCCGAGCAAAGAGAAAAAAAAGTAAAAAAAACGCTAAGCAAAAACGAAGATATACGCGCGGGCGGGCGATGGGATGCGACACGATAGGTTTTTATTAATAGAAACCATTTTATGTATAATATTTCTATACATAAAATGGTATCTATTCATTGTTTTGACAGAAGTTACTGACCTGATACTCGTAAGAGGGTTTCAAGTAGTACAGAGCCATCTCTTGGTGGAACACAGGAGTGATTGATGACGACATCGGAGGGACAATCCAGATCCAATCCGCTGGACAGCCGGACCTGTTGATATACGTAACTCCTTAATTGTACTCCTATTTGGTGAGTTTTGATTGTATTTTGCACAAACATGATGGTAATGACAAAGGTCCTGTCTAATTAAATAGTTGGTCATGCGTGACAAAATAACCGTGACTTCCTTGACCAAATTGTAATGCTTTGTCAGTTACAGATTAGTGGAGTCCACGAAAACGCGCCCCACTCCGCGGTTACTGTACTGTAAGCTGTATTTTAGTATGGAGCGGAGTGGTGTGGGGCGCGTCTTCGTGGAGGGCACTATCTATACGGGTCGGGGTAAACTACATACATACATACATAAACTTACGCCTTCTTCCTATGGGGGTAGGCAGAAACTACAGAACGCCACCTGCTACGATCCTTACATACTTCTTTTGCCTCGTTTACGTTCATACATCTGGTCATACACGCACGCCGGTTGCGAGTACTACGCACCTGGCCTTTCTGATGAACATCACCAATAAGGTCAGTGTATGTCCTCCTAAATTGTAAATTGATAAAAGAAAAACCCTTTTACTGGTTTAAATAAACGCTCTGTTTACCAAACAAACATAGAACCAGAACAAGGGCTAGAGCATTATTTTGTTGATATTCTTGACATTTTAGTAGGCAGATACCAACGAAGGAATATTCTGTCCCTATTTACACAAAAATAATTTGGTAGAGTAGGGATAGAATGTGCATTCACTCATTTCGTCTAAATCGATCGACCTTTAGAGCATTTATATTAATTTATTTAATAGTTTTTTTTTTTAAATAATGTAGGTAGGACCTACTGAGGAAGGAAAAACATAATTATTTACAATATTCTTCTTTTCTTCATTCTGCTTTACGAATTCCCAGCAGAAATAAAACTCTTTCCGTGCGTCATTAGCTCATCAGAAAATAAAGAGCTATATTTTTGCCTGCAGAAAAACCCGAAATGACGATTTTTTTTATAAAATTAGAATAATGTTCGATGTCTTCAAGGAAAATCTCACTACAATGACGTAGTTTTAATGAATTATCCTGCTTCCTACTGTATTTATAATATATCAATCACGCTAAAACGGCTGAATGGATTTGGATGAAATTTAGCACATAGATAGTTTATAATCTGAATTAACACGCAGGATACATTATTTCCGGAGCGGAGTGATGTAGCGGTTACACCGCCACATACAAACTACGCATCAAAGACATGACGTCACACAAATCCTGCATCGCGTAGTTAGAGTTTACCGAGCGATCGACATACATACAAGATTTCAACTTCCAACCGATGGGCAGTTGCCCGCCAGACACAACACCCGTCTGGTCGGAGGATCCTCCCTTTTCTATGGTGGATGAGTGAACTTTACACCCTGTTCCTCATACCACTAAAGTACGTTCTCGTGGGATAATTTCCGACCTCCATGCGGGCGAAGCGTGAGCAAAAGTAGTTTATTAATAAGTTTAAGATAGTTAATTGATTCAGGCGTGACCTTTCGGAAATCCATTATAAAATACGTAGAGACCTCTGCGTCCAGCGCTCGGTGTGACAAGACGCCATGTTCGGATTTGTGACAAGTCAATCGTCATCCTGAGGATGCCTCGTTGAGAGGTGAAACACGTCGATTTCTTACAGGGTTTTTATGGCTCTTTAAGAATAGTTAAGCGGAACTAGTAACTAAATATATCTACGTCTATTGTATTTTATTAATAAGTTGTAACTAATTGGTCGTCTATCGAGTGCAAGCAGGCATTGTTATTTAGATAACGTGTTGTTGATCATTTGTTTAGATTAAAATGATAATGTAACACCCACACAATAGATAAGTTTGGAATTTGCTTCATTAACAGGTAGGTACTAGTATAATGATTGATTGTATTAAGCAACAACGTGGTTATGTAGCGTAATTTATTTGCAAAATAATAACAATAGATTAACTTGTTACTGTTATATGCAAAACATAATCAGCATATTACGTTCCACTGCTGGGACACAGGGCTCCTTTCGGTGAGAGGGAGTGGGCCGTAATTCACCACGCGGGCCCAGTGCGGGTTGGTGGATGTCACATGTCTTCGAATTTTTGGTTCTAGGACATGCCGGTTTCCTCAAAATGTTTTCCTTCACCGTTTTTTAGAGTTTTGGTATATACAGGGTGGATTTTTGAGATGGGGCAGTAAGGACTGGTACATTAACCGTTGTCACTACAAGAAAAGGGTTCTAGGAGATTTTTCTTAACTTTTTCAGACATTTTGATCTGTATCACAGATTTTGAAAAATATGTACCTACAGTCAGCATGAAAATGGTCAATTTTTACAAATACTTTTTTTGATTCTAATCGATCCTGTTTCTTAAAAGGATCAAAAACCTCTACTGGACCAACCGAGGTTTGAGTAGGTACTAGAAAAGTCAGAAATCGCAAAAATCTTATCCCATTTTGGTGGAAATGAGACTCCAACCAATAACAACAGACTGGTCGAACATTAAAAAAAAGTTAACTGCAAATTTCGAACGAATGCGCGTTAAAATTTTATTTGCTTTGAGAACATAATTTATATAGTTTTTTGCTTTTGAAAAAACTTTCGAAGTTTAAATTTTTTATTTTATTTCGACCACTGTCCATCATTAAAAGTAAGCTCATTTCTTCTGAAATGTATGGGAAAAGTTTTTTTGCGATTTCCGGTTTTTTTTTTAGTTCCCAAATCTCAGTTGATCCTATGAGTTTTTTGGTCCTTAGTAAAAACAGGATCGATTGGCATCAAAAAAAGTTTTTTGTGAAAACTGCCCATTTTCTTGTTGACTGTTCATCGTTTTCAAAATCTGTGCAGATCAAAATGTCTCAAAAAGTTAAGGGCAGTCTCTTAAGACCGTTTTCCTGTAGCTAGTGGTTAATGCACCCACACTTACAGCTCCATCTCAAAAATCCATCCTGTATAATGATTTAATAAATAATATTTATTAAATCATTATACAGGATGGATTTATAAAATATTACAAAATATAAATCGATTTCCTTCCACTTATTTACTGAAGCTTTTATGAAAGTATCTTTTATTTCTTATTCATGTATCAGAAGCTTTAGGAAAGATGATTTGTCTCGGGTATTATGGATGAAAAACCTTGCTGAGTTGGTATTTTTGCAAAGACGGTAAATCTACAAAACAAACCCATATTACAATTTATCTAATCAGAGAAAACCTACCCTAATTTCGCGGTAGAATGAAAAACAGCGTGATTTTAATCATTTTGATGCACCGCAGACGACTCTTGAAATTGTCACCTAAACTGTATAACGTAATCATGTACGTACCCAAGGACGCCCAAATTGAATTGTGCTTGATTAGCTCACGAAATAATTTGGGCAATTAACGGAAGCCTCTTTTTGTTACACGCTGTATTTAAATTACTCATAACCTTGTACATTGTGTTTTTTTAGAATATATGAGTTGTACCTATATTTGTTATATTTTTAATTGTTTTTTTTTTGTTTTTCTAAATCAAACTTATGCTTTATGCGTTTATAACGCTGTTAAATTGTAGTTGTTTCATAATGCCATGGTTCATTGAATAGGTGATTTATAATTGATTTAATGAGAACTTCAGTATGTATGTGTTGATTTGTTTGTAGATCTTAATATCGCTTGATGAATTATGTTTACAATGAAACGCATGGTGATACTGCAAGATTATTCAGCGTTTCTGATCACTTTACGAGATAATCAACCGTTAATTGACCATACCATAAATTAGTTTCAATTTGCGCCGCTACTGGCGCTGACAGTTGACAGCGTTTTATTCGCTCTAAGATTTATATTTGTAAGTTGGTTTATCTTCGTTAAATACAAACGTTATGTAGTAAATGATTGAGCCATTTAGTTAAAAAAATAATGACATTTATTACGTTTTTTTTTTACATTATTTAAAGTTCCCCAACGATATCTAGGTAGGTAGGTTAACGTTGGCGGTCAAATCAAAAATCATTTTACAGTATACCTTATAATGAAATGCATGAAATGTTCAGGACAATCAATTAATATTTTATGCTCTCTATTCGATCATTTTCATTTCCTGGAAATTCTCTAATTGGACGCGCGTAGAAATCAAACAACCAAGTCGCTATTATTTTCCGACGGTCCATTCTATGAATTAATTGGTTTCCAATTAAAACATCTTGCTTTATTTGATCGGTTGTTAGCACTGTAGCAAGTCTATCGATTCCCAGAATACTTAAACAACACAATTATGGGTTTAGTTGAAGAGCAAATCTTTAAAACTCTTTGCATTTTTTGTAACATTTGCAAAGGTTTGAGTCACCTCTAAATCTGGCAGGCAACAAGCTCCGTCATTTTTATCCCAACGTTCACTAACCTGAATTTAACTGATGCAAAAACTTAGTCCATTTATCGATATCCTTCTCGTCTAGCGCAAAAACTGTAACAGTATCACAGAGGATGATTTTACAATATCTTAGACACTGATAAATGTTTTTAATGACGTCACTGGTACAGTCGCCTAGTAAAGTGAAGCTGCAAACCCAAACAATCACACGATAGTTCATAACATTGATGTTTACATGTCCTTCTGACCACATGTCTAAGCTAATCGGTCCATCTGCAAGGGTCTAGTGTCGACAGCTTAATGGCCAAGCGGGTCTGGTTGTAATTAAGTCTAGTTTTCTCATCCGCAATCTGTTTACTACAAGCGGGCGCGACAATGTCGAAACTTTAATAGATTTTTGTTGTACAAATCGCGTCATTAATTACGTCAGGAATGTTTATTTATTTGTGTCCGTATATCATGCTTTTCACGGATTTAGAGCACGATAAAAATACAACAGCAACATAAGAAACAGTGCAAAAAGAAAATAATATTTGTACCTACACTAAACACAAAACATCCCAAGAAGGTCAGTCTTGTTCCCACACTCAATGGACGCTTACAGAAATATTATCCGTTAAATTGCCCTCATTTGTCCACTTTTAATGTGCCAGATCCGGATGCTTTTGGTCTACACCGACATTAATCTGATTATCTGTTTATTCTACGCAGCTTATGGGACAGGACCGACCACGAAAGCCGGAAAGGGGGAACCAACGTGTCGCATAAATAGAAGATTTTTTTTTATCGCAAGCAACTGTGTTGTTTGACACATTTAATGAGCAATTTTGTTTTGATCGATTCACAATGTCATTACATCTTTTTTAAACAATATTTTTGAAATTATGAGTCATCCATAAAGTTGATTATTATTATAAGGTGTTAAAAAATAATTTTAAATCTTTAAAAGGTGCCATCGAACTGAATAACTTTTACAATGGAAACAACTTTGAAACCGCGAAAATAAAATCAGCTGTTCCATACTAAAGTTATACATTATAATATATAATACCTACTTTTCTAAACTATTAGGGACAACTGTTTTTTTTTCATGATTTCAAATGTGGTCCCATAATAAAAGTTATTCAGTTCGATGGTCTGAAGCACTTCTTAAAGTTAGTAAAGTCATTTTTTTAACACCTTACTTAAACTAATAATTGATTTGAGCAATGCTTTTTGTTATCAACTGTACCTAAAGTGTTTGGCAGATGTTGATAGTAGCTTGTTCTAGTACCATAAAATTAACCAGCAATAACAGAAGATTTTAATTGTGTCAATTTTAATGATGTCAAGTATTTTAATCGAAATCTTTTGCAATGTAATTGTTCGTTGATTGTTGGTACTACTTGCCCAATGCCATCATCAAATTGCCTGTGAAAGAAAATGTGCTTTATTTTCTCCTTTTAAAAGTTCATAATTGCTTACCTCAATCTGTTCTCATTGTCCAGATGCTTGATGAAGCTCTCAGAAGCAGTATGATGGTCAACAATGGTAGCATTGTGCTGTTGGAAGCTGTGAAGAACGGCAACGTTGCATTCCACGAGAGATTTGTCCTTCCAAAGATTGACTGGAGTCCTTGTGTCCAAACCCATTTTCTGAGCTACTTTCTGTGGGAAAGATTTTTTTTTAAGCATCACTTCCAATTTTATCACTAAACTACGTGTGCTTGTGCTAACTTTATGATTTGAAACCTTTTGGTCGGCAATTTCAGCTGCTTTTCATCAAATACATGCTCAGAATAGTTACACCTTTCAATTGAAATTCATCGCGTTGCATCCATTTGCATGGAAATGACAAATGATTTAACCGATTGCCATTATCAAAGCGTTTATGGCCCTTTAATTTGAACGTACTACCATAATTCCTCAAGCAAAACATTATGAGATCGACTGGCCGGTAATTAGTCGTCAATCATCCGACCAACATTTCAACCACAGTTCACATACGACTGGCAATGTTCGCGGTTTGAAATTTTAAAGGTGGGTTTAGGACAAACGAGCGAATGCTTATAAAGAAAGAAAAAGAAGAAAAATATTTTATTTGGGACAGGCACAGGAAAACCAAACAGTAATGAAAAATAAGAAAGGAGCATTTTAAACTAACATACAAAAATAATAACAAATCGATCTCGATCGATGACCTTATCGACTCTATCAAATTATTTTTCTGTAAAAAAAATTGTAATTCTATCTTCGTTCACGGGGATTCTATGAATCGTTTAAAAGGAATGTTCTTTAAGTATGCTCGCTTAATGAAAACTGCAAACGAGTGCCTGAACAGTTTTCAACAGCGTTGTATCATTTTTAATCGCGTTCAGTCTTCAGAACGGTCTCTTCAACGCGCTTTCGTGTTCTAGCGACTTTTTTGAATAAATATCTGCACGTATATTATTTGAGATCTATTGTTATCGTTCCGTGAGATAGAATAATAGTGATGTTTACACTAAACTGTTAAGAATATCAAGAAAATAATACTCATATTTATGGTCTAATTCCGTGTTCGTTTGGTCTAAACCCACCTCAATACAAACGCTAAACAACGTGAAATCTCGTATGCAATTGTTTTACAGTATGATTCATTATGATAGATATTGTTATAGTTCGGTGGCTAGTTAATAAGTTAATTTTAGATTGATTAACATCAATGTTTCGTGGAAATTGATATGGATCGTTTTCCCGTGATGACGGAATTGTTATGACGTACGGGGAATCCCACATGTTTTCTATTATGTTACCATTTTTAGACATGAGCTATGTAGGTCTATTAATACTAATGTTAAATATCAATCTTTTTTGTAAACCGGTAAAAGCTCACCAACAAATAAACAATGTTCCAAGCTTTCCTGCACTTAACTGTAGGAGCAGCTCGTGTCCCTCGAGAACTATACTACCGAGATTTGTTCATAAAAGATAGTGTTTGAAAAAAAATACTATTATTGTTTGTTATACGATTCAAACTTGATATATTAATAAATTGTACTACTGCTTACTGTATTTTGATTGTAAGCAAAAAAAATAGCTTGAATCTACCTAGTAATGAATTTTATGGCTTAGTATTTTTTAAGTTTGCCTAACTAGATGGAATGAAGACCTTGTAAAGGTAACTAAGGCAAAAAACAGGATGCAGACGGCGGAGAACAGGGTGTTGTGCCGCAACTAGAAAAAGGCCTATATCCCGCATAATGAGCCTATAATGTTCCCACTGCTGGGACACAGACCTCCTCTCTGTGAGAGGGATTGGGCTGTAATTGTACCACGCGGGCCCAGTGCGGATTGATAGATGTCACATGTCTTTGAATTTTTGGTTCTAGGATAAAGCGGTTAAACCACCACATACGAACTACGCATCAAAAAGACATGACGTCACACAAATCCTGCATCACGCAATTAGGGTTTACCGAGCGAACGACATATATAAGACTATCCGACATCAATCGTCGGGCAATTGCCCGCCAGACACGACACCCGTCTGGTCGGAGGATCCTCCCTTTTCTATAGAGGATGAGTGAACTTTACACCCTGTTCCTCATACCTCTAAAAGGACATGCAAGTTTCTATACACGTTTCAAATACACGTAGTCGACATGAAATTGTGATACCCAAATTTAGATTAACTAAAACAAGCAAGTCATTTCTTATAAACAGTGTCCACTTTTATAACAAGTTGCCAAAGTCGGTGACAGAACTTAGCGATGGGAAGTTCAAAACCCACATCAAACGTGTCCTTATCAAGAACGCATATTATAAAATTAAAGACTACGTTGAAGACAAGGAAGTTTGGCAATAGTTCCTTCTGCACATGTGGCTTCCCTGGTACCTCATTAACGGCATAAATAAGTAAGAGTCTATTAACTGCTCCCAAATTACCATGTTTAAGTATTTAATTTTTATTTTTTACATTCGTCCTTGACATATTTATTCTATTATTTGACATTATATACCTACGATTTAATTTCAACTCTTTATTAGTGACTTTTGTGGACATAATAATTATTCAGATTGATTACAGTTGTAATAGCAATCATATAATTGCGTTTTATTAAAATAGGTTTTTAGTTTTATCAATTTATTTATCTTTTGTATAGATTCTTTTCTATTTTGTGAATGTGAGAACGCTGTAGGATTAGTGGATTGTAGACCTGTAGACCATTTTCTATTTTGTTAAGTACTTAGTAGTTATTGAAAGACCTACGCTGTCCTCCCATACCTAGTAACACTGTTATTTGAAAGTATTGTAAAAGCCAATTATTTTTAAAAGAGTAACCGTGGAGTTTCTTGCCGGCTCTTCTCCATAAGAAACGACCAATTGGAACCGTGCACCTTTTTTTTTTTTTTTTTTGGGTGGGAAATTATCATATAACTTCTCCCGCTCTGGGTGGAGCGGGAGGGCGTGTCAGACTCTTACTGACTAAAACCCACCCGTGTTCCTTCCTATGCCATGTTGCCGGGGGCCACGATTTCCCTATCGGTTTTCTTCGAACCCCCGGCATTGGCATTGGCCCTAGCGGACCCCGTCAATTCTGCTGACATCTCTTTGAGGCGCGCGTGGAACACAACGCGCCGTCGACCCGGGCTTGGTCCTTATCGGACGGCGAGCTACCCATTGCTCACCGTCCGCAAGCCCGCGCCTACGGTGGCCGGAAATCTTCCTGCGATTCCCGACGCCCAGGGCGTCTCCTGCTGCGGCGGTTAGGGGCGCGAGGGCGCGAAATTTGCCTCTCCCTCACGCGCTCCGTCTCCTCCTTCGCGAGCATTACTGCTTCGCAGAAAGAGGTGACGGCCTCCCATTTCCTCTCGCTCCGTAGCATGGCCCGAATCAGGGCCGGACGCGAGAGATCACCGCCGCCGATCGCATCCACGAGGACACGGCGATGCCCTGCCCAAGCCGGGCAGACCTCCACCGTATGCTCCACCGTGTCCTCCGGGCGATCCACACAGTGACGACACCCGGGCGTTTCCTCCCGCTTTATCCTGAACAGGTACCTCCCGAAACTGCCGTGTCCGGTGAGCACCTGCGTCAGGCGGAAGGTGAGGACGCCGTGGCGCCTCTCTAGCCACTCCTCAAAGAGGGGTCTTATCGCCGCAATTGTGGCGTGCCCAGCGCTGGGTTGCGACAATCGCACTCTCCATTCCGCCATGAGATCCCGCCGGAGCTCTGTCCGCTGTGCCGCGACTTCTTGCGGCATCGGAGTTAAGCCCCGGCGTTTCGCCTCCTCGCGCCACTCCCAAATGTGCGCGAGGACCTTTGCCTCCAGATCCCATGGCGGTACTCCGGCAAGGAGGCTCGCCGCCTCGCAGGAGACCGTGCGGTATCCTCGGGCCAGCCGGATGGCCATGACCCTTTGGGACGCGTTCAGCCGGCGGCCTGGCTGCCGCCTCAATGAAGGCGCCCACACTGGCGCCCCGTAAAGGGCCATGGACCGCACGATCCCCGCGTAGAGCCTCCGGCAGGAGGCGTTTGGACCTCCCAGATTGGGCAGGAGCCGCTTCAAGGCAGCCCCGGCCCGGTCCAGTCTGGGAGCCAAACGTCGGAAATGCTCCACGAAGTTCCACCGGCTATCGAGGACGAGTCCCAGATACTTCATCGTCGACTCGACGCCGATGTGAACCCCTCCCGCCAATACCTGGGAGCCCGACGGTGGCGCACTACGAGGACCATAGAAACCCATGGCCTCGGACTTGTGCAGGGCCACCTCGAGTCCCAGCTGCCGGATTCTGTCGACGATTGTCGCAACCCCGCGTGTCGCTAAGTCGGCCGCCGCCTGGTACGACCTCCCCTGCGCCAGGACCAGCGTGTCGTCAGCGTAACAAACGACGCTGACGCCAGTAGGGAGGTCGGCGCGCAGCACCCAGTCGTATCCGATGTCCCACAGATGCGGCCCCAGGACCGATCCCTGTGGGACACCGCACGACATCTCTCGCCGGTTCCACTCTCCTTGGTGACCGGGGTAGATGACAAACCTGTCTGTCAAATAGGCCTCGACCACACGACAGAGGTAGGTCGGCATCCGGTGATACCGAAGTGCCTCCCTGATGCAACTCCAGGGCAGGGTGTTAAAGGCATTGGCGATGTCTAGAGACACCGCCAAGACGACCCCACCCCGGGCCACAGCATCCCCCGTCGTGAGGGCCCGCACGCGCATGATGGCGTCCACCGTAGAGCGCCCCCTGCGGAAACCGAACTGGCTCTCCGCCAGATCCGGCCCCACTCGCACCAGCTGCCCGACGAGGCGGTCTGCAATGACTCTTTCAAAGAGCTTGCCCACCTCGTCGAGCAGCACAATGGGCCGATAGGCGGACGGAGAGTCCGCTGGGCGCCCCGGCTTCCTGATGAGGACCAGTTTCCCAGTCTTCCAGCAAAGTGGGAACTGGCCCCTCTCCATACATGCGCTTAGGAGCCCTCTCAGTCGAGGCCCGAGAGTCCCCATGGCCAGGACCCAGGCCCTTCCGGGTATGCCATCGGGTCCTGGGGCGGTATTCCTCGCACTCATCCTGCGTACCGCCACTCTCATCTCTACCTCGGTCACCTCCGGAGCATCGTCGTCGTCGTCGGCGGTGTGGTCCACATCGGGCACCGCAATGGGCGGAGCCATGGGCGGGGGCGTATGTTCCCCTCTTGAAGGGAACAGAGCGCTCACCACGTCCTCCACAAGCTGGGGCCGGAGACTCTGCGTCAGCGGGGGAGCCCATGGGCGGAGTTTCTCCCGCACCATCTTATATGGGCGTCCCCACGGGTCTCTGTTCAGAGTCTCCAGCATCTCCTCGCGGGCCAGTGCCCTGGCCCGCAGGATCTCCGCTTGGAGGGCGGTCTTCGCCGCTCTGTACCCCTCGTACAGCTCCGCCTGAATGGCTTCCGTATCCGGAGGACGGATACGGAGCCTGCGGTGCCTGGCGTACCGGCGTCGCGCAGCAACGCACGCCCTGCGTAGAGCTTCCAGCTCTTGCGACCACCAGTACACCTGGCGCGAAGCGCGTCCAGAGTGGACTCGGGGCATTGCCACGTCACATATATTGGACATGGCCTCCCGGAACCACTCCGCCTCGTCGTTTATGTCGGCAGGCCTGTCCGGTGATGACACCCAGGCCTGCACGATCGAGGCTTCCAGGAGGAGCTCCCGGTCCAGCCGCTTCAGCGCCCACCGCGGACCACTCGGGGCCTGTCGGACCAGCGCGCTCGAGGTCTGGGTGGAGACGTCAAACCGGATGTACCGGTGGTCGGAATAGGTCTCCACCTCCTCTATGACGCGCCAGTCGATTACACGCGGCGACAGAGCGGGGCTGGCGAACGAGATGTCCACCACTGATTCACCCCGCATCCGCACACACGTGGGGACAGAACCCTGGTTTAGGACGACCAGGCCTGTCTCCAGAGCCCAGTCCTCCACCATCCTGCCCCGTGTGTCCGTAAAGCGGGAACCCCAAGCCAGATTTTTGGCGTTGAAGTCCCCGAGGACGAACACGGGGAGGGAACCGAACCCGACGACGACGACTCTCAACTCCACAAGGGAGTTGTGGAACTCGGCGAGAGTTCGGTTCGGGGAGAAGTATACCCCTACCACGACAATCTCCCCGAACCGTGCTGCCACGCAACCCCGTCCTCTCTTGACAGACTCGAGGGACGGGGTACCAGCGGCGGCCGACGAAATGAGGGTCACTGAGCCGCTCAGGTCCTCCACCCAGTCATCCCTGGGCGGGACAAAGTACGGCTCAGCGACCACGGCGATGTTAATCGACCACTGCGCCATGCTCTGGAGCAACAGATCCTGAGCGGCGGCGCAGTGGTTGATGTTCGCCTGGAGGAGGCGTAATGGGGCCGTTATTGACACTCCATTTCAACCCCCTCCCTAGCCCCCTGTGAGGGCACCGCCGCGGCGGCAACGGCGGCGACGACGACAGTGGTGGAGGCGGCAGCGGCGGCGGCAGTAGTGGCGGCGGCTGCGGCGGTGACGGCGGTGGCGGAGGGCTTGCCCTTGCCTCTGGCCTTGGCGGGTGGAGCGCAGGCCTTGCTCCCAGCCCGGTGATCGGCCGGCTTGCCAGCCGCCGCACATACGACGCAGTGCGGCGCGGCGTTGCACGAGCCGGCCTTATGACCGGGCTGACCACAGCGGAAACAGTGGTCGCTGCGGTCCACCTCCGAGGTGCACTTCGCTCCCACGTGGTCGCCCACCCGGCAGCGGAAGCACCTCATAGGTCGGGGCTCCAGCAGTTTCACCTGCGCGGAGACCCAACCCACCAGAAGCCTTCGGCCCTCCCCGGCTATTAGCTTGGCCGCCGACACGGGGCAGCTCACCGTTACGGCTCGCATCCCCGTGGAGTCAGGGTGGATGGTGCCTACCCTCACCTCCTCGGCAGAGCACCCCCCAGTCCTGGCGACCGCGGCCACAACCTTTTCCGCCGTCACGCAGTCGTCCAGGCCCCGGATGCGCAAGTCAGCGCGTTTGGTGGGCCTGGACACTCGGGCCTCTTCCGGATTCAGGGTCGCCCTGAGCCTATTGGCCAGAGCGTCCGCTGCCGGGCCGCTGTTTGCACCGGGGATCTCCAGCATCCTGGCCCCAGTCGCGGTGATCTTAAGCCGGACCCCATTGGCGGTCTCCTTTAGGTCAACCGCCGCATCCACCTTGGCGAGCACGTGCTGATAGGACACGCCCTTCTTTTCCGCTTCCGGCTGTAGCGTAATCACTACAGCTGCGGATTTCGGGGCGCGGAGCCTATCTGCGACGCTTCGCTCCTTGCGCCGCTGCCGCCTCGCCTTTCTCTTGGCCGCCCTTGCCGCCTTGCCAGCCTTCTTCTTCTCCCCGGCTACATGCCATCCGGCATCGGCCGGAGGAGATTCAGAAGGTGGTGGGGGCGGCCTTTTCGCCACCTTTGCCGAGGCCCCCGCAGCCTTGGCCGGGGCCCTTGCCGCCCTGACTGGAGCAGCCGCCGCCGCTTTCGCCGGGGCCTCCACCGCCTTGGCTGGGGCCCTCGCCGCCTGTGCAGCCACCCCACCTTTGGGCGGCCCCGACGAGGCTGGTCCGGCTGCGGCAGCTGCGGTGGCGGCGTATGACGCCGCCTTCCGCTGACCCGAGGCCGGCTGGCTTGCCGCCAATGGGGGGCGCAGGACTATGGCCTCCAAGGTGGAAAACTTGCTCCGCAGAGCAGCCATCTCCTGCCGCACCAGATTGAGGATCCGGTCCTCAGCAGTCACGGGCCGTCCCTGCCCGTGCTGCTCCCCCTCCTGCGGCACCTCTCGGGGGCCGGCTCGTCGGAGCCCGGCCAAGTCCGCTCGGAGCTCCGCATTCTCCTTTTGGAGAAGCTCCATGGCGGCTGTCAAGCGGGCGATCTCCGCCCGCATTTCAGACATACCGTCCGACGGAGGCCCGGGTTGGAGGGCCTCCGCTGCCGCCATGATAGAGGCAGTAGCCACGGAGATGGCCTTGCCTCTAGAAGACTTCGTCTTCTTAAAGGCCACCTCGCTGATCGCGGCCGCTACCTCCTCCGCGAACTTGACCGCTCGCTCCGAATTGGAACCGCCAGCGGCGTCCGGCTTACCACCACGGTGGTCCGGCTTGTTTTTCGCCCGCTCCCGGAGCGGACGGGCCTGTTCGGTGGCGACCACCCCACCCTGAACACTCTTCGTGGCGTCAGACCGCACCTTTGTGACCACCACTTCTGATTCCTCTGTTGAGGCCTCGGATGACGAGACCCCAGGGTCGCTCCCCGCACCGATTGTTGGCGTATCAGGCCGCTTGGGGCGACCCCGATTGCCCCGCCCTGGCCTCGAAGCGGAAGCTGCACCCGCAGCCGCTCGTTCTCGGCCTCTCCTCACCGTCGGCACTTTCGCGATCGGGAGGCTTTCCTCGCTCGAGGATTGCCCCGCCGATCCTGTGCGCTCCGACCCGCGCGACCTTTTGCCCCAGAATTTGGAGCCCCCACCACGTCCTACGTCCTGGTCGGACATACTTTGGTCCCCTGAGGGACTGGAGCCTCCTCGGCTCTTGTTGCCGTCGCCGGCAAGCGGTAACTTCTCCGCCAATACAATTGGCACTTCAACTTGGTTTTTGTTTTTATTATTATGTAATTCCATTTTTGTTCCCACGAGTAGTGAGGAAATAAATGTCCACCTAGGCAGAGCCTCTTGCCTAGGTAAGCCTACATACTGTAGAGTTCGGCAGGTATCTACAGGGGAAGCGCTAACGACTGGTCCCCCACCAGCCACTCATCCTCTCGCCGCGCTTCAAAACTTAGGATTAGGTGGTTTTTTATCTAAGAGGTGTCCTTCCTCTGGGCCGGGCGGTTAAGCCAAGCCCCCGGCGGCGGCATTATACATGCCTCCGTTCGCTGTCCAGATAACCTGGCTCAGCGAACCCGCCGAAAGTTCTCCCTCAAGATCGCTCTTGAGGGAGAAACGACAGCCGCTTTGGTGCGCCTGCACCGCAGCGGCTGGGTCACGTCCAGTGTCAATCGACTAACGTCGATCGATCAGGAGCGACCCGACAACCTCGTTCCTCCACTGTGCCCTCTGCAAATCAAAGGGACACGCGGAAGAACGTCGAGGAGCATGCTGCTCCCCCGCCCGCAGAAATTAGCCCCAAACAATACCCTCTCCGAAAAACTCCCAAACCTTTTCCGAAGAGTATATTGTTCATGCCCAGGGTGCACCGGCCTGACAACTGCTCTTCCCCCCGAACGTATCCATAAGGGACCAGCAGGTATCAGGCACACGTGGAGGTTTTCTGTACGCACCCCGGAACCGTGCACCTAGGTTCTGACGTTTCATAAGTGCCCATGTAGGTTTATGTGAAATAAAATATTTTGAGTTTTTTTTTAATTTCTTGACGATGTTTTCCTTAAACGTTTTGGGAGCAGTGATGATTAAATACAAAACACAAAGTAATGCGCCTGTCAGGGTTCGAACCTACAACATACATCTCATAAGTTGCAGCTAATACCAATGGGCCAGCACTGCTCTCTCTCTGTATATCTCGCAAAGTACTGTAAAAGGCTAAGTTGGTTGAAGAAGCAAAGGTGCTCCATAGCAGTGAAGGTCGACTTAATTTTGAAGAATAATTTAATCTGATCAAAGATCTTACCTCCATCATGTTAAGCCTGTTAGTATCGCAGAAGTTCCTGCAGCCGATCTCAGTGCTCATGTACCACCCGTTGAAGGCGTTAGCAGTAAACTCGATGCCGCCACAGTCGAAACGCATGTTGGCGACGGCTGGTAAGGCGTACCAGCGGAGGTTCAGCTCTTCGAACCATTCATACCTGTGGGAGGGTTACAGATAAGAAATTTGAAATAACATGACATAACATCACGGTTGTAATCCACGAGGGATTATGCAGAAGTGTACATATAGCAGGTATAGCCACATTTCGCCAGTTATTTTTAAGCCACATGTAATTTGGGGCGAGCCTATTGCCATCAACCGAGCACAAATCCAGACTCTGGACTGCTACTGAAAAATTCCTGATGGAAAAACGCGATAACTCTTTGCCCGACTCGAGAATCGAACCCAGGGCCTCATAGTCAGCAGAACAGCAGAAGAGCTTGCGGCCACTAGACCAACGAGGCAGTGACCTATTATTAAAACTTTCTTAATATAATTGGCGAAAACTTGTGTTTCAGTTGAGTTATGGATTAATTAGATAATAATTAGTAAAAGAAATAAATCAATTTGCTTAGCCTTTTCCCAACTATGTTGGGGTTGGCTTCCAATCTAACCGGATGCAGCTGAATACCAGTATTTTACATGGAGCGACTGCCTATCTGACCTCCACAACCTAGTTACTATGTAACATGATACTCCTTGGTAAGATTGGTTATCAGACTTTTGGGCTTCTGACTACCCGTAACAACTGTCAAAGATCTACAAATGACAGCCGGGACCAACGGATTAACGTGTTTTCCGAGGCACGGAGGGGTCTTGGTATGTAAAGATGGTCACCCATCCGCGGACCAACCCCGGCGAGCGTACTTTAACCTGATGGATTGATCCATGCGGCTGTTATTACTTAGCTACAAGCTCTAGTAAAAAAATGAAGACTAAAATAATAAAGCGAGATTATTGTTACAAGGCGTATAATCCAGAGACACAAAAGGAAGCAATGATATATGAATTTGATACTTTATTTAATACAATTAGACGTGGATATATTTAGTAATCTGTTCCGCTTAACTATTCCTAAAGAACCATAAAAAACCCTGAAAGAAATCGACACGTGTTTCAACTCTCAACGAGGCATCCTCAGGATGACGATTGACTTGTCGTGAACCAGAACACGGAATTCGACGGGCGATATGGCTCACTCTGCGTCCAGCGCTTGGTATGGTAACACAGTACGGTTACTCAATATAACCAATTCTATTGTATAATGGATTTCCGCAAGGTGACGCCTGAATCAATTAACTAGGTACTTTAGTTAATCGTCGTGGTATACCTCTGCCCATCCTTTCAAGGAACACAGGAGTGAAGTTATGTGTTATGTTAATAATAGGTATGTATGAAGACATATATTAAATAGCAGTATTATGTGTGGTTTTCTTTTCAAGTCATTCATTGTTCAAACTACGTCATCACCTACGAATATTAAACGATCCATCATTTTCCGTGAGCTAATTGCGCAGGTTTACACAGGTTTCTCAGAATTCGACTGAAAATGATTTCATCTGAATCAGTGTATAAAAATTTTCCTTGAACTGATTGTGGGAAGTGAAAATATTTAAAACTGGACAATTTATGTAGGTATTTCAGATTTTTCCAACAAAACTACGCGATCAGCACTTCTAAACCGCGTTCAAAAGCTGTCAGTGTCAATATTTCATAACAATCTTGACATTGATAAGCTGACTTAAAAAATATATTTTTTTATACTCATGCCGTATTAGAAAAGATTATAACAGGAATTTACCTGCATTATTCCTCAGTAACAAGTACAATTTTAACTGTTAAAATTTAAAGAGCCCCCACAAAAAACATTTCCTCATTTCTCTTTCCTACTCCATCACCAGACCCTGTGCACCATCTATCTATAACCTATTCATTAAGACCATTCCAATGAGCTCAAACACGATACCTGTGCTGTAAGTTGGTAAAGGAGTTGGGTATCCTGCAAATTCCAGGTGATGCTGCAGCATCAGTTCAAGGTTACTATATTCTTCTAATATAACTGAAGTAACAAAATTCCAAAATTCAAATCGATCAGACCTGTGGAAGATACTCACATCCATTCATCAACTAGAAAAGAGCTGATAATCTTCAAACGGCTAAACCAATTTTGATAAAACATGTCTAAGAACCATCGCTAAAAAACCTGCTTTCAAATAAAAATAACCGCATTCTAATCGGTTCACCCGTTTAAGAGCTACGGTGCCACAGACAGACACACACACACTTATAACACCCCTCTTTTTGGTCGGTGTAGTTAAAAAATAAAGGATAGAAATGCACTTTGTTTTCTAATAAATCCGTTTTCAGTAAAAGCTTGGGGCTTTTCAAGGCAAAACTTCTAAATGTACGAACGCGAAAGTACTAATAGTGCTGTATCGTGCTGAGTCTCAGGATTGCTGTTGCATTAGAAGCTTAATGACCCATATTCTTGAATTAACTTCAAGCGGAAACTGTGTGGGAAGTTGGAAGTAAGTATATAATATTGTAACTTAATTTTCCGAGCACTAAAACGCCTGACAAAAAAGTAATTCTCTAATACAAGGAGAAGTTTACTGAACGAAAAACAGTTAATGGCCGTAAACAACACACCTAATAGCTAATATTAAAATAAAAGAAAATGATGTCAGCCAAGGAATACCCGGACTCCATCACAACTTATCTCGTCTGTTTACGACACATTAACGTCTGTTAACATTATCAATACCAATACATTATTGAATAGGCCAAAGTTATGATCAATAAACGAAGATTGGAGATCACTGGACCACAGTTTTACGATAGCAATCTGGACCGAATGTTTGCAGGACCACTTCTCGACATTATATGCATTCCCAGACCTTTTTATGCTGGCATAAATTCCTGATGGAAAATAAGAAAGACGAGCTTTGCCGTGTAATACATAGTTTTCGTCGTAAATCTGCGACCTTTCCGAAGGAACCGGTTTTTTTTCTGCTAAAGAACAATGGTTAGATAGATTTATATTTGGGAGTTTGTTGGTTGCTTGGTGTTTTGTTTGTAAAAATATAGTAAGCAGACATTTCATTTTCTTTGCATTTTCCTCCTTATATTTCTCGTAACGCATATTTTGCATACCTACATCAATAAAAATGTTCACGCTTGAGAATGGTCTATAAACGTAATGTGCCTACATCGTTGGTTTCCGCGAAACGGTCTTCAGAATAATAAACATAAACTGCATCAGTAAATTATGAACCAAAATACAGACTTACTGTGGGAAATGGGTCAGTTAACGTTCAGAACAGCTAACCAATCTGTCAAAATATATGTTAAATTGTTCATGAAAAGAGACTTTTAAAACGGTATTTTTAGTCATCATTATATACCAAACAAACAATTTGTATTCCCTTCGGATTTTTGTTCTCAACTATTGCCCAAATGGTCCATTAGAAAGGCGATGTATCACAGAAACTGTGTAAGGAAATATATAGCCAAAGCAAGTTCAAAGACGAAATTGTTTCAATGTATTTTCCTGATCCCATTTAAGTTTTACAAACTAGTCCTTAGGCTAAACGCTGTGTAAATTTAAATACGTCTATTGTTACTCAAAAGTATTTACATTGTTGTAAGGAGGGGATCGGAGGAAATGTTAAACTTCGTTGTGTCAAACTTGGGTATGTGGTACAAAATTAATCTTTTGTACTTAACATTTCTTAAGACACAGTCTTTACCTTTCAGCATAATGTATACTTGAATTGTAAGACATACTTAGCAATATTTATAACATAGAAATTGCGATTTTAAAAAAACTGTGTAGTACGAAAAAAAATCACGAGGAAAATTCGCACTTTCGCAAAACAGCTGTCTTTTGTACCCAGGGTCGAGAATGTACCCACTTCCCTCATTTTTGGGACAAATATTTGTACGGCTATATTTGTTCCGAGTCTAGAATGTGTGTGCTTTGATTTGTGTATATTAAAGCACCCACGGCGGGAATTCTATTGCGACGCAATGAGCATGAAACGTTAACTGGTTGACTCAGCAAATAAATGATGTGAAAAATTGTACCTAACGTCCAAATTACACGTGAAGTGGAATAAAAACCACTCATGTCTATAATTATTGTAAAAATACATGTTTTTTTGGAAATTGTTTACGTAAACGTACATATAATATTGCTGTGGAGCCTCAGCTGCGAATGGACCCATTTCTTCCTTTGGGTATTGTTAGAAGGGACTGAGGGTTTCTTATAAGGAAAGGCAACCGTACAGATGTGTTAATAACATCTCAAGTACTTGAAAAGCGTTTTCCGTATGTAAGAACTTTGGGTGTATTCCCTGGGAGCGTAACATTTACGTAATTATTTCGTGAAAAGCAAGTATAATTTTCTGAAGAACTACAAGTATTGTCATTTTTTGAGTAGCTTTGAGACAGAAATTATGTCTGTGATTGGAAAATAGATGGAAGTTTTTTGCCTACAAAATTTTAAATATTTATTTAGAAAAATAATTGTCTGTGAGGTGGAAAGTTATCAATGAACACCTGTAACACTGTGGGGATTTCCCGTACGGTGCCAGCCTTTATACCTTCATGGTAAAATTCAAACTCAAATATTTTATTTCACTCATGTTACCATATGAGCAGGTAGATGGTACATTCAAGAGGTTCAGAACCTGATATGAACCCTGTAAGGGCACAGCATACTACAAAGTATTAGAATTTAAATTAATTTACATTTAGTTTAATTAAGATTTTAAAGAGATACCTACTTTATCTATTTCTAAATCAGTCTGCCCAGCCTTTTCCCAACTATGTTGGGGTCGGCTTCCAGTCTATACCAGTATTTTACATGGAGCGACTGCCTATCTGACCTCCATAACCCAGTAACTGGATAATATGATACCCCTTGGTAAGACTGGTTATCAGACTTTCGGGCTTCTGACGACCCGTAACGACTGTCAAAGATCCACGAATGACAGCCGAGACCAACGGCTTAACGTGCTTTCCGAGGCACGAAGGAGTCTCGGTATGTAAAGATGGTCACCCATCCACAGACCAACCCCGGCAAGAGTAGCTTAACCTGATAGATCGACCCGTGTGGCTGTTATTACTTAGCCACGAGCTCCTCTATCTCTCCTATCTGTTTCTAAACATTTATAATAAATTCTATTTTCATTATCATAGGTATTTTCAAATTTTGAAATAAAAATACAATGTCAGAAAAAGAATTTAGCTGCAAAAATACGAAACTACTACATTATGAAGGTAGTATTTCCTCGGACAAACTCTTTTACAAAGCGCTGATACTGCTGAAATATGATACCTACGGAGATACTCTGAATTTACTTTGCATCCGGAAATTCGCAATAAACAACAATTTTATTAGAATTTGTTGTCTAGGATATGCGAAAAATAATGTCGTAAAAATAAAAAATTTGATTAAAAATTAAAAAAAATTGCGTGATAGGAATTAGGAAACCCCAAAAGATACGTGGTAAAATGCTGATGAAAAACCAATGTCGTAGTTAAAGTTAAATAATTTATTTCAATTAGGCACATAAAAGACACTTTTGAACGTCAAAAATGAAACCCGAATCTATTCAAACAAGGTATGTGCTACTTTCCAACATTTTTAGGGTTCCGTACCTCAAAAGGAAAAAACGGAACCCTTATAGGATCACTCGTGTGTCTGTCTGTCTGTCTGTCGGTCTGTCTGTCTGTCTGTCTGTCTGTCTGTCCGTCTGTCACAGCCAATTTACTCCGAATCTGATGGACCGATTAAGTTGAAATTTGGTACACATATGTATTTCTGTGACCCAAACACGAATAAGTAACGTAAATAAATTAATTTTGAATATAGGGGTCACTTTTGGGGCGCAAACAAGAAAATTTAAAAAAAAAAGTTTTGCTAACAGCACCGTGTGACATATCAAATGAAAGAGCTTGTTGCGAGGATCTTAAATATATTTTTTTTATAATTTTAAAATAAACACTTTTAAAGATATTTAATAAATTCAATGAAAATTGACCATTCCCCCTTCCTTATCTCCGAAACTACTGGACCAAAAATTTTGAAAAAAATACATAGTGTGGCTCTTTACTCATAGATTACAGGAAAACCTATAAGAAGTCCATGGTCTTAAAATAACATGGTAAATCTCTCAATATTGTGCGTACAAACTTACATTTTGTCGCTCGGCAGCCAATAGGCCCATCTCTCTAGCTACTATAATATCAAAATATCAAAAGTGTTTGACCGTCTGCTTAATACACAAATAAATAAAACTGTAAATGTTCATGAAAACCAATTCGGGTTTCGGCGTGGTTTGTCAACAGAAAGTGCAGTGTTGTGTCTTGAGCATACTATCACATACTTACTATACACAGCGTGGGACGCCGATTAATGCTAGCTTCCTCGATTTGTTCAAGGCTTCTGATCTGATTGCTTATGACGTATTGTGGAGAAAGATGGAGAAGGATAGGTTGCCAACGGAGCTTATAAACATCTTTAAATAGTGGTATGGTAACCAGATCAATAGTGTACGATGGGCTCGAACTTTTTTCAGGCCATACAGGTTGGAATGCGGGTGAGGCAGGATTGGCGAGCTCAGCAGCACCAGAGTGGGTTGCTATATAGATGGTTTTTGTGTAAATAATATTAGCTGTGCAGATGATATGGTGCTTCTGAGCGCGTCAATCTGTAGTCTCAGAAAGTAATTGGTCGCCAAATGTGAGCAGTATGCCAAAACAAATGGGTTTATGTATAACTCCAATAAGTCGGAGATCATGGTCTTTGAGGCTGGGGGTAGACCGGGTTATGTACCACCTGTATTACTCAATGGGACTCCACTACAAAGAGTATTTACGTTTAAATATCTTGGTCATATATTGACCCCTGACCTCAATGACGGACTCGATATTGAGCGGGAACCTCTGAGTTTGTTTCGGCCTTTCTTCTCAGAGTAGTCAGATAGGAAACGCCGACCTCATCTAGTTTTAAAATATGATTGACGTGTAAAAGTGTTTGTACAAACCTACTTACAGAAATAAAATCATTTATCATTTATCAACGAAGGGCGTTGTCGGTAAGGACAAACATGCTGGCTCGCAGGTTTGCACGCTGCTCACTTAAAAAGTCAAAATTACTCTGTTTCGAGTTTATTGTACAACGTTTTACACGTGCAACCAGTGGGCTAGATATACCCAAAGGTCGTGCAACGCCTTTCGTGTTTGGACACGAAAGCACGAATAACGCTTTCAGGGTATTGGTGGGGCTGCCCCGTTTTTGTAGCGCATCGGGAATGTCGCGAACGTACATATTAATTGCTTTTACGCAACGATGCGAATGAGGTGTGCATCCCTGGTGCGCAGAGTGCGGGTCAGCTCCAACAATATCCTGAAAAAAGATCGCTAGCAGGCTGGATTGCATGTACATCAATCACTGCAGTGCCATCTCTCATGGGGTGAAATAAATTTAAACTAGATTACGTGGGGCACTCAGAAAGTTTTGTGATACTAGAAAAAAATATACTATAGGTTATAATTTTTTTTATTATATCTTTTCAAAGAACTCTCCATTGGCGTTTATACACAGTTTTATACGTCTAAACCAATTTTCATAACACATTTTCCAGTTCGCATCAGACACCTCTCCAATCTCCTTCTCAAATGCAGCCATCTTCAGGTGATGAAAACTGTTTTCCTTTGAGTTGATTTTTTATTTTGGGGAACAAGAAAAAGTCGCACGGAGCCAAATCGGGACTGCAAGGAGGATGACTTATAAATTTGACCGGTGCGCTATCCAGAAAGTCCCTTGTTTTGAGTGCCGAGTGAGCCAGCGCGTTGTCATGGTGAAGCAATAGTCCACGGAGGCCAGTGTTCGGTCGCTTGCTGCTTGCAGTAGTAAAAACTCCAACATACCATTCAGCATTGATACTCCTTTGATCTCGTCAGGGTACTGACACCAGATAAACCGGCAAAAAAAAAAAACCTTGCGATCAAAATTTTGCCTGCACTTCTGGCTCGCTTCACTTTGGTAGGCGTTGGATTATTTTGAAACAGCCACACGGTCGACTGACGCTTCATTTCTGGATCATATTGATAAATTCAAGATTCATCACCCGTAATGATATCTTAAACGCGCCGAGACGAGCCTGCTACAAATTTTGCTATCATGTCTCGTCACCATTCTACCCGAACCTCCTTCTGAGCCTGTTTAGATTTTACGGTACCAGCGTGAAACTATCTTTCATAACCGAAGATGCCTGTGTAGAATTTCATGCACACTTCCCGATCCAATCGGCAGTATATGCTGAACCTCTTCATATGTAATTCGCCTATTCTCTTGAATTACATTTTTCACAGCCAGCACGTTTTGTTATGTAACAACCGTCATAGGGCGGCCACTTCTTTCTTTGTCTGCCAAAATTACGAGACCACCTATAAATTCGTTGAACCAGCGGAAAACAGCGCTTTAGAAAGGCTTTTTTCTATGAATACCATTCGAAGTCTTTCAAACTATTCTTCTGGTTTTGGTCGATATTTGAAATCGTACAAAATCATCGCGCGAAAATGTTCTCGTTGTAAATCCAGTTTTCAGTAAGACAGAGTATTTTGATTTTGCTCGTAAAAAAATGTGGAGGGAATTTCGAATTTGGAATGTTATGTTTTTATAATAAATAGTCATAGTTTTAATTGACATGACAAAACCAGCCAGTATACTACAGACAAAAACTGTTAGTCGCAAAACTTTCTAAGTGACCTGGTAAAATAAGTTAACATAGTTCATAAGTTTACTAACACAATGAGTCCTTGTTACTTGAATAAAGAAAAATATCTGGATGACCATTTTTTTTAACAACGTTTTCTAAAAATGAAACCTAGCTAGATCGATTAATCGCTCCCGAAACCCCCTGCATACTAAATTTAATAAAAATTCTTGGAGCCGTTTCCGAGATTCAGATTAAATATACATATATACAAGAATTGTTCGTTTAAAGGTATTAGATTTAGATTATTTTTATATTAATACCGCGAATGTGATTTTTTTACGAAAATCTGATTTTTGTTTTATTTCATTCAATACGTTCAAATAAGTGATCCTGATATTAAAAAAAAACGTAAAAGTGTCACATTCGCGGTATTGGATGCCGAGCGACGATTTGCATTTGGAATGTATGGGAGAGTATGTTTTTCAACTACAATGTTAAGTTTGTTCTTGGGATAAATAAATTCATCTTAACTACGGAACCCTTCATTGTGCGTAGTCCGACACGCACTTGGCCGGTTTTTATTTTAAAAGAACCTGTTTTTAATATGAGTTCCGCAAATGTCAAGACCATTTTAAACAGTAAAAATTAAGTAAATTATAGCGATTGATTCTCAAAAAAAAACACAATAACTTAACGATGAATTGATGACATTGTATTTGTTGTTTTAGAACCAAGTTCACCGTAGTGAATAAAAAAACGAGCGAACCTTACAGTAGTTGTATATGATGTGTAACATCTGACATCTCACCTTGGTAATAAGCAACATTAAAAGAGCCTCGTCAAGGTCATTTCTGACGGCCAACTCTAGCACAACGCGCGCTCATTGGTTAAATCAAATAGCGCGCGCTTCCCCGGCTTCCTGTTACACACTTCCGTCGCTTTTCACGAAATCACTCCTTCAGATTGCAGAAAAGTGAAAAGAACGATGTTACACAAAAAAAAAAAACAGTGGCATTCCGGGAGTGCGACAGAAGTGAAAACTTGAACAATTTAAAAAAGTACTTAAATTAAAAATGCTAGCATAGAACATTGAGCCGTAACGTAGGTAATATAAATAAAGAACACAGTCGCGTTTATAAAAATAAGGTGTTGGTAACGGTGTCGCGAGTTCAATTGTTTTTTACTATCTCAAAATTGCCCAACGCGCTTAAAGAAGTTTTCACTTAAAAAAAAAACTCTGCACACTTGGAAAATGAGAGCTAGACCGAAAAAAGTGTAACATTTGACTGTTTGAGTGTTTCAAGCGTATGTCTACTTAATTTATTTTCTTTCTTTCTTTCTACAAATACATAGCCTTTTCACCACTCGACCATTTTAAATATTTTATCTTTTGCAACTACACGTGACTGTGTTTTGATGTATATATATTTCCATTTATTAGTTGATGTACGATATTATACCTAGGCCTATCTAGTTGTTTTCCTCAAAACATCCACTGAACTTTTGTTTTTGTTGATAAAATAATATTTATCAACACCCATGCTATAAATCCCTATAAAAGTTTCTGAAATAGTTAGCTTATTGCCAACATTAAAACAACCAGCGTCAAAGTAACCATAATATCATCCAAACGAGTGTCATAATGTTGTACTAAATTTTATTTTGCAACTCCTTTGCTTTTTCGATCCCTAAGTTTGTATTAGATACTCAGCAATTAAACTTTCCATGAATTTACATAGAGTTCTTACAACACTGTACAACACCCTATGGTTTCAGAACCTTTTATGTAGGAAATCTTGTATGCAACTGTACATAATTAGGTATTTAAAACACTCATGTAGTACTATTAGCACACTCGGCTTCATTCGTGTTTTAATTACCCCATAGTATACCTACAACAATTGCATAAATAACTATTAACGCATTTATTATTTCGTGCAACACGTTAAAGGCAAGCTTCAGCGAATTTTAATTATACATTTTGTCCCTGAAATTAATAAAGTGACAGGTGTTTCAAATTTTATTTAAATCCACAATGAACGCGTAGTTTTTGCGCTGACATTTTTTTTTTCATATCACATAACATCAAGGCCTGTTCCCCAAAGGGTTAGACAGAGGTATACCCACATTTCGCCAGTTATGTTTAAGTCCCATGTAATAGGAGCGAGCCTATTGCCATCAACCGGGCACAAATTCAAACTCCAGGCTGCTACTGAGATATTCCAGATGGAAAAACTCAATAACACTTTTCACGAGCTGGGAATGCTCAACAGTAGCGCTTGCGACCACTAGACCAACGAGGCAGTATTTTTTCATATTTACTTCTTAATTTTTTAAAGATATTGTATCATTGATGGGTTTTCTTCAATCGTTTTTCCTACCCTAGATACACAAAACTAATATTTCTAAAAGCACTACTTAAACTACACACTAATAGCCAACTTACGTGGGGTGAGTCATATTTATCTCCATGACAAGCTCCCTGGGGATGTCGAAGTAGTCCGGGTCCTTTCCATTAGCGGAAAGTACAAGGGGCAAGATGTCCCACGCCGTCTTCGGGGGCTTCCACCCCAACTTGAGACAAAGCTGCAACAATATTTATTGCGTCAACTTGTAGATCGCATAAGTTAGAATCAGACAGTCAATTGGAAAGAACCAAGTGGTATTGTGATTCATGAAGACTGCAAGATAAGTTTTATTGGGTCAGGAATTTCAATTGGAACTTGTTAGTTTAAAGTGATAGAATTGCACTTTTGATAACGTGCAATTGACACTGCAGGACATAGTCTCTTTGTGTTAAGGCGAAAGCGTCAGAATAGCCCGCAAAATTCAAATTTTCTTACGTTTTTTGCAATTTGCAGGTTATCAGGTTGTATGTTGATCTAAATATGGTTCGCGGCTGTATCAAATATTTATTTACAGAATCATAATTATAAAAATCAGCAATATGACTCTCTAAGTTCATATTACCCTATTGTTAAAATAATAGTCCTTCCTATTTCATGAAATTATGACATTTGAGGCCACTTCTAACTTAAGGGGTTGTATTGCTTATTCTAATGATTATAATTCCGTAAAGGCATATTTGTTACGGTCGCGAATCATATTTTAATCTACATACAACCTGACACTGACTTGCAAAATGCAAAAAAACGTAAGAAAATTTGAATTTCGCGAGCTACCCTGACGCTTCCTCCTTAAAATGCCTTGAATTTGACCAAAAAAATTATCTATTTTGAATTTACGGCTACATCCGTTTTTTTTTTTTTTTTTTTTGGGTGGGAAATTATCAAATAACTTCTCCCGCTCTGGGTGGAGCGGGAGGGCGTGTCAGACTCTTACTGACTAAAACCCACCCGTGTTCCTTCGGTTGCCCTGTTGCCGGGGGCCACGATTTCCCTATCGGTTTTCTTCGAACCCCCGGCGGGCATTGGCCCTAACGGACCCCGTCAATTCTGCTGACATCTCTTTGAGGCGCGCGTGGAACACAACGCGCCGTCGACCCGGGCTTGGTCCTTATCGGACGGCGAGCTACCCATTGCTCACCGTCCGCAAGCCCGCGCCTACGGTGGCCGGAAATCGGCTCGCGATTCCCGCCCCGGGCGTCTCCTCCTGCGGCGGTTAGGGGCGTGAGGGCGCGAAATTTGCCTCTCCCTCACGCGTTCCGCCTCCTCCTTCGCGAGCATTACCGCTTCGCAGAAGGAGGTGACGGCCTGCCATTTCCTCTCGCTCCGTACCATGGCCTGAACCAGGGCCGGACGCGAGAGATCACCGCCGCCGATCGCCTCCACGAGGACACGGCGTTGCTCCGCCCAAGCCGGGCAGACCTCCACCGTATGCTCCACCGTGTCCTCAGGCCGATCCACACAATGGTGACACCCGGGTGTTTCCTCCCGCCTTATCCTGAACAGGTACCTCCCGAAGCACCCGTGTCCGGTGAGGACCTGCGTCAGGCGGAAGGTGAGGACGCCGTGACGCCTCTCAAGCCACTCCTCAAAGAGGGGTCTTATCGCCGCAATTGTGGCGTGCCCAGCGCGGGGTTGCGACAATCGCACCCTCCATGACGCCATGAGATCCCGCCGGAGCTCTGTCCGCTGTGCCGCGATTTCTTGCGGCATCGGAGTTAAGCCCCGGCGTTTCGCCTCCTCGCGCCACTCCCAGATGTGCGCGAGGACCTTTGCCTCCAGATCCCATGGCCCATCGCCACGTTTGTTCATTGTGTGTAGGTGCTTACATCTAGCATCCTTACAATGTTTTCCTTCACCATTCATTCTTCATTGTGTGCAAGTACTTAATTAGTAAATAAAATCTAGGAAATTCATTGAAAAGCGAATTGACTACCAACTTAAATTATCCATATATTCAGATCTCAACAAGATGGATGGATTGTGTGAGGAATGAAATGAAAGAGAAGGGAGTGAATGATAATGTGACGGTTGATAGGGGAGAGTGGAAAGAGAAAATGTGTTGCACAGACCCCAAGTAACAAGGGACAAGGGCAGGAAGATGATAATGATGATTCCTGATCACAACTGTCATTCTTTGACAGCTGTATGAAATAGCTTTAACACGGCAAATTTTGTGTATGAATAAATAATAAATGCCTATACAACATATAAAAAAACCCCTGTCCGACCCTTGAGGGTGTTGTTAGGTATCGTACTGAGAGCAGGGACTTGAAAACGAAATTAATTTCGTTCCGTTACACAAAATGTTATCTAATAACGCTCCAAATTTTGTAACGATACTAAAACCTAAAAATATTTATAAAGTTACAAAAAAAAAACTTTATAGAATATCATTTTTGTAGAACAACATTTTAAGTAACGTTATAGGTATCAGTAACATTATGCTTATATCCGCTTGTAATAACGTTACAGATGCATATGTTTAACGTTATTCTTAAGAACTTTTCCCGCTGACCACCGCTCCGTCGTCACCCAGCACCACCACCACCACCGGCCACCCCCGTTACGGCGGCCGGCGGCCGGCTGGTGGTAAGCCACCGCCGTATTCAAACATAAGTTCGTACGAGAGTGCACATTTTAAACAGACAGTGTTGTGAATGAATAGTTATGGTTACCTACCTACTTTTATATTCATGTGATAGTGTCATCTTCACAATTTTTTTTGGCAATGTTGCGTATCGGAATGAAAAACGTTATTATTTCGTTATACTGATATATTAATAACGATATATTTTTAATAGTGTTTTTAAACAGTTTAAGATTTCGTTCCGTTTGTTAGTATCGTTATAGCCAAGGAATTAATTTTGTTGCGATCTTGGTGGAACGGTACAAATTATCGTTACCGGAACTTCGCGTAGCGTTATTTTGAGTAACGTTTCAAGTCCCTGACTGAGAGTCAATATATGTGTTAATTTTCAGGAAACTCGAAAAAAAAAAATTGTCTAATTTTTTTTCAATGGGGAATTTTACCGAATTATTGCATGGGGCGCGGGCGGCCGTCGTTTAGCGGGTGTCTACAAGTCATAACTTATGACCCCTGTTGAAAATTTGTTCATTTTTAATGGACTTGGGTTAATTTTGGTACAAAAAACAATATCTTTTTTTATTTTCAATAATAATTAGATTTTTTTTTTAATTTAGGTAATATTATTGCATTAGGTACCTTAAGTATATGAGCACTTTTCGGATCGGACAGGGTTTTTTTTTAAATATTGTTTATATAAATAAAATATTTATTGCAAACCACATGATTCATAAAAAAACACAATTAAAAATGTGTTAGTGTGTGTGTGTATGTCTGTGAGTATTTTAATGTGTATTAAACCTATTACTACGTGTATTAGAAGCACAAAGCAACCCAACGAAGGTATTAATCGTGGTATTCAAGCCATTATAATGTGTATTTAATTGACTTAGGGTATCAATTAACTTAACAATTATTTTCCCTGACTGTACCTAGGTAGTTGTTATTTTTACATTTCTAATTCAACATTAACAAGTCCACCCTACAAAAGACATTTGTGACATAACAAACGCGAATACATGACCCAAATATGCAATACAATTGTGATATCCTAAACAAATAACGTTATGCAAGACCGTTTCATTCACGTAATCAGTCATTCTAAAATAAACAAGCTTCAGCCTAACTAAATGTTACACTAAACAATGGTAACGTAAACAATGATTTGAGTAACATACGTAGTTTTAGTTTTAGCCCAGTATTATGAAGTAACAGTATGATATCTCGGCAGTGACTTTGAAATAATTGCCTACGGCCGCTCGGTAGATAAACCTTCCGCGTCCGAGCGTAACTGCCGCGCACTCGTCATGTTGCGTACTGATATAGATTTCGAAGTGCGTCGTTTTGACCCTTTTCTATGAAGATATAGTACTGTTAGTTATTTATACTGTGGTTTTAGTATTGTTTGCATGTAGCAGGTGCATGGGAACGAGATATGTCAGCTATTGAATGATTTATTTGTAGCGGATGCAATAACTGAATGTTTTTCAGTGGCCATCAATCGTATGATACGATCTAGTGTAAAAGTTTTATTGTGTATAGAGAGGTGGAGGAATATAGGAGCGGTTTCGAGTTATTCGAGTGTAGAGTAAATTGGTTTGTTCTGAAACTGGTGAAAATGAAATAAAGGTTGAGGTATGATATTTTTTGTTGCTTTGTGTTACATAATTTTCTCAGTTCTTTTGAGTATATTTTGCTGTCTTGTGAGGATATTTATTACTTAATTTCATCCTCATACGTTCGAATAAAATACAATACGCCTAGATTTAGATAACAATATCTTACGGATATTTCGGTTGTGAAAAACCCCAAAGCAGGTACATAGGTATATGATAGTATCAGTAATATTTTGGTACATTGACACATACATACTAGTATCATCATCATCATCAGCCTATAATGTTCCCACTGCTGGGACACAGGCCTCCTCTCTGTGAGAGGGAGTGGGCCGTAATCCACCACGCGGGCCCAGTGCGGGTTGGTAGATGTCACATGTCTTCGAATTTTCGGTTCTAGGACATGCCGGTTTCCTCACGATGTTTTCCTTCACCGTTTTGAGAGCAGTGGTGATGAAATAATTTACACAAAGTAAAGCGCCTGTCTGGATTCGAACCTACGACCTGCAACTCGTAAGTCGCGGCTGTTACCACTGGGCCACCACTGCTCTCACTGGTATAATAGTACATAATCTGATATTACTGACCATAGTATTATCCATCTAGTCAAGGGCGTCGCCAGCCGATGGCCTAGAGGGGGGCAAGTTGATATATGGAAAATCGGAAAGTATGATTTGTAGGTACAGTCAAGAGCACATGAAGCTTTACACTTGTAGTGCGAGTCTTACTTCTACAGCGCACTGGGCCAAAATCGAAGCTGGTGGACATTTGATTTTTGAAAAATCAGTTTCAACTCGGTAGTCCCGAAAATAATAATTTCCATATTCAATGTATGGATTGGAAACGGACCTTTCGGGTCATTTTCCCCAAAACTATTCAGAACTGTAGAGCTAAAAACTAGTAGGTATTATGACTGGGTCTACCACCAACACATAGATTCGATTACACATTATTCCCCGGACTCCGGATTAGACCCCGTTTAGGAGATTTATGGAACTTTGAAAACCTAATAAAAGTCGTCCAAATAAACAAAATTGGCTTTGTAGATAATGTAGTTTCTTTACATTGAGGGGAAAGCATGAGGGTAATCAGCAATACAACTCCATATTAAGTTAGCAAAGGTGTCAAATGTCATGATTTCATGAAATCATGACATTGACACCTTTATCTTCTTCTTAATCACTATTGCTGATTGGAATGACTAAAGCCATATTAATAATTTGATAATTGAGTAAAGCCATATTGATTACGACCGCGAATCATATTTTAATCAACATAAAACCTGACACTAACTTGCAAAATGCAAAAAACGTAAGAAAATTTGATGCTTAAAATGCCTTGAATTTGACAAAAAAAAACTCTAGGGCCACCTTTACCCCCCCTTGGCGACGCCCTAGTATCTAGTATATCTACCCTATAAATTGTATGTGCTGCTTACCTCAGTAAACTCGCAGTGCATAGGATCACCCAGTATGGTACCGTCTGGCTGTCGGTACCCAGCGTAGCTGATAAGCTGGCTGTTCCATATCCTGTAGTCATGCTGCATGTCTGTTCGCTGGGGAAACACCGTCATGGCTGACCTGTTCAAAAAGATGGCTGATTAAGTAAAATATAGCACCTTATGGAATGGCGTGGCCTATATGGAAAGCCCTTAAATCGATTGTGTACTCAAGTAGGCCGCTGCAGACATAATTTGTCGAAGTGGGGGATCACTGACCCATCCAACAACCCAGTGCGAGTGCGGTGCTTCTGATCAGACTATGCCCCACTTGCTGGAGTGTCCTAAGTGCCCGTTCACCTGCACCTCGGATGACCTAAAGAATGCCACTGATGCCGCAATCAACGTGACCACCTACTCGGCTCATATAATATAAAAAAATACTTCGAAGAACAGTACCATCGACAAGAAAAAGAATAGTACTTAAATCAGCTTAGCGATTAATTTCAAGAATACAATATTATAGGTACTTGATTACTGTCAGTTTACATCAACCCACTGCTGAGAAAACGCCTCTCCATCTTTTTCAAGAACAAAACTATCTTTTCAATGAAAATGAAATGAATAAACAATTTCATTTACCTAATTCTTTTTTTAATTCCATTCATTTCTTTTTTTGAAAATGAAATGAATAAACAATTTCATTTCATTTCATTTTCAAACATTTTATTGAAGTGAAAACTTCTTTAGGCGCGTTGGGCATTTTTGAGATGGGACTAAACCATTGATTTTGCGACACTGTAACGACACCAGCTTGTAACCATTAAAAAGACATCAACGCCTTGAATATCGCGGTGCTGATTTTTTTTCAAGTTTTCACTTCTGTCGGCACTCCCGGAGTGCCATTGTTTTTTTTTTATCTTGCACTCAATCAAATAAGAACCAGCAAATGCTTGAAAATCACTCAATTCTATTTTTCATCGTCATCTGTTAACAAACATACGATAAACCCTCACACACACTTCGCGTTTAATGTAGAAGAATGCAGTACTATTAATAATAAAATGTTCTCACCTTATATTCCCTTTGTTGGTGCTGTATTTGATGTGATTGCACAGCGCTTCGAACATGCCGCTCGTGGTTGTCACTTGCCGGCAATCGAATACCTGTTGCACGAACATACACGATTAATACGTTAAACTGTGCTCACACGGGTTATTTTTCGGCAATTATTGCCTGGTGATTGTTACCGGGGTATTTAGTGAGGCAATTAGTGTAGATTTAGTGTAATTCCTAAAAATCCGTGTATTGTTTCGGAAATATTCACAAATACTCCATAGACAATATAGAAAAATTAAAACCAGTTTAAAGTCATAAGTTCGAACCCAGACAGACGCTTTTGTTTGTGTGAATAATTTCATAACTACTGCTCTCAAAACGGTGAAAGAAAACATCAAGAGAAAACCGGCATCTCCTAGAACCAAAAATTGGACGGCATGTGACATCTACCAACCCGCATTGGGCCCGCGTGATGGATTATGGCTCACAGAAAGGAAGCCTGTGTCCCAGCAGTGGGAACATTATAGGTTGATTATACTAAGTTAAATGTTCAACGCTCAATAATGTGGCGGTTTATCCCTAGAGCATTTAAAAAATTATCACATCTCTAATAATTTATTACATGTTGACATCGCAGTAAAATGCTTGTCGTTGTTGTGACATCATATTTGACGTCATTGACCAATATCAACAAGATTCAAACAGCTACCTTTATCAGATTAATTAGGTAGGTATTATGAACTTTAGGGAGGAGTAAGCAATGAGAGTTTTCATGAAAATTCACGCCACCAGTCGGCGCCACTTTGACAAGAGATCTTTCATTTCGACTATGAATATAAAATATAATAATATGAAGACGTTCATCATTCGTTTCATTCATTCAGTCACGACTAAAGAAAATAAAGGCGCTTTGACACTTTTGACAGGTGCCCGGACCTGATGACTCAATGCTGCCACCTAGTGAACATGATTTCAAAAAACCCTCTTTTGAGTTGTTCATGTAAGGACACCTTTAGGTACCTATACGTACATGGAGCACAAAGGATACCTTTATTAGAGTTGACTGAATGCTGTTTGGGAATGTTATATGTACAACATTCTGAGCATACAAGGGGGTTGTAATACTTTATTCAAAACTATTTTTAAAATTTTAATATTTTTAACTATTATTAAAAACTGCAGTGAATTGCAAACTTTAGTTTTTGTGCTGACCCCTTTGACACAGTTTACCTATATTTTTTAGTTAGTCGATATTTCTAGTTTAAACATGCTGGTCTAGCTCAATAAGTCAATTTAGAGTCTAGACAAAATCAAACTGGTCGCTAATTTAATACATTGATTTTACTTTCTGTGATTACTTGAACTCACACATTGACTTATTAGTATTAGTTGTAAAATTTTTAGGAATATCGTATAGGTACTTTTAAAATGCTTGTAAATATGTGAATACCATGTATCCACCACATAACTATTTTTTCTGTCATTGCTTAATTTTTAATTATTTTTTCCTATTGTGGTATAGTGCATCGTCTTCACGAATAATTATATATTTAAAACATTTAAAAAAGTAACGGTAGTTTCTTGCCCATTCTTCTCTATACGAAAACTACCTTTTGGAAGGGGCGACTAGAATCAATTCTATTTTTTGTAAATTTTGACATTTAAAAATGCCTTATTGACTTTGTCTTTGAAATAGCTAGAGAGTTTTTTTTTTTTATATATTTATCTAGATTAACTATATTTAAAGGCGGATTTAAGCACCTTAGGTACCGTATATTTAGATAGAGACCACTATTAAATAAAACTGCTTCGTTGGTCTAGTGGACACATGTGCTACTGCTGGGTCCTGGCTTCGATTCCCGGGTCGGGCAATGTGTTATTGGATTTTTCCATCTGGAATTTCTCAGTAGCAGCTCGGAGTCTCCACTTGTGGGACATGGGACTTAAACATAACTGGCGAAATGTGGGTGTACCTCTGCCTAACCCTCTGGGGAAAAGGCGTTATGTTATTAACTAAAACAGTCACTACATGAACACTATTTTTGTATTTGTATTTGAAGAAACGCAAATCTGTACAATGTAAGGACTATTCTTGCTTGCGGCACTTGGCCGCTATAGTGACGCTTACCTACGAAAAACCAGCCAAGTGCGTGTCGGACTACGCACAATGAAGGGTTCCGTAGTTGAGATGAATTTATTTATCCCAAGCACAAACTTAACATTGTAGTTGAAAAACATGTTCTCCCATACATTCCAAATGCAAATCGTCGCTCGGCATCCAATAACGCGAATGTGACACTTTTACGTTTTTTTTTAAATTGCAGGATCACTTATTTGAACGTATTGAATGAAATAAAACAAACATCTGATTTTCGTAAAAAAATCACATTCGCGGTATTAATATAATAATAATCTAAATCTAATACCGTTAAACGAACAATTCTTGTATATATGTATATTTAATCTGAATCTCGGAAACGGCTTCAAGAATTTTTATTAAATTTAGTATGCAGGGGGTTTCGGGAGCGATAAATCGATCTAGCTAGGTTTCATTTTTAGAAAACGTTGTTAAAAAAAATGGTCATCCAGATATTTTTCTTTATTCGAGTAACAAGGACTCATTGTGTTAGTAAACTTATGAACTATGTTAACTTATTTTACCAGGTCACTTAGAAAGTTTTGCGACTAACAGTTTTTGTCTATAGTATACTGGCTGTTTTTGTCATGTCAATTAAAACTATGACTATTTATTACAAAAAAACATAACATTCCGAATTCGAAATTCCCTTCACATTTTTTTACGAGCAAAATCAAAATACTCTGTCTTACTGAAAACTGGATTTACAACGAGAACATTTTCGCGCGATGATTTTGTACGATTTCAAATGTCGACCAAAACCAGAAGAATAGTTTGAAAGACTTCGAATGGTGTTCATAGAAAAAAGCCTTTCTAAAGCGCTGTTTTCCGCTGGTTCAACGAATTTATGGGTGGTCTCGTAATTTTGGCGGACAAAGAAAGAAGTGGCCGCCCTATGACGGTTGTTACATAACAAAACGTGCTGGCTGTGAAAAATTTAATTCAAGAGAATAGGCGAATTACATATGAAGAGGTTCAGCATATACTGCCGATTGGATCGGGAAGTGTGCATGAAATTCTACACAGGCATCTTCGGTTATGGAAGATAGTTTCACGCTGGTACCGTAAAATCTAACACAGGCTCAGAAGGAGGTTCGGGTAGAATGGTGACGAGACATGATAGCAAAATTTGTAGCAGGCTCGTCTCGGCGCGTTTAAGATATCATTACGGGTGATGAATCTTGAATTTATCAATATGATCCAGAAATGAAGCGTCAGTCGACCGTGTGGCTGTTTCAAAATAAACCAACGCCTACCAAAGTGAAGCGAGCCAGAAGTGCAAGCAAAATTTTGATCGCAAGGTTTTTTTTTGCCGGTTTATCTGGTGTCAGTACCCTGACGAGATCAAAGTAGTATCAATGCTGAATGGTATGTTACCAAATGTTTGCCAGAAGTTTTTACTACTGCAAACAGCAAGCGACCGAACACTGGCCTCCGTGGGCTACTGCTTCACCACGACAACGCGCTGGCTCACTCGGCACTCAAAATAAGGGACTTTCTGGACAGCACACCGGTCAAATTTATAGGTCATCCTCCTTACAGTCACGATTAGGCTCCGTGCGACTTTTTCTTGTTCCCCAAAATAAAAAATCAACTCAAAGGAAAACAGTTTTCATCACCTGAAGATGCACTGGGTGCATTTGAGAAGGAGATTGGAGAGGTGTCTGATGCGAACTGGAAAAATGTGTTATGAAAATTGGTTTAGACGTATAAAACTGTATAAACGCCAATGGAGAGTTCTTTGAAAAGATATAATAAAAAAATATATAACCTGTATTATATTTTTTTCTAGTATCACAAAACTTTCTGAGTGCCCCACGTAATCTAGTTTAAATTTATTTCACCCCATGAGAGATGGCACTGCAGTGATTGATGTACATGCAATCCAGCCTGCTAGCGATCTTTTTTCAGGATATTGTTGGAGCTGGCCCGCACTCTGCGCACCAGGGATGCACACCTCATTCGCATCGTTGCGTAAAAGCAATTAATATGTACGTCCGCGAACATTCCCGATGCGCTACAAAAACGGGGCAGCCCCACCAATACCCTGAAAGCGTTATTGTATTGGACACGAAAGGCGTAGCACGACCTTTGGGTATATCTAGCCCACTGGTTGCACGTGTAAAACGTTGTACAATAAGCTCGAAACAGAGTAATTTTGACTTTTTAAGTGAGCAGCGTGCAAACCTGCGAGCCAGCATGTTTGCCCTTACCGACAACGCCCTTCGTTGATAAATGATAAATGATTTTATTTCTGTAAGTAGGTTTGTACAAACACTTTTACACGTCAATCATATTTTAAAACTAGATGAGGTCGGCGTTTCCTATCTGACTACTCTGAGAAGAAAGGCCGAAACAAACTCAGAGGTTCCCGCTCAATATCGAGTCCGTCATTGAGGTCAGGGGTCAATATATGACCAAGATATTTAAACGTAAATACTCTTTGTAGTGGAGTCCCATTGAGTAATACAGGTGGTACATAACCCGGTCTACCCCCAGCCTCAAAGACCATGATCTCCGACTTATTGGAGTTTTACATAAACCCATTTGTTTTGGCATACTGCTCACATTTGGCGACCAATTACTTTCTGAGACTACAGATTGACGCGCTCAGAAGCACCATATCATCTGCATAGCTAATATTATTTACACAAATACCATCTATATAGCAACCCACTCTGGTGCTGCTGAGCTCGCCAATCCTGCCTCACCCGCATTCCAACCTATATGGCCTGGAAAAAGTTCGAGGCCATCGTACACTATTGATCTGGTTACCATACCACTATTTAAAGATGTTTATAAGCTCCGTTGGCAACCTATCCTTCTCCATCTTTCTCCACAATACGTCATAAGCAATCAGATCAGAAGCCTTGAACAAATCGAGGAAGCTAGCATTAATCGGTGTCCCACGCTGTGTATAGTAAGTGTGTGATAGTATGCTCAAGACACAACACTGCACTTTCTGTTGACAAACCACGCCGAAAACCGAATTGGTTTTCATGAACATTTACAGTTTTATTTATTTGTGTACGAGTATTAAGCAGACGGTCAAACACTTTTGATATTTTGATATTATAGTAGCTAGAGAGATGGGCCTATTGGCTGCCGAGCGACAAAATGTAAGTTTGTACGCACAATATTGAGAGATTTACCATGTTATTTTAAGACCATGGACTTTTTTTCAAAATTTTTGGTCCAGTAGTTTCGGAGATAAGGGGGGGGGAATGGTCAATTTTCATTGAATTTATTAAATATCTTTAAAAGTATTTATTTTAAAATATTTAAAAAAATATATTTAAGATCCTCGCAACAAGCCCTTTCATTTGATATGTCACACGGTACTGTTAGCAAAACTTTTTTTTTTAATTTTCTTGTTTGCGCCCCAAAAGTGACCCCTATATTCAAAATTAATTTATTTACGTTACTTATTCGTGTTTGGGTCACAGAAATACATATTGTTGGAGTGGTGGACATTAATAAATTAGACCAGTAGTCGTAGCAAGTATATTTATTACTTACAAATGTCTTTAACATGGTTTTACACGTTATGGAAAATAAAAGCAAGCGACGCCATGACCGGCAGTAGTAAAAAGTAGGAAGTAGAGGGCGCAGTGTTACCACATTAAGAATCAAGATAATGAAATTTACCACAGATTACAACACGCCTCCTTAAATTTATAATCTTGTTCTTTTACATAAAAATATTGTTATACATTGTTATTTAAATAAAAAGAAAATTAAAATTCTTTTAGATTAATTTTAACCCTAACCTATTTTTCAGAAAATTGTTCTTGTCTAGACTTTTGGTTAACATGTCTGCCAAGTTAAATTTTGTATCAATTTTTACAATATCGATTATACCCTTTTCATAGTTTTCATTTATATAATGATACTGAACTTCGATGTGCTTTGAATTTTTAGTAAAATTGCCATACTTAGCAATCGAAATTGCACCTGAATTATCTTCATATAATTTTATAGGTTTATCAAAATTTACATTGAATGATTCACTTAACAAGTTTCTAATGAAAAGTACTTCTGTCACTGCTTCTGACATAGCAGTATATTCTGCAAAAGTTGAACACTTAGTTACTGTACTTTGTTTATGTGTTTTCCAAAATATTAAGTTTCCAAATAATCTAATCACAAAACCTGTTGTAGATTTTCTATCTACATTATCTCCTGCATAGTCAGAGTCTACCATACAATCTAATGTTTCAGAGCTTACATTATCATAGTACGTTAACTTTAAATCCTTAGTCTTATACAAATATTTTAAGATTCTCATTGCATATTTGTAATGTGTTTGATCATAGCAACTTTGATACCGACTTAAGTAATTAACGCTGTACGCTATATCTGGCCTAGTGCCTGTACTAATATACAATAATTCGCCAATTACATTTCTATACTTTATACTTTCATCTACTTCTCTAGCTTGTTCTAATTTTAAGTTTGTTTCCATTGGAGTGTCATATAACTTACTATTTTCTAGATTATATTTTACAGCCAAAGATTCAATATATTTAGTTTGACTTAAGGTCATTTTATTCCTATCATCATTATAATCAATATCTATGCCAATGTAACTTTTAACTTTTCCTAGGTCTTTCATTGCAAATTTTTCCATTAAGTTAGTTTTTACCTTTATTACTTTATCTTTATCTTTACTACAAATTAGGAGATCATCAACAAATATTAGTATGTATATTGGATCTTTGCTGGCTCTGTTTACATATAAACAGTAATCATAGTTACTTCTAACAAAGTTCAGTTTTTCAATAAACTTGTTGAAACAATCATACCATACTCTAGGGCTCTCTCTGAGACCATAGAGTGCTTTTTGCAATTTGTAAACTTTATTATCTCCAGTTTCATAACCTTTTGGCTGATTTACAAATACTTCTGACTTTACATGACCATTTAAAAATGCTGTCTCAACATCCATTTGTTCTATAAATAAATTATTTTTACAACTGTATGATAATAAAATTTTCAATGTTTGCATTTTTCCTACTGGTGAATAAACATTTTCAAGATAATCTTTTTGCTGGAATCCTCGTACAACTAATCTAGCTTTACAAACATTATTACTTTTCCTTTTAAATACCCATTTGACATCAATAACCTTTTTATCTTTTGGCCGTTCAACAATTTGCCATGTGTTGTTTTTATTTAAGCTATTTATTTCTGAATCCATCGCTACCTGCCATTGCTTATAATCAGTGGAGCTCATGGCCTCCTCAAATGTATTTGGTACATGTGCATCAATGTAATTTACATAAATAAAATGTGATACTGGATTACCATATCTGGAAACTGGATTTATCTTTCTTTTTGACCTTTCTTCTATTAGAAGCTTATCGCTATTACTTAAATTATCATCATTAACAAGATCTTCTACAGTATTATTAGACCTAGTTTCATTTGCATCTACATAGTCTTCATTAATGTCAGTTTTAAATATTTCGTTTTTTATATTTGACTTTTTATTTTCCAAGTCCCTATCCTTTTCATCATCAAGTTTTTCTAAACAAATTAATTGAGTATTTTCTTCGACTACTTGTACATGTCTAGCATTAATTATTCTATTATTTAATAAAACTCTATAACCATTCTCATTATAACCTACTAGCACTCCTAGTTGAGCTTTATCGTCCCATTTACTTTTTCTTAAAACTTCTGGAACCCTGACATAAACTCTACTACCATAAATCTTTAAATGCTCAACATTTGGTTTAATACCAAAAAATATTTCGTAAGGAGTTTTATTTTCTACTGTATTAGCAATTGTTCGATTTTTTAAATATGCTGCTGTTTTTATGACTTCAGGCCAATACCTTCTGTGAATTTTAGCTTCTCTCATTAAGCATCTGCCTATGTCCATGGCAGATCTATTATATCTTTCCGCTACTCCATTTAATTCATGGACATAGGGTGGACATGGTAATAACTCTATTCCCTTTTGTCTAATGAAATTAAAAATATCTTGATTTAAATATTCTTTGCCATTATCACACTGTAATTTCTTTACTCTTTTATTAAACTTATTTTCTACTAAATTAACAAATTCTATAAAACAATTTGCAGTTTCTGCTTTGCTTTTAATACAAAAAATTCTGGTACATTTACTATAGTCGTCGATAAATGTCAAAAAATATTTTTCTCCACCATAGCCAGTTGTGCTATGTGGACCGTTTAGATCAGTATGTATCAGTTCTAAAATTTCTGTAGTTTTAGTTCTATTATTTTCAAAAGGTACATTAGCCATTTTGCTTTCAATACAATTTGAACATTTCATTTCTGTACTTTCAATCTTATCTGGCAATCCTTTTACTAATTTATTATTTATCAACTTGTTTAAATATTGAAAATTTACATGACCAAGTGCCCTATGCCATTTCTCTTTATCAGTTAATTTTATTGAATTTACATACATTTTGTTGTTACCAATTTTTGAAACGAAACTTTTTATACAATATAAATTGTTTACTTTGTTAGCAACAGCTATTAATTCTCTTGATTGATTATAAATTTTTGCATTTTCATTTCTTGCTACTAATGTGCAATTTTGGGTTATTTTAGAAACACTTAACAGATTTTGCTTAATACCTTCTACAAAATATACATTTTTTAGGTCAACGTGTTTTTCATTATAATAATTGTTGAAATATATTTTAACTGTGCCTACTTTAGTTGCTTTTAAAATTTTACCATCTGGCAGTTTCACATCAATGGGAATTTTTAAATCTATGTAATTATAAAAACATGTATCATTCTTTATGATATGATCTGTACATCCGCTATCTAACAACCAATTAATTTCACTATTATTATCATGTTCCCCTTCGCTACACCCCGTTACCTGATTTACTTCAGGATTGCATACCTGAGCTGTCCATGACTCCGTTGCAGAGCCGTCTTGCTGAGCGCTTGTTGACTCACCTCTGGGATGACTTTGACCTCTGCCTCGGCCACGACCTCGATGAAATCCACCTCTGTTGTAACCTCTTTGTTGTCCTTGCTGGCGTTGACCGGTTGGATATCTTCCTTGATAGTTTTTCTGACCATGCCAACAGTCCTTCTTGAGATGGCCGGTCTTTCCACAGATAAAACATTGTGCTTTAGTTTTTGTTGAGAACGTACTCATATTGCTTTTCTTGTCTGGGTCACTTGTAGTCATATTTTTTCTTTTATTTTAGATTTTACATAATCTACTGTTCTTTGTTCTTCTGGGATTACATCAATAAAATCTCCAATAAAACTGTAACTTGGAGGTAATGCTCTGAGCAAGTATCTCATCTTCTCGGGTTCATTTATATTTCCACCAGCCGCATTGAAATCATTAGTTGTTTTCTCGAAATCAACAAAAAAATCTTCTACTGTATTGTAATTATTTAATTTAATCTCTTCAATTTTTCCTCTACATATTATTTGCATAGCAGTAGACTGTGTTAGATACATCTTGTCAAACTTTTTCATCATATCATATGCTGTTGTGCATTCACTTATATATTCTAATTGTTTATCGGAAATGGTGCTCATTATTATAGTCCTTGCTTTTAAATCCATTTTCTTCCAGTCGGCCTCTTGGTTTATATATTTAGCAGGCATCGCGCTAATGGCGGGCTCGTTACATTCTTTGTATTCTAGTAAAGTTACTAACCTTAATTTCCAGCTTGAATAATTTACTCCATCAAAAATGGGCATCATGATGTCTTCTATCTTTGCTTGTTTAGCCATTTTGGTGATGATAACGTTTTTTATTCTTCACTTTTATTACACGAGGCGCGAACTACATTTCACGAGACCTTTTTTTTGATCTCACTTTATTTTACTTATTTAACCACCCAACCACGCTCTGCTACCATGTTGGAGTGGTGGACATTAATAAATTAGACCAGTAGTCGTAGCAAGTATATTTATTACTTACAAATGTCTTTAACATGGTTTTACACGTTATGGAAAATAAAAGCAAGCGACGCCATGACCGGCAGTAGTAAAAAGTAGGAAGTAGAGGGCGCAGTGTTACCACATTAAGAATCAAGATAATGAAATTTACCACAGATTACAACACATATGTGTACCAAATTTCAACTTAATCGGTCCATTAGATTCGGAGTAAATTGGCTGTGACAGACGGACAGACAGACAGACAGACAGACAGACCGACAGACAGACAGACAGACACACGAGTGATCCTATAAGGGTTCCGTTTTTTCCTTTTGAGGTACGGAACCCTAAAAAGGGTCGTGTGCACGGGATTTTGTTTTCAAAGTGGTTAGATATGCGTTACCCCGATGGTACATAAAGACAGCAATTTTACGTAAATTGTTAAACCCAAAAGAGATTTCGCTACAATTTCCATTTTAAAAAATTCAAATTCATTCCACAAATCCATTTCTTAATTCGTCAAGCTTTAACGAAATTCGTTAAAATCTCATCGGGTGTCGAATAAGATACTTGTAGATAAATGTTAAGCAAAGTGGTTAGTGGTAGGCAATCGTCGCATCGCTCACTGTCGTATTAACAGGTCGAGAGGTGCTAACGAGAGAGCGCGATACGCCCCGGGGCGTATTCTGTAGGGAATTATTTTTTTTGGTTTTTTAATTACTGAAAAAAAATAACAAGTGATTTCTCGAGTATCGAATCAAATAGTTAGGAGCTGTAGCAGACTTTCCAGCGAATACCTACCTAGAAGTTTTAAAGCGTAAGTATATGAGTGAGTAGGTACGATCTGCGCAAAGCGTTTAGCAAAATAAGATTATGTAATCCCTGCGCGTAATCATTTCCGTCCCTTCCAAATAAATTAAGATAAATTAGATTTAAAAATCTCTCTACATAGTACAGTAAGCCATACGTCAGTGGTAACAAAACCTGTATAAATCTAGTAAATCTGTGAACTCTAATAAAGCTTTCCGTTGTGCTCGATGTAAAGGTGCGCTTACATAAACAACTCAAATGAGCGTTTTCTGAAATGATGTTCACTAGGTGGCCGCACTGAGACGTCAAACTCAAACTCAAAGCATATATTTCAAATAAACCAATAACAGGTACTTTTGAATTGTCAAGGGGTCGGTCAGTCAGAAAAATGGAGCTAGTTGCCCATTCCAAAGCGTGGTAGGTATCTATGGAGAAGAACGGGCAAGAAACTCCACGGACACTCAATCAAAATATTATTACAAAATATTGATTACATCATTCATGTTGGAACTATACATGTGAGAACAATCTAGAAAGACGTGCACGTTAAAAGCGTCCGTAATAAAAATATAAAAAAAAAAACAATCCAAAAATTTAAATAAACCGTGGCAGCTAAGAGATGACCAGTCCCTACTGAAGGCGCCCGTTCACGAACATGACGCCCGGATCAGCACCATTTAGCTCAACCATTTTGTCAGGTCCGGGCACCTGTCAAAAGTGTCAAAGCGCCTATATTTTCTTTAGTCGTGACTGAATGATGAACGAATGAATGAAACAAATGATATAATTTATATTCAGTGGCCTCTTATTCTATTGAAGCTCCGTACTACGCTAGCCTAGCTGAAGGTCAAAGTGTTACTACCGACATGCGGCCTACTGTACCTTACCTAAGTATTATACCCATAGCATAACCATAATCAGCCAATAATGTTCCCACTGCTGGGACACAGACCTCCTCTCTGTGAGAGGGAGTGGACTGTAATCCACCTCGCGGGCCGAGTGCGGGTTGGTAGATGTCACATGTCTTCGAATTTTCTGTTCAAGGATATGCCGGTTTGCTCACGATGTTTTCCTTCACGTTTTGAGAGCAATGGTAATGAAATTTATTTACTAATTATTTACACAAAGTAAAGCGCATGCCTGGGTTCGAACCCACGTACTACAACTCGTAAGTCGGGGCCATTACCACTGGGCCACCACTGCTCAGTAGTAGTTCCCGACTTCAATTAATTATAAAGTAGCAACTCCAGATCAATTAAAGATAATCTTCATCTATATTTAGAGCTGTCAACACAGAGATTAATTGAGAATTATGACTCAGCATCCCAACGTATTGATAGATTAAAAATAGATTTTGCGCATCACTGGATTCTCTCAAGTTTACAAACTTTAACCCATCGGCGAAAAATGCTGATATCATTCATTACATTATATAATATTATCGGGATGGGAAAATATGAAGCTACATTTCTTTTTGAAAAGTTTTTTTTGCTCTGGAAACACCAATGTAACAAATTGATCTATTCTTAAAAGTCAAAACTTTTTTTTTTTAATAGAAAACAAATGTGCTCTTTAACTTTGCTTTTCATTGAAGAGAAAACAAGAATAATGCTCAGAATAGTCCCTCAAGACCGAGAGTCTATAATCAAATCGTTCGTTCCGATTAACCGAAGCAATCTGTTTAAGCCGCGTAATTACAAAACGTACTCGCGAACATCACAAGGATTTAGCAGTCGGGTCTGGTAATGCCGATTTAAGTCACCCTCATCCTTCGCTAACCGACAGAGTGAATGGAAATGAACGAATGAATTAAAGTTGTTACGACGTCTGCTAGCGGTTCTAATTACAAAAATATTATTGAGTTTTTAACGATTTCTTATTAAGATATTTTTGGTTTTTGACTGAATATTGTTTATTTAAATACAGCAATATAATTAGTTCATCATCCTAAGAGGTTTCTTAAAACATTTCTAGACAATTCAATTTGATAGTCAAAGGGAAACTGAAGCAAATGAAGACTTAACACTAAGACTGATATTGCTTGTGTTCAGCCATTGTTCAAGACAGGCTTGAATTATTATTATTATCTACTCTAAGTTGTAACAAACAGACAGCTAATTGTACTCATTCTCAGAGCTCTGTAGGCATAACAAGTTAATGTCAGACTGTTCTATTCAGGAATATAACGAGCGGGAATTTTCTATTGGTTGAATAAATTTTATTTTAATCTTCTTAACTGAAAGGACCTGGAATTAATTAAATGAATAGAAACTTTCAGTGCTTCAAATGGCATTATAATAATTATTAAGCAAATTCTGGAATAATTTAATTCTATATGTACTTATGTGAGTTTTCTAAGTATACAACGTGCCGCTACCCCGGTGATATTAATTTAACACACGAGAACGGGTAGGGCTAGTTGCCAGTTATCATAAAAAGTACAATACGATAAAATTATTCGTAAACTGAAAAATTAAAATTTTCAAACGGTCGCCGACATAGGGCTCTCACTTCTTCGATTCGCCTATTCTTTGCTAGTTATTCGTTTTAATTTCATTGATGCGATGTTATGATCCGTGACCCCGGCAAATAAGCTTACGCTACACTTTGTTATTTTAGAAAATTATAAATAAATAATAACGCTTTGAAATTAAAATATCTTCTTAAAACGAAAACACGAAACCGTTTAGGTGTTATATTAATGTCGCTATTAAAGCTCACACACACGCTTACTCCGTAGAGTTTTTTTTTTTAACATTATCAGAATTAAAATTTTAAGGAACAATTGAATTGGCTATATTAACTGTAAAAACCTCTAGTGAAAGCTTGGTGGAACCCTCACGGAAAACTAGCCGTTAATTGCCAACAGTTTTTTTTTCCTCTCACAGTGCGAAATGGGAGTTTTCTCATTAGAGTCAGCAAATTCATTTAGTTCCCGTTTTTCTTGCAGGTCGCTAAAGACTATGCTAGGTAAGTGCTAGTATAATTGATTCTTGAGGCCTTAGTTTTGCAGTCGGTTTCCTTTTGTTTTAAATAAAAACGTGTTGATAGTTTGAAGAACAATGATCTAATTGATATTAGAGACGTGGCTTATCCGTTCACACAGCAAATGTTTTGTCAATTTTAACACAAGGCTGCGTTTCCATCAGAGATGTGAGAGGATGCGTAGCGAGGGATGTGTTTGTTAAGAACCAATAGAATCGCTTCATTTACCTAGCCTCGCTTAGCGCAGCTCTTGTAGAAACAGCTTAGCGGAGCGAGGTTTTTGTACGTACAAAATAAGCGAAGGATGGGTGCGAGGGATATGTGCGAGAGATGTGTGCGAGGGATATGTGCGAGAGATGTGTGCGAGGGATATGTGCGAGAGATGTGTGCAAGGGATGTGTGCAAGAGATATGTGCGAGGGATATGTGCGAGGGATTTGTGCGAGAAATCGCATCTGAAAAGAGCCCGCTCCGCTCATTTGCGCACCGTTTCACAACATCTCTACGTATTCTCGCACCGCTCAGCGGCCTAGCACATCTTTAGTGAAAACGCTCACATCGTTTCACAGCATCGTTACGCATCCTCGCACCGCTCAGCTACCCCGCACATCTCTGGTGGAAACGCAGCCTAGCTGGCGAAATATGGATGTACAAGGTACACCTCTGCCTAAACCTTCGGAGAATTACAGGCGTGATATTATGTTAATTAATGAAGACCGTTATTTATTTAAAACAGTCATGTATTCATGATTATCTTAACAAAGATAAATCCGCAGAGTTATTCAGTGCTCTCCTGATAATATTGCAATCATTGCTTGACAAACTGCAAGAAAGATTTATTTTTAAAAGGACAGTTTAAACAAACGGTAATAAAGTGAAGAATGTAAAAACAACTGATTTGACTATTAAGGTTCTTTTACATTTTCATTATGTAATTTGCTCGCGTAAAAGAAATTTTGCTGTCTAGAAACGGCCAGTCAGCAAGTGTCCATTAGAGTTTTTTCTCTCGTTAGAAATAACGAACTAAAATTGTTCTAACAACGCTTAATGATAATATTTTATACTTTGCAACTTCTTTAGAAAACTTGCGAGGTAGCAAAAGAAAAGGTGTGAATGAAACGTATTAATTGTTCACTCCATTCAATTGTATTTTTTTTTTTAATTCTCAAAGTTTAGTTTACGAATTTTCTCTTGCTGTTCTTTAATTTCAATATCTATAAAGAATGTAAGCCAATATATTCGCAATGAACTATCTAAAATAATAAATAAGCAAATCTTGGAGAAAGATCTATCAACAAAATTTGCTGCCGACAAACTGTTTTGCAGTTTGACAGAGTTTTTGTAATTGTTGATATAATTTTGAATGAATAGATAAAATAATACAAGTTGTAACAAAATCCTCATACCTGTAACTTGGACCATTGTATCCTCCCGATGCATCGACTGGCATTCCTCCAAGCCAGTTTGGCGCCGAACACCAACTCAGTGGTAGTCAGCTGGTAGGTACCAGTCTTTGCCACTTCTTCCTGGACCACCTTCCAGCGTGCCTCATGGGCTGTAGTGTTGGCCCTGTAACAGAAGGCATAATAAATAAGGCTGATTGGAAGACCAGGGGCACTACAACCGCCTTTTTTTTGTGTGGGATATTATCAAATAATTTCTCCCGCTCTGAGCGGAGCGGGAGGGCGTGTCAGACACTTACTGACTAAATCCCACCCGTGTTCCTTCAGTTGCCTGTATATTGCCAGGGGCCACGGTATCCCTTTCGGACTTTCCCGCAACCCCGGCATCCCGCATCGGCCCTAGTGGACCCCTTCAGGCACTACAACCACCTCTTATAAGTATTATTTAAATAATACTTCAATGTGGAAAAAAGACGGACCTTTACAGGACGTTTAGCTCCATCTCTGTCGCACACTCAGAGAAGACTTAGCTATAGTAGTTAACTTTTCCGCCTACAATTCGAAGAAAAAAAAAATTATTGTTAAAAGAAAAAATTACATGTGCAGTTGTTATATCGACTTTGAAAGAAGTTCGGCATCGTAGGGCGTCGTTTTTGTACCAGCTAGAGCTGTTTGACAGTCCTACTTGATGTGCCATATTACCTAACTACCACGTGAAAATACCTAAATATTGTAGGGTTTACATATATGAAGCTCGCGATAAAAAAAATCGTGACAATAACACTAATAGTTTTCTTCACCATCGTGAACTAAATCGCAGTAAAAGACTTACTAAGAGCCGGAAGAATTGTGTAATGAAGTTTAATTAAACACAATGCAAGTTGTGTCTTATGTGCTGAATGTAACTATTTCTAAAGTTCTCGTGTTTTTTCTTTTGTGGGTGTACAAGTGTACATCGCATGGCATTACTTGGCGTCATCTAAGATTTATCAATCGTGTCTTTGCATGACTTAAAGCAAAATGTTTTTGATAAATGTACGTTGCCTTTGCAATTTCGAATGTTTTAGATGACATTGACATAATGACATATCGATTTTTGTATGGTTGTTGTTATTATTGTAATTTGACATAACAGATCCTGACATTACCAGATTATATAAATTCTTTATCTAATAATTGTTATTGTTGTTAACGTTTTGGAATATTTTGACATTAAGCTTTTTGACATTACACATTTCTACATTTATATTCTTCATTGTATAATTTGTGAGAGATTTATATGTACTTCATCAATTATTTTGTTTTTTTTTTTTTTTTGGTGTCGGATCTGTTACAATCTATTAAATTCGATTATGACTAATAATGATCGTAATAGCTGTATCTATATTACTATTTAATTCAAACCTAATATTTTGCATGCCTTAAGGTAAAATGTATCGGGACACTTAATAAATATTCCAACTTATATGTATACCTACATTATTAGCAAATAAATGATTTCTTTCTTTCTTTCTTTACTCTTTACTATGTATGAATTACGATATTTTCAAGCTTAAAATTGCTTATAATTATCAAACAAGTCTATCTAGAGCAAGTTTTGACGTTTATCTAATTCAAAACTCGATGGTTTGAACGGCCAAAGTGCCGAACTGTCAAATACAGGTCTGAACCCATATCCCCTGCACGATTATTGTTAGCTTTTGCTTTCATGTATCGATTGGAAGATTCAAATATATAAATAAATATGTTACATAGACCATCACGATGACAGAACAATGACGTGGCGCGAGTGTAAGACTTAGCTGTCACGCACACCAGCATAACAAAAGGCACTTTCCGAATTAGAACATAATCACTCATAGCGCTGACGTCAATAATTTGTGTTCCGATTTAGATATCACGATTATGACAGCTGAGGACTGTCAACAATTCAGAACGTTGGTGAACGCGCTCATAGTGCTCGCTCATCGTCAAAACTTCTGTATCATATTTCTTTGTGCGTATTCCACAAATTTCTTTTTCATCTTTGGTTAGGTGGCGACGGTAGCCAGAAGCACGATTTCCAAAATGCCACGTTTGTTTAAAGATATGATGCGACTCAAAGCAAAACAGCACAACTGTCATTTTTGACAGCACTCACGGTGATATTAATTTAGGGCATGGTCGGCGTTATCGCAAGATGGCACATGTCATGACGTCATCTATGACGACTCACGGGACATCGTTATCGCGCTCACGGTAACTCGGAGCGGGTGCTCGCACGCTCAAATAGATTACAGCGTAACTCGGAACGTAGCCAAAGTTAGCTTGTTTGTTTTAGTTCTTTTGCAGCGCGACACTCTATCTAGACATATTATTAATAATTGAAGGCAGGATTGTAAACAGTTTTAAATAAATTTAATAAGTGCGTAGGCTCCTCACTTTTTTATTATTTGTTCATAATTTACGAAGTAGTATTCTGTAGTACCTACAATAAAGGACGAACACTCAATGCAGAGCTTTACATCTATCTATACTAATATTATAAAGAGGTAAAATTAGTTTGTTTGTTTGTAAATTTGTATGTAGGGTATAATCTCTGGAACTATCAGTCGGATTTGAAAAATTCTTTTTGTATTGGATAGCCCAATTTTTGAGGAAAGTTAAAGGCTCGCGGATGAAGTCGCAAGCAGAAGCTAGTATCATATAAAATTGTAAAATTATACAGCAGCAATAAAAAAATTGTGTCCCAAGTTTGCCCTAAAACAATCCTCATATATACAAAACATCACATATTCCCTAAAACCCAAATAGCTCATGTAAGCTCGACTTTCTCTACCCTAATTTTATGGGGCGAATAAAGCCTTAAGTAATGCTCAAATCCCTTGAAGCAATTTATTGCAAATGGTTGCCCAAGTTTATCAACTAACCAGTCAAGGTCTAGTGTACAATAAACCAACTGGATATATTTCAAGTCCATTACAAAGAAAATTAAAGTAGTCTTTTGTGCTCCGCGAAAATTCGGTTTCTCTCAAGCAAAATGCAACTTGAGAATGCATTAATTAATTTTGCACAAATTCTACATACTTGGACCTACTCGTATAACTCTTATTCAAACAAAAGCAATTCTCTAAAATACTTTCTTGTCAGGATATAGTGTCAACGTTTGAAAAATGATGAAATTTCCTCCTCTCCAAACCGTTTATAAAAGAAATAAACGTTGTCAGGCGTCAAAACAAGTCCATATGAATGGCTTTGTACTCTCACCGCGATATTAGCATAATATTCGTGTGGAACAAAAGATATTTTTTAAGATTAAACGACGTTATAATTTTGTTTTGGAGCAAAAGGTTTTCATTTTCAGGCAGCTGTGTACATTTGATTATGTTAAAAAGATAAGTTATCTTTCAATAACGATAGATTTTTGTTTATGGTATCTGTGCGCCGTGCCCGAAATAGCAAATTACGGGCACAAAAGAAATCAAGAAAAAAATATGTTCACCAATATGCGCGCTAATTTATGTAGGAAAAATTATGAAGATACCAATTTGTCTTTCTTTTTCATTGAAAACGTTACCAGTATACAGGGTGGCAGGGACATCGACGCGAAAACAGTTACCATGGATTCAGTACATGATACTGAACCCCCCTACGTTGAAATTTTTCGCCGGTTATTTAAAAAAATATGTGCTGTTCCATACATTTTGACCGCGTAGGTATTGCACTTTTCTATGAAACAGCAGATTTTTTTAAAATAACCTATCGGCTATCGGCTGCTAGTAATATTACATTAAAATAATGTACCTATATTACCAGCAGCCGATAGCCTTCAGAAATTAGCTGGGCAATAATTAGTCGTGCGTCAACTTTGAACTATAACAAATTCCTTGATGCCAAAGCTAGATATTAATGTAACCTCTTAACTACAGGATATCTAATAATCTATACAATGCAGAAGTACGTGTACATATTACACGTACTTTTGCATTATATATACAACGTGTAACGTTAAATGCGCAAAACCTGAAAACAGTTTGATCAGAATAACGAGCAGGATCAACTACCACTTTTGAATAGGTCACATTTTTCAAAAAATCTTCATTAAAAACGTTGCCGTGTCGTTATTAATAGGTCAAGCCATCACATGTGCAAACCCGCCAAAATAGGTAAACAAACACAAATTGTTGTCGACCAATTTAAATTTTCTCATACGCGGGATAATAATAGCTTTTATTTCAATGCAAATAGGTACAAATCTTACGAACTAATATAGCACATAAAAACCTTTACAGTTCGAGTTCGAAACAAATACAGACAATTTGTTCTGGGTATTTGTATGTGCAAACGTACCCAGACACGACACAAGAGAGAAAGCCTAGTAGACGATAACATTATTTAATTATTTTGAACCTAATTTCTCACCTGCGTATAGACGCGAAGTACTGTCCAAGGAAATCCTTGGCATCGTTGAGAACTTCTTCGGGCTCTCGTGGGACTTCTCCACGGCCAGGGATGGCCATCAAACTGCCAAGGCATGTCTTTTCGTTGCATGGCGTCGGCTGTTGACAAAAAAAGTTCAGTTAATACATTGTTTTTTACGGGAAAAGTATATTTTTTTGTGTAAGAAGGTCGAAATTTTGATAATTATTTGAAGATATTATTACGTCATTGGCTCTACTTTATTAATCGCTTTGATAAAAATAAAGTATATTTTAATGTTTACAAAAAGTTGATTATCTTTTCTTAGACTGCGATAATGTTTTACTAACTGCTACCTACTTATCGCTACTTTTAAATGCAAAACAAAACATCTAGTATCTGCGTAGGTACTTTATATAAAAAAACATTAAAGAAGCACTCACTGAATTATTTCATTATTGTATTGCTTCAAGCGGTTTTTACAAGTTTATTATTTCTAAGTTAAATATTTTTGTATTATAATTCATAATGGTAATTTCCGGAATAAATTCTCAAAATTATGGTGCAAACCAAATCATTATCCGTTGCGTAGTTTATAAGAGCAACGCGCACACACAGACAGACGCGTAAAGTGACTTTAATTTATAATATATGTATAAATTTTCCTGTCCAAAACTAATTACGGATTAACCATTGCAATAAACATAACGTAGACAAAAATAAGCAAAGGCATTGGCGCCAAAACAAATGACGAATGTCATTCAATTATTTATTTTTTTATTCGTTTTTTAAATTAAACAAAATTCCTTTCGTGCATTCAGCCAGTACGGTAATAAGAATAATAGGTTAATACTTTTTACTTATTATTTATTTGACCTGTATTCCTAGCAGACATTTTCTTCTCGAACTTATTTCAAAAGTAGATCAGTAACTGTCATTTGAGTTATTAAAACAACAAAGTCATAGAGCGCAAGAAAATGAGATTTCAATCTGAGAGCAAAATAAGTAGTGCATTGGTATTCAGTTGTAAGTACTAGGTCTGACTTGATAAGGAATCTTATTAGTAAGGAAAATGGATACGCCATTGTCTTGAAGAAAATGCAATTGAAAGCTAGGCGACTGCCACGAATGAACTGTTTATTTCTTGTTGTTTCCATTAAAATGTGAATTGTTTAGTAATAAGATATTTCTGTTTGGTTATGCCCGTTGTGATGCTTTTACAATAAACTTTTGCGAACATTAACAGAGACCCATTCTCTGAAAGCTTCATTTTTAATTGCTGCATTTTCTTCTAGTTAGGAAAATGATACAGCATCAACTATGACCAAAAAACACATTTTATACGTAAGTTAAAAGTATATTGATTATTTTTACCCGACTACGGCGAAGCAAAAAGGAGAGTTATGATTTTGACGGGTATGTATGTATGTTCATCTGTTCCCTCATAACCTCTAAACTACTTATCCTAATTGACAAATGAGGTATCGTTGGAAGCGTTTTTTAATCGTCTGCTGGTTATACGCTATGTTGCGTCACATTAAGAGGCCTGCGAACACGGCTCGCAACTACAAATTGAGATTTTGCAAAATTCAATTCCAAGCACGTTGCGCTAGTGTGAGTGCCTGTCGGAGCGATATACACCTACAGTGAGCAATACTGCCACGCACAGATTCACAATTATTGCTTGACGCGATAGCACTCCTAGCTTTCGAAAATTTATGATAATTTTGGATGTGTTCCGTAATACCAAAAATGATGAATGAAAATTTAATATTTTTCCATTTTTTTTTTCTATAATTTGTACCTTGATAATATTCCTAAGCTATGCTTCTGCAGAAAGAATATTATAAATATTGTTGTTATACAGAAAAAATAATATGAAGACGTCATTCACGCTGTAAAAATGTGCGAAATTAAATTCGTTTAAACTTCATTTAAGAAAAGTTTTTTGAAAAAAAAAGCTGTAAGAGCCTAGATAAACACTGTCTTAATCCGAATAACAACATAATGTGGTGGAAATATGCCCAAATTGCAAATGATATAGGTATTACGTTTGTATGGACAATTCATGCGTCGCTGCCTTCTTAAATTGAATATGGCGCCCTCTACAGGACAAAGTCATGAACTAAAACAAAAATTTTTCTTAATGATGCCATGTTGGGAATCTTATGAAAGGGCTTAATTTACATATTTCAAAAACATATATTTAAAACCACAAAATAATTTAAATAAAAATAAAAGTTAAAAAAACTAAAACCCAACTACTACAAAAAAGTCAACTAAACAAGACATCACAGACAGACAAATAAAAAATTGGAACATTTTTTTTTTTTTTTTTTGGGTGGGAAATTATCAAATAACTTCTCCCGCTCTGGAGGGCGTGTCAGACTCTTACTGACTAAAACCCACCCGTGTTCCTTCGGTTGCCCTGTTGCCGGGGGCCGCGATGTCCCATCGGTTTTCTTCGAACCCCCGGCAGGCATTGGCACTAGCGGACCCCGTCAATTCTGCTGACATCTCTTTGAGGCGCACGTGGAACACAACGCGCCGTCGACCCGGGCTTGGTCCTTACCGGACGGCGAGCTACCCATTGCTCACCGTCCGCAAGCCCGCGCCTACGGTGGCCGGAAATCGGCTCGCGATTCCCGCCCCGGGCGTCTCCTCCTGCGGCGGTTAGGGGCGTGAGGGCGCGAAATTTGCCTCTCCCTCACGCGTTCCGCCTCCTCACCAAAATTGGAACCTCATGTATTACGGCATAAATCGAACAGATTACTTGTGACTCCGGAGTTTTTATAACTTTTATTTTTAACCATATCAAATGTACTTCTAAGTTATAAAATAACCCATTACCGACCGCGTTAAAAAAGACATACATTTTCATTCGACTCGCCAGAAAACCCAATAAAAATGTGTGTCAACAAAACGTCTCACAAACGTCCCATAAAATCAGTAGGTACCCTATTCTTTACCTAAAACATGTTTTTCACATAAAAATAAACTTTAATAACAGCGGCCTCAATTACGTAAAGAGCAAGGATCACAAATCGTTCTAGCTCGGTAGGTAAATAATTTATCTTCGTGATGCGAATATTGAATAGTAGGCTGGCTACATACGAACCACTCAAGTCAGCGACAAGCTGTGGACTACATTATTCATGTCTCGTTAGGCATGTGCGTTATTTCACGTCACTAGTTACAATAACTGGCTACGGAGCATGTAGCCGAATAACTAGTTTCGAGTCACACATAAACACGTGATTTTTGTAACTAGTTACATCACGATGCAGTGATCGAATGAAAAGAGTGAAACGAAATAAAAGTACGTTGCGAGCGCATGTCGTTTCTTTCGTGCGTAGTAACTTTAATATTACGTTAATAATGTAGCTGCATAATTATGTAGCTACAAAAACTTATTCGTTCCAAAAACATAAAGCTTGTGCTATGTTACGTAGGTAATTATTTATATTTTCGTTTCGCAAATAACTAATACTTCGATAGAATCACCGTGTTGAATCGCCGAATAGAATTTTAAAAATAACTAGTTACTAAAATCACTAGTTTCCAAAACCGGTGACGTCTTCGAAGTCACTAGTTACGTTACGTTTCGCGAAAATCACTTAACGACCCACCCCTATACGTCTCATAGTGATTTGCCCTCGTCGCATTCATGGCCGATGGTAGCCACGCGCTGCGCCTTTAAAAAGTGGCTTGTTTTGGGGAAAGCCTTATACTCTTCGGCGTACGCCGCAAACTGCGTGCTTGATAACTTCATTACTTCAAAACGGTCGCGTTCCGAAGAGCTTGTTTACTCTCAAAGTTTTTTGCATTATCCCTTTAAAAGTTGGGCTCGATTTTTGTTTGGGATGTGCGAAACACGTAATCTTGTTGATCTATATTGGTGTGTCGCTTTTACTGGCTTTTGGTAAGGAAAATAATGATCATTTTCTGTAATATCTATGTCAAATTCTAACACATTGGAACTGTTTTTGAAGTGAAAACTTCTTTAGGCGCGTTGGGCATTTTTGAGATGGGAAAAAACAATTAAACTCGCGACACTGTTACAGACACCAGCTTTTGACCATTAAAAATACATCAACGCGCTATACATTTTCTTTGGGATTAATGAAATTGAGACATGACAACGACATGATTGACATTTCCCTTTTTTAACGACTTCAAAAAAGAAAAGTACCTATTTCCTGCACATTAAAATTGTTCAAGTTTTGCCTTGTGCCGGCACTCCCGGAGAGCCGCTGTTTTTTTTTTTTTCAAGCTCTTTAAGTTTTTAGGGTTCCGTAGTAAACAAGGAACCCTTATAGTTTCGCCATATCCGTCTATCCGACTGTCTGTCTGTCCGCGGCTTAGCTCAGAGACTCTTTGCACTAGAAAGCTGTAATTTGGCATGGGTATATTAATCACGCCGACAAAGAGGTAAAATAAGAAATAAAAATAATCTCATCTTTCCCATGGTGTGGGATGTCGTTGGAAAGTTCGTTCAAAAATATTGTGAGTTTGGAATTACCATTTTTGGATTCAGGGATCCGTTTGCCAAATATTAAGCTTTAAAGTGCTGATTTTTGTTAGAGTCAAGTGTCCCTGCCAGTTAAATGGTTGGTTTTGGATATGTGAAAAAATTCACAGCAGTAGTGTATATAACGAAATTAAAAGAAAAACTATCACAGCTAAGTAAGCTTTACAAGTTAACGAGTAATAATCGACCAACTTACATTTGAATTATACGTAAATACAAGCTTTGGAAACTCTCAAACAATTGTTAACAAAAATTGTTCTAATCCAACAACATTCAGTTTCGTGGCGATGGCCTTAGCGATAACAATCGCTAAACCATCGCCAAAATAAGTCAGACGATAAGATTATCCCTTCACACACTCAACTCGATGTTAACACCTTCCTTTATTTTATGAAGTTCCTAACTGAATCTCGAATATTTTCACCTCCAATATTTTACGAGTAACAGCAATATTTTCACGCTGTGTAACCATAAAAAGGAAAAGCCCATAAAATATGATGGGATTTTTATGGCGTTTCAATCATTTCGATACAAATTGCCATGGTGTTTATCACTAGTAAAAAGGTTGGAGTACTTAATATGAGCACGGGCTTAGAAGTGATAAAATAGGAAATGACGAAAATGTGTTTCTCTTCGAAAAAAAGACTGTCGATTAGAGAAAATTAATCCGTTTGTTCTTTATTCTTCTTTTTCTTTTCGTGTGGTTAGTGACTAACCTGGTTTCTGAGTTTTAAAGCCGCCCATGGGCCTCTGACTTGGCTTCACATGCCGTCGAGAAATATCTCTCATCACGATGTTTTCCTTCACCGTTTTTGAAGCAAGTGATAATTATACAATACGCATATGAATCCGAAAAGTCAGAGATGCGTGTCTTAGGTTCGAACTCGAGACCTATGACTTGGCAGTCTGACGGTCACACCACCAGGCTATCACTGCCCACTTCTATCTGTTTATTGATTAATTTCGAGTAATTTTTGATGTTATACTTATCGTGTGTTTTGTTATGAAGATCATGACGTTCAAACATAATTTATAGTATAGGTATGATCGATGGGAAAACCCGTGTATGTTTACCAAATAAGACATGTAAGGAAAAATACACTTTAGACGTGTTAGCTGAATATCTATCACACATCACGTAAAACGACAACTCCAGCGACTTAAAAAGGATATTTAGGTACTTAAAGATATGTGTAATCCCGCTTAACTAAACCAATGTAGCTTTACCTCGTGTATCGACGACTTATTTTCTTTGAAAGTTAATCTTAAGTTAGATAGAGTAAAAGTATTACAGGAAATAGGTTTTCATTAAATATTGACAGTTTTAAAATTAAAAGTCCCTAAGTTACGGTGGGTGGGAGAGCTGTGGCAGCCCAGTGGTAACGGTTGCAATTTACGAGTCGTGGGTTCGAACACTTTTTTTACGGTGGTAAATTTTCAAACAACTTCTCCCACTCTGGGCGGAGCGAGAGGGCGTGTCAAACTCTTACTGACTAAAACCCACCCGTGTTCCTTCGGTTTCCTGTATGTTGCCAAGGGCCACGGTACCCCTGCCGGACTTTCCCGCGACCCCGGCAGGCATCAGCCCTAGCAGACCCCGTCAGTTGTGCTGACATCTCTTTGAGGCACGCGTGAAACACAACGCGCCGTTGACCCGGACCTGGTCGTTATCGGACGGCGAGCTGCCCATTGCTCACCGTACGCAAGCCCGCGCCAACGGTGGCCGGGAATCGGCCTAGGATTCTCGACGCCCAGGGCGTCTCCTGCGGCGGCTAGGGGCGTGAGGGCGCAAACTTTGCCTTTCCCTCACGCGTTCCGCCTCCTCTTTTGCGAGCATTACTGCTTCACAGAAGGAGGTGACGGCTTCCCATGCCCTCTGGCTCCGTACCATGGCCACCGCCGTGGGTTTGAACCCTGTAGGCGCTTTACTTTGTGTAAATTATTGGAGTGAGAAAACCGGCATGTCCTAGAACTAAAAATTCATAACATGTGACATCTACCCACACTTGGCCCACGTGGTGGATTCCGGCCCGCTCCCTCTCACCGAGGGGAGGCCTGTGTCCCAGCAGTGGGAACATTATAGGCAGATTATGCTAAGCTATGATGGTGCTCTACCAACATGATGTCTATTTAATTACAACCCTTTACCTACCCATAAACACAGATTAAACTTACAGAAATAACATTTATAAGCTTTTAAAGCTCTAAGATCTTATAATTTACTAACTTCTGGCAGTGGCTTCGCCTGCGTAATTTTTTTATAAATTTTAGCCTAGTACTCAGTGATAATATAGGATTTTACTGGAGGATGAATTTTTAAAATCGGTCCAGTTTATCCATTACAAACAAACACAAAAAATCAAATATTTACGCTTTATAATATTAGTTTAGATAAACTTATGGATAGGTAGCTATAAACATAGTGAAACTAAAATACAATAGACGTGGATATATTTAGTAACTTGTTCCGTTTAGCTATTTCTAAAGAGCCTTAAAAACTCCTGAAAGAAATCGACACGTGTTTCACCTCTCAACGAGGCATCCTCAGGATGACGATGGACTTGTTGCGGACTCGAACACGGCGAGTTGTCACACCAAGCGCTGAGTGCAAACTAAGCCTTATCGCCCGTCAAACCCACTTATATAGTGTCGCCGTTATCAGTGCGATAAGGGGTGAACAATCGCAGAAAAGGTGACCTTGGCATACTCGTACAAACTATTAAAATATCACTTATTAAAATTCATCAACCTTATAGCCAATTTAGCCATCATATTATCAGGCTAAAAATATAGCCATCAGAACCACTCAAAGCATTTTATTTTCCCCAACAGTATCTTCTTGTTAAAGCCAGTTTGCAAACAAGCTTGTACCAATTTCGCCGATCGCGTTGAATAGTAAGATGTTGACTCTCGTCACTTTAACGAACGTTAAGCTTTATCGGACTAACCGAGGGTTGTTCGATCAACTTCGATTAGTCTTCGTTTAGAGCTGTATTACCATAGAGCTCTAAATGAACAGATTAACTGTCTGGCACTATTTCTAGTTGAGAATACTTAATGCCGATCAGTAACATTTTAGTGTCGGCAGGTTACTGTTGGAAAAGATCACAGTTGAGAAAGATCAATAAGGCTGCTCATTGTATATTTTGCAGTTTTTTTTTTGGAGTTTACTCCTTAAGAATCGGTTTTCATACAAGGCCCCCGGTATGAACGTTTTATGAGGAGTATAGGGGATTTGTTTTTTTTTAAGACACGTCTAAATTATGATCTAACTAGCTGCGCCCCGCGGTTTCCCCTGCATATGTAGCAATCCCGTGGAAATATCGAGATAAAAATAAGAAATATTCTATGTCCTAATCCTTGTCATATTCTACCCATGTGCTCAATTCCATCCAAATCTGTTCAACCGTTTTAGCATGAAAGCTTTAACAAACAAACAAACTAACTTTCGTATTTATTATATTAGTTAGGATTATTGTTTAATTTGAGATATACTAGTATTAGGGTGGGGTTTTTCTTTTTTTACAGATGCCTTTTCTTGCCCTCTTTGTCTATTGCAAATTCAAACACAATCGTATTAAGTAGTAAACTCCAGAATAAATAAATAAATAGTTCTAGGGGCACCGATTCCGTGGGTACTCAGGGCCTCCAGCACCCACGAGAGGTAAATAGTGCGTGCAGATCTCCCATGAGCATAGACATCAAAACTGATCAATCAGTCGGCTTTCACCGACACCTATCTCTTTTATCATCACTCGCCGCGCAACAGGACTTCTATAAGTGGGGTGCATAAATTCTTGAGCTTGCTTTCACTCGCTATTCTTAATTCAAAAGATTTTTTGCATAACACATCAAAGTAGCTCCTAATTCTGTGCGAATGGTCAAAAGAAAACCTAACATAAATGAGGTGCTAAAATTTTGGAGCTCGATTCGCTCGCAGTTCTGTTTTCGGATTTGCCAGCACAAACTACTTTCCGTCAGACACTAATAAGAGGATGGATAAGGAGAAGGAGATGTATGTAGGTCGGTGATGCACTTAAAAGCAGTGTAAAACAATAAAACTAAGTGTAAAAAAAATATTGAAGTGAAAACTTCTTTAGACGCGTTTATTTTTGAGATGGGAAAAACAATTGAACTCGCGACACCGTTACTGACACCTTATTTAGGTAAACGCGATTGTGCTCTTTATTTAGATAAGGTTACGGAGCAATGTTCCAAACAAGTATTTTTCTTCCACCAAGGCGATCTTGTTCAAGTTTTAACTTCTGTCAGCACTCCCGGAGTGCCACTGTTTTTTTTTAGAGAAATTTTGGGGTGTTTGATTAGATTTTTTCATCATATATTTTTAGCTAAGCGAAAACGATGTAATAGCACGGGATGGGATACGACGCGGTGAGTCAGGAGGCCGAAATTTCACAAATGCAACATTTTTATTACCCGTACAGCCTCTCTGTACTACTGGACGGAATTAGATGCAATTTACGCCAAGAAAGCAGGCTATAAAAACAAATTGCCGTCGCGGGACGCCTGACAGATGTGAACCATCGAAATTGACTTTGACTTCTTCGTCTTTGACTTTGAACATTGTCATCGCCATCGCCATTGCTATCGCCATCGTTATCGCTACTGTCGCCATTGCCATCATCATCATCATTTAATTTGTAAAAAAATCTCTAATTAAAAATAACAACCAAATTATTATGAACATACAGGTGATATGCGTAAAAGGATAGTTTATGACAGGAAATAAATATGGCGATTGCTGGCGTGTTGGCTTTTTGCGCCAACAGCCGGTGACTCTTGGCGTGCCAACGCGTCACCACGCCAACGTTCGGTCTGACCCGCCGCTATAGATGTTTCACATCAAAATATCCGACCCAATGGGCATGAGTATGAGCCTACACAAGGTTTTCTAAAAGTCGACGCCCCTGTATAGTCCTACATTGATCTACATAGGCTCTTTTGAAGACATTGTCAGGAGCTATCACGTAGAGTTTATTAACTAAGTAACCAACAATTTGAACCCTTGCAATATTTACCCTTTTCCTTGTGTAAAATATTGATGATATAATAGTAGATTGTTTGCCTAGGGAGCAAACAACTATTTTTAAGGCGAGAATGTTTCTTTGAATCCAGAGCGGAGCGAAGGATTTGAGAGTAGAATCCTGAGCGCAGCTAAGGATTCAAAGTACGTCACTCGAGTTTAAAATAGTGTTGCTCCCGACGTGAACACTACTTTTTATCACACTCTATGAGAAAAAAAACGTATGCGGTCCGACCCCCGTCAGGAACGAAGTTCCTTCTCACGTATGATTTGGAACAATAACAAAATTTTCAGAGCCGCCATCTTGGGTTTGCCTTTTGACCTCACGATCGGCTTTAGCACCCTTGAAAACCATGTAAACGACACCAAAGACGAAAAACTTGAACATTTTTGCAGCCGCCATTTTTGCATTTTTGCATTTTGACCAAATTCACACTTTCTCTCTCTCTTGCCAGCCTGTTACTTGTTCATACAATGTTCGTATTTGATCACTTTGGTGATTGGAACTTTTATTAACAATATCCACATTCCAAATTCAAATCACTTTTAGTCCCTAGGGATTAAAAAGCTATTTTAGTCCCTGTTTACGAAGAATAAACTAGCTCTTTTTGAATAGATGTGACAAAAACACTTTTACTTGTCAATAGGTAGTTATCACTGTCGATGAAGGGGTTATTACAATTTTAACCCCGTTATGTCAAGTATATCATATTAACACTTTCACTGTCTAGTAATTTACACATAATTAACGGATATATTTTAACTGTTATGTCTACTTCATTATCTTTTACATAACGACTTAAACTATCTATAACATTGATTGCTATCTAGCGACAAGATGAGGTGATTGCTCTTTGATAACGTGTGCATAATTATACAATTTTGTTTACCTGCATTATGTATTTATAGATCGTGTTTATTTACAGTTTATTATAAAGTAAATAGTGACTGTTATATAATTTCAATTGTCATTATAATCTAAAGCAAAGATTTTTTGTGTAAAGTACTTAAGTTGAAATAACAACGAAATATCACAATTTTAACTTAATTGGCTTGTCAAGATTCACTTTCGCTAGTGTTTTCAGCCAGTAAAGCTAAATTGTTATTAAAAATAGAGTCATCATATGCCTAGCCTTTTCCCAAATATGTTGGTCGGCTCCAAGTCTAACCGGATGCAGCTGAATACCAGTATTTTACATGGAGCGACTGCCTATCTGACCTCCACAACCCGGTAAGACGATACCTCTTGATAAGACTTTCGGGCTTCTGGCCACCCGTGATGACTACTGTCAAAGATCTACGAATGAAAGCTGTGACCAATTGCTGAACGTGCAATGGATACTTAGTCACCTATCTACGGACCGACCTCGGCAGGTGTTGCTTAACCTTGAAGATCGACCCGTGCGGCTATTATTATTAAGCCATGAGTCCCACCAAAACAGACGATACTCCATTGCTCCCAACACACATGGACAGACAGTAACTGGCTCCTATAGCCAATATCAGACGATTAACTCGAGTGAATTGTTCACTCGGATGAAGGTTAATTTTTATTTCATTCCACGTTCGACGACACCGACAAATTGATAACATAACATAACATCACGCCTTGTTTCCCCGAAGTGTTGGGCAGAGGTGTCCCTGTAGCAGGTACACCCACATTTCGCCAGTTTTGTTTAAGTCCCATGTAATAGGGGGCGAGCCTATTGCCATCAACCGGGCACAAATCCAGACTCCGAGCTTACTACTGAGAAATTTCAGATAGAAAAACCCAATAAAACTTTGCCCGACCTGGGAATCGAACCCAGGACCTCATGCTCAGCAGTAGCGCTTGCGACCACTAGACCAGCGAGGCAGACAAATTGATATAGGAATATATAATAATAAAAATAATAAATCTTTATTTCTCCATAAATGTATTTACATTATTTTGATAAAAAAATGGCTTAATGCTCAAGAGTGAAGAACCCTGACTTCTAAACTAGGTTTATATACCTGTATCTTAGAAGCCAGTGTCCCTTCAAAGTGATGTGCATATAGAAAATTGGACAAATTATACATAATAATCCATTAAGGCAAGTCCAAGACAAACAAAAAAAAAAAGGGAAACAAAAATTAATTTAAAAAAGAAAACATTAAATGAAAGTGTTGTGTATGTCTCAAGTGTCTGGAGGTTTGAAGGTGTGTGTATGTTTGTTAAAAGGTGTGTGCGACTGTGAGTGAAGTATGAGTGAGTGTGCGAGCGTATGCATGAATGAACGTTCATCCGCTCCTTTCATTTCATTTTTCGAACATTCATTAGGCGAG